>CM060921.1:341149654-343649654 GCA_030737875.1 Allium sativum | reverse complement strand
CTTGAATATTTAAAGATTGTAGAACGGTTGCAAATAGAGTTAGTTTTGTAGATTTGGCTCACTAGAGACTCATGTTGCATTCGCATTGGCTCATTTGCAAGGCCTCTCACTCTACAGCATGACCACTGCGTTCACATTGGCTCATTTGCAAGGCCTCTCACTCTACAGCATGACCACTGCGTTCACATTGGCTCATTTGCAAGGCCTCTCACTCTATAGCTGCGTTCACACTGGCTTATGTGTTATTTGGGCTAAATCTTTAGTTCCGCATTGTGTAATTAGCCAGTTAGTATTTGTCATATCAGCTATAGATACACTTATACCTTGTTCAATTAGAATTACATTGGGTTTTATTTTGTATAAATTCTCTTGGAATATAATTCTTCTCATTCTCTTCTTAGTTGTTATTTTATTTTATTTATGTTTATGTTGTTTATTTTCTTTTTCTCTTTTTCTTTAGGTATGCCTAACTAATCTCCTTTAATTAGGGGGTGATGACACGTAGATTGGATTCAATATGAATCGCATAGCCAAAGAGATTGGAACTTCATTTATATAGATCTAGATCTGAACTAAGGGTTAGATCTGAACCTTCATATTATGTGTCGCTTAAGAGCTATGCTCCTTCACAGGGTATATTCATTTTCGATCTAACGCTTATCAGATTTAGATCTATTTTTTAGGTCTTTAGAAATAAAATAGTGAATCTGTCCTGATAGCATATGGTTGTTTAAGAGCTTAGCTCCTGCATTGGCAATACTTGTCGTTATTCACATATTTTTTTCTAGAAACCTAATTATCTTTGATTCATGCTTGTGATAGACACATGAATTAGATCTATATCAATCTATTTGGTTATTAATTCATTTAATCTTGTTTATGTCATTATTGCTCCCTAATTGCTTTCATTTATTATTAAAAACTCTCTTTTTGTTTATTTTCTTTTATTTTCAAACAATCAAAATTTCGGAATAACTTGATTGGATTTATTAGTAAAATATTTTTTGGTCCCAGAGTTCGACACCCTTTACAACAACCCTTGTTGTTTGGGAAAGCCGAAACGAATTAAACAATTGTTTACAATATTTAATTTGTTTGCAAACAAATTGCATGGAATTCGATTTAGTGATAATCGCGATATGCTTGCGTGAATGATGACCGTTACTATTTATGAAATTTAAAAGGCTTTATCGGTATTACATTTATAATATTAGTCCGATAGAAATTTATACCGATTATATACTCCTATGATTTCCATGAAGATTCCATTTTGATGGAAGATGAGTTTGGGTCAATCATGCACGATTTTTTTAGCGACATTCGTTCTTTAACACAAGTAAAGACAGGATAAAATTCCAAAGTTTAATAAATATTTATATAATGATTCTTGATATTAATACTGAACTCGAGTTTTAATGAATCTTTCATTAGACTGAAATGAGAATGGGATAATTAGATTTATCAAATTTGAAAATTGTTTGAGATGGAGTACCGCCAGTTTTAATGAATCTTTCATTAGACTGAAATGAGAATGGGATAATTAGATTTATCAAATTTGAAAATTGTTTGAGATGGAGTACCGCCAGTTTTACTCCGAGCGATAGTTAAATCTTTAATTAGATTTGAACGTTAAACAGTAATTGAATTTACTGATAACGCAATGGGTCTTAGACATGGAGTACTACTGGTTTTTCTCCATGGGATGAATAGGATGAGATTAGGATAATAAAATGAATGATTACTTCGGTAAGGCTTGTTAATCCCACCTTGTTGATAAACCTTAATTTGGTTTAAGTTGAGAAAAGATATTACAAAATCTTTTGAAATAGTTTCCAAGAATATTTGAATAAAAAATATTATGGATTGGATTGAGGCATATGATGTGTTTTTGTAGCACTTGATTATAAGATACATGGGTATTCAAAAAGACCGGGTTTAACCCATACTGAATAGTTGTTACGACGTTTAAAAATCGAAGATATGAAGACGTTGGTTAAAGACCGGAGATCTTCACATCGTTTGGATGATTACTGATGTCTTGATTAGGATGTGCACCCAAGATGAGGTAATAAGTGGTGATCATCCAAACGTACATGGAGATCGACTAGATATGTGAGGGCCTCTCTCCTGTATTGGACATATGGGACGAGGAATAAGGTGCCTCCGGTTTCGTTTAGACCCAAAACGAACTTGCAAATGGATAGTACGTCTGACATTGTATTCCTTTTTGCTGTATTTGTTTATCTCTGCTAAATTTACATCTTTTTGGTGGAGGAGAATTTATTCTCTTGCTTAATACCCTTCTCTGAGACATACGAGCTCAGAGGTTATATATTGGTAAAAATCAATGGTATTGTATGGATTGACAATGTGGCACACTAAAATGCAATGATCAACGCTTTTTTCGAAAAGAAGTGTAACGACCCGGAATTTTGAGGCGTTGGTTGTGTTTATAGCACATAATTTTAAATTATGCAAATTATTCAGAAAGACTGGGTTTAACCCATTCTGAATAATTCATACGACGATTGAAGGTGGACGATGAAGACGGTTATTGAAGACCGGGAAATTTCCACATCGAATGGATGATTATTTATATCTTGATTGGACGTACAGCTAAGAAGATGGAATTATTGATCATCCAGATGTACGTGGAGATCTACCGAATACGGTTTCGTTCAGACCCAGAACGGAATTTTAAATGGATTGTGTGTCTGACATCGTACTCCGTTATATATTATAGTTATTGATCCCTGCTGAATGTGTAAATGTTGGTGGCGGAGAATTTATTCTTTTTGCTTAACACCCATTTTATATATTTTAGTTGACGATTAAATACTTAGTATAGATTGACGGTGTGGCGTGCTAAGATGCAATGATCAAGGCTTTTGTTGAAATGCAGAGCCTTATGGATGATCAAAGCACAGCTTTAATTAGCATAGCTTTGTGCATAGCTTAATTTCACGAGCCTCACAACCCAGTGGAGTCTAAAACGGGAGAAAGGAACGCAGGGAGAGCAGCACATTTCTTTCTAGCTAGAAGTAGTGGCGGTGCTTAAACTGGCTGATATTTTACGTATGTGGATAATGGAATGAGGCGCCTCGGATGATAGGTCCTATAGGATCGGGAAACGTGTGTTCAGGAACAACTAATCCACAAAGCTGTATGTGTGGACCGGCCCTGCAGGATCCAAGGGTTCTCTACGGGGAATCCTGAGACATTAGCTAGAGTGTCTCAAATCGGTAAGGAGCTCCTCCCTAGCCTTGACTCATGATGGAAACCAAATTCCAAATACGACCCTACGGACTTGATTGTATTACTAGTATGGAGGCTTAGTAGTATGGGGTACTTTGCTTCCTAGGATTGATACATTTATTTTGAAATGTTTTGAAACATATATACACTAATGATAATATTGAATTCGTATTTATCGTATTTAGCATGTTTAAGCACCATAAGGTAAAACTCTATCCTCTGGTTTGCGTTGCATTGTGTGATGGGACTTGAGTCTTATAGTGATTCCATTTTTCCAAAAGCATTGCGTTGTTTTACGATTTACTTATTTGTTTGTTCTGTCACTTTAAATTATGCACGACAATCCATTGGAATAAACCCGTTCCGCGTTAGCGGCGTGGTCTTTGGATTTTCCTTATTGCTATCAGTTAAATTAATTAAGATTTCTCATACCAGTCCCATGACTGACCCGTTGTTTATTTCCACCTTTGCAAACTCGGGTGCCCATATTTTTCCATATGGGCAGTGGAATAGCTTGTTTTGCATATATTTATCTCTTTAGCAGGATCCTGGATCGAAGCCTAAAGCTATGTCCAGAGCATATTAGTCTTCCGCTACGCATTTATATTATATTTTCCGCTGCATTGTAAATTGTAAATCTCTAATACTGTATTTTCATTTATTTATGCTATTATTCTTGTACTCTGATGTAAACTGTTGCAATAGTAATGGAAATGTTCTTTTATTTGTGTTCTGATGCTTGTTGTTCTCAAAACAATCCGAGATTTTCCGCAAGGGGAATTTTGGGTCGTTTCAAGAAGAGCCTTATAGTTGATGATCAAAGCACCGCTTTAATATAGCACCACTTTGTGTAGCGTTAATTCGCAAGTTTCACATCCCAATATGAACCAGAAATGGGATGAGGACAGCAAGGGAATGGACATACGTTGGTTTCTAGATAGAAGTAATGTCATGGTATGAAGCCCAAACATTTTACTGATTTGGATGTTGGATTATGATAGATAGCGAGGGACCTTGGATATGGCCAACTAAAAGGACTTTGATGGTCGACGTACTGACCAAGATTGGTTATCGTTTTGACCAGGTGACAGGTTAGATGGAACTGACTAATGTATTGTTTATGGTATTACTAATCAGTGATGGCTGAACGACCCTGCCACTTACGTAGGGTCACTCGCGGCTGGTCCAGAGGCATTTTCTGGAGTGTCTCAAATCAGTAAGTGTAACACCCCGAATTTTAGTTAATACTAAAATTCACTAATTATAGGATAAATAATCTCAGATGTGGGAATTGGGGGTAACGGGCTGCGTCATTGCGTTCGTCTCGGAAAAATACGCGAAATAGAGTCCGAGTTTTCGAAAATCGGAGTCCATATGACCCATTTATGGCCTAAGGAAGTTTGCAGAAAATTAGAGCTAAAAACAGATTTAGGAATTCAAATTTAAATTTAAAAATCAGATTTGGAATGGGCCAGGCGGGGTCAGGCGGGTAGTTTCCCACCCAACCCATGTCGACAGGGCTGTCGACAGGCCTGTCGACAGGGGTGTCGACATGCCTGTCGACTTGCCTGTCGACAGGGTGGCGACGTTCTGTGAACCTGGGTGCACCAGGTTGCACCAGGTTGGGTTTCAGGCTGGCTAGGAGGGCTGGTTCTAGAGATTTCCTAAATCTAAGGGTTCTAATCTAATCTAGGGTTAATCTAAGGGCCTAAAACACTCACCTAATCCTATAAATAAGACCCCAACCCTACCCTAATTCATTCATAATTAAGTCTTGTAACTAAACTATGGCAAAATGAAATTTGAGCATGGCCTCCACTAGTTCATAAATAAAGTTGCAAGCTAATCCCTCTCTAATCAATCTCTAATCATCATTATCTTCATAGTTTGCAACTAATTCTACTTCATAAGGTTGCTAATCTTAAGTTTGGTGAGTTTCTATCACTTTAACATCATTTGTTAAAGTAAGTAGATTGGGTGTAATGAGACTTATGGTCTTAAATGCGGATTAGTGAGTTTGAATCATGTATAATGATATATTACTCTATGTTGTTCTATGTTTATGCATATTTGATAAGTTGGTTTATGCATGTTTGACAAGTTGTAAGTGATATGCAAGTTAAGTGTATGTTTAACAAGTTGTAAGTGATATGCAAGTTAAGTGTATGTTTAAATGCAAGTTGTAAGTGATATGCAAGTTAAGTGTATGTTTAAATGCAAGTTGTAAGTGATATGCAAGTTAAGTGTATGTTTAAATGCAAGTTGAAAGTGATATGCAAGTTATGCATGCTTATGCAAGCGTATGGATGCTTATGCAAGTCATATATATGTTTAAAAGCAAGATTTATGTGATATGCAAGTTATGCATGCTTATGCGAGTATATGAATACTTATGCAAGATATGTATATGCTTAAATGACATGATATGCAAGTTATGCAAGTATGTGAGTGTCTATGCAAGTATGTGGATGCCTATGCAAGTATGTGAATGCTTATGCAAGTTATGTGTATGCTTAAATGCATGTTTAACATGTTATGCAAGATTGAGAATGCCTATATGCAAGTTTAACATAAGATATGTGTATGATAATATGCAAGCTCATATGCAACATGTTATGCAAATCATGTGTATGATAATATGCAAGTTTGGGTTGTATGTAGTTGGGTTAATATATGCTCATATATGCAAGTTGACATCCTCTTAACCCATGACAAAGTTGTATGTTAAACCCATGATATTTGTGATGATCTTCCCCTTGTTATGTCATGTAACGAGAACGATTTACGTAGGGAACGATGGGGTTGGTAATATGTTAATAAATGAATGTTTGGGTATGATTAAGCATACCATAAAAAAATAAATTACCATAAGAGGGAATTTACCTATTGAGTTAGGTCTACCCCATGGGAATTTACCTATTAAGTTAGGTCTACCCATGTTATGGAAAATTTGATATTAATTAGGGATAATTAATATGGGGGTGATTAATTAGGTGTAATTGATCGACTAAGACACGAGGTTGGACTCATTTGTAGTGTAAAACTGCCCGGACCCGACCGGCTTAACCAGTTGCTACAAATGTCAGCCCAATGTGAGAGGTCTTAGCCATAAATTAAATACGTGATTAAGGTAAAGACACGAGGTTAGACTCTGTTATGGCGTAAGACTGCCCGGATTCTACCGGCTTAACCAGGCGGTCGTAACAGCCAGTCTAATGTGGGAGGTCTTTACGGGAGATCACGGTCTTAATTAATTAAGAAACACTTAACCATAATAGCATGTAGTGGGACATGAGGGGTTAAGTGGGTGCCTTGGGTGGCATGAGGAAATTTGGTGGTTGCCTTGGGTGGCACGTGGAATCTAGTGGGTTGCCTTGGGTGGCAATAGAAAATACGATTAGAATACTTAACCAAGTGGAAACATGTAATTAAACATGATTAAAGGGTTAAGTGGGATACACTAGATATTTGACAAGCTTAAGTGGGTAGCTTGTGGGGGGCCCATTTCAACCAATATCCCAAACGTATCTTTGTGGGCTCGACCCAAGTCGAGTGACGGGACACGCATATTGGGCTTGATTATAAGAGGCCAAAACGGGTTAGCGGTGGCAACGCAAGTCCAACGGGTTTCATATGCGTGTGTGGGCCCGGGCTGGTAGATAAGCCGTTGTTGCATCGTGTAGATATAAAGCCGTGCACCGTTAGTATTGGGTAGCCACTTTAGGGGAGTGATACACCCCACTGTGGGACCAGCACGGGTATCTACGGTAGGGAGCCGATCGCTTGGGGAGTAGTGGGTACACCTAATGAAGATAAGGGCAGACGGCACCTATGTAGGGGTACACGAAACTACTGGGTAAGAATTACTGGGTACACCTAGTGGAGATAGGGGCAGACGGCACCTATGTAGTGGGCTAGGGGTACATGAAACTACTGGGGAAATTTTCTAAGTCCTTGGAAGGGATCAACCTTTAAAGTAGGAATGACTGGTGTGGTGCAGTTAGTAATTATCCTTGGGTGGGTAGATGCGTCCTGACGGTTATCTTAGTTTATCCTAAGTCTACCAAGCTGCTTAGTGTAGCCATTCATCCCCAGATATTACCGTAGGTCAAGTTTATGTCTTCTCTGGTTACTTTAATGATTGTATTGTTAAAGTTATAGGACTCACTCAGACTTATGTCTGACCCCGTTGTTTTTATCTTTTTCCCAACCCTCAGGTCCTACGGTGGATCCTAGCAGTAGTAGAGCTTGATCGGATTGCTGTTCCAGTCTTTAGGAGCTTGGGTAGATGTAAAGCTCCAGTTATCCAGTTATCTTTTCTTTTGTCATGGCTATTGTATGAGAGAGTGGGATTATGTACTTCTTTATTTTGATGGATATTGTACTTGACTTTTATCGTGATTTTATGATGTAATCAGACATGTTTATTTCCGCTGTTATGAGATGATGTTTTAAAATTTCAAGTACTATTTATATCTGTCTTGGTGAAATTTTTCTGTTCTATATTCACTAAATACTCCACCGATGCTATGGCATTCCCTTTGTGAGTGACCCTAGCGGGCGTGGGGTGTTACACGTGGTATCAGAGCAAAGGTTACCGGAACAGATAAAATTTTTAGAAAACTATTTTTCTAAAACATTTTTGGAAAAGATATTTTCAAAAACATGTCTTTAAGAAGAAAACTTTTTGAAAGAAAAGCATAATCCCCAATAGCCATATCTATATCCTTCGAATTCTCCGTTTTGAATCTTTCCTTTTTCGTTTCAGCATGACCGAGAATCTTAATCTTCCGGAGGGTGTGACGGTACCAGTATGGTATAGGAGATTGATGGAGGCTAGGGCCACCACTACGGGTCCAGCAAATATTCCTCCACCAACCGTAGCACCCGATCTTCCTCCTCCCCCTCCTCCTCGCACGGATACTTTTGCTAAGACTTGCAAGGAATTTAAAGCTATGGGAGGGAAACCTTTTCAAGGATCTGAAACCTTTGTGGAGGCTAGGGATTGGCTTAAGGAGGTGGAAGAGTTGATAGATATCTTTGAGATGGAAGAAGGGAAGAAAGTCAAGTTGGCTGCTTGGTTAATGAAGGGAGAGGCCTCATTCTGGTGGGAGGTCACTAATGGAGAGCGCCCCGTTGACTCTTGGGCGGATTTTAGGCAAAGATTTGAGGCAAAGTTTCTCTCAAGGGCGGAGGAAAACTTGTATATGGAAAGGTTCTTGACTCTTAAGCAAGGAAATCTTTCGGTGAAGGAATATGTTAACAAGTTTAATCAATTGGCAAGGTTTGGCCTAGACATGGTGAATACACCGGAGAAGAAGGCTTTGAGGTTCGTGAAAGGCTTGAATGAGCCTATGCATGGGTTGGCTATGACTCACATCCCTATGGGGGCCACCTTTGAGAAGCTAGTTGACATGGCACTCATGTATGAGGAAGAGAAGGGTCCAAATGCTAATAAGGCACCCGAGAAGAAGGGAGATCAAAAGAGACCTCAACAATAGCAAAGCAAAGGTGGGAAAGGCAACGGTGGAAAGAATAAGAAGAAGAGATGTTTCAATTGTGGGACACCTGGCCACCTAAGCAAGGATTGTCGCAAGAAGAAGAAGACCGGTTGCTTCCACTGTGGCGAAGCAGGGCACTTAGTGAAGGATTGCCCTAAGAAGGGGCAAAGGACGGGATCTACCTCAGGAGGACAGGTGCAAGCTCTTATGGCACCGAGTCAGGCTAGGGGGCAAGTACAGGCTCTCGCGGTTCCACTTATTCAGGAGAGAGGTAGAACTATTTCCGTTGAAAGTCTGGTTTTTCTATTTGACCATCCTGTCCGTACATTGTTTGATTCAGGCGCATCGCATTCGTTTATTTCATCATCATTAGTTGAGTTACTGCACCTAGACAACAGTCTGGTAGATGATCCCTTGGTTGTTTCAAATCCAATTGGGGGCTCCACTTATTTGTCCATGATATGTTTGGGTTTGAAGATTTCTATACTTAGCATTGAGTTTAGATGTGATGCTTTTGTGTTGGGCTTCACGGGCTATGGGTTGATTTTGGGCATGGACTGGTTATCCAGTAATGGTGTCGTTCTTGATTGCGAAAGGAGAGTTGTTAGGCTGATGACCCGCTTGGGTAACACTCTCGAGATTTCTTGTAATCCCATGGACTCTGTTATGCTAAGTTATCTTGAATCGCTTGACGCTTCGGTCGAGAGTTTGCAATCTATGAGAGTGGTCCGGGAATATCCGGATGTGTTTGAGGAGGTGAAGGGCTTACCTCCGAAGCGGGAGATTGACTTCCGAATATATTTGGTGGATAATGCTAAACCGGTATCTTTACCAGTGCGCCACATGGCTCCTCGTGAGAGGAGGGAACTCCATAAGCAAGTAGGGGAGTTGCTTGAGAAGGGGTTCATAAGACGGAGCATATCGGAGTGGGGTGCTCCAGTAGTATTTGCTACGAAGGCGGATGGGTCCCTCAGACTTTGTGTAGACTATAGAGAACTCAACAAGCTCACAAAGAAGAATAGACACCCATTGCCGAGAATAGATGATCTTTTCGATCAATTGGTTGGCGCTTCAGTATTTTCTCAGTTGGACTTGGCCACGGGGTTTCATCAGTTGAGGGTGGCTGAGGATAGCATAGACAAGACTGCCTTTAGAACTCCGGATGGTTTCTATGAGTGGCTGGTGATGCCATTTGGGTTGACAAATGCCCCTGCATACTTTGTTGATTTGATGAGTAGGGTGTTCAGGGAGTTCCTTAATAAATTCGTGGTGGTCTTTGTGGATGACATCTTAGTATTTTCTAAGAGTGAAGAAGAGCATGCCCTACATCTTGGGGAAGTATTGAAGACTCTTCGAGCACATAGCCTTAAGGCTAAATTCTCTAAATGTCACTTCTGGAGGAAGGAAGTACGATTCTTGGGGCACGTGGTCTCCAAGGAGGGGATAGCTGTGGATCCCGCGAAGGTAGTATCAATTCAGGATTGGAAGGTTCCGAAGAATGCTACCGAAGTAAGAAGTTTCTTGGGGTTGGCGGGTTATTATAGGAAGTTCATTAAAGACTTCGCAAAGATATCAGCCCCATTAACCCGCTTAACAAAGAAGAATCTTGTTTTCACATGGGATGTAGATTGTGATGATGCGTTCCGACGGTTAAAGAGAGCTTTAACCACCGCTCCAGTTTTAGTGTTGCCAGATGGGAGCAAGCCATTTGTGGTCTATACCGATGCCTGTGGGACAGGACTTGGCGCAGTCTTAATGCAGGAGGGAAGGGTAATAGCCTATGGTGGAAGGCAGTTTAGGGCACATGAGAAAAATTACCCTACCCATGATCTAGAGCTGGCCGCTATTGTTTTTGCGCTTAAGATTTGGCGCCATTATCTTCTGGGTGAGAGATTCGAGTTGTTCACTGACCATAAATCTTTGAAGTACTTGTTCTCTCAGAAGGATCTAAACTTAAGACAGCAAAGATGGATGGAGTTTTTAGCATCCTATGACTTCGAGATATCATATACCCCTGGCAAGGGTAACGTGGTGGCGGACGCCTTGAGCAGGAAGAGGTTGTCCTTGAGTCCATTATTCGTGGAACGACAAAGCTTGGAGTTTATCTCGATGTTTGATTTCAGACCCTCCGTTGACTATGTACCCGGTTTGCTAGCTTCTTTGGAAGTTAGGCCTACTCTCTTGGGGCAGATTGGAGAAGCACAGAGGGACGACCCACAGTTGGTTGAGTTGGTAGAGAAGCTCATAAGGGGGGAGTCGTCCAGCCATTTGAGTAGGTACACCCTAGACGATAGGGGGTGCTTGCGTAGAGACGGTAGACTTTGCGTACCGCAAGACGAGGGTTTGAGGAAGGCTATTCTTGATGACGCACACCGTTCTAGGATGACCATTCATCCCGGTGGGGACAAGATGTACCAAGACATGAAGAGGGTTTTCTTCTGGGCCGGTATGAAGAAAGATGTGGCAGAGTATGTAGCTCGATGTTTGGTGTGCCAGCAAGTGAAGGCGGAGCAAAGGAAACCAGGTGGGTTGCTTCACCCTTTGGAGGTTCCGCAATGGAAGTGGGATAGCGTCTCGATGGATTTTATTGACGGGTTACCCAGGTCGAGGAAGGGTAATACAGGAATTTGGGTGGTGGTAGATAGACTTACTAAGAGCGCCCATTTCATACCTGTGAAGAGTAAGAGGACTGCTCCATGGCTAGCTTCAGTATATCTTCGAGAGATAGTTCGATTACATGGGGTACCCTCTAGCATAGTGAGTGATCGAGATCCTATCTTCACTAGCGAATTCTGGAGAAGTTTGCAAGAAGCAGTGGGGACTCAATTGTGTCTGAGCACCGCATATCATCCTCAGACAGACGGCCAGACTGAGAGGGTGAATCGTGTTCTAGAAGACCTTTTGAGGCTTTGTATCTTAGATTTTGGAGGTACATGGGAAGAGCATCTTCCATTGGTGGAGTTCGCATATAATAACAGCTTTCAGTCCAGTATTGGTATGGCTCCTTTCGAAGCTCTCTATGGAAGGCCTTGTCGATCACCTACATGTTGGTGGGAATCTACGGATAAGATCTTGCTTGGGCCCGATATGGTTAGGGAGACTTCTGAGAAGATTGACTTGATTCGAAGAAGGATGAAAGCAGCGCAGGATAGGCAAAAATCTTATGCGGACAAGAGAAGGACGGATCTTGAGTTTGAGGTTGGGGACATGGTTTTTGTTAAGGTATCTCCGTTGAGAAATGTTGTTCGCTTCGGATCCGTTGGGAAGTTAGCACCAAGGTTTGTTGGGCCGTTTCCTATCAAGGAAAGGATTGGACGGATGGCATATAGGGTGGAGTTGCCCGACAGACTTAGTGGTGTCCATGATGTATTCCATGTATCACATCTGAGGAAGTACTTACATGAGACCGCAGAGGTGGTAGAGCCAAGCTTGCTTAGAGATGTAGAGGTTGAGCGTGATGCGACGATTCGACGAGCTCCTACTCGTATCCTTCGGTCAGAGACTAGGAAATTGAGGAATCGAGAGGTTCATCTAGTCAAAGTGCAATGGGGAGAAGATGAGAGCAACGCGACTTGGGAGACGGAAGCGAAGATGCGTTCATTGTACCCATTTCTTTTTGAGGGTATGTCTTTACGTTCTCCTTTATCGCTTGTCTAATACTTATCTTATCTTTAGTATGTCCTCTCATTAGTACCTTTGACCTTTAGATAGGGTAAACCTATGGTTGAAACATGTGTTTGAGACATGTTATGGTTGATGGATGCAAGTGGATGCAAGTGTTTGCTAGTGGTTGCTCGTGGATGCATATACACACACTCTAGGCACTAGATCGGCTCAGTCACTTCATATTGCATATTGCATAAAATTGTGTGTAGGAAGATATATTTATGGATGTATAATGGTTGTGTTATCACATGGATGATGCATTTTGGTGAATGATTGTGCACTCATGTAGATATTGTATGTGTCGATAGGGTTTTTCTCGCATACATAATGGATGCATGGCACTATCATGGTTTGCATATGTTCATACATTAGATAGGGAACATATACACACACCGTTTGCATATGCTCATACATCATTAGAAACTGTTTAAGGACAATGGATGCCCGTGGTTGATGATTTGAGTAGATGGTTGTTTGGATGGTAGGATATGCATTCTCCTTAGCCTAGAGATTTCGGGGACGAAATCCTTTAAGGAGGGGAGAATGTAACACCCCGAATTTTAGTTAATACTAAAATTCACTAATTATAGGATAAATAAGCTCAGATGTGGGAATTGGGGGTAACGGGCTGCGTCATTGCGTTCGTCTCGGAAAAATACGCGAAATAGAGTCCGAGTTTTCGAAAATCGGAGTCCGTATGACCCAGTTATGGCCTAAGGAAGTTTGCAGAAAATTAGAGCTAAAAACAGATTTAGGAATTCAAATTTAAATTTAAAAATCAGATTTGGAATGGGCCAGGCGGGGTCAGGCGGGTAGTTTCCCGCCCAACCCATGTCGACAGGGCTGTCGACAGGCCTGTCGACAGGGCTGTCGACAGGCCTGTCGACAGGGGTGTCGACATGCCTGTCGACAGGGTGGCGCCGTTCTGTGAACCTGGGTGCACCAGGTTGCACCAGGTTGGGTTTCAGGCTGGCTAGGAGGGCTGGTTCTAGAGATTTCCTAAATCTAAGGGTTCTAATCTAATCTAGGGTTAATCTAAGGGCCTAAAACACTCACCTAATCCTATAAATAAGACCCCAACCCTACCCTAATTCATTCATAATTAAGTCTTGTAACTAAACTATGGCAAAATGAAATTTGAGCATGGCCTCCACTAGTTCATAAAGAAAGTTGCAAGCTAATCCCTCTCTAATCAATCTCTAATCATCATTATCTTCATAGTTTGCAACTAATTCTACTTCATAAGGTTGCTAATCTTAAGTTTGGTGAGTTTCTATCACTTTAACATCATTTGTTAAAGTAAGTAGATTGGGTGTAATGAGACTTATGGTCTTAAATGCGGATTAGTGAGTTTGAATCATGTATAATGATATATTACTCTATGTTGTTCTATGTTTATGCATATTTGATAAGATGGTTTATGCATGTTTAACAAGTTGTAAGTGATATGCAAGTTAAGTGTATGTTTAACAAGTTGTAAGTGATATGCAAGTTAAGTGTATGTTTAAATGCAAGTTGTAAGTGATATGCAAGTTAAGTGTATGTTTAAATGCAAGTTGTAAGTGATATGCAAGTTAAGTGTATGTTTAAATGCAAGTTGTAAGTGATATGCAAGTTAAGTGTATGTTTAAATGCAAGTTGAAAGTGATATGCAAGTTATGCATGCTTATGCAAGTGTATGGATGCTTATGCAAGTCATATATATGTTTAAAAGCAAGATTTATGTGATATGCAAGTTATGCATGCTTATGCGAGTATATGAATACTTATGCAAGATATGTATATGCTTAAATGACATGATATGCAAGTTATGCAAGTATGTGAATGTCTATGCAAGTATGTGGATGCCAATGCAAGTATGTGAATGCTTATGCAAGTTATGTGTATGCTTAAATGCATGTTTAACATGTTATGCAAGATTGAGAATGCCTATATGCAAGTTTAACATAAGATATGTGTATGATAATATGCAAGCTCATATGCAACATGTTATGCAAATCATGTGTATGATAATATGCAAGTTTGGGTTGTATGTAGTTGGGTTAATATATGCTCATATATGCAAGTTGACATCCTCTTAACCCATGACAAAGTTGTATGTTAAACCCATGATATTTGTGATGATCTTCCCCTTATTATGTCATGTAACGAGAACGATTTACGTGGGGAACGATGGGGTTGGTAATATGTTAATAAATGAATGTTTGGGTATGATTAAGCATACCATAAAAAAATAAATTACCATAAGAGGGAATTTACCTATTGAGTTAGGTCTACCCCATGGGAATTTACCTATTAAGTTAGGTCTACCCATGTTATGGAAAATTTGATATTAATTAGGGATAATTAATATGGGGGTGATTAATTAGGTGTAATTGATCGACTAAGACACGAGGTTGGACTCATTTGTAGTGTAAAACTGCCCGGACCCGACCGGCTTAACCAGTTGCTACAAATGTCAGCCCAATGTGAGAGGTCTTAGCCATAAATTAAATACGTGATTAAGGTAAAGACACGAGGTTAGACTCTGTTATGGCGTAAGACTGCCCGGATTCTACCGGCTTAACCAGGCGGTCGTAACAGCCAGTCTAATGTGGGAGGTCTTTACGGGAGATCACGGTCTTAATTAATTAAGAAACACTTAACCATAATAGCATGTAGTGGGACATGAGGGGTTAAGTGGGTGCCTTGGGTGGCATGAGGAAATTTGGTGGTTGCCTTGGGTGGCACGTGGAATCTAGTGGGTTGCCTTGGGTGGCAATAGAAAATACGATTAGAATACTTAACCAAGTGGAAACATGTAATTAAACATGATTAAAGGGTTAAGTGGGATACACTAGATATTTGACAAGCTTAAGTGGGTAGCTTGTGGGGGGCCCATTTCAACCAATATCCCAAACGTATCTTTGTGGGCTCGACCCAAGTCGAGTGACGGGACACGCATATTGGGCTTGATTATAAGAGGCCAAAACGGGTTAGCGGTGGCAACGCAAGTCCAACGGGTTTCATATGCGTGTGTGGGCCCGGGCTGGTAGATAAGCCGTTGTTGCATCGTGTAGATATAAAGCCGTGCACCGTTAGTATTGGGTAGCCACTTTAGGGGAGTGATACACCCCACTGTGGGACCAGCACGGGTATCTACGGTAGGGAGCCGATCGCTTGGGGAGTAGTGGGTACACCTAATGAAGATAAGGGCAGACGACACCTATGTAGGGGTACACGAAACTACTGGGTAAGAATTACTGGGTACACCTAGTGGAGATAGGGGCAGACGGCACCTATGTAGTGGGCTAGGGGTACATGAAACTACTGGGGAAATTTTCTAAGTCCTTGGAAGGGATCAACCTTTAAAGTAGGAATGACTGGTGTGGTGCAGTTAGTAATTATCCTTGGGTGGGTAGATGCGTCCTGACGGTTATCTTAGTTTATCCTAAGTCTACCAAGCTGCTTAGTGTAGCAATTCATCCCCAGATATTACCGTAGGTCAAGTTTATGTCTTCTCTGGTTACTTTAATGATTGTATTGTTAAAGTTATAGGACTCACTCAGACTTATGTCTGACCCCGTTGTTTTTATCTTTTTCCCAACCCTCAGGTCCTACGGTGGATCCTAGCAGTAGTAGAGCTTGATCGGATTGCTGTTCCAGTCTTTAGGAGCTTGGGTAGATGTAAAGCTCCAGTTATCCAGTTATCTTTTCTTTTGTCATGGCTATTGTATGAGAGAGTGGGATTATGTACTTCTTTATTTTGATGGATATTGTACTTGACTTTTATCGCGATTTTATGATGTGATCAGACATGTTTATTTCCGCTGTTATGAGATGATGTTTTAAAATTTCAAGTACTATTTATATCTGTCTTGGTGAAATTTTTCTGTTCTATATTCACTAAATACTCCACCGATGCTATGGCATTCCCTTTGTGAGTGACCCTAGCGGGCGTGGGGTGTTACAGTAAGGAGGATCACTTGCCTTGGTTCATTGATGGAAATTTAAATTCCAATACATGATTTTACGGTTTAGTTGTAAACCTATATGGCGACATAATATTATGGTACCTATGCCATCTATGATTGATACATTTATATTTGAAGTTGATTTCTTCACTACGCACTAGTAATAATAAAAGTTAAATTACGTGTATCAAGCATATTTGGCTATTATAAGGTAAAGCTCTACCCTCTGGTTTGTGGTGCAATGTGTGATAGGACCTGAGTCTTATAATGGCTTCAATTTTCCTTTTTAGCATTGCATTGTTTTTATGTATTCTGGGAGAAAATCTGTTCCATTTATATGGCGTGGTCCCTTGATTTACCGAACATAAAATAAAGATAATAACTGTTTTAATTCTCACACCAGTCCATGACTAACTCGGAATTTATTGTTTGTTTCTACCTAAACTCTAGGTGCCCATATTTTCCACACGAGCAACTAGTAGTTTTGGTTTCGCAGATATTTCTTTTCCCAAGATCCTGGATTACGGCTGGAGATATATATGGAATGCTTTGTATCCATGTATTTTTTTTCCAGCTATGGTAGTTGTTGTTTTATGTTGCACATTATACTTATGTATTATATTTCCGCTGTAATGTAATTTAAATCTCAGATATTTTTTTGCTGTAAATTATTCATTTGTTCTCTGATATCTTATACTCAAATGTAAATTGTGGTAATAACAATGAAATGTTCTCCTTCTCTGTATTCTGATGAGTCGTGTTCTCAATGCAATCTGTCTTCTTGTTCGGTTTAGGCCGACAAGGAAGTGTGGGTCGTCACAACTCTTATGTTTGTGGATTAGTAATACATGAACAACACGTTTCCCGGTCCTATGGGACCTAAAATCTGGTCAGTATGTCAATCGTCAAGGGACATTGGTGAACCAAATCAAATTCAATGTGCTTCGCTATCCATCATCCACATAAGTAAAATGTCTAGGCTCCATACTATGACATCATTCCTAGCTAGAAAGAAATGCATGTCCTCCCTGCGGTCCTTCATCCCCTTTTTTGTTCATACCGGGGCGAAAATCTCGCAAATTAGCACTATACACAAAGAGGCGCTATATTAAAGCCATGCTTTGATCATAAACCACAAATGCCTTATTTTCAGTAATAGCTTTGATCCATGCAACTCAGCATGCTACATTGTCAATCCATACCATTGATTTCTACCAATATATAACCTCTAAGATCGTACATCTCAGAGAAGGGTGTTAAGCAAGAGAATAAATTCTCCTCCACCAAACAGATGTATATTTAGCAGAGTTAAACGAATACAGCACGAAATACAATGTCATACATATAATCCATATGCAAGTCCATTTTGGGTATGAACGAAACCGGAGGCTCCTTATTCCTCGTCCCATATGTCCAATACAGGAGAGAGGCCCTCACATATCTGGTCGATCTCCAAGTACGTCTGGATGACCACCACTTACTACCTCGTCCTGGGCATACAGCCCAATCAAGACATCAGTAATCATCCTAACGATGTGAAGATCTCCGGTCTTTAACCACCATCTTCAAATCTTCGACTTCCAATCATCGTATTAATTATTCAAAATGGGTTAAACCCTGTCTTTTCGAATAACTCGTGTGTCTTATAATCATGTGAAATATTAATACATCTGTTGACGTCAAAAGTTGGTCACTAGTGACAATCAACCCCCAATCGCGTGATCTACACACGAATAAAGATAAAATATGCAATAAAAAGTGAAAGAACGTGGAGCACACACAGAATTTTTATAGTGGTTCGGCAAAGACAATGCCTATGTCCACTTTATATATTATTTCTCTCCTTTTTTTGATTACAAATACAATGCTTTTTCTGTTTGGAGAAAAGATAGAAAATGACTATTTTCCTTTCTTCCTTTTTAGAGATTAAGATTTTGGAGGAGAGTGGAAATGAAAAGTTTGAAGGAAGCCATCTGGATAAGAGAAGTCCTCCTTTTCCTCTTTAAGCTTGGAGGTATTTAGAGGTGGAAAATGCTGCTTGGGCTGTTCGAAATGGTCCGGCCATTTCAGGAAGGTCCAGATACGTGGAATCCATCCATTGGCTCGAATTGTGGCTGGAAGACTGATTCCACTGCTCATAAATAGTATCCTCGAAAGTTGTGGCCGACGTGACATCCGTGGAGAGGTATATCAAAAGGAGAGCTTTGTCTGCATATGGTTGACCGCATTTGTCTCCTTGGAAGTCGGGATATTAAGTGGACTGGCTCTGTAGAAATTCTCCACGCTGGTCCGAGATAATCGGTCGATGAGTTCCTTCTGAAAGCGAGAAACTCGGTCGCCCTGGTGAGCGATTTTTCAGGTAATGAGCAGTCAATCTGATTGAGTTGGATTTGGATCGATATGCCATTGCTTGATGTAGCGCCCCCGATGGGCCTCTTGGAGCGTAACTTGTATTTGTTTATGCGTTTGGGCTTTGGTTTTGACCCGATAAGATTAATGCCAAAAAGAGGGCTAACACTTTGCCCCTCAGAATATATCTTCATCGATAGAGGGAGGTGTATTCTGAAATCTGAACTGAAGCACAAACGCTCGATCTACTATGGTCGCGCCGGACCATATCAAAGCCAGAAAACTGACGGTCCGATGTTGTATTAAGGCCAGAAATCCGACGACCATGCCAGGTCGTATTAAGGCCAGAAAACCAACAACTATCGGAAACCGTATTAAGGCCGAGGTGATGATCGCCACTGGTACAAAAGTTGATTCCTGCGAATACAAAACAAACCATGGGTCGAGCATTTTATTCCACTTGGCTTTAGAGGGTGGCGAGCATAAACCATACTCGGCTTGGTGGCAAGCATAAACCATACTCGGCTTGGTGGCGAGCATAAACCATACTCGGCTTAGTGGCGAGCATAAACCATGCTCGGCTTAGTGCAAGTGTTTCTCATGCTCAACTCATGTTGGGTTAGTTAGTTTAATGAGCTATGCATGCTCGTGGCATAAAGAAAGAGAGTGTAATCCACACTCGTGTTTAAGAGAAAGCGACCTTTCTCACTTGAAAGAGTAGGTGTTTGAAGTAGTGGTGGGCTTTCGCGCTAACCACATAAAACAGGGGGGCGACCATTATCCATGCTCAGCTTAATGGCAAACACTAAGCTGGTTCGACATAGAAATTTTACAACAGTCGATCTACTTTTGCAAAATGTATAGTTCATAGCTGCTAAGCATCTATTATAAAGAAAATCTACGAGGACAGCGATTGATTTCATAGCATCAAAGCGTCCCTATTATTGAAAGAAATACATCGAGAGAAAAGATAAAAAATCTAATTAATGATAATGCCGCGAGTGCTAGTCTCAGGGTCCTTTCCATTTCCAGGAGCTTGCGGACCAGCCTGAGGAGCTCGGGCAGAAGGTCACAGCGGCATGGCCAGGGTGCGATTTTTAACATACTCAGCGAGTTCCCCTTTTCTGACTCGCCCTTCGATGAGATCGCGTAGATGTCGGCAATCATTTTTATTACATCCAGCTACATTGTGGAATATACAATGCTTGCAGAGTCAAGTTCCATCTGGGTCGGTTCTCGTTGAGGTGGTGTTGGAGTGGGGAAGGACACACGCATATCGAGATAGATATCGAGCAAAGAGGAATTGAGCTCGGTGTAGTGATTATATTTGTTTTCATTTCGAGGTCGTACATTGCGTTTATCCTTTTCCGGGGCCGTTCCTCTTCCTTTATTCTGGCCATTGCCGTTGAGTGGACCTTGTTGTTTGGCTATAAAAACTTCAAGGCTCTCCATCTCAAGGCTGGCATCCCAGCGATGGCTGCCATCAACACCATCAATGGCACGGGCCGATCGACAGATGCTACGGCTGCGTTGAACCTTTCGAGGAAGGATCTTAGCATCTCTCCGGTTCGCTGTTTAATGGTAGATAGAAATATGACACTTTTCGGTCGAGAGATATGCACTCGAAACTGCTCGATGAAGCTGGTGATCAGAGTATTCCAACTACTGATCGACTCCGTTGTTAGCTGCCGAAACCACATACCGGCTATATCTGTGAGAAAGAGTGGAAATCACTTAGCCATGAGGCTGGTCGATGCTTCAAGTACTTCCATATGTCGCATGTATCGCATAAGATGAATGGTCGAGTCAGTGCGACCGTTGTATGGTTCGATGGCAGGGAACCTGAAGTCCGGAGGGTTTCTAGAATTTCTTATTTCTCTAGTGAAGGGGCTGCGATTGACATTGTCTATGTCTTGCGGTGAACAATTGCCCCGAGTGAAACGTCGGATAATGCTTGCAAGCTGAATCCCATCTCCGAGGAGTCGTTGCCATGAACATAACTCTGCATCCTGAGGGGGTTTTGTACGAGGATCCGGCAAAAGCATGTTCGGAAGGGTGGTCGTTGGCTGGACTCGACCCTCGAGAGTTGAGTGAAGGTGTGAGGGAAGGTGAGATCTGGCGGGTTGTTCTGGGTAGAATGGCCACACTGGAACCTGGTGAGTTATGGATCGAGCCATATTTGTAGCTAAAGGTCTAGGCTGATCCAACATAGCATGTGATGTTCGGGGGCCATGGTTACCCCCATTTGAAGCGAGGTTAGGAGGGTCTACGGTAGCATTTTCTTCCGCTACGGTGAGGACCAGCATGGTAGGGTGGCTCCCCTCGTTCGAAGGGAAGGCTACTCCAATTCTTCGTTGAAGAGGAAGTGTAACAACCCGTATTTTTAATAACATGTTATAATGTAAATCAAGGCAGAATTAAATTCTAAAATCTGAATCAAGGGAAACGGGCTATGCCATTGCATTCGTCTCGGAAAAATACGCGAAATAGAGTCCGAGTTTTCGAAAAACGGAGTCCGTATGACCAAGTTATGGCCCAATGAAGTTTTCCGAAAATTCTAAGCCCGAAAACAGTTCAAATTCGAATTCAAATTCGAATTTCAGCCAAAACAGACTGGGCGGGAATTATCCAGCCCAGGCAGGGTCGACATAGGTGTCGACACCAGTGTCGACCCCACCCAATGGGTCGACACCCATGTCGACCCAGGGGTCGACACCCATGTCGACCCAGGGGTCGACACCCATGTCGACCCAGGGGTCGACCCCCCCGGTCGGACCAATTTTTCTGGGGCACCATTTTGGCATGTTGGGTCCTCTTTTGTTGGTTTCTGACGGAAGTTAATGGTTCAGATTCGTTTTAGGGTTAATCCTATGGTCAAAACTACCCCTAATCTCTATAAAAAGACCCCTAGACCTATCCTAAACCTTCATTAATCATTCCTACAACTAAATGTTGCCCAAATGTTCACTAATCATGGCCTCCACCTTCTTCATGAGAACATGAGTGTCTCAAATCAATCTATGTCATAAAGGAGCCATCTTTCTTAAGTAAAATAACCATCTTTCTTTGTCTTTGGGGTTATTCCTTCTTGTTCTCAAGTCTTGAGGTGGAGTTTGTCGTCTTTGGTTGCGGATTTGCTAGTGTGGCTTCGTCTCAATCTTATTTTATATTTATTCTAGTCTTCATAGCATTGTAAGCCCTATGCTACTCTTAGATTCTAACTATGAAGTTAAATGTGACATGTTGCAAGTTTGAGTTTGGGCCTAAGTATGATATGTGCTTTGATTCTAACATGTTATGCATAGGTTTATTCTATGCATGTTTGTAAAGCTATCACCTTGACCTTGTGGGCTAAAAGTTATAAGCTTTATGTTGAAATGTTGCATTATGCAACATGAGAACTCTCACAACCTTTATGATAACTTGCATATAATGTTATATGTAAACTTCTAGTCATCATCCTATGTCATCTAGGACCATGTATCACCTATTCGCTAAGTTTGAATGTTATGCATGTAACATGCAAGATTAAATGAACATATTTATGCCTCATATGCCACCATGTTTAACTTGTGGCCAACCTTTATTACCTTATGCCCTTTTGTCATGCTTTTGCCAAGTTCCCTCTTTTGATCTATGTTATGTTATGCGAAACGTACATGCGATGGGAATGCGTTGGGTTTGGGTAATATTAATGACATGAAAACATGGTTTTAAAATATGACATGAACATTGACTTGTGATTATGTTTGTAAACATAAAGATGGACATGACACTTAGAAAATATGAGTGTGGCCAACTCGAGGTTGGGTTGAGTTTGTAGCATAAATCTACCCGGAACCGACTGGCTTAACTAGTGGCTACAAGCAATAGGACCCAATGTGAGTAGTTGGTCATGTCGCACTTGAAACCCGAGGTTAGACTAAGTTGTGGTGTAAAGCTACCCGGACCCGCCCGGCTTAACTAGTAACCACAACGAGGTCTAATGTGAGAGGTTGGGTGCATTAAGTTAATTAATGCCACATGGTAGGGTTAAGTCATGGACTACTTGAATACTTAACCAATTAAACACGATGGATTGGTAGGGTTAAGACATGGACTACTTGAATACTTAACCAATTAAACCCGATGTATTGATAGGGTTAAGTCATGAACTGCTTGAATACACTTGACCAACTCAATACATGGTTAGGATAGGGTTAACCACACTTAATCCGCTTGAAACCCTAGTTACGTGGTCCTTTTCAGTAGTAACCTACTTGGAAGTATCATGGGTACCCTTGACTAGGCTAGGGTGGGGCACGATTACTGGACCGATTGTAAGAGACCAAAAGAGACGGCTGAAGGGTGCACCGGTTGTTCAGGCGGACCATGGTCGTGCACATTAAGTCCGGAGTTGAACATGGGCACCAGTAGGTTTAGACTGTGCGTGCTTGAATTGTGTCTGTGGTTTACACCTTAGGGCTGGATACACCCTGGGGTGGACCTAGCACAGTTAACTACATTCCACGATTAAGCCGTATGACACCGATACACGACGAGTTAGGCTTATAGGGAGCCGATCGACTAGACCGAGTAGTTGGACCTTGATTTAGGTCATCTCATGATGTGGGCCAGCTTTGGGCCAAGGGATCATTTCTTGTTTATACTTGACATGGGTTGGAATACTAGTACACTTGGTGCAAAAACTTAACCTTGTATATGCGATGCCACACTTGATCTATCTTGTTAACTTTTCACCATGCCAGTTATCACCCTACATCTCATCTCTGTTTTACATGCCCAGTTAACTTTATTAGTTTTTATACTAATAGTAGATAGGACTTACCAGTCTTTTTGACTGACCCGTTTTCTTTCGCCTCTTTTCTTCCGTTCCCCTCCCCCCCATGTTTACAGGGTGGGAACACTGGTACCTAGCTTGGATCTTTAGCTGCATTTCTTGATAGCTCATGTACGGTTTGGACTTGAGCTCGCTATGGCTTTATTCTACCTTGGGGATAGTTACTTTATGTTATTTCCAGTTTTCAGTTTATGTTTCTAGACTATGTTTTGTGGAAAATAATGACCAAGTACTTTGACGTAACTTGACTATGGTTTTGAAATGTTAGTTTTATCCGCTGCTTTATTTACTCTGTTTTACTTATATGTTCTATCTTGTGATATCTGCATGCATGTTTACCTTGTTTAACGCCCCTCCAAAGCTAGTGTGCTTGCAAGAGTTACCCTGGCGGAGGTGGGGTGTTACATTTGGTATCAGAGCATAAGGTTAACAAGATTTGAGCAAAAGGTTTTTTTAAAACTCACCTTTTGAAAAACTATTTTCAAGACCAATTAAGTATTTTCCAAGAAAAGTCTAGTTATTTTAAAAGGCTATTCCACAAAAGCCATTAGCACTATCCTTCGTTTCCTCGTTCTGAATCTATCATTTTCTTTTTCAGTATGGCCGATCTTAACCTTCCCGAGGGAGTAACCATTCCCGGATGGTTCCGGAGGTACTTGGAAGCTAGGGCCAACGATGCGGGCCCAACAAATACCCCCACCGTAACTGAGGTTCCTCCTCCTCCTCAGCATCCACAAGCAGATTTCGCAAAGGTTTGCAAGGACTTTAAGGCGATGGGTGGCAAGAATTTTATTGGGACAGAGACTTTTGTGGAGGCACGAAATTGGTTGAAAGAAACTGAAGATCTCTTCGCTATCTTTGATGTGGAAGACCATAGAAAGGTTTTGTTGGCAGCATGGCTTTTAAAAGAAGATGCTGCTTATTGGTGGGAGGTCACTAATGCTACTAGACCTGTAGAGACTTGGGCCGACTTTAGGACGAGGTTTGGGCTTAAGTTTCTATCATCAGCTGAGGCGAATCTGCAATTGGAGAAGTTTATATCTTTGAAGCAAGGGGACATGACAGTGAGGGAGTATGTGAATAAGTTTAACCAGCTCGCTCGATTAGGTTTGGACATGGTTAATACTCCCCAGAAGAAGGCTTTGCGCTTTGCACGAGGGTTGAACGAGCCATTACAAGGTTTAGCCCTATCTCATATACCCATGGGGGCCACTTTTGAAGGCCTAGTGGACATGGCATTGCTTCAAGGAGACGATAAGAATGGCAAGAAAGAAGTCAAGCCTAATGAGACTCAAGCCAAGAAGACAGACTCCAAGTGGGGAGGGAATTAGAACAACAAGAACAACAAGGGCAATAAGGCCAACAACAGCAAGGCAAAGGACCCAAGAAAATGCAACTTCTGTGGGATTGTTGGGCACATAGCTAAAGATTGCAGAAAGAAGAAGAGGAAGTTGGGCGAATGCTTTCACTGTGGAGAGCCTGGACACCTTAGCAAGGATTGCCCCAAGAAGCAAGGACAAGGGCAAGGACAGACTCAGCGTGTAGGACCTTCTGGAGGGCAAGTGTATGCCCTCAACACTGCTCCAGTTCAGGACCGAGGTAGTATTTCTGTAGAAAGCCTTGTTTATATTTCTGATTATCCTGTTCGCACCTTATTTGATTCTGGCGCATCGCATAGTTTTATTTCTTCTGATCTTGTTGAAAGTTTGCACCTAAGTACTAGTCTAGTTGAGGATCCCGTTAGTGTTTCAAATCCAATTAGGGGTTCCGCCCATCTATCTATGATTTGTGTGGATTTGAAGATTTCTATCTTGACCGTAGAATTCACGTGTAATGCTTATGTTCTCGGATTCACGGGATACGGGTTGATCTTGGGCATGGATTGGTTGTCCAGTTATGGAGCCATTCTCGATTGTGAGCATAGGGTGGTGAGGCTCATAACTCGCCTCGGTAATACCCTAGAAATTTCTTGTAACCCTAGAGGTCCCGTCATGTTATGTTATCTTGAATCTCTTGACTCGTCCATCGATGATCTGCAATTTGTAAGGGTGGTCCGAGACTATCCTGATGTCTTTGAAGAAGTTAAGGGGTTACCCCCTAAACGAGAGATAGATTTCTGCATTTATCTAGTCGATAATGCCAAGCCAGTATCATTGCCCGTTAGGCACATGGCCCCACGAGAAAGAAGGGAGCTCAGTAAGCAAATCAAGGAGTTGCTTGAGAAGAATTTTATTAGGCGAAGCATGTCTGAATGGGGTGCTCCTGTGGTATTCGCTACTAAGGCCGATGGTTCGCTTCGTCTATGTGTTGATTATCGAGAGTTGAACAAGCTGACAAAGGAGAATAGGCACCCGTTACCAAGGATTGATGATCTCTTTGACCAGCTTGTTGGTGCTTCTGTTTTCTCTCAGCTTGATCTAGCCACCGGATTCCATCAGCTTAGAGTGGCTGAGGATAGTATTGATAAGACTGCGTTTAGGACTCCGGATGGATTCTTTGAATGGCTTGTCATGCCATTCGGTTTGACTAATGCACCCGCCTACTTCGTAGATTTGATGAGTAGGGTGTTCAGGTAGTTCCTTAACAAGTTTGTGGTTGTCTTCGTGGATGATATTCTGATCTTCTCAAAGGACGAGGAAGAACATGCTAGACATCTCAAGGAAGTGATGGATACGCTTAGAGCTCATCAGTTGAAAGCCAAGTTCTCCAAATGCCATTTTTGGAGAAAGTAAGTTCGGTTTCTTGGACATATAGTTTCTAAGCAAGGCATAGCGGTGGATCCCGCGAAAGTGGTTGCAGTTCAAGACTGGAAGACTCCTAGGAATGCAACCGAAGTAAGAAGCTTTCTCGGTCTGGCGGGCTACTATAGGAAGTTCATCAGGGACTTCGCTAAAATTTCAGCCCCTCTTACTAGATTAACGAAGAACTTAGTCTTTGCATGGGACTTAGAGTGTGAGCTTGCTTTTCAAAGGCTCAAGAGGGCCCTTACCACAGCTCCAGTTTTGGCATTACCCGATAGTGGTAAGATGTTTACCATGTACACAGATGCATGTGGCACGGGGTTAGGTATTGTTCTGATGCAAGAGGGAAGAGTAATATGTTATGGGGGTAGGCAACTTAAAGTTCATGAGAAGAACTATCCCACTCATGATTTGGAGTTGGCGACGATCGTATTTGCACTCAAATCTTGGCGCCACTATCTTCTAGGCGAAAGGTTTGAGTTGTATACTGATCACAAGTCACTCAAGTGCCTCTTCTCGCAGAAAGATCTGAATCTAAGGCAGCAAAGGTGGATGGAATTCTTGGCATCATATGACTTCGAGATAGCTTACACCCCTGGCAAGGGTAATGTTGTGGCAGATGCACTAAGCAGAAGGAGGTTGACTTTGAGTCCCTTGTTTATTGAGATGAAGAACTTAGAGTTCTTGGCAACCTTTGATTTCACGATGACTGTTGAGTCGATGGCGGGTTCATTAGCATCCCTTGAGCTTAGACCCACACTTCTTGATCAAGTTGGGGCTTCCCAGAAAGGAGACCCGCAGATAGTCGAGGTCATGGACAAGTTGATTCGTGGTGAGACGTCTAGTCACCTTGCTAGATATACTATTGATGACAAGGGTTAGCTAAGGCGTGATGGAAGGCTATGCGTTCCACAAGTAGGAGACTCGGTGCATAAAGTTCTCGAAGAAGCACATCACTCGAAGATGACTATACATCCTGGAGGAGATAAGATGTATAGAGATATGAAGCGCATTTTCTTTTGGGCCGGAATGAAGAAAGATGTGGCAGAGTATGTTTCAAAGTGCATGGTGTGCCAACAAGTGAAAGCCGAGTCAAAGAAACCAGGTGGGCTATTACATCCATTGGAGGTCCCGCAATGGAAGTGGGAGAGTATTTCTATGGATTTTGTGGATGGATTGCCTAGGTCAAGGAAAGGGAACACGAGCATATGGGTCGTAGTTGATTGACTTACGAAGAGTGCTCATTTCATTCCTATAAAGAGCAAGAGGACTGCATCATGGCTAGCATCTATTTATCTTCGGGAGATAGTACGGTTGCATGGAGTTCCTTCTAGCATAGTTAGCGATCGTGACCCAATTTTCACTAGCCAGTTCTGGAATAGTTTGCAAGAAGGGATGGGTACGCGATTGAATCTGAGTACAGCCTATCACCCCCAGACGGATGGCCAAACCAAAAGGGTGAATAGAGTGCTAGAAGATCTTTTGAGGCTTTGTGTTCTTGACTTTGGTGGTACCTGGGAAGACCACCTTCCTCTTGTAGAGTTTGCTTATAATAATAGCTATCAAGCCAGCATAGGGATGGCACCATTTGAAGATTTGTATGGGAGACCGTGTAGGTCACCATCTTGTTGGTGGGAGACAACAAATAGGCTTATACTTGGGCCCGATATGATACGGGACACATCCGAGAAAGTTGAATTGGTGAGAAGACGGATGAAAGCGGCCCAAGAAAGACAGAAATCCTATGCTGACAAGCGAAGGACAGATTTGGAATTTGAAGTGGGAGACATGGTTTTCGTGAAGGTTTCTCCTTTGCGTAATGTGGTTCGTTTCGGAGCAGTTGGGAAGCTAGCACCAAGGTTCGTAGGACCCTTCCCTATCATAGAGAGAATTGGGAAGATGGCTTATAAGGTAGAATTGCCCAAGAAACTGGCCGGAGTGCATAATGTCTTTCATGTCTCGCATCTCCGGAAGTGCCTACATGAGTCAGCTGAGGTGGTTGAACCTAGCATTCTTGACAACATGGAGGTTGAGAAAGAGGCAACCTTGAGGAGAGCTCTGATTCGTATCTTGGGAACGGAGATAAAGAAGCTAAGAAGCAAAGAAGTTAAGCTTGTTAAGGTGCAATGGAGTGAAGCAGAGGAAGACGCAACTTGGGAAACCGAGGAGAAGATGCGTGGGATTTATCCATTTCTTTTTTAGGGTACGTTCTCAACCTCTTTTCCTTTTTAACATATCTTCCTTTTTGGTATCCATGTTTATCCTGTTCATCTTGTTATCACGTTAACCTTGTCATGAGAACCTTAGGAAGAAACCCTTGGTTGAAACATGTATTTGAAACATGTTATGCTTGATGTTTGCCAGTGGTTGCAAGTGTTTGCAAGTGGATACTCGTGGATGCATGATACACGTTAGGCACTAAGATCGGCTCACACACTTTCATATTGCATATGCATGAGTGCTGATACTTATTCATGGATGAAACTTGTTGTGCTATCACGTGGATGTTGCATATGAATGAATGTTATGTGCACTCATGTAGAGATTATAAATTATGTTAGGAATTTGCATACATATGGACTCATTTCACTAACATACTTTGCATTAAGGAGGTTTACTGAATCAGTAACCGCCTGATTTTTGCATTAGATAAGTACATATACACATACCTTTTGCATATGTTCATACAGCATTTAGAATCTTTTTATGGACAATGGTTACTTGTGGATGATGTTTCGAGTAGATGGATGATGGATGGTAGGATACGTTCTTCCTAACTTGGAGATTTTGGGGACGAAATCCTTTAAGGAGGGGAGAATGTAACAACCCGTATTTTTAATAACATGTTATAATATAAATCAAGGCAGAATTAAATTCAAAAATCTGAATCGCGGGAAATGGGCTGTGCCATTGCGTTCATCTAGGAAAAATACACGAAATAGAGTTCGAGTTTTCGAAAAACGGAGTCCGTATGACCAAGTTATGGCCCAATGAAGTTTTCAGAAAATTCTAAGCCCGAAAACAGTTCAAATTCGAATTCAGAATCGAATTTCAGCCAAAACAGACTGGGCGGGAATTTTCCCTCCCAGGCAGGGTCGACATAGGTGTCGACACCAGTGTCGACCCCCCCCCCCAATGGGTCGACACCCATGTCGACCCAGGGGTCGACACCGATGTCGACCAAGGGGTCGACCCCCCTGGTCGGACCAATTTTTCTGGTGCACCATTTTGGCATGTTGGGTCCTCTTTTGTTGGTTTCTGACGGGAGTTAATGGTTTAGATTTGTTTTAGGGTTAATCCTATGGTCTAAACTACCCCTAATCTCTATAAAAAGACCCCTAGACCTAGCCTAAACCTTCATTAATCATTCCTACAACTAAATGCTGCCCAAATGTTCACTAATCATGGCCTCCGCCTTCTTCATGAGAGCATGAGTGTCTCAAATCAATCTATGTCTTAAAGGAGCCATCTTTCTTAAGTAAAAGAGCCATCTTTCTTTGTCTTTGGGGTTATTCCTTCTTATTCTCAAGTCTTGAAGTGGAGTTTGTCGTCTTTGGTTGCGGATTTGCTAGTGTGGCTTCGTCTCAATCTTATTTTATATTTATTCTAGTCTTCATAGCATTGTAAGCCCTATGGTACTCTTAGATTCTAACTATGAAGTTAAATGTGACATGTTGCAAGTTTGAGTTTGGGCCTAAGTATGATATGTGCTTTGATTCTAACATGTTATGCATAGGTTTATTCTATGCATGTTTGTAAAGCTATCACCTTGACCTTGTGGGATAAAAGCTATAAGCTTTATGTTGAAATGTTGCATTATGCAACATGAGAACTCTCACAACCTTTATGATAACTTGCATATAATGTTATATGTGAACTTCTAGTCATCATCCTATGTCATCTAGGACCATGTATCACCTATTCGCTAAGTTTGAATGTTATGCATGTAACATACAAGTTTAAATGAACATATTTATGCCTCATATGCCACCATGTTTAACTTGTGGCCAACCTTTATTACCTTATGCCCTTTTGTCATGCTTTTGCCAAGTTCCCTCTTTTGATCTATGTTATGTTATGCGAAACGTACATGCGATGGGAATGCGTTGGGTTTGGGTAATATTAATGACATGAAAACATGGTTTTAAAATATGACATGAACATTGACTATTGATTATGTTTGTAAACATAAAGATGGACATGACACTTAGAAAATATGAGTGTGGCCAACTCGAGGTTGGGTTGAGTTTGTTGCATAAATCTACCCGGAACCGACTGGCTTAACTAGTGGCTACAAGCAATAGGACCCAATGTGAGTAGTTGGTCATGTCGCACTTGAAACCCGAGGTTAGACTAAGTTGTGGTGTAAAGCTACCCAGACCCGCCCGACTTAACTAGTAACCACAACGAGGTCTAATGTGAGAGGTTGGGTGCATTAAGTTAATTAATGCCACATGGTAGGGTTAAGTCATGGACTACTTGAACACTTAACCAATTAAACACGATGGATTGGTAGGGTTAAGACATGGACTACTTGAATACTTAACCAATTAAACCTGATGTATTGATAGGGTTAAGTCATGAACTGCTTGAATACACTTGACCAACTCAATACATGGTTAGGATAGGGTTAACCACACTTAACCCGCTCGAAACCCTAGTTACGTGGTCCTTTTCAGCAGTAACCTACTTGGAAGTATCATGGGTACCCTGGACTAGGCTAGGGTGGGGCACGATTACTGGACCGATTGTAAGAGACCAAAAGAGACGGCTGAAGGGTGCACCGGTTGTTCAGGCGGACCATGGTCGTGCACATTAAGTCCGGAGTTGAACATGGGCACCAGTAGGTTTAGACTGTGCGTGCTTGAATTGTGTCTGTGGTTTACACCTTAGGGCCTGATACACCCTGGGGTGGACCTGGCACAGTTAACTACATTCCACGATTAAGCCGTATGACACCGATACACGACGAGTTAGGCTTATAGGGAGCCGATCGACTAGACCGAGTAGTTGGACCTCGATTTAGGTTATCTCATGATGTGGGCCAGCTTTGGGCCAAGGGATCATTTCTTGTTTATACTTGACATGGGTTGGAATACTAGTATACTTGGTGCAAAAACTTAACCTTGTATATGCGATGCCACACTTGATCTATCTTGTTAACTTTTCACCATGCCAGTTATCACCCTACATCTCATCTCTGTTTTACATGCCCAGTTAACTTTATAAGTTTTTATACTAATAGTAGATAGGACTTACCAGTCTTTTTGACTGACCCGTTTTCTTTCGCCTCTTTTCTTCCGTTCCCCCCCCCCTCCGGGTTTACAGGGTGGGAACACTGGTACCTAGCTTGGATCTTTAGCTGGTTTTCTGGATAGCTCGTGTACGGTTTGGACTTGAGCTCGTTATGGCTTTATTCTACCTTGGGGATAGTTACTTTATGTTATTTCCAGTTTTCAGTTTATGTTTCTAGAGTATGTTTTGTGGAAAATAATGACCAAGTACTTTGATGTAACTTGACTATGGTTTTGAAATGTTAGTTTTATCCGCTGCTTTATTTACTCTATTTTACTTATATGTTCTGTCTTGTGATATCTTCATGCATGTTTACCTTGTTTAACGCCCCTCCAAAGCTAGTGTGCTTGCAAGAGTTACCCTGGCGGAGGTGGGGTGTTACAGAAAGAGTGGTTAGACTGGTCTACGGCAAGATCCTGGGTTGTAATGGGAATGGCGTTGATTCTGAGAGACCCGGGGGTAGCTCGACTGATTCGATAGGTCGAGATGTTCCAAAGAGTGGAGGCATATTTGTCAGACGACCTAGATCTTGGTCGCCAGCCTCCTGAGTTTCTGTTGTTGCAGCCGCGCTGGTCGTTGGAAGCGATATTCTCGGCTGGGATAAGCAGGACGAGAGGATGTTGCGTCTTTCTTTCGTTTGTTCGCCATGACCTGGGATAAGCAGGAGCTCGATGGCGGTGTCGGCGCGCTTGCCCTACCTGGCGCGCCAAAGTGTTGACGTCAAAAGTTGGTCACTAGTGACAATCAACCCACAATCGCGTGATCTACACACGAATAAAGATAAAATTTGCAATAAAAATTGAAAAAACGGAGAGCACACACAGAATTTTTATAGTGGTTCGGCAAAGACAATGCCTACGTCCACTTTATATATTATTTCTCTCCTTTTTTTGATTACAAATACAATGCTTTTTCTGTTTGGAGAAAAGATAGAAAATGACTATTTTCCTTTCTTCCATTTTAGAGATTAAGATTCTAGAGGAGAGTGGAAATGAAAAGTTTGAAGGAAGTCGTCTGGCTAAGAGAAGTCCTCCTTTTCCTCTTTAAGCTTGGAGGTATTTATAGGTGGAAAATGCTGCTTAGGTTGTTGCGTAATGGTCCGGCCATTTTGGGAAGGTCCAGATACGTGGAATCCATCCATTGGCTCGAATTGCGGCTGGAAGACTGATTCCACTGCTCATAAATAGTATCCTCGAAAGTTGTGGCCGACGTGGCATCCGTGGAGAGGTATATCAAAAGCAGAGCTTTGTCCGCATATGGTTGACCGCCTTTATCTCCTTGGAAGTCGGGATATTAAGTGGACTGGCTCTGTAGAAATTCTCCACGTTGGTCCGAGATAATCGGTCGATGAGTTCCTTCTGAAAGCGAGAAACTCGGTCACCCTGGTGAACGATTTTTCAGGCAATGTGCAGTCATTCTGATTGAGTTGGATTTGGACCGATATGCCATTGCTTGATGTAGCGCCTCCGATGGGCCTCTTGGAGCGCAACTTTTATTTGGTTGTGCGTTTGGGCTTTGTTTTGGCCCGATAAGATTAGTGCCAAAAAGAGGGCTAACAACATCATACGCCTCATTCCAATTTAGAATATTCTTTTATTCATATATTCTTCGAAATCATTTTAAAAGATTTTATAATATCTTTTCTCAATTTAAACCAGAATAAGGTTTATCAACTTGTTGGGATTAACAAGCCTTACCGGAGTAATCATTCATTTTATTATCCCAATCACAACCTATTAATCCCATAGAGTAAAAGTGGTAGTACTCCATATCTAACATCCATTGTGTTACCAGTAAATTTAATTACCATTTCACGTTCAAATCCAATTAAAGATTTAATTATCGCATAAAGTAAAACTAGCGGCACCCCATTCTCGAACACTTTTCGAATTTGGTAAATTTAATTACCACATTCACATTTCAATCTAATTAAAGATTAATTAAAACTCCATTTATTTTTAATCTTCAATAATCATTCTTAATGATTATTTAACTTTAGGAAATCAATCCTGTTTTTAACTAGGTTAGAAAACCAATGTCACTTAAAACACAGTTCACGATAAACACAGATTCATCTTTCATTCTAGTGGAACCTTCACGGAAAATAGATCAATGGTAATCAGTATGAATTTCCATATCAGACTAATACTATAAGTGGAATATGGCAAGACCATTTAAATTCCATATATAGTAATGGTCTTCCTTCACAGAAGCTCATTTCGATTATTAGTAAATTGAATTCCATTTAACTCCAACTTTGTATATTAAATTGGAAAACTTTACTTTGGAAATTTCCAAATCATAATTTCACTGTTAATAGGGTAAAATAACTAATGTCATTTAAAAAACACAGTTCACAATAAACCCAAAATCAAATTCAATTCAATTCCAATTAAATTTATTAATTGGGAAACTTCAATAATCTTAATTAAAAGAATTATTCCTTTCTCGACTAGTTTTAAGAATAGTTTTATTCAAGACACCATTCACGACAAACCGAAAAATCCAATTTGATATTAAATACAAGACTCTGAATACCAATAATATCAGCTTATATTCAACATCAAATTCTGAAACCAACAGATATCGTTTTGGGAATAACGATATATATATATATATATATATATATATATCTTCCAAATTATTCAACAATATTCGTATAATCACGGAATCCAATACTGAAATATCCGAAGATTGTTTCTATTGAAAGCCATTCCAATTCATACGTTGGAAAATTCTGGTTATAATAAAACCATTACAATTCTTCTTAGTTCTTTACTCAAGTTAGTAAACAGCTTATTCAGATAAAAATATCGTCTATCTTTACAAACGTGGAATATTTCATCGAAAATCATTTCAAATCATTTAATATGATGACGTAATGTTTCTCTATTTTTAATCACTTAAAAATATGCCCTTTTAGTTAAATGACGTTTCAGGTCATTTAGTTGCACTGGCGCTGTTTTTATTCAATTTTGAATTAAAAATTTAACAAAATCTAACTGTTAGATTTTAAATATCTTATTATCGTTCGAAAGACCTTTTCGATACGAACCCAACGGTTCTGGTTTTAGGAGAATTCGATGGTCGGATCTCTCGTTACGTCAATTCGAAGTCAATGGTCGAAATTCGCGAATGGTTGATGCGCGACTCATTCTATTCAAACCATTTAAATATATATAATATATTTTGTCAATTTCCATTCAAAAAATATTTTATAAAATGTTTATAAATTCTTTAATAACGATTTCTACTTCCATCTCAATTTTAAATCAAAATTGAACATTCCATATTATTATATATTAAAATAATAAAGTTTTCAAAATATTATATTTTGAAACCAAATCTATTTGATATTCATTATAAAAATGAATATAATCGATAGAAAAATCCGTTCGAGTTAAAATGGCGCATGTCTACTTAACGTACTCATTTCAATTTGGTATATTTCAATATTTCCTTATCCATCCAAAATCGGACATCAAAATCATATTTTGCTTCTTTACTGAATATTATATTAAAATATTCGTTTATATTCTAAATCAGAATGTGACTTAGCCAGATACCATACATTGTTAATTATATGGATTTTATACACTGCATGTATTCAACAATAATGATAAATAATTATTAATCATCCAAATAGCATCCATAGTGCATCTACAACGTACAAGCATTAAATAATTTAATAACGCTTGTAACGTTTTGTTAATCAATTGGTTGACATACAAATTAAACACAAGGGAGATGTGTCAATTTGTTATCATCCCCAGACCCGTGTGGAATTTTCAACAAATAAATAATCAATTATTATTTGTGTACTTGGGTGATGTGTTAAATTATTGTGCCAACACCCGTGTGGGTTTTAAATCGTAGGCCATGTGAACATATCTACATATTTGGAAGATGGGTGGGTAAATTGTCATCTCAGAATCAATTATAATACGAACGTTTTATTTATCAACACTTATAATCACAGTTCAATAATGATAATATTAAAACTGTAAACATCCATCAATCCTCAAACAAATATTGCAATCACATGCAATCAACATATATTCAGTTATAAAAAAATAACAATACAAACACATTGACTGAGAGAGAGTTATCACTTTGATCGGATAGAAATCGTTAAATTATGATTGTTTTAACAAAATTAAATGAGCGTTTAATTTTATCAAAAACTCCAACTGCACCCACTTCAGTTTTGGTCTGTTCTGTGGTGTAGATATCGTTGAGGCGATTCCAACGCATCTAGAATCATCAGATTTTGTTCCCCTATGAAAAAGATATGATATTTTAAACATTTAAATACTTAATATACTTATAATATAATATAATTAATTAATCTTTCTCTAATCACCCTTAAGCACAAAACTAGGTCATCGTCTTCCTTTTATTTCCTGGACCGAATTTGAATGCTTCCTTAAGCCCTAAGGTTAGAAATCGCACCACCCTTGAACCGCTGACCGCCGATCACCACCTCCCCTAGACTCACTGGAGCCCCGCCACCCTACTCCAGTCACCGCGACAAACTTGATGCTTCAGGCACTCCCCAAAATCTGCTCGGCCACGCTGGGCTTTAGGCCAAAAATTGAACATCTCGATCATTTAAACACGATCATCACTGGTCACATTATAGATCTTGTTGGGTACTAGGTTTATGCTTTTGGAAGTTCTTGAATTTGATTTCTAGATTGGGAGAAATTAGGACTTGAAATTCGAATGGTTAGGGCCATTGATTTTAAAACCACGACGACATAGAAATGAGGAACTAGGTTTAGGGTTATCACGTTTTTCAAGGGTATATATAGTATATTTTATTAATATAATTAACATTTAATTCTCCAATAACTAGATATGGCTACGAACTCCAAACGCAACCCAAGGACTTTCGCTCCTAATGAAATACCCTCATTCTGGACACAATGAGATATGTTTCGTAAGCTAATTCAACTATTTCGATTAGTTTTTATCAAAATTAAAATATACATCAATATAACATTCAAAATTGATTTTTAACATACATTTTAACTTGCCACGACCAAATACTGACTCCAAAAATTAGGAAATTTGAAATCTTGCTATGTTTTACAAATACAGTGCTAATAAAACCAATTTCATCGAATTTGGTGTCGTTCAAAAAATGGCCTTATTCATAGCTTATTAACTTTACAACTAAAATTGAGCAGACATTTAAATTTACCATGCTTACATATCAATTCCAATTGACTTAAAATTATAAACCTAACAATAATTTGATGTTCTGGATCCATCAAAATTTATTTCATCGAAAACGGAGGTCGTTTGCAAAATGGCTATTTTAAAGGGCTTAAATAATATTAAAATATTAATAAATTCCATAGCGACTATGTTAAATTTTAATCTGGACATAACTTACAAATTTTTTACATGAAATCTAAATTTTTTACATTCATTAGAAAGATACAATTAAATAGATTCAAACATTTCTTGTTTTACTGAAATCCGATATATACTGAATTCTATACAATCATTCAAGGTTCAAAACTAAATTTTCAAACTACTACGCCATTACGAGTTCGTTTTAATTAAATTTTAAATTCTTACATTCAAATTTGTTTCAAATAAATTTTTAAGTCTCTTATTCTCAAAATAAATCATTTTAAATATTTAAAATCATTAAAATCAGTTAAAAATAAATTTTAAATTAGTTCTAAAAATCAGGATTATTGCATAAGATTCCAGATAGTTTTATATTTAGATTATTTGGATGCCAGTTTCTATGTCTATATGTATTTTGTGACGACCGCCCACAACCATTGCATTATACAAGATAAATTATGCATCGAAAGGTTTGCCAGGAATCTATGGACGATCATCATTGGTAAATAACAACATCGGAGCCTGTCGTGACTCACAGCGTAAGGATAAAATATAATAGAACATGTACAACAGGTAGTAATAGTAAAGCAGAAAACACTAGACTTTCATAACAACTAGAATGTAATATCCATACACTAGGAAATAGTGTTTATAAAAATTTCCTTACTACAGCACTCAGAGAATAACAAACAGCGGAAATCCAATTACTATATAGTAGAAAGATAGTACACCAGCCTCATGCCCGCCTCCGAACAGCTACATCGTCCACACTAAGAAATCACATGTCACCTACCACCTAGTCTGCCCATCCAAAAATGGATGAATAACCCAAGTTAATAAGAGGTAAACATAAAACCTTGAGTCAGACAACAGTCTTAGTGAGCAATAAAATAGCTAACAAACTTCATTAATAAAGTTTACGAGAACAGGTAGATTAACAAACAAATCTACCAAACACCAGAGAAGAACTCAACTCCCGTCTTCCCCACAACAGACAGTAATAGCCTTTACATTAAACAATTCAACCATTCATCCATGTAAATTGGAACACCGATTCAATCATGGTAAAGCACTCTTGACATCCAGATTATATATCTCATGTAAATCATCCTAATTGAATTCAATATCCCTCAAGCACAAGCCCTAGTGTCTTAAACCAATATCAGACAAGCACCCAAGGAACATTTCCATTGACGTTGGAGAATCTACATGAGACGATACAAATAGAGCATCCAAACAATCAAACATCCATTACTAACTCTGGCTATCACTGCTAATCCGGCTTTGAAACCATCGTTAATCGTATGACTTCCAACCTTGCCATATGTCAAGGGCTAATGGTAACCCTAGTTTTAGTAGAAACTCCATACGCCTTTCAATGATACGTATGTTTGACCAACTTTGACAATTAGGCCTTTCAACGATACCCAGGGTACTCGACCTACAACAGGTCTTTTGGGTCACCCCATCGTACCCCTGCTTTGAGCCTACTAGAACTTACGACAATGATAATCTCTAGGCCTTCACATCTCTAGTAATCCAACTTGACGACCATAGCTCAAGCAACCGTCTCGAGCAACCACCATCCACCAACTCACGGCCTTTGAGTTGCCACCTCATTCGTTGTTCTACTCCGATCAACGAAAAAATTCAACACTTTGAATATTACCACTTGAATTTTCCTCGAAGTAACAACACCACTGCACTGCATTGCGGCACAGGCTCGGGGGCATCGCCCCTGAAATTTTTTTCCAGGCCTTTTCGTTCAGATCCGAGTCATAGCCGAAAATATTTTTTTTCCATAAAATGACCCTGTCCGACCGACCCTGAACTCCCAACAAGACCGACCGACCCTGGCCTCCCTGCATAACCAACCCGTCGTGAAACACAGATCGACTGACCTGTATGAACGACTAACCCAAAACTTGCATTCAGATTCAATCGTGCACGACCGACCGAGCACCATTCGAGCGACCAACCCGCTAATGCATGACCCAACACCTTTATCACTTTACACTCCACAACAGACCGCCCCATCTCTACCAATAAGACCGATTGACCAAATGATGCACGACCGACCCCATCAATGTGCGATCGACCCTTCTCTTGTACTACATTGTACTATGTTGTACTACACATTGTACTACACACTCGACACGTGGTTTGCACGCATGACCCGTAACCTGCACAGCTCCAATTCAAGTCCAATTCCGACCAAAACTTTGCCAATTGACTATCTCGACAAAATATATTCATCCGATTCAACCACAAAAATATTATGAAATCACAACATCATCAATATGACTATTTTCACCAAAATTATGCAAATTACTCCGAAATCGTAATAAAATGAACATATGATCTAAATTGCGGATCTAACTTGCATAAAGATATGAAATGGCATAAGAATTACTGGTTTAAACGTGATAACTAGACCATAGGGTGATTCGTATGAAAATGGACTAGTCAAGGTATACATCTATGGTAAAATGCTTGAATTTGATGGAAAACGTGATCAAACATTCATATACTTCATTAAATACATGTGAGAGATGCAAATCACTCGCCGATTCTTCATAACAAGCAAAAATCAATGTATTGAGATTCCGGATAGCAAGAAATTCAAACCAAACTCCTTGATCCGATGAACTCTCCCTTCGAATGATGAAGATCTAGCTCAAATAGTGTAGATCTTCAATTTCCTCCCTTTAGGTTTTAATTTTAATGGTGGAAAGATGTTAGAGGAAGGAGGAACATAGGCCACCAAATGAGAGAATAGAGAAACTAAACCATTTCTGTGACACCACACATACATTAATGTCACTTATTGAGAGAATGCATTAAGTTTCGAGAAGCATTATAGGTAAACAGGTACAGAAACATTACAAGTCAGATATAAAAAAGTAGTGGAATTTAAAACTTTATTAATCATAAAGCATCGTGGTTCAAAACATGGTTAATCATATATCTGAAAAACGTAAAACCCAGTACATCATTAAAATTTATGTCTTGTACTTTAAAACATCATAGTACAATAATAAAAGAAGCATAATGCCCAAAACATTGGCCATAGTAGAGAAACATGAAATCGAGGAGTACTTCTATGCAGCTTCAAGCAAGATGAAAGAAGAATCCTGATTAAGCTTGAGTATTCCCACGCTGAGGACCTGGGGGGAACGGATGAGAAAAAAGAAGAAACAAAATGGGTCAGACATAAAGTATTGCTAGTCCAGTTACTTCTAGCATGTAAATAAGTAAAAGTATCATGATAGGCATATAAAGTGAATAAGAGAGATAACATCATAATAGGTAGGTACGACAAGGTAAACAGGATAACATGATAGAGTATACTATGCTTCTCTAATGATTTCTCTGCACCAATACTAGTGTCTTATTTAAAAGATGGTCCCCTACAAGTATAAGATGGTAGACTTAGGAGTACTTCCAGTGAGAGGCATTCACCCCATACAATCAACAAGCAACCCAACATACCAGAGTTACTCCTAGGAGTATTAACGGTCTCCCCAGCATACCGGAGTCTAGATGTACCCTAATTACTACCTTAATCGATCGGCTCCCTACTCCGTAGATATCATGTGTTGGCCCCACATTAGGGTGTATCACTGCCTAAAATGTCAACCCTTCATCTTCAGTATGTGCACAACCATATCTATAGGTGTCACGGCATCTAAACCTATCTGCCTGACCCATGCACGCACATGACCCCATCGGAATGCGCTGCCCACACCGCCCCCCAAGTTTGGATATTTTACAATCAGCCCAGTAAGCGTGTCCTGACTCCAACCTAGTTCGGAGTACTCGTTTGATACCTATATATGGGTTTATTGATTGAAATGGGTCCTATACACAAGAAGATACAAGCTTCTCCCTAAGATTGCATCCGCACTTGGTTTTCCATAGGTTACGCCATAACAGAGTAAAAGATTGCATAACCCCATAGGTTAAGTTTGTAGGCCTATATATATGAATATTACCCACCCATCCAAGATTTACTTAACCCACCCACTGTTTCAAACAAGTTTACTTAACCCCTACTCAAGTTATATGTTGATAAAACCTCTACGGATTCAACTAGGTTAAGTATTCCAATTCATTGCCATATTTATTTATGGTTATAATGTGCTAGACTTCCCACATTAAGCCTACTAGCTGTGGATGCTGGATATGCCGGTCGGTTCCGGGAAGACTTCTTCCACAAGTCGGATTTAACCCCGTGTCTTAGCACATCACATGTTTATACATTTAGACCCCTCACATTAGATTCACCACTTGTGGCCGCTGGATATGAAGGTCGATTTCGGGCAGAATTCCACCAAAAGTGTAATCTAACCTTGTGTTTAAGCATGGTTACAGTTTCTAATTAATGTAATTATAGGCATTTCAATTATTCATATGTCATTATAGGTTTTAATACCCCTTTTCCCTATTTATGTTCATAATGAACCATATGCCCCAAATTAAGGTCTTTAATCACTTGTTGATTTATGCTCCAAATTCAGATTCATTTGTTTCATTCAAGTTATGCCATAATTTCAAATTACAAGTTATGCCCCAAATTTTACCGTTTTCCCCTTGTTCCTAATTTAACGCGTTCGCATATTTCAGCAACATGCCTAGTCTCAAAGGTAGCCTGGCTATAAAATTAAAATGGAAAAGATGAAGGGAAGAGGACAAAAATGATCATACTAACAATATTGACATATAATGGAAGAAATAGGCATAAATATACAGTGGCATAATGATAAGGTAGGCATAGAGGAACAGATCCGAGGAGCATGTGACAATAGAACTAATTCTAACATAATAGGGGCATCATAAATAGGCATGGTGAGATCTAAACAGTGAATTAGATATCCAACTAGTAACAGATCTGATTTAAGCACAAACATAATAGGAACAAGCATGAGGTGATCTAAACAGTGAATTAGATCTCTAAACTGTGGTAGATCTGACATGGTAAATAGGTATAGGTTCAGATCTAGTTCAATAGTCATGTCAGAATAACTTAGATAAACAGGTTATAGCAGATATGGTGTGATTCAAATGGTCACAGGCATAGATCCAAGTTATAGTTATGTCAAGATCTACTTTTAAATATTTAGATCTAAAATTAACATAAACTCACTGTGATTGGATCTTGAAAAATAGAAAAAGGTTGTAGATGTCGAATCACAGATCTCTAAACTCTATTTGATTGTTGAAGAAGAAAGACTTGATTTAATATGGGCAGAGGCAGCATCTAGTTCTCCATTATTTTTAGTGTGGAGAAACAAGAAAAATGAGGGCATATATATAGCTGTCACCAAACCCTAATCTGTCCAGATCTACCGTAGGGGGGTCGACCCATGGGTCGACACCCCCCTTATTGGTGTCGACCCAGGGGTCGACACCCCTGGGTGAGAATTTTCCCGCTCCACCAATTCTATGGATTTTGAACTGTTTTGAATTTTCTGGATATATTTTATTTACATATATTCTTCTTGTGCGTATACAAACTTCAAATCTTAATAACTTCTTCATATGGTGTTTCATTTACGCAAACCAGTTGTCTATTTTCACCAAAATTCCGAGACGAACGCAATGGCGTAGTCCGTTTCCTTAATTATGAATATTTAATTAATTATTCTTTAATTTATCATTTTTAGTGTTGTTAAAAAATAGGGTGTTACATTCTCCCCTACTCAAAGGATTTCGTCCCTGAAATCTCCAAGTTAAGAAGAATGTATATCCTACCATCCATCATCCATCTACTCATCCACCAATCACAGGTATCCGTTGCCCATAAAAGATTTCTAATTCTTTTATGAACATATGCAAAGGTGTGTGTATATGTCCTTATACTAATGCAAAAAATCAAGCGGTCTACTGATTCAGTCGATCTCCTTAATGCGATGTATGTTTGTGCCATGAATCCAACATGTTTGCAGATGATCTTATTATAACATGTAAGTTCTGTATGCATGCACATCATCCACTCAAATGCAACATGCATATTGTAACACCCCGTATTTTCTATGAACGTATAAGTAACAAATCAGAGGATAATTAATTTTTAAAATAAGAATCAAGGGGAAACGGGTTGCTCCATTGCGTTCGTCTCGGAATTCTGCGTGGAAACGAGTCCGAGTTTGCAAGAATCGGAGTCCGTATGTGGGAGATATGACCCTCCAAAGTTTCAGAAATTTTCAAAATCGAAAACAGCTCCAAATTCGAATTCAAAATTCGAATTCAAACCCAGAAGAAGGCTGGGCGGGAAATTTCCCGCCCAGGACCCAGGTCGACTGGGGAGTCGACCCCCCAGGACCAAGGTCGACTGGGGAGTCAACTGGGCAGTCGACCCCCCAGACCAGGTCGACCTGGGGGTCGACCTCCCTGGTCGAACCTAGTGCGTGTGTGTGCGATTTTGAGGGTTGTGACGTGTTTGGATGGACCTGATGAGTTCTAGGGTTAATCTTGGGGCCTAAATGAGTTCCTACACCTATGAATACAGCCTAAGACCTAGCCTTCTCTACACACAATTCTATTCTGCCTCTACTCTACCTCTGTTCCAATAAAAATAAAAATGGCGTCGCTACTATGTTGGAATCAAAACTATAATCTAACCAACATCAACCTAAGCAACTCAATTCAAATTAGAGATTAAGGCTTCTGCAACAATTCTACAACAATTAAAATTCTTTCTATAATCCAACCAAGGCAAGTACAGTTATTTTCCGATATAAATGATAACTCTGATTGTGACATGAATTGTAACTCTGAATCTGAGGTTATATCTATTTTGTTCTGTTTAGATCTTATTTTGTATCTCTTTCCTCTTTCTATTTTATAGCCAGGCTACCACGAGCCTGAGCCAATCTCATAAGAGATTAACATACGCTAAAATGTTTGGGACAGTAAAATGAATGAAGCATAAATTGGGCATGACCAATAGGTGACTGATTTGAGGAAAGAACATGGACTGTAGCTAGAACATAAATCTGAGACATATGACTGGACATGTTATATTTATAACATAAAGGGTATTGAACATATGATTTGAGATAAAGAGAATATGGCTTAGGTATAAAGATTTACATGAAAGTAGGGTATCTATTAATGTAAATAAACACCTAAGCAAGTGATTTTTGGGATATATGACATGCATAGTAATCGATGGCTATATTTGGTATAATTTATATATATGGATCTTCTGTACTATGCAAGTTTAATAAAAATTGAAACATATGATATATGGTATATGATCATATTGTGAATCATAACTATTATTTATGCATGTGAACTTAGGCAAGATTTATAATTAGGCAAGATATGTTTGGGAAACTTTAAGGAATGATTAAATCTGTTATATTTCCCTAATTTGCTAGTTCTTCTATATTTGCCTAATCTACTAGTTCTGTTATATTGCATAATCTGCTAGTTCTGCTTTACTGCCTAGTCTGCTAGATCTGTTCACCTGCCAAATCTGTCATCTGCTAAGTCTGTTAAAAAAGCCAAATCTGCTAAACTAAATATGTTGAGATTCCTAATCTGTTATCTGTTATATCTGTTGAGTTGATATAATTAGTCCGTTATTGACATAATCTGAATTGGCTAAAGTTATGAATAATTGACATGTATATTAGGCGTGGGTATAAATGGTAAATCATTAATTAATTGGCCGCAAAGATAAACATGGCTAACTCGAGGTTAGAATGAGTTTGCGGCGTAATTCTGCCCGGAACCCCCGACATATTCCAGTGGCCGCAAGAAATAGGTTCTAATGTGAGAAGTTAGTCATAACATGCTTGAAAACCGAGGTTAGACTCAGTTTGCGACAGAAACCTGCCCGGAACCAACTGGCCTAACCAATAGCCGCAAACTGTCATTCTAATGTGAGAGGTCCGGGCATTAATATATAATTAATGAAAATCTGAGATAAATATGATGTCTAAAGCGTGTTGGGTGGGTAAGATTAAACCAATTGGACCAATGAATCTGATAAACCCGTTTCGTGAATCTGTAGGCCCAATACAAAGTTAGACAATCTGTAACCTGTTAATCTGTAACCAGTTAATCTTTAAGTCTGTTAAATATGTGTATCTGATCCGTTAGTCTGAAAACTTGTCTGTGAACTAGTTGATCTGAATTCTGTATGTCTGAACTTGTGAACAAGTTAATCTGAAAATCTGTTAGCATGGGGACACAAGGTTAGGAGGGGAATTACATGTGTCATCTGTTGTTTGGGACCCATGTTAGTCAGTAACCCTTTCTGGTATCAAAACTTTGACCCAATAGTAGGTAGGGTCCGGGCACGCTTACTGAACTAATAGTAAGCGGTTCATTCTGATAATGGCGAGGGGTGTTGATGGTGCGTTCCAACCGGGTCATGTGTGTGCATGGATCCCGGTCTGCCTCTGAGGATGTAAGACGCCGTGACATCTATAAATAGGTCTGTGTCATTCAAAGGTTGCCACTTTAGGGAATGATACACCCTTTTTGTGGGGCTGGAACAGGGTATTTATGTATTAGGGAGCCGATCGCTTGGGTAGGGTTTTAGGGTACACTTAGTTCTGTCTGTTTCTGCTAGTACCGTCTGTTTCTATTGGGTGGTAACACCCGTCTGTTTCTGTGTGGTACCGTCTGTTCGGGTGGTAAAGGCCCATTACTAGTGTACACCTAATTCTACATTCTGTTTCCGTAGGGATTAATCTGTTCTGCTTCTGTTTGTTTCTGTTCGGGTGGTAAAGGCCCATTACTAGCACTCTCTTCTGCGGAAATTATTCTGTACCCGTTTCTGTTTCAGTTTAGACATTAGGGTGACACCTAATCCTGTTATACTAGTATTAGTGCAGAGAAGTGTAAAGAAATAGCTTATGTCATTCTGTTCTTCTGTTATATCTGCTACATCTGTTACAGTTATCTCTCATCCAGTTTTATTTTCATGTCATGTTATTATTATCTGTTCATAACTGAAAATCACTGGACTTGCCAGACTTTTGTCTGACCCTTGTTGTTTCACCTCCTTTCTTCCGTTCCCCCCCCCCAAGGTTTAGTAGGAGGGGAATACTCCAGCTTGATCCAGATTTCTTCCGCTTTAAGCTGCTTAAAGTATGGCTTGTCTTCTTCTGTGGGGATTATGATTTTATACTATGCATTCTGAAGGCTTTTGTACAAGACTGATATTTTGTACTTGAATTCTGATATTGTGATTTGAAAGGATGTAACCAAGTTTATTTCGGTTCTGTTGAAACAAAGTTATAAATTTTTCAAGTACTGTTTTATCTATCTTGTAAGTTTCTGTTCTGTTTACTAAAATGCTCCACCAAAGTTAAGGCATTCCCTTTGTGAGTGACCTTAACGGAGGTGGGGTGTTACACTTGGTATCAGAGCTAAAGGTTACCAGATTGGATAAAAGTTTTTGAAAACTATTTTCAAAAAGGTTTTGAAAGGAAGTATTTTCAAAAATAAAGCTTATTTTGAAAAACGTGATCCCCAAGAGCCATATATCTTTCTTTCAGTCCTTGAATCTTTCCTTTTTCGTTTCAGCATGTCTGAAGCATCCGAGATACCAGAGGGTGTTCATGTACCCGGTTGGTTTCGTCAATATCTTGAGGCTAGGACCGCCGCCGCAGGTCCAGCAAATGATCCCCCTCCTCCACCCCCTCCTCGTGCAATTACTTTCTCAAAGATCTTTAGAGATTTTAGGGCCATGGGTGGAAAGGATTTCAAGGGAACAGAATCATTCATAGAAGCGAGGAACTGGCTCAAAGAAACTGAGGATCTATTCGTTATCTTCGAGGTGGACGATAGGCAGAAGGTATAGTTGGCGGTATGGTTGCTCAAAGACGAAGCTTCCTACTGGTGGGAAGTCACTAACGCCGAGAGGCCGGTTGAGACATGCATGGATTTCAGAACAAGGTTTGAGACAAAATTTCTCTCGCAAGCTGAATGAAGTTTACAAATGGAAAAGTTCCTATCTCTTAAGCAAGGAAGTATGACGGTCAAGGAATACGTCAACCAGTTCAACCAACTGGCTAGGTTCGGATTGGATTTAGTCAACACTCAGCATAAAAAGGCTCTCCGCTTTGTTAAAGGATTGAACGAGCCACTGCACAGCTTAGCCATGACCCATGTACCCATGGGAGCGACTTATGAGAGATTGGTGGACATGGCACTACTGCCAGAGGAAGACAAGGGCCCGAAAGAGACAAAGAAGGAAGAACCACAGAATAAGAAAGCAGGGCCCAAAAAGGAAACACAAAGGAAGGATGAGAAGTCTGAAGATAAGAAGGGGAAAAAGTGCTTTACTTGTGGAAGCTCAACTCATCTGAACAAGGATTGCAGAAAAAGGAAGGGCACTTGCTTCAACTGTGGTGAGATGGGACACTTCACTAGGGACTGCCCGAAGAGACGAGGGCAAGGAGGGCAGGCGAACACTCTTGAGGCTAGTGGCTAGGATAGAAATAGGAAAATTCCTATAGTTGGTTTAATTTCTTTATCTGATTATGCAGTTAAGACTCATTCTGATTCTGGTATTTTGATTTTGTAATCGATACTCTGCACTTTAATACTAGTATTATTTCTGATTCCGCTATAGACTCAGACCCATAAGGGTTATGACTCATCTGTTATGATAGATTGGGGTTTGAGAGATATCTGTGTTAGGCGTCAAGTAGGATGCATACATCTGGGTTATATCATGCTTAGTTCAGTAACCTGATCTATACCAGTAATCTGTAAATATCTGAATACTTCCGATAAGGATAAGATTTCCAGTTATTACATTATCTAAAGAGGGTAATCCTCTATGTGTTAATTTGATGTTGGTTTCGGTCTTCGGGGCCGATACTTAGGACCCATGTCTAATGGGAACCAAGTTTTTGTTTTATCTGTACTCACTTCCATCATTCGACTGTATCCTATCGATCGAATCTTCGAACTTTAGGTAGAAACTAATGGGTGTAAACATGTGTTTGAGACATGTTATGTTTGATGGTTGCAAGTGGTTGCTAGTGGTTGCTCGTGGATGCATATACACACACTAGGCACTTGATCGGCTCGAAAACACTCTCATACTGCATACGGATGTGTGAGCATTTTCAATTTTTGTGGATGCAAAATGATTGACTCAGCACATGGATGTTGCATATGACTGAATGGTTGTGCACTCATACAGAAATGATATGTATCAAGTAGAAAATTGCATACATGTTGGACTCATGGCACTGGCATAATTCGCATTAAGGAGGTCAACTGAATCAGTGGATCGCCTGATCTTAGCATTAGATAAGGAACATATACACACACCTTTGCATATGTTCAGACAACATTAGAAGTTTCTAAGGACAATGGACGCCACTGATTGATGATTGAGTAGATGGATGTTGGATGGTAGGACACATTCTTCTTAACTTGAAGATTTCGGGGATGAAATCCTTTAAGGAGGGGAGAATGTAACACCCCGTATTTTCTGCGAACGTATAAGTAACAAATCAGAGGATAATTAATTTTTAAAATAAGAACCAAGGGGAAACGGGTTGCGCCATTGCGTTCGTCTCGGAATTCTGCTTGGAAATGAGTCCGAGTTTGCAAGAACCGGAGTCCGTATGAGGGAGATATGACCCTCCGGAGTTTCAGAAATTTTCAAAATCGAAAATAGCTCGAAATTCGAATTCAAAATTCGAATTCAAACCCAGAAGCGGGCTGGGTGGTAAATTTCCCGCCCAGGACCCAGGTCGACTGGGGAGTCGACTGGGCAGTCGACCCCCCTAGGACGCAGGTTGACTGAGGAGTCGACTGGGCAGTCGACCCCCCAGACCAGGTCGACTGGGCAGTCGACCTAGGGGTCGACCTCCCTGGTCGAACCTGATGCGTGTGTGTGCGATTTTGAGGGCTGTGACGTGTTTGGACGGACCTGATGAGTTCTAGGGTTAATCTGGGGGCCTAAATGAGTTCCCATACCTATAAATACAGCCTAAGACCTAGCCTTCTCTACACACAATTCTATTCTGCCTCTACTCTACCTCTGTTCTAATAAAAATAAAAATGGCCCCGCTACTCTGTTTGAATCAAAACTAGAAGCTAACCAACATCAACCTAAGAAACTCAATTCAAATTAGAGATTAAGGCTTCTACAACGATTCTACAACAATTAAAGTTCTTTCTTTGATCCAACCAAGGCAAGTACAGTTATTTTCCGATATAAACGTTAATTCTGATTGTGACATGAATTGTAACTTTGAATCTGAGTTTATATCTGTTCTGTTCTGTTTAGATCTTATTTGGTATCTCTTTCCTCTTTCTATTTTATAGCCAGGCTACCACGAGCCTGAGCCAATCTCATAAGAGATTAACATACGCTAAAATGTTTGGGACAGTAAAATGAATGATGCATAAATTGTGCATGACCAATAGGTGACTGATTTGAGGAAAGAACATGGACTGTAGCTAGAACATAAATCTGAGACATATGACTGGACATGTTATATTTATAACATAAAGGGTATTGAACATATGATTTGAGATAAAGAGAATATGGCTTAGGTATAAAGATTTACATGAAAGTAGGGTATCTATTAATGTAAATAAACACCTAAGCAAGGGATTTTTGGGATATATGACATGCATAGTAGTCGATGGCTATATTTGGTATAATTTATATATATGGATCTTCTGTACTATGCAAGTTTAATAAAAATTGAAACATATGATATATGGTATATGATCATATTGTGAATCATAACTATTATTTATGCATGTGAACTTAGGCAAGATTTATAATTAGGCAAGATATGTTTGGGAAACTTTAAGGAATGATTAAATCTGTTATATTTGCCTAATTTGCTAGTTCTTCTATATTTGCCTAATCTACTAGTTCTGTTATATTGCCTAATCTGCTAGTTCTGCTTTACTGCCTAGTCTGCTAGATCTGTTCACCTGCCAAATCTGTCATCTGCTAAGTCTGTTAAAAATGCCAAATCAGCTGAACTAAATATGTTGAGATGCCTAATCTTTTATCTGCTATATCTGTTGAGTTGATATAATTAGTCCGTTATTGACATAATCTGAATTGGCTATAGTTATGAATAATTGACATGTATATTAGGCGTGGGTATAAATGGTAAATCATTAATTAATTGGCCGCAAAGATAAACATGGCTAACTCGAGGTTAGAATGAGTTTGCGGCGTAATTCTGCCCGGAACCCCCGACATATTCCAGTGGCCGCAAACAATAGGTTCTAATGTGAGAAGTTAGTCATAACGTGCTTGAAACCCGAGGTTAGACTCAGTTTGCGACAGAAACCTGCCCGGAACCAACCGGCCTAACCAGTAGCCGCAAACTGTCAGTCTAATGTGAGAGGTCTGGGCATTAATATTTAATTAATGAAAATCTGAGATAAATATAATGTCTAAAGCGTGTTGGGTGGGTAAGGTTAAACCAATTGGACCAATGAATCTGATAAACCCGTTTCGTGAATCTGTAGGCCCAATACAAAGTTAGACAATCCGTAACCTGTTAATCTGTAACTAGTTAATCTGTACTGTTAAATCTGTGTATCTGATCCGTTAGTATGAAAACTTGTTTGTGAACTAGTTGATCTGAATTCTGTATGTCTGAACTTGTGAACAAGTTAATCTAAAAATCTGCTAGTCCAGGGACACAAGGTTAGGAGGGGAATTACTTGTGTCATCTGTTGTTTGGGACCCATATTAGTCAGTAACCCTTTCTGGTATCAAAACTTTGACCCAACAGTAGGTAGGGTCCGGGCACGCTTACTGAACTAATTATAAGCGGTTCATTCTGATAATGGCGAGGGGTGTTGATGGTGCGTTCCAACCGGGTCATGTGCGTGCATGGATCCCGGTCTGCCTCTGAGGATGTAAGACGCCGTGACATCTATAAATAGGTCTGTGTCATTCAAAGGTTGCCACTTTAGGGAATGATACACCCTTTTTGTGGGGCTGGCACAGGGTATTTATGTATTAGGGAGTCGATCGCTTGGGTAGGGTTTTAGGGTACAATTAGTTCTGTCTGTTTCTTCTGGTACCGTCTGTTTCTGTTGGTTGGTAACACCTGTCTGTTTCTGTGTGGTACCGTCTGTTCGGGTGGTAAAGGCCCATTACTAGTGTACACCTAATTCTACATTCTGTTTCCGTAGGGATTAATCTGTTCTGCTTCTATCTGTTTCAGTTCGGGTGGTAAAGGCCCATTACTAGCACTCTCTTCTGTGGAAATTATTCTGTACCTGTTTCTGTTTCAGTTTAGACATTAGGGTGACACCTAATCCTGTTATACTGGTATTAGTGCAGAGAAGTGTAAAGAAATAGCTTATGTCATTCTGTTCTTTTGTTATATCTGCTACATCTTTTACAGTTATCTCTCATCCAGTTTTATTTTCATGTCATATTATTACTATTTGTTCATAACTGAAAATCATTGGACTTGCCAGACTTTTGTCTGACCCTTGTTGTTTCGCCTTCTATCTTCCGTTCCCCCCCCCAGGTTTTGTAGGAGGGGAATACTCTAGCTTGATCCAGAATTCTTCCGCTTGAAGTGCTTAAAGTATGGCTTGTCTTCTTCTGTGGGGGTTATGATTTTAAACTATGCATTCTGAAGGCTTTTGTACAAGACTGATATTTTGTACTTGAATTTTGATATTGTGATTTGAAACGATGTAACCAAGTTTATTTCGGTTCTGTTGAAACAAAGTTATAAAATTTTCAAGTACTGTTTTATCTGTCTTGTAAGTTTCTGTTCTGTTTACTAAAATGCTCCACCAAAGCTAAGGCATTCCCTTTGTGAGTGACCTTAACGGAGGTGGGGTGTTACACATATGATAACATGTCCATTTCCATCCATAAAAAGAAGAAAAATGTACACACATCCATGTGCAGTATGAGAGTGATTGAGCCGATCTAGTGCCTAATGTATGTGTATATGCATCCATAAGCAACCACTAGCAAACACTTACATCCACTTGCATCTATCAAACATAACATGTCTCAAGCGCATGTTTACATCCATGGGTTTCCTACCTAAAGGTCGAAGATTTGATTGATAGGATATACTCAAATGACAGAAGTAAACATAAATAAAGGCTTTGGAAAGGAAGTTAAGAACATACCCTCGAAAATAAATAGGTGCGAAGCATGAATATTGTCTTTGGTCTCCCAATTTGCATCCTCTGGGTTATCTTCCCACTGAACTTTCATCAACTTGACCTCTCGGTTGCGTAGTCTCTTAACTTCTAATCCAAGAATACGGGTAGGAACTCGCCTAACTGTCGCTTCCTGTTCCACCTCTACTTCTTCCATTATACTCGGCTTAACTATTTCGGAGGCATCATGTAATCACTTCCACAAATGAGAAACGTGGAAAACATCATGAACGCCGGGTAGTCTCTCTGGTAGCTTTATTCTGTAGGCCATTTAACCAATCCTTTCTATTATGGGAAATGGTCCTACGAATCTTTGTGCCAATTTCCCGATAGATCTAAAGCGAACAACATTCCTCAAAGGTGACACCTTAACGAAAACCATGTATCCTACCTCAAAATCAATGTCAGTCCTTCTCTTATCTACGTAGGACTTCTGCCTATCCTGGGTTGTCTTCATTCATCTGCGGATAAGATCAATCTTTTTGGACGTATCTCTAACCATATTCGATCCAAGTAGAAGTCTTTCTATAGACTCCCACCAACAAGTTGGTGACCTACAGGGTCGTCCGTACAATGCTTTGAAGGGTGCCATGTCGATACTAGCTTGATAACTGTTGCTATAGGAGAACTCCACTAAAGGAAGATGCTCTTCCTAAGTTCCTCTGAAGTCTAGGATACACGGTCTTAAAAGATCCTCGAGAACTCTATTCACCCTTTCTTTCCGTCCATTGATCTGTGGGTGATAAGCGGTGCTCAAATACAACTTTGTACCTAAAGCTTCTTGTAAGCTCCTCTAAAATTCACTAGTGAAAATGGGGTCAAGATCACTTATGATGCGAGAAGGTATTCTATGAAGACGGAATATCTCACGAACGTAAATTGCTGCCAACCATGATGTTGTCCTTTTACTCTTAACTAGGATGAAATGAGCGCTCTTAGTAAGTCTGTCTACTACAACCCAAAAGCTGGTGTTACCTTTCGTCTATCTAGGCAAACCATCTATGAAATCCATAGAGACGCTCCCCCACTCCTACTGCAGAACCTCCAAAGGATGAAGTAAACCACCGGGCTTCTTTTTTTTGGCTTTGACTTGCTGGCAAACCAAACATTGAGAAACAAATTCCGCCACATCTTTCTTCATCCTAGCCCAAAAGAAAACCCTCTTCATATCCCTATACATCTTATTACCACCTGGATGAATAGTCATCTTAGAATGATGGGCTTCCTCTTGGAATGTCTTCAACATAACCTCCTTGGGGAACACAAAGCCTTCGTCTCATCGCAACCACCCTCTATCGTCTTTGGAATATCTACTGAGATGACTAGAAGTCTCCCCTTTATTGAGCCTATCCAAGAGGTTTAAAATATGTGGATCCTCTTGCTGCGAAGCTCCTGTCTGATCCATAAGAGTAGATCGCTCCTCCAGTGATGTAAACAAACCAGGAAAAAACTCGATGGAGGGTTTGAAGTCAAGATTCGGTGTAAACTCCAAGCTTTTCCTTTCCACAAATAGAGGACTTAAGGTCATCCTCTGCCCACTCAGTGCGTCTGCCATCACATTACCCTTGCCAGGGATATAAGCAATTTCGAAGTCATAAGATGCTAGGAACTCCATCCACCTTTGTTGCCTTAAATTAAAATCCTTCTATGAGAAAAGTACTTGAGAGATTTATGATCAGTGTACAACTCGAACTTCTCTCCAAGCAAATAATTACGCTACATCTTAAGTGCGAATACTATGGCCGCTAGCTCTAAGTCATGGGTAGGGCAGTTCTTCTCATGAACCCTTAGTTGTCTACCCCCATAACATACTACCTTTACCTCTTGCATCGGAACCGCACCAAGCCCTGTACCACATGCATCAGTGTAAACTGTGAACACTTTGTTTCTGTCGGGAAAGGTCAAGACTGGGGCTGTTGTCAGAGCCCTCTTCAATTGTTGGAAAGCAATATCACAATCCATATCCATGAAAACATCAAATTATTCTTCGTCAGCCTGGTGAGTGGGGCTGATATCTTTGCGAAGTCCTTAATGGACTTTCTATAATAGCCTGCCAATCCATGAAAGCTTCTCACTTCCGTTCGCATTATTAGGAATTTGCCAATCTTGAACTGCAACTACCTTTGTGGGATCTAGTACTATCCCATCTTTAGAGACTACATGCCCTAGAAATCTCACCTCTTTTCTCCAAAAATAACATTTGGAGAATTTTGCCTTAAGCTGATGCGCACACAGAGTTTTCAAAACCTCTCTCAAATGTTGGGCATGCTCTTCCTCGTTCTTTGAGAAGATCAAGATATCATTAACAAAGACCACTATTTAGAAACTCTCGAAATTCCCTACTCATCAGATCAACAAAATAAGCGAGTGTATTCGTCAATCCAAAAGGCATAACGGGCCATTCAAAGAAACCATTTGGAGTTGTAGTGACCCGTAACTTCCCCATCTCTGAAGAGAAGGGAAAGAACGAATTACCGTGAGAACACGACATAATAGAATCCAAACAGAAGAACATTTCATTGTTTATTACAACAATTCCATCAGATACAAGAATATACAGAGTAAAAATGAATATAATACATTCGATAAATATCAGAGATTACAATAAATTACATAGCAGCGTAAAATAATATAAAACACAACTGAAAGTAATACACGGATATAGAGCTTTCCGAGCATCGTTCCAGCTGTAAATCAGGATCCTGTGAATATAAATCTGCAAAACCAAAACTACTAGCTGCCCATGTGGAAAATAGGGGCACCCAGAGTTTAGGTTAAAACAATAAACTCCAGGTCAGTCATGTGACTAGTGTGAGAACTAAAACAGTTATTAATCTTTATTTTAAAGTTGGGTAAATCAAGGGACCACGCCATATAACACGGGCGGGTTTCCTCCCAAGAATACCTGTGCTTAAAACCAACAGCGCAATGCTAAATAAAGAAAAATGAAGCTATTTTAAGACCCAGGTCCTATCACATAATGCAACGCAAGCCGGAGGATAGGGTTTTTACCTTATAATAGCCAAAGCATGCTTGATACGTTAAAAACACATTATTTGATATTACTATAGGTGTATAGTGTCAAAACAATTTCAATCATAAATATCAATCATAGGCGGCATGAATGACCCATACCACTATGTCGCCATACTAGGTTCTACAAATAAAACCGCAATATCATGTATTGGAAATTGGATTTCCGTCATGAGTCGAGGCAAGGGGCAAGCTCCTCTCCGATTCGAGACACTCTAGCAAATGTCTCAGGACCCCTCTATGATCCTTGTATCTTCAGGGCCGGTCCTCTCTTACTTTTGAGGATTAATTATTCCTGAACACACGTTTCCCGGTCCTAACAGACCTATATCCGAGGCGCCTCGCATCCAACAACCACACAAGTTAAAAGTATATAAATGTCAGCCAGTTTAAGAACTGACACCATCCATAGCTAGAAAGAAACGTCATGCTCTCCCTGCAGTCCCTATCCCGTTTTTGACTCATACCGAGGTGTGAGGCTCGCGAATTCACGTTATACACAAAGCTGCGCCACGCAGGCCATGCTTTGATCATCAACCACAAGACTTTGCTTTTCAACAGAAGCCTTGATCAATTCCCACTAACGCGTGCCACACTGGCAATTCACTCCATGCGACTGATGTCCATCGATATACAACCTCTGAGCTCGTACGTCTCAGAGAAGGGCGTTAAGTAAGGGAATAAATTCTCCGCCGCCAAACAGATGTATATTTAATAGAGATAAAAAAACAGAATAAAATCCAATGTCAGACACACAGTCCATTTACAAGTTCGTTCTGGGTCTGAACGAAACCGGACGCACTTTCCTCGCATATCCATCGATCTCCAAGTACATCTGGACGATCACCAACTGTTTCCCTCATCTTGGGTGTACAGCCCAATCAAGATCATCAGTAATCACCCAAACGATGTGAAGACTTCCGGTCTTCAAGCACCGTCTTCTTCTTCGACATCTCGTCGAATCGGTTATTCAGAATGGGTATAACCCGGCCTTTCTGAATAACCCACGTATATAATAAACATGTGTTACACAAACACAACATACGCCTCATTCCAATTCAGAATATTCATTTTATTCAAATTTTCACATTCTTAGGGAAAGGTTCCCATTAATTTTATCCAAGATAAATTCTTCTAAATTTATTCTTTAATCTTCCTTTGGATATCATTTCAAACCAGTCGGGATTAGCGAACCACACCGAAGTAATTATTTATTTTATTTCCCAATCCCAACCTATTCATCCCCTGGAGCAAAACTGGTAATACTCCATATCTAACACCACGGTGTTATTGGTAAAATTTATTACCATTTCACGTTCAAATCTAATTAAAGATTTAACTATCGCTTTGGAGCAAAACTGGTGGTACTCCAATCTCGATCACCCTTCAAATTTGATAATTTAAATTAACAATTCACATTTCAATCTAATTAAAGATTCATTAAAACTCCACTTAGTTTTAATCTTTGCACAAATTGATATCCTGTCTTTAACTAGGTTAAAGAACCAATGTCATTTAAAACACGATTCACGATAAACCCAAAATCACTTTAACTGGGCTTAAGAACGGTGTTAATGATACCATTCACGACAAACCCAAATCACGTTTGATATTAAATACAAGGCTCTGAATAGAAAATATATCGGCTTATATTCAATATCAAATTCTACAACCAACAAATATCGTATTGGAAATAACGATATGAACATATCTTTCAAATTCCCATAACAATATCTGTATAATCACAAAATCCAACATCGAAATATTCCGAAGACAATTTCGATTCAAATCCATCCCAATTCACATATTGGAAGTTCTGATTATTTTTATAACCACTTTCGGATTCAATTTATTTATTTCTAAAATAAATTGATTTTAATTCTAGTTCAAAACTAGTTCATTTCGATAAAAATCTATTTTTATCTTTTCAAATGTGGAATTTTTCATCCCAGTTCTTCACAAACTATTTCTTATGATTCTACACAAATTATAGATATTATTATTAATTTTATCAATGCCCGTACAGTCGATTTCCATCAACGGCTATCGAACTGCACTTACAACGACCTTTTCTAAATTTTATTTGAACATAATTCCAAATCCAACCGTTAGATTTCAGATTTAAAATATTTTTTAGAAAGCTCTTTTCGATACGAACCCAACGGTTCCAGTTTCAGGAGAATCCGACAGTCGGATCTCCCGCAACGTCAATTCGAAGTTAATAGTCGAAATTCACGAACTACCGCGGCGCGGCGCGTTCTATTCAGGTCATTATATATATAATATATATATTATATATTTCATCGATTTCCTTTTAAAACGTATTTTATAAATCGTTTTAAATTCGTTTTTGAAACGATTTCAACTTCATATTCAATTTCGAATCAAAATTGAATATTCTACATCATCGATATACAAATGATAACATTTTCAAAACGTTATATTTTGAAATCACTTCCTTTTCTATATTCATTTTAAAAACGAATATAATCGATATAAATATCGCTCACGTCAAAATGGCACATCTCTAATCAAAACGGCTTTATATATTTCAATAAATTCGTTATTCTATTCAACAAATGAATATTTATTCTATTCAACACATGAATCTATATTTCTTTCAGCACATGAATATTCTCAACACATGAGCACTGTCAACACATGGCTATTTATTCTATTCAACACATGAATTTTCTTTTGTAATATTCATTATTTCCCAATTGGAATGAGGCCCAATCAATCACCATATAATGTTAATTATATGGATTTCTACACAACACATGTATATAATAGCAACGACAAATAATCAACCATCATCCAAAGTGCACCACACAACTGCATAAGCATTAAATATAAATAATTAACGCTTACACAGCCTGTCGACCAATCGGTCGACATACAATTAAATAATTGGGATTAGTGTACGCCAAATATCATCCCAACACCCGTGTGAGGTTTCAAATCAACAAACACATATTTATATTGGTGCAGTTGGGCGATGTGTAAAATTTATCGTCCCAATCAATATCCTTCAAATAGGTGTACATAAACAAACCGTCCGGTTTGTAAATGAATATTTATTTATTCACATTCATGTTAAAAATTATATTTTTAACGATAATTAATTTATTCCAACCATCAACATTTTATTATCGGTTTCACATCAACATCACAAACAAATTTCACAACACATCAAACAAGCATACAAGCCGTCCATGGTCTGTGGACGACGGGTGTCGGGTGCTGCTAAGCACCGTCTGCATCCTAGTATATATTTTTAACTAGAAAAGAAGATTTAAAGTGAGAAGTTCTCACAGAGGGTTCCAATCCGCCGTGCTTTGCTTTTGGACTGCTGAACCGTCTGGATCGGTTGAAATTCCAATTCAGTCCTTTTCACGCTGTTCAAGTATAAAAATATTATTTTTATTACTTGTTTTCAATAAATAAAAATCATATTTTTATAATCACGCTATATAGATAAAAAATCTATTTTTACACCGCTACTGTATAGATAAAAATTCTATTTTTACATCGCTACTATATAGATAAAAATTCCATTTTTACATCGCTACTATATAGATAAAAATTCTATTTTTAATACTTACATCACATAAAAATTTCGCCTTTTCAAAAATAAATATTTCGTCCCTTTCAAAATCAAAACTTTCGCCCTTTAAAAATCAAAGCTTTCTACTCTAATTTATATTGCAAAAAATCAGGGCTTTTAATCCATGTAAAAACTGATAAGGAAATTAAATATAAAAACTCACATTGCCTTTTCAGAGGAGAAGGGGGGTTTCGCTGATCGTACGGAGGCAGGGGGTTAGGGCAGGCGAATGGGGGTCTTGGGGTTTCAATCGGAGAAGAGGGGGGTGTTGGGTGCTGCTGACGTCGGGCTGGGGAGGGCGTGGCACTGGCGGAGCTCCGGTGGCGGCTCAGGCAGCTAGGTGGAGCGACTAAGCGTCGAGTTGGGGTTAATTTGGGGCTAGGAGTTCGGGAAAGAGAGGAGGAAGGAGAAGGAAGAGGAGAAGGGGCGGCTCCTGGTGATTGGAGGGGGTGGCAGGCGCGAGCGGCGGCGCGGCGTGAAAGGGGGAGGGCGACGGGTCTGAGATCGGGCTTCTCTCTTTTTTTTTTTTGCTTTAGTCAACTATAAAGAGAGAGGGTTGGAGTAAAGGGCTTTTATAAAAAAATATATTTTATTTAAATTATTTCAAAAAAAACAACTTTAAAATTTGAACTCGAAATTGAGGCCACCGACTGTCGTCCATAGCTAATTACCCCCATTCCGAACACAATGGGATATGTATCGTAAGCTGATTCGACCGTTTCGATCGGTTTTCATCAAAATCAACATATAACTCTATATATTGAATTTGAACGTGCATTTCAATTTTCTAGCATCACATACTAACACGAAAAATTCCAGAAAAATATTTTCTAGCTTCATATTGACGATACGGTCCTAACAAAACTAATTTCATCGAATTCTGAGACCGTTGGAAAAAAGGCCATTTTCTAGTCGATTAAAATCAAATGAAACTGGTCAAACGCATTTTCCTTTGCCACGCTCATATATTGATTTGAAAAATTATGAAAATTGGAATCTAGCAATAACTTGACACTGCGGATCCAACAAAAGTGGTTTCATCGAAAACCGAGGTCGTTTGCAAAATGGCTATTTTTAAAGGCCGAAATTCCATAGTGACTATTCTGAAATTTCAACTGGACATATCTTTTTATCCCCGCTATGAAATTTCGATTTTTCGGATTCGTTGGAAAGATATTCACAAATAGATTCTAATATTTTTGGTTTCACTAAATTCCGATTTATTTTGCACCCGGTATGTTCAATTGAAATTTGAAATCGAATTATCGAACTACCATGCCATTTTCAATTCCTTTTATAATTTTAAAATAAATATTTATATTCTAATGACGATGTATATAAATATATAAGTTCGTATTCCATTCAAAATAAATTTCTCGTCGATATTATTTAAAATAATTCATTTTAAATATTCAAAATTCGTTAAAATTGCCAAAATAAAAATTTTAAACTGGCTCGCATTTTCCGGGTTATTACAATCTCCCCCACTTAAAACTTTTCGTCCCCGAAAAGGAATGAAGCCGATAGTTGCTTAACTAATCAACTCAACTTTCACTATTTTCATTACGGCTTAAGTTCTTCCACTTTTCAGTTTCTAAGAACTTTTCAGATTTTTCAAAAATTTGGCTAACACCCTAAATTTCCGAAAAATTTCGCCATAACCTCCCCTGCACCGGGGACTTCGGGATATTTCATATAGCCTCCCATGGCCTTCTTCAACTCAAAAGAAAAAGAAAAAGCCAAGCGGCTAGCCAATCGACTCATAAAATCATCATCACCCAAACAAAACAGTAAATTATGGTAAACATGTACCTATTTGTCGGGCAAACAATTTTATTCTTCTGCTCTAGCCTCCTTGCTATGACCTGTTCAAAGTGAGTATGTGTATATGCATGCAAATGCAACCAATTTTCAATACAATTCAATATTTGGTTCTACTAGGATAAATGGTTCAAAATATCAAACAAATAAAAAAACAACACAACCATCAATCAATTAGTGAATTAATGTTTCAAATTCATAATTTGGTATATATACAGAAAATCATGTTTTTGATGCCAAATCACAATAATAGATCCTAAGTAAATTTTGGTTCTCACACCAGCCTATGGAAATATATAGATACCACACTTTCGAAATACGAACATAAATACTGATGATGTCCGGACATCACCAGAATTATCCCCGGGTGTCTAGAATGTGATTCTATATCTATCCAGTATATTAAAACTTTGAATATACGTTCATGACGCATATATGCAAAATCTTTATATATTGGATTGTCCAAATTCAATATAAATAAATATTCAAATACGTATAATCTAGTTTAAACTTTCAAAACAAAATTGTTTTCATTTGAAAAATATACTCTTCACACTCATTTTAGGATACTACTGATCCTATCTCTAACGAGTCATTCTAATTGGATTTTACTGATCCAATATCTGATGAACTCTTTCGTATGGTTCTAATGTGTCTTGTTCTCGAGCTCTGTAAACCAAAGCTCTGATACCAACTGTAGTGACCCGTAACTTCCCCATCTCCGAAGAGAAGAGAAAGAACGAATTACCTTGAGAACACGACATAATAGAACGCAAACAGAAGAACATTTCATTGTTTATTACAACAATTCCATCAGATACAAGAATATATAGAGTAAAAATGAATATTATACATTCGATAAATATCAGGGATTACAATAAATTACATAGCAGCGGTGAGACGACCCCAAATCCCGTACTAACGGAGACAAGGGTTATCTTTGGAATATAACACAGAAACAGATAATAGCAGAACAAAATAAATAAATACACCAGATAATGAACAATAGAATATACTGGATAAAAGTAATCATCAAAGTTACACAGTATACAGGATCTTACTTAGAACAAATATAGTTCAGCTATACATAAATGTCAACAGCGGAAAACAAACAAAATAAGTACAATAGGAGCTGAACAGCATAAAAAGAGATAAATGATAGATCCCATCTTCAGCTCCAGCTATCTAGAAAGAACCAGCTAAACCTGAATACAAGGCTGCCCGTGTAGAAAAAGGGGCACCCGAGTTTGAAAGTGAAACAAACTACGAGTCAGTCATGGGACTGGTATGGGAAATCTACTCAACACATATATAATATGGCCAATCACAGGACCACACCACTTTCGTGGAACGGGTTTACTCCATTCGATTGCCAGTGCTTTAGAACAAATCTTTCTTCTAAACATCGCTATGTTTTTTATAAAAATGAAGCCATTATAAGACTCAGTTCCCATCATACAATGCAACGCAAACCGGAGGATAGAGTTTTTACCTTATAACGGCCAAAATATGCTTGATACGAATAAAACAAAGGCATTTGATATTATTGCTAGTGTTTATATGTTTTGAAAACAATTTCAAATCATAACTATCAATCATAGGCGGCATGGGTACCATATATCATGTCGCCATATATATATACAATCAAAACCGCACGATGTCGTATTTGGAAATTGGATTTCCGTCATGAACCAAGGCAAAAGATAGTCCTTACCGAATTCGAGACGCTCTAGCCCGTGTCTCAGGCAAGCGCGCAGGCAAGCCTTGGATCGTCAGGGCCGGTCCACCGATGTGGATTATTATGCCTGAACAATACGTTTCCCCGCCCTTTGGGGCATCAACGAGCCAACGAATGACTCCATCGAACCCGGATCGTCCGATCAAACCAAGGCGCCTCGCAACAGCAACAACCACATAGGTGAAAATTATATAAATGTCAGGGCTAGTAGGTCACTGACACCACCCTAGCTAGAAAGAAACGCTTGCCCTCCCTGAGGTCCTTCTCCCATTTCTGGTTCATACCGGGGTGTGAGGCTCGCGAATTTACGTTATACACAAAGCTACGCCACACAGGCGGTGCTTTGATCATCACCACAAGACTTTGCTTTTCAACAGAAGCCTGGATCACTGCATCTTAGCATGCCACACAGGAAATTCATGCCATGCGACTGATGTCCATCGATATACAACCTCTGAGCTCGTGTGTCTCAGAGAAGGGAATTAAGCAAAAGAATAAATTCTCCGCCGCCAAACAGATGTATATTTAATAGAGATCAATCAACACAGAATAAAATCCAATGTCAGACACACAGTCCATTTACAAGTCCGTTCTGGGTCTGAACGAAACCGGAGGCACTAAATACCTCGCAAACCCATCGATCACCACGTACGTCTGGACGATCACCACTAATTTTCCTTATTTCGGGATGCCTCCCAATCAGGACCTCGGTTACCATCCAAACGAGGTGAAGATCTCCGGTCTTCGACCACCGTCTTCATCTTCGAGTTTTAATCGTCGGTCAATTATTTGAAATGAGAAATAACTCGGCCTTTTCAAATAATTCACGTATATTTAGAGTTTCAAATCAATTTATTTCAATGGTTAAATCATTCGTCAACACTAATTTTGTTCTTTAATGTAATTTTCACACCAAACACATTCAACCATCAAATACCACACAAATCGAGCAAATTTAGTTTATTTTCATTCCATATTGTTTATGGTACTTTATAATGATTTATCGCTATTTTAATTTATTTTAAAATAGCCAATTTATTCAAAATGACGCTTCGGGCCATAACGCGGCCGTGGCGCTGTTTTTCTTCAGATTTGATTTACACATATCTGAAAATCTAACCGTTGGATCTTCACAAAATTTACATCATTAGAAAGGTCTTTTCAAAACGAATCCAACGGTTCCAGTTTCAGGAAAATCCGACGGTCGGATCTCCCAGTACAATCGTTTGAATTTTCGATTTCAAAATACGAACTGCAGCGTCGTTATTCGATTCAATATAATTATATTTATAAATATAAATAAATATAATCATTTCTGGCGCTGTTTTTCTTCAGATTTGAATTAAACATTCCAGACAATCCAACCGTTGGATTTTTACAAAGTTGGTGCCGTTGGAAAGATTTTTCCAAGGCGAAACCCAACGGTTGCGGTTTCGGGAAAATCCAATGGTCGGATTTCCCGCACTAGTTGTTTGAAATCACGGTTTCAAAATACGAACTGCACGGCCTCATTTCGTTTCAATTTTATTTATATTTATATATTTATATAAATATAGTTCATTCAACAATTTCAATATCGTTTTCACTTCAAATATTTCACTAATTCCTTAAAATTTTGGAAAATTTCGCCATAACCTCCTTTGTACGGGAGGGCTGGGAAAATTCCCAAATAGCCACACGGGCGTCTCATGTCAAAAAGAAAAGAAAAAGCCAAGCGGCTAGCCAACAGGCTCATAAAATCATCACCCAAACAAAACAGTAAATGTGTACCTATTTGTCGGGCACAAAAATTCATTCCTCTTCTCTAGCCCCTTTGCTATAACCTGTTCAATAAATATGCATGTACATATATACAATTCTTATCGTTTATCATTTTCCATTCAACTTCATATTTGATTCCTTTTGGTTTAAAAACACCATTCATTCAAATGTTACATGTATAGGCAAAAATCATGTCATTAGCTAATTAATGAATATTTCAACTCATATATATTTATTTGAAAGAGTTACTATTTTTAACACTTCACATTTCAACAATTCGGGAATATAATAAAAATGTGATTTTATTGTAAAACAATTCATTTCAAAACATTATTATTTCATATAGTTTATATAGGCGATAAAAATAGGATTTTTATTATCAAACAATTTATTTCAAAATATGAACACCATTCAACACATGAATTTCTAATCAACGAATGAATATCGATTCAACACATGAAGGTTTTCTATAGTTTCTATATATAGATAAAAATGTGATTTTTATATTTGAAAGCCAATACCATTCAACACATGAATTTCTAATCAACAAATGAATATCGATTCAACACATGAAGGTTTTCTATAGTTTCTATATATAGATAAAAATGTGATTTTTATATTTGAAAGCGAATACCATTCAACACATGAATTTCTAATCAACGAATGAATATCGATTCAACACATGAAGGTTTTCTATAATTTCTATATATAAATAAAAATGTGATTTTTATATTTGAAAGCGAATACCATTCAACACATGAATTTCTAATCAACGAATGAATATCGATTCAACACATGAAGGTTTTCTATTCAACGAATAAATATAGTTTCAGCAAATGAAAATAATTCAAACACATGAATATTATTCAAAATTTCGGCAGCATAACGGCAGGGTAGTTAAAACCGGGACCGTCCCTAGTACGGCTCCTCGCTCTACCTTAAAACCTCGCAGTTTTTGACAATGGGGATCATGCATCTAGTTCGCACGCAGGCGGCATGTATATATTTATTTAATTTCCACAAACTAATCCTATGTGGTTTCAACCAAATATTTCTCAACCACAAATGGGTATTTTTTCAACCACAATAAATCAATATCAACCACAAACAATCCCAAACAACCATTCGCTATCAATCAATTTTCACACCAATCACAACCAATAAATATCGTCCATGATTTGTGGACGAGGGGCGTATATATATATATATATATATATATATATATATACATATATATATATATATAGCAATTCACTTTTATTTCAACACATATATAATTTTTACAACGCATATACAACTTATACATCGAACGTACAACTTATACAACGCTTATACATGAGGTGTACAACGCTTATATAACTCATACATCGACTATATAATTTATACATCGTAGTTTTCCATATTGTTTTTAAATCAGAAATCTCACATTGGGTTCCACTCCACCAAAAATAGCAGAAGGCTCAGAAAAATACGCGGTCTCTTCTAAAATGTAGAAGGCGTCCACACGGTCACGATGTTTCCTGTTTCATCGAATTTCCTTAACACAGCAAAAAGATATGATTTTTCGAAGTTTGCAACGGTTTTAAACTGTCGAAATCAGTTAAATAATTAACAGCCGATTACCTTTCAGAATCTTCAAAACTAGGTTTCGATCTTTCAGGCAATCCGTTGATTGTTGTTTCGATCGGCCAGCTCCACATTGTCGGGCTAGGAGAGGCGCACGTGCACCAGGGAGGAGGGTCAACTCGGTGGTCCTCAGGCGGCGGAATCGGGGTGTGAACGGCCGAACTTCTCGAGGGTGGTTCTCCCCCTACAAGCCACGAAAAAATCCAATGCTTATATGGATTTGAAGCTCATGAGAAGTACTACAAAAACCTTAACTGTGGCATTGGATTTCATTGAGCGGATCAGAAGAAAAAGAGGAGAGAAGGAGGGATCGGGTTTCCGTCGTTCGATTTGGGGAGAGAGAGAATGTCGGGGTGGGGGGGGGGAGGGTGTTCTGACGTGGACCAATGATTTTTTATATATATATATATATAAAGTTTTAAAATCCGAAAATACCCCTTTCCTCCTGCCAACCCCAATCCAAACCCAACGACTGTCGTCCATAGCGTTTTACCCCCATTCCGAACACAATGGGATATGTTTCGAAGGCCCATTCGACTGTTTCAATCAGTTTCCCTTCAAATTAAAATATAAAATATTCAATATTTGATTTGAACGTACATTTCAATTTGCCAGGGCAACAAACTGATTCGAAAAATTCCAGAAAAATAAATCTAGCTATGTTTTGACAATACGGTCCCAACAAAACTAGTTTCGTCGAATTCTGAGACCGTTTGCAAAAAGGCCCATTTTTGGTCGATCCAATTTAACTATAATTGACCAAAACACATTTTCCATTGCTACGCTCACATATTAGCTTCAAAAATTATGAAATTTGAAACCTAGCGATAACTTCACATCCCGGATCCAACAAAAGTGGTTTCGTCGAATTCCGAGGTCGTATGCAAAATGGCCAATTTCACGGGCTATATAAATTATATAGCGACCGTTCTGAAAATTCATTCGGCCATAACTTTTGCTTTCCGCAATGAAAATTCGATTTTTCAGATTCGTTATAAAGGTATTCACTAACAGATCTAAATATTTTCAGTTTCACTAAAATCCGGATTGTTTTGCACCCGGTACAGTCCGACAAAGTTTGAATTCAATTTTTGAAACCACAGCGCCATTTCAGGCCTTGTTTATAATTAGAATTAATTATATTCATTTTTAATTGTCGATTCCAACTCACTTTCCATTGCCATTATTTAAAATACTTATTTTAAATATTTAAAATCCATTATTTTAGCCAATTTAAAAATTTTAAATTGGTTCAGATTTTCTAGGTCGTTACAATCTCCCCCACTTAAAACTTTTCGTCCCCGAAAAGGAACAAAGTCGAAAGTGGTTTGATAAATCTACAATCACACAACACAACAACCAATCCAATTGTTTTAACCTTTCAAAAATATACTGATCAACCTCTATACTCCTTTAAAACCATTCAGACTATAGAATTAAAAGTGCACATCCATGAAAAGAAAATAACAATAGAGTAGAGAATTGAATGGTAATGCAAAGTATGGCAATTGTACCTTGCACCGGAGTCAATCAGAGATATCTATTCAGCATTTGGGATAGGCTTTCTGAATGCTCTCCTCAGTTTCCCAAGTACAATCTCGCGGATCTCCACTCCATTGCACTTTGACTAAGTGAACCTTCTTGTTCCTCAGCTCTTTGGTTTCTTTGCTGATAATCTTTAGCGGCTCTCGTCTCACAGCTAATTCTGGAGTAATTTCAATGTCTTGTTGAGCTGCTTCTTCCACAATCAAGTCTGGATCATGAACGTGTTTTCGAAGTTGAGATATATGAAATACATCATGAACTCCAGGCAACCAGTCAAGCAATTTGACCCTATAAGCGAGAGTTCCGATCCGTTCCAGAATAGGAAACGGACCAATGAATTTGGGCGCTAACTTCCCAGTTTTACCGAACCGGATAACTCCTCTCATCGGCGATACTTTCAAATACACGTAGTCGCCAATAGCAAAGGATATATCTCTTCTTCTTTTATCGGCATAGCTCTTTTGTCGGCTTTGAGCGGCGAGTAATCGCTTCTTAATAAAATCGACTTTATCGGCGGCTTCTCAAATCATATCAGGACCCAACACAAGTCTATTACCAGGTTCGACCCAACAAGCAGGGGATCGGCATGGTCTACCATACAATGCTTCGAATGGCGACATTGTCAGACTCGCCTGGTAGCTGTTGTTATAAGAGAATTCAGCCAAATGCAGATTGTCTTCCCATGATCCACCGAAATCTATAACACAAGCCCGCAATAGATCTTCTAAAATACGATTCACCCTCTAAGTCTGACCGTCTGTCTGAGGATGATAAGCGGTGCTTAAGTTCAACTTCGTTCCCAGCTCGACTTGAAATGCTTCCCAGAATTTGCTAGTGAATATTGTATCTCTATCACTGACTATACTGAACGGTACTCCATGTAGTCTAATTATTTCCCTGAAGTATATCTGCGCCAGACTCTGAGCAGTTCTGTTAGATCTGACAGGTATGAAATGGGCGGTCTTCGTGAAGCGATCTACGATCACCCAAATACTGTCATTTCCTTCTCTGGTTCTGGGCAGACCATCAATGAAATCCATAGAAATATGTTCCCACTTCCAACCAGGAACTTCTAGTGGTTGCAACAATCCTGCCAATTTCTGTTGGTCGCTCTTGACTAGCTGGCAATTAGGGCATCGACTAACATATAAGGAGATGTCCCTTTTCATCGACTTCCACCAGAAAGTGCGTTTGATGTCATTATACATTTTTCTTACTCCCGGATGGATACTAATTTTTGACTTGTGGCATTCATCCAGTACTTCCTTTTGAAGCTCAGGAATGTTAGGGACACAGATTCGACCTTTGAGCCTTAGAATCCCATCTTTATCAACTTGAAAACTCGAGGGTTCACCTTGTTGAATTATCTCTCTGATCTTCTTAATGAAGTGATCATCCTCCTGAAGAGCAGATATTTTATCTAGCAATGAAGTCATGATAATAAAACTAGCGATCATTTCATTCTTTCGGCTTAACGCATCGGCCACGACATTGGCTTTCCCTGGAGTGTATATAATTTCAAAGTCATATGCTGCAAGAAACTCCAGCCAACGTTGCTGCCTCAGATTCAGGTCCTTTTGAGTGAACAGGAACTTTAACGACTGGTGATTTGTAAACAGTTCAAATCTCTCACCCAGAAGGTAGTGTTTCAAGATTGTCAAAGCGAACACAATAGCCAATAACTCAAGATCATGAGTTACATAGTTTTTCTCGTGCGGCTTCAATTGACGGCTAGCATAAGCAATCACTTGGCCTCTTTGCATTAACACTGCGCCAAGGCCTTCTTTGGAAGCATCAGTCCAGACCTTTAAATCCTGGTTGCCATCGATGATGGTTAACACTGGAGCTGTCGTTAGTCTCAGCTTTAGCTCTTCAAAAGCCTCCTCCCTTTCCGGAGTCCATTTGAACTTTTAATGCTTCTTTGTAAGCTTCGTTAAGTGACCAGATATCTTCGAAAAGTCTTTAACGAACTTTCGGTAATAGCTAGACAATCCGAGAAAACTGCGGACTTCTGTGGGGGTACTGGGCTGTTTCCAATTCTAAATGGCCGTGATTTTGCTTGGATCCATAGCGATTCCTTCTTTCGATACTACGTGGCCCAGAAATTTTACTTCATCTTGCCAAAAGATACATTTGGAAAATTTGGCTTTTAGTACATTCCATCTCAGAATTTCTAGAACCTGTTCCAGATGCTTTTCATGTTCGGCCTTTGATTTAGAGAAGATTAGAATATCGTCAATAAAAACCAGAACAAATTTATTCAAAACTCCCCTGAATACTCTATTCATCAGATCGACGAAGTAAGCAGGAGCGTTACATAAGCCGAACGGCATTACTAACCACTCGTAGAATAAGTCGGGACCTCTGAATGCTGTCATTGGAACACATTCTTCGGCAATTCGAAGTTGATGGAAGCCTGTAGCTAGGTCCATCCTTGAGAATACTTGTGCTCCATTTAATCGATCCAACAAATCATCAATCCGCGGCAATGGATATTTGTTCTTTATGGTCTGCTTGTTTAAATCACGATAATCCACACATAACCGTAGAGTACCGTCAGATTTTGGGACAAACACCACTGCTGCACCCCAATCAGAGAAACTAGGCCTGATCAGACCCTTCCATACGAGCTGTCATGTTTGATTGTCAAGTTCTTCTTTCTCTTTCAAGGACATTCTTCGAATAGCGTGAACTACCGGCCTTGCATTCGGAATCAAAGCAATCTTGAAATCTATTTCTATCTGCGGAGGTAAGCGAACAACTTCTTCGAACACATCCGCATAGTTCTTGACGACAGGGATATCTTTGATGAGGTCGGGAATATTCTCTGCAACTTCAGGGACATTTTCAATTTGGGTTGGAGAAACATTCAAAGCCGCCAAGAAGTCTTTTCTATTAGCATTCTGACCTTCACAGGGAATGGTTATATAATCACCTGATTTAATCTTCGCCTTTACGACTTTGTCGGCGCATTTAACTTCAGCTTCATATTTGGTCAACCAGTCTAACCACAAAATAAGATCAAACTCTTTAAAATTCATGACGACTGCGATGGTAGGAAACCGATAACGAGAGAAAGAAACCGGCACTCCGCAAATCCAACTGAGTTCTATGGGACCCCCAACCGGATTCTGGACAGTCATTGGTTCCTTCAGCTTTTTCAAATTCAAATCTAGCTTCATAGCTGCTCTCTTGGCAATAAAGCTCCGGGACGCGCCTGTGTCAAACAGTACTTTGACTGGAATATTTTTGACAGTAAGCGTTCCTTCTAAAACATCAGCCCTTTCCTGATCAGACGAAGATGCAGGCAATTCGGCCACTTCATTTACCTGAGCTTCTTTGGCCCTTTTCAACAGCCAGCAATCTCGCTTTATATGACCGGACTGATGGCAGAGATTGCATTTTCTATTCGCTTGAAATCCTTCTTTGGATCGAAGTCCACCTTTTAATCGCTTCTTTAAAGGCCCGCAGTTTATCGACAAATGCCCTTTCAGATGGCAGTTATTGCATACGGTGGTCGTTACCGGTTCTTTTCCCGATCTGGCCCTTTTTCGATTGACTTTGGGTTCCTTACTGACCTCAGACCTCATACTGGCTTCAGGAATATTAGTTTCTGACTCTACTTTGTCACTACAACAAACTTCTTCTTCGTCGCGCAACATTCCTTTCTTATGGAGATCTTCATACTGATAAGCCATGTATATCATTTCATAAAAAGGAAGCTTTACATTCCTCATTACACTATTCTGATATCTCCTTTGCAGGCCATGAATAAATCTAAGATTTTTCCTCTTTGGGTCTTGAATCAGATGAGGAGCAAAGTGAGCAAGTCCGTTGAATTTCTTATGATATTCTGGGATGGTCATATCACCTTGTATTAGATAAGAAAATTCATCACACAATCGCTCCGTCGCTTCGAGAGGAGTAAATCTTTCCAGGAAAATCACTTTGAATCTGTCCCAGGTGATATCACCTTCTGGATTATCTTTGATGATCGTTTCCCACCAGATTAAAGCTTCTTCTTTTAGCGCCCAAGATGCTACTAACCGTTTCTGGTCATCCCTCGGCTGGATACGCTCAAATATTCTTTCGACAGAACTCATCCAAGCTTGAGTTTGAATTATGGATTCATTGCCAGAGAACTGTGCTCCGTTCAGATTTCGATATCTCTTTAATAGAGCCTCTAGATCGGGTTCTGCATTTCTCCTTCTTCTGACACTCATTTTTCTAGTACTTCTACAATAGCAGATCAAGTGTCAGGTCACTGAATTTTTTTTTTAAAATATAGAGACAAATACTTCAAATGTAAATGCGTCTATCGAGGTGTAATTTCATTCTGCTTTACTCATACTAGGATATTGTTGATCCTATCTGTATAGAGTTTCCCATCCTAGAACTCTACTGGTTCTATTTCTGACGAGTTCGTTCAAATGTTATATTCCAGATCTAAGCTTAACCAATGCTCTGATACCACGTTGAGACGACCCCAAATCCCGTACTGACAGAGACAAGGGTTATCTTTGGAATATAACACAGAAACAAATAATAGCAGAACAAAATAAATAAATACACCAGATAATGAACAATAGAATATACTGGATAAAAGTAATCATCAGAGTTACACAGTATACAGGATCTTACTTAGAACAAATACAGTTCAGCTATACATAAATGTCTACAGCGGAAAACAAACAAAATATGTACAATAGGAGCTGAACAACATAAAAAGAGATAAATGATAGATCCCATCTTCAGCTCCAGCTATCCAGAAAGAACCAGCTAAACCTGAATACAAGGTTGCCCATGTAGAAAAAGGGGCACCCGAGTTTGAAAGTGAAACAAACTACGAGTCAGTCATGGGACTGGTATGAGAAATCAACTCAACACATATATAATATGGCCAATCACAGGACCATGCCACTTTCGTGGAATGGGTTTACTCCATTGGATTGCCAGTGCTTTAGAACAAATCTTTCTTCTAAACATCGCTATGCTTTTTATAAAAATGAAGCCATTATAAGACTCAGTTCCCATCATACAATGCAACGCAAACCGGAGGATAGAGTTTTTACCTTATAACGGCCAAAATATGCTTGATACGAATAAAACAAAGGCGTTTGATATTATTGCTAGTGTTTATATGTTTTGAAAACTATTTCAAATCATAACTATCAATCATAGGCGGCATGGGTACCATATATCATGTCGCCATATATATATATATACGATCAAAATCGCACGATGTCGTATTTGGAAATTGGATTTCCGTCATGAACCAAGGCAAAAGATAGTCCTTACCGAATTCGAGACGCTCTAGCCCGTGTCTCAGGCAAGCGCGCAGGAAAGCCTTGGATCGTCAGGGCTGGTCCACCGATGTGGATTATTATGCCTGAACAATACGTTTCCCCGCCCTTTGGGGCGTCAACGAGCCAACGAATGACTCCATCGGACCCGGATCGTCCGATCAAACCGAGGCGCCTCGCAACAGAAACAACCACATAGGTGAAAAGTATATAAATGTCAGGGCTGGTAGGTCACTGACACCACCCTTGCTAGAAAGAAACGCATGCCCTCCCTGTGGTCCTTCTCCCGTTTCTGGTTCATACCGGGGTGTGAGGCTCACGAATTTACGTTATACACAAAGCAACGCCACACAGGCGGTTCTTTGATCATCACCACAAGACTTTGCTTTTCAACAGAAGCCTTGATCACTGCATCTTAGCATGCCACACAGGCAATTCATGCCATGCGACTGATGTCCATCGATATACAACCTCTGAGCTCGTGCGTCTCAGAGAAGGGCATTCAGCAAAAGAATAAATTCTCCACCGCCAAACAGATGTATATTTAATAGAGATCAATCAACACAGAATAAAATCCAATGTCAGACACACAGTCCATTTACAAGTCCGTTCTAGGTCTGAACGAAACCGGAGGCACTAAATACCTCGCAAACCCATCGATCACCACGTACGTCTGGATGATCACCACTAATTATCCATATTTCGGGATGCCTCCCAATCAGGACCTCGGTTACCATCCGAACGAGGTGAAGATCTCCGGTCTTCGACCACCGTCTTCATCTTCGACTTTTAATCGTCGGTCAATTATTTGAAATGAGAATTAACTCGGCCTTTTCAAATAATTCACGTATATTTAGAGTTTCAAATCAATTTATTTCAATGGTTAAATCATTCGTCAACACCAATTTTGTTCTTTAATGTAATTTTCACACCAAACACATTCAACCATCAAATACCACAAAAATCGAGCAAATTTAGTTTATTTTCATTCATTATTGTTTATGGTACTTTATAATGATTTATCGCTATTTTAATTTATTTTAAAATAGCCAATTTATTCAAAACGACGCTTCGGGCCATAACGCGGCCGTGGCGCTGTTTTTCTTCAGATTTGATTTACACATATCTGAAAATCTAACCGTTGGATCTTCACAAAATTTACATCATTAGAAAGGTATTTTCAAAACGAATCCAACGGTTCCAGTTTAAGGAAAATCCGACGGTCGGTTCTCCCGGTACAATCGTTTGAATTTTCGATTTCAAAATACGAACTGCAGTGTCGTTATTCGATTCAATATAATTATATTTATAAATATAAATAAATATAATCATTTCTGGCGCTGTTTTTCTTTAGATTTGAAATAAACATTCCAGACAATCCAACCGTTGGATTTTTACAAAGTTGGTGCCGTTGGAAAGACTTTTCCAAGGCGAACCCAACGGTTGCGGTTTCGGGAAAATCCAATGGTCGGATTTCCCGCACTAGTTGTTTGAAATCACAGTTTCAAAATATGAACTACACGGCCTCGTTTCGTTTTAATTTTATTTATATTTATATATTTATATAAATATAGTTCATTCAACAATTTCAATATCGTTTTCACTTCAAATATTTCACTAATGCCTTAAAATTTTGGAAAATTTTGCCATAACCTCCTTTGTACGGGAGGGCTGGGAAAATTCCCAAATAGCCACATGGGCGTCTCATGTCAAAAAGAAAAGAAAAAGCCAAGCGGCTAGCCAACAGGCTCATAAAATCATCACCCAAACAAAACAGTAAATGTGTACCTATTTGTCGGGCACAAAATTTTATTCCTCTTCTCTAGCCCCTTTGCTATAACCTGTTCAATAAATATGCATGTACATATATACAGTTCTTATCGTTTATCATTTTCCATTCAACTTCATATTTGATTCCTTTTGGTTTAAAAACACCATTCATTCAAATGTTACATGTATAGGCAAAAATCATGTCATTAGCTAATTAATGAATATTTCAACTCATATATATTTATTTGAAAGAGTTACTATTTTTAACACTTCACATTTCAACAATTCGGGAATATAATAAAAATGTGATTTTATTGTAAAACAATTCATTTCAAAACATTATTATTTCATATAGTTTATATAGGCGATAAAAATAGGATTTTTATTATCAAACAATTTATTTCAAAATATGAACACCATTCAACACATGAATTTCTAATCAATGAATGAATATCGATTCAACACATGAAGATTTTCTATAGTTTCTGTATATAGATAAAAATGTGATTTTTATATTTGAAAGCGAATAACATTCAACACATGAATTTCTAATCAACGAATGAATATCGATTCAACACATGAAGGTTTTCTGTAGTTTCTATATATAGGTAAAAATGTGATTTTTATATTTGAAAGCGAATACCATTCAACACATGAATTTCTAATCAACGAATGAATATCGATTCAACACATGAAGGTTTTCTTTAGTTTCTATATATAGATAAAAATGTGATTTTTATATTTGAAAGCGAATACCATTCAACACATGAATTTCTAATCAACGAATGAATATCGATTCAACACATGAAGGTTTTCTATTCAACGAATAAATATAGTTTCAGCAAATGAAAATAATTCAAACACATGAATATTATTCAAAATTTCGGCAGCATAACGGCAGGGTAGTTAAAACCGGGACCGTCCCTAGTACGGCTCCTCGCTCTACCTTAAAACCTCGCGGTTTTTGACAATGGGGATCATGCATCTAGTTCGCACGCAGGCAGCATGTATATATTTATTTCATTTCCACAAACTAATCCTATGTGGTTTCAACCAAATATTTCTCAACCACAAATGGGTATTTTTTCAACCACAATAAATCAATATCAACCACAAACAATCCCAAACAACCATTCGCTATCAATCAATTTTCACACCAATCACAACCAATAAATATCGTCCATGGTTTGTGGACGAGGGGCGTATATATATATATATATATATATATATATATATATATATATATAGCAATTCACTTTTATTTCAACACATATATAATTTTTACAATGCATATACAACTTATACATCGAACGTACAACTTATACAACGCTTATACATGAGGTGTACAACGCTTATATAACTCATACATCGACTATATAATTTATACATCGTCGTTTTCCATATTGTTTTTAAATCAGAAATCTCACATTGGGTTCCACTCCACCAAAAATAGCAGAAGGCTCAGAAAAATACGCGGTCTCTTCTAAAATGTAGAAGGCGTCCACACGGTCACGATGTTTCCTGTTTCATCGAATTTCGTTAACACAGAAAAAAGATATGATTTTTCGAAGTTTGCAACAATTTTAAACTGTCGAAATCAGTTAAATAATTAACAGCCGATTACCTTTCAGAATCTTCAAAACTAGGATTCGATCTTTCAGGCAATCCGTTGATTGTTGTTTCGATCGGCCAGCGCCGCCTTGTCGGGCTAGGAGAGGCGCACGTGCGCCAGGGAGGAGGGTCAACCCGGTGGTCCTCAGGCGGCGGAATCGGGGTGTGAACGGCCGAACTTCTCGAGGGTGGTTCTCCCCCTACAGGCCACGAAAAAATCCAATGCTTATATGGATTTGAAGCTCATGAGAAGTACTACAAAAACCTTAACTGTGGCATTGGATTTCATTGAGCGGATCAGAAGAAAAAGAGGAGAGAAGGAGGGATCGGGTTTCCGTCGTTCGATTTGGGGAGAGAGAGAATGTCGGGCGGGGGGGAGGGGGGGGGGTGTTCTGACGTGGACCAATGATTTTTTTTATATAAAGTTTTAAAATCCGAAAATACCCCTTTCCTCTTGCGAACCCCAATCCAAACCCAACGACTGTCGTCCCTAGCGTTCTACCCCCATTCCGAACACAATGAGATATGTTTCGAAGGCCCATTCGACTGTTTCAGTCAGTATCCCTTCAAATTAAAATATAAAATATTCAATATTTGATTTGAACATACATTTCAATTTGCCAGGGCCACAAACTGATTCGAAAAATTCCAGAAAAATAAATCTGGCTATGTTTTGACAATACGGTCCCAACAAAACTAGTTTCGTCGAATTCTGAGACCGTTTGCAAAAAGGCCCATTTCTGGTCGATCCAATTTAACTATAATTGACCAAAACACATTTTCCTTTGCCACGCTCACATATTAGCTTAAAAAATTATGAAATTTGAAACCTAGTGATAACTTCACATCCCGAATCCAACAAAAGTGGTTTCGTCGAATTCCGAGGTCGTATGCAAAATGGACAATTTCACGGGCTATATAAATTCCATAGCGACCGTTCTGAAAATTCATTCGGCCATAACTTTTGCTTTCCGCTATGAAAATTCGATTTTTCAGATTCGTTAGAAAGGTATTCACTAACAGATCTAAATATTTTCGGTTTCACTAAAATCAGGATTGTTTTGCACCCGGTACAGTCCGACAAAGTTTGAATTCAATTTTTGAAACCACAACGCCATTTCAGGCCTTGTTTATAATTAGAATTAATTATATTCGTTTTCAATTGTCGATTCCAACTCACTTTCCATTGCCATAATTTAAAATACTTATTTTAAATATTTAAAATCCATTATTTTAGCCAATTTAAAATTTTTAAATTGGTTCAGATTTTCTGGGTCGTTACAAGCGGAAAATAATATAAAACACAACTGAAAGTAATACACGAATACATAGCTTTCCGAGCATCGTTCCAGCTGTAAATCAGGATCCTGTGAATATAAATCTGCAAAACCAAAACTACTAGCTGCCCGTGTGGAAAATAGGGGCACCCAGAGTTTAGGCTAAAACAATAAACTCCAGGTCAGTCATGTGACTGGTGTGAGAACTAAAACAGTTATTAATCTTTATTTTAAAGTATGGTAAATCAAGGGACCATGCCGTATAACACGGAACGAGTTTCCTCCCAAGAATAATAGTGCTTAAAACAAACAGCGCAATGCTAAATAAAGAAAAATGAAACTATTATAAGACCCAGGTCCCATCACACAGTGCAACGCAAGCCGGAGGATAGGGTTTTTACCTTATAATAGCCAAAGCATGCTTGATACGTTAAAAACACATTATTTGATATTACTATAGGTGTATAGTGTCAAAACAATTTCAATCATAAATATCAATCATAGGTGGCATGAATGACCCATACCACTATGTCGCCATACTAGGTTCTACAAATAAAACCGCAATATCATGTATTGGAATTTGGATTTCCGTCATGAGTCGAGGCAAGGGGCAAGCTCCTCTCCTATTCGAGACACTCTAGCAAATGTCTCAGGACCCCACTATGATCCTTGGATCTTCAGGGTCGGTCCTCTCTTACTTTTGAGGATTAATTATTCCTGAACACACGTTTCTCGGTCCTAACAGACCTATATCCGAGGCCCCTCGCATCCAACAACCACACAAGTGAAAAGTATATAAATGTCAGCTTGTTTAAGCACTGATACCACCCATAGCTAGAAAGAAACATCGTGCACTCCCTACAGTCACTATCCCGTTTTTGACTCATACCGAGGTGTGAGGCTCACGAATTCACGTTATACACAAAGCTGCGCCACACAGGCCGTGCTTTGATCATCAACCACAAGACTTTGCTTTTCAACAGAAGCCTTGATCAATTGCCACTTACGCGTGCCACACTGGCAATTCACTCCATGCGACTGATGTCCATCAATATACAACCTCTGAGCTCGTACGTCTCAGAGAAGGGCGTTAAGCAAGATAATAAATTCTCTGCCGCCAAACAGATGTATATTTAATAGAGATAAATCAACACAGAAAAAATTCCAATGTCAGACACACAGTCCATTTACAAGTTCGTTCTGGGTCTGAACGAAACCAGAGGCACTTTCCTCGCATATCCATCGATCTCCAATTACGTCTGGACGATCACCAACTGTTTCCCTCATCTTGGGTGTACAGCCCAATCAAGATCATCAGTAGTCACCCAAACGATATGAAGACTTCCGGTCTTCAACCACCGTCTTCTTCTTCGACATCTCGTCGAATAGGTTATTCAGAATGGGTATAATCCCGGCCTTTCTGAATAACCCGTGTATATAATAAATATGTGTAACACAAACACAACATACGCCTCATTCCAATTCAGAATATTCTTTTTATTCAAATTTTCACATTCTTAGGGAAAGGTTCCCATTAATTTTATCCAAGATAAATTCTTCTAAATTTAATCTTTAATCTTCCTTTGGATATCATTTCAAACTAGTCGGGATTAGCGAACCACACCGAAGTAATTATTTATTTTATTTCCCAATCCCAACCTATTCATCCCCTGGAGCAAAACTGGTAATACTCCATATCTAACACCACGGTGTTATCGATAAAATTAATTACCATTTCACGTTCAAATCTAATTAAAGATTTAACTATCGCTTTGGAGCAAAACTGGTGGTACTCCAATCTCAATCACCCTTCAGATTTGATAATTTAAATTATCAATTCACATTACAATCTAATTAAAGATTCATTAAAACTCCACTTAGTTTTAATCTTTGCACAAATCGATATCCTGTCTTTAACTGGGTTAAAGAACCAATGTCATTTAAAACACGATTCACGATAAACCCAAAATCACTTTAACTGGGCTTAAGAACGGTGTTAATGACACCATTCACGACAAACCCAAATCACGTTTGATATTAAATACAAGGCTCTGAATAGAAAATATATCGGCTTATATTCCATATCAAATTCTACGACCAACAAATATCGTATTGGAAATAAGGATATGAACATATCTTTCAAATTCCCATAACAATATCCATATAATCACGAAATCCAACATCGAAATATTCCGAAGACAATTTCGATTCAAATCCATCCCAATTCACATATTGGAAGTTCCGATTATTTTTAAAACCACTTTCAGATTCAATTTATTTATTTCTAAAATAAATTGATTTTAATTCTAGTTCAAAACTAGTTCATTTCGATAAAAATCTATTTTTATCTTTTCAAATGTGGAATTTTTCATCCCAGTTCTTCACAAACTAATTCTTATGATTTTACACAAATTATAGACATTTTTAATAATTTTATCAGGGCCCGTACATAATTTGAAATCCAACCATTAGATTTCAAATTTCAAATATTCGATAGAAAGCTCTTTTCGATACGAACCCAACGGTTCCAGTTTCAGGAGAATCCGATGGTCAGATCTCCCACAACGTCAATTCGAAGTCAATGGTCGAAATTCACGAACTGCCGCGGCGCGGCGCGTTCAATTCAGGCCATTATATATATATAATATATATATATATATATATATATATATTATATATTTCGTCGATTTCCTTTTAAAACGTATTTTATAAATCGTTTTAAATTCGTTTTCGAAACGATTTCAACTTCATATTCAATTTCGAATCAAAATTGAATATTCCACATCATCGATATACAAATGATAATATTTTCAAAACGTTATATTTTGAAATCACTTCCTTTTCTATATTCATTTTAAAAACGAATATAATCGATATAAATATCGCTCACGTCAAAATGGCGCATCTCTAATCAACACGGCTTTATATATTTCAATAAATTCGTTATTCTATTCAACAAATGAATATTTATTCTACTCAACACATGAATCTATATTTCTTTCAGCACATGAATATTCTCAACACGTGAGCACTGTCAACACATGACTATTTATTCTATTCAACACATGAATTTTCTTTTATAATATTCATTATTTCCTAATTGGAATGAGGCCCAATCAATCACCATATAATGTTAATTATATGGATTTCTACACAACACATGTATATAATAACAACGAAAAATAATCAATCATCATCCAAAGTGCACCACACAACTGCATAAGCATTAAATATAAATAATTAATGCTTACACAGCCTGTCGACCAATCGTTCGATATACAATTAAATAATTGGGATTAGTGTACGCCAAATATCATCTCAACACCCGTGTGGGGTTTCAAATCAACAAACACATATTTATATTGGTGCAGTTGGGCAATGTGTAAAATTTATCGTCCCAATCAATATCCTTCAAATAGGTGTACATAAACAAACCGTCCGGTTTGTAAATGAATATTTATTTATTCACATTCATGTTAAAAATTATATTTTTAACGATAATTAATTTATTCCAACCATCAACATTTTATTATCGATTTCACATCAACAACATAAACAAATTTCACAACACATCAAACAAGCATATAAGCCGTCCATGGTCTGTGGACGATGGGTGTCGGGTGCTACTAAGCACCGTCTGCATCCTAGTATATATTTTTACCTAGAAAAGAAGATTTAAAGTGAGAAGTTCTCACAGAGGGTTCCAGTACGTCGTGCTTTGCTTTTGGACTGCTGAACCGTCTGGATCAGTTGAAATTCCAATACAGTCCTTTTCACGCTGTTCAAATATAAAAATATTATTTTTATTACTTCTTTTCAATAAATAAAAATCATATTTTTATAATCACACTATATGGATAAAAATTCTATTTTTACACCGCTACTATATAGATAAAAATTCTATTTTTACACCGCAACTATATAGATAAAAATTCTATTTTTACATCGCTACTATATGGAAAAAAAATTCTATTTTTACATCGTTTCTATATAGATAAAAATTCTATTTTTACATCGCTACTATATAGATAAAAATTCTATTTTTACATCGCTACTATATAGATAAAAATTCTATTTTTAATACTTACATCATATAAAAAATTTGCCTTTTTCAAAAATAAAGATTTCGCCCCTTTCAAAATCAAAGCTTTCGCCCTTTAAAAATCAAAGCTTTCTACTCTAATTTATATTGCAAAAAAACAGGGTTTTTAATCCATGTAAAAATAGATAAGAAAATTAAATATAAAAACTCACATTGTCTTTTCAGAGGAGAAGGGGGGAGGGGTTTTCGCTGATCGTATGGAGGCAGGGGGTTAGGGCAGGCAAATGGGGGTCTTGGGGTTTCAATCGGAGAAGAGGGAGTGTTGGGTGTTGCTGACGTCGGGCTGGGGAGGGCGTGGCACTGGCGGAGCTCCGGTGGCGGCTCAGGCAGCGGGGTGGAGCGGCTAAGCGTCGAGTTGGCGTTAATTTGGGGCTAGGGGTTCGGGAAAGAGAGGAGGAAGGAGAAGGAAGAGGAGAAGGGGCAGCTCCTGGCGACTGGAGGAGGTGGCAGGCGCGAGCGGCGGCGCGGCGTGAAAGGGGGGGCGACGGGTCTGAGATCGGGCTTCTCTTTTTTTTTTGCTTTAGTCAACGATAAAGAGAGAGGGTTGGAGTAAAGGGTTTTTATATAAAAATATATTTTATTTAATTTATTTCAAAAAAAACAACTTTAAAATTCGAACTCGAAATTGAGGCCACCGACTGTCGTCCACAGCTAATTACCCCCATTTTGAACACAATGGGATATGTATCGTAAGCTGATTCGACCGTTTCGATTGGTTTTCGTCAAAATCAACATATAACTCTATATATTGAATTTGAACGCGCATTTCAATTTTCTGCATCACATACTAACTCAAAAAATTCCAGAAAAATATTTTCTAGCTTCGTATTGATGATACGGTCCTAACAAAACTAATTTCATCGAATTCTGAGACCGTTGGAAAAATGGCCATTTTCCAGTCGATTAAAATCAACTAAAACTGGTCGAATGCGTTTTCCTTTGCCACGCTCACATATTGATTCGAAAAATTATGAAAATTGGAATTTAGCGATAACTTGACACTGCGGATCCAACAAAAGTGGTTTTGTCGAAAACCGAGGTCGTTTGCAAAATGGCTATTTTTAATGGCCGAAATTCCATAGCGACTATTCTGAAATTTCAACTGGACGTATCTTTTTATCCCCGCTATGAAATTTCGATTTTTCGGATTCGTTGGAAAGAAATTCACAAAAAGATTCTAATATTTTTGGTTTCACTAAATTCCAATTTATTTTGCACCCGGTATGTTCAATTGAATTTTGAAATCGAATTATCGAACTACCGCGACATTTTCAATTCCTTTTATAATTTTAAAATAAATATTTATATTCTAACGATGATGTATATAAATATATACGTTCAAATTCCATTCAAAATAAATTTCTTGTTGATATTATTTAAAATAATTCATTTTAAATATTCAAAATTCGTTAAAATTGCCAAAATAAAAATTTTAAACTGGCTCGCATTTTCCGGGTTATTACCGGAGTCCTAAAAGCTGTCTTGTCTATACTATCCTCGGCCACTCTCAACTGATGAAACCCCGTGGCCAAGTCTAACTGAGAGAAAACAGATGCATCAACAAGCTGGTCAAACAAATCATCTATCCTTGGTAGTGGGTGCCTATTCTTCTTTGTGATTTTATTCAACTCTTTGTTGTCTACACATAAGTAAAGCAAACCATCTACCTTAGTTGTGAATACCACCGGAACACCCCTTTCAGATATGCTTCGCCTAATAAACCATTTCTCAGGTAGCTCCCTTACATACTTGCTAATTTCCCTTCTTTCCCTTGGAGCCATATGGCGCATAGGTAATGCAACTGGCTTTGAATTGTCTAACAAGTCTATATGAAAATTGATCTCATGCCTCGGAGGTAAGCCTCGGACCTCCTCCAAAACATCAGAATACTCACAAAATACTGGTACAGATCGTAGATCATCAATAGGTGCGTCAAGAGACTCTAAAAAACTAAGCATGACAGACCCCTTAGGGTCACAAGAAATCCCGAGGGTCCTCCCATGGCAAGTCATAAGTCTAACGAACCTCCTCTAACATCCAAAATGGCACCATACATGGCTAGCCAATCCATCCCTGGAATTAAACAATAGCGCATAAAATCGAGCTCATATGCGTCAAACTCAGACTCGACGCCTAACATAAATATCCTCAAACCCCGAAAAATCACGGAAAAATGAGCCGAACCACTAATGGGTTTGAGACAACAATGGGATCCACTACCATACTAGTATAAAGGTGCAGACACTCAACTATAGAATCAGATGTGCTCATGACATTTCTTCTTTCCTTTATTTGAACTTTATCAGGCTCTCCTTCTTTCATATATGTTCGCTTCTTAAGCCACCATTTTTTCCTCATCCTTGGGTTGTTCTCCTTAGCGTTAACTCACTTATTCTCCTTTTTACCATCCTGGTGTAACATGTTAACAAGTCTCTCGAAAGCTGCCTCTATTGCACGGAAATCCTTAATAAGTTTGAAAGAAAATTAGCCACAGGTGAAACTACTGTGACTACAGATGGAGGTTAGGCACTTCCTTATCCTTCGACATGTGTCATAGTTTTAGCATGCCTACGGAACCATGCCACCATGGGGATACCCTTCGGAAAGAATAGGTTCCCCAGACATGCTGAAAAGAAAAGGGATTCAGACAAAGGATCGAAAGATATTACATATAGCTTTGGGGAGTATGTTTTTCAAAACAGACTTTTCTTTTGAAAATGCAATCTTTTAAAAACTTTTTGAAAACAATTTTATAAATCTTTAATCCGATCTGGTAGCCTTCAGATCTGATACCACGTATAACACCCCACGTCCATTAATGTCATTCATTAAGAGAATGCATCAAGTTTCGTGTAGCATTATAGGCAAACAGAAACGAAAACATTATAAGATAGACATAAAATAGCAGCGGAATTTAAAACTTTAGTAATCATAAAGCATCGTGGTTCAAAACATGGTCACATCATATGTCTGAATAACATAAAACCCAATACATCATTAAAATTTATGTCCTGTACTTTAAAACTTCAGAGTACAATAATAAAAGAAGCATATTCCCCAAAACATTACCTATAGTAAAGAAACCTGAAATTGACCAGTACATTTATGTAGCTGTAAGCAAGACGAAAGCAGAGGCCTGATTAAGCTTGAGTATTCCCACCCTGAGGACCTTGGGAGGGAACGAAAGAGAAAGAAGAAGACAAAAAGTGGGTCAGACATAAAGTCCGGCGACTCCAGTTACTTTTAGCATATAAATAAGTAAAAGTATCATGACAGGCCTATAAAGTGGATAAGAGAGATAACATCATAATAGGCAGGTATGACAAGGCAAACAGAATAACATGATAGAGTATACTATGCTACTCAAATGATTTCTCTACACCAATACTAGTGTCTTATTAACAAGATGGTCCCCTAACAAGTATAAGATGGTAGACTTACGTGTACTTCCATTGAGAGGTTTTCACCTCATACAATAAACATGCAGCCCAACATACTAGATTTACCCCTAAGTGTATTAACTGGCTCCCCAACATACTAGAGTCTAGATGTACCCTAATTACTACCCTAATCGTCCGGCTCCCTACTCCGTAGACACCCTGTGTTGGCCCCAAAGTAGGGTGTATCACTCCCTAAAGTGGCAACCCTTCGCCTTCAGGATGAGCACAACCATATCTACAGATGTCACGACGTTTAAACCTCCGCTGCAGGACCCATACATGCACATAACCCGATCGGAATGCGCTTTCCACACCATCCCCCACATTTGGATCTCTTATAACCAGCCCAGTAAGCGTGCCCCGACTCCGACCTAGTTCAGAGTACTCGTTTGATATCTATATATGGGTTACTGATAGAAATGGGTCCCACACACAATACAAGCTTCCCCTTACGCTTTTATCCCCACTAGGTTTTCCACAGGTTATGCCATACCAGAATAAATGATTGCATAACCCCATAGGTTAAGTTTGTGGGCCTATACATATAAATATTACCCACCCACCCAAGATTTACTTAACCTACCCACTGTTTCAAACAAGTTTACTTAACCCTTACTCAAGTTATATGTTCATCCAACCCCTATGGATTCAACCAGGTTAAGTATTCCAATTCATTACCATATTCATTTGTAGTTATAATGTGCTAGACCTCCCATGTTAAGCCTACCACTTGTGGATGCTGGATAAGTCGGTCGGTTCCTTGCATACTTCTTCCACAACTCGGATTAAGCCTAGTGTCTTAGCACGTCTCATGTTTATACACTTAGACCCCTCACATTAGATTTACCACTTGTGGTGGCTGGATATGTCGGTCGGTTCCGGGCATACTTCCACCACAAGTGTAATCTCACCTCGGGTCTAAGCGCGGTTATAGTGTGACACCCCACGTCCGTTAATGTCACTCACAGACGGAATCCATTAAGTTTCGTGAAGCGTTATAGGTAAACAGAAGCAAAAATACTAAAAGAGAGATATAAACATAGCAGCGGAATAAAAACTAACTTTATTATTCATAAAGCCTTATGGTTCAAAACAACATATGTCTGCATTACATAAAAACCAGTACAACATAAAAACTTCTATCTTGCTTTTAAACATCAGAGAACAAAATAAAAGAGGAAAATTCCCCAAATAAAAACATAGCCACAGTCCCCAAGATAGGAGCTTGAGAAATACATCTAAGTAGCTCCAACAAAATGAAAGTTGAATCACGATCAAGCCTGAGTATTCCCACCCTGAGAACTTGGGGGGAAACGGAAGAAAGAAGAGGAAACAAAAAGGGTCAGACATAAAGTCTGGCAAGTCCAGTTACTCTTAGCAAATAAATAAATAAAAGTACCATGATAGGAATATAAAGTGGATAAGAGAGGTAACATCACAAAAGGCAGGTATGACAAGGTAAACTGGTTAAACATGATAGGGTATATTCTGCTTCTAAAGATTTCTCTGATTCTCTGCATCGATACTAGTATAACCAGAATGAGATGATCCCAACAACTATAAGATGGTAGACTTAGGCATACTTATGGTGAGAGGTTTTAACCCCATACAATCCACATGTAGCCCAACCTAATAGGCTCCTAATTTTTTTACTAGAGTCTAGATGTACCCTAACTACTAACCTAATCGATCAGATCCCCACTCCATAGATACCCTGTGTCGGCCCCCATATCACTTTCTTAAAGTGGCAACCCTCCGTGATGTGCACAACCATATATAATGGTGTCATTGTCGTCTTATCTCCTTCTGCCCAGCTCATGCACGCACGTGTCCCCGGTCAGTTTGTGCCGCCCACACCATCCTCCACGTTTGGGTCTCTTACAATCAGCCCAGTAAGCGTCCCCCCGACTCTAACCCAGGGCACAGTCTTCATTCGATACCGTTATATGGGTTACTGACTGAAACGGGTCCCACACACAAGATGATACAAGCTCTCCACTTATCTTGTATCCCCACTAGGATTTCCTCAGGTTATGTATACCTATTGGTGTCTTTAGTTACATAACCCCCTCACATTAATTTTCTGGGCTATATATAAATATTACCCACCCCCCTCAGATTTACTTAACACATCCACTAATTCAAGCATTTTTATTTATTAAGTTTGTGGGACTATATATAAATATTACCCACCCTCTCAGATTTACTTAACCCCAACATTTCCATAGGTTATGCTTACGTAACGGTGTCTTTAATTTCATAACCCTAACCGGTTAAATTTTGTGGGCCTATATGTAAATATTACTCACCCAACCCAGATATACTTAACCCTCCCAGTGTTTTCAACCAAGTTTACTTGACATATACTTAAGTTAACATGTTCATACAATTCCAATGGATTCAATTGGGTTAAGTATTTTAGACTAATAGGTTATCCCCATTCACATTGACTTCTTTCCACTTGCCTAAATTCCACTTGTTTATTCGTTTCATATAAATATAACTTAATCCATTTAAGTTTATTAATAAGCCCCATCACATGATATTCTTTGGATTGTAATTAAATGAAGTAATCTTATAATCTTCCACCTCTGGATTGTAATTAACGGAAGTAATCTTACAATCCCTTTGTATTATTCATTATCTGATTCCATAGTTATAATAACATGTTCTACTTAAAATGTAATTAAGTATACTTCATCTTAGTTCACTTGTTTTTTGTTCAACATAACACTACAACTTGACATTGTTTACATATTAACTTAGTTTTCTTAACTAAGGTCTACTAATAAGCTTTCTTTCCTTTTATTATAACCTATGTTGTAGTTTCCACTTGTCCCTAGGACAAGACTACCCATTATATAACATTCTTATTAGAGTAATTAATTATAATAGGTTACTATCATTCCCTGTTTACTCCAATTTATTACTATATATCCATTTATGGTCGTAATGCATTAGACCTTCCACATTAAACCTACAACTTGCGGATGTTGGTTATGTCTGGCGGCTACGAGCAGACTTCTTCCACAGTATTGGTTTAACCTCACGTCATAGCACATCTCGTATTTATGCACTAGACCCCTAACATTAGATTCGCCATTTGTGGTCACTGGATATAACGAGAGGTTCCAGGCAAGCTTCCCCTACAAGTGTAATATAACCTCGTGTCTAGGCACTGGTACAGTTTCTAATTACTGTAATCCTAGGGATTTCTTTATTAGCCCATTTTTACCTATGTCGTTATAGGTTTCATGCCCCATTTTCCCAATTATGTTCATAATGAATTATATGCCCTAAATTCATATACATCAACATTATTCAAGTTATGCCAAATTCCCCATTTACAAATTATGCCCAATTTCATGTTCATAAACAATACTCAAGTTATGCCAAATTAATGTTCACATGTTTCACTCAGCTCATGCCTAAACTTCCAATTACCAATTTATGCCAATTTCAGTATTTTACCCCTCGTTCCCCGTTAATGCATTCACTCAAGTTATGCCAAATTAACGTGGCGATATTAACTTTCATATCTTTTGTGTAATCCTCTCTAATGACCAAATTGTATATTTTGGTGAAATCTTTTCAAGTGACCAAAGGTGAATATTTTGGTCACATTCTTTTAAGTGTGACAAAGATGTCTCTTTTATTCATTCTTTTAAATATGACACAAATGTCCATTTTATTTTAATTTACATTTTCTAACAAAAATGTATACTTTAATCTAATTAACATTTTCTAACAAAATGTCCTTTTCTAATTCATTCCTCTTAATGTATAAAAATATACATTCTCTATTCATTCTTTCAAAATGTATAGAAAGATATACATTTTCTAGTTCATCCCTTTTATGTATAAAATATACATTTTCTAATTCATTCCTTTCATGTATAAAATGTACATTTTCTATCCATACCTTTTTAATGTATAAAAATATACATTTTCACTCACCTTCTTTAATGTATGAAAATATACGTTCTTAACTCATCTTCTTTAATGTATGAAAATATACATTTTTAAATCCATTCTTTTTAATGTAAGCAAATATGATGATTTTGTTTCTTAACTCCTAATGCAAACAAAACGATGATTTTGTTTGTAAACTTTTAATGTAAACAAAATGAGAATTTTGTCTATTAACTTCTAATGCAAACAAAACGATGAATTTGTTTGTAAACTTCTAATGTAAACAAAAATGTGAATTTTGTTTATTAACTTCTAATGCAAACAAAACGATGAATTTGTTTAATCCTTTTATTGTGAATAAAAATGTTCATTCCTTTTAATACGGCAAAAATGATCATTTCTGTATAGTTCCTTTTTAAAGTACAAAAATCTTCATTTTTATATAATTCTCTTTTTAATGTGACAAAAATATGATTTTTATTGCTATCACTTCATATTGACAAAAATATGATTTTTACCGCTATCACTTCATATTGACAAAAATATGATTTTTATCTATCCATGATCTAATTAACAAGAAATGTTAACTTTATCCTTTATAATCTAATTAACAAAAATGATATTCTTGATCTTTTTAATCTCATTAACAAAAGTGTTAATCTTGCTCTTTATAACAAAAAATGTAACTCTTGTTCTTTTATTTACATTTTACAAAAAAAAAGTAAATTTTGTTCTAATCTTTATAATGTAGACAATATTACATAAAATGATATCTTGAGCTTCTAACCTTTTTAATGTAGACGATATTGCATAAAAATGTGTGTACATATTTTGTTGAAAATCTAGTTCAACACAATGACATAAAAATGTTCGTTCATATTTTGTTACAAAATTTGACTCAACAAAAATGAATAAAAGGTTTGATTCATTTTTATGTTACAAATGCTGGTTTAACAAGTTGACTAAATTTTGTGTTTCATGTATGTTGAGAAATTCTAATTCAACATATTTACAAAATTCGGTGTTTTACCCATCTGATTCTTTTATATACACAAAATCATATATTTTTGTTTTAGCTAATTCTAATTAACAGAAGTGTTAATTTCTAACAATAGTAATAAAAATATTAATAATTTTGTTCAATCTAATACAAATTAAACATTCTTGACAAACATGAATATTGTTTCTATATATACAATAAAATGGTGTTTTCGTTGTACACACAAAATCATGTCAAACACGAATACACACAATTTAGTTCAATGGTTCAAGCAATCACAACCCAAATAAACATTTCAATAATTATATATATATATATATATATATACATCATGAACATGAAATAAATATAATTTCATATCTGAAATAAATAATTGAATTTAGTTCTAAAATAGAAATCTCACCAAACCATTTAGATCTTGAAATTTTAAAGTGCTCTGTTCAAGCTCTGGTCAACTTCATGTTGTAGATCTCCTCTCTGCGATTCCAACGTTTTCAGTTTCGTTCGATTTCGTTGCTGTATGGATGAGTTATGATCTTACGAAGGTTGTTAACATTTTAAATATAATAAATAAATAAATTATTAAAATTATAACACATTCTTCTACATCGTTACTGTCGGACCAAAAAGAATCCGCACTTCAACATCAATGGCTTCCAATTGGCGCAGCTACACTCGACGAGGGGATGATCGGGATAGGTCATGGCGTAGAGCCTCGTGAGGCGCGCCTCGGGTGGTGCTCCGGCCTAACTCGGTGGCTTCTGGTGGCTTGAAACTGGCACGGACGACGAGGCACACAAAGGGGAAATTCGATCGCCAGAGGACATGGATCATGATCATGTCCGTCAGTCTTCAAGAGCTCGCTGAGCTCTACATTTCTGTAGATATTTGTCCTTGACAACGATGAGGGGATTGAGAGAATGGAGAGAAGTAATTGGGGAGATCGGCAGCCATCGATTTTGGCTTGGAGGCGGCTGGTGTTATAACGATTTAGGGTTATACCATATGTCTTAGTGTATTCATACTGTATATATAACATATTCTATTTATTTTATTTTATTTATTTTCCAAATTATCTGTATGTTCCTACCAACTCCTAATCAAACCCAACGAGTGCCACCCCTAGCTAATCACCCCCGTTACGGACACAGTGGAACATGTTTCGTAACCCAATTCGGCTGTTACGATATGTTTTTCTTTAATTTTAATTATAAATCATTTAATTATTAAATTCAAACGTACATTTTAAATTACCGGGGCCACATACGGACTCTAAAAATTTCAGAAAAATTATTTCTAGATATATTTTGATGATACGGTTCTAACGAGACTAATTTCGTCGAATTCCGGGACCGTTGGGAAAATGCTTATTTTCAAGTCGATTAAATTTGATTGTAATTCACAAAACACGTTTTCCTTTGACACGCTCACATATTAATTCGAAAAATTATGAAAATTGAAACCAAGCAATAATTCGACATTCCGGTTCCAACAAAAGTGGTTTCGTCGAAAACAGAGGTCGTTTGAAAATTGACTATTTCCAAGGCAAATATTTTATATTAAAATATATATAAATTCTACAGCGATTTTCTAAAATTTAAACTAGACATAACTTTCTAGTTATAAAGTGAAATTTCAGTTTTTCAGATTCGTTAGGAAGATATGATTAAACAGTTTTAAATATTTCTGGTTTCGCTCAATTCTGACTTGAAATGAATCCTATATATTCAGTCAAAGTTCAAATTCAAATTTTCAAAATACAGCGCTGTTTTAAACTTCTTTTATAATTAAATTAAATTTAATCGTTTTAAAAATAAATTTTTAGGCATTATTATTTAAAATAAATTATTATAAACATTAAAATACACCAAAATTTCTAAAATAAAATTTTTAAATTGGCCCCAAAATTCCGGGTCGTTACATTTGTTATTAAATCCAATTAATGGTGAAGTTATGATTTGGAATTTATAAATCTTTTAATTAAGGTTTAATGAAATTTTTCAAAAGTAATGTTTTCCAATTTAATAAATTAAATTGGAGTTACGTGGAATTCGATTTGGTGATAATCGAGATGAGCTTCGGTGAAGGAAGACCATTACTATTTATGGAATTTAAAAGGCTTTGTCGATATTCCATTTATAGTATTAGTCTGATATGAAATATTATATAGATTATATACTGTTATGATTTCTGTGAAGATTCTATTTTGATGGAAGATGTGTTTAGGTCAATCGTGTGCGATGTTTTAAGCGACATTCGTTCTTTAACCCAAGTAAAGACGTGATAAAATTCCTAAGTTGAATAATCATTATATAATGATTTTTGAGATTAAAACTGAACTAGAGTTTTAATAAATCTTTAATTAAATCGAAATGAGAACAGGATAATTAGATTTATCAAACTCGAGAATCGTTCGAGATGGAGTACCGCCAGTTATACTCCGGGTGATAGTTAAATCTTTAATTAGACTTGAACGTCAAATGGTAATTGAATTTACTGATAACATAATAAGTGTCAGATATTAAGTAATACCAGTTGTGTTCCATGGGATGCATAGTTTGGGATAATAAAATGAATGATTACTTCAGTAAGGCTCGTTAATCCTGACTAGATGATAAACCTTAATTTGATTTAAGTTGAGAAAAGATATTACAAAATCTTTTGAAATAGTGTCCAAAATATTTGAATAAAAGAATACTTTGGGTAGGAATGAGGCGTATGCTGTGTTTTTATAGCACTTGATTACAAGATACACGAGATTCAGAAAGACAGGGTTTAATCCATTCTAAATAGTTATTACGACGATTAAAAGTCAAAGATATAAAGACGGTGGTTGAAGACCGGAGATCTTCACGTCGTTTGGATGATTACTGATGTCTTGATTAGGATGTACACCCAAAATGAGGTAATAAGTGGTGATCGTCCAAATGTACTTGGAGATCGACCGGATATGTGAGGGTCTCTCTCTTGTATTGGACATATAGAATGAGGAATAAGGTGCCTCCAGTTTCATTCAGACCCAGATCGGACTTGCAAATGAATGGTATGTCTGACATTGTATTCCTTTTTGTTGTATTCACTGATATCTGCTAAATGTATATCTGTTCGGTGGTAGAGAAATTATTCCCTTCGATAAACACCCTTCTTTGGACGTACGAGCTCAGAGGTTATATATTGGTAGAAATCAGTGGTATGGTATGGATTGACAATGTGGCATGCTTTGATGTAATGATCAAGACTTTTGTTGAAAAGAATAGCCTTGTGCTTGATGATCAAAGCAACGCTTTAATATAGCACCGCTTTAATACAACACCGCTTTGTGTAGCGTTAATTCCGAGCTTCACACCCCGTTATGAACTAGAAACAAGATGAGGATAGCAGGGAAATGGACATATGTTGGTTTCAAGCTAGAAGTGATGTCATGGCATGGAGCACAAACATTTTACTTATGTGTGATTATATTGGACAGCGAGGTACCTCAGATAAGGCCGAATAAAAGGCTTCTGATGGCTGACATACTAACCAAGATTGGTCAATGTATTGACCAGGTGACATGTTCGATGGAACCGGCTTACATATTATTTATGGTATTACTAATCAGCGATGGCTGACCGGCCCTTCCACTTACCTAGGGTCACTAGCTTGTGATCCTGAGGCATGTACTAGAGTGTCTTGAATTGGTAAGGAGGATCGCTTGCCCTGGTTCATAGATGGAAATTCAAATTCCAATATGCGGTTTTACAGTTATAGTTGTAAACCTATATGGTGACGTAATATTATGGTATCTATGTCGTCTATGATTGATACATTAATATTTGGAGTTGATTTCTTAACTATGCACTAAAAATAATAAAAGATTAATTTAATGTTTCAAGCATATTTGGCCATTATATGGTAAAACTCCATCCTCTGGTTTGTGTTGCATTATGTGATGGGACCCGAGTCTTATAATGACTTCATTTTTTCTTTTTAGCATTGCGTTGTTTGTTTTATGGTATTCTTGGGAGAAAACCCGTTCCGTGTTATACGATGCGGTCCCCAGATTTACCCAACATGAAAATAAAGTTAATAATTGTTTTAGTTCTCACACCAATCCCATGATTGACTCAGTGTTTATTGTTTGTTTCCACCTAAACTCTGGATGTCCATATTTTCCACACGGGCAGCTGGTAGTTTTGGTTTTCACAGATATTTCTTTTTCCAAGATCCTGGACTACAGCTGGAGCTATATATGGAAAGCTTTGTATTCATGTATTTCTTTCAGCTATGGTAGTTGTTGTTTTCCGCTACATATTATACTTATGCATTATATTTCCGCTGTTATGTAATTTAAATCTCAAATATTTTTCCTCTGTAACTTGTTCATTTGTACTGTGATATTTTGTACTTTGATGTAAATTTTTGTAATAACAATGAAAAGTTCTCATGTTCTATGTTCTGATAAGTCGTGTTCTCAAAGCAGTCTGTCTTCTTGTTCGGTTTAGGCCGACCGGGAACTGAGGGTCGTCACAGTTGTATCAGAGCTTTGGTTTACAAAGCTTGAGAACAAGACACAATATAACCAAACGAATGAATTCATCAGAGATAGGATTAGTAACATCCTATAAGAGTGACTCGCTAGAGATGGGTTAGTAATTCCCTAGAATTAGTTTGAAGAGTGTTATTTATTAAAAACGAATTTAGTTTTATAAGTTATATCTTATTATACGTATTCGAGTATTTAATTTTATATTGAATTTGGACTATCAAGTATAAGAAGATTTTGCGTATATGTTTGCAAACGTATATACGAAGTCCAAAATATACTGGATAGATATTGAGTCACACTTTAGTCGCCCAGAGATGATTTTGATGATAGTCTAGACATCATCAGAATTTATGTTCGAGTTTCGAAGGTGGGATATCAATATGGTTCCAATTGACTGGTGTGAGAACGAAAACTTAGAGTTTATTATTTGTGATTTGGCATTGAAAATATGATTTTGAGTATATAGAAGATAACTATTTGGAAAGCTAATCAACTAATTTATTGCTGGTTGTGATGTTTGATAATTAATTTAGCTAATAAAAATATTGGAATGATAAAGCCAATAAAAGAATGAAAGATAAATCAAGCTAGATCAAATTTAATGTAGAACTGAATTTAAATTTAGTTCGAATTGGATGTATATATGGAACATGTTGTCGTATGCAAGCTGAGTAGAGAAATAAATTGTGTGGCCGACAACCAGGTGCACCTTATTTTGTTTGTTGTGCAATTTTATTATTATTATAATACTGTGAATGATTTGGATGCGCTGTGATGGTTGTTATATGTTAAATTAAACATATGCCATAGGATAGTGAACAATAAATTATGAACTACACCGCATAGCATATATCATCGACAGCACAGCATAACCTACTTCGTCTAAGCATTTGGCGCCTATATGACGAGGTTTGGATGACCATATGAGAAAGATGCTTGTATGGCGAGGACTAAATTACAGGTTGAAGCGAGGACTGATTATGGAGTTAATAACATATAATGAAAAATGGCAGGATTTAATAACAAACCCCATCAATGGGTCTTGAGATGACAAAAAATACATGTCAATCTTGTTTTAGATATGGGACATGGATTATGACTAATTCCCATTACTGGGTCAATGGATGATTTTTCATACATCTCCCTTGAGCATAGATAATTGACAATTGATCTATATGCGATATACTGATTTATTGGGTGCCTGCTAAGGCCATATTACTTTGTTTAGATCAACCCGCACAAAGGGGGGTAATGGTGAATTTTTTTAGAAACTTTAGGTATTGGCCAAATTTCAGGAAAATTTGGAAGTTCTTAGAAATTGAAAAGCGGAAGAACTTAAGCTAGAATGAAATTTGAGTTGGTTAGTGAAACAACTTCCAGCTCAATTCCTTTTCGGGAACGAAAATTTTTAAGTGGGGGAGAATGTAACAACCTGCATTTTTGGGACCAACTTAATATTTATTTTTAATTAATTTATTGAATTTTTAAGATTTAAAATGATTTATTTTAATATATTAACGATTAAAATTTATTTATTGACGAAGTTCGAAGATAAAAATTTAAAATTTATTAAAAAAAGCTTGTAACATCTCAGTAGTTTGAAATTTTGGTTTTGAATTTAAATGATTATATAGAATTCAATATAAATCAGAATTTGAGCAAACAAGAAACATTAGGATCGATTTACTTATATCTTTCTAACGAAAGTAAAAAATTGAGATTTCATTTTATAAATCGTAAGTTATGTCTAAACTAAAATTTAGAATAATCGCTATGGAATTTATATTTATTTCAATATTATTTAAGCCCTTAAAAATAGCTATTTTGCAAACCCCCTCCGTTTTCGGTGAAACCAATTTTGTTGGATCTGGAACGTCAAATTATTGTCAGGTGTAAAATATCAAGTTAATTAGAATTCATATGTAAACGCGGTAAATTTAAATGCGTGCTCAATTTTAGTTTTAAAATTAATAAGCTAGAATAAAGGTAAATTTTCAAGCGGTCTCCAAATTCAATGAAATTAGTTTTGTTAGGACCGTATTTGTAAAACATAGCAAGATTTCAAATTTCGTAATTTTTGAAGTCAATATGTGGCCATGGCAAATTAAAATGTATGTTCAAATTGAATATTAAATGTTATATTGATTTATATTTTAATTTTGACAAAAACTAATTAAAACAGTCGAATAAGCTTACGAAACATATTCCATTGTGTCCGGAATAAGGGTATTTAGATAGGGATGTCAGTCGTTGGAATTCGTTTGGAGTTAGAACGTTAATTAAGTATTTCACGAATTAGATATTATTAGAAATATTATATATATTAACCATTTTCATCTAACCATAATTCTCCTTCATAAATTATGCGCCGCCAGTCGAGAGTTAATGGCCGAGACCCTCTCATATTAATTCGTTAACTTCTCCCTGATTATCACAAAGTAAAACCCAATCCTAAAGCGAAAATCGTAAAGCAATGTGAGATCATCAAGATGGTACGGGTTTGATCAACGTTGATGAGCTTAGGCAATCGGAATTTTTGCTCCAACTAGCCGACGTCCCAGGTGTTTTGGGAAGGGCACGGGGGTTCAAGCATGGCGGCGCTCCAGGCAGTGGAAGGTGGTTCTTGGCTCGACAATATAGCGGCTCCAGATCGACTTCGCCATCCATTTTGGCTGTAGAAAGGGATTGGTGGAGGAAGCTCAGTTCGAAGTCGATGACTGGGAGGAAGACATAAACAGTAGCCGTGATTTTCTTAAGAATGTAATTAAATAAATAATTATAGTGATTAAGGAATGTTATTATATAATTATAACGTTAACTTATATCATTAATAACTTTTGATAGAATGATCATAATTCAGCCAACCAATATTCGTTAAAATCGCGTCGTCGAGCATGACATCATAGAACCAATCAAAACAGAAATGGAAGCTACTGGAATTTTTGATAAAATTAAATGCATAGTTTAATTTTATTAAAACAGTTGTTCGAATAACAATTTCAAAACCGGTCAACTCACTCAAATTATTTTGTGCAGTTATTTATTTTTATAGCCGAACATATATATTGATTGCCGTGATTGCAGTATTTGCTTGGTGATTGATGGATGTTTATAGTTTTAGTGCCATTATTATTAAACTGTATATATATATTTATGTTGTGAAATAAAAAGTTTATATTATGAATTATTTTGGGACGATAATTTACCCACCCATCTACCAAAATATTAGATAAGTTTACATGGATTGTGATGTAAACCCCATACTGGTATTCTAACACCCCACCTCCATTAATATCACTCACAAAGGGAATGCATTAACTTCAGTGATGCGTTATAGGTAAAAGATACAGATAAATTACAAGACAGACAAATAAAACAGCGGAAAACAAAGTCATTTTATAAGTAACGTAGTTCAGTCAAGCTTTTACAACAATTGACTCAATCATACTTAAAAGTACTACATAAAACTTCTGTCTTGATTCAAAAACTTCCAAGTATATAAGAAGCATAAAACATAGCAAAGTAGCATAAGTCCCCAAATTAAAGTGCAAACACAGCCATAGCCAAAGATAAGAGGATCCAAGCAATACATCAAAGAATCTTCAAGATTGGAAAGAGAAACAGCCCAAACTGAGCTGAGCTATTCCCTCTCTGACTACCTAGGCGGAGAAACAGAAGAAAAGAAGACGAAAGAAAACGAGTCAGACTTAAAGCCTGGTAAGTCCAATGACTTTCAGTATGTAAACAGGTAAAAGCAACATGACATGAATAAACAGAATATAAGACAATACCGTGACAAGAGGGATAACAAGATAAGATTAGCATAAGATATGATAAGGCAAGATAAACTGAATGCGCTTCTACTTTTTCTCTGCTTCGCTACTACCCTGTTATTCTGGTTTCTATATCTCTGCATCACCTAACTAGTGTCCCAACTAGAAATCTGTGTAAAATGATAATGTGATCCTGATCCCCGCAATTGTGGTAGCCTTCAGGTGTACATCTATTATGAGGATCCCACCTCAATTTGCCTAATTGCCATGGACATGTTAGATGCACCCTTACTACCCTATTGATGGGCTCCCTAACTCGCATGTATGTATTACTTTTGTCATTTGAGCTCGCTTTTATGCAATCTTCACATGTGTCATTCGACCCCGCTTGTATGTATTCATTACTTTTGTAATTCAGCCCCGCTTGTACGTATTCATTACTTGTGTCATTCGACCCCACTTGTATGTATTCATTACTTGTGTCATTCGGCCCCGCTTGTATGTATTCATTACTTGTGTCATTCGACCCTGCTTGTATGTATTCATTACTTGTGTCATTCGGCCCCACTTGTATGTAGATACCCATGCTAGCCCCATCATGGGGTGTATCAATTCCCATGATGGCGACCCGACATGATTCAAGATGAACGGTGTATACTACTGATACCCAGTGCCTACTTTTCCACTCTGGAGCACGAGCACGCCCATAATCCATTGGAACTACACCGCTGCACCACCCACCGCTATTTTGACTGCTTATAATTAACCCAGTAATCGTGCCCCACCCTGCCTAGCTCAGGGTACCATGATACATCTATGTGGGTTACTGCTGGAATGGGTCCCCATTACTAGCGTTTCCTAATCAACATGTTATAACGGTTAAGGGTTCTCAATTTAACTTAACCCCACCCATTTGCTTAATTAACATGTTCTATTGGTTAAGTGTTGCCTATTCTTATGTTACTTAACCAAGATTTGCTTAACCCTTTCCCCTTAACAAGTCCATATGTATTATTGGTTAAGCTTGCCTTAACCCTATCCACTTTGTTCATGTAATATTGGTTAAGTTATCTTCTTGTCCATGTTAACTTAACCCACCCACCTAACATGTTACATTGGTTAAGTGTTGCCTTATTGTGTTACTTAACCCTACCACACATTATGTTATATTGGTTAAGTGTTACCCTCTTGTGTTAACTTAACCCTACCACACATCATGCTATATTGGTTAAGTGTTTCCCCTTAACTTAACCCTACTCGTTCATCATGTAAGGTTGGTTAACTTAACTCTACTAATTCACCATGTTGTATTTGGTTAAGTGTTTCCTATTAACTTGACCCTATTCATTCATCATTAATTCATTCATTAATGCCTTAACCTCTGATATTGGAAGTTATGTTTGCTGTTGCTGGATGTGCCGGGCGGTTCCGGGCAGACTTCTACCGAAAACTCATTCTAACCTCGAGTTTTGGGCTTTATGCGCTAACCACTCACATTAGATCTATGTTGTTCCGGTCGCTGGATGTGTAGGGCGGTTCCGGTCAGTCTTACACCATAACTCAATCTAACCTCGGGTCAGGCACGTTCATCTTTTAGCCAATTTACATATTTACTGTACATGTCCAAGTCTAGATTATATGCTAATTATCTGAATTTCACAAAACTAGTCATGTTTCAATTCTCAAGTTATGCCCAACAAATTCACAAGTTATTAATCAAAATAGGCTACACCCAATCTTCCAGAATTTACAATAATAGCCATGCTCCAAAATCACAATATACATTATGCCTGGCGTCCCAACTAATAGTTATGCCCAATCTAGATTTAACATTCCGATTTACAGCTTACGCCCAAAACTTGGTTTAAATGCCAGTTAACCCCAAACTTGCAGTTATAATGATAATAAAGCCCTAATATCAATTACAAGTTATGCCTAACAATTTCACCGAATATGTTATTCCCAATTATTTCACCAAGTACATTATGCCCAATATTTACCCAAAATAGGTTATACCCAAATATTCCCCATATTCCAATCATTTGTATTTCACGATTTCAGCCTAGGTTCGAAGATAACCCAGGTTCATAAAAGAAAAAGGAAATAGGGGAAGAGAGAGAAGGAGCATAAAATAAGAATAGGCATAAAAATAGGCATGTAACAACAGACCTAATACAAGAAATTTAGATCCAACAAAGATAGATTTTTGAATAAGTTGATATAATCATTATCGCAGGCATAAGAATAACATCATGAACCGAAAAGGATTATATATTCGATGTTCAACAAAGATAGGCATGATTGAATCGATATAATAACTTCTTAGGTATGTAAAATCATAGATTTAATAGAAAGATAGGGGTAAATATGAAAAGATTGTCTCATCACCAAGCATAGACTTAGATCCATTTTATTACATGCCAAGATTACTATTAGGTGTTTACATCTGAAAATAACATGAACTTACATTGGTTGGATTAAAAAAAGATAATTGAATCGTTGTTGTTGCAGAGACTCTAATTTGATGTTGATTAATCTTCAAAGTTGATTTGAGGCTCTCTAATTTGATTTCTAGTTTGGAGAAGATGGCGGTGGTTAGGCTAGATTGAAGATGAACAGCACGACGGATTCATAGCTTTGGAGCAATAGAATTAGGTTTGGGTTATGAGTGTATATATAGATGTCTAGGATTATTTCTATCCTTTAGATTAGTCTAGGAGTGATCAGAGCCATCCAAACCAAAGAGATGTGTCATCCAGCCAACCACAGCTGGACACATAAGCTCTAATACCTTAGAAATTAGTCATCAGGAAAATCAGAGAAGGCCACATCAGCTCAGGGTTATAAATATTCATCACAGGAAATTGGATCTCAAAGGGGTCGACTCCTTATAGAGGGTCAACGCCTATGTCAACTCCCCCTGGGGGGGAGTCGACACCTCTGAGCGGAAAATTTCCTGCTCAGCCCGCTCTGACTGAATTTTGAATTTCGAACTGTTTTGACTTTTAATTACTATTTAAATTTAATTTCTGTTTAAACTTGAAATATTATGAACTCCATAACTTCTTCATACGGAGCCTGGTTTACGCAAACTCGGACTCTTTCTCAAGCAGAATTCCGAGACGAACACAATGGCGTAACCCATTTCACCCAATTCTTCTTCTAAAAATTAAGTGTTCTTAGATTTGTTAAATTTAATATTTAAAATTACATGGTGTTACATTCTCCCCTCCTTAAAGGATTTCATCCCCGAAATCTCCAAGTCAAGAAGAATGTATATCCTACCATCTAACTTTCATCTACTCAACCATTCAATCACAGTCATCCATTATCCTTAAAAAGATTTATAATTATTTCATGATCATATGCATAGTGTGTGTATATGTCCTTATCTAATGCAACATCAGGCGGTCTATTGATTCAGTTGACCTCCTTAATGTGAATTATGTTAGTGCCATGAGTCCATTATGTATGCAATTATTCCTAATCGTACCTTATAACCTCTACATGAGTGCACAATCATTCATACAAATGCAACATCCATATGATAACACATCAAGTTTCAATCCATATCTAAATACATATATGCATATGCAATATGAAAGTGACTGAGCCGATCTAGTACCTAATGTGTGTGTATATGCATCCACGAGCAACCACTAGCAACTACTTGCACCCATCAGTCATAACATGTTTGAAATAAGCGTTTACATCCATTGGTTTCTACCTAAGGATTAAGAATAGGACCAAGGAGATATACTTAAGAGAAAGATACAAGCATGCATAAATTTATGGAAAAAGAGATCAAGGATGTATCTCAAAAAGAAAAGGGTAGGATGCGTGTATCTTGTCTTCAGTCTCCCAAGTCGTGTCTTCTTTAGCGTCACTCCATTGTACTTTAACTAGCTTGACTTCACGATATCAAAGCATCTTGACCTCCATTTCCAAAACTCAGTAGTAAAGATAGGATCTCGATCACTTACTATGCTAGAGGGTATCCCATGTAGTCGGACTATCTTTCCAAGATAGACAGATGTTAACCATGATACCAAGTGTATATACTAAGATAATTAGAGGTATCTCCTTTTGTTAGCTTATCCATCATGTCACAAGTCGGAGGGTCTTCATGTTATGTCGCTCCTATCCGATCCAAAAGCGTAGGCTGCTCTTCTAGCGATGTTAACAAACCAGGTACGAACTTGACTGAGGGTCTAAAGCTAAAGGTTGTTATGTACTTCAAACTTTACTCCTCTTAAGGTCAGTCTCTTTCTACTTATGGCGCCTGCCACAACATTACCCTTGCTAGGGGTGTAAGCAATCTCAAAGTCGTATGAGGCAAGAAATTCTATCTATCATTGTCGCCTCTATTTCAAATCTTCTTGCGAGAACAAATATTTTAAGGACCTATGATTCGTATATAGTTCAAACTTTCTCTCTTAAAAGATAACGATGCCATGACTTAAGAGCGAACATTATAACAGCTAATTCCAAGTCATGGGTAGGATAGTCTTTCTCATGTACTTTCAGCTGTCTTCTTCCATAACTAACCACCCTCTCTTCTAGCATTAAAACAACGCCTAGCCCTGTCCCGCATGCATCCGTAAAAACTGTAAACGCCTGGTTCCCTTCGGGCAATGTCAAGACTGGGGTTGTTGTCAGGGTTCTCTTCAATTGTTTGAAAGCAACGTCACGAATCAAATCCCACGCAAAAGTTAGATTCTTCTTCGTCAATCTAGTAAGTGGGGCTGATACCTTTACAAAGCCCTTAATTAACTTCCTATACCAGCCGCTAATCCAAGAAAACTTCTTACTCCCGTTGCATTTCTTGGGACTTCTAATCTTGCACCGCAACTACTTTTGCAGGATCTACTGTTATCCCTTCCTTGGATATCACATGTCTTTGAAACCTCAATTCTTCTCTCCAAAAATTATATTTAGAGAACCTAGCCTTAATCTGATGCGCTTGGAGGGTATTCGAGAATTCCCTTAGAGACAAAGCATGTTTTTTCCCCACTCTTAAAGAAAACCAAAATATCATCTATGCACAAGCAAAGTGAACCATCCGTCGTTGCAGCAAAAACAACTAGAGCACCCTATTCAGAAATACTTCGCCTTATGAACCCTTTCTCAAGTAACTCTTTTACTTGTTTACTGAGCCCTTCCTTTCACTTGGAGTCATGTGTCGTACAGGTAATGCAACTGGCTTTGCATTATTAACTAGATATATGCGGAAGTCTATCTAGCATTTTTGGGGACAAACCCATCGCAAATCGTCGATAGATGCATCAAGTGATTCTAGGTAGCTAAGCCAAACTGATCCCTTAGGATCGCACGAAATCTAGAGGGTATTACCGAGGCAAGTCAAAAAACTAACTACCCTCCTTTCACAATTACTAGCTAACCAAACCATGCCTAGAATCAACCCAAGGCCCATGAAACCAAAAACATAAGCATTACACTTAACTCAATACTTAATAAGCTATTCTCAAATCCTTACAAATCAAATATAAACGAGCCGAACCACCAATTGGATTTGGGACAATAATGGGATCTTCTACTATACAAGTACTAAGGTGTAGAGATTCAACTATGGAAGCAGATATAACTGAATGTGAAGCGCTAAAATCAAAAAGAGAACTATTGGGATGACCAAAATGAAAAACTAAACTTTCTCAACAGAAACTTTACTACCTCTCTCTCCGGTACGCTGGCAGTGAGAGCATGCACTTGCTCTCCTGAAAATCCTGTCCTTTGTTCTTGTCCTTAACCTTAATTATATGACCCGTTATACCATAATAAAGACACTTCCCCTTGTCTTAGGTTTTACTATTCTTTCCTCCCTTCTTGTCCTTTGATTCTTCCACTTACACCTCTTTCTTTTACCTCCTTTGTGAACCAAGTCCATATTCATGAGTTTCTCATCCTTGAGTTGTGCTCCTTAGCCAAACTCCCTCATTCTCATCTTTACCATCCTTGTGTAACACGTTGACAAGTCTATCGAAAGCTGCCTCCATCGCACGGAAAACCCTACAAAGCTTAAAAGAAAATTAGCCGTAGGTGAAACAACTGCGGCTATATATTGAAGTTGGGCACTTCTTCGCCCTTTGATAGGTGTCGTAGTCTCATCAAGCCTATGGAACCATGCCGTGATGAGGTTACCTCCCAGAAATCCAGGAGCCTCGGGGACTCAGAAAAGAAGGAAACAAGGATTCAAATAGAAGATCAAAATTTAGTGCATATGGCTTTGGGGAATATGCCTTTAAAACAAAACTTTTCTTTTGGAAATGCTTCTTTTAAAACTGTTTTGAAAATAACTTTTCAAATCTTTTATCTGATCCGGTAACCTTCAGCTTTGATACCAAGTGTAATACCCCGCCTCCATTAATGTCACTCACAAAGGAAATGCATTAACTTCAGAGAAGCGTTATAGGTAAAAGATGCAGATAAATTACAAGACAGACAAATTAAATAGCGGAAAACAAAGTCATTTTATAAGCAACGTAGTTCAGTCAAGCTTTTACAACAATTGACTCAATCATACTTAAAAGTACTACATAAAACTTCTGTCTTGATTCAAAAACTTCCAAGTATATAAGAAGCATAAAACATAGAAAAGTAGCGTAGGTTCCCAAATTAAAGTGCAAACAGAGCCATAGCCAAAGATAAGAGGATCCAAGCAATACATCAAAGAATCTTCAAGCTGTGAAAGAGAAACGGTCCAAACTGAGCTGAGTTATTCCCTCCCTGACAACTTAGGGGGAGAAATGGAAGAAAAGAAGATGAAAGAAAACGGGTCAGACATAAAGCCTGGTAAGTCCAGTGACTTTCAGTATGTAAACTGGTAAAAGCAACATGACATGAATAAACTGAATATAAGACAATACCATGATAAGAGGGATAACAAGATAAGATTATCATAAGATATGATAAGGCAAGATAAACTGAATGCGCTTCTACTTTTTCTCTGCTTCGCTACTACCCTGTTATTCTGGTTTCTATATCTCTTCACCACCTAACTAGTGTCCTAACTAGAAATCTGTATAAAATGATAATGTGATCCCAATCCCCGCAATAGTGGTAGCCTTTAGGTGTACATCTATTATGAGGATCCCACCTCAATCTGCTTAATTGCCATGGATATGTTAGATGTACCCTTACTACCCAATTGATCGGCTCCCTAACTCGCATGTATGTATTATTTGTGTCATTTGACCTCGCTTGTATGCATTCCTTGTGTCATTCGTCCCCGCTCGTATGTATTCATTACTTGTGTCATTCGGTCCCGCTTGTATATATTCATTACTTGTGTCATTCGACCCCGCTTGTATGTATTCATTACTTGTGTCATTCGGCCCCGCTTGTATGTCGATACCTGTGCTGGCCCCATCATGGGGTGTATCAATTCCCATAATGGCGACCCAACACTATTCAAGATGCACAGTGTATAATACTGATGCCCAGTGCCTGGTTTTCTATTCCGGAGCACATGCACGCCCATACTCCGTCGGAACTACACTGGTGTACCACCCACCGCTATTTTGACCGCTTATAATCAGCCTAGTAATCGTGCCCCACCCTGCATATCTCAGGGTACCTTGATACATTTATGTTGGTTACTATTGAAATGGTCCCCCTTACTAGGGTTTCCTAATCAACATGTTATAATGGTCAAGTGTTCTCAATTTAACTTTACCCCACCCATTTGCTTAATTAACATGTTGTACTGGCTAAGTGTTGCCTATTCATATGTTACTTAACCTTCTTACTGATTCATGCATGTTTATTTAACGGTAAAGTTTGTGGGCCTATATATATATATATATATATATATATATATATATATATATATAATATTACCCAATTAGCCAAGATTTACTTAACCCTTTCCCCTTATCAAGTCCATATGTATTATTGGTCAAGATTTCCTTAACCCTATCAACTTTGTTCATGTAATATTGGTTAAGTTGTCTTTTTGTCCATGTTAACTTAACCAACCCATCTAACATGTTACATTGGTTAATTGTTGCGTTCTTGTTTTACTTAACCCTACCACACATCATGTTTTATTGGTTAAGTGTTTCCCTCTTGTGTTAACTTAACCCTACCACACATCACGCTATATTAGTTAAGTGTTTCTCCTTAACTTAACCCTACTCGTTCATCACGTTAGGTTGGTTAACTTAACCCTACTCATTCACCATGTTGTATTTGGTTAAGTGTTTCCTATTAACTTAACCCTATTTATTCATCATTAATTCATTCATTAATGCCTTAACCTCTCACATTAGAACTGTTGCTTGCAGTTGTTGGATGTGCCGGGTGGTTCCGGGTGGACTTCTACCGCAAACTCATTCTAACCTCGGGTTTTGGGCTCTATGCGCTAACCTTTCACATTAGATTTATGTTGTTGCGGTCGCCGGATGTGCCGGGCGGTTCCGGGCAGTCTTACACCACAACTCAATCTAACCTCGGGTTAGGCACGTTCATCTTTTAGCCAATATACATATTTACCGTACATGTCCAAGTCTAGATTTTATATGCTAATTATCCCAATTTCACAAAACTAGTCATGTTTCAATTCTCAAGTTATGCCCAACAAATTCAATTACAAGTTATTAATCAAAATAGGCTACACCCAATCTTACCAAATTTACAATAATAGTCATGCTCCAAAATCACAATATACATTATGCTTGGCTTCCCAACCAATAGTTATGCCCAATCTAGATTTAACATTCCACTTTACAGTTTACGCCCTAAACTTGGTTTACATGCCAATTAACCCCAAACTTGCAGTTATAGTGATAATAAAGCCCCAATATCAATTACAAGTTAAGCCCAACAATTTCACCGAATATGTTATGCCAAATTATTTCACCAAGTACATTATGCCCAATATATACCCAAAATAGGTTATACCCACATATTCCCCATATTCCAATAGTTCATATTTCGCGATTTCGGCCTAGGTTCGAAGGTAACGCAGTTTCATAAAAGAAAAAGGAAATAGGGGAAGAGAGAGAAGGAGCAAAAAATAAGAATGGGCATAAAAATAGGCATGTAACAACAGACCTAATAAAAGAAATTTAGATCCAACAAAGATAGATTCTTGAATAAGCTAATATAATCATTATCGCAGGCATAAGAATAACATCATGAACCAAAAAGGATTATATATTCGATATTCAACAAAGATAGGCATGATTGAATCGATATAATAACTTTTTAGGTATGTAAAATCATTGATTCAATAGAAAGATAGGGGTAAATCTTAAAAGATTGTCTCATCGTCAAGCATAGACTTAGATCCATTTTATTACATGCCAAGATTACTATTAGGTGTTTAAATCTTAAAATAACATGAACTTACATTGCTTGTATTAAGAAAAGATAATTGAATTGTTGTTGTTGCAGAGACTCTAATTTGATGTTGATTAATATTCAAAGTTGATTTATCTCTAATTTGATTTCTAGTTTTGAGAAGATGGCGGTGGCTAGGCTAGATTGAAGATGAACGGCATGACAGCGTCATAGCTTTGGAGCAATAGAATTAGATTTGGGTTATGAGTGTATATATATATGTCTAGGATTATTTCTATCCTTTAGATTAGTCTAGGAGTGATCAGAGCCATCCAAACCAAAGAGATGTGCCATCCATCCAACCATAGCTGGACAAATAAGCCCTAATACCTCAGAAATTAGTCATCAGGCAAATCAGAGAAGGCCACATCAGCTCAGGGCTATAAAAATTCGTCGTAGGAAATTGGATCTCAAAGGGGTCGACTCCCTATAGGGGGGTCGACTCCCTACAGGGGGGTTCGGCACCTATGCCGACTCCCTACAAGGGGGTCGACACCTATGTCGACTCCCCTATAGGGGGTCGACACCTACACCTTTGTCGACTCCCCCAAGGGGGGTTTAACACCTCTGAGCGGGAAATTTGCCACTCAGCCTGCTCTGACTGAATTTCGAATTTAGAACTGCTTTGACTTTTAATTACTATTTAATTTAATTTCTGTTTAAACTTGAAATCTTCTGAACTCCATAACTTCTTCATACGGAGCCCCATTTATGCAAACTCGGACCCTATCTCAAGCAGAATTCCGAGACGAATTCAATGGCATAACCCGTTTCACCCAATTCTTCTTCTAAATATTAAGTGTTCTTAGATTTGTTAAATTTAATATTTAAAATTACGTGGTGTTATAGGTATTGGGATTATAATTTTACAAATCGCCCAAGTATGCAAATAATAAGTATTGTTCATGGTTGAAAACCCCACATAGATCTTGAAACACCCCACCTCTATTAAGGCCACTCACAAAGGGAATGCCTTAACTTTGTTGGAGCATTGAAGGTAAAAGACACATATAATTTACAAGACAGACATATAAGCAGTGGAAAAACAAAATTTATTTCATATGTGGTTCATAACAAAGTCATTACAACAAACTGTCTCAAAATAACTTCCAAATCATTACATCAAAATACTCTGTCTTGATTAAAACATAAAGAAGCATAAAACGATAATAAAGTAGCATAATCCCTATCAAAAGTGTATCCAAAGCCATAGCCCAAGAAGAGAAAGTCCAAGCCATACATCTACTCTCTTCAAGCTTACAAAAGGTCTGAACTAAGCTGAGGTGTTTCCTCCCTAAGGACCTTGGGGGGGGGACAGAAGAAAAGAAGACGAAAGAAAAATGGGTCAGACATGAGTCTGCTAAGTGTAGTGATTATTTAGCATGTAAACAAGTAAAGGATTATGACTTGAATAAACTGAATCTTGGACAACACCCTAGAAATAAGATAATAAGACTGAATATGCTATCGCACTCATTTCAACTTCTCTGCACCCCTGTACCAGTGTTTCAACTAGCACTATGTGTTCAAGATAAATGATCCCCTTTTTATCGATCGGCTCCTACTCATGCATGCTTTCCACTTGTGTCATTAGGCCCCCGCTTGATTGTAGATACCTTTGTTGGTCCCACCATGGGGTGTATCAAATCCTATGGTGGCAACCTGACACAATTCAAGATGCACAGTGTATAACCACTGATGCCCAGTACCTGCTTTTTCCACTCTGAAGTACGTGTATGCCCGCACTCCGTCAAACCTACACTGACGCACAACCCGCCGTTGTTTTGACTGCTTATAATAAGCCCAGTAATCGTGCCCCACCCTGCCTAGTTCAGGGTACCATGATACATCTATGTGGGTTACTGCTGAAATGGGTCCCCGTTACGAGGGTTTCCTAATCAACATGTTAAATTGGTTAAGTGTCCAAATTAATCTAACCCCACCCATCAGTTTAGTTAACATGTTCTATTGGTTAAGTGTTGCCTTAATTAACTTAACCCTACCATTCCCGTCTTAGCTTTAATTCATTCATTATAGCACTAACCACTCACATTAGATAGGTATTGTTGCAGTTACTGGATGTGCCAGTCGGGTCCGGGCAGTTTTACACCGCAACTCAGTCTAACCTCGGGTTTTTTCGGGCTTGATGCAGTAACCTCTCACATTAGATATATATTGTTACGGTTGCTAGATGTGCCGGCCGGTTCCGGGCAGTCTTACACCGTAACTCAATCTAACCTCAGGTTAGGCATATTCGTCTTTTTCTAAATTTACATATTTACCTTTTGTGTTTATATGTAAATTATTGTCATTCAAGTCATGCCCAATTCCTCTCTAAATCATGTTCATAATTTTTAGGTATATAAATTATGCCAATCTTATGCCACTAAGCATTCGTATATTTATGGGCCAAATTATGCCATTAATATGAATTTAAGGTTTTCCTAACTTTACCCCCGTCATACGTTCGCAAAATTCACATAGAATGTTAGGCTCGTAACTTAGCCTAACTTATATAAAAAAGGGTAAAGAAGGGAGCATGTACCATTCACATAACATATAATAATAAGGAACTAACTAAACACATGTCATGTAAATGTGGCATAATATAATGAACTTGCATTTTTGGATCCAACTAACATGAGTCTTTAAGCATATGAGATTACCCAAATCCAACTAGGCATGTAAATGTAAACTTTTATTTTGGGTCCAATGAACATAAACCTTAAGGATATAGAATTTGCACAAGTTCAACTAGACATGTGAAGGTAAAATTTAATTCGGATCCAATAATAATGAATCTTAAACATATGGAATTACACAGGTTTAACAAGGCATGTAAATATGAACTTTTATCTTGGATCCAACAAACATGAACCTTAAGCATATGGTTTTACACAAGTTTAACAAGGCATATAAATATGAGCTTTAAATTTGGATCCCATTTTCATAGATCTAAATGTGAATCTAAACATAATACATGTCTTAGACTAACAACTTGCATGATTCAATAAACGTAGATCTAAATGTAGATCTAAACATAATACATGTCTTAGCCTAACAACTTGCATGATTCAATAAACATAGATCTAAATGTAGATCTAAACATAATACATGTCTTATCCTAACAACTTGCATGATTCAATAAACATAAATCTATATGTAGATCTAAACAACTTGCATGATTCAATAAACATAGATCTAAATGTAGGTCTAAACAACTTGCATGTTACATAACATGAAAATGTCACCAAATTTACATAATATACGATTGGTTTAACATCAACATAATAACCACAATAATCTCACAAGCATATACGCTAGAATCGTTACAAGTATAGGCATAAATCAACATCGTCATTATCATACAACTAGGAATTACTCTAGTTTTTATTTTATTACAAATCACAACTTTTAATCGTTCACATCTAAATAATAATAGGACTTACAAAGAAAAGAAATTCTTGTTTTTCTAGGATCTGTTTTTTGAATTTGAAAAGCAATCCCTTGAAGAAGACTATCAATTTCTCTAAGTAAGTGTTGATTCGAAGTTTTTGACTCGCTTTCTAATTGAAGAAGAAATGGTGGCTAGGCTAGAACGTTTATTGACAGCATGGTGGTTCCTTGGAATGAATTAGTGTGATTTAGGGTTTGAGGATTAAGGTTGCTTTTATAAAAGTTTAATCTTATGTGCGCCGTTATATTATTTTAGGAGCAATCACAACCGTCCAGACTGGATAGAGTTATCTAGAATTGCCACCTAAGCCTTAGTGACTCAGCAACAGGTCAGAAAAGGCTCAGCAACTAGTCAGCATCTTCTCATTTTTGGATCTGGGCGAGGGGGGTTGGTCCACCCCCAGGTCAACCCCCAGGTTGACTCCCTGGTCGACCTGTGTGACCCAGGTCGACCACCTGTCGACCAGATATCTGGGCGAGAAATTTCCCGCCCAGCCTGCTTCGGGGTTTGAACTTGAATTTTGGATTTTAATTTGAACTATTTTAATTTATTTAAATTCTTGAATCTTCTTAAGGTCACAACTCCTTCATACGGAGTCCGATTTACACAAACTCGGACTCTATCTCAAGCAGAATTCCGAGACGAACGCAATGGCATAACCCGTTTCCCTTATTTCTCACATTTATAATTAAGTATTCTTTAATTCGTTACTATAATGATTACAGAAAATATGGGGTGTTACAGATCTGGGGATGATAATTAATTTACACGTCTCTCTTGTATTTAATTGTATGTCAATCGATTGATTGACAGGCCGTTATAAGAATTATTTAATTATTTAATGCTTATACAATTGTAAATTGCACTCTGGATGTGAATTGGATGTTTAATAATTGTTTATAATTATTATTGAATACATGCAATGTATGAAATCCATGTAAATAAAATTACATGTTAATTGATTGAGTTTGATTCCAATTTAGAAATAACGAATATTTTAAATATAGTATTCAGTAAAAAAGCAAGGTTTGATTTTGATGCCTGATTTTGGATGGATACGAAAATTTGAAATATGAAGCCGAGTTAAGTATATATACACCATTTTAACTCGAAAAGATTTGTCGATTGATTTTATTCATTTTTATAATGAATATTGAAAAGATTTGATTACAAATGTGATATTTTGAATATATTATTATTTTAATATTATAATAATATGAAATTTTCAAATTTTATTTAAAATTGAAATTGAAGTAGAAATCATTTTTAAAACGAATTTATAAACGTTTTAAAAAAATATGTTTTAAATGGAAATTGATGAAATATGTTATATATATTAAAAGGTTCGAATAGAACATATCGTGGAGCCACCGTTCACGAATTTCGACCATTGACTTCGAATGGACATAACGGGAAATCTAACCGTCGGATTCACTAAAACTGGAATCGTTGGGTTCGTATCGAAAAGAGCTTTTGAATGATAATAAGAGTTTTGAAATCTAGCAATTAGATTTTAAGATATGTCCAAATCAGTTTTGGAAAATGTCGCTATGGATGGAGTTCAGTGGTTGATATAGGAATCCTACTGTAAAGGCCTTAATAAATTATTAAAAATATGAATAAATTATGTAAAATCATAATAAATGATTTGAAATGATTTGGATGAAACAATCCACATTTGTAAAGATAAAAGATATTTTTATCATAATAAGTTGTTTAGAAACTTAAGTAAAGAATTGAAATGAATTGGAATGGATTTGAATGGAAATAATCTTCGTAATATTTCGATATTGGATCCCGTGACTATACGGATATCGTTGAGGAATTTGGAAGATAAAGATATCGTTATTCCCAATATGATATCTGTTGGTTTCATAATTTGATATTGACTATAAGTCGATTTGACTTCTATTTAGAGCCTTGCTTTTAATATCAAATTGGATTTTGGGTTTGTCCTGAACGGTATCTTTAATAATATTATTCTTGAACCCAGTTGAGAAAGGAATAAATCCTTTAATTAAGATTAATGAATTTTTCCAATTAATAAACACAATTGGAATTAAATGAAAGTTAATTTTGGGTTCATTGTGAATGATGTCCTAAATGATATTAGTTCTTAAACCCAATTAACGGTGAAGTTATGATTTGGAATTTATAAATATTTTATTTAAGATTTAATGAAATTTTTTCAAAGTAAAGTTTTATAATTTAATAAATTAGTTTTCCCTTTAAAATAATTGATATTGTGTATTTATGGCTGTGTTTTCAGATTGTTGATAAAAAAACATGGTTTAAAGTATTTGATGGATAAGCATGAAAAATTTGCTTAAAAAGAGTAAAGTTTGAAATTACTAAAGCTTGAAGAATTTAGAACTTGTAGAGCGGTTGCAAATAGAGTTAGTTTGGTAGATTTCGCTCACTAAAGACTCATGTTGCATTCACATTGGCTCATTTGCAAGGCATCCCACTCTACAGCATGACCACTGTGTTCGCATTGGCTCATTTGCAACGCCTCTCACTCTACAGCTGCGTTTACACTGGCTTATGTGTTATTTGGGCTAAATCTTTAGTCCCACATTGTGTAATTAGCCAATTAGTCTTTGTCATATCAGCTATAAATACACTTATATCTTGTTCGTTTAGAATTACATTGGGTTTTATTTTTTTATAACTTCTCTTGGAATAAAATTCTTCTCATTCTCTTCTTAGTTGTTAGTTTATTTTATTTATGTTCATGTTGTTTATTTTCTTTTTTTCTTCTTCTTTAGCTATGCCTAGCTAATCTCCTTTAATTAGAGGGTGATGACGCTTAGATTAGATTCAATATGAATCACATAGCAAAAGAGATTAGAACTTCATGTACATAGATCTATATCTGAACTAAGGGTTAGATCTGAACCTTCATATTCTATGTCATTTAAGTGCTACGCTCCTTCACATGGTATATTCATGTTCATTCTAACGTTTATCAGATTTAGAACTAATTTTTAGGGTTTTAGAAATAAAATAGTGAATTTGTCCTGATAGTGTAATGACCCGGATTTTCGGCGACTTTGGTTATCGACATAAGCTCGATGTCGATAACCAAAACATCGAAAAATCCAGGTAATTATTGAAAGAAATTAGAGGGTGAGAATAGATAAGATAGAAACTTAGAATAGAAGAAGAACACAACATCATAGTAACACGAACCTCACAGAGGAACGAATAAGATATTATATATAACATAACTTTGAAATATAACAGTTATGTATACAATAGCACTTATCAGAGTACAACACTTACAACACAACGGAAATAAGCTATAGCTATTTGATTCTGAAGCCTCCTGCTCCAGCTCTTCAATGTATCTGCAAATCCCGACTACTTGACAGCCCGTACAAATTTAGGCACCCAAGAGTTTAGGGAAAACAACAAAGTAAACTCCGGGTCAGTCATGGGACTGGTGTGAGTAAAACAGTTTAAACAGGTATATGAACAAGTAAACGATATCTCATAAGACCACGCCGCAGAACGGAATGGGTTTTTCCCTTATGAGAATCCAAAATATCTTTATATCAAAAACCTTTTAATATTATAATAATGTCTATGTACAAATAGATATCAACTAACAGAAACGCTTTCATCTCACGTTCTACATATATAGTATACAATCAAAATCGCAAGCACGTATTGGATAATGGATTTCCAACTATGACAAGGTATGGAACCACCTTCCGATCAGTGTACTCTAGGAACGATACACTGGAGTTCAACAAGAACATATTGTAACTCAGCCACACATGACCGACCACTCATTTCGCTTGAGTGTATCAAATGTATATCACCAACGGTTGGGATCAGCAACCGTTCCCGTATATATATGGGACAACATTGATAGATTTAAGAAACAAATGAATATTCTCTAGATAGGTGATTATACACCCTACTTCGGTGCGACCGACTTAGCCATGCTGCCTGCCCGATTTCTATCATTTACCGGATGATGAGGCTAGAGGTTACGCTCTATCATCACATCAAATTCACTTCGAATGCCACATTGTCAGATCCATCAAAAATCACTAATTGACGTCTACAACAGTACATTACGTGTTAGCTAAAGAAATTTCCTTCTCCGCTTCCACTCTTGGTACGGTTGAAGAAATCAATGTACGTGACCTTTCTGGAAATACTCTGTTAGACATTCATCCACACAAGTCATCCTCATTCACTTAGAATGTCACATCGTCATACCCGCCAAATCACAAATTGATTTATCCAAAAATAACATGGGTATACAGCTTAGAGAAACGAATTCCTCCGCCACCAAACGTGAATACGTTTGAACAGATCAACTTACGCGATCCACTGGATATACTCTGTCAGAACTTCGTCCATACAAGTTGTCCTGGGACTGGACAAACCGAAGTCACTATTCAGTATATCTATCTTAGTCACTGTTATCTAAGACTTATACAACAGCCCTTGCATTTTACTCCGTCTTCAATTGTCTTTGGCATATATGATTCGCAATGCTTATGCCAATACAGAGTGGTTCTTCGGATAATAATCCAACCGGTCTCTCCATATTAACAACGTTAAAATGGTCAAAACTTCGATAGTCGGTGAGTTAACTATCAAAGAAAAACAAGTGTGCAAACAACGATATTATTTCCAAATGGAAATTATATTGAACAAACATCATTTAACATAAATCTCTTTAGTTCATTTATTTATCTCCTGTTTCCCTATATTCTAAATTCTTATTTTTCTTTTATCAGAAATCATTTCTGATTCTCGTTTGGAAAACATTTCCAAAACTCCTTTACGATCAAACCTTACCATTTCTTAGTAAAGAAGGAAGTCACTCAAGTTGGGGTATAATTACCTCTCAAACCTTAACTGAACAACGTTATAACTTTGAAATGGTCAAAGTTTATCTTTTAATCTTTAACAACTTCTTTACGCCTTTCTCGGATTCAATTTTACTAATCCACTTCTATATTTAAAACATTGGTTATAACGATAATGTTATAATCCCTACTTTCGAATTATCTAACTTTAATTATAACTTCTATTCTTATTAGTGAATAATTAACCTAACACTTATTTATTTATAAATAAATAAATCTCTATTTAAACACTGGAAAGTATAAGTACTTTCCCGAATTCGATATAATCGAATTTGCCGATTAACTCTCTTTGAGAAATCTCTATCTGATTAACTCTTCTTCGAATAACCTATATTCGATTAACTCCTTCTCGAATAAATGATATTCGATAATCTCTCTTCGAATAACTAATATTCGATAACTCTACCTTTCAAATATCTCATATTTGAAAATCTCACTTCGATGAAACTAACATCGATAACTCCTTTTGATGAAACTAACATCGATAACTCCTTTCGATGAAACTAACATCGAGAACTCCTTTCGATGAAACTAACATCGATAACTCCTTTCGATGAAACTAACATCGATAACTTTAACTCGATGAACTTAACTCGACTAACTTAACTAACTTGGTTCGACCAATTCGATTCGATTAACCTAGGCTCGACTAACTTGGTTTTATTTAACTCAACTTGATTAACTCCTATTGAATAACTAATATTCGATTTAACTCCATTCGTTTGACTCTAAATCGCAGCGATCACAAATGGTTACACCTGATTCCCTAAGGAAACATCCGACCGCCTTAGGCTATATGTAGCCCTGCGAATTTCGCTAGCAGTCGTACGAGATGACAACTTACCTTGAATACTATGTTTGACTAACTCTGTCTCAAATAACTATATTTGATTAACTCTAGTTCGTTTTAACTCTAACTGATTTACTCTAACTGGTTAACTCTAACTGGTTAACTCTAACTGATTTACCTACCTGATTAGCTCTAACTGATTAACTCTAACTGGTTATCTCTAACTGATTAACTCTAACTGATTAACTTGACTGACTTTACCCAACTGGTTAACTCGACTTACTTAACCCAACTGGTTAACTGGAATTACTTAACCAAACTGGTTAACTGAACTTACTTAACCAAACTGGTTAACTGGACTTACTTAACCAAACTGGTTAACTCTACTGAACTGGTTAACTCTACTGAACTGGTTTAACTCTACTAAACTGGTTTAACTCTACTGAACTGGTTTAACTCTACTAAACTGGTTAACTCTACTGATCTGGTTTAACTCTACTGAACTGGTTAACTCTACTGAACTGGTTTAACTCTACTGAACTGGTTAACTCTACTGATTAACTTGACTGACTTTACCCAACTGGTTAACTCGACTTACTTAACCCAACTGGTTAACTGGAATTACTTTACCAAACTGGTTAACTCGACTTACTTAACCCAACTGATTAACTCGGCTTACTTAACTCAATTGGTTAACTCTAACTGTTTAACTCTAACTGGTTAACTCTAACTGGTTAACTCTAAATGTTTAACTCTAACTGTTTAACTCTAACTGGTTAACTCTAAATGTTTAACTCTATTCAACTAACTCGACTTGACTAAACCCTTTCGAATAACATATTCGATTTACTAACTTTCGAATACCATATTCGATTAACTCCTTTCTAATTACGTTATCCATTAAAAAGGATTTCCTTTTTAACAACATTTATTCATTTATAAAGATTTACTTTTAATTAACGGTTCTACACTTTAAAAATGATTTCCTTTTTATAACGTTTCCTTTCCAATTCTATTTGTAAATGGTTTACAAATATTTCCTTTTCAAATTTATTCTTGAAATATTCTAACTCCTTACATTCTCTGAAAAATTCGCCATAACCTCCTTCGTAACGGGAGCATCGGGAAAATCCCCAAACCCGCCACACAGGCCTTTCCATTCAAAAGAAAATGTTTTGAAATTATTTTCTTTTTCTATGTATCTCCTATTTATAAATATTCCAATTTATAAACATTTCTTATTTATAAATATTCCACTATATAAATATTCTATTTTCAATATCACTTTGAAAATCCCCTTATCAACAGCCCGTATGTTATGGTATTCAATCAGATCAAATCACGATGTTCAATATCGCCCAAGCACATATAATCGCCCACATATTTTATATCACATCATATAACAATATATGAAAAACAATAAAATAAATGTTGAGGAATCCAGTCGGATTCCTCTAACCTGTCTCCCTGCATCCACAGATGTTACACAATATGATTATCATCACTTTTAGTTCAATATAAATTATTCTGATAGCAGAATCAATATATAAATATGTAACGGTTTATATATATATAATTTTCACTAACTGACTAGCAGTTCAATCAATCAACCAACACACAACAATCAACAGATGATTAACAGTTCTAAAAATACATTATGAAAATATAGTTGTTCAGAGTTGGTGAGTTTTACTCACATTTGCAGTTCATCGTTAAAGAACGATAAACTGTTGTTTGATTTGAATCAAACAGTTTATTTCACCATAAATTCACACGATCCCCAATCCACTTCCAGTCAGTTTCATTGTGTTGCCCTCGTCCATACGATCCTAACGGATCCAACCGTTCGAAATTCTGATAACGTATGATAAAGATATGACTTATACAAGTTTGTACATCGATTTAAAATATAAAATAAAACTCTATTAATTCGAATGGGCTTCACCTTTTAATATCGGCCCACTGACTTTAAAACCCACCCGCACCATCAGCCTTCTTCCTCCCCAATTGAATACGCACGCTCCAGGAACTCTAGCCATTGCCATGACTTCAAATCCCCACTGCAAATTCACCTCCTCACAGAATTTCAAACCGAACACCCCAATCTCCTTCTCGTTCGAATCTTCATCTACTTATCCTAGTTTTACCCAACTCGAAACATGAATGTCATTTCCGTTTTCTGCTCCCAGCCGTGGTATTTACAAATAGACATTGACACTTTTTGACCTAGAAAAATCCCAAACACACAGAAATCAAGCTACTCGAGCTTCTAAATCCCAAAATGACATCAAAAACAAGAATCCAAGCTTCCAATGCTCTCAAAAATCAAACCCTAAATACCCTAGACCTTCGCTGGAACGAATAGTGCGACATCGAATTCTTTGGAACCCAACAAAATGGCTACAGACTTGAAGACAAACACTCAGCGAATCCATAGATACTTGTTTCAAGAATTGTAGTAATTTATTTGATTTTTGAATGGTTTTAGAAGGATCGAAGAATTTTTCCTGGAGGAACAAAAAAACAACGGCGCATTTTTCTGATCGGTTGACTTTGAGACAATGGGAATTAGGTTTAGAAAGGTTTTAAGGGGGTATTTATAGAAGGTATAAATATCTAGATATTTTTATATTAATATTTTAATATTTTATTTAATCCTTTATATTCGTTTCCGACTTCTAAAAATCCGTGTGGTCACACACGATACCCAAAAATCATGAAAATGGACATGCAGCTACACCTCGACATTATGGTCCCAACGAAACTGATTTCGTCGAATTCCGACTCTGTATGCTAAAACAGTGTATTTTTAACTGTCAAAATACTGACTGTTTTACACTCTAAAAATCCGTACGGTCACACAGTGACTCTAAAAATCACGATACTTAACACCTAGCAATAATTTGATATTGCGGTTCCAACAAAACTGGTTTCGTCGAATTCCGACTTCGTTTGCAAAACCGGCTATTTTTAAAGCTCTGGATGACCCATTTAAATATAAAAATATATTTAAATATAATTAAATTAAATATAAATAAATTTATATTATCGTATATCTCCACATATGATATTGTACAGCTCCAGAATATCATATCAGAATTTACAGTTTGATATTTCAGATTTTAGATTTTCTCGATATTCAATTTATATCGAAAACCCTTTTATAACGTATATAAAGCGTTGCGAATTATAAAGGAATTCTGCAGCGACTTTTTTTGAAATTTGATTTGGACGTACATCAAAATCTACCCAAAGAAATCCAGATTTTTCTCTTCCACTAGAAAGATATACTCCACCAGCTCCAAACGTTTCTTGTTTCATAGAAATCCGGCTTAAAACGAATCATGTACATTCAGTTGATGTTCAAATCGCCAAATAGCGAACTGCCGCGCCATTTCAAGCTCTATTTTAATTATATTATAATTATTAATTAAATATTCAATATTATTTAATTAATCGATCATTAACTTCTCTAAATCACCAATTATATAATTAAATAAATTAATTATATATCTCTAAAAATGCGGGTCATTACAGATAGCCTATGGTTATTTAAGAGCATAGCTCCTATATAGGCTATACTTGTCGTTATTCACATATTTATTTCTAGAAACCAAATTATCGTTGACTCATATTTGTGACAGACACATGAGTAAGATCTGTATCAATCTGTTTGGTTATTTATTCATTTAATCTAGTTTATGTCATTGCTCCCTAATTGCTTTCATTTATTATTAAAAACTCTTTTTTGTTTATTTTCTGTTATTTTCAAACAATCAAAATCTCGGAATAACTTGATTAGATTTATTAGTAAAATAATTTTTGGTCCCAGAGTTCGACACCCTTTTTGCAACAACCCTTTTTGTTTAGGAAACCCGAGCGAATTGAACAATTGTTTACAATCGGTAATTTGTTCACAAACAAATTTTGGCGCCGTTGCCGGGGATCAAAAGAATTTTAATTAGTAAATCCTTCGGGTTATATTTTTATTATTTTTATTTTATTCCTTTTTTTCTTTACACATATATAAAAATATATTCTCTTGATTAGTTTTGATTTGGTATTGCTAATTGATACTATGATCTTATAATTAAGAGAGAAAAAATAAATTTGCAATTTTGTATTTGATTTCTTTCCCCTTTCGTTGCCTTTTTAATTTTTTTCCCATTACATTGCCTTCCATTTTTTAGCAATTCTAAAAATAAAATAAAAAACTTGCTTCTTTGTCTAAGATATCTTTCCTTTTTTATTCCTTTTTCCAATATTTATATTTTGTTTTCTATAAGTTTAAATAAAAATAAAATTAAAAAAAGGGAAACATTTCCTTTTGTTTTATTTTCTTCATTTTTTGACTATTTTCTTCTCTAACTTCTACAGTCGATCATCACAAATACCGGTTCAACACCACGTAGTCAACTCCTGCCAAAAGCACTTAACAATCAGACCACAACCATACTCCGTGCAAACCGCTCTCCTACAAAACCGCTTTCATCCCAAATCACCCCTTCTTAAACCAACTCACATCCTCTGTTCTAAAACCACCCTCCTGCTGAAACTCGATAACATCTCAACCCTTCCTCCATCAAAAAAATTTCATTGTTCATTATTTACAGCAAACAATGGTCACCCTATCTTTCCCACATACTATTAATCACAACTGAAGATCCAATCCCTTACCGTACCCCGACAAACCAAACATCATCAAAATTCTGTTCCATAAAATAAACCAGCACCTTCTTCCTCGACAAAATTCCGCATTCCCTTTCTAATCACAGTTCTGACGTTCATCAGTCCATCCTCAAACTAAAACCATCATCCACTTCAGTACCAATCTATTTTCATGCTACAAACACCAATAATTCATCCTCAACAGTCCAAAACTGTGAACAAAACTTCACAATCGTCAGCATAGAATCTCATACCACTTCGAACACCACTGCCCTCCACCATCACTGTAGTCCCCAAAACCAACGTCAACACTTCATCATTAAAACCGCACGTCCAGTTCAAACCACCTCAAATCCAAACTCTTTCAACGTCCAAACCCCCCATCACAAAACCTTAAATAGCATCAACAGCATCAACCGGTTCAAAACCGAAAACTGCTAGAGAGAAAAACCCGAAACCACTTCTGAACTGACAACCCTCAAGTCGGAATCCCTCTTCGAATCCCTAGCCAATTTGAATCCCAAAACCAACTTTGCAAACTACAATCGCAACTCATCTCCGAGTTTAACCAGCACCAAGTTCAATTGATTTGCAGAAACCGCGATTTGATTTTTTAAAAAAAAAGGGAATTCACATTCTGGAATTATCTTATCTTTTCTTTTTTGGGGTTAGGCCACGCCTGTGGTGACTTTAAAACTGTTTTGTGGACTTACGTTGTAGAAGTTCGGGGCTTAGCCCATGTTCAAGTGAGTGGGTGCATCTCAGTTTCTGTTTTAATTGTTTGTGGACTTTAAAACAAACTGACTTCCAATTAACTTGGGTCGAGTCCAGAAAACAGTGTTTTGTTAGCAATTTGGGTCGAGTCGTTTGATTTCATCCCCAAGTGTTAATGTCTGTAGTTTTATGACTATTAGTTTGGCTTTTGGTGGTTCTGTTTGTTTTATCATATAAAACGAAACTAAGAAAATAAAGTTTCAGTTTTCTTTATTTGATATTGATTTTCTTTTGTTTCTCTAAAAAATAGAAAGAAAGAAAGTTCATCTCTTTTGTGTAAATTTTTTGAATTAGTCTTAATTTTCTTTTGTTTTAGTTTTAGTGGCATTTTAGTTCTCTTTCCGATAAAAAAAATTAATTCAAAGGCCTATGAGAAGTGAAGAGTTCAGCCAAGCGATTTGCAAACAGATTTGGGTTGTAGCAGTATCACACCAAGTTGGGTGGAACGCGCTAGCGCTACTCAGTTGCACTGGACAGACTGTCAATCTAGGTGAGAATTTTCTAAATTCTACAGGTGCTCTACTGCTAATATATATATATATATATATATATATATATATATATATATATATATATACATGTGTGTGTATATATATATATATTTATATATATAGACATTTCTTGTAAAATTCTTCTTTAGGGGTAGTGACTTACTTGTATATCTTTTAATTTATGTAATTATTACTTCTGCATCTGTATTCGTTCTGTTAAGGGCAATACCCCAATTCACATAAGGTAAGGGATTTCATCACCCTTTCCTTAGCCCGCAAATTGCATTTCATCGTAGAATCTAACTAATAACAACGGTTAGACATTGTACTTAAGGGAGTTGCGGGCTCATATAGGGCTTAACTGTATTTTGATAGTTGATTTATTTGGAATGAATTAATTCTTGGTGTCTAGACTATAGAAGAAAAATAACCGTTTATAAATATTATGGTGATTCGTAAATATTATATTGGCTGCATTGTTAGGATGATTCCTGGTGCGTTGATAACTCCTGTCCTTTAACTGGCTGAGAAATCTTTTGTTCTAAGTAATCAAACGTGTCACTATATAATTGTGGGTTAGAAGATATTAAGGACAGAAAATTTCATTGCAGCTAATTTCTATGTAAATGATTGTTTTGAGAATTGAAAAAAAATCAAAATTCTCAAAAAAAAAAAAAAAAAAATTGGAAAATAAAAACAAATAAAAAACTTTAACTTTTTTGTTTTCTTAGCTCTCATTAGTTATGCAGGTCGTACTTTTCTAAAACTTCCATTTTTCAAAACTTTTCACTCTCTCTCACTTGTTTTCGAATTTCTCCATTGTCTAAATTTCTTTGGTGAACTCTCTTCTTCTTCTTTCTGGTGCATGCAAATTTTGACCTGTGACCAAAAATCTCGTTGTTTAGTTAGAATCAGGTCACCTTCTCTTTCCTTAAATCCCAATTTACTCGAACAATCCTTAGAAATGGCTAACAAACCCGCACCTCGTACCCTGATTGATAGATTCCTTACCAATAGAGTTTCTGTCCCTTCTTGCATTCAGTTACCCAATCCTGTGGGTAACCACTTCGAAATCCATCCAAGTCAGATAAACATCCTTCACAAATTCCGTAATCTTTCTCATGACGACCCGTATAGTTTCTTAACTTAATTTGAATACGATTGTGCAACCTTTAAATAACAACAGTTATGTGAGGATGGAATTAAACTTCGTTTGATTCCATTCGCACTAACTGACTCCGTAGAAAAACCGTTTCTTAGCTTACCTTCAAAATTGATAAGAAAATGGGATTTTATTGTAATTTTCCTTAAAAAGTTCTGCCCTCCAGAAAAAATAGCTAAAGTCAGAAATGAAATCACTAATTTCCACCAAAAAGGGGGTGAATCTTTTTGGCAATATTTTGAGAGATTTAAAGAACTATTGTTAAGTTTTCCCCATCATGGTTATGAAACAAGGTCGTTATGTCAAACTGTATACGTTGGACTCAATAATGGTTCTAGGAAAATATTAGAGTCTATGTGTCAGGGCAATTTCCAAAAACAGACTGACGTAGAAGCTTGGGAATGTCTGGACGATTTAGTAGAAAAATCAAAACAATGGGAACGAATCGATGAAAAATATATCTATTTGCGTTCCAGTAGTAATTAAATCGAATCATCTTCTTCTAATACTCTTCTAGATGCCATACGGAACGCTGTTAGAACACACATTCAGTCTAATAACGCTTCTCAAGCCATGTGTCACATATGCCTTAACTCCGATCATATGGCTGATGACTGTCCCCAACCCCTTGAGCAAGTGAATGCTTTCAACAGAATCAACAACCTCCCAATTCTTTCTTATGGTCCAAATAACCCCCTGATGAATAGACCCTCGAATTGAGCATTTCGAACAATGCTTCGAACCCTCCCCTTAGGAAAAATCAGTATAATTCAAACCAGACGCTTTTCCACCAATCACATCAAATAGTACCACCCCAGTATGAAAAACGCCTTTCTACGATTGAAGGGAATTTATCCGAGATGAGTAACATACTAGCACAAATGACACGCAAAGTGTTTAAAATCAAAACAAGTTAGACAACTCGTTACACTCATACATGCAAAATACGGATCAACAAATGGGTGAACTTCAAAAAAATGTCTCAACTTAACGCTAGATTAAGTGAAAGGGAAAAGGGTACGTTTCCAAGTCAACCCATCCAAAACCCTAGAGGAAAAAATTCAAACCCCAACCAAATTAACATCATTCAAGATTCAAATGTTATTCACTTGAATGCGGCCACGACTCTTAGATCCGGCAAAAAGATTGACAACCATGTGGTCAACCCAAATGATATACTGGATGATCTTCCAAACCTTACCGAAAATATGCCAACTCAGATCAAAACATTGAGCCAAATTCTAATAAGGACCATCCTCAAACTCAAATAGACCAACCTACTTAGTTTTCTACTCCATTTCCTCATAGACTCTGACCTAGGAAAAAGACGGATCAACTAGAAAAGAACTAAGAAATAATCAAGAAAGTAAAAGTGAACATTCCTCTTTTAGATAATATACAACAAATTCCACAGTACACAAAATTTCTAAAAGATTTGTGCACTCAAAAACGTCATACACATGTACTTAAAAAAGAGTTTCTAGCGGCAACCTAAGCGAAGTCTTGTCCCAACCAATGCCAGTGAAATACAAAGATCCTGGCTACCGCCACAATATCATGTACTATTGGTGACGAGAAAATCGATAGATGCCTGCTACAATTAGGTGCTAGTGTTAACTTTCTTCTATATTCCGTCTATCGCCAATTAGGATTAGGAGAACTGAAACCCACTAAAGTTACCCTTCAGCTTGTTGACCGTTCAATTAAGAAACCTATAGGCGAAATCTAGGATGTATTGATCAAAATAGGCAAATTCATCTTTCCAGTTGATTTCATTGTCCTAGAAACTCAATAAGTAAGCAATGGTACGAACCAGATCCCATTGATTCTAGGACGAACCTTCTTAGCAACCTCTAATGCTCTTATCAACTATAGAAATGGGTATATGAAACTTTCTTTTGGTAACATAACCGTCGAGCTAAACATCTTTAGAACCAAAAACTCTCCTAACTCTTATGTGGATCAGTTTTCTGAAATCCATGCTGTCCACGATGATGAACCCGTGCTCGACCATCTGAATAACGAAATTGAATCGAATTATGAAATTTTGTTTCAAGATATCCTCAAAAATGTCTCTTAGGCAATTCTTGTCGACTCGCTCACAACTGAGTCTATCCCTCAACAAATTTCCTCGGTTGAGTCGTCTCCCAAATCCAAACTTAAAGTGCTTCCCAATCATCTTAAGTACACTTACTTAGGAGATAATGTAACTCTTCTTGTCATTATTGCTTCTTACCTAACTATACGGCAGAAACAATTCCTCATTCCCATACTTCAGAAAATAAGAAAAATTGGTTGGTCCATGTCTGATATTAAAGGGATTAGTCCTTCGATAGTCCAACATCGAATCCACCTTATAGATGATGTCAAACCCACTTGTGATCCCCAGTGTTGACTAAACCCCATCATGAAAGAAGCAGTTCATGCTGAAATCCTTAAATGTCTTGACAATGGAATCATCTACCTGATTTCAGATAATCAATGGGTTAGTCTGATTCATGTCGTGCCTAAGAAATTGGGGATAACCGTGATCCAAAATGAAGCTAACGAGCTTGTCCCAACCCGTACCCAAACTGGTTGGCGTATTTCCATTGACTATAGGAAACTTAACACTGCAACACGTAAGGATCATTTCCCTCTGCCATTTATCGATCAAATGTTAGAACGACTAGCCAGTCACAAGTACTATTGTTTCCTTGATGGGTACTCGGACTATAATCAAATCCCTATTGCTCTTGAGGACCAAGAGAAAACAACTTTCACTTGTCCTTTAGGTACATTTGCGTACTGTCATATGCCTTTTGGTCTCTGTAATGCACCTGCAACCTTTCAAAGGTGCATGATTAGCCTTTTTCTGATAAGATCGAGCAATTTTTGGAAGTTTTCATAGATGGTTTTTCCATCTTCGGGGATTCTTTCACTGAGTATTTACATCACTTTGATCTTGTTCTTAACCGTTGCAAAGATAAATACTTGACTCTTAATTGGGAAAAATGTCACCTCATGGTCAAACATGGTATTGTTCTAGGACATGTCATCTCTAATAAAGGAATTGAAGTAGACAAAGCCAAAATTGAAGTTATCTCTAATCTTCCCATTCCCAAATCCGTTAAGGACATCTGATCCTTTTCAGGTCATGCTGGCTTTTACCATCGCTTTATAAAGGATTATAGCAAAATCACTCGACCTTTGACTAGTCTTCTTGGTAAGGATGTTCCTTTCGTCTTCAATTCTTATTGCATTTCATATTTTGAGCATCTTAAAAATGTAATGACCCGCTTTTTCCGTGGAATAATAATTAATTTATTTAATTATTTAAAAGGTGTTTAAAAGGATTTAATGGTCGCTGAGAATATATTTGTAAATATTTAATTAATATAATAATTAAATAATATATTTAATTCTGAAATAATCAGAATTGGCTGAAATGGCGATATGGTGTGGATTGGGCAATTCAAGATATATAATTCAGTTTAGAATTTAATTTGAATAACGAATATATTGAATCGACGACGTTATAACGTATAATTATAATTTAATTATAATCGAGCTCGAAATGGCGCGGCAGTTCGCGATTTGGCGATTCGAATTTTAAACGAATATACAGAAGCCGTTTTAAGTCGGATTCCTGTGAAACAAGAAACGTTAGGAACTGATGGAGTATATCTTTCTAGTGGAAGAGAAAAATCGGGATTTCGTCGTATATATTTTGATTTATATCCAAATCAAATTTTAGAAAAGTCATTGTGGAATTCCTTTATAATTTGCGACGCTTTATTTACGTTATAAAGGAATTTCAATATAAATCGAATATCGGGTTGACCCAGATTGACATATCTAGTTAGAAATCCATTTTGGATTTTTCTGAGCTGTATAGTATTCCTCTGTGAATATAGACGATAATATAAATTTATTTGTATTTAATTTATATATATTTATAAATATTTATATATTTAAATGGGTCATTCAGAGCTTTAAAAATAGCCAGTTTTTCATACGACCTCAGAATTCGACGAAACCAATTTTGTTGGATTCATAATGTCAAATTATTGTTAGATCTCCAGTTTCGAGATTTTTAGAGGCACTGTGTGGCCATACGGATTTTTAGAGTGAAAAACAGTCAGTATTTCAACGGTTAAAAATACGCTGTGTGAGCATACGGAGTCGGAATTCGACGAAACTAGTTTCGTTGGGTCCGCAATGTTGAAATGTAGCTGCATGTCCAATTTTGTGATTTTTGGGTATAATACGTGACCATAGGAATTTTTAGAACGATAAATACAAGAGCGTATGATAATAAATAAATATAAAATCATTATAATCCATCCTATAAATAGTCTTTTACCAACCCTTAACCTAATTTCATCAACCAATTTTGCGCCGTCGGTCCTAGTTGTTTCTACAGCAAAAATCATCTCTTCAAAAAAATTCACAAAGAAATACAAACAAATATCTATAAATCTCCAAAGTAATATATTCGAAATCCTCATCTTGTGCTCTTCAATCCCATATATGTATTGTTAAACTCGACGCAAGAAATGGTCGATGGTTTTCACCCAGCGTGCTGTAGGGTTGGGTCGTGAGCGAGATTTAAGGAGTTGTAAATCAAATCGAGTTCATTTCTGAAATCGTGGGAAGAAATCGAAGAGGTTGTGATATTTTAAGGGAATCCGATAGTAGTTTTTGTTCGATGTTCTTATGTACTGACGTGGAGCTGCTGTTGATCGCAAGTCGGGAGAGGAGGACGAGTTAGATTCTGTTGGTATGGGAAGGAAGTTTGTGAAATGAGGAGTGTATGGGTGCTCTTACTTTTAAATTTCTGTGGAGATATGATCACGGATTGATGAAAGGAAGATCGGGAAATGGCTGAGTTTTGGTGTCGGAGTACTGAATGGTTCAGGGGGATAGGTGAATCGGGTTTGACTTTGAAATCGTGTTTGGGCTTTAACAGGTGAGGGTGGGCTGGTGTCGTGTAAAAGGTGTTGAGGAGTTTGGAGGAAGACAGTTTGAATCTTACAGGAAAGGAGGATGTCGCTGAGTGTTTTTAGGGGAAGATGGAGTTGCGGGTTCAACTAGTAGCAGGTCGAGTTATAAGGGAAGCTGGTGGGCTGAATTTAAAGGGGAGTTGGGCCGAAGAAGATTTCAGAAAGTTAAGCCCAATGAATAATGTATTAAGTTTATTTAATTTGAATAAATGTGTGGTACTTATAAATTGTACAACTTGGCCATACGATATCAGATTGACGAACCGTAAGTTGCGTTAGGACCGTATGGACGAGAGCTTCACAATGGATCTGACTGGAAGTGGATTGGGACTCGTATGAATTTATGGCGAAATAAATTGTTTGATTCAGATCAAATAACAGTTTATCGTTCTTTAACGATGAACTGCCAAAGTGAGTAAATCTCACTAACTCTGAACAGTTTATAATTTCATGTTGTATTTTTAGAACTGTTAGAAATTGTCTGTTTGATTGTGTGTTGACTGTTTGAGTGAACTGCTAGTCAGTTAATGAAATATTATATATATATATATATATATAATATATAAACAGTTATATAGTTATATACTGATTCTGTTTATCAGAATAATTCATATTGAACTGAAAGTGATGACAATCATGTTGTGTAACATCTGTGGATGCAGGGAAACAGGTTGGAGGAATCCGACTGGATTCCTCAACAGTTATTTTATTGTTTTACATATATTTTAATATATGATGGGAATAATAACCTGTTGTTGATTGTGTGTGTATGGACAATATTGGACATTGAAATGTGATATGTGAAACACCATAACATACCGGAAGATTGATAAGGGGATTTTCAAAGTGATAGTGAAAATAAAATATTTATAAATGGAATATTTATAAATAAGAGATATTTATAAATTTGAATATTTATAAATAAGGAATATTTATAAATTGGAATATTTATAAATACGAGATATTCAGAAAGGAAATAATTTAAAAACATTTTTTTTCTTTTTGAATAGAAAGGCCTGTGTGGCGGGTTTGGGGATTTTCGCGATGCTCTCAGTACAAAGGAGGTTATGGCGATTTTTCCCAGGGATATAAGGAGTTAGAATATTTTTCAGAAATCAAAATGAAATAGAAATGTTTGTAAAACCTTTACAAATAAAATTGAAAAGGAATATATTTGAAATCAAATATAAAGGAAATATATTTGAATGCAAATATAAAGGGATATATTGGTAGAGCATAAATAAAGAGTTAAAAGAATTTATTTATTTAGGAAATAAATGAAGATTAAAGGAGATATTTATTTATTAAATAAATAGGATTTAAAAGAAATATTTATGTAGAAATATATAAATAGAATTATATAAAGGAGATATTTGTTTAGAAATAAATAAATAGGATTATAAAGGGATTATTCATTCAGGTAATAAATAGAATTATATAAAAGGGAATTTATTTATAAAATCAAAAGATTTTATAAAGGAAATATTTATTGGTAAATAAATAAGGAGTCAAACCGAATTGAATTAGTCGAGTAATCAAAACGAATTGGTTAAGTCAAACCAAAGTGAGTTATTCGAGTAATCAAAACGAATTGGTTAAGTTAAACCAAAGCGAGTTAGTCGAGTAATCAAAACGAGTTGGATAGGTCAAACCAAAGTGAGTTAGTCGAGTAATCAAAATGAATTGGTTAAGTCAAACCAAGTGAACTAGTCGAGTTAATAAAAGGGAATTTGTTAAGTTAAACCAAGTGGATTGGTCGAGTTAAAACAAAGTGAATTAGTCAAGTTAAAACAAAGTGAATTAGTCAAGTTAAAACAAAGTGAACGTGTCGAGTTAATCAAGTGGGTTAGCCGAGTCGAATTAGTCAAGTGAGTTAATCGAGTCGAATTAGGCAAGTTAAGGTAATCAAATTAAGTTAGCAAGTTAGGTTAAACAATTTGAGTTATCAAGTAAGATTATCAAATTGAGTTATCAGGTTAAGTTAATCAATTTGAGTTATCAGGTTAAGTTAACCAAATTGAGTTATCGAGTTAAGATTTTCGAGTTAAGATTTATCGAGCTAAGATAATCGAATAAGTTATTCGAAAGGAGTTAAATCGAATATGGTATTCGAAAGGAGTTAATCGAATATTGTATTCGAAAGGAGTTAAATCGAATATGGTATTCGAAAGGAGTTAAATCGAATATGGTATTCGAAAGGAGTTAAATCGACTATGGTACTCGAAAGGAGTTAAATCGAATATAAGTTATTCGAAGGGAGTTAATCGAATATGGTATTCGAAAGTTAGTAAATCGAATATGTTATTCGAAAAGGGTTAGTCGAGTCGAGTTGGTTGAATAGAATTAATCAGTTAGAATTAACCAGTTAGAATTAATCAGTTAGAATTAATCAGTTAGAGTAAACCAGTTAGAGTTAATCGATAGAGTTAAAAACAATGGAGTTAACGATTATAGTTAAATCGAAGGAGTTATCGATTTTTAGTTTAATCGAAGTAAGTTATCGAATATAGTTTATTCGAAGGAGTTATCGAATTTAGTTATTCGATGGGGTTAATCGATATTAGTTAAACAAATGAGTAAATCGAATATAGTTTATTCGAATAGAATTAAGGGGAGTTATCGAATATTAGTTATTCGAATCGAGTTAAAATGAGTTGATCGAATTTAGTTTATTCAAAAAAAAGAATTAAAAGAGTAAATCGATTAGAGTTAAACAAATAGAGTTTAAAGGATTTTCGAATATAGTTTATTCGAAAGGAGTTACGTAAGGAAGTGTTAAGAAGTTAAAAAATGAACTTACCCTATTTCGAGATTTGAAATGTTGTTCAGTTAAGGTCTGAGAGGTAGCTATACCCCAACTTGATTGACTGCGTTTTTAATTTAGAAATGGTTAAGGTTCGAGAGTGAAATTGTTAAGTGAATTTAGTAAATAAGTATAGTGGTGAGTGGTCGTCGCGATGTTGATTTAAACACCTGTTTAAATCCAAGTAAAGAAGATTTAGAAATGTTTTCCAAATAGAATCAGAGACGAATCAATAATATTGAAATATGAATATATATATATATATATAGATATATATATATGATTGATAATTGATTGATAGAATTTCCATCTGGAAATAATATCGTTGTTTGCACACCTGTTTTTCTTTTATGGTTAAATCATAGACCATCGAAGTTTTGACCATTTTAACGTTGTTAATATGGAGAGACCGGTTGGATTATTATCCAAAGAACCACTCTGTATTGGCATAAGCGTTGCGAATCATATATGCCAAAGATAATTGAAGACGGAGTAAAGTGCAAGGGCTATTGTATAAGTCTTAGATAACAGTGCCTAAGATGGATGTACTGAATAGTGCCTTCAGTTCATCCTGTTCCTGGATGACTTGTATGGATGGATGTCTGACAGAGTATTTCCAGACGATCACGTATATTGATTTCTCCAACTGTAACAAGAGTGGAAGCGAAGAAGGAAACTTCTTTTAGCTAACACATAATGTATTTTTGAGGACGTCAATCAGTGATTGGATGGATTTGATGATGTGGCATTCAAAGTGAATCTGATGTGATGATAAGCGTAGCTTCTAGCCTCATCATCCGGTAAATGACAGAAATCGGGCAGGCAGCATGGCTAAGTCGGTCGCATCGAAGTAGGGTGTATAATCACCTATCTAGAGAATATTCATTTGCCTCTTTAATCTATCAATGTTGTCTCATATATATACGGGAAACGGTTGCTGATCCCAACCGTTGGTGATATACATTCGATACACTCAAGCAAAATGAGTGGTCGGTCATGTGTGGCTGAGTTACAAGATGTTCTTGTTGAACTCCGGTGTATCGTTCCTAGAGTACACTGATCGGAAGGTGGTTCCATACCTTGTCATATTTGGAAATCCATTATCCAATATGTTCTTGCGATTTTGATTGTATACTATACATGTAGAATGCGAGATGAAAGCGTTTCTGCTAGTTGATATCTATTTGTACATAGACATTATTATAATATCAAAAGGTTTTTGATATAAAGATATTTTGGATTCTCATATGGGAAAAACCCGTTCCGTTCTGCTGCGTGGTCTTATGAGATATCATTTACTTGTTCATACACCTGTTTAAACTGTTTTACTCACACTAGTCCCATGACTGACCCGGAGTTTACTTTGTTGTTTTCCTTAAACTCTTGGGCGCCTAAATTTGTACGGGCAGTCAAGTAGTCGGGATTTACAGATATACTTGAAGAGCCGGAGCAGGAGGCTTCTGGATCATATAGCTATAGTTTATTTCCGCTGATTTGTAAGTGCTGTACTCTGATAAGTGCTATTGTATACATATCTGTTATATTTCAAAGTTATGTTATCTATTATATGTTATTCGTTCCGCTGTGAGGTTCGTGTTACTCTGATGTTGTGTTCTTCTTCTTTTTCTGTTCTAAGTTTCTATCTTATCTATCCTCACCCTATATCTTCTTTCATTAATTACCAGGATTTTTCGATGTTTTGTTTATCGACATCAAGCTTACGTCGATAACCACTGTCGCCAAAAATCCGGGTCGTTACAGTTGGTATCAGAGCTTAAGGTTAAGTGAATTACCTTGGCTCTGTGGCGTGACTCGGTAGAGATAGGGTTTGTAATACCCTAGATTGAGTTTGAGTTTATATATACGAGTGAACGTATTTGTATTTGATATAAAAATTTGTTTTATATTATGGAGATTCATTGGTTGAGTTGTTTATGAGTTCTGGTCGATCAGGTTGATCCGCTGTATCGGTAGGAGTTACTAAACTATTGAATACGATGGGTCGTCACGATATGTTTTGAAAAGAGGGTAAATTAAAATAAGTTTACCCAAGGTATATCTTGATATAGAGAAGATATATATATATCGAAATTATAATATATTGGATATATTGGTTGTTATTATAATCGAGTAAGATTATAAATTAAATGGTTATGTAAATAACCAATCAGAATTCATATAAGTGAAATACGTGAAATCAGATGAGTTAAATCTGAAATTTAAACCAAAAAATTGAATTAAAACTCTGGGAAATTGGATAAGGGTTGTAAATAGATTTGGATTAAAAATAAGGAAAATTTAAGATCCTGGGAGATTTTAAATTGTTTTACAAGCAGTGTGAATTATATTTTGAAATGAATTTCAAAGTGGAAATGTTTTAGAAATGGTTTTATAATATTGAACTCACTTCGATCGCTGAAAAATAGATTCTGATGACGACAGCTGTATCATCAGTATTCATTTTCGAGTTGTAAGTGACGAATTACTACCAAAGATTTTGTTTTTAAAGTGTTTTGAGAAAACAAGTTGTTTAGAAATTCAAAGGTTTTGAATTGATACTGTGATTTCTAATTGATTTGAAATAAACCCAGGATTTGAAATTCGGGAATTTAGAATTTAACTTATGAAGTTAAATGGACTAAAATAGAGAAAGTGAATAAATAAATTGGAATTTAACTTAAACAAAGTTAAATATAATCTGGAATGGAATTGTGTTGACGAGTTAAGTATTTGGAATTCGAAATTGGAATTTGAATGGAATTCGACTTAAGTATAAGCGAATGATTTGGTTGAGAACAAAATGACAGGAGTTGATTTAATTAGTATTGGCATATGTAGAATTGATAACAGGTGGAAAGGATATAATGATATGCCGTCAAAAGGTACATGTTTATATTTCTATTGGATATAAGATTTATGAGCCGAATTGGCAAGCCGCTTGGCTGTTTGATTTTCTTTTGGGATGGAGATGGCCCAGAGAGGCAAGTTGGAGTTTGTCCGATTGACCAGTACAATGGAGGTGCTGGCGAAATTTTTCGACAAGTTAAGGCGTTAGAAAATTTTCAGGATTTTTGGAAATTTTCGTTGATAAGAATTAATTAATAATTTAATCGAAATTAAATTGGTTCAGTTGAAACTGAAGTAAGAAGTTAACAAATATGTTCTAACCAGTCGATAGGGTCGTTCTCTACCTTAGCAATTTCGAGGACGAAATTATTTTAAGTGGGGAAGAATGTAATGACCCGCTTTTTCCATGGAATAATAATTAATTTATTTAATTATTTAAAAGGTGTTTAAAAGGATTTAATGGTCGTTGAGAATATATTGGTAAATATTTAATTAATGTAATAATTAAATAATATATTTAATTCTGAAATAATCAGAATTGGCTGAAATGGCGATATGGTGTGGATTGGGCAATTCAAGATATATAATTCAGTTTAAAATTTAATTTGAATAACGAATATATTGAATCGACGACGTTATAACGTATAATTATAATTTAATTATAATCGAGCTCGAAATGGCGCGGCAATTCGCGATTTGGCGATTCGAATTTTAAACGAATATACAGAAGCCGTTTTAAGTCGGATTCCTGTGAAACAAGAAACGTTAGGAGCTGATGGAGTATATCTTTCTAGTGGAAGAGAAAAATCGGGATTTCATCGTATAGATTTTGATTTATGTCCAAATCAAATTTTAGAAAAGTCACTGTGGAATTCCTTTATAATTTGCGACGCTTTATTTACATTATAAAGGAATTTCAATATAAATCGAATATCGGGTTGACCCAGATTGACATATCGAGTTAGAAATCCATATAGGATTTTTCTAAGCTGTATATTATTCCTCTGTGAATATAGACGATAATATAAATTTATTTGTATTTAATTTAATTATATTTAAATATATTTATATATTTAAATAGGTCATTCAGAGCTTTACAAATAGCCAGTTTTTCATACGACCTCAGAATTCGACGAAACCAATTTTGTTGGATTCGTAATGTCAAATTATTGTTAGATCTCCAGTTTCGTGATTTTTAGAGGCACTGTGTGGCCATACGGATTTTTAGAGTGAAAAACAGTCATTATTTCAACGGTTAAAAATACGCTGTGTGAGCATACGGAGTCGGAATTCGACGAAACCAGTTTCATTGGGTCCGAAATGTCGTAATGTAGCTGCATGTCCAATTTTGTGATTTTTGCGTATAATACGTGACCATAGGAATTTTTAGAAGGATAAATACAAGAGCGTATGATAATAAATAAATATAAAATCATTATAATCCTTCCTATAAATAGTCTTTTACCAACCCTTAACCTAATTTCATCAACCAATTTTGCGCCGTCGGTCCTAGTTGTTTCTACAGCAAAAATCATCTCTTCAAAAAAATTCACAAAGAAATACAAACAAATATCTATAAATCTCCAAAGTAATATATTCGAAATCCTCATCTTGTGCTCTTCAATCCCATATATGTATTGTTAAACTCGACGCAAGAAATGGTCGATGGTTTTCACCCAGCGTGCTGTAGGGTTGGGTCGTGAGCGAGATTTAAGGAGTTGTAAATCAATTTGAGTTCATTTCTGAAATCGTGGGAAGAAATCGAAGGGGTTGTGATATTTTAAGGGAATCCGATAGTAGTTTTTGTTCGATGTTCTTATGTACTAACGTGGAGCTGCTGTTGATCCCAAGTCGGGAGAGGAGGACGAGTTAGATTATGTTGGTATGGGAAAGAAGTTTGTGAAATGAGGAGTGTATAGGTGCTCTTACATTTAAATTTCTGTGGAGATATGATCACGGATTGATGAAAGGAAGATCGGGAAATGGCTGAGTTTTGGTTTCGGAGTACTGAAGGGTTCAGGGGGATAGGTGAATTGGGTTTGACTTTGAAATCTTGTTTGGGCTTTAACAGGTGAGGGTGGGCTGGTGTCGTGTAAAAGGTGTTGAGGAGTTTGGAGGAAGACAGTTTGAATCTTACAGGAAAGGAGGATGTCGTTGAGTGTTTTTAGGGGAAGATGGAGTTGCGGGTTCAACTAGTAGCAGGCCGGGTTATAAGGGAAGCTGGTGGGCTGAATTTAAAAGGGTGTTGGGCCGGAGAAGATTTCAGAAAGTTAAGCCCAATGAATAAAGTATTAAGTTTATTTAATTTGAATAAATGTGTGGTACTTATAAATTGTACAACTTGGCCATACGATATCAAATTGACGAACCGTAAGTTGCATTAGGACCGTATGGACGAGAGCTTCACAATGGATCTGACTGGAAGTGGATTGAGACTCGTATGAATTTATGGCGAAATAAATTGTTTGATTCAGATCAAATAACAATTTATCGTTCTTTAACGATGAACTGCCAAAGTGAGTAAATCTCACTAACTCTGAACAGTTTATAATTTCATGTTGTATTTTTAGAACTGTTAGAAATTGTCTGTTTAATTGTGTGTTGACTGTTTGATTGAACTGCTAGTCAGTTAATGAAATATTATATATATAGTATATAAATATATATAATATATATACAGTTATATAGTTATATATTAATTCTGTTTATCAGAATAATTCATATTGAACTGAAAGTGATGACAATCATGTTGTGTAACATCTGTGGATGCAGGGAAACAGGTTGGAGGAATCCGACTGGATTCCTCAACAGTTATTTTATTGTTTTACATATATTTTAATATATGATGTGAATTATAACCTGTGGTTGATTGTGTGTGTATGGACAATATTGGAAATCGAAATGTGATATGTGAAACACCATAACATACCGGAAGATTGATAAGAGAATTTTCAAAGTGATAGTGAAAATAAAATATTTATAAACGGAATATTTATAAATAAGAGATATTTATAAATTTGAATATTTATAAATAAGGAATATTTATAAATTGGAATATTTGTAAATACGAGATATTCAGAAAGGAAATAATTTAAAAACATTTTTTTTCTTTTTGAATAGAAAGGCCTGTGTGGCGGGTTTGGGGATTTTCGCGATGCTCCCGGTACAAAGGAGGTTATGGTGAATTTTCCCGGGGATATAAGGAGTTAGAATATTTTTCAGAAATCAAAATGAAATAGAAATGTTTGTAAAACCTTTACAAATGAAATTGAAAAGGAATATATTTGAAATCAAATATAAAGGAAATATATTTGAAAGCAAATATATTTGAAAGCAAATATATTTGAAAGCAAATATATTTGAAAGCAAATATAAAGGGATATATTGGTAGAGCATAAATAAAGAGTTAAAAGAATTTATTTATTTAAGAAATAAATAAAGATTAAAGGAGATATTTATTTATTAAATAAATAGGATTTAAAAGAAATATTTATGTAGAAATATATAAATAGAATTATATAAAGGAGATATTTGTTTAGAAATAAATAAATAGGATTATAAAGGGATTATTCATTCAGGTAATAAATAGAATTATATAAAAGGGAATTTATTTGTAAAATCAAAAGATTTTATAAAGGAAATATTTATTGGAAAATAAATAAGGAGTCAAACCGAATTGAATTAGTCGAGTAATCAAAACGAATTGGTTAAGTCAAACCAAAGTGAGTTAGTCGAGTAATCAAAACGAATTGGTTAAGTTAAACCAAAGTGAGTTAGTCGAGTAATCAAAACGAATTGATTAGGTCAAACCAAAGTGAGTTAGTCGAGTAATCAAAACGAATTGGTTAAGTCAAACCAAGTGAACTAGTCGAGTTAATAAGAGGGAATTTGTTAAGTTAAACCAAGTGGATTGGTCGAGTTAAAACAAAGTGAATTAGTCAAGTTAAAACAAAGTGAATTAGTCAAGTTAAAACAAAGTGAACGAGTCGAGTTAATCAAGTGGGTTAGCCGAGTCGAATTAGTCAAGTGAGTTAATTGAGTCGAATTAGGCAAGTTAAGTTAATCAAACTAAGTAAGCAAGTTAGGTTAAACAATTTGAGTTATCAAGTAAGAATATCAAATTGAGTTATCAGGTTAAGTTAATCAATTTGAGTTATCAGGTTAAGTTAACCAAATTGAGTTATCGAGTTAAGATTTTCGAGTTAAGATTTATCGAGCTAAGATAATCGAATAAGTTATTCGAAAGGAGTTAAATCGAATATGGTATTCGAAAGGAGTTAAATCGAATATGGTATTCGAAAGGAGTTAAATCGAATATGGTATTCGAAAGGAGTTAAATCGACTATGGTATTCGAAAGGAGTTAAATCGACTATGGTATTCGAAAGGAGTTAAATCGAATATAAGTTATTCGAAGGGAGTTAATCTAATATGGTATTCGAAAGTTAGTAAATCGAATATGTTATTCGAAAAGGGTTAGTCGAGTCGAGTTGGTTGAATAGAATTAATCAGTTAGAATTAACCAGTTAGAATTAATCAGTTAGAATTAATCAGTTAGAGTAAACCAGTTAGAGTTAATCGATAGAGTTAAAAACAATGGAGTTATCGATTATAGTTAAATCGAAGGAGTTATCGATTTTTAGTTTAATCGAAGTAAGTTATCGAATATAGTTTATTCGAAGGAGTTATCGAATTTAGTTATTCGATGGGGTTAATCGATATTAGTTAAATCAAATGAGTAAATCGAATAAAGTTTATTCGAATAGAATTAAGGGGAGTTATCGAATATTAGTTATTCGAATCGAGTTAAAATGAGTTGATCGAATTTAGTTTATTCAAAAAAAAAGAATTAAAAGAGTAAATCGATTAGAGTTAAACAAATAGAGTTTAAAGGATTTTCGAATATAGTTTATTCGAAAGGAGTTACATAAGGAAGTGTTAAGAAGTTAAAAGATGAACTTACCCTATTTCGAGATTTGAAATTTTGTTCAGTTAAGGTCTGAGAGGTAGCTATACCCCAACTTGATTGACTGCGTTTTTAATTTAGAAATGGTTAAGGTTCGAGAGTGAAATTGTTAAGTGAATTTAGTAAATAAGTATGGTGGTGAGTGGTCGTCGCGATGTTGATTTAAACACCTGTTTAAATCCAAGTAAAGAAGAATTAGAAATGTTTTCCAAATAGAATCAGAGACAAATCAATAATATTGAAATATGAAATATGAATATATATATATATATATATATATATATGATTGATGATTGATTGATAGAATTTCCATCTGGAAATAATATCGTTGTTTGCACACCTGTTTTTTTTATTGTTAAATCACAGACCATCGAAGTTTTGACCATTTTAACGTTGTTAATATGGAGAGACCGGTTGGATTATTATCCAAAGAACCACTCTGTATTGGCATAAGCGTTGCGAATCATATATGCCAAAGATAATTGAAGACGGAGTAAAGTGCAAGGGCTATTGTATAAGTCTTAGATAACAGTGCCTAAGATGGATGTACTGAATAGTGCCTTCGGTTCATCCTGTTCCTGGATGACTTGTATGGATGGATGTCTGACAGAATATTTCCAGACGATCACGTATATTGATTTCTCCAACCGTACCAAGAGTGGAAGCGAAGAAGGAAATTTCTTTTAGCTAACACATAATGTATTGTTGAGGACGTCAATCAGTGATTGGATGGATTAGATGATGTGGCATTCAAAGTGAATCTAATGTGATGATAAGCGTAGCTTCTAGCCTCATCATCCGGTAAATGACAGAAATCGGGCAGGCAGCATGGCTAAGTCGGTCGCACCGAAGTAGGGTGCATAATCACCTATCTAGAGAATATTCATTTGCTTCTTTAATCTATCAATGCTGTCTCATATATATACGGTAAACGGTTGCTGATCCCAACCGTTGGTGATATACATTCGATACACTCAAGCAAAATGAGTGGTCGGTCATGTGTGGCTGAGTTACAAGATGTTCTTGTTGAACTCCAGTGTATCGTTCCTAGAGTACACTGATCGGAAGGTGGTTCCATACCTTGTCATAGTTGGAAATCCATTATCCAATACGTTCTTGCGATTTTGATTGTATACTATATATGTAGAACGCGAGATGAAAGCGTTTCTGCTAGTTGATATCTATTTGTACATAGACATTATTATAATATCAAAAGGTTTTTGATATAAAGATATTTTGGATTCTCATAAGGTAAAAACCCGTTCCGTTTTGCGGCGTGGTCTTATGAGATATCATTTACTTGTTCATACACCTGTTTAAACTGTTTTACTCACACTAGTCCCATGACTGACCCGGAGTTTACTTTGTTGTTTTCCCTAAACTCTTGGGTGCCTAAATTTGTACGGGCAGTGAAGTAGTCGGGATTTACAGATATACTTGAAGAGCCAGAGCAGGAGGCTTCTGGATCATATAGCTATAGTTTATTTCTGCTGAGTTGTAAGTGTTTTACTCTGATAAGTGCTATTGAATACATATCTGTTATATTTCAAAGTTATGTTATCTATTATATGTTATTCGTTCCGCTGTGAGGTTCGTGTTACTCTGATGTTGTGTTCTTCTTCTTCTTCTGTTCTAAGTTTCTATCTTATCTATCCTCACCGTCTATCTTCTTTCATTAATTACCAGGATTTTTTGATGTTTTGGTTATCGACATCGAGCTTATGTCGATAACCAAAGTCGCCAAAAATCCGGGTCGTTACAAAAAATGAACTTGTCTCTGCCCCAGTCATATGCTCTCTTAATTGGAAGCTGCCTTTTGAAATCATGTGTGACACCTTGAATTTCGCTGTAGGCACTGCCTTAGAACAACGTATCGATAAAATTCTTCATGTCATTTACTATGCGATTAAGACTTTGAACGATGCTCAAATCAATTATACAACCACTTGAAAAGAACTTTTGGCCGTCGTTTTCGCTCTAGAAAAATTCATACCTTATCTAGTTGGCTCACATCACTGTTCACACCGATCACTCCACACTTAGGTACCATTTCTCTAAAAAGGATCCTAAGGCTCGTCTCATTCGTTGGATCCTTCAACTTCAAGAATTTGACATCACCATTAAGGATAAAAAAGGATCCGACAACGTTATAGCTGACCATTTGTCTCGTCTTCCAAATGCCCCTTCTTCTTCTCTTTCGATCAACAAGAATTTTCCAGATGAACAGCTCTTTTCTTTATCCACTGATCCTTGGTTCGCTGACATTATCAAAAACTTAGTCACCAAGGAGACTCCTTCTTTTAAATCCAAGCAGGATAAACAAAAAAACATTCGTAAGTGAAACATTTTTCTGGGATGACCCTTATCTTTTCAAATATTTTCCTGACCAAATCATCTGAATGTGTGTTCCCAACACTGAAACTTGCAGCGTCCTCACTTTCTGTCACGACCAAGCCTGTGGTGGTCACTTCGGTCCAAAAACGACAACCTAAAAGGTTCTCCAGTCGGGTTTCTACTAGACCAACCTTTTCAAAGACGCTTATGAATTTTGTAAAACTTGTGATTGATGTCAATTCTTAGGGAAAATTGGTAAACGAAATTTGATGCCCCTAAACCCCATTATAGAGGTCGAAATTTTTGATGTTTGGGGTATAGACTTTATGGGACACCCTTCCCTAATTCTTTTGGGAACCTTTACATTCTCTTAGCTATCGATTATGTTTCTAAATGGGTCAAAGTTGTTCCATGCAAAACAAATGATAATAAAGTTGTTGTACGCTTCTTGAAAGAAAACATCTTCTCTAGGTTTGGCACATCTCGCACAATAATCAGTGACAACAGGAAACACTTCTGTAATCATTCTTCTGAAGCCCTCATTAGAAAGTGTTCAACAACCCACAAGTTATTCACTCCTTACCATCCTCAAACTTGTGGGCAAGTTGAAGTATCGAATAGGCAGATTAAACAAATACTTAAGAAAACTTGAATCAAAATTGTAAAGATTAGTCTAAAAAGTTAACCGACGCTCTTTGGGCTTACCGCACTGCCTTCAAAACAAACATCGGTATGCCCCCATATCCATTGATTTTGGTGAGCCATGCCACTTGCCAGTTGAACTAGAACATACGGCATTATGGGCAATAATAACTTTAAATCTTGGCTTAAAGCAAGTAAGTGAACTTAAGGAGGCTTCAACTTAATGAACTTGATGAAATTCAGTATGATTCTTATGAAAATGAACCAACTTATAAGAACAAAATGAAAGTTTTTCATGATAAATCAATTTTACGTGCAACTTTCATGCCAGGTCATAAGGTTCTCTTGTATGACTCAAAATTACATTTATTTCCGAGTAAGTTAAAATCTAGATGGACGGGACCTTACACTGTGCGGACTGTTTTTCCGTATGGTGCGGTAGAAATTGAGAATCCAACCAATGGATCATCCTATAAGGTCAATGGTCAACGCCTTAAACCTTGCTTGGAATCAATACCCAACTAAGAGGAAGAGATCATGGTCCTCCATGAGCCACATTACATTCGGTAAGACACACTAACCCTCTTTTGTACATATGTAAATATTCTCTTATTTTCTTTCCCTTTCACTAAAATATGTCTAATTAACGACTGTCGGGACACAGTCACACTCAAGTGTGGGGGAGGGGGGGAGGGGAAATTACATTACATCAACAATCAAATTTTATGAAAGGTCATTCATTGAACAAGGACTAACTTAAATTCATAAATAACACCTTGATTCTTGTTTGATAAGTTGAATTATTGGGTGAAGGGAATGAACATTATTTATTCATTAAGTCGTAATGTGTCCTTTTAAAATGCTAGCTTGAGACTGTGCAGATGTTAGTCGTGTTTTGGAGTAAGCATGTCAACCCTTGTTATACATGTTAGAATGTGCAAGTAAAAAAAATTTAAAAAAAAAATCAAACAATAATGATTTTGCGCCTACATTTGTTGGATTTTTTGAGTTCGTTTTCATGTATAATATTTTATCTCACTTAAATTTTCAAAATCATAAATTCTAAAATCCACTTGGCCCTATTAAGGAGAAATGACTCATTGTAACGTTCTTCTTCGATACCCCCCATTATTCAAACCCAAGTTTTAGTCGATTTACATTCCTGTTTTGATAAGTTTTTCTTATATCGGTATACTTAAGAACCTTTTGTTTAAAGGTTAAAAACACATCATTTTTTATGCCAATAATACACTACACATTCTGTACTTGTTTTAAGGTAGGATTACCATATACCACATCTTATTTTATATGGGTTATCTATCTTACGAAACTTTGCTTATCTTTCCTTTCAGTTTTTTTATATAACTTCTATCTAGACATGCTTGTTGAAGTAGGGTTACAGAAGTAAAGTAACTATAGCAGAAAACTTCCCTTTCATGAAGTGTTGAATATGATTCGCTTAGTATAGGAGGAAAATAATAATAATAAACAAATCATTCCATTCCATCTCCACTCATCATTCATCATGCAAAAAGAAAAAAAGAAAAAAGAAGAAGAAGAAAATGCAATAAAGAGAAAATCTCTGAGAATAAAATAGTCATTCATCATTCTTGACTATAAAGCATTTCCATTCCATCCACATCTGTCATACCATACTTTGAAGCGAGGATTGTAGTAGAGGAGATGAAAGGAAACAAAATGTCCTTATGTGCCTTAATATTACTTTAACTTTTGTAGCTTGAAGTTCAACTAATAAACTTGCCCTCTTATCTATAACATTTTTAGAACTTACAAAATTTTCCTTCATCTATGCATATCTCACATCCAATACATTACAAATAATTACTGCAAAATTATTCAAAAAACAAAAGGAATAAATGATTGGGTACACATTGTCGTTGTGTAGAACTTTCGTTAACACCACGCTCTTAATCTTCAAGGCGATTACAGTGTTATCAATGAATTATGATTCAGCTTGAAAAATTTTATTCATTTTTGCACCAATAATATGATGGACAATTTTGGAATAAACCGTTATTATTGAAGTTAAGTGAAGTCCTTGGAATGTGAAAGACTTAAATATATTGTTTGATTAATCAGCTTACAAAAGACGTGTTGGATTTTGTGGGTAGTATCTGCTGAAAACCTTCATGAGACAACACTCGTCCTACTAGGGACAGCTAGGGGTTTAACGGCTTGTTGCATATGCTAAACGAAATCGTGTTTCCTATGAAAGTGTGACATGTCTTAGTTTCGTTTAGTCGAGGACGAAAAAAAGATAAGTGTGGGGGTATTTGATATACACGTAAATGTATATATTTTATCCGCTTATTTATCTTGTTTTTCCCTTTAAAATAATTGATATTGTGTATTTATAGCTGTGTTTTTAGATTGTTGATAAAAAGCATGGTTTAAAGTATTTAATGGATAAAGCATGAAGAATTTGCTTAAAAAGAGTGACGTTTGAAATTACTAAAGCTTGAATAATTTAAAGCTTGTAGAACGGTTGCAAATAGAGTTAGTTTTGTAGATTTGGCTCACTAGAGACTCATGTTGCATTCGCATTGGCTCATTTGCAAGGCCTCTCACTCTACAGCATGACCACTGCATTCACATTGACTCATTTGCAAGGCCTCTCACTCTACAGCTGCGTTCACATTGGCTTATGTGTTATTTGGGCTAAATCTTTAGTTCCGTATTGTGTAATTAGCAAGTTAGTATTTGTCATATCAGCTATAAATACACTTACACCTTGTTCAATTAGAATTACATTGGGTTTTATTTTGTATAAATTCTCTTGGAATAAAATTCTTCTCATTCTCTTCTTAGTTGTTATTTTATTTTATTTATGTTTATGTTGTTTATTTTCTTTTTCTCTTTTTCTTTAGCTATGCCTAACTAATATCCTTTAATTAGGGGGTGATGACACGTAGATTAGATTCAATATGAATCACATAGCCAAAGAGATTGGAACTTCATGTATATAGATCTAGATCTGAACCTTCATATTCTGTGTCGCTTAAGAGCTATGCTCCTTCACAGGGTATATTCATTTTCGATCTAACGCTTATCAGATTTAGATCTAATTTTTAGGTCTTTAGAAATAAAATAGTGAATCTGTCCTGATAGCCTATGGTTGTTTAAGAGCTTAGCTCTTGCATTGGCAATACTTGTCGTTATTCACATATTTGTTTCTAGAAACCTAATTATCTTTGATTCATGCTTGTGACAGACACATGAATTAGATCTACATCAATCTATTTGGTTATTAATTCATTTAATCTTGTTTATGTCATTGCTCCCTAATTTCTTTCATTTATTATTAAAAACTCTCTTTTTGTTTATTTTCTTTTATTTTCAAACAATCAAAATTTCGGAATAACTTGATTGGATTTATTAGTAAAATATTTTTTGGTCCCAGAGTTCGACACCCTTTACAACAACCCTTGTTGTTTGGGAAAGCCGAACGAATTAAACAATTGTTTACAATCTTTAATTTGTTTGAAACAAATTGCATGGAATTCGATTTAGTGATAATCGCGATATGCTTGCGTGAATGATGGCCGTTACTATTTATGAAATTTAAAAGGCTTTATCGGTATTCCATTTATAATATTAGTCCGATAGAAATTTATATCGATTATATACTCCTATGATTTCCATGAAGATTCCATTTTGATGGAAGATGAGTTTGGGTCAATCATGCACGATTTTTTTAGCGACATTCGTTCTTCAACCCAAGTAAAGACAGGATAAAATTCCTAAGTTGAATAAATATTTATATAATGATTTTTGAGATTAATACTGAACTCGAGTTTTAATGAATCTTTAATTAGACTGAAATGAGAATGGGATAATTAGATTTATCAAATTTGAAAATTGTTTGAGATGGAGTACCGCCAGTTTTACTCCGAGCGATAGTTAAATCTTTAATTAGATTTGAACGTTAAACGGTAATTGAATTTACTGATAACACAATGGGTCTTAGACATGGAGTACTACTGGTTTCGCTCCATGGGATGAATAGGATGAGATTAGGATAATAAAATGAATGATTACTTCGGTAAGGCTTGTTAATTACGCGTTGTTGATAAACCTTAATTTGGTTTAAGTTGAGAAAAGATATTACAAAATCTTTTGAAATAGTTTCCAAGAATATTTGAATAAAAAATATTATGGATTGGATTGAGGCATATGATGTGTTTTTATAGCACTTGATTATAAGATACATGGGTATTCAAAAAGACCGGGTTTAACCCATACTGAATAGTTGTTACGACGATTAAAAGTCGAAGATATGAAGATGTTGGTTGAAGACCGGAGATCTTCACATCGTTTGGATGATTACTGATGTCTTGATTAGGATGTGCACCCAAGATGAGGTAATAATTGGTGATCATCCAAACGTACATGGAGATCAACTGGATATGCGAGGGCCTCTCTCCTGTATTGGACATATGGGACGAGGAATAAGGTGCCTCCAGTTTCGTTCAGACCCAAAACGAACTTGCAAACGGATGATACGTATGACATTGTATTCCTTTTTGTTGTATTTGTTTATCTCTGCTAAATTTATATCTTTTTGGTGGAGGAGAATTTATTCTCTTGCTTAATACCCTTCTCTGAGACATACGAGCTCAGAGGTTATATATTGGTAAAAATCAATGGTATTGTATGGATTGACAATGTGGCACACTAAAATGCAATGATCAACGCTTTTTTCGAAAAGAAGTGTAACGACCCGAAATTTTGAGGCGTTGGTTGTGTTTATAGCACATAATTTTAAATTACGCAAATTATTCAGAAAGACCGGGTTTAACCCATTCTGAATAATTCATACGACGATTGAAGGTGGACGATGAAGACGGTTATTGAAGACCGGGAAATTTCCACATCGAATGGATGATTATTTATATCTTGATTGGATGTACAGCCAAGATGATGGAATTATTGATCATCCAGATGTACGTGGAGATCTACCGAATACGGTTTCGTTCAGACCCAGACCGGAATTTTAACTCGATTGTGTGTCTGACATCGTACTCCGTTATATATTATAGTTATTGATCCCTGCTGAATGTGTAAATGTTGGTGGAGGAGAATTTATTCTTTTTGCTTAACACCCATTTTATATATTTTAGTTGACGATTAAATACTTAGTATAGATTGACGATGTGGCATGCTAAGATGCAATGATCAAGGATTTTGTTGAAAAGAAGAGCCTTATGGATGATCAAAGCACATCTTTAATTAGCATAGCTTTGTGCATAGCGTAATTTCACGAGCCTCACAACCCGGTGGAGTCTAAAACGGGAGAAAGGAACGCAAGGCGAGCAACACGTTTCTTTCTAGCTAGAAGTAGTGTCGGTGCTTAAACTGGCTGATATTTTACCTATGTGGATGATGGAATGAGGCGCCTCGGATGATAGGTCCTATAGGATCGGGAAACGTGTGTTCAGGAATAAATAATCCACAAAGATGTATGTGTGGACCGGCCCTGCAGGATCCAAGGGATCTCTACGGGGAATCCTGAGACATTAGCTAGAGTGTCTCAAATCGGTAAGGAGCTCCTCCCTAGCCTTGACTCATGATAGAAAACAAATTCCAAATACGACCCTACGGACTTGATTGTATTACTAGTATGGAGGCATAGTAGTATGGGGTACTATGCTTCCTAGGATTGATACATTTATTTTGAAATGTTTTGAAACATATATACACTAATGATAATATTGAATTCGTATTTATCGTATTTAGCATGTTTAAGCACCATAAGGTAAAACTCTATCCTCTGGTTTGCGTTGCATTGTGTGATGGGACTTGAGTCTTATGGTGATTCCATTTTTTCAAAAGCATTGCGTTGTTTTACGATTTACTTATTTGTTTGTTCTGTCACTTTAAATTATGCACGACAATCCATTGGAATAAACTCATTCCGCGTTAGCGGCGTGGTCTTTGGATTTTCCTTATTGCTATCAGTTAAATTAATTAAGATTTCTCATACCAGTCCCATGAAAGACCCATTATTTCCACCTTTGCAAACTCGGGTGCCCATATTTTTCCACATGGGCAGTGGAGTATCTTGTTTTGCAGATATTTATCTCTTTATCAAGATCCTGGATCGAAGCCTAAAGCTGTGTCCAGAGCATATTAGTCTTCTGCTATGCATTTATATTATATTTTCCGCTGCATTGTAAATTGTAAATCTCTAATATTGTATTTTCGTTTATTTATGCTCTTATTCTTGTACTCTGATGTAAAATGTTGCAACAGTAATGGAATGTTCTTTTATTTGTGTTCTGATGCGTGTTGTTCTCAAAACAATCCGAGATTTTCCGCAAGGGGAATTTTGGGTCGTTTCATTTTGGTATCAGAGCTTTGGTTTACAGAGCTCGAGAACAAAACACATTAGAACCGAACGAAAGAATTCATCCGAGATTGGATTAGTAATATCCAATAAGAATAACTCGTTAGAGACAGGATCATAGTTATCCTAGAACGAGTGTGAAGAGTATTATTTTCTTTAAAATAAATAAGAAAACAAATTTAATATTTTGAATTTTTTTTTCTTAAAAATACGTATTTGATATATTATTATATTTTATTTGGACAATTGAGTATATAAAGATTTTGAATAGACGAGTAATTAACGGATATTCGAAGTTTTAATATACTGGTTAGATATAGAATCACACTCTAGTCGGCCGGAGATGATCCTGATGATTGCTAGCGTCATCAATGTTTATGTTCGAGTTTCGAAAGTGGGATATCTATATATTTCCAATTGACTGGTATGAGAACCAAAACTAGATCGGGTTATTTGCTGTGATTTGCACTAAAAATATGTTTTTTATCTATATATATTAACGCTATATATGTTTGAAATGTTAATCACCTAATTGATTGCTGGTTGTGATGTTTGATTATTAGTTTAACTAATAAAATTATTGAAATGGTAATTAACAAAACCAATATATAATAGAATGATACATTTAACTAGATTGAATTCAATATTGAACTGAATTGAAAATTGATTAGAATGAATATTGAGTTAATTAAGTAAACAACTTTTAGCTTCGTTCCTTTTTGAGGATGAAAAGATTTTAAGTGGGGGAGATTGTAACGACCCGGAATTTTGAGGCGTTGGTTGTGTTTAGAGCACATAATCTTAAATTGCGCAAATTATTCAGAAAGACTAGGTTTAACCCATTCTGAATAATTCATACGACGATTGAAGGTGGACGATGAAGACGATTATTGAAGACCGGGAAATTTCCACATCGAATGGATGATTATTTAAATCTTGATTGGATGTACAACCATGACAATGGAATTATTGATCATCCAGATGTACGTGGAGATCTACTGGATATGGTTTCGTTCAGACCCAGAACGGAATTTTAAATGGATTGTCTGTCTGATATCGTACTCCGTTATATATTATAGTTATTGATCCCTGCTGAATGTGTAAATGTTGGTGGCGGAGAATTTATTCTTTTTGCTTAACACCCATTTTATATATTTTAGTAGACGATTAAATACTTGGTATGGATTGACGATGTGCATGCTAAGATGCAATGATCAAGGCTTTTGTCAAAAAGCAGAGCCTTGTTGTAACACCCCGAATTTTAGTTAATACTAAAATTCACTATTTACAGGATAAATAATCTCAGACGTGGGAATTGGGGGTAACGGGCTGCGTTATTGCGTTCGTCTCGGAAAAATACGCGAAATAGAGTCCGAGTTTTCGAGAATCGGAGTCCGTATGGCACGGTTATGGCCCAAAGAAGTTTGCAGAAAATTTAAAAGCTAAAAACAGATTTAGGAATTCAAATTTAGATTTTAAAATAGAACCAGCGGGGCCAGGCGGGAAGGTTCCCGCCCTAAGCATGTCGACAGGCCTGTCGACAGGGGTGTCGACTTGCCTGTCGACTTGCCTGTCGACACGGCGTGTCGAACCAGGGTGCTTGGGTGCACCAGATCTGGTTTTCTGGCTAGGGCTGGGCTTGGTTCTAGAGATTTCCTAAATCTAACGGACCTAAATTAATCTAGGGTTAATCTAAGGGCCTAAAACACTCTCTTAATCTATAAATACACCCTAAACCTACCTTAATCCATACTAAAATTAGAAATGAAGGCCTCATGCCGCCAAATTAAATCCTAGAAGGAGTCTCCATTAATCTAAGAAGGAAGTTTCAAGCTAATCCCTCTCATATCATTCTCTAATCATCACCATCTTCATAATTAGCAACTAATCCCTCTTCATAAGTGGGTTAATTTTGGGTTTGGTGAGTTTCTATCACTTTAACAACAATTGTTAAAGTAAGTAGATTGGGTGTAATGAGACTTATGGTCTTAAATGCGGATTAGTGAGTTTGAATCATTTATAATGATATGTTACTCTATGTTGTTCTATGTTTATGCATATTTGATAAGTTGGTTTATGCATGCTTAATAAGTTGATTTATGCATGTTTAACAAGTTGGTTTATGCATGTTTAACAAGTTGGTTTATTCATGCTTAACAAGTGGATTTATGCATATTTAATGAGTGCAATTATGCATGTTTAAAACAAAGTGAGTTATGCAAGTTAAGTATATGTTTAAATGCAAGTTTAATGTGATATGCAAGTTATGCATGCTTATGCAAGTATATGGATGCTTATGCAAGTCATATATATGTTTAAATGCAAGATTTATGTGATATGCAAGTTATGCATGCTTATGCGAGTATATGAATGCTTATGCAAGATATGTATAAGCTTAAATGACGTGATATGCAAGTTATGCATGTTTATGCAAGTTATGAATGCTTATGCAAGTATGTGAAAGCTTATGCAAGTATGTGAATGCTTATGCAAGTTATGTGTATGCCTAAATGCATGTTTAACATGTTATGCAAGTTATGAGAATGCTTATATGCAAGTTCAACATGTTATGCAAGATATGTGTATGATAATATGCAAGCTCATATGCAACATGTTATGCAAATCATGTGTATGATAATATGCAAGTTTGGGTTAAATGTGGTTGGGTTAATATGTGTTCATATATGCAAGTTGACATCCTCTTAACCCATGACAAAGTTATACGCTAAACCCATGATATTTGTGATGGATCTTCCCCTTTATTATGTCATGAAATGAGAACGACTTACGTGGGGAACGATGGGGTTGGTAAATATGTTAATAAATGAATGATTGGGTATGATTAAACATACCATAAAAATAAATTACCATAAGTGGGAATTTACCTATTGAGTTAGGTCTACCCCATGGGAATTTACCTATTGAGTTAGGTCTACCCATGTTATGGAAAACTTGATATTAATTAGGGATAATTAATATGGGGGTGATTAATTAGGTGTAATTAATCGACTAAGACACGAGGTTGGACTCATTTGTAGTGTAAAACTGCCCGGACCCGACCGGCTTAACCAGTTACTACAAATGTCAGCCCAATGTGAGAGGTCTTAGCCATAAATTAAATACGTGATTAAGGTAAAGACACGAGGTTAGACTCTGTTATGACGTAAGACTGCCCGGATTCTACCGGCTTAACCAGGCGGTCATAACAGCCAGTCTAATGTGGGAGGTCTTTATGGGAGATCACGGTCTTAATTAATTAAGAAACACTTAACCATAATAGCATGTAGTGGGACATGAGGGGTTAAGTGGGTGCCTTGGGTGGCATGTGGAAATTTAATGGTTGCCTTGGGTGGCATGTGGAATCTAGTGGGTTGCCTTGGGTGGCAATAGAAAATACGATTAGAATACTTAACCAAGAGAGACATGTAATTAAACATGATTAAAGGGTTAAGTGGGATACACTAGATATGTGACAAGCTTAGGTGGGTAGCTTGTTGGGGGCCCATTTCAACCAATATCCCAAACGTATCTTTGTGGGCTCGACCCATGTCGAGTGACGGGACACGCATATTGGGCTTGATTATAAGAGGCCAAAACGGGTTAGCGGTGGCAACGCAAGTCCAATGGGTTTCATATGCGTGTGTGGGCCCGGGCTGGTAGATAAGCCGTTGTTGCATCGTGTAGATATAAAGCCGTGCACCGTTAGTATTGGGTAGCCACTTTAGGGGAGTGATACACCCCACCGTGGGACCAGCACGGGTATCTACGGTAGGGAGCCGATCGATGGGGAGTAGTGGGTACACCTAATGAAGATAGGGGCAGACGGCACCTATGTAGGGGTACACGAAACTACTGGGTAAGAATTACTGAGTACACCTAGTGGAAATAGGGGCAGACGGCACCTATGTAGTGGGCTAGGAGTACACGAAACTACTGGGGAAATTTTCTAAGTCCTTGGAAGGGATCAACCTTTAAGTTGGAATGACTGGTGTGGTGCAGTTAGTAATTATCCTTGGGTGGGTAGATGCGTCCTGACGGTTATCTTAGTTTATCCTATGTCTACCAAGCTGCTTAGTGTAGCCATTCATCCCCAGATATTACCGTAGGTCAAGTTTATGTCTTCTCTGGTTACTTTAATGATTGTATTGTTAAAGTTATAGGACTCACTCAGACTTATGTATGACCCCGTTGTTTTTATCTTTTTCCCAACCCTCAGGTCCTACGGTGGATCCTAGAAGTAGTAGAGCTTGGTCGGATTGCTGTTCCAGTCTTTCGGAGCTTGGGTAGATGTAAAGCTCCAGTTATCCAGTTATCTTTTCTTTTGTCATGGCTATTGTATGAGAGAGTGGGATTATGTACTTCTTTATTTTGACGGATATTGTACTTGACTTTTATCATGGTTTTATGATGTAACCAGACATGTTTATTTCCGCTGTTATGAGATGATGTTTTAAATTTCAAGTACTATTTATATCTGTCTTGGTGTAATTTTTCTGTTCTATATTCACTAAAATACTCCACTGATGCTATGGCATTCCCAAAGTGAGTGACCATAGCGGGCGTGGGGTGTTACACGTGGTATCAGAGCAAAGGTTACCGGAACAGATAAAATTTTTAGAAAGCTATTTTTCTAAAACATTTTTGGAAAAGATATTTTCAAAAACATGTCTTTTAAGAGAAAAGTTTTTGAAAGAAAAGCATAATCCCCAATAGCCATATCTACATCCTTCGAATTCTCCGTTTTGAATCTTTCCTTTTCCGTTTCAGCATGGCCGACAATCTTAATCTTCCGGAGGGTGTGACGGTACCAGTATGGTATAGGAGATTGATGGAGGCTAGGGCCACCACTACGGGTCCAGCAAATGTTCCTCCACCAACCGTAGCACCCGATCTTCCTCCTCCCCCTCCTCCTTGCACGGATACTTTTGCTAAGACTTGCAAGGAATTTAAAGCTATGGGAGGGAAACCTTTTCAAGGATCTGAAACTTTTGTGGAAGCTAGAGATTGGCTTAAGGAGGTGGAAGAGTTGATTGATATCTTTGAGATGGAAGAAGGGAAGAAAGTCAAGTTGGCTGCTTGGTTAATGAAGGGAGAGGCCTCATTCTGGTGGGAGGTCACTAATGGAGAACGCCCCGTTGACTCTTGGGCGGATTTTAGGCAAAGATTTGTGGCAAAGTTTCTCTCAAGGGCGGAGGAAAACTTGTATATGGAAAGATTCTTGACTCTAAAGCAAGGAAATCTTTCGGTGAAGGAATATGTTAACAAGTTTAATCAATTGGCAAGGTTTGGCCTAGACATGGTGAATACACCGGAGAAGAAGGATTTGAGGTTCGTGAAAGGCTTGAATGAACCGATGCATGGGTTGGCTATGACTCACATCCCTATGGGGGCTACCTTTGAGAAGCTAGTTGACATGGCACTCCTGTATGAGGAAGAGAAGGGTCCTAATGCTAATAAGGCACCCGAGAAGAAGGGAGATCAAAAGAGACCTCAACAACAGCAAAGCAAAGGTGGGAAAGGCAACGGTGGCAAGGGCAAGAAGAAGAAGTGTTTCAATTGTGGGACACCTGGCCACCTAAGCAAGGATTGTCGCAAGAAGAAGAAGACTGGCTGCTTCCACTGTGGCGAAGCAGGGCATTTAGTGAAGGATTGCCCTAAGAAAGGGCAAAGGACGGGATCTACCTCATGAGGACAGGTGCAAGCTCTTATGGCACCGAGTCAGGCTAGGGGGCAAGTACAGGCTCTCGCGGTTCCACCGATTCAGGAGAGAGGTTGAACTATTTCCGTTGAAAGTATGGTTTTTCTATTTGACCATCCTGTCCGTACATTGTTTGATTCAGGCGCATCGCATTCGTTTATTTCATCATCATTAGTTGAGTTACTGCACTTAGACACCAGTCTGGTAGATGATCCCTTGGTTGTTTCAAATCCAATTGGGGGCTCCACTTATTTGTCCATGATATGCTTGGGTTTGAAGATTTCTATACTTAGCATTGAGTTTAGATGTGATGCTTTTGTATTAGGCTTCACGGGCTATGGGTTGATTTTGGGCATGGACTGGTTATCCAATAATGGTGTCGTTCTTGATTGCGAAAGGAGAGTTGTTAGGCTCATGACCCGCTTGGGTAACACTCTCGAGATTTCTTGTAATCCCATGGACTCTGTTATGCTAAGTTATCTTGAATCGCTTGACGCTTCGGTCGAGAGTTTGCAATCTGTTAGAGTGGTCCGGGAATATCCGGATGTGTTTGAGGAGGTGAAGGGCTTACCTCCGAAGCGGGAGATTGACTTCCGAATATATCTGGTGGATAATGCTAAACCGGTATCTTTACCAGTGCGCCACATGGCTCCTCGTGAGAGGAGGGAACTCCATAAGCAAGTAGGGGAGTTGCTTGAGAAGGGGTTCATAAGACGGAGCATATCGGAGTGGGGTGCTCCAGTAGTATTTGCTACGAAGGCGGATGGGTCCCTCAGACTTTGTGTAGACTATAGAGAACTCAACAAGCTCACAAAGAAGAATGGACACCCATTGCCGAGAATAGATGATCTTTTCGATCAGTTGGTTGGCGCTTCAGTATTTTCTCAGTTGGACTTGGCCACGGGTTTCAACAGTTGAGAGTGGCTGAGGATAGCATAGACAAGACTGCCTTTAGGACTCCGGATGGTTTCTATGAGTGGCTGGTGATGCCATTTGGGTTGACGAACGCCCCTGCATACTTTGTTGATTTGATGAGTAGGGTGTTCAGGGAGTTCCTTAATAAATTCGTGGTGGTCTTTGTGGATGATATCTTAGTATTTTCTAAGAGTGAAGAAGAGCATGCCCTACATCTTGGGGAAGTGTTGAAGACTCTTCGAGCACATAGCCTTAAGGCTAAATTCTCTAAATGTCACTTCTGGAGGAAGGAAGTACGGTTCTTGGGGCACGTGGTCTCCAAGGAAGGGATAGCTGTGGATCCCACGAAGGTAGTATCAATTCAGGATTGGAAGGTTCCGAATAATGCTACCGAAGTAAGAAGTTTCTTGGGGTTGGCGGGTTATTATAGGAAGTTTATTAAAGACTTCGCGAAGATATCAGCCCCATTAACCCGCTTAACAAAGAAGAATCTTGTTTTTGCATGGGACGTAGATTGTGATGATGCGTTCCGACGGTTAAAGAGAGCTTTAACCACGGCTCCAGTTTTAGTGTTGCCAGATGGGAGCAAGCCATTTGTTGTCTATACCGATGCCTGTGGGACAGGACTTGGCGCAGTCTTAATGCAAGAGGGAAGGGTAATAGCCTATGGTGGAAGGCAGTTGAGGGCACATGAGAAAAATTACCCTACCCATGATCTAGAGCTGGCCGCTATTGTTTTTGCGCTTAAGATTTGGCGTCATTATCTTCTTGGTGAGAGATTCGAGTTGTTCACTGACCATAAATCATTAAAGTACTTATTCTCTCAGAAGGATTTGAATCTAAGACAGCAAAGGTGGATGGAATTCTTAGCATCCTATGATTTCGAGATAGCGTATACCCCTGGCAAGGGTAACGTGGTGGCGGACGCCATGAGTAGGAAGAGGTTGTCCTTGAGTCCATTGTTCGTGGAACGACGAAACTTGGAGTTTATCTCGATGTTTGATTTCAGACCTTCCATTGATTATGTACCCGGTTTGCTAGCTTCTTTGGAAGTTAGACCTACTCTTTTGGGGCGGATTGGAGAAGCACAGAGGGGCGACCCACAGTTGGTTGAGTTAGTAGAGAAGCTCATAAGGGGGGAGTCGTCCAGCCATTTGAGTAGGTACACCCAAGACGATAGGGGGCACTTGCGTAGAGACGGTAGACTTTGCATACCGCAAAACGAGGGTTTGAGGAAGGCTATTCTTGATGACGCACACCGTTCTAGGATGACCATTCATCCCGGTGGGGACAAGATGTACCAAGACATGAAGAGGGTTTTCTTCTGGGCCGGTATGAAGAAAGATGTGGCCGAGTATGTCGCTCGATGTTTGGTGTGCCAGCAAGTGAAGGCGGAGCAAAGGAAACCAGGTGTGTTGCTTCACCCATTGGAGGTTCCGCAATGGAAGTGGGATAGCGTCTCGATGGATTTTATTGACGGGTTACCCAGATCGAGGAAGGGTAATACAGGAATTTGGGTGGTGGTAGACAGACTTACTAAGAGCGCCCATTTCATACCTGTGAAGAGTAAGAGGACTGCTCCATGGCTAGCTTCAGTATATCTTCGGGAGATAGTTCGATTACATGGGGTACCCTCTAGCATAGTAAGTGATCGAGATCCTATCTTCACTAGCGAGTTCTGGAGAAGTTTGCAAGAAGCAGTGGGGACTCAATTGGGTCTGAGCACCGCATATCATCCTCAGACGGACGGCCAGACTGAGAGGGTGAATCGTGTTCTAGAAGACCTTTTGAGGCTTTGTATCTTAGATTTTGGTGGTACATGGGAAGAGCATCTTCCATTGGTGGAGTTCGCATATAATAACAGCTTTCAGTCCAGTATTGGTATGGCTCCTTTCGAAGCTCTCTATGGAAGGCCTTGTCGATCACCTACATGTTGGTGGGAATCTACGGATAAGATCTTGCTTGGGCCCGATATGGTTAGGGAGACTTCTGAGAAGATTGACTTGATTCGAAGAAGGATGAAAGCAGCGCAGGATATGCAAAAATCTTATGCGGACAAGAGAAGGACGGATCTTGAGTTTGAGGTTGGGGATAAGGTTTTTGTTAAGGTATCTCCGTTGAGAAATGTTGTTCGCTTCGGATCCGTTGGGAAGTTAGCACCGAGGTTTGTTGGGCCGTTTCCTATCAAGGAAAGGATTGGACGGATGGCATATAGGGTGGAGTTGCCCGACAGACTTAGTGGTGTTCATGATGTATTCCATGTATTACATCTGAGGAAGTGCTTACATGAGACGGCAAAGGTGGTAGAGCCAAGCTTCCTTAGAGATATAGAGGTAGAGCTTGATGCGACTATTCGACGAGCTCCTACTCGCATCCTTGGGTCAGAGACTAGGAAGTTGAGAAATAGAGAGGTTCAACTAGTCAAAGTGCAATGGGGAGAAGATGAGAGCAATGCAACTTGGGAGACGGAAGTGAAGATGCGTTCATTGTACCCATTTCTTTTTGAGGGTATGTCTTTACTTTCTCCTTTATCACTTGTCTAGTACTTATCTTATCTTTGGTATGTCCTCTCGTTAGTACCTTTGACCTTTAGATAGGGTAAACCTATGATTGAAACATGTGTTTGAGACATGTTATGGTTGATGGATGCAAGTGGATGCAAGTGTTTGCTAGTGGTTGCTCGTGGATGCATATACACACACTCTAGGCACTAGATCGGCTCAGTCACTTCATATTGCATATTGCATAAAATTGTGTGTAGGAAGATATATTTATGGATGTATAATGGTTGTGCTATCACATGGATGATGCATTTTGGTGAATGATTGTGCACTCATGTAGATATTGTATGTGTCGATAGGGTTCTCTCGCATACATAATGGATGCATGGCACTATCATGGTTTGCATATGTTCATACATTAGATAGGGAACATATACACACACTTTTTGCATATGCTCATACATCATTAGAAACTGTTTAAGGACAATGGATGCCCGTGGTTGATGATTTGAGTAGATGGTTGTTTGGATGGTAGGATATGCATTCTCCTTAGCTTAGAGATTTCGGGGACGAAATCCTTTAAGGAGGGGAGAATGTAACACCCCGAATTTTAGTTAATACTAAAATTCACTAATTATAGGATAAATAATCTCAGACGTGGGAATTGGGGGTAACGGGCTGCGTTATTGCGTTCGTCTCGGAAAAATACGCGAAATAGAGTCCGAGTTTTCGAGAATCGGAGTCCGTATGGCCCGGTTATGGCCCAAAGAAGTTTGCATAAAATTTAAAAGCTAAAAACAGATTTACGAATTCAAATTTAGATTTTAAAATAGAACCAGCGGGTCCAGGCGGGAAGGTTCCCGCCCTAAGCATGTCGACAGGGCTGTCGACAGGGGTGTCGACTTGCCTGTCGACTTGCCTGTCGACACGGCGTGTCGAACCAGGGTGCTTGGGTGCACCAGATCTGGTTTTCTGGCTAGGGCTGGGCTTGGTTCTAGAGATTTCCTAAATCTAACGGACCTAAATTAATCTAGGGTTAATCTAAGGGCCTAAAACACTCTCTTAATCTATAAATACACCCTAAACCTACCTTAATCCATACTAAAAATAGAAATGAAGGTCTCATGCCGCCAAATTAAATCCTAGAAGGAGTCTCCATTAATCTAAGAAGGAAGTTTCAAGCTAATCCCTCTCATATCATTCTCTAATCATCACCATATTCATAATTAGCAACTAATCCCTCTTCATAAGTGGGTTAATTTTGGGTTTGGTGAGTTTCTATCACTTTAACATCAATTGTTAAAGTAAGTAGATTGGGTGTAATGAGACTTATGGTCTTAAATGCGGATTAGTGAGTTTGAATCATTTATAATGATATGTTACTCTATGTTGTTCTATGTTTATGCATATTTGATAAGTTGGTTTATGCATTCTTAATAAGTTGATTTATGCATGTTTAACAAGTTGGTTTATGCATGTTTAACAAGTTGGTTTATGCATGCTTAACAAGTGGATTTATGCATATTTAATGAGTGGAATTATGCATGTTTAAAACAAAGTGAGTTATGCAAGTTAAGTATATGTTTAAATGCAAGTTTAATGTGATATGCAAGTTATGCATGCTTATGCAAGTATATGGATGCTTATGCAAGTCATATATATGTTTAAATGCAAGATTTATGTGATATGCAAGTTATGCATGCTTATGCGAGTATATGAATGCTTATGCAAGATATGTATATGCTTAAATGACGTGACATGCAAGTTATGCATGTTTATGCAAGTTATGAATGCTTATGCAAGTATGTGAATGCTTATGCAAGTTATGTGTATGCCTAAATGCATGTTTAACATGTTATGCAAGTTATGAGAATGCTTATATGCAAGTTCAACATGTTATGCAAGATATGTGTATGATAATATGCAAGCTCATATGCAACATGTTATGCAAATCATGTGTATGATAATATGCAAGTTTGGGTTAAATGTGGTTGGGTTAATATGTGTTCATATATGCAAGTTGACATCCTCTTAACCCATGACAAAGTTATATGCTAAACCCATGATATTTGTGATGGATCTTCCCCTTTATTATGTCATGAAATGAGAACGACTTACGTGGGGAACGATGGGGTTGGTAAATATGTTAATAAATGAATGATTGGGTATGATTAAACATACCATAAAAATAAATTACCATAAGTGGGAATTTACCTATTGAGTTAGGTCTACCCCATGGGAATTTACCTATTGAGTTAGGTCTACCCATGTTATGGAAAACTTGATATTAATTAGGGATAATTAATATGGGGGTGATTAATTAGGTGTAATTAATCGACTAAGACACGAGGTTGGACTCATTTATAGTGTAAAACTGCCCGGACCCGACCGGCTTAACCAGTTACTACAAATGTCAGCCCAATGTGAGAGGTCTTAGCCATAAATTAAATACGTGATTAAGGTAAAGACACGAGGTTAGACTCTGTTATGACGTAAGACTGCCCGGATTCTACCGGCTTAACCAGGCGGTCATAACAGCCAGTCTAATGTGGGAGGTCTTTATGGGAGATCACGGTCTTAATTAATTAAGAAACACTTAACCATAATAGCATGTAGTGGGACATGAGGGGTTAAGTGGGTGCCTTGGGTGGCATGTGGAAATTTAATGGTTGCCTTGGGTGGCATGTGGAATCTAGTGGGTTGCCTTGGGTGGCAATAGAAAATACGATTAGAATACTTAACCAAGAGAGACATGTAATTAAACATGATTAAAGGGTTAAGTGGGATACACTAGATATGTGACAAGCTTAAGTGGGTAGCTTGTTAGGGGCCCATTTCAACCAATATCCCAAACGTATCTTTGTGGGCTCGACCCATGTCGAGTGACGGGACACGCATATTGGGCTTGATTATAAGAGGCCAAAACGGTTTAGCGGTGGCAACGCAAGTCCAACGGGTTTCATATGCGTGTGTGGGCCCGGGCTGGTAGATAAGCCGTTGTTGCATCGTGTAGATATAAAGCCGTGCACCGTTAGTATTGGGTAGCCACTTTAGGGGAGTGATACACCCCACTGTGGGACCAGCACGGGTATCTACGGTAGGGAGCCGATCGATGGGGAGTAGTGGGTACACCTAATGAAGATAGGGGCAGACGGCACCTATGTAGGGGTACACGAAACTACTGGGTAAGAATTACTGAGTACACCTAGTGGAAATAGGGGCAGACGGCACCTATGTAGTGGGCTAGGAGTACACGAAACTACTGGGGAAATTTTCTAAGTCCTTGGAAGGGATCAACCTTTAAGTAGGAATGACTGGTGTGGTGCAGTTAGTAATTATCCTTGGGTGGGTAGATGCGTCCTGACGGTTATCTTAGTTTATCCTAAGTCTACCAAGCTGCTTAGTGTAGCCATTCATCCCCAGATATTACCGTAGGTCAAGTTTATGTCTTCTCTGGTTACTTTAATGATTGTATTGTTAAAGTTATAGGACTCACTCAGACTTATGTCTGACCCCGTTGTTTTTATCTTTTTCCCAACCCTCTGGTCCTACGGTGGATCCTAGCAGTAGTAGAGCTTGATCGGATTGCTGTTCCAGTCTTTCGGAGCTTGGGTAGATGTAAAGCTCCTGTTATCCAGTTATCTTTTCTTTTGTCATGGCTATTGTATGAGAGAGTGGGATTATGTACTTCTTTATTTTGACGGATATTGTACTTGACTTTTATCATGGTTTTATGATGTAACCAGACATGTTTATTTCCGCTGTTATGAGATGATGTTTTAAATTTCAAGTACTATTTATATCTGTCTTGGTGTAATTTTTCTGTTCTATATTCACTAAAATACTCCACCGATGCTATGGCATTCCCAAAGTGAGTGACCATAGCGGGCGTGGGGTGTTACACTTGTGGATGATCAAAGCACATCTTTAATTAGCATAGCTTTGTGTATAGCGTAATTTCATGAGCCTCACAACCCGGTGGAGTCTAAAACGGGAGAAGGGAACGCAGGGAGAGCAGCACGTTTCTTTCTAGCTAGAAGTAGTGTTGGTGCTTAAACTGGCTGATATTTTACTTATGTGGATGATGGAATGAGGCACCTCAGATGATAGGTCCTATAGGATTGGGAAACGTGTGTTCAGGAATAACTAATCGACAAAGCTGTATGTGTGGACCGGCCCTGCAGGATCCAAGGGTTCTCTGCGGGGAATCTTGAGACATTAGCTAGATTGTCTCGAATCGGTAAGGAGCTCCTCCCTAGCCTTGACTCATGATGGAAACCAAATTCCAAATACGACCCTACGGACTTGATTGTATTACTAGTATGGAGGCATAGTAGTATGGGGTACTATGCTTCCTAGGAGTGATACATTTATTTTGAAATGTTTTGAAACATATATACACTAATGATAATATTGAATTCGTATTTATCATATTTAGCATGTTTAAGCACCATAAGGTAAAACTCTATCCTCTGGTTTGCGTTGCATTGTATGATGGGACTTGAGTCTTATGGTGATTCCATTTTTCCAAAAGCATTGAATTGTTTTACGATTTACTTATTTGTTTGTTCTGTCACTTTAAATTATGCACGGCAATCTATTAGAATAAACCCGTTCCGCGTTAGCGGTGTGGTATTTGGATTTACCTTATTGCTATCAGTTAAATTAATTAAGATTTCTCATACCAGTCCCATGACTGACCCGTTGTTTGTTTCCACCTTTGAAAACTCGGGTGCCCATATTTTTTCACACGGGCAGTCGAGTAGCTTGTTTTGCAGATATTTATCTCTTTAGTAGGATCCTGGATCGAAGCCTAAAGCTGTGTCCGGAGCATATTAGTCTTCACTACGCATTTATATTATATTTTCCGCTGCATTGTAAATTGTAAATCTCTGATATTGTATTTTCGTTTATTTATGCTCTTATTCTTGTACTCTGATGTAAACTGTTGCAACAGTAATGGAAATGTTCTTTTATTTGTGTTTTGATGCTTGTTGTTCTCAAAACAATTCGAGATTTTCCGCAAGGTGAATTTTGGGTCGTTTCAAGAAGAGCCTTGTGGTTGATGATCAAAGCACCGCTTGAATATAGCACCACTTTGTGTAGCGTTAATTCGCAAGTTTCACATCCTAGTATGAACCAGAAATGGGATGAGGACAACAAGGGAATGGACATACGTTGGTTTCTAGATAGAAGTGATGTCATGGTATGGATCCCAAACATTTTACTGATTTGGATGTTGGATTATGATAGATAGCGAGGTACCTTGGATATGGCCAACTAAAAGGACTTTGATGGTCGAAATACTGACCAAGATTGGTTATCGTTTTGACCAGGTGACAGGTTCGATGGAACCGGCTAACGTATTGTTTATGGTATTACTAATCAGTGACGCCAGAACGATCCTGCCACTTACGTAGGGTCACTCACGGGTGGTCCATAGGCGTTTTCTAGAGTGTCTCAAATCGGTAAGGAGGATCACTTACCTTGGTTCATTGATGGAAAATTAAATTCCAATACATATTTTACGGTTTAGTTGTAAACCTATATGGCGACATAATATTATGGTACCTATGCCATCTATGATTGATACATTTATATTTGAAGTTGATTTCTTCACTATGCACTAGTAATAATAAAAGTTAAATTTTTTTGTATCAAGCATATTTGGCTATTATAAGGTAAAGGTCTACCCTCTGGTTTGTGGTGCAATGTGTGATAGGACCTGAGTCTTATAATGGCTTCAATTTTCCTTTTTAGCATTGCATTGTTTTTTATGGTATTCTTGGGAGAAAATCTGTTCCATTTATATGGCGTGGTCCCTTGATTTACCCAACATAAAATAAAGATAATAACTGTTTCAATTCTCACACCAGTCCATGACTAACTCGGAGTTTATTGTTTGTTTCTACCAAAACTCTAGGTGCCCATATTTTCCACACGAGCAGCTAGTAGTTTTGGTTTCGCAGATATTTCTTTTCCCAAGATCCTGGATTACGGCTGGAGCTATATATGGAATGCTTTGTATCCATGTATTTTTTTCCAGCTATGGTAGTTGTTGTTTTATGCTGCACATTATACTTATGTATTATATTTCCGCTGTAATGTAATTTAAATCTCAGATATTTTTTTTGCTGTAAATTATTCATTTGTTCTCTGATATCTTATACTCAAATGTAAATTATGGTAATAACAATGAAATGTTCTCCTTCTCTGTATTCTGATGAGTCGTGTTCTCAATGCAATCTGTCTTCTTGTTCGGTTTAGGCCGGCAAGGAAGTGTGGGTCGTCACAACTCTTATGTTTGTGGATTAGTAATTCATGAACAACACGTTTCCCGGTCCTATGGGACCTAAAATCTGGTCAGTATGTCAACCGTCAAGGGACATTGGTGAACCAAATCAAATTCAAGGTACCACTCTATCCATCATCGACATAAGTAAAATGTCTAGGCTCCATACTATGACATCACTCCTAGCTAGAAAGAAACGCATGTCCTCCCTGCGGTCCTTCATCCCCTTTAATGTTCATACCGGGGCGAAAATCTCGCAAATTAACACTATACACAAGGAGGCGCTATATTAAAGCTATGCTTTGATCATAAACCACAAAGGGCTTATTTTCAGTAATAGCTTTGATCCATGCAACTCAGCATGCTACATTGTCAATCCATACCGTACCATTGATTTCTACCAATATATAACCTCTAAGATCGTACGTCTCAGAGAAGGGTGTTAAGAAAGAGAATAAATTCTCCTCCACCAAACAGATGTATATTTAGCAGAGTTAAACGAATACAGCACGAAATACAATGTCATACATATAATCCATATGCAAGTCCATTTTGGGTATGAACGAAACCGGAGGCTCCTTATTCCTCGTCCCATATGTCCAATACTGGAGAGAGGCCCTCGCATATCTGGTAGATCTCCAAGTGCATCTAGATGACCACCACTTACTACCTCGTCCTGGGCATACAGCCCAATCAAGACATCAGTAATCATCCTAACAATGTGAAGATCTCCGGTCTTTAACCACCGTCTTCAATTCTTGATCCACTTGCATCTATCAAACATAACATGTCTCAAGCACATGTTTACATCCATGGGTTTCCTACCTAAAGGTCGAAGATTTGATTGATAGGATATACTCAAATGACAGAAGTAAACATAAACAAAGGCTTGGGAAAGGAAGTTAAGAACATACCCTCGAAAATAAATAGGTGCGAAGCATGAATATTGTCTTTGGTCTCCCAATTTGCATCCTCTGGGTTATCTTCCCACTGAACTTTCATCAACTTGACCTCTCGGTTGCGTAGTCTCTTAACTTCTAATCCAAGAATACGGGTAGGAACTCGCCTAACTGTCGCTTCCCGTTCCACCTCTACTTCTTCCAATATACTCGGCTTAACTATTTCGGAGGCATCATGTAATCACTTCCACAAATGAGAAACGTGGAAAACATCATGAACGCCGGGTAGTCTCTCTGGTAGCTTTATTCTGTAGGCCATTTAACCAATCCTTTCTATTATGGGAAATGGTCCTACGAATCTTCGTGCTAATTTCCCGATAGATCTAAAGCGAACAACATTCCTCAAAGGTGACACCTTAATGAAAACCATGTATCCTACCTCAAAATCAATGCCAGTCCTTCTCTTATCTGCGTAGGACTTCTGCTTATCCTGGGTTGTCTACATTCGTCTGCGAATAAGATCAATCTTTTCGGACGTATCTCTAACCATATTCGATCCAAGTAGAAGTCTTTCTATAGACTCCCACCAACAAGTTGGTGACCTACAGGGTCGTCCGTACAATGCTTTGAAGGGTGTCATGTCGATACTAGCTTGATAACTGTTGCTGTAGGAGAACTCCACTAAAGGAAGATGCTCTTCCTAAGTTCCTCTGAAGTCTGGGATGCACAGTCTTAAAAGATCCTCGAGAACTCTATTCACCCTTTCTTTCCGTCCATTGATCTGTGGGTGATAAGCGGTGCTCAAATACAACTTTGTACCTAAAGCTTCTTGCAAGCTCCTCTAAAATTCACTAGTGAAAATGGGGTCAAGATCACTTATGATGCTAGAAGGTACTCTACGAAGACGGACTATCTCACGAACGTAAATTGCTGCCAACCATGATGTTGTCCTTTTACTCTTAACTAGGATGAAATGAGCGCTCTTAGTAAGTCTGTCTACTACAACCCAAAACTGGTGTTGCCTTTCTTCTATCTAGGCAAACCATCTATGAAATCCATAGAGACGCTCCCCCACTCCTACTGCAGAACCTCCAAAGGATGAAGTAAACCACCGGGCTTCTTTTGTTTGGCTTTGACTTGCTGGCAAACCAAACATTGAGAAACAAATTCCGCCACATCTTTCTTCATCCTAGCCCAAAAGAAAACCGTCTTCATATCCCTATACATCTTATTACCACCTGGATGAATAATCATCTTAGAATGATGGGCTTCCTCTTGGAATGTCTTCAACATAACCTCCCTGGGGAACACAAAGAATTCGTCTCATCGCAACCACCCTCTATCGTCTTTGGAATATCTACTGAGATGACTAGAAGTCTCCCGTTTATTGAGCCTATCCAAGAGGTTTAAAATCTGTGGATCCTCTTGCTGCGAAGCTCCTATCTGATCCATAAGAGTAGATCGCACCTCCAGTGATGTAAACAAACCAGGAAAAAACTCGGTGGAGGGTTTGAAGTCAAAATTCGGTGTAAACTCCAAGCTTTTCCTTTTCACAAATAGAGGACTTAAGGTCATCCTCTGCCAACTCAGTGCGTCTGCCATCACATTACCCTTGCCAGGGATATAAGCAATTTTGAAGTCATAAGATGCTAGGAACTCCATCCACCTTTGTTGCCTTAAATTAAGATCCTTCTACGAGAAAAGTACTTGAGAGATTTATGATCCGTGTACAACTCGAACTTCTCTCCAAGCAAATAATGACGCCACGTCTTAAGTGCGAATACTATGGCCGCTAGCTCTAAGTCATGGGTAGGGCAGTTCTTCTCATGAACCCTTAGTTGTCTACCCCCATAACATACTACCTTTACCTCTTGCATCGGAACCGCACCAAGCCCTGTACCACATGCATCAGTGTAAACTGTGAACACTTTGTTTCTGTCGGGCAAGGTCAAGACTGGGGCTGTTGTCAGAGCCCTCTTCAATCGTTGGAAAGCAATATCACAATCCATATCCATGAAAACGTCAAATTCTTCTTCGTCAGCCTGGTGAGTGGGGCTGATATCTTTACGAAGTCCTTAATAGACTTTCTATAATAGCCTGCCAATCCACGAAAGCTTCTCACTTCCGTTTGCATTCTTAGGAATTTGCCAATCTTGAAATGCAACTACCTTTGTGGGATCTACTGCTATCCCATCTTTAGAGACCACATGTCCTAGAAATCTCACCTCTTTTCTCCAAAAATAACATTTGGAGAATTTTGCCTCAAGCTGATGCGCACACAGAGTTTTCAAAACCTCTCTCAAATGTTGGGCATGCTCTTTCTCGCTCTTTGAGAAGATCAAGATATTATTAACAAAGACCACGACGAACTTATTTAGAAACTCCCGAAATGCCCTACTCATCAGATCAACAAAATAAGCGAGTGCATTCGTCAACCCAAAAGGCATAACGAGCCATTCAAAGAAACCATTTGGAGTTGTAGTGACCCGTAACTTCCCCATCTCCGAAGAGAAGAGAAAGAACGAATAACCGTGAGAACACGACATAATAGAACGCAAACAGAAGAACATTTCATTGTTTATTACAACAATTCCATCAGATACAAGAATATACAGAGTAAAAATGAATATTATACATTCGATAAATATCAGAGATTACAATAAATTACATAGCAGCGGAAAATAATATAGAACACAACTTAAAGTAATACACGGATACAGAGCTTTCCGAGCATCGTTCCAGCTGTAAATCAGGATCCTATGAATATAAATCTGCAAAACCAAAACTACTAGCTGCCCGTGTGGAAAATAGGGGCACCCAGAGTTTAGGTTAAAACAATAAACTCCAGGTCAGTCATGTGACTGGTGTGAGAACTAAAACTGTTATAAATCTTTATTTTAAAGTTCGGTAAATCAAGGGACCACGCCTTAAAACACGGAACGGGTTTCCTCCCAAGAATACCAGTGCTTAAAACAAACAGCGCAATGCTAAATAAAGAAAAATGAAGCTATTATAAGACCCAGGTCCCATCACACAATGCAACGCAAGCTGGAGGATAGGGTTTTTACCTTATAATAGCCAAAGCATGCTTGATACGTTAAAAACACATTATTTGATATTACTATAGGTGTATAGTGTCAAAACAATTTCAATCATAAATATCAATCATAGGCGGCATGAATGACCCATACCACTATGTCGCCATACTAGGTTCTACAAATAAAACCGCAATATCACGTATTGGAAATTGGATTTCCATCATGAGTCGAGGCAAGGGGCAAGCTCCTCTCCGATTCGAGACACTATAGCAAATGTCGCAGGACCCCACTATGATCCTTGGATCTTCAGGGCCGGTCCTCTCTTACTTTTGAGGATTAATTATTCATGAACACACGTTTCCCGGTCCTAACAGACCTATATCCGAGGCGCCTCGCAACCAACAACAACACATGTGAAAAGCATATAAATGTCAGCTAGTTTAAGCACTGACACCACCCATAGCTAGAAAGAAACGTTGTGCTCTCCCTGCAGTCACTATCCCGTTTTTGACTCATACCAAGGTGTGAGGCTCGCGAATTCACGTTATACACAAAGCTGCGCCACACAAGCCGTGCCTTGATCATCAACCACAAGACTTTGCTTTTCAACAGAAGCCTTGATCAATTGCCACTTACGCGTGCCACACTGGAAATTTACTCCATCCGACTGATATCCATCGATATACAACCTCTGAGCTCGTACGTCTCAGAGAAGGGCGTTAAGCAAGAGAATAAATTCTCTGCCGCCAAACAGATGTATATTTAATAGAGATCAATCAACACAGAATAAAATCCAATGTCAGACACACAGTCCATTTACAAGTTCGTTCTGGGTCTGAACGAAACCGGAGGCACTTTCCTCGCATATCCATCGATCTCCAAGTATGTCTGGACGATCACCAACTGTTTCCCTTATCTTGGGTGTACATCCCAATCAAGATCATCAGTAATCACCCAAACGATGTGAAGACTTCCGGTCTTCAACCACTGTCTTCTTCTTCGACATCTCGTCGAATCGGTTATTCAGAACGGGTATAATCCCGGCCTTTCTGAATAACCCACGTATATAATAAACATTTGTTACACAAACACAACATATGCCTCATTCCAATTCAGAATATTCTTTTTATTCAAATTTTCGCATTCTTAGGGAAAGGTTCCCATTAATTTTATCCAAGATAAATTATTCTAAATTTATTCTTTAATATTCCTTTGGATATCATTTCAAACTAGTCGGGATTAGCGAACCACACCGAAGTAATTATTTATTTCATTTCCACATCCCAACCTATTCATCCCCTGGAGCAAAATTGGTAATACTCCATATCTAACACCACGGTGTTATCGGTAAAATTAATTACCATTTCACGTTCAAATCTAATTAAAGATTTAACTATCGCTTTGGAGCAAAACTGGTGGTACTCCAATCTCGATCACCCTTCAGATTTGATAATTTTAATTATCAATTCACATTTCAATCTAATTGAAGATTCATTAAAACTCCACTTAGTTTTAATATTTCCACAAATCGATATCCTGTTTTTAACTGGGTTAAAGAACCAATGTCATTTAAAACACGATTCACGATAAACCCAAAATCACTTTAACTGGGCTTAAGAATGGTGTTAATGACACCATTCACGACAAACCCAAATCACGTTTGATATTAAATACAAGGCTCTGAATAGAAAATATATCGGCTTATATTCAATATCAAACTCTACGACCAACAAATATCGTATTGGAAAAAACGATATGAACATATCTTTCAAATTCCCATAACAATATCTGTATAATCACGAAATCCAACATCGAAATATTCCGTAGACAATTTCAATTCAAATCCATTCCAATTCACATATTGGAAGTTCTGATTATTTTTAAAACCACTTTCAGATTCAATTTATTTATTTCTAAAATAAATTGATTTTAATTCTAGTTCAAAACTAGTTAATTCGATCAAAATCTATTTTTATCTTTTCAAATGTGGAATTTTTCATCCCAGTTCTTCACAAATAATTTCTTATGATTTTACACAATTTATAGATATTTTTAATAATTTTATCAAGGCCCGTACAGTCGATTTCCATCAACGGCTATCGAACTGCACTTACAGCGACCTTTTCTAAATTTTATTTGGACATAATTCCAAATCCATCCGTTAGATTTCAAATTTCAAATATTCGTTAGAAAGCCCTTTTCGATACGAACCCAACGATTCCAGTTTCCGGAGAATCCGACGGTCGGACCCGCAACATCAATTCGAAGTCAATGGTCGAAATTCACGAACTGCCGCGGCGCGGTGCGTTCTATTCAGGCCATTATATATATAATATATATACATTATATATTTCGTCGATTTCCTTTTAAAACGTATTTTATAAATCGTTTTAAATTCGTTTTCGAAACGATTTCAACTTCATATTCAATTTCGAATCAAAATTGAATATTCCACATCATCGATATACAAATGATAATATTTTCCAAAAGTTATATTTTGAAATCACTTCCTTTTCTATATTCATTTTAAAAATGAATATAATCGATATAAATATCGCTCACGTCAAAATGGCGCATCTCTGATCAACACGGCTTTATATATTTCAATAAATTCGTTATTCTATTCAACAAATGAATATTTATTCTATTCAACACATGAATCTATATTTCTTTCAGCACATGAATATTCTCCACACATGAGCACTGTCAACACATGACTATTTATTCTGTTCAACACATGAATTTTCTTTTATAATATTCATTATTTCCAAATTGGAATGAGGCCCAATCAATCACCATATAATGTTAATTATATGGATTTCTACACAACACATGCATATAATAGCAATGATAAATAATCAACCATCATCCAAAGTGCACCACACAACTGCATAAGCATTAAATATAAATAATTAATTCTTACACAGCCTGTCGACCAATCGGTCGACATACAATTAAATAATTGGGATTAGTGTACGCCAAATATCATCCCAACACCCGTGTTGGGTTTCAAATCAACAAACACATATTTATATTGGTGCAGTTGGGCGATGTGTAAAATTTATCGTCCCAATCAATATCCTTCAAATAGGTGTACATAAACAAACTGTCCGGTTTGTAAATGAATATTTATTTATTCACATTCACGTTAAAAATTATATTTTTAATGATAATTAATTTATTCCAACCATCAACATTTTATTATCGATTTCACATCAACATCACAAACAAATTTCACAACACATCAAACAAGCATACAAGCCGTCCATGGTCTGTGGACGACGGGTGTCGGGTGCTGCTAAGCACCGTCTGCATCCTAGTATATATTTTTAACTAGAAAAGAAGATTTAAAGTGAGAAGTTCTTATAGAGGGTTCCACTTCGCCGTGCTTTGCTTTTGGACTGTTGAACCATCTGGATCGGTTGAAATTCCAATTCAGTCCTTTTCACGCTGTTCAAATATAAAAATATTATTTTTATTACTTCTTTTCAATAAATAAAAATCATATTTTTATAATCACGCTATATGGATAAAAATTCTATTTTTACACTGCTACTATATAGATAAAAATTCTATTTTTACATCACTATTATATAGATAAAAATACTATTTTTACATCGCTACTATATAGATAAAAATTCTATTTTTAATACTTACATCATATAAAAATTTTGCCTTTTCAAAAATAAAGATTTCGCCCCTTTCAAAATCAAAGTTTTCACCCTTTAAAAATCAAAGCTTTATACTCTAATTTATATTGCAAAAAATCAGGGTTTTTAATCCATGTAAAAACTAATAAGAAAATTAAATATAAAAACTCACATTGCCTTTTCAGAGGAGAAGGGTGGTTTCGCTGATCGTACGGAGGCAGGGGGGTTATGGCAGGCGAATGGGGGTCTTGGGGTTTCAATCGGAGAAGAGGGGTGTGTTGGGTGTTGCTGACGTCGGGCTGGGGAGGGCGTGGCACGGCGGAGCTCCGGTGGAGGCTCAGGCAGCGGGGGTGGAGCGGCTAAGCGTCGAGTTGGGGTTAATTTGGGGCTAGGGGTTGAGGATAGAGAGGAGGAAGGAGAAGGAAGAGGAGAAGGGGCGGCTCCTGGCGACTGGAGGGGGTGGCAGGCGCGAGCGGTGGCGCGGCGTGAAAGGGGGGGCGACCGGTCTGAGATCGGGCTTCTCTTTTTTTTTTGCTTTAGTCAACGATAAAGAGAGAGGGTTGGAGTAAAGGGCTTTTATATAAAAATAAATTTTATTTAATTTATTTCAAAAAAAAAACAACTTTAAAATTCGAACTCGAAATTGAGGCCACCGACTGTCATCCATAGCTAGTTACCCCCATTCCGAACACAATGGGATATGTATCGTAAGCTGATTCGACCGTTTCGATCGGTTTTCATCAAAATCAACATATAACTCTATATATTGAATTTGAACGCGCATTTCAATTTTCTGGCGTCACATACTAACTCGAAAAATTCCAGAAAAATATTTTCTAGCTTCGTATTGACGATACGGTCCTAATAAAACTAATTTCGTCGAATTCTGAGACCGTTGGAAAAGTGGCCATTTTCCAATTGATTTAAATCAACTGAAACTGGTCAAACGCGTTTTCCTTTCCCACGCTCACATATTGATTTGAAAAATTATGAAAGTTGGAATCTAGCAATAACTTGACACTGCGGATCCAACAAAAGTAGTTTCATTGAAAACTGAGGTCGTTTGCAAACTGGCTATTTTTAAAGGCCGAAATTCCATAGTGACTATTCTGAAATTTCAACTGGACATATCTTTTTATCCCCGCTATGAAATTTCGATTTTTTGGATTCGTTGGAAAGATATTCACAAATAGATTCTAATATTTTTGGTTTCAATAAATTCCGATATATTTTTCAACCGGTATGTTCAATTGAAATTTGAAATCGAATTATCGAACTACCGCGACATTTTCAATTCCTTTTATAATTTTAAAATAAATATTTATATTCTAACGACGATGTATATAAATATATACGTTCAAATTCCATTCAAAATAAATTTCTCGTCGATATTATTTAAAATAATTCATTTTAAATATTCCAAATTCGTTAAAATTGCCAAAATAAAAATTTTAAACTGGCTCGCATTTTCCGGTTTATTACAATCTTCCCCACTTAAAACTTTTCATCCCCGAAAAGGAACGAAGCCGATAGTTTCTTAACTAATCAACTCAACTTTCACTATTTTCATTACGGCTTATGTTCTTCAACTTTTCAGTTTCTAAGAACTTTTCAAAATTTTCAAAAATTTGGCTAACACCCTAAATTTGCGAAAAATTTCGCCATAACCTCCCCTGCACCGGGGACTTCGGGATATTTCATATAGCCTCCCATGGCCTTCTTCAACTCAAAAGAAAAAGAAAAAGCCAAGCGGCTAACCAATCGACTCATAAAATCATCATCACCCAAAAAAAAACAGTAAATTATGGTAATCATGTACCTATTTGTCGGGCAAACCATTTTATTCTTCTGCTCTAGCCTCCTTGCTATGACCTGTTCAAAGTGAGTTCGTGTATATGCATGCAAATGCGACCAATTTTCAATACAATTCAGTATTTGGTTCTATTAGGCTAAATGGTTCAAAATATCAAACAAATAAACAAACAACACAACCATCAATCAATTAGTGAATTAACGTTTCAAATTCATAATTTGATATATATATAGAAAATCATGTTTTTGATGCCAAATCACAACAATAGATCCTAAGTAAATTTTGGTTCTCACACCAGCCTATGGAAATATATAGATACCACACTTTCGAAACACGAACATAAATACTGATGATGTCCGAACATCACCAGAATTATCCCCGGGTGTCTAGAATGTGATTCTATATCTATCCAGTATATTAAAACTTCGAATATACGTTCATGACACGTATATGCATAATCATTATATATTGGATTGTCCAAATTCAATATAAATAAATATTCAAATACATATAATCTAGTTTAAACTTTCAAAACAAAATTGCTTTCATTTGAAAAATATACTCTTCACACTCGTTCTAGGATACTACTGATCCTATCTCTAACGAGTCATTCTAATTGGATTTTACTGATCCAGTATCTGATGAACTCTTTCTTATGGTTCTAATGTGTCTTGTTCTCGAGCTCTGTAAACCAAAGCTCTGATACCAACTGTAGTGACCCGTAACTTCCCCATCTCCGAAGAGAAGAGAAAGAACGAATTACCGTGAGAACACGACATAATAGAACGCAAATAGAAGAACATTTCATTGTTTATTACAACAATTCCATCAGATACAAGAATATACAGAGTAAAAATGAATATTATACATTCGATCAATATCATAGATTACAATAAATTACATAGCAGTGGAAAATAATATAAAACACAACTGAAAGAAAAACGCGGATACAGAGCTTTCCGAGCATCGTTCCAGCTGTAAATCAGGATCCTATGAATATAAATATGCAAAACCAAAACTACTAGCTGCCCGAGTGGAAAATAGGGGCACCCAGAGTTTAGGCTAAAACAATAAACTCCAAGTCAGTCATGTGACTGGTGTGAGAACTAAAACAGTTATTAATCTTTATTTTAAAGTTCGGTAAATCAAGGGACAACGCCGTATAACACGTAATGGGTTTCCTCCCAAGAATAATAGTGCTTAAAACAAACAGCGCAATGCTAAATAAAGAAAAATGAAGCTATTATAAGACCCAGGTCCCATCACACAATGCAACGCAAGCCGGAGGATAGGGTTTTTACCTAATAATAGCCAAAGCATGCTTGATACGTTAAAAACACATTATTTGATATTACTATAGGTGTATAGTGTCAAAACAATTTCAATCATAAATATCAATCATAGGCGGCATGAATGACCCATACCACTATGTCGCCATACTAGGTTCTACAAATAAAATCGCAATATCACGTGTTGGAAATTGGATTTCCGTCATGAGTCGAGGCAAGGGCAAGCTCCTCTAAGATTCGAGACACTCTAGAAAATGTCTCAGGACCCCACTATGATCCTTGGATCTTCAGGGTCGGTCCTCTCTTACTTTTGAGGATTAATTATTCCTGAACACACGTTTCCCGGTCCTAACAGACCTATATCCGAGGCGCCTCGCATCCAACAACCACACAGGTTAAAAGTATATAAATGTCAGCCAGTTTAAGAACTGACACCACCCATAGCTAGAAAGAAACGTCGTACTCTCCCTGCAGTCACTATCCCGTTTTTGACGCATACCGAGGTGTGAGGCTCGCGAATTCACGTTATACACAAAGATGCGCCACACAGGCCGTGCTTTGATCATCAACCACAAGACTTTTCTTTTCAACAGAAGCCTTGATCAATTGCCACTTACGTGTGCCACACTGGCAATTCACTCCATGCGACTGATGTCCATCGATATACAACCTCTAAGCTCGTACGTCTCAGAGAAGGGCGTTAAGCAAGAGAATAAATTCTCCGCCGCCAAACAGATGTATATTTAATAGAGATCAATCAACACAGAATAAAATCCAATGTTAGACACACAGTCCATTTACAAGTTCGTTCTGGGTCTGAACGAAACCGAAGGCACTTTCCTCGCATATCCTTCGATCTCCAAGTACGTCTGGACGATCACCAACTGTTTCCCTCATCTTGGGTGTACAGCCCAATCAAGACCATCAGTAATCACCCAAACGATGTGAAGACTTCCGGTCTTCAACCACGGTCTTCTTCTTCGACATCTCGTCGAATCGGTTATTCAGAATGGGTATAATCCCGGCCTTTCTGAATAACCCACGCATATAATAAACATGTGTTACACAAACACAACATACGCCTCATTCCAATTCAGAATATTCTTTTTATTCAAATTTTCACATTCTTAGGGAAAGGTTCCCATTAATTTTATCCAAGATAAATTCTTCTAAATTTATTCTTTAATCTTCCTTTGGATATCATTTCAAACTAGTCGGGATTAGCGAACCACACCAAAGTAATTATTTATTTTATTTCCCCATCCCAACCTATTCATCCCCTGGAGCAAAACTGGTAATACTCCATATCTAACACCACCATGTTATCGTTAAAACTAAATACCATTTCACGTTCAAATTTAATTAAAGATTTAACTATCGCTTTGGAGTAAAACTAGTGGTACTCCAATCTCGATCACCCTTCAGATTTGATAATTTAAATTACCAATTCACATTTCAATCTAATTTAAGATTCATTAAAACTCCACTTAGTTTTAATCTTTCCACAAATCGATATCCTGTCTTTAACTGGGTTAAAGAACCAATGTCATTTAAAACACGATTCACGATAAACCCAAAATCACTTTAACTGGGCTTAAGAACGGTGTTAATGACACCATTCACGACAAACCCAAATCACGTTTGATATTAAATACAAGGCTCTGAATAGAAAATAAATCGGCTTATATTCAATATCAAATTCTACGACCAACAATTATCGTATTGGAAATAACGATATGAACATATCTTTCAAATTCCCATAACAATATCTGTATAATCACGAAATCCAACATCGAAATATTCCGAAGACAATTTCGATTCAAATCCATCCCAATTCACATATTGGAAGTTCTGATTATTTTTAAAACCACTTTCAGATTCAATTATTTATTTCTAAAATAAATTGATTTTAATTCTAGTTCAAAACTAGTTCATTTCGATAAAAATCTATTTTTATCTTTTCAAATGTGGAATTTTTCGTCCCAGTTCTTCACAAACTATTTCTTATGATTTTACACAAATTATAGATATTTTTAATAATTTTATCAAGGCCCGTATAGTCGTTTTCCATCAACGGCTATCGAACTGCACTTACAACGACCTTTTCTAAATTTGATTTGGACATAATTCCAAATCCAACCATTAGATTTCAAATTTCAAATATTCATTAGAAAGCTCTTTTCGATACGAAACCAACGGTTCCGGTTTCAGGAGAATCCGACGGTCGGATCTCCCGCAACGTCAATTCGAAGTCAATGGTCGAAATTCAAGAACTGCCGCGGCGCTTCGCGTTCTATTCAGGCCATTATATATATAATATATATATATATATATATTATATATTTCGTCGATTTCCTGTTAAAACGTATTTTATTAATCGTTTTAAATCCGTTTTCAAAACGATTTCAACTTCATATTCAATTTCGAATCAAAATTGAATATTCCACATCATCGACATACAAATGATAATATTTTCAAAACGTTATATTATGAAATCACTTCCTTTTCTATATTCATTTTAAAAACGAATATAATCGATATAAATATCGCTCACGTCCAAATGGCGCATGTCTAATCAACCCGGCTTTATATATTTCAATAAATTCGTTATTATATTCAACAAATGAATATTTATTCTATTCAACACATGAATCTATATTTCTTTCAGCACATGAATATTCTCAACACACGAATACTGTCAACACATGACTATTTATTCTATTCAACACATGAATTTTCTTTTATAATATTCATTATTTCCCAATTGGAATGTGGCCCAATCAATCACCATATAATGTTACTTATATAGATTTCTACACAACACATGTATATAATAGCAACAACAAATAATCAACCATCATCCAAAGTGCACCACACAACTGCATAAGCATTAAATATAAATAATTAATGCTTACACAGCCTGTCGACCAATCGGTCGACATACAATTAAATAATTGGGTTAGTGTACGCCAAATATCATCCCAACACCCTTGTGGGGTTTCAAATCAACAAACACATATTTATATTGGTGCAGTTGGGCGATGTGTAAAATTTATCGTTCCAATCAATATCCTTCAAATAGGTGTACATAAACAAACCGCCCGGTATGTAAATGAATATTTATTTATTCACATTCACGTTAAAAATTATATTTTTAACGATAATTAATTTACTCCAACCATCAACATTTTATTATCGATTTCACATCAACATCACAAACAAATTTCACAACACATCAAATAAGCATACAAGCCGTCCATGGTCTGTGGGCGACGGGTGTCCGGTGCTGCTAAGCACCGTCTGCATCCTAGTATATATTTTTAACTAGAAAAGAAGATTTAAAGTGAGAAGTTCTCACAGAGGGTTCCACTCCGCCGTGCTTTGCTTTTGGACTGCTGAACCGTCTGGATCGGTTGAAATTCCAATTCAGTCCTTTTCACGCTGTTCAAATATAAAAATATTATTTTTATTACTCTTTTCAATAAATAAAAATCATATTTTTATAATCACACTATATGGATAAAAATTCTATTTTTACACCGCTACTATATAGATAAAAATTCTATTTTTACACCGCTACTATATAGATAAAATTTCTATTTTTACATCGCTACTATATAGAAAAAAAAATCTATTTTTACATTGTTGCTATATAGATAAAAATTCTATTTTTACATCGCAACTATATAGATAAAAATTCTATTTTTACATCGCTACTATATAGATAAAAATTCTATTTTTAATACTTAAATCATATAAAAATTTCGCCTTATCAAAAATAAAGATTTCTCCCCTTTCAAAATCAAAGCTTTCGCCCTTTAAAAATCAAAGCTTTCTACTCTAATTTATATTGCAAAAAATCAGGGTTTTTAATCCATGTAAAAACCGATAAGAAAATTAAATATAAAAACTCACATTGCCTTTTCATAGAAGAAGGGGGGTTTCGCTGATCGTACAGATGCAGGGGGTTAGGGCAGGCGAATGGGGGTCTTGGGGTTTCAATCGGAGAAGAGGGGAGTGTTGGGTGCTGCTGACGTCGGGCTGGGGAGGGCGTGGCACTGGCGGAGCTCCGGTGGTGGCTCAGGCAGCGGGGTGGAGCGGCTAAGCGTCGAGTTGGGGTTAATTTGGGGCTCGGCGTTCGGGAAAGAGAGGAGGAAGGAGAAGGAAGAGGAGAAGGTGCGGCTCCTGGCGATTGGAGGGTGTTGCAGGCGCGAGCGGCGGCGCGGCGTGAAAGGGGGGGGGGGGCGACGGGTCTGAGATCAGGCTACTCTATTTTTTTTTGCTTTAGTCAACGATAAAGAGAGATGATTGGAGTAAAGAGATTTTATATAAAAATATATTTTATTTAATTTATTTCAAAAAAAACAACTTTAAAATTCGAACTCGAAATTGAGGCCACCGACTGTCATCCATAGCTAATTACCCCCATTCCGAACACAATGGGATATGTATCGTAGGCTGATTCGACCGTTTCGATCGGTTTTCGTCAAAATCAACATATAACTTTATATATTGAATTTGAACGCGCATTTCAATTTTCTGGCATCACATACTAACTCGAAAAATTCCAGAAAAATATTTTCTAGCTTCGTATTGATGATACGGTCCTAACAAAACAAATTTCGTCGAATTCTGAGACCGTTGGATAAATGGCCATTTTCCAGTCGATTAAAATCAACTGAAACTGGTGAAATGCGTTTTCCTTTTCCACGCTCACATATTGATTCGAAAAATTATGAAAATTGGAATCTAGCAATAACTTGACACTACGTATCCAACAAAAGTGGTTTCATCGAAAACCGAGGTCGTTTGCAAAATGGCTATTTTTAAAGGCCGAAATTCCATAGCGACTATTCTGAAATTCCAACTGGACATATCTTTTTATCCCCACTATGAAATTTCGATTTTTCGGATTCGTTGGAAAGATATTCACAAATAGATTCTAATATTTTTAGTTTCACTAAATTCTGATTTATTTTGCACCCGGTATGTTCAACTGAAATTTGAAATCGAATTATCGAACTAACGCGCCATTTTCAATTCCTTTTATAATTTTAAAATAAATATTTATATTCTAACGACGATGTACATAAACATATACGTTCGAATTCCATTCAAAATAAATTTCTCGTCGATATTATTTAAAATAATTCATTTTAATTATTCAAAATTCGTTAAAATTGCCAAAATAAAATTTTTAAACTGGCTCGCATTTTCTGGGTTATTACAGGAGTCTTAAAAGTTGTCTTGTCTGTACTGTCCTCGGCCACCCTCAACTGATGAAACCCCTTGGCCAAGTCTAACTGAGAGAAAACAGATGCATCAACAAGCTGGTCAAACAAATCATCTATCCTTGGGAGTGGGTGCCTATTCTTCTTTGTGATTTTATTCAACTCTTTGTAGTCTACACATAAGTAAAGCAAACCATCTACCTTAGTTGTGAATACCACCAGAACACACCTTTCAGATATGCTTCGCCTAATAAACCATTTCTTAGGTAGCTCCCCTACATACTTGCTAATTTCCCTTCTTTCCCTTGGAGCCATATGGCGCACAGGTAATGCAACTGGCTTTGCATTGTCTAACAAGTCTATATGAAAATTGATCTCATGCCTCGGAGGTAAGCCTCGAACCTCCTCCAAAACATCAGAATACTCACATAATACTGGTACAGATCGTAGATCATCAATAGGTACGTCAAGAGACTCTAAAAAACTAAGCATGACAGACACCTTAGGGTCACAAGAAATCCCGAGGGTCCTCCCATGGCAAGTCAAAAGTCTAACGAACCTCCTCCAACATCCAGAATGGCACCATACATGGCTAGCCAATCCATCCCTAGAATTAAACAATAGCTCATAAAATCGAGCTCATATGCGTCACACTCAAACTCGACACCTAACATAAATATCCTCAAACCCCGACAAATCATGGAAAAATGAGTCGAACCACTAATGGGGTTTGAGACAACAATGAGATCCACTACCATACTAGTATAAAGGTGCAGACACTCAACTATAGAATCAGATGTGCTCATGACATTTCTTCTTTCCTTTATTTGAACTTTATCAGGCTCTCCTTCTTTCATATGTGTTCCCTTCTTAAGCCACCATTTTTTCCTCATCCTTGGGTTGTTCTCCTTAGCGTTAACTCACTTATTCTCCTTTTTACCATCCCGGTGTAACATGTTAACAAGTCTCTCGAAAGCTGCCTCTATTGAACAGAAATCCTTACTAAGTTTGAATGAAAATTAGCCACAGGTGAAACTACTACGACTACAGATGGAGGTTAGGCACTTCCTTATCATTCGACATGTTTCATAGTTTTAGCATGCCTACAGAACCATGCCACCATGGGGACACCCTTCGGAAAGAATAGGTTCCCGAGACATGCTGAAAAGAAAAGGGATTCAGACAAAGGATCGAAAGATATTACATATAGCTTTGGGGAGTATGTTTTTCAAAACAGACTTTTCTTTTGAAAATGCTTTCTTTTAAAAACTTTTTGAAAACAATTTTAAAAATCTTTAATCCGATCTGGTAGCCTTCAGGTCTGATACCACGTATAACACCCCACATCCATTAATGTCATTCATTAAGAGAATGCATCAAGTTTCGTGTAGCGTAGGTAAACAGAAACGAAAACATTATAAGATAGACATAAAATAGCAGCGGAATTTAAAACTTTATTAATCATAAAGCATCGTGGTTCAAAACATGTTCACATCATATGTCTGAACAACATAAAACCCAGTACATCATTAAAATTTATGTCCTGTACTTTAAAACTTCAGAGTACAACAATAAAAGAAGCATACTCCCCAAAACATTACCCATAGTAGAGAAACCTGAAATCGACCAGTACATTTATGTAGCTGTAACCAAGACGAAAGCAGAAGCCTGATTAAGCTTGAGTATTCCCACCCTGAGGACCTTGGGAGGGAACGAAAGAGAAAGAAGAAGACACAAAGTGGGTCAGACATAAAGTCTGGCGACTCCGGTTACTTTTAGCATATAAATAAGTAAAAGTATCATGACAGGCCTATAAAGTGGATAAGAGAGATAACATCATAATAGGCAGGTATGACAAGGCAAACAGAATAACATGATTGAGTATACTATGCTTCTCAAATGATTTCTCTACACCAATATTAGTGTCTTATTAACAAGATGGTCCCCAAACAAGTATAAGATGGTAGACTTAGGTGTACTTCCATTGAGAGGTTTTCACCTCATACAATAAACATGCAGCCCAACATACTAGATTTACCCCTAAGGGTATTAACTGGCTCCCCAACATACTAGAGTCTAGATGTACCCTAATTACTACCCTAATCGATCGGCTCCCTACTCCGTAGACACCCTGTGTTGGCCCCAAAGTAGGGTGTATCACTCCCTAAAGTGGCAACCCTTCGCCTTCAGGATGAGCACAACCATATCTACAGATGTCACGGCGTTTAAACCTCCGCTGCAGGACCTATACATGCACATGACCTGATCGGAATGTGCTTCCCACACCATCCCCCACGTTTGGATCTCTTATAACCAGCCCAGTAAGCGTGCCCCGACTCCGACCTAGTTTAGAGTACTCGTTTGATACCTATATATGGGTTACTGACAGAAATGGGTCCCACACACAATACAAGCTTCCCCTTACGCTTTTATCCCAACTAGGTTTTCCACAGGTTATGCCATACTAGAGTAAATGATTGCTTAACCCCATAGGTTAAGTTTGTGGGCCTATACATATAAATATTACCCACCCACCCAAGATTTACTTAACCCACCCACTGTTTCAAACAAGTTTACTTAACCCTTACTCAAGTTATATGTTCATACAACCCGTATGGATTAAACCAGGTTAAGTATTCCAATTCATTACTATATTCATTTGTAGTTATAATGTGCTAGACCTCCCATCTTAAGCCTACCACTTGTGGATGCTGGATAAGTCGGTCGGTTCCTTGCAGACTTCTTCCACAACTCGGATTAATACTAGTGTCTTAGCATCTCTCATGTTTATACACTTAGACCCCTAACATTAGATTCACCACTTCTGGTGGCTGGATATGTCGGTCGGTTCCGAGCATAATTCCACCACAAGTGTAATCTAACCTCGGGTCTAAGCGCGGTTACACTGTGACACCCCACGTCCGTTAATGTCACTCACAGACGGAATCCATTAAGTTTCGTGAAGCGTTATAGGTAAACAGAAGAAAAAATACTACAAGAGTGATATAAACATAGCAGCAGAATAAAAACTAACTTTATTAATCATAAAGCCTCATGGTTCAAAACATCATATGTCTGCATTACATAAAAACCAGTACAACATAAAAACTTCTATCTTGCTTTTAAACATCAGAGAACAAAATAAAAGAGGAAAATTCCCCAAATAAAAACATAGCCACAGTAGCCAAGATAGGAGCTTGAGCAATACATCTAAGTAGCTTTAACAAAATGAAAGCTGAATCAAGATCAAGCCTGAGTATTCCCACCCTGAGAACTTGGGGGGAAACGGAAGAAAGAAGAGGAAACAAAAAGGGCCAGACATAAAGTCTGGCAAGTCCAGTTACTTTTAGCAAATAAATAAATAAAAGTACCATGATAGGAATATAAAGTGGATAAGAGAGATAACATCACAAAAGGCAGGTATGACAAGGTAAACTGGTTAAACATGATAGGGTATATTCTGCTTCTAAAGATTTCTCTGATTCTCTGCATCGATACTAGTATAACTAGAATGAGATGATCCCAACAACTATAAGATGGTAGACTTAGGCATACTTATGGTGAGCGGTTTTAACCCCATACAATCCACATGTAGCCCAACCTAATAGGCTCCTAAATTTTTTACCAGAGTCTAGATGTACCCTAACTACTAACCTAATCGATCGGATCCCTACTCCATAGATACCCTGTGTCGGCCCCCATCGTAGGAGGTATACTTTCCTAAAGTGGAAACCCTTCGTGATGTGCACAACCATATATACTGGTGTCATGGTCATCTTATCTCCTTCTGCACAGCTCATGCACGCACATGTCCCCGGTCAGTTTGTGCCGCCCACACCATCATCCACGTTTGGGTCTCTTACAATCAGCTCAGTAAGCGTCCCCCCGACTCTAACCTAGGGCACAGTCTTCATTCGATACCGTTATATGGGTTACTGACTGAAACGGGTCCCACACACAAGATGATACAAGCTCTCCACTTATCTTGTATCCCCACTTGGATTTCCTCAGGTTATGTATACCTATTGGTGTGTTTAATTACATAACCCCCTCACGTTAATTTTCTGGGCTATATATAAATATTACCCACCCCCCTCAGATTTACTTAACCCATCCACTAATTCAAGCATGTTTATTTAATGGTTAAGTTTGTGGGACTCTATATAAATATTACCCACCCCCTCAGATTTACTTAACCCCAACATTTCCTTAGGTTATGCTTACGTAACGGTGTCTTTAATTTCATAACCCCAACCTGTTAAATTTTGTGGGCCTATATGTAAATATTACTCACCCAACCCAGATATACTTAACCCTCCCACTGTTTTCAACCAAGTTTACTTGACATATACTTAAGTTAACATGTTCATACAATTCCAATGGATTCAACTGGGTTAAGTATTACAGACTAATAGGTTATCCTCATTCACATTGACTTCTTTCCACTTGCCTAAATTCCACTTGCTTATTAGTTTCATATAAACATAACTTAATCCATTTAAGTTTATTAATAAGCCCCATCACATGATATTCTTTAGATTGTAATTAACTGAAGTAATCTTATAATCTTTCACCTCTGGATTGTAATTAACGGAAGTAATCTTACAATCCCTTTGTATTATTCATTATCTGATTCCATAGTTATAATAACATGTTCCACTTAAAATGTAATTAAGTATACTTCATCTTAGTTCACTTGTTTTTTGTTCAACATAACACTACAACTTGACGTTGTTTACATATTAACTTAGTTTTCTTAACTAAGGTCTACTAATAAGCTTTCTTTCCTTTTATTATAACCTATGTTGTAGTTTCCACTTGTCCCTAGGACAAGACGACCCATTATATAACATTATTATTAGAGTAATTGATTATAATAGGTTACTATCATTCCCTGTTTACTCCAATTTATTACTATATATCCATTTATGGTCATAATGTATTAGACCTTCCACATTAAACCTACAATTTGCGGATGTTGGTTATGTCGGGCGGCTCCGAGCAGACTTCTTCCACAGGTTGGGTTTAACCTCATGTCATAGCACGTCTCGTATTTATGCACTAGACCCCTAACATTAGATTCGCCACTTATGGTCACTAGATATAATGATAGGTTCTAGGCAGGCTTCCCCTACAAGTGTAATATAACCTCGTGTCTAGGCACTGGTACACTTTCTAATTACTGTAATCCTAGGGATTTCTTTATTAACCCATTTTTACCTATGTCGCTATAGGTTTCATGCCCCATTTTCCCAATTATGTTCATAATGAATTATATGCCCTAAATTCATATACATCAACATTATTCAAATTATGCCAAATTCCCCATTTACAAATTATGCCCAATTTCATGTTCATAAACAATACTCAAGTTATGCCAAATTAATGTTCACATGTTTCACTCAGCTCATGCCTAAACTTCCAATTACCAATTTATGCCAATTTCAATATTATACCCCTCGTTCCCCGTTAATGCATTCACTCGTTTTAGCGACATGCCTAGGCTCGAAAGTAGCCAGGCTATAAAAAATAAAAGGGAAAGGGTGAAGGGAAGATGACAGAGATGATTAATCTAACATAATTGACATAAACTTTTCATGGCATAATGTTAAGATGAACATATAAGAACAAATTGGTGAACTTGTGATAATAAATGAGTTCTAACATAGTAGGGATGTCATAATAGGCATGATTAGATCTAAACTAGGATTTAGATGTCCAACACTTAACATATCCAAATTAACCACAACATGATAGGTACAAGATGATCTAAATATTGAATTAGATCTATAATCAAAAGTAGATCTGACATGATAAAGGTTAAGATCCAAGTCATAGCACGCTAAAATACCATAGATTCACAAGTTATTATAGATCTGAAGTGATTCAAGGATTAACATGCAAAGATCCAAGTTATAGTCCTTTCATGTTTACTTTTTATTTATTTAAATCTAAAAGCAACTTGAAACTCACAATGTTTGGATCTAGAAAGGTAGAAGAAGAATAGATCTACACTTTAATCTCTAACTTTGATTTGCAGAAGAAGAAAGGGAGTTGATTCAGTCCAGGCACCGATAGCATTTAGGCCTCCATCGATTTTCAGTGAAGAAAACAAGAGAAATGAGCCTATATTTATAGCTGCCAGCCCCCATAATTCGACCTGCCACCTCATCCTTAAGGGGGTTGACCCACCCCTTAGGAGGTCGACCCTGGGGTCGACATCCCCTTGAGTGGTCGACCTATGAGTCGACACCCCCTTAAGGGGTCGACTCGGCTCACCCCGAATTCTGAAATTTTGAATTTTGAACTGAGATTTTGAACTTCTGGACCCTATATATATATATATATATACATATATACATATATATATATATATAAAATTATCTTACGCGTATACAAACTTCAAACCCTCATAACTTCTTCATATGGTGCCCTTTTTACGCAAACCAAATGTCTATCTTGACAAGAATTTTGATACGGACACAATGGCGTAGTCCATTTTCCTTAATTTTGAATATTAAATTAATTATTATTTAATTTATTCTCTTTTATTATTATTAAAATTACGGGGTGTTACATTCTCCCCTACTCCAAGGATTTCGTCCCTGAAATCTCCAAGTTAAGAAGAATGTATATCCTACCATCCACATCCATCTACTCGTCCACCAATCACTGACATCCATTGTCCTCAAAAGACTTCTAATGTTTATATAAACATATGCAAAGGTGTGTTTATATGTCCTAATAATAATGTGAAGATCAGGCGGTCTCCTTATTCAGTCGACCTCCTTAATGCAATGTATGTTAGTGTTATGATATAACATGCATGCAATAATCCTATTTTAACATGTAAATTCTACATGGGTGCACAAACATCCGTCCAAATGCAACATCCACATGATGATACATTCAATTTCATCCATAAAATGAAAAGAAATGCACACACATCCATATGTAATATGAGGGTGATTTAGCCGATCTAGTGCCTAATGTGTGTGTATATGCATCCACGAGCAACCACTAGCAAATACTTGCATCCACTTGCATCCTCCAAACATAACATGTCTCAAACACATGTTTACATTCATAAGATTCCAAATTAGAGGTCGAAGATTCGATCGATAGGACATACTCAAGTGATAGAAACAAGCAAAAATAAAGGCTTAGGAAAAGGAAGTTAAGAACATACCCTCAAAAAGGAAAGGGTACGAAGCACGAATCTTATGTTTGGTCTCCTAAGTTGCATCCTCCGTGTTATCTCCCCACTTAACCTTAATCAACTTGATTTCTCAATTGCGTAATTTCTTAACTTCTTATCAAAGAATACGGGAAGGAACTCATCTGACTGCCACCTCCCGTTCCACCACTACTTATTCCAATACACTCGGCTCAACTACTTCCGCAGTGTCATGCAAACACTTCTGCAAATGAGAAACATTGAAAACATCATGAACTCTGGATAGTCTCTCCGGTAGCTTTACTCTTATAGACCATTTGGCCAATCCTTTCTATTACGGGAAATGGCCTTACAAATCTCAGTGCCAATTTCCCTACAGATCCGAAGCGAACCACATTCCTCAAAGGTTATACTTTAACGAAAGCCATATCTCCTACTTCAAATTCAATGTCAGTCCTTCTATTGTCAGTGTAGGATTTCTGTTTGCCTTGAGCGGTCTTTATTCGTTGTCGGATAAGATCAATCTTCTCGGACGTTTCCCTAACCATATCTAGTCCAAGTATAGCCTTTTTGTAGATTCTTACCAACAAGATGGTGATCTACAGTGTCGTCCGTATAATGCTTCGAAAGATGCCATGCAAATGCTAGCTTGATTACTGTTGTTATAGGTAAACTCTACTAAAGGAAGATGCTCTTTCCAAGTCCCTCTGAAGTCTAGGATACACAGCCTCAAAAGATCTTCAAGAACTATGTTCACCCTCTCCGTCATTCCATCTGTCTGAGGATGATAAGCGGTTCTCAAACATAACTGTGTACCTAATGCTTCTTGCAAACTCCTCCAAAATTCACTATTTGGGATGGGGTCACGATCGCTTACGATGCTGGAAGGTACTCCATGAAGAAGGACTATCTCACGAACATAAATTGCTACCAAAAGCTGCCATCCTCTTACTCTTAACTAGAATAAAATAAGCACTCTTAGAAAGTCTATCTACTACCACCCAAATACTGGTGTTGCCTTTCTTTGATCGAGGCAAACCATCTATGAAGTCCATAGAGTCGCTCTCCCACTTCCACCGTGGAACCTCCAAAGGATGAAGTAAACCACCGGGCTTCTTTTGCTCAACTTTGACTTGCTGACAAACTAAACATTGAGAAACAAACTCTGCCACATCTTTCTTTATCCCAGCCCAAAATAAAACCCTTTCTCAAGTACCTCCTCTATTTGCTTGCTAAGCTCCCTCCTTTCCTTTGGAACCATATGGTGCACAGGTAATGCAACTGGCTTTGCATTGTCCACCAAATATATGCCAAAATCGATTTCATGGTCAGAGGTAATCCCCGAACCTCCCCAAAAACATCAGAATATTCTCGCACTACCATTATTGATCGCAGATCATCAATAGATTCATCAAGAGACTCTAGGAAACTAAGCATAACAGACCCCTTTGGGTCACAAGAAATCTCAAGGGTCCTCTCATGGCAAGTCAAAAGTCTAACGACCCTCCTCTCACAAACTAGAATGGCATCATACATGGTCAGCCTATCCATCCCTAGAATCAAACCGTAGCCCATAAAACTGAGCACATACGCGTCGCACTCAAATTCAATGCCTAAGATAGATATTCTCAAACCCCGATAAATCATAGACAAATGAGCCAAACCACCAATGGGGTTTGAGACAACAATGTGATCTAGTACCATACTAGTATTTAAGTGCAGAGATTCAACCACAGAATAAGATATAAATAAATGTGAAGCGCCAGAGTAAAAAAGAGTTCGAATAGGATGACTGGAAACAGAAATCAAACCTTCCACGGAAATTTTCCTACCTCTATCCGTAGCACTGGTCGCGAGAGCATGCACCTGGCCTCCAGAAGCTCCTGCTTTTTGACCTTGTCCCTGTGGTCCCTATTTCTTCGGGAACTCCCTAGCAAAGTATCCGACCTCTCCACAATTGAAGCAAGTATTCTTCCTTCTTTTACAGTCTTTGACCAAGTGACCCTCTCGTTCACAACTGTGACATTTCCTCTTATCCTTAGCCTTGTCATTCTTTCCGCCCTTCTTTTGTTGTTGTTGTTATCCTTTCTTGTGCCATACCTTTTTATTTTGTGTTTCCTCGACCTTAGCCCCTTTCTTTTCACCTTTAACTGAGATTTATCTATGTTCCTTTCCTGCACCATCATTTTTCCCCTCCTTAGGTTATGCTCCTTAGCCCTGACTCCTTTATTCTCCTTTTAACCATTCTTACATAACAAGCTAACAAGTCTCTCGAAAACTGTCTCCACCGCATGGAAATTTTTGCTAAAATCGAGAAAATTAGTTGTAGGTGAAACTACTGCAGCTACAGATGGAGGTTAGACACTTCATTGCCCTTCAACATGTGCCGTAGTTTTAACATGCCTACGGAACCATGCCGCTATGGGGACACCATTAGGGAAGAATCGGTTCCCTAGACAAAAAGGAAAAAGGAATTAAGCGGAGAATCGAGAGATATTTTATATGGCTTTGGGGAATATGTTTTTCAAAATATATTTTGTTTTGAAAATGCTTCATTTTAAAACCTTTTTGAAAATGTTTTCAAAAACTTTTATCTAATCTGGTAACCTTCATCTCTAATACCAAGTGTGACACCCCACGTCCGTTATGTTGAGTCAAGAGATTATGGAGTTTTGATTTCTGACAAAGAAATAAGCCGTGATCGAAAAAAAGAAGATTTTTTTGGTTTGAAGACATACAAAGAGCTACATACGGTATTCTAGATTAAAGGTTGATTATTTGGTGTTTTAATAGTGATGCTTATGTTAATATCCATCCTTAAATAATCTCACACCTCAAAATATATATATATATATATATATACGAATATATATATATATATATATATATATATATATGCACATTAATTGTGCAAACAGGGAAGAACTGGTCGACCACCCATAATTGGACCTGTCGATCGTTTCTACCCAGAATGCACAACGAACGTGCACGTATGTATATATTTTCAAATTCCTGTCTACCGGTTCTTTTTGACCTGTCAACCGTTTTCATTCAGAAAGCAACCTTTCAAAAAGCCACTCCTTTCAATTAAGGGTTGCATCTCTTTCTATTCACCAATAATCATGGGTATTGTTTGTTACTCTTCACAAAGGGTTACAACTAGTTATTCTCTATATAAACAACATGAGATCATCATTCTTTTTAACTAATTCTTGACTTGATTACTCTCTCTATACTCTTGATCTCATTTCTATATTCTCAAGCACTCAATTGCTCATATTCAATAATAGATCATTTGAATCCTAGAATCTATATAATATTCTTTTGATTCAATACGATATTCACTTCCAAATCTTCATATATACAAATATTCTATTTGAGGATAAGATTATAGGAAGGTTGTACTCCAAGTGACAAACTCGTGTTATCAAGAACGCATATTGTCAACAACAATTGTATTCGTCTTAGCTGAAGTCCTCGGTGTTGTAAGAGGCACATGTTGAAGTCCTCGGTGTTGTAATAGGCCTGAAATCCCATTCGTCTGCTCAGGTGTTGTAAACTTGTTCGTCCAGGTGAAGCGAGGTGGCTGTTAGTAAAAATCCAGATAGAAGTCTGGGACTGGACTTAGGACGGTGCTTCGAACCAGTATAAAAATCTTTGGTTTGATTTTTCTATTTTACTGCATTTACTATTACATATCTATGATTAGCATATCATCTTTCATAGTTGTTGTATATTTGTGTGATATATACCATAATACAAGATCCGTGTGTACTATACTAGCACATACATTCTTTTCAAAAAGGTTACTATCATTCCCTCTTTACTCCAATTTATTAAAATATATCCATTTATGGTCGTAATGCACTACACGTCCCACGTTAAACCTACAACTTGCGGATGTTGGTTATGCTGCGCGGCTCAGGGCAGACTTCTTCCACAAGTTGGGTTTAACCTCGTGTCATAGCACATCTCGTATTTATGCACCTAGAACCATGACATTAGATTCGCCACTTATGTTCGCTGGACATGCCAGGGGGTTCAGGGGAGGCTTCCACCTCAAGTGTGATCTAACCTCGTGTCTAGGCACAGTTACAGTTTCTAATTACTGTAATCCTAGGCATTTCTTTATTAACCCATTTTTACCTACGTCGTTATAGGTTTCATGCCCCTTTTTCCTAATTATGTTCATAATGAATTATATGCCCTAAATTCATATGCATCAACAATTTTCAAGTAATGCCAAATTCCTCATTCACAAATTATCCCCAATTTCATGTTCATAAACAATACTCAAGTTATGCCAAATTAACATTCACATGTTTCATTCAGGTCATGCCTAAACTTCCAATTACAAATTTATGCCAACTTCAATATTTTACCCCTCATTCCCCGTTAACACATTCGCTCGTTTTAGCGACATGCCCAGGCTCGAAAGTAGCCATGCTATAAAAAAGTAAAAAGGAAAGGTTGAAGGGAAGATGACAAAGACGATTATTCTAATAGAATTGACATAAACCTTTCATGGCATAATGTTAAGATGAATATTTAAGAACATATCGGTGAATTTGTGATAATCAATGGGTTCTAACAAAGTAGGGATGTTATAATAGGAATTATTAGATCTAAACTAGGATTTCGATGCCCAGCACTTAACGGATCCAAATTAACCACAACATGATAGGTACAAGATGATATAAATATTGAATTAGATCTATAATCAAAAGTAGTCTAACATGATAAAGGTTATGATCCAAGTCATAGTATGCCAAAATATCACAGATTCACAAGTTATTACAGATCTGAAGTGATTCAAGGATTAACATGCATAGATCCAAATTGCAGTCCCATCATGTTTACTTTTTATTTATTTAAATCTAAAAGCAACTTGAAACCCACAAAGTTTGGATCCAGAAAGGTAGAAGAAGATCAGATCTACAATTGAATCTCTAACTTTGATTTGCAGAAGAATAACGGTATTTGATTCATTTCAGGCACAGACAACATTTTGGCCTCCATTGACTTTCAGTGAAGAAAACAAGAAAAATGAGCCTGTATTTATAGCTGTCAGCCCCTGAATTCTACCTGCCACCTCATCCCTAGGGGGTCGACCCACCCCTTAGGAGGTGGACCTTGGGTCGACACCCTCTTGAGGGGTCGACCTAGGGGTCGACACCCCCTTAAGGGGTCGACTCGGCTCACCCCGAGATATATATATATATATTTATCTTGCGTGTGTACAAACTTCAAACCCTTATAACTTCTTCATATGGTGTCCGTTTTATGCAAACCAAATGTCTGTCTTGACCAAAATTTCGAGACGGACGCAATGGCATAGTTTGTTTCCCTTAGTTTTGAATATTAAATTAATTATTATTTAATTTATTCTCTTTTAGTGTTATTAAAATTATGGGGTGTTACGTACAGTTTCTTATAACTGTAATTTTGGGCGTTACAATTATTCCTATGTCATAATAGGTTTTTCATGCCCCTTTTCCCAAGTTATGTTCATAACGAACCATATGCCCCAAATTAAGGTCTTTACTCACAAGTTGATTTATGCCCCAAATTCATGTTCATATATTTCATTCAAGTTATGCCCAAATTTCCAATTACAATTTACGCCCCAAATTTTACCATTTTCCCCTCGTTCCCAATTTAACGCATTCGCATATTTCAGCGGCATGCCTAAGCTCGAAGGTAGCCTGGCTATAAAAATAAAAGGGAAAAGATGAAGGGAAGAGGACAGAAATGATCATACTAACAAGATTTACATATAATGGTAGAAATAGGCATAAACATATAGTGGCATAATGACAAGATAGACACATAGGAATAGATATGATGAACACATGACAATAGAACTGATTCTAACATAATAGGGACACAATAAACAGGCATGATGAGGTCTAAACAGTGAATTAAATATCCAACTAGTAACAGATCTGATTTAACCCCAAACATAATAGGATCAGGCATGAGGTGATCTAAATAGTGAATTAGACCTATAAAAAGTGGTGATTCTGACATGGTAAATATGCATAGGTTCAGATCTAGTTTAATCGTCATCTCAGAATAAATTAAATAAACAGGTTATAGCAGATCTGATATGATTCAAGTTGTCACAGGCATAGATCCAAGTTATAGTCATGTCAAGATTTACTTTTAAACATTTAGATCTAAAATTAACATAAACTCACTGTGATTGGATCGAGAAAAATAGAAAAAAGGTTAGAGATGTTGAATCATATATCTCTAAACTCTAGTTGACTGCTGAAGAAGAAAAGACATGATTCAATCTAGGCAGAGGCATCATCTAGTTCTCCATTATTTTTTGTATGGAGAAACAAGAAAACTGAGGCTATATATATAGCTTTCACCAAACCATAATCTGCCCAGATATGCCGTAGGGGGATCGACCCCCCACCCCTCTTATGGGGTCGACCCAGGGGTCGACACCCCTTGATGGCGTCGACACCCCTGGAAGGGAATTTCCCTGCTCCCCAATTCTCTTGATTTTGAATTTTTTTGAATTTTCTGGATATATTTTATTTACATATATTCTTCTTATGCGTATACAAACTTCAAACCTTAATAACTTCTTCATATATTGTCCGTTTTACACAAACCAGGTGTCTATTTTGACCAGAATTCCGAGACGAACTCTATGGCGTTGTCCGTTTCCCTTAACTCTGAATATTAAATTAATAATTCTTTAATTTATCATATTTTAGTGTTGTTAGAATACGGGGTGTTACAATTTCCCATAGCTCGCAACCCTTATTTATACCCTTCCATTAACCCACTAATGAGCCTCTCTAAATCAGCCCATTAAGGCTTCACAAACCTGAACAGCCAAATATTAACTTAAAAACAACAATTTATCCCAAACCGCGGAGCCAAATCTTTAATGTGACCACACTACGGAAAGGCAATCATCGTTTCCTTTCCAATGGCATAGGTCCCACCACCTGATTTGACCTGAGTCAAAAGTTATGGCCTTTACAAGACTAAAAGGGGCAAAATGGTCATAAACAAAATTGGTAAAAATTATGGACATGTCTCACATCCCTATAAGCAACATATTAAAATATGGGAATGATCCAACCCCTAGGGAATAAAATAAAAATATTTTATGATCCTCCAATACGTAAAATGCGGGCTGTTACATTCTCCCCCCTTCCCCACTTAAGAATTTCACCCCCGAAATTCCAAGCAAACATAAGCAACCACAATAATTCCTCATGCATATCGTCTATGAGAAGCCAATTCTATCATCCAACTAGCAAACATCAAGCCATGCATCCACAGCCTTATCTTAGCACGCGGAATTCTATCAAACAACAACAAGATTCAATGATGATACAGTATCAAAGAGTCCTACCGACGAAGAGTTCTGGATGAGTCGCCCTTGTGTTTCTACCGTCTCCCACGTACAATCGTCGCCATCTTCAATCCATTGTACCATGACTAGCTTAACCGTCTTCCTTATAATCTATTTCATGTCATTTCCCACAACACGAAGTGGTTTACGAGGTTTTACAACTGTGGTTTCTACTTCTAGGTCTTCGTACTGCTCTGGAGATACCACCACATTCTAATCATGCACGAACTTCCGTAGAAATGACACATGGGAATCATTATGCACACTCGACATCTTCTCAGGTAACTCCAATCTACACGCGAGCTTTCCTACTCGCTCGACTATCGGATATGGTCCAACGAACCTAGGAGCCAACTTTCCGTTGCTTCTAAATCAAGCCAAATGCTTCAATGGCGAGTTCTTCACGAAAACCATGTCGCTAACATCGAATTCCAAATCCTTACGTTGCTTATCGGCATAACTCTTCTAAATATCTTGGGCTGCCTTCATTCGTTGCCGAATGACCTCAATACAGTCCAAGGTCTCTCTTATCAGCTCTGGCCCAAGTATCAACTTTTCTCCAGTTTCTAACCAACATGCCGGAGAATTGCACGGCCTCCCATACAATGCCTCGTATGGTGCCATCCCAGTGCTAGATGTAGATGGTCCTCCCATGCTCCCTCAAAATCCAACACACAAGCTCTTGGGAGATCCTCCGAAACACAGTTAACCCTCTCGGTTTGACCATCAGTTTTGGGATGGTGAGCCGTATTTAAACACAACTCGGTTCCCAAAACTTCCTGCAAACTCACTTGTAAATAATGGATCTCAGTCACTCACTATGCTCTTTGGGATACCGTGGAATCGAACTATCCATTTCACATAAAGCTCATCCAATTTCAGTGCTATCCTAGTTGATTTGACAGGAATGAACCTTGCACTTTTAGTCAAACTATCCATGATGACCAAAATCCCTTTATTTCCTACCCTAGTTCTAGGTAGTCCATCGACAAAATCCATCGATATCTGCTTCTACTTCCACGTAGGAACTTCTAATGGCTGAAGCAGTCTACTCGGCTTTTTTTTTCCAGCTTTCACCAACTGACAGTTCATGCACTTGGAAATGGACTTTCCAATATCTCGCTTCATCTCCTCCCAATAGCAGACTCGCTTCATGTCCTGATACATTTATTACCACCGGGATGAATCGTCAACATCGAGTGATGGCATTCCCTCGGAACCTCATCTCTCAATCTGTCGATATCAGGAACAACTAGTCACCCTTTCTTTCGAAGCCATCCTTCTTGATCGACTTCGAACTCTTTATTCTCTGGTTCCAGCTTCTGGATAAACTCGACAAGCTTCACATCTCGCTTTTGGCTCTTGCCAATCATTTCTACAAGAGTGGGTCTTATCGACACGCTTGCCAACATTTCTGGCTCCAACTCACATCGTGGCTTGAAATCTAACCTTGCCAAATACTCGAGGCTCTTCCATTCCGAAAACATCGCTCCCAAACTTGCGTGTCTTCGACTTAACGCAGTTACAACTAAGTTACCCTTGCCATGAGTATAGACTATACCAAAATCATACGATGCTAGAAACTCTAACCATTGTTGTTGCCAAAGATTCAAATCCTTTTAAGAGAGAAGAAACTTCAACAACTTGTGATCTGTGAACAACTCAAATCGAACTCCCAACAGGTAATGCCTCCACATCTTCAGAGCGAACACAATTATCGCCAACACCAAATCATGAGTTGGATAGTTTTTCTCATGCGGCTTTAGCTGTCGACTCACATAGGCCACAACCTTATCCTCCTGCATCAATACTGCTCCAAGTCTAGTACTACGTGCATCGTTGTATACCACCATCTCTTTATTCCCACTTGGAATGGTCAACACAAGAGCACTCATCAACCTCTGCTTCAGGATCCCAAATGCTTGCTCACACTTTGCATGCCATGTGAACTGTAACACCCCACGTCCATTTATGTCACTCACAAAGGGAATGCATTAACTTCTATGGAGCGTTTTAAGTGTGTACAGAACAGAAACTTAAGAACAAGATAGATATAAATAGTACTTAAAAATTTAAAACTTTATTCATTGCAGCGGTAAACACTTAAGTTTGATTACATCATCAAAAACCAGAGTCAAAGTACATAATATCCATCTTGACTAAATCAAAGTACATACATTGAAAGACATAACCCCAATACAAAAATAGCCATAAATAAGATAGGCTGAACTTTTACTTCAGCGATCCAAGCAACTTCTAGAAGCAAGTGATACAGCTGTCCAAAATCAAGCTCCACTGGTGCTAGTTCCACCCTGAGCACCTAGGGGTGGAAAGGAAGAAAAGAGGTGGAAACAAAAGGGGTCAGACATAAAGTTTGACGAGTGCGATAATTTTAACAATATAGTTACCAAAATAACTAGGCTAAGGCATAATTTGGAAAATAAGGAAATGACTGTGAACAATTGGGTATGACAGAATAAACAAGGAAATAAGATTGAACAAAGATAACGTTAAAGGCGCACCTAAACCACTATAAGATAATTACTATACTGCACCACCACTAGTCACCCTAAGGTTGATCCCGCCTACAGAACTTAAATATGATAATCGTAGTTTCGTGCACCCCTAGTTGCCTTTATAAGTGCCGCCTGCCCCTATCTCCACAAGGTGTACCCACTACCCCCAAGCGATCGGCTCCCTAACTCGTAGATACCCGTGTTGGCCCCACAGTGGGGTGTATCACTCCCCAAAGTGGCAACCCGATACCACCAATAATGCACGGCTTATACCTACACGATGCAACAACGTCTTACCTACCACCCCGGGCCCACACACGCACATGAACCCGTTGGACTTGCGTTGCCACCGCTAACCCGTTTTGGCCTCTTACAGCCAAGCCCAGTACGCGTGTCCCGTCCTCGACTTGGGTCGAGCCCACAAAGATACTTATGGGTTACTGGTTGAAACGAGCCCCCGTTACTTGACACAAGCTATCCACCTAAGCTTGGTCCCCTCTAGTACATCCCAGTTAACCCTCTTCATATTCATGTTCACTTACATGTTTCAATTTTGGTTAAGTGTTTCTAATCGTATTTCAAATGCCATCCAAGGCACCCACTAAATTCCGCATGCCACCCAAGGCACCCACTTAACCCCCTTATGTCGCACTACATGTTTATCTGGTTAAGTGTTTCTTAATTCATTAAGACTGTAACCTTATACAGACCTCCCACATTAGACTGGCATTTGTGGCAGCTGGATTTGTCGGGCGTGTCCGGGCAGTCTTACACCACAAACGAACCTAACCTCGTGTCTTTACAACTGTTACGTATTTAATTTATGCCTAAGACCTCTCACATTAGACTGGCATTTGTGGCAGCTGGATTTGCCGGGCGGGTCCGGGCAGTTTTACACCACAAAAGAGCCTAACCTCGTGTCTTAGACGATTAATTACACATAATTAATTATTCCCCAATTTGAATTAATATCCCTATTCAAATTATCAATCAATTCCAAATTTAACTATGGCCATAATTGACTCAATTATGTCCATCTATTTATGGTATGCAAAATCATACCAATTTCATCACAAATTAATTTTATGCCATTTAAGGCATTTATGCCAATTCTCAATATTAAATCTATTAATATTATCCTATTACCCCACGTTGTACGTTCGTTCGATTAACACAAAATATACGTTAGACTTGGATAGTCTAACTTATGGAATAAAGAGAAAACATCACAACATACATAGAAATAAAACTAGATCTAAACGTAAGTTTGAACTTGCATGTGTGAATGAGGTTCTTCATCTAAAAGCTTGCATAGGCCAAAGTCACAATTTGCATATAACTACATATGTCATTGATTCTAAATCTAAAGGTGTAAACTTGTTTAGGTAATAGTCACAAACTTGCATAAATCATGTATGTCATAGATCTACATCTAAAGGTGTAAACTTGCATAGGCAATAACCACAAACTTTCATAACATGATTCATACTCCAAACACGTATATTTATATAAACTTACATATGTGATTTATGCAACATAACGATGGTGTAAACTTACATCTAAACATGTAAACTAGCATGTAGAATTTAGCATATAACTCATACATGTCATAGACTAACTTTAGAACTAAAATAGATTTCATGAAACATGTAAGGTTATACATAAAATTTTCACTAACTTGCATACATACATATGATTTATCATATGAATTAGTCCCAACCACATAACTAAACTAGCATATGAAACATCAATATGGATTGTTTATGCATAAGCCAATCATAGAATTACAACATAGAAGTTAACATCACAACTTTACAACATAGATGATAACATCATAGAATTTACAACATAAATGATAACATCACAATTTTACAACATAGATGATAACATGCGGTCAATAATTCACAACATAACCATATAATCTGCATCATAACTCAATCCAATTAAATTGTTAATTATTTTATTAAAGAAATTGAACTCACAACTCAAAGAAGGTCTTGAGTTCTGAAATCTGAGTTCTGAAGTTGAATTAGCTTTCCTTTGAAGTAGATTCGTTATTAGAGTTGAATAGAATTGAATTTGATTAGCTTTCTTCCTCTCTAATTGGTGGCGGCTATTCTAGGTTGCAAGGTGACGGCATGGAGGCCATGAGTCTAATTTTAATTTGATTTTAGGGTTTGAGTCTACATGTCTTTTTATAGAGTTTAGGATTAATTTAAGCCATCTGATCAACCCAGAATTAATCCCAGCCAATCAGAGCAGATCAGAAACCTTAATGAGTCAGCATACAGTCATTAATAGGTCACCAATCAAATCTGCCCCCGGGGGGCAGGGGAGGGGGGAGGGGCAGATCGACCCCCAGGTCGACCCTATGGTCGAACTGGTGAGGGTAGGTCGACCCTATGGTCGACCTGGCCTTGGCGGGAAATTTCACGCCTGACCCAATTTGACTCTAAAATTTGAATTTTCGAAATCTGTTTTGAATTTTCTGAAACTTCTGATGGCCATAACTTCTTCATACAAAGTCCAATTCATGCAAACTCGGACTCTATCTCAAACAAAATTCCGAGACGAACACAATAGCGCAAACCGTTTCCCTTAATTCTCACATCTGAGATTAGTTATTCTTTAATTTGTGAAGATTAAAATTAAAAATTCTGATGGCCATGCCCACCCTCCGCAACGCCCAGAAATGCTCCTCCTTGGTATGGATTATAATCAAGATGGCTACATCTTCCAAACATTGGAGCAACATGACATGCAAATTGATGACAACAGATATGATGTAATGACGGATGAAGCAGAGCGTTGGGTGTCTGGACTCATTCCAACCCATGAGCAGGATCTGGCAATGTTGATTCATCACAATGTGGATCAGTTTGTGCCTCGTTGGGACCCTTTTGCAGATCTGGATCTTTCAGTACCCCTCCCCCTTCAGTTGACACCCCAGTAGGAGCATCAACATCAAGCTATTCAGGATAACCTCGAGCATGCTGACAGCGAGCAACACCCCCAAGCTCCCCAGGAACATCAGGAATCAACTTCCCCTTTGGTGGTATCCTCTACAATCAGGCGGAGTGCCAGGATCAGCAGGCCACAGTCCCTTCCGCCTGAAACCTCTGGTACCTTTTTTGTACCTGTTGTTTTTTCTTCTGCTAATAAGGCTTTAAACAAAAAACTTGCTAAATGCATGGGCGTGAGTCTGCATGATACACACTATTCTGCCATGCAAACCCTAGAACAGTAGCGTACTAACCGAATTAAATGAAGATTGTATCTTGGAACATTCGTGGGTCAGGGGACCCTACAAAAAATCGTGCTCTCAATCTAATCATTTCCCCTCTTCGTATTGATATTTTATTTATACAAGAATCTAAAGTCTCTAATCCACCCAACGCTCTTATTCGTCAACTTTGCGGCCCCCATCTCTCTGGTTGGTCCCATGTGGATGCAGTTGACTCACGTGGTGGACTTATTACTGCGTGGAACGAAAATATCTAGAAGCTTTGTCATACCTCGTATCACCCTTATGTTTTGCACGTAATCCTCCTCCACAACCCCTCCAACACTTTCTTTCATTTCGCCAATGTTTACGCTCCCAATGACCCTCACCTTAGATCAGAAGTTTGGCAATTCTGCCTCAACTTATCTCATAATATTAATGGCCCATGGATCATTGGTGGTGACTTCAACACTACTAGATTTTCCTTTGAACGTAATTCAGGAACCCCCTCCGTTGATTCCGACTCTTTTAACTCCGTCATCAATTCATGCCAACTCATTGATCCACCCATTAATAATCGTAGATTCACTTGGTCCAGCAGAAGAGACAATCCTTCTTTATCAAAAATTGATAGATTTTTCTTTAATTTAGCCTGGGAAGATCTTCTTCCCCTCTCCTTGGTCAAGGGCCTCGCCACAACTATTTCTGACCATTGTCCAATTGTCCTTGACACTCAAGATAATGCTTCGATTAAGAGACCATTTAGATATGAGAGATTGTGGACACTTGAACCCTCCTTTGAAGATTTCATCAAACACATTTGGTCTCAACCTTTGAATTATAATTCTGCAACAACCAGAGTGGTTCATAAGCTTCGCTCTCTTCGCAAATTAATTCGCCCTTGGGCTAAGAGCATTTGGAATTCTTTGAAATCCAGAATCTCATCCACTCAAGATGCCATTTTAAACTTAAACCTCATTGAGGAGAGTCGTCCACTAACTGACCTGGAGAAGCACACCTTGAAAAACCATGAATTGGAACTAGAGAGACTTATCTAGCAAGAAGAAATTGGATGGAAACAACGATCCAAAGCTAGATGGATTAATGAAGGGGATAAAAACACGGCATACTTTCACCGTTTAGCTAATGGCCACCGACGAGCTTCATTCATTTCTGAAATAATTCACGCCAACAACTCATTTTCTGATCCTAAAGAAATTTGCTCCCTGTTCACACAATTTTATAGAAGTATTCTGGGTTCACAAGCCCCTCCATCCCCTTTGATTGATTGGCACAAACTTTATCCTAACCCTAAGCATATTGCCATTGATCACCCATTCACAGAAGGAGAGATTTGGGCTGCAATTAATGATATGGCAGCAGACAAGGCTCCTGGGCCTGATGGCTTTGGCCCATGTTTTTTCAAGCATTTTTGGCCCACCATCAAATCTGACATTATTGATATGTGCACTGAATTCTACACTGACCCATCTACTATTGCTAAACTTAACTATGCTAATATAATCCTCATTCCTAAATTCCCTGGAGCTAACACCCTCCCAGCATTTATACCCATTAGCCTCCTCAATACTACTTTCAAAATCATCACCAAAATATTAGCTAACAGACTTCAAAACCATATCTCTGAGTTAGTAGGTATTGAACAATCCGCCTTCATTCTGGGAAGAAATATATTAGACTGTGTTGCTGCTACACAGGAGATCATCTCCTTTTGCCACACCATGAACTCCCGTGGAGTGCTTCTCAAACTTGATTTCTCTAAAGCTTTTGATTCGGTTAACTGGTTTTTCATCCTGGACCTTATGTATCACAGAGGCTTCCCCATGCAATGGTGTAACTGGATCAAGCATATTCTATTCACTAGTTATTCAATGATCAATATCAATGGAGAAATTGGCGGCAAAATTAAATCTAAAAGAGGCTTACGACAAGGAGATCCACTTTCACCTTTACTTTTTGTCTTGATTGCTGATGTCTTCAATCAAATGGTGAAACTCTCATCAACTCACAACATCCTCTCTGGCATTTCTCTTCTTAACTCCAATCTCTCCACAACCAACTTACAATTTGCCGATGACACGATTCTCTTTACCGTTCCTTCACCCCAAAACATCCACAGCCTTAAAGTTCTCCTTTACACGTTCGAACTCATCTCTGGTCTTTCTATCAATTTCAATAAAAGTTCTGTTATTATGTTGGGAAATTGTTCTTCTCTTGGTGCCCCTATTGCCAAATGTTTAAATTGCAAGGTTGGTTCTTTCCCCATTACTTATCTTGGCATACCCCTTCGCCCTACTAAACTTCATAAATCAGACTGGATTCCTCTTATTTCAAAGATTGAATCTAGGCTTTCATCTTGGAAGGCAAATTCCTTGTCCTCTACTGGTCGCCTTGTGCTCCTCAAGCATGTTCTCTCCTCAATACCAATGTACTGGATGTCGTTTCACAAATTACCCATCTGGGTTATCAACAAGATTGACTCTATTCGAAGTTCTTTCCTTTGGAATGGTGATAAGCTCAAAAGACTAGTCAACTGGCATACAGTTTGTCTCCTTTACTCTCATGGGGGACTGAACGTCCCTCAGCTTGCCTCCTTCAACAAAGCTCTGTTGGCTAAATGGATTTGGCGTGCTCTTTCCCCTTCTCATTTCATATGGAAAGATTGGATCTTAATGCGGCTCTACAATGCAAACCTAGCTTTCATCCTTCACTTCAGCCCTGCCTCTAACCCATCTCCGTTCTGGAGGGGAGTTTTATCCTCCCTCGCGAGAATCAAACCGCTTTTCCATGTTAAAGTAAATAATGGTGAATCATGTTTGTTTTGGCAAGATATTTGGTTCAGAGAACTTCCTCTTTCCTCCTCCTTACCCAACCTTGGATCCATTTACATTCCAAACCCTCAGACGGTTGCTGAAGCCTTTAATTTGGGCCCATTGGGTTTGTTTCCCAGTTCCATATTTGGGCCATCCAGTTTACCAGAGTTGGCTAAGATTGAAATGCTCATTAATTCATTTCAACTCTCGCATGGGCCTGACTCCTTTTATTGGGCTTTGGGCTCCTCCAGAAAATTTTCAGTCAAGTCTTATTATAATTATTTGATCCATCCTGGTCGATGCTACTCTTTCTCCAGAGTCTGGAACTGTCATCTCCCCCCTCGAATCATTTTCTTTCAATGGCTCTTAATTCACAATCGCATCAACACAAAAGACAGACTCCGCCGATTTGGGATCGATGTCAACCCCATTTGCGTTCTTTGCAACCTGAGTAATGAATCCCTCACCCATCTTTTCTTTGATTGTGACTTTTCTTTTGCGGTTTGGGCCGCGGTTAACTCATTCATTCTTGGGTTCGTCCCTTCTTTCTGCTCTTTCTTCGATTACTGGTAGCACAATCCCCCTGATCCCTCGTCTGACTCACTGGTAGCGATCTTCTCCTGGTGTATCTGGTTAGAACGAAATGCATGCGTATTCGGAAGATCCAAAAAGTTATTCTGGGGAACTTGTTTTCATATTCTGCATCTCTTCGAATTATGGATAGGCTCGACCAGGCACGCTCGTTTCAGACTCTCCCTCCCCCAGCCTCTCTCGCCTGGATCGGAAGAGAGCAGCTCGCTATTTCCTCTGTGATCTGGTTGGAACGAAGTTTAAGTATGTAGCTCTATTTTGGTAGTGTACTTATCACTCAGCGGTGTTGTGGTTGCATTATGTACATCTTAATAGTACTCTTTAGACTGTAATATATATGACCATCTTGGTCTACTCTTAGGCTGCTACTGGTTGGGCCTGTCAACCAGATATTATTACTAGTTCTTTTGCATCTACCTGTAACCGGCTGTGTAGTGCCCGCTACACACCTGTTTTCCTCAAAAAAAATACGGGTTATTACATTCTCCCCTCCTTAAAGGATTTCGCCCCCGAAATCTCCAAGTTAAGGAGAATGCATATCCTAACATCCAAACAACCATCTACTCAACCATCAAACACAGTCATACATTGTCTTTATAAAATTCCTAATGTTGTATGAACATATGCAAGAAGTGTGTGTATATGTTCTCTATCTAATGCAAAATCAGGTGGTCTACTGATTCAATTGATCTCCTTAATGCAAACCATTGTAGTGCTATGCATCCATTATGTATGCGAAAGAATCCTATCGATACATATTATTTCTACATGTGTGCACAACCATCCACCAAAATGCAACATCCATATGATAACACAACCATTGTACATCCATTAACTTAAATATGCACACACATTTATATGAAATATGCAATATGAAGTGAGTGAGCCGATCTAGTGCCTAATTTGTGTGTATATGCATCCACGAGCAAACACTTGCATCCACATGCATCCATCATACATAACATGTCTCAAACACATGTTTCAACCACAGGACTACCCTATCTAAAGTTCAAAGATACTAGTAAGAGGACACACTAATGATAAGATAAGTACAAGCTAAGCGATAAAGGAGAAATTAAAATACATACCCTGGAAAAGAAAAGGGTACAATGAACGCATCTTCTCTTCCATCTCCCAAGTAGCGTTGCTCTCATCATCTCCCCATTGTACCTTGACTAGCTTGACCTCTCGATTCCTCAACTTCTTAATCTCCGACCCAAGAATTCACGTAGGAGCTCGTCGAATCGTCGCATCACGCTCTATCTCCACCTCTCTAAGCAAGCTCGGCTCTACCACTTCTGCGGTCTCGTGCAAGCACTTCCACAAATGTGATACATGTAATACGTCGTGTACACCACTAAGTCTCTTGAGCAACTCCACTCTATACGCCATCTGTTCAATCCTTTCTTTAATAGGAAACTGCCCTATGAACCTTGGTGCTAACTTCCCAACGGACCCAAAGCGAACGACATTCCGTAATGGAGACACCTTGACAAAGACCATGTCCCCAATATCAAACTCAAGATCTGTCCTCCTTTTGTCCGCATAAGATTTCTGCCTATCTTGCGCTGTCTTCATCCTCCTTCGAGTCAAATCGATCTTTTCCGAAGTCTCTCTAATAATATCGGACCCAAGCAAGATCTTATCTGTAGATTCCCACCAACATGTAGGCGAACGACACGGCCGTCCATAAAAAGAGCCTCGAATGGTGCCATGCCAATGCTAGACTGAAAGCTATTATTATATGTGAACTCCACCAAAGGAAGATGTTCCTCCCATGTACCTTCGAAGTCTAAGACACACAACCTCAATAGGTCCTCTAGATTACGATTTACCCTCTCGATCTGGCCATCCGTCTGAGGATGATATGCGGTGCTCAAACATAACTGAATCCCTACCGCCTCTTGCAATCTCTTCCAAAATTCGCTAGTAAAAATAGGATCGCGGTCGCTCACTATGCTAGAAGGAACACCATGCAAATGAACTATCTCTCGAATGTATACAGAGGCTAACCATAGAGAAGTCCTCTTACTCTTCATGGGAATGAAATGGGCACTCTTAGTAAGTCTGTTTACCATGACCCAAATCCCCGTATTACCCTTCCTCGATCTCGGTAACCCGTCAATAAAGTCCGTCGAGACACTTTCCCACTTCCATTGTGGGACCTCCAATGGGTGAAGCAATCCACTGGGCTTCTTTTGCTCTGCTTTTACTTGTTGGCACACCAAGCATCTAGCGAAAAACTCAGCCACATCCCTCTTCATGCCGGCCCAAAAGTAAACTCGTCTCATGTCCATGTACATCTTGTCCCCGCCGGGATGGATGGTCATCTTCGAACGATGTGCTTCATCAAGAATGGTCTTCCTCAAATCCTCGTCCTGTGGTACACAAAGTCTACCGTCCCTACGTAACCAACCCTTACCATCTAGGGTATACCTACTGAGATGGCTCGATGACTCCCCCCTTTTGAGCTTCTCTACTAACTCAACCAACTGTACGTCATCTCGCTGTGCCTCACCAATCCGTCCCAAAAGCGTAGGTCTGACCTCTAAGGATGCTAGCAAACCGGGTATAAAGTCAATGGAAGGTCTAAACTCAAACGTACAGATGAACTCTAAGCTTCGCCGCTCAACAGACAACGGACTCAAGGACAACCTTTTCCTACTTAAGGCATCTGCCACCACATTACCCTTGCCAAGTGTATATGCTGTCTCGAAGTCGTAGGACTATAAGAATTCCATCCACCTTTGCTGCCTTAAGTTCAAGTCCTTCTGAGAGAACAAGTATTTTAGCGATTTGTGGTCAGTGAACAATTTGAATTTCTCGCCAAGAAGATAATGGCGCCAAGACTTAAGCGCGAAAACAATAGCGGCCAACTCTAGGTCATGTGTAGGGTAATTTCTCTCATGCACTCTCAACTGCATTCCACCATAGCCTATTACCCATCCCTCTTGCATTAAGACTGCGCCTAGTCCTATCCCACAAGCCTCGGTATAAACGGTAAATGGCTTACTCCCATCTGGCAACACTAAGGTTGGGGTTGCGGTCAAAGCTCTCTTTAAACGTTGGAACGCATCATCACAATCTACGTCCCATGTGAAAACTAGGTTCTTCTTCGTCAAGCGTGTTAATGAGGTTGATATTTTTGCGAAGCCTTTGATAAACTTCCTATAGTAGCCAACCAACCCTAAGAAACTCCTCACCTCGGTAGCATTTTTACGGACCTTCCAATCTTGGATGGCCACTATCTTCGCGAGATCCACAGCTATCCCTTCTTTGGAAACCACGTGCCCTAAGAATCGCACTTCCTTCCTCCAGAAGTGACATTTAGAAAATTTAGCTTTAAGGCTATGCGCTCGAAGGGTCTCCAACACTTCCCTAAGATGTAGGGCATGCTCTTACTCGCTCTTAGAAAAGATCAAGATGTCATCCACAAAGACTACCATGAATTTATTGAGGTACTCCCTAAACACCCTACTCATCAAGTCAACAAAATATGCGAGGGCGTTTGTCAAACCGAAGGGCATCACAAGCCACTCAAAGAAGCTGTACGGAGTCCTAAAGACAGTCTTGTCCATGCTATCCTCAGCCACTCTCAACTGATGGAAACTCATGGCTAAGTCCAACTGCGAAAACACTGAGGCGCCAACTAATTGATCGAAGTCAATCCTCGGCAGCGGGTGCCTATTCTTCTTAGTAAGCTAATTAAGTTCTCTATAGTCCACACAAAGTCTAAGGGACCCATCTGCCTTTATGGCAAATACTACTGGAGCACCCCACTCCGATATACTACGTCTTATGAACCCCTTCTCAAGAAATTCTTTCACTTGCTTACTGAGTTCTCTTCTCTCTCTTGGAGCCATGTGGCGCACTGGCAATGCAACTGGCTTTGCATTATCTACTAGATATATTCGAAAGTCTATCTCACGTTTTGGTGGTAAACCCCTCACCTCATCGAAGACATCAACATATTCACGGACTATACGAACAGAATGTAAATCATCATCGGATGCGTCAAGGGATTCTAGGTAGCTAAGCATTACTGGACCTCTAGGGTCACAAGAAATATCAAGGGTCTTTCCACAATGAGTCAACAATCTAACTACCCTTCTTTCACAATCTAGGATGGCCCCGTATCTAGTTAGCCAATCCATACCTAGAATCAAGCCGCAGTCCATGAAGCCAAAAACAAAGGCGTTGCATTCAAACCCAACGTCCAAGATAAACACTCTCAAATCCTGATAGATCATATAAAGATGAGCTGAACCACCAATAGGATTTGAGACTACTAAGGGATCTGTAACTAGACTAGTATCTAGGTGCAGTGTTTCAACTAATGATGTAGAGATAAACGAATGTGATGCGCCAGAATGGAATAAAGTACGGATAGGATGATCAAACAGTAAAACAACACTTTCAATGGAAATTGTAATACCTCGTTCTTGCAGCGGTGGGACCACGAGAGCCTGAACTTGCCCCATTGCCTACCCTGGTGCCATAAGAGCCTGCACCTGTCCTCCCGAGGTAGACCCTGCCCTATGCCCTTTCTTCGGACAGTCCTTAATCAGATGTCCCGCTTCGCCATATTCGAAACAACCAGTCTTCTTTTTCTTCCTACAATCTTTGCTTAGATGGCCGGGTGTCCAATAGTTAAAGCATCTTTTCTTTCCCTTACCATTGTTGCCTTTGCCACCTTTCTTGTTCTGTTGTTGCTGTTGCGGTTTCTTTTGATGCCCTTTCTTCTCGGGTACCTTATTAGCATTGGCGCCCTTCTCCTCTTCATGCATAAGCGCCATGTCAACTAGTCTATCAAAGGTAGCCCCCATGGGGATTTGGGTCATAGCTAACCCATGAAGCGGCTCGTTCAGACCCTTAACAAATCTTAGGGTCTTCTTTTCTGGTGTATTCACCAAGTCCAAGCCAAATCTCGCCAACTGATTGAATTTGTTGACGTATTCTTTCACTGATAGATTGCTTTGCTTCAATTCTTGAAACCTTTCCATGTATAGATTCTCTTCAGCTCGTGAGCAAAACTTCGCCTCAAACCTTCGCCTGAAGTCCGGCCATGTATCAACTGGACGCTCTCCATTAGTGACCTCCCACCAAAACGAGGCCTCATCCTTCATTAGCCAGGCGGCTAACTGGACCTTTCTTCCATCTTCCACTTCAATGATCCCAAACAATTCTTCCACCTCCTTTAGCCAATTTCGAGCTTCAACAAATGTCTCGGTCCTGTGAAAAGGTTTTCCACCCAATGCCCGAAAGTCCTTACATATCTTCGCAAAAGTATCGACACGAGGAGGAGGAGTAGGAGGAGCATTTGCTGGACCTGCGGTGGTGGTGCTAGTCTCCAAATACCTCCTGAACCATCCTGGTATCGTTATCTCCTCGGGTATCTCAGGAATTCCAGACATACTGAAACGAAAAAGGAAAGATTCAATACAAAAGAACCAAAGGAAAGATATATGGCTCTTAGGATTATGCTTTCTAAAATAAGCTTTTCTCTTGAAAATACTTTCCTTAAAACATACTTTTGAAGGTACTTCACTATAAAAGTGCTTTTGAAAAACAGTTTTTCAAAATTCATATATGTTCTGGTAACCTTTAGCTCTGATACGACGTGTAACGCCCCATGTCCATTAATGTCACTCACAAAGGGAATGCATTAACTTCAATGGAGCGTTTTAAGTGTGTATAGAACATAAACTTAACAACAAGACAGATATAAACAGTACTTAAAAATTTAAAACTTTATTCATTGCAGCGGTAAACACTTAAGTTTGATTACATCATCAAAAACCAGAGTCAAAGTACATAATATCCATCTTGACTAAATCAAAGTACATAAATTGAAAGACATAACCCCAATACAAAAATATCCATAAATAAGATAGGTTGAACTTTTACTTCAGCGATCAAGCAACTTCTAGAAGCAAGTGATACAGCAGTCCAAAATCAAGCTCCACTGGTGCTAGTTCCACCCTGAGCACTTGGGGGTGGAAAGGAAGAAAAGAGGTGGACAAAAAGGGGGTTAGACATAAAGTCTGGCGAGTGCGATAACTTTAACAATATAATTACCAAAATAACTTGGCCAAGGCATAATTTGGAAAATAAGGAAATGACTGTGAACAATTGGGTATGACAGAATAAACAAGGAAATAAGATTGAACAAAGATAACGTTAAAGGCGCACCTAAACCACCATAAGATAATTACTATACTGCACCACCACTAGTCACCCTAAGGTTGATCCCGCCTACAGAACTTTAATATGATAATGGTGGTTTCGTGCACCCCTAGTTGCCTTCATAGGTGCCGCCTGCCCCTATCTCCACTAGGTGTACCCATTACCCCCAAGCGATCGGCTCCCTAACTCGTAGATACCCGTGATGGCCCCACAATGGGCAGTATCACTCCCCAAAGTGGCAACCCGATACCACCAATAATGCACGGCTTATACCTACACGATGCAACAACGTCTTATCTACCAGCCTGGGCCCACACACGCACATGAACCCGTTGGACTTGCGTTGCCACCACTAACCCGTTTTGGCCTCTTACAGTCAAGCCTAGTACGCGTGTCCCGTCCTCGACTTGGGTCGAACCCACAAAGATACTTATGGGTTACTGGTTGTAACAGGCCCCCATTACTTGACACAAGCTATCCACTTAAGCTTGGTCCCCTCTAGTACATCCCACTTAACCTTCTTCTTATTCATGTTCACTTACATGTTTCAAATTTGGTTAAGTGTTTCTTATCGTATTTCAAATGCCACCCAAGGCACCCACTAAATTCCATATGCCACCCAAGGCACCCACTTAACCCCCTCATGTCCCACTTCATGTTTATCTGGTTAAGTGTTTCTTAATTAATTAAGATCCTAACCTTATAAAGACCTCCCACATTAGACTGGCATTTGTGGCAGCTGGATTTGCCGGGCGGGTCCGGGAAGTCTTACACCGCAAACGAGCCTAACCTCGTGTCTTTACAACTGTTACGTATTTAATTTATGCCTAAGACCTCTCACATTAGACTGGCATTTGTGGCAGTTGGATTTGCCGGGCGGGTCCGGGCAGTCTTAAACCACAAAAGAGCCTAACCTCGTGTCTTAGACGATTAATTACACACAATTAATTATTCCCCAATTTGAACTAATTTCCCTATTCAAATTATCAATCAATTCCAAATTTAACTATGGCCATAATTGACTCAATTATGTCCATCTATTTATGGTATGCAAAATCATACCAATTTCATTACAAATTAATTTTATGCCATTTAAGGCATTTATGCCAATTCTCAATATTAAATCTTTTAATATTATCCCATTACCCCACGTTGTGCATTTGTTCGATTAACGCAAAATATACGTTAGACTCGAATAGTCTAACTAATGGAATAAAGACAAAACATCACAACATACATAGAAATAAAACTAGATCTAAACATAAGGGGTGAACTTGCATGTGTGAATGAGGTTCTTCATCTAAAAACTTGCATAGGCCAAAGTCACAATTTGCATAAAACTACATATGTCATTGATTCTAAATCTAAAGGTGTAAACTTGTTTAGGTAATAGTCACAAACTTGCATAAATCATGTATGTCATAGATCTACATCTGAAGGTGTAAATTTGCATAGGCAATAACCACAAACTTACATAACATGATTCATACTCCAAACACATATATTTATATAAACTTGCATATCTGATTTATGCAACATAACGATGGTGCAAACTTACATCTAAACACGTAAAATAGCATGTAGAATTTAGCATATAACTCACACATGTCATAGCCTAACTTTAGATCTAAAATAGATGCATGAAACATGTAAGGTTATACATAAAATTTTCACTAACATGCATACATACATATGATTTATCATATGAATTAGTCCCAACCACATAACTAAACTAGCATATGAAACATCAATATGGATTGATTATACATAAGCCAATAATAGAATTACAACATAAATGATAACATCACAACTTTACAACATAGATGATAACATCATAGAATTTACAACATAAATGATAACATCACAATTTTACAACATAGATGATAACATGCGGTCAATAATTCACAACATAACCATATAATCTGCATCATAACTCAATCCAATTAAATTGTTAATTATTTTATTAAAGAAATCGAACTCACAACTCAAAGAAGGTCTTGAGTTCTGAAATCTGAGTTTTGAAGTTGAATTAGCTTTCCTTTGAAGTAGATTCGTTGTTAGAGTTGAATATAATTGAATTTGATTAGCTTTCTTCCTCTCTATTTGGTGGCGGCTATTCTAGGCTGCATGGTGACGGCATGGAGGCCATGAGTCTAATTTTAATTTGATTTAGGGTTTGAGTCTACATGTCTTTTTATAGTGTTTAGGATTAATTTAAGCCGTCCGATCAACCCAGAATTAATCACAGCCAATCAGAGCAGATCAGAAACCCTAATGAGTCAGCATACAGTCATTAATAGGTCAATAATCAAATCTTCCCGGGAGGGGGCAGGTCGACCCCCATGTTGACCCTATGGTCGACCTGGTGAGGGTAGGTCGACCCCCAGGTCGACCCTATGGTCGACCTTGCCCTGGCGGGATATTTCCCATCTGACCCAATTTGACTCTGAAATTTGAATTTTCGAAATCTGTTTTGAATTTTCTGAAACATCCGATGGCCATAACTTCTTCATACAAAGTCCAATTCACGTAAACTCGGACTCTAGCTCAACTAGAATTCCGAGACGAACACAATGGTGAAACCCGTTTCCCTTAATTCTCACATATGAGATCAGTTATTCTTTAATTTTTGAACATTAATATTGAAAATTGTGGGGTGTTACATGAACACTTGGTTCTTCTTCGTCAATCACATCAATGGTGCAGCTATCATGGAGAAATCCTTGATAAGCCATCGGTAATATCCTGCCAACCCAAGGAAACTCCGAACATCCGTCGCATTCTTAGGTCGATCCCAGTCCTGGATTGCTACCACCTTAGTAGGGTCAACCGCTATCCTATTTCCAGAAACAACAGTGCCAAAGAACCTCACTTCCTTCTTCTAGAAGTGACTCTTCAAAAACTTAGCTCTCAGCTAATGCTTTCGCAAGATTTCAAATACAACTCTTAAGTGCATCTTGTGTTCTTCCTTGTTCTGAGAGTAAACCTGAATATCATCCACGGATACAAGCATGAATTTGTTCAAATATCTGTGAAAACTCTATTCATAAGATCTACAAAATACGCTAGCATGTTAGTCAACCCAAGTGGCACCACCAACCATTCGAAGAACACAGATGGTGTCCTAAAAGCAGTCTTTGGCACATTATCCTTCACCACCCTCAACTGATGAAATCCCATTACCAAATCCATCTGAGAAAATACTTTGGCTTCGTGAAGCTAATCGAACAAGTCATCAATCCTTGGCAATGGATAACTGTTCTTCTTAGTCACCTTGTTCAGCTCACGATAGTCCACAGACAATCTTAACGAGCCATCAGCCTTGGTTGCAAACACTACTGGTGCACCCCACTCAGAAACACTACTTAGAATGAATCCTTTTCCCAAAAGGTCACGAACTTGTACCCAAACTCTCGTTGTTCCTTAGGCGCCATCCCCCTATGAGGCATATCGATTGGTCTAGCTCCACCGACCAAATCGATCCTAAACTCGATCTCACGATGCGGCGGCAAACCTTTGACCTTGTCAAAGACATCCTGATACTCATTAGTGATTAGCACATATGACAAGTCTTCTTGTGGAATCACAAACGAATATTGATAGCTAACGAAGATACAATCTTAGCGCTGACACCTTATCAACACCTTTCGCCCTTCCACATCCCTAACTCTTACCTCTAACTTCTCGCAATTCTCCCTTACCGCATACCTCTTGAGCCAATCCATGCCCAAGATGATCCCAAACCCAGAGAAGTTAAAAAAAAGCAATCACACACAATAGAGCAACCATGACTCGACAACACTAGACCACAACATAACATGCACAAACAGGAAGAACCCCTTATTGGATTAGTCACGATCAGTGGTCAATCACAACTTTCGGGTTCCAAACCCAAGCAGCACACAAGCTCATTGCAAATGAAAGAATGTGATGCTCTAGTATCGAATAACACATGAACTGAAACACCATTAACTGAAAAAGTACCTTGAACAACGACACCCTTTGCCTTTTCCTCCACGATAGGAGCTCTTGAAAAAGATGGCATGGTTTTCAAAGCATATGCCTTCACAACCTGCATGCCCTTAGCTGATTTTGGACAATCCTTCTTCGCATGCCCTAGCTTTCCACACTTGAAGCACTTCTTTTGAACTTAGGATTCTTGCACTCATTCGAGCAATGACCCTTATGTTGGCAAGTAAAGCAAATCACCTCACTCTTAGGCTTCTTCTGGCCATCCTTTCCTTTCCGCTGTTGCTTCTTCCTCTTCTTATTATTACCACCCTACTATGGTTTCTGTATTTCCTTGGTTGCAGCAACAACATTTGCTTCCTTAGGAAACAAGCACTCATGGTGAACAACTTTTTCCATAATCTTCTCAAATGGATTTTCAAGATGTTCCACCAATGGTCTTCCTATGTAGGTATCCACGCCCATAACAAACTTCTCGTTCTTCTGATAGGGTGTATCAATGTATGAACGAGCATATATGGACAAGGCCTTGAAATCTGAAACATAATTAAGCATAGAATGACCATTCTGTTTCAGCTCTACGAACTTCTTGAATAAGGCCGATTTTTGTGCAGTGGAGATAAACTTTGCTTCAAACTTAGCTTGGGAACTGCTCCCATGAAATCTCCTCTTTGGGAGTCTTAAGTGTAACTGAATTCCACCATTCCATGGCCCTGCCTTTCAACTACCTTGACTCAAGCTTTCTCTTACATGCATCTTCCAAACCCAAGTCTCCAAAAATACGAACACAAGAATCCATCTACCTCTAAACCTCTTCAGCTGGCTCAGTTCTTTTGAATGGTTTCCCTCCTAGAGATGTATAATCCTTGCATAACTTTGCAAAATCCACAACCTTAGGTACTCGCACACCTACATTTACAGTTGCTGCCACTGGAGCGGGTACCCTTCGCATGACTTCCTCCATCATAGCTTCAAACATGGCTGGGTAGTCTGGTATACCGCCACTACCCTCTCCAGGCACAACCCCTTTCCTAGCAGTATGTATTATGGTTCGTGGACTCATTCTAAACCTGCAAATTAAAATGATTAGCCACTTAAAAGAAAAGCTGCTAAAGAAGAACAACCACTACTATACTATATAATATCATATAGTATATATCTAACTGAAATATACAAATACTTCTCTCATATGCGATTACGTATTCGATCTTTGGCTAAAATCGTTAACCAGAGCTCTGATACCAGATGTGACGACCACCCACAACCCCTGCCTTATACGAGAGGAATTATGCGCTGAAAGGTGTGTCGGCAACTATGGATGTTCATCATAGGTAAACAACAACATCGAAACCTGTCGTAACTCACAGCGCAAGGATAAAATATAATAGAACATATACAACAGGTAGTAATAGTGAAGCAGAAAACGCTGGACTTTCATAACAACTAAAAAGTAATATCCATGCACTTGGAAACAGTCTTTATACAAATTGCCTCACTACACCACTCAGAGAATAAAAAACATCGAAAAACCAAATACTATATAGTAGAAAGATAGTACGCCAGCCTCCTACTCACCTCCGAGCAGCAGCATCGCCCGCAATAAGCAATCATCTGTCACCTACCACCTAGTCTGCCCATCCAAAAATGGATGAACAGCCCAAGGTTATAAGAGGGAAACATAAAACCTTGAGTCAAACAATAGTCTTAGTGAGCGATAAAACAACTAACAAACTTCATCAATAAAGTTTATGAGAGTAGGTAGATTAACAAACCAATCTACCAAACAGCAAAAAAGAATTCAACTCCCATCTTCCCCACATCGGACAGTGATAGCCTTTATATTAAACAATTCAACCATTCATCCATGGAAACCAGAACACTCATTCAATCATGGTAAAGCACTCATGACAATTAGATTATATGTTTCATGTAAACCATCCTAATCGAATTCAACATCCCTCAAGCACAAGCCCTAGAGTCCTAAGCCAATATCAGACAAGCACCCAAGGAACATCTCCTTCGACGTTGGACAATCTACATGAGACGGTACAAACAGACCATCCATACAATCAAACAACCATGACTGACTCTGCCTATCACTGCCAATCCTGCTTTGAAACCATTGTTAATCATATGACGGCCAACCTTGCCATATGTCAAGGACTAATGGTAACCCTAGTTCTAGCAGAAACTCCACATGCTTTTCAGTGATACGTATGTTTGTCCAACCTTGACAACTAGGCCTTTCAACGATACCCAGGGTACTCGACCTACAATCAGTCTTTTGGTGCCCTCATCGTACCCCTGCTTTGAGATTGCTAGAGCTTATGACAACGATAATCTCTAGGCCTTCACATCTCCAGTCGTCCAACTTGACGACCATAGCTCAAGTATCCTTCTTGAGCAAACATTATCCACCAACTCACGACCTTTGAGTTGCCACCTCATTCGTTGTTCTACTCCGATCAACGAACAAATTCAATATTTCGAATATTCCCACTTGAACTCTCCTCGAAGTCATAACATCACTACATTGCGTTGCGGCATGGGTTCAGGGGCATCGATCCTGTATTTTTTTCCAGGCCTTCTTGTTCAAATCCGATTCGTACCGGAAAATATAATTTTTTTTAAGAAAATGAACCTGTGTGACCAACCCCCGGGTGAACAACCGACCCTGGCCTCCCTACACTACTAACCGACCCTGGCCTCCTTGCATAACCGACCCATCCTGAAGTACAGACCAACTGACCGGTATGAATGACCAACCCAAAACTTGCATTCAGATCCAATCATGCACGTCCGACTGATCAGCATTCGACCGACCGACTCGTTGATGCACGACCCAACACCTTCAACACTTCACACTTCGCAACCGACCGACCCTGTTCTTCCAACAAGACCGACCGAATAGCTGATGCACGATTGACCCATCTATGTGCGACCAACCCCTCTCTTGAACTACACTGTACTACGTTGTACTGCACGCTCGGCCCATGGTTTGCATGACCTATAACATGCACAACTCCAATTCAAGTCCAATTCCGACCATTTCGCTAATCGACTATCTCGGCAAAATATATTCATCCAATTCATTCAATTCAACCACAAACATATTATGAAATCACCAACATCATGAATATGACTATTTTCACCAAAATTATGCAAATTAATCCAAAATCATAGTAAAATGAACATATGATCTAAACTGCGGATCTAGCTTGCATAAACATATGAAATGGCATAAGAATTACCTGTTTAAACATGCTAACTTGATCATAGGGGGATTCATATGAAAATGGACTTTTTAAGATATAGATCTATGGAAAAAGGCTTGAATTTGATGGAAAACGTGATCAAACATTCATATACTTCACTGAATACATGTGAGAGATGCAAATCACTCATCGATTCTTCAAAACAAGCAAAAATCAATGTATTAAGATTCTAGACAGCAAGCAATCTGAACCAAACTACTTGATCTGATTAATTCTCCCTTCGAATGATGTAGATCTAGCCTTAAATGGTGTAGATCTTCGATTTCCTTCCTTTAGGTTTTGATTTTAATGGTGGAAAGGTGTTAGAGGAAGGAAGGATATAGGCCATCAAATGAGAGAATAGAGATACTGAACCATTTCCCATACCTCTCACCCCATATTTATATCCTTCCATTAGCCCACCAATGGGCCTCTCCAAATCAGCCCATTACGACTTCACAAACCTGAACAGCTAATTATTAAACATTAAAACAGCGATTCTACCCAAACCACTGAGCCAAATCTTTGATGTAACCGCCCTACAGAAAGGCATTCATCATTTCCTTTTCAGTGGCATAGGTCTCACTACCTGATTCGATATGATTCAAAAGTTATCCCCTGTACAAGACTGACAGGGGCAATATAGTCACAAACAAAATTGGTAAAAATTATGGACATGTCTCGCATCCCCATAAGCAACATATTAATTAAAATATGAGAAAGATCCAACCCTTAGGGAATAAAATAAAAATATTTTACGATCCTTTGATATGTAAAATGTAGGCTGTTACATATTTCAATTTGTGATTCCAAATGGAGATTGCAAAAGAGAATAATATGGATAACAGGGTTGGACTTAGATCAAATTTGGAAATTGGAGCGCTTTAAAAGGTGACTAAATTAAATTTTTTTATTATAATGATATATGTTATCCTTAGACCCGGTCCAACTATCCAATAGAAATTGTTATTTTTAAATTAATTATAGAAATTAGTTGTGACGGCCCGTACCGCCCCAACCGGCATTTCCAATGAAAGTATGTTGTGCCAATGTCCAACTAGCACGGGACGGTCATCAAAGAAAGGAAAGAAGGAAATTTGAACTAACAAGGAACCTGTAGTATATCTCACAACGCATGGAATAAAATAAAATAATAACATAACTTGACATAAAACAGGCGAGACAGTGCATAAGCTGAAAACTTAAACCACCGTAGCAGTGCAAAATCCAAAATTACAGCTTATGTTCCACATCATCTTTATTACAACTTCTAAAACTGTCTCTAAAGCAAAATAAGAAAGGTACACTACTAATGCCCAAAGTAGTGACTAACAGAGACACAGGGATAATGTATATAGAGAATAGCACGTGTAAGCTTCCTCCTCGTCTCTGGACAGCTACTTGTGCACAACCAGCTAACCTGTCTCTAGTCTTCCCGTTTAAGAGCACCTAGAGTAATAAGAAGAGACATAAAACTCTGGGTCAGACAAAAGTCTAGTATGAGCGATAAGCAGCAAAATAGAACAATAATAGGTATACTAAACCATACCTGAACCTGGACCTACAACCAAAGAGTTAGCACAACATATCGTAAAATACTCTAAGTTGCCACTAACATATGGTGTAAAGGATACGGGGGTGGGGGTGTGCATGTCATAGTGATGTCAAATAATCAAGCATAGTAACCATCCTCACATCTCTCACTCAGTGCGTAAAGCATACAATATCCACCGTTTTGATCACCTAATACTTTGTTACGATCACTTTCCCCATAGAGTCATGATGGCTCCACAGCACTGATCCGTAACCAATAATACTTTGCTATGTCCACTCTGCCTCGTGGAGTCATGATAACCCCACTGCACTGGCTCATAGCCATGCTACGATTACTCTTCCCCATGAAGTAATAACTACCCACTGCACTGATCTGTAGCTTAACATTCGTCTTTCGGTGGTGAATTGAAGTTATGGACGTCGATAACTCCTTAGCACACGTCCTGCAACAAAGTACAACCATGAAGTTAACTCGTTGGTTCCCAATCGGATCCTGAGTACAAACTTCCCATTTGGACTACCTTTGCATCTCGGGTTTTGGTCTGTTCCTCTTTGGATCGGTCTTTTTCTTCTTTACTTCTCTTTACTTTAGGTTATACTTCTAGTTCGGTTTGTGGTTCACCTCTCTAGTCCATGCACCTTGGTTCGGATCGGTCGTGACCATCTCTGGCGGTTCATGGAGCTCTGGCGTCGGCGGCTCGTGGTGCCCCTGGTTGGATCGTGGCTCACTTGAGCGGTTCGGTTCGTGGAAAATCATCCAGGTCGGCTCATTCAATCCAGCCAATTCATGCGTGCAACTCCCTCAAGTTAGTTCTTGAGCACCCAATGGGTTTGGATCGTGACTTGCTTGGAGAGGCGGATCGATTCGTGGCCTTCTGTAGTGGCTCGTGGTTGAGAGTCATGAACGGGTCGGGTTCGGAGGGGGCGATCCGATCCGGTTCCTGTACATTATCCTGCAACTTTCCAACGACTGTTTTACGCCATACAACGGCGTTTTCAACCAATCCATCTTTTCTAATCAATTACAAAGCATACCATACAGTCATAGCAACATGTATAAATATCCACAAACACCAAAACAACAATATGACAAGGTTAAATGGATCAAACATACCCAAAACCCATGTTTCCCCCTTAATCATGTTTCAGCAAATCTAATGATAGGATTAACAAAACTTAACTAAATTAACCCAAACTTCTAACAAAGGTCTAAAATGGTGTTTAAGAATTTCTAAACATTTTTCCAGAATTTAATTATGTTTAAATTCGCTAATTAATACTAATTACCCTTAATTAACCATAATTAGTGTAAAAACAAGGCTAATCACTCACCTTTGCCACAATTAAAATTTAAGAACTGAAACTACTCTGATTTGGGCGAATACCAATGTCTAACTGCAGCTTTAACTCTGAAATGGTGCTATTTCTCCTTGGTTTGATGTTGCTAAGCTTAATCCATGATTAAAGAGCAATTTGGGATGAAATTAGAAGGTGGAGGCTATTGTTAGGGTTTCTAAGAGGTAAACGGCGGCTAGAAAACTGAAATAGAATGAAAACCTAACTCATTTCAGCCTCCCCATAACCCTGATCTCGTAATGGGTTATGGGCCCATTCACTAATCACCTCATTTGGCCCAGTTAAGAAGTTTTTCACCTTCTAAACCTTATTTCGTCCATATCTTCCAAACGGTAAGTTCGTTTTTCACATATGACCACTCTACGGAAACTTAAACCATCATCCGGATCTAATGGAAGTGGTTTCAGGTCAAAATTCCTTATCAATAAAAAGTTATGGCCAAAACAAAGTCAGCTAGGGGTAAAACGGTCATTTAAAATTGGCAAAAATCATGAACATGGCAAATGACCCCAATAGCCATTCTCCAATGTCAAACGACCATACGATTCTTTCGAGAAAGAAATAAATAATCTACGATCCTCTAATGCGTAGAATGCGGGTCGTTACATTCCACCTCCCCCTCCCCTCCCCCCCTTAAGAAATTTCGTCCCCGAAATTCCATAACCCAAAACATACAAAGGACCCCGCATGGCTACCGATCATTAACAAAACAATAAAGCGTACAAAACAACAAAACAAGCCTATCCTAGCATGCAGTTTACTAACAAGGGAGTACTATACCGATATAAAAACCTTACCAGGCAAAGAGTTCTGGATACTTCTTCCTTATGTTCTCCTCTGTTTCCGAAGTACAATCTTCCTGATCATCACCCCCATTGAACTTTGACTAGTTTCACCGCCTTCCTTCGAAGCTGCTTCGTATCGTTCCCAACAATACGCATAGGCCTGCAGTTCCCAACCGCCTCGGGTTCAACCTCGATATCATCCAACTAATCCAATGAAATAGTCATACTAGGGTCGTGCACAAACTTCCTTAACTGGGAAACATGGAATACGTTGTGAACTCCTGCCATCTTGTCTGGTAACTCAACTTTATATGCCAAATTACCAACTTGTTTGAGAATTGGGAATGGACCAACAAATCTTGGTATTAACTTGCCTCTCCTACCAAATCGTATCACGCTCTTTAATGGAGAAATCTTGACAAAAACCAAGCCACCAATGGATAATTTTAAGTCTGTCCTCCTCTTATCAGCATAACTCTTTTTCCTATCTTGGGCAGCCTTCATTCCTTGTCGGATAACTTTGATCTTATCTAAGGTTTCTCTTATCGCATCTGGCCCAAGCACAAATTTCTCACCGGCTTCTAACAAACATGACGGTGAGTTGCATGGTCTTCCGTACAAAGCTTCATATGGAGCCATACCAACACTGGATTGATAACTATTATTATATGCAAACTCTACTAGATGCAAATGGTCATCCCATGATCCACCAAAATCCAATATGCAAGCTCTCAAGAGATCTTCTAATACTCGATTCACCCTCTCTGTCTGACCGTCAGTTTAAGGATGATACGCGGTACTGAGGTGTAGGTATGACCCTAGAGCCTCTTGTAAGCTCTTCCAAAATCCACTAGTAAACAACGGGTCTCGGTCACTCACAATGCTTTTAGGTACTCCATGAAATCTCACTACCCATTTCATATATATTTCCACAAACTTAGCTGTTCGACTTGACGGGTATAAACCTTGCACTCTTAGTCAGTCGGTCCACAATCACCCAAATGCTATCATGGCCCGATCTAGTTCTTGGTAACCCATCAATGAAATCCATTGAGAATTGTTCCCATTTCCATTATGGGATTTCTAATGTTTGCAACAAACCACTAGGCTTCTTTTGCTCAGCTTTAACTAGCTGGCAGTTCATTTATTTGGATATAAACTTCCCAACGTCTCTTTTCATCCCTTTCCAGTAGTAGGTCTACTTCATGTCTCGATACATTTTGTTACCACCGGGATGTATAGTCAGTTTTGAGTGATGACATTCTTTAAGCACTTCATCTCTCAATCCCTTGACATTGGGCATAACTAGTCTTCCATTCTTTCTAAGCCATCCATCTCGATCAAGCCCATACTTGCTCATCTCTTCATCGATTCCCATCTCTAACTTTAAGGTGATTTCCAATAGGTTAGGATCGTCCCTCTGACTAGAACCAATCCGCTCATTCAAAGTGGGTCTAATCATCAAACTTGCTAACATTTCTGGATCCAATTCGCACTTTGGTCTGAAATCATACCCAGCGATGTACTCCAGTTGCTTCCGTTCTAGGAACATAGCTCCTAAACTGGCATATCTCCTACTCAAGGAATCAGCTACAGCATTGCCCTTTCCTGGTGTATATGCGATATTGAAATCATAGGAAGCCAAGAATTCTAACCATCTTTGCTGTCGGAGATTTAGATCCTTCTGAGAGAAAAGATACTTTAACGATTTATGACCGATAAACAACTCGAATCTTTCTCCCAAGAGGTAATGTCTCCACATCTTCAACGCGAACACAGTCGCTGCCAATTCCAAATCATGGGTAGGATATCTTTTCTCATGTGGTTTCAGTTGCCGACTAGCATAAGCTACAACCCTTCCTCCTTGCATCAATACAACACCTAGTCTGATACCACAGGCATCTATGTATACCGCCATCTCTTCATTCCCTTCAGGAATGACTAACACTGGTGCACATGTCAACTTTTCCTTTAGACTCTTAAATGCATTCTCGCACTTTTTGTCCCATACGAAAGCTTGATTCTTATTTGTCAACTGAGTCAACGGTGCTGCTATCTTGGATAAGTCTTGGATAAACTTATGATAATATCCAACCAATCTCAAGAAACTTCTTATGTCTATTGCATTATTAGGCGTAGACCAATCCAGTATCATAGCCACCTTCGCAGGGTCCACGGCAATACCATTCTCTGATACAACATGGCCCAAGAATCTCACTTCCCTCCTCCAGAAGTGACACTTAGAAAATTTTGCTCTCAATTGGTGTTTTCTCAACACCTCCATCACTATCCTCAAGTGTTCCTTGTGTTCTTCCTCTGTCCTCGAATAAACCAAGATATCGTCTACGAACACAAGAACAAACTTATTCAACTGATATCTGAATACCCTATTCACAAGATCCACAAAATATGCTGGTGCATTGGTCAACCCGAATGGCATGACCAACCACTCATAAAATCCAGACGGCGTCCGAAATGCCGTTTTAGCGATACTCTCAGCTTCCACCCTAAGCTGATGAAAAACCTGTCGTGGGATCTAACTGGGATAACACTCTCGTGCCATTCAACTGATCAAACAAATCATCTATCCGCGGTAGAGGATAATTATTCTTCCTCGTCACCTTATTCAATTCGCGGTAGTCCACATACAATCGAAGGGAACCATCTGCCTTGGTACAAACATAACCGGTGCTCCCTACTCAGAAACATGTCTTCTGATAAATCCCTTCTTCAACAAATCGCTTACTTGCACCCCGAGCTCTCGCTGCTCCCTTGGTGCCATACGACGAAGTGGCATCACTATAGGTCTGACATCTTTCACTAAATCAATATGGAACTCAATCTCTCGGTGTGGTGGAAGTCAGGTCACTTCCTCAAAGACGTTCGGATACTGGCCAGCCACGGGCACATCTGACAACTCATCATGCGGGATGTCAAGAGAAATTAGAAAACTAGCCATTACCCCATCACTACGTAGACCATCAAACACTACCCTCTGCCCATCATCCGCTCTAACTGTCACCAAAAAGCCCTCACAGTCCACCACCACCCCATATCTTTGGAGCCAATCGACTCCCAAAATAATGCCAAACCCAGTAAAGCCCAAAACAAAGCAATCACAAACAAACAAGCATCCATGACTCGATAAGACCACATTACGACAAATCATGCTAAGGCGAGTTGAACCACCAATCGGGTTCATCACCGCTAAAGGTCTATCGATTATCTCGGGTTCCAATCCCAACCTATCTACCAGGTCACTAGTTATAAAGGAACCGGAAGCCCCGGTATCAAATAATACTCAAACATGAATATCATAAACAGAAAGCATACCTTAAATGATGACATTCTTTCCTTTCTCCGCCGCAGTCGGGGCATTCGATAAAGAAGGAACAACATTGATAGCATATGCTTTCACAATCTGCTTTTCTTTGGGGGGTTGCGGACACTTATCCTTATGATGTCCCACTTGGCCGCAGTTGAAGCACTTCCTGTCCGCTGGCTTTGCTTGACATTCTTTATCATAATGGCCCTTCTTGCCACGGTTAAAGCATTCAACATCTTTCTTATTCTTCTTCTTTTGGCCCTCCTTGGTCTGATTCTTCTTTCTCTTGTTCTGAGAATCATTCTTGCCTCCACCGCTTGCTTGCGGTTTTGGCTCCTCTGCAGATGCAACCTCAGTCTTCGACTTAGGGTAAAGACTCTCGGACCTCAATGCTTTCCCCATAATCGATTCAAATGTCTCATCGATGTGGTTAATGAAACCACCCAAACTCGCCCTTTCGGGAAAGTCCGGATTGTTATGAGAACATGACAAATCAGAACACGAATAAACGAACATTTTATTGCTTTTACAACAATTACATCAGAGCATAAGAATGTTACAGAGTATGAATAAATATTACACATAGGAAATACAATATCAGAGATTTAATAATTTACAAAGCAGCGGAAAATAATACAAAGCATAGTGGAAAATATAATAAATGCTCTGGACACAGCTTTAAGCTTCAACCCAGAACCCTGCTGAAAATAAGTATCTGTGAAAACCAAAACTACTAGCTGCCGGTGTGGAATATAAGGTCACCTAGAGTTTAGGTTAAAACAATAAACTCCAGGTCAGTCATGGGACTGGTATGAGAACTGAAACCATTATTAAGTTTGATTTTAAAGTTGGGTAAATCAAGGGACCAAGCCGCTAACGCGGAACGGGTTTCCTCCCAAGAATACCGTGCATAAAACAACGCAATGCTTTTTAGAAAATGAAACCATTATAAGACTCAAGTCCCATCACACAATGCAAGCGCGGGCCAGAGGAAAGAGTTTTACCTTATAATGGTCAAACATGCTTGGTACGCGAAAATCATCTTTTATTATTACTTGTGCATAGTGTAGAAATCAATTTCGAATATAAATGTATCAATCATAGGCGGCGTAGGTACCGTTATATTACGTTGCCAAATACTAGGTTCTACAACAAAAACCGTACAAGTGTCGTATTAGAAGTTGGATTCCATCTATGAACCAAGGCTTAGGGATCGTCCTATGCATATTAAGGACACACTAGCACTGTACCCAAGATTCAGCCGCAACTGCACCTTAGGATCCTGCAGAGCCGGTCATCCGTCGATGATTAGTTATACCATAAGCTATATGTTAGCCGGTTCTATCAAAACTCTAATTGGTCTAGGGCCACTTGGGACCCTATCCACTAACTCAAATCCATCTGAGGTGCCCCGCTTCGCTTTCCGTAGTAATGATAATATTCCACATGAGTAAATGTAAGGGTTTGTAAAGCGCTAACACCACCATAGCTAGAACTAACATATGTCCATTTCCTTGCGTTCCTCTCCCGTTCTGGTTCATACCGGGATGTAAAGCTCGCGAAGTAACATTTACGCAAAGCTATGCTAGTTAAAGTGTGCTTTGGTCTTCAACCACAAGGCCCTGCTTTTCAACAAAAGCCTTGACCATTGCATCTTAGCATGCCACATTGTCAGACCATACCATATCATTGACCATCTACCAACATATATATAACATCTAAGCTCATACGTCTTAAAGAATTGTAACGTCTCGCATTTTTGTCGGTTGGTATTTGAATATTTAAATCAGTTTAAATATTGAATTTGTAATATAAGTGGATTTATATATTAATTAAAACGAAGTTGAACGTATAAAGATATATATTAATTATAATCGAGCCCATAACGACGCTGCAGTTCGTAATTTAATGTTCTGAACTTCAACTGAGTATACATGACTCGTTTTAAATTGGATTTCGTCGAAAGCAGAAACATTGGAATCTGTGAACTGTATTTCTCTAACAGAAGTGAAAAACAAAGATTTCCGCGTATAGATTACAAGATATGTCCAAATCAAATATTCAGAAAGTCGTTATAGAATCGTTTATCGACCGTAACGGTTATTTGGATATAACTTGATATCGGTTGCAAATCGGGACAAGGTTCTTTTGAGGCGCAGCGATAATTTAATTTTTAGAATTTTACTGTGATTTTTAATTAATTAAATATGAAACTTTTTATTTGGAGTATTTCGCACCCTGTATCGGTATTTCGGGGTTTCAAAATATAAGTCAAACGACCGGTATTATTATATTTTTAGGACCGGGATACCTCGTTGAGCACAACTGTGCTCTTACTTCTGTCCGTACGTGAGTGGAATTTTACATGATAAGGTATGTTATTTAACTAAGAAGTGGAGCTAGATTTTTATTTATATCTCCGTTCACGTATACACACTTTCCACATTAATTTTATACGCATGAACCATTTCATATATGTGGCGTGTAGGGTGTAAGCCTTGTGTGCATGAGGAAGTTGTGTTAAATGTGCATGTGCGTGTCTATGTCCGTTCAAACAAAAAAAAAACCAACTTGCTAGAGGAAGTAGTTGTTATACCCTAAACCATAAATCACGCATGTATCTTCACATCACAAAAGCCTAACCTACCCTCTACAAACATGGCACCATATGCTAGCTTTCTTGTCAAATAAATATGAAGCATGGCGCAGATCATAACCATAACCCTACATCTAAGCTACAACCCTATTACTTAACTGTGAAGGAACTCAAATATATAAATACCCACTGCTCAAGCCAAAACCGAAGACTGCCTTCATTCTTACTTTCCTCTCTACGGATACTTCTTCACTCTCTTTACCGTAACCTCTCCGCTTATCTCATACCTTCTCACTTCTTCTTCACTCATAAGAAGACGTGCTGAAGAGAGGGTGCTACAGGGGAAGCTCGGTTTTGGTAAATAAAGGGGAGATGGAGTCCAGATCTGGGGTCACGGTGGGTCTCTTCAAGGAGATGGAGCGGAAGCTCGTGAGGGCTGAAGACTGAAAGGACTGGGATGGTCAGGGAGTACGGGTTCCGAAGTATGTGCGATGGTGGTGGTTTCATTCAAGACGAGGAAGCATGGGGAGAGTGTATGTTTCGAAATGGGTATGGCCGAGGTGGAGAAGGGATATGACGTTGAGTTTTAATGGGGATGGCCTCGTTGTTGGTGAGAATGCACGATGTATTAGGTTAACAGACGTGTGTTAGCAAAAGGAAGGAGCAAAGGATCCACAAGTATGCATTTTATACGGGAGCAGTGATTAAACACGTGAAGCAAAAGGCTAAGGCGTGGAATGAAGGACTTGGTGAGTGGTGAAATTGAAGTAGTGTGCTCGCATGGGAACTGCGAGGTGGCTACTGTGAGGGACGTTAATGGGACGTGGAGGGAAAGGTGAAGTGTCAAAGTGGTGGCATTGTAGCCGTGAATCGAAGACTTGGGCGCAGGAGTTGGGTTCGGAAGTGGTAGAACACCATGCAGGAAGTCGAGGTCATGTAAGTTGAAGAACGAATGGAGAGAGTGGGAGCACGAAAGTTGTTTACTGCAGCGTCAAGAGGAAGAACGGATATGGGAGCGTACTATTTTCTGGAATGAGGATTAGCTGGTCCGGTCTTGGTCTAAAACGATGAAGAAGAATGAACGAGGGTGCATGGAAATGTGAAGAAGAGTAGTTGATTCCTAATAATGGTAAGAGGATGCAACTAGTTCTTTGTTAAGGATATGGACTGGAGTTCATCGTTGTGTGTTTATGAACAGCATGAACGTGATGTCTGGGATCACTTTACAGAGGTGTTCGAATTTATTAGTGGAAGCGTAATCATCAAGTAATCGGGGGTTCGTAGAGTAAGCAATGGAGGGGATTTCATAATCACCGGTTTAGAGAGTTGATCGTGATCTTTATCCAGAAAACAAGGCGAGCTGGCTTCGGTGAATTAGACATTGAGTAAGCAGCTTAAGTTGAGATTAAGAATCAGACGAAAATGGTTACGTTGGAATTGCAGCAATGAAAGCTACATTATGGAACAGATTTCGCGGAGAACAGAGCTACTGGAATTTCGTAATAAAATCAACCGATGCAAATCATTATTTAATGGTTAATGCGCCAAGGTGAGTAAAATAACTAACTCTGATCTATTTTAAAATATTGCAATTATATTTTAATGTTGTTTGAATGATGTGTGATGGTTGATTAGATTGATTAAAATTAATTTGGTTGAATATTATATACCGTTATATATATGTACACATCATCAGTTGGACACTGATTCCATCGATTGAATATCCCCTAGTATAGAGTTAGTGTAAATTGTGCTGACTGACATCTGTGGATGCGGAAACCGGTTGGAGGAATTCGACCGGATTCCTTGATAATTATATGTAATGTTTGTTTTGTATGCACTGTTTGAACCCGAATTATATTTAAAACCCGGTGTGAATATTGATGTTGAACGGAAATTCAACATTTGTTTAGATTAAATAAATAAACGATATCGATTTAGAAAATGTAAACAGTCGACCGTAAAACCATCGTTTTGTTCAGAAACTGATTTACCGTCAGGCAAATCAATGAAGTTAATTATAGAAATTATATTTTTATAATTAAAGTGAAGTTTTAAATTATAATAGAAGTTCTATTATAAACCAGTATTTTAGAGTTCGTTTTTATAAAGCAAATAAAAGCGATTGTTGACATTTAAACAAGTTTATAAAGTAAAAACTATCCGACGATTAAATATTTGGATAATTATATTTAAGATAAATAATTTAGAGATATCATTAGATTAATTAGATTAATCTAATGTTAAGAAGTAATTAAAATCAGTTAATGAATTTACTGATGGAAATAAGTTGATTTAATCAACTGTTATTTGGGAACATGATTATTAGATTAATTGGTCTTTAATTAATCTAATGAAAACAGGTTAGAAATAAGTTTATCGAAATTATTGAGAGTTAATTACCATTTTAGAAGTTATAGATAAGAACCGGGGAATTGAGAAAGCAAAGAGTTGATGTTTAAATTAAATATGCATAAACCACAGAGATTCCAAAGTAAGGATATGGTGTTGTAAAACCATATTCCAAAATACAAAAAGGAAATACGATTTAATAAATATATTAAGTAATAAGGAATTTGAATACAGACTTGTATCGGTTCTAAGGTAAGAACGTTGTCGATCAAGGTCTGAGAGGTAAATAAAATACCCCAACTTGAACGGCTTCGCTATTACCGAGGAACGATATCAGTTTGTAACGGAAAGAGATGTCAAGATTTTTGTAACGGAAAGAGATGTCAAGATTTTTGTAACAGAAAGAGATGTCAAGATTTTTGTGATGGAAATAGATGTCAAGATTAGTATAAAAGGAATATGGCAGCGTATGCAAGTCTTAGAATTATAGCGATAAAATAACGCTGTTGATAAGATAAGTGTGACTGTTATGTCAAGATTAGTTATAACAAAGAATATTACATCGTATGATAAGTTGAACTATAGCAATAAAATAACGCTGTTGATAAGGTAAGTGTGACTGTAATTAGTTATAAGGAGAATATTACAGCGTATGACAAGTTTAGAACTATAGCGACAAATTAACTACTGTTAATTTGACTTAAGCGTGACTTTTATATATAGCAGCACTTCCTAGGAAATGTAACAGTTGGTTTGAAATCCACTTATTCTAGAGTAATAAGTAACGACGTTTGTTCAAAGAATTATAAGAATGAATTTAGAAAAAGAATTAGGGAATCGTATTAGAAACTAATGACAGCATTTCGATGTTCGAAATGTGATTAGAATTAAACCATTAGGATTTGGAACTGGGATTCGACGATGTCTAATGTATTAAAAGTAAATTATTTTTAGGAATTATAATCTGATAGGATAATTAACATTTAGTTTTAAATAAACAAATGTTAATAGGATAAGAATCAATATTTAGTTATCAACTGGATATTGATAAGAAGTTGACTTAGAGAACAGAGTTTATAAAGTGGATTGTGAATATAAAGTATGAAAGAGATTTCGGTAGACGAGATAATGTTATTGGTTTTCTAAATAAAGAGTTATTTGATAAAGGTATTCAGATTTATATAACAGGAATGGTATTCACATTTTTAAGTGAATAATGTTTTTAAAGGTAAACGGTTGGTCGATTAAAATATTTATAATGAAATTGGAAATATTTTCCAATATAAAGAGGGTAGATTATCCAAGTATAGAAATAAAGAATGTGAAATTAATAGAAAGAGTTCGAACGTTAATAACGTATGTTTCTGGAACATGAAAGAATAAGAGTTTATAATAACTGGAAATGTTTTCCAAGAAGTATGAAAAGGCTGAAACGGGATTTGAGAAATATCTGGTAAGATATGGAAATTCGAACAATAAAACGAATGTTAAATAAGTGCCTGTGGTTGTGTGTGATTGGTTGATCATTTGAATGGATGTTGTTTTACTCCGATAGTTAAATAACCGACTATCGAAGTGTTTTGACCATCGTTGTCAATACGGAGAGACCGGTTGGATATGTTATCTGAAAACCACTCCGTGTAGACATAAGCGTGCGATTAGATATGCTGAAGATAATTGAAGACGGAGTTAAATACAAGGGTCGTCCAGTTCCAGAATGGTGCTTTCTGTTTGTCCAGTCCCAGGGCAACTTGTATGGACGAATGTCTGACAGAGTATTTCCAACGGTCATGCCGTTGATTTTACGAATATACCAAGTTGGTGGGGAGAAGGTAACTTCTCTTTATTCTACACCCAGTGTGCATTGGTGTAATCAATATGTGATTACGGATTTGACGATGTGGCATTCAAAGTGAATGATGATCAGATGTTCTGAAGATAGACGTAGCCTCTAGCCTCACAACCAGGAAGTAACAAAAGTTGGGCTAGGAAGCATGGCTAGTTGGGTCATCCCCAAGCAGGGTGTATTGTCACCGATCTTGAGAAAATTCATATTTATACTTCTTTTCGATTCTGTATCTTCGGATGACGGTTGGATGGCCTACAACCGTGGTGGCAATATATTCGCGGCACTCAAGCTAAATGAGTGAGCTGTCATGTGTGGCCGGGTTGCAAGACGTTCTTGTTGAACCCTGAGTGTATCTCCTCTAGAGTACACTGATCAGAAGGTGCTCCCATACCTTGTCTGTTGAAAACCATTCTCCGATAAGCGCCCTGCGGTTTATGATTTTATACTATATATATGTGGAGCGTGAGATGCAAGCGTTCTACTACTTGATGATTTAATTAAGTAGACATTATTATAATATCACTGAAGTTTGATATAAAAATATGTTGGGTTATAGTAAGGTAAAAACCGTCCATGTTTATGTGTGGGCTGGTCTAACTATTACCTTCTTGTTTTGAAAAGGATTTTCAAAGTTAAACAATATGGTTGGAATTTACTCACACCAGTCCCATGACTGACCCAGAGTTTATTTTGTTTGTTTTCCCTAAACTCTTGGGTGCCCAAATTTGTACGGGCAGTCAAGTGTTTCAGGCTTTGCAGATTCACTTGGAGGAGCTCAAAAGCAGGAAGCTTCACCACTAGTTATGTAGAGTTATTTCCGCTGTGATATGATGTATTGTACTCTGATAATGGTATGTATATACAATACAGTTTTGTATTCAAAGTTATGTTATATAATACATCTTATTTTGTTCCGCTGCGAGTTTCGTGTTACTCTGATTCTGTTCAGTTGTGATCTTCTTCTTCTTCTATTCTATTAGTTCTATCTTTTCTTTCTCACCCTCTAAATTCTTCTATTAATGTCCTGGTGTTTTCGATGCTTGAATAGTCAACAGTGTGTTTTTATGTTGATTATCTGGGTCGAAAATTCCCGCCGTTACAGATGGTATCAGAGCATAAGGTTAAGTGATTACCTTGGCTCTGTGGCGTAACTCAATAGAGATGGAGTTAGTAATACTCTAGATTGAGTTTGAGTGTATATATACGAGTGAACGTATTTGCAGATTTATATAAAACTGTTTTATATTGTGTTGACTGGTCAGTCGAGTGGTTTATGAATTCTGGTCGAAACAGTAATGCAAACTGGATCGATAGGTGTTTCTAAACTCTTGAACAGAGTAATTCGACATGATATTGTTTTGAAAGCGGGGTAAATAAAATAATTTTACCCATAGTATATTTTGATATAAAAAGAAGTGTATATCTTAATATTAATATAATATATTGGATATGTGATCATTATTATGATCGAACAAGATTATAATTGAGTTGGTTATATAAACTACCAATCGAAATATTATATAAGTATGATATGCAAAATCAGATGAGCTGAATCCGAATTAAAAACCAGAATTGAAATAAAACTCTAGAAACTTGGAAAAGAATTGAAATTGAATTTGAATTAAATATAAGGGAATTTTAAAATCCTGGGAGATTTGAAAATTTGTTTCCAAGTGCTATGAAAGATATTTTGAAGTAATTTCAAAAATAGAGTGATTATAAATGAGTTTTTAAAGCAATATAGTATTGAACCCACTTCGATGGTTGGAAAATAAATTCCGATGATGATCGCGACATTATCGGTGTTCATTTTCAAGCTGGTAAGTGACAGATTACAACCAAAGATTTGTTTTGTATTGTTTGAGAAACAAGTTGTCAGAAATTCAAATGTTTTGAATTATATATGATTTCAAACTGATTTGAAATAAATCCCAGGAATTTAAATTTTGAAATAAAAATTTAACTTATGGAGTTAAAATGGTAAAAGTGGAATTTAAACAAAGATAACAAAACTGGACTGAATTTGGAAAGATCCAGAATGAAAATTATAAAAGAAAAATATTGGAGATTCGAGTTATTAAAAATGAATTGATTCTTGGAGAATAAGAATCGAATGTTGAAATGGGAGATGAAGATAACTGATTTGAGAAATAAATCAGTAAATGGAATTGGAGTTGAAATAAAAATTTTGGCTCAGAAAAAGCGAATGATTGGAATGAAGAATAAATTGATTGGAGATGTTGGATATATGCTGGTTTAATAGCAGTGGGCAGAGATAAAGTTGAATGCCCAACAGAGAAGGTACACGTTTATATACGAGTATGAGATTTTTATGAGTCCGTCCGGCAAGTCGTCTGACTGTTTGATTTTCTATTGAATTGGAAAAGGACCAGAGTGGCAAGTTGTTGTAGTACCGAGTGAGCCGTGCAGAGGAGATGCTGACAAAATTTTCTGAAAATTTGAGCTGTTAGGAAATTTTTAGAATTTTGAAAATATTCGAAATAAGAAGGAATTAATTTTTAATTGTAATAAATCAGTTCAGTTGAAACTGAAATTATAAAGTAAACCAAAAAGATTTTTAACCATGTTATAACAGAGATTGTAGCATTTTCCCTATCTTAGCAATTTCGAGGACGAAATTATTTTAAGGGGGAAGGTCTGTAACGTCTCACATTTTTGTCGGTTGGTATTTGAATATTTAAATCAGTTTAAATATTGAATTTGTAATATAAGTGGATTTATATATTAATTAAAACGAAGTTGAACGTATAAAGATATATATTAATTATAATCGAGCCCATAACGACGCTGCAGTTCGTAATTTAACGTTCTGAACTTCAACTGAGTATACAGGACTCGTTTTAAATCGGATTTCGTCGAAAGCAGAAATGTTGGAATCTGTGAACTGTATTTCTCTAACAGAAGTGAAAAACAAAGATTTCCGCGTATAGATTACAAGATATGTCCAAATCAAATATTCAGAAAGTCGTTATAGAATCGTTTATCGACCGTAACGGTTATTTGGATATAACTTGATATCGGTTGCAAATCGGGACAAGGTTCTTTTGAGGCGCAGCGATAATTTAATTTTTAGAATTTTACTGTGATTTTTAATTAATTAAATATGCAACTTTTTATTTGGAGTATTTCGCACCCTGTATCGGTATTTCGGGGTTTCAAAATATAAGTCAAACGACCGGTATTATTATATTTTTGGGACTGGGACACCTCGTTGAGCACGACTGTGCTCTTACTTCTGTCCGTACGTGAGTGGAATTTTACATGATAAGGTATGTTATTTAACTAAGAAGTGGAGCTAGATTTTTATTTATATCTCCGTTCACGTATACACACTTTCCACATTAATTTTATACGCATGAACCATTTCATATATGTGGCGTGTAGGGTGTAAGCCTTGTGTGCATGAGGAAGTGGTGTTAAATGTGCATGTGCGTGTCTATGTCCGTTCAAACAAAAAAAAACCAACTTGCTAGAGGAAGTAGTTGTTATACCCTAAACCATAAATCACGCATGTATCTTCACATCACAAAAGCCTAACCTACCCTCTACAAACATGGCACCATATGCTAGCTTTCTTGTCAAATAAATATGAAGCATGGCGCAGATCATAACCATACCCCTACATCTAAGCTACAACCCTATTACTTAACTGTGAAGGAACTCAAATATATAAATACCCACTGCTCAAGCCAAAACCGAAGACTGCCTTCATTCTTCCTTTCCTCTCTACGGATACTTCTTCACTCTCTTCACCGTAACCTCTCCGCTTATCTCATTTCTTTCATACCTTCTCACTTCTTCCTCACTCATAAGAAGACGTGCTGAAGAGAGGGTGCTACAGGGGAAGCTCGGTTTTGGTAAATAAAGGGGAGATGGAGTCCAGATCTGGGCTCACGGTGGGTCTCTTCAAGGAGATGGAGCGGAAGCTCGTGAGGGCTGAAGACTGAAAGGACTGGGATGGTCAGGGAGTACGGGTTCCGAAGTATGTGCGATGGTGGTGGTTTCATTCAAGACGAGGAAGCATGGGGAGAGTGTATGTTTCGAAATGGGTATGGCCGAGGTGGAGAAGGGATATGACGTTGAGTTTTAATGGGGATGGCCTCATTGTTGGTGAGAATGCACGATGTATTAGGTTGACAGACGTGTGTTAGCAAAAGGAAGGAGCAAAGGATCCACAAGTATGCATTTTATACGGGAACAGTGATTAAACACGTGAAGCAAAAGGCTAAGGCGTGGAATGAAGGACTTGGTGAGTGGTGAAATTGAAGTAGTGTGCTCGCATGGGAACTGCGAGGTGGCTACTGTGAGGGACGTTAATGGGACGTGGAGGGAAAGGTGAAGTGTCAAAGTGGTGGCATTGTAGCCGTGAAGCGAAGACTTGGGCGCAGGAGTTGGGTTCGGAAGTGGTAGAACACCATGCAGGAAGTCGAGGTCATGTAAGTTGAAGAACGAATGGAGAGAGTGGGAGCACGAAAGTTGTTTACTGCAGCGTCAAGAGGAAGAACGGATATAGGAGCGTACTATTTTCTGGAATGAGGATTAGCTGGTCCGGTCTTGGTCTAAAACGATGAAGAAGAATGAACGAGGGTGCATGGAAATGTGAAGAAGAGTATTTGATTCCTGATAATGGTAAGAGGATGCAGCTAGTTCTTCGTTAAGGATATGGACTGGAGTTCATGGTTGTGTGTTTATGAACAGCATGAACGTGATGTCTGGGATCACTTTACAGAGGTGTTCGAATTTATTAGTGGAAGCGTAATCATCAAGTAATCGGGGGTTTGTAGAGTAAGCAATGGAGGGGATTTCATAATCACCGATTTAGAGAGTTGATCGTGATCTTTATCCAGAAATCAAGGCGAGCTGGCTTCGGTGAATTAGACATTGAGTAAGCAGCTTAAGTTGAGATTAAGAATCAGACGAAAATGGATACGTTGGAATTGCAGCAATGAAAGCTACATTATGGAACAGATTTCGCGGAGAACAGAGCTACTGGAATTTCGTAATAAAATCAACCGACGCAAGTCGTTATTTAACGGTTAATGCGCCAAGGTGAGTAAAATCACTAACTCTGATCTATTTTAAAATATTGCAATTATATTTTAATGTTGTTTGAATGATGTGTGATGGTTGATTAGATTGATTACAATTAATTTGGTTGAATATTATATACCGTTATATATATGTACACATCATCAGTTGGACACTGATTCCATCGATTGAATATCCCCTAGTATAGAGTTAGTGTAAATTGTGCTGACTGACATCTGTGGATGCGGAAACCGGTTGGAGGAATTCGACCGGATTCCTTGATAATTATATGTACTGTTTGTTTTGTATGCACTGTTTGAACCCGAATTATATTTAAAACCCGGTGTGAATATTGTTGTTGAACGGAAATTCAACATTTGTTTAGATTAAATAAATAAACGATATCGATTTAGAAAATGTTAACAGTCGACCGTAAAACCATCGTTTTGTTCAGAAACTGATTTACCGTCAGGCAAATCAATGAAGTTAATTATAGAAATTATATTTTTATAATTAAAGTGAAGTTTTAAATTATAATAGAAGCTCTATTATAAACCAGTATTTTAGAGTTCATTTTTATAAAGCAAATAAAAGCGATTGTTGACATTTAAACAAGTTTATAAAGTAAAAACTATCCGACGATTAAATATTTGGATAATTATATTTAAGATAAATAATTTAGAGATATCATTAGATTAATTAGATTAATCTAATGTTAAGAAGTAATTAAAATCAGTTAATGAATTTACTGATGGAAATAAGTTGATTTAATCAACTGTTATTTGGGAACATGATTATTAGATTAATTGGTCTTTAATTAATCTAATGAAAACAGGTTAGAAATAAGTTTATCGAAATTATTGAGAGTTAATTACCATTTTAGAAGTTATAGATAAGAACCGGGGAATTGAGAAAGCAAAGAGTTAATGTTTAAATTAAATATGCATAAACCACAGAGATTCCAAAGTAAGGATATGGTGTTGTAAAACCATATTCCAAAATACAAAAAGGAAATACGATTTAATAAATATATTAAGTAATAAGGAATTTGAATACAGACTTGTATCGGTTCTAAGGTAAGAACGTTGTCGATCAAGGTCTGAGAGGTAAATAAAATACCCCAACTTGAACGGCTTCGCTATTACCGAGGAACGATATCAGTTTGTAACGGAAAGAGATGTCAAGATTTTTGTAACGGAAAGAGATGTCAAGATTTTTGTAACAGAAAGAGATGTCAAGATTTTTGTGACGGAAATAGATGTCAAGATTAGTATAAAAGGAATATGGCAGCGTATGCAAGTCTTAGAATTATAGCGATAAAATAACGCTGTTGATAAGATAAGTGTGACTGTTATGTCAAGATTAGTTATAACAAAGAATATTACAGCGTATGATAAGTTGAACTATAGCAATAAAATAACGCTGTTGATAAGGTAAGTGTGACTGTAATTAGTTATAAGGAGAATATTACAGCGTATGACAAGTTTAGAACTATAGCGACAAATTAACTGCTGTTAATTTGACTTAAGCGTGACTTTTATATATAGCAGCACTTCCTAGGAAATGTAACAGTTGGTTTGAAATCCACTTATTCTAGAGTAATAAGTAACGACGTTTGTTCAAAGAAATATAAGAATGAGTTTAGAAAAAGAATTGGGGAATCGTATTAGAAACTAATGACAGCATTTCGATGTTCGAAATGTGATTAGAATTAAACCATTAGGATTTGGAACTGGGATTCGACGATGTCGAATGTATTAAAAGTAAATTATTTTTAGGAATTATAATCTGATAGGATAATTAACATTTAGTTTTAAATAAACAAATGTTAATAGGATAAGAATCAATATTTAGTTATCAACTGGATATTGATAAGAAGTTGACTTAGAGAACAGAGTTTATAAAGTGGATTGTGAATATAAAGTATGAAAGAGATTTCGGTAGACGAGATAATGTTATTGGTTTTCTAAATAAAGAGTTATTTGATAAAGGTATTCAGATTTATATAACAGGAATGGTATTCACATTTTTAAGTGAATAATGTTTTTAAAGGTAAACGGTTGGTCGATTAAAATATTTATAATGAAATTGGAAATTTTTTCCAATATAAAGAGGGTAGATTATCCAAGTATAGAAATAAAGAATGTGAAATTAATGGAAAGAGTTCGAACGTTAATAACGTATGTTTCTGGAACATGAAAGAATAAGAGTTTATAATAACTGGAAATGTTTTCCAAGAAGTATGAAAAGGCTGAAACGGGATTTGAGAAATATCTGGTAAGATACGGAAATTCGAACAATAAAACGAATGTTAAATAAGTGCCCGTGGTTGTGTGTGATTGGTTGATCATTTGAATGAATGTTGTTTTACTCCGATAGTTAAATAACCGACTATTGAAGTGTTTTGACCATCGTTGTCAATACGGAGAGACCGGTTGGATATGTTATCTGAAAACCACTCCGTGTAGACATAAGCGTGCGATTAGATATGCTGAAGATAATTGAAGACGGAGTTAAATACAAGGGTCGTCCAGTTCCAGAATGGTGCTTTCTGTTTGTCCAGTCCCAGTGCAACTTGTATGGACGAATGTCTGACAGAGTATTTCCAACGGTCATGCCGTTGATTTTACGAATATACCAAGTTGGTGGGAAGAAGGTAACTTCTCTTTATTCTACACCCAGTGTGCATTGGTGTAATCAATATGTGATTACGGATTTGACGATGTGGCATTCAAAGTGAATGATGATCAGATGTTCTGAAGATAGACGTAGCCTCTAGCCTCACAACCAGGAAGTAACAAAAGTTGGGCTAGGCAGCATGGCTAGTTGGGTCATCCCCAAGCAGGGTGTATTGTCACCGATCTAGAGAAAATTCATATTTATACTTCTTTTCGATTCTGTATCTTCGGATGACGGTTGGATGGCCTACAACCGTGGTGGCAATATATTCGCGGCACTCAAGCTAAATGAGTGAGAGGTCATGTGTGGCCGGGTTGCAAGACGTTCTTGTTGAACCCTGAGTGTATCTCCTCTAGAGTACACTGATCAAAAGGTGCTCCCATACCTTTTCTGTTGAAAACCATTCTCCGATAAGCGCCCTACGGTTTATGATTTTATACTATATATATGTGGAGCGTGAGATGCAAGCGTTCTACTACTTGATGATTTAATTAAGTAGACATTATTATAATATCACTGAAGTTTGATATAAAAATATGTTAGGTTATAGTAAGGTAAAAACCGTCCATGTTTATGTGTGGGCTGGTCTTACTATTACCTTCTTGTTTTGAAAAGGATTTTCAAAGTTAAACAATATGGTTGGAATTTACTCACACCAGTCCCATGACTGACCCAGAGTTTATTTTGTTTGTTTTCCCTAAACTCTTGAGTGCCCAAATTTGTACGGGCAGTCAAGTGTTTCAGGCTTTGCAGATTCACTTGGAGGAGCTCAAAAGCAGGAAGCTTCACCACTAGTTATGTAGAGTTATTTCCGCTGTGATATGATGTATTGTACTCTGATAATGGTATGTATATACAATACAGTTTTGTATTCAAAGTTATGTTATATAATACATCTTATTTTGTTCCGCTGCGAGTTTCGTGTTACTCTGATTCTGTTCAGTTGTGATCTTCTTCTTCTTCTATTCTATTAGTTCTATCTTTTCTTTCTCACCCTCTAAATTCTTCTATTAATGTCCTGGTGTTTTCGATGCTTGAATAGTCAACAGTGTGTTTTTATGTTGATTTTCTGGGTCGAAAATTCCCGCCGTTACAAGAATGGTGTTAAGCAAAGAATAAATTCTCCTCCACCAATAGAAATATATAATTAGTAGAGTTCAACAAATACAGTATAAAGTAATACAATGTCAGACACACAATCCATTTACAAGTCCGTTCCGGGTCTGAACGAAACCATATCCGGTTGATCTCCAAGTACGTCCGGATGATCACCAATTTTTCCATCGTCTTGGGTGTACGACCCAACAAGTTATCAATAATCATCCATCCAACTTGGACATTTCCCGGTCTTCATCATCGATCTTCAATCGTCGTATGGATTATTCGGAATGAGTTAAACCCCATCTTTCCGAATAAATCGCGCATCTTAAAATCATGTGCTATAAAACACAACCTACGCCTTATTCCAATCAAGAACATTATTTTAATTAAATGATCTTTTCTCTGGGAAATGTTCCCATTAACTTTATCAAAGATAAAATTCCTTTAAACATATAGTTTAATAATCCTTTGTATATCATTTTCAAAAGATTTAACCTTTTCTTAACTTAAACTACATTAAGTCTTATCCAACTAGTCGGGGTAAACGCCTTACCGAAGTAATCATTTATTTCATTATTCCAATCCCAACCTATTTATCCCATGGAGTAAAACTGGTGGTACTCCATATCTAAACCCAATGTGTTACGGTAAATTTAATTACTGTTTTATCGTTTGAATCGAATTACAGAATCAACTATCGCATAGAGTAAAATTTTTGGTATTCCATTCTTGATTTCTTCTTAAATTCGGTAAATTTAATTACCTTATTCCCATTTCTATCTAATTAAAGATTTATTAAAACTTTATTTAGTTTTAATCTTCTTAAATCATTATATAATGATTATTCATTTTTCAAGAATTTAATCTTATCTTTAACTAGGTTAAAGAACAAATGTCACTGAAAACATCGTTCACGATAAACCCAAGAATCCTATTTCATTTGATTCCAATATTATATATTAAATTAGAAGACTTCTCTTTTGAAAATTTCATTAAATATTATTTAAAGATTAATAAATTCAAAATCCAAATTTTCATAGTTAATCGGGTTTTAAGAACTAATGTCTTTTAAAAACATTATTCGCAATCAACCCAAAATGAATTTCCATTTTATCTCAATATTGGAAAATCTCATTTAAATCTTAATTAAAAGACTTATTTTTCCTCATAGATTCAAGAATAGTGTTATTTAAGACACCATTCATGACAAACCCCAAAATCTTATTTGATATTAAATATAAGGCCCTGAATAGGAATTATCTCGATTTATATTCAATATCAAACTCTGAAACCAACGGATATCATATCGGGAATAACGATATCATATATCTTCAAAATTCCCAACACAATACCTGCGTAACCACGAAATCCAATATCGAAATAATACGAAGACTATTTCCATTCAAACCCATTCCAATTCATATATTGGAAAACTCTGGTTATATTAAAACCATTTTAAATCCTTTTATTTATTTATAAAATAAATAAATCACTCATTCTGATAAAAATATCTTCTACCTTTATAAACCTAGAATTCTTCATCAAAAACCCTTTTAAATCATTAATTATGATTTTACATAATTTTTCCTTATCTTTATTTATTCAAAAATAGGCCTATTCAGTTAAATGACGTTTCAGGTCATTTAACTGCACTGACGTTGTTTTTATTCAAATTTGAATTTGCCATTTCTCAAAATCTAACTGTTGGATTTCAAATCTCTTATTATCATATGAAAGCTCTTTTCGATACGAACCCGTAGGTTCCGGTTTCAGAAGAATCCGACGGTCGGATCTTCCGCTACGTCTAATCGAATTTAATGGTCGAAATTCGCGAACAGTCGCTGCGCGAAACGTTCTACTTAAACCATTATATATATATATATATATATATATATATATATATATTCATCGATTTCCATTTATAACATACTTTATAAAAACTTTCTAAATTCCTACGACATTAAAAAGATGAATTTTAATGTAAATCAAAATATGTTCCTACATGACATTAAGAAGAATGCATTTTTAATGTAAAACATCCCATGTTCATACATGACATTAAAAGAATGAATTTTTAATGCAAAATATTTCATGTTACTACATTCAAATAAAAGATTAACTTTTTATATTATAACATATTTCATGTTCATATATGATAATAAAAGACTTATTTCTTTAGCGTCTACAAATTAACGTCAAATTTCATATTTCCAAATGAAAACAAAAGGCTAATTTCTTAGAGTTAATCAACTTATGTTCATTTACATATTTCTAAACGTAAATAAGAGGATAATTTTTAGCGTTAATCAAATTATGTTCATTCACATAACCATAAAAAGATAATTTTTTTATTTAAAACATATCTTGACAAATTTCGTGTTCTTACATTCAAATAAAAGAATAACTTTTACTTTGAAAACATATCTCATGTTGATAAATAAATAAAAGATTGATTTTTACATAACGATAAAAATGATATTTTTATTTCAAATCAGATCATGGCAGTGTTTATGTTTCTACATAACAATAAAAAGATTAAAATTTTATTGTAAACAAAATATGATAATTTTCTTTAAAACCATATTTTGATTCATTAACTGAATATTTTATATAAGAAAACCTTCTTATAATCCTAAATTGGAATGAGACCCAATCAGTTACCATATAATTTAAGTTATATGGATTTTACACATCGCATGAATATTATACTAATGATAAGTATCATTAAACATCTAAACATCCAAAGTGCATACTAATCCTGTATAAGCATTAAATAGAGAAATAATGCTTATAACTAAACACAAGGGAGATGTGTGAATATAATCCCAAGACCCGTGTGGGGTTTTCAACCAACAAGTAATAAAAGAATATATTATTATTCGTGCACTTGGGCGATGTGTGAAAATTATCGTTCCAATCACATAAACAAGTCAGTTAACTTGTATATGGAAGTGTACTCATGATTGTATTATCATGGATAAAATAACATTATTTAAACATGTGAGATATCGTAAATCTAAATCATCTCAAAACACAACATACCTAACAAATCATACAAGCAACAGACATAACCAACCACAGATATTCCAAAAATAGATAATTTACATACATTTATTTATAAAAATAATAAATAAAGAACTGCATTAAAAGTTTGAGTGAGAAAGAGTTCTCACCTTGATCGGTTTACATTCCGTCATTCTTTAGCGGACGATTCGGATTCCGTTCTACTTCTATTCAGTTCCATCGCAGTCTGTGCCACACTGTTTGTATTAAAAATCACATTTTTTAATGCTTTTATATATATGGTAAAAATCATATTTTTATTTACGTTATGTTTATATAAAAATCATATTTTTATATTGTTATTTCTATTATAATAAAAATGCAAATTTTATTTTACAAACAGTTGTATATTTTATTTACAAAAACATTGTTATCTTATTTACAATGGCACTGTTATTTCATTTACACAAACATGTCTTTTTCATTTATATATTTAAAATAATGTCCTTTTCCCTTTATATCTAAATCATGTTCTTCTTTTAATTTATAAAACAAAGTGATTTTTAATATACCAAACAATGTAAACTTTATATACAAAACCAGGTTCTATTTTATTTACAAAATAATGTAAGTTTTATCATTAAACCATGTCAATTTTTTTTCCACAACACTTTGATCTTTTTACTTTACAAAACTTTGTCGTTTATATTTCACAAAACAATAATCTTTTTATTTTAAAATAATAATCTTTTTACATCTCAAAAACATGATCTCTTGCATCTCAAAACAATGTTCTTTATATTTGTATAAACAATGTTCTTTATATTTGTATAAACGATGATCCTTATATTTATATAAACGATATTCTTTATATTTGTACAATCGATGTTCTTTATATTTGTATAAACGACGTTCTTTATTTTTTTTACAAGAACCATGTTGTTTATTTACACATCAATGTTTATTCGATTTTACAAAAAAATTGTTGATTTTTGTTTTATAAACTTTGTCTTTTTAATTCATAAACTTAATAAACTAATTACAACAAAACAAAAAGAATTTACAAAACAATATGGTTTGGATTTATAAAATAGTATTGTTTGGATTTATAAAAGGGGAAAAAAATTTAAGGACAAATTAGTTTAATATTTTATCCATAAGGACACCACTAATATATTTTATCCAGAAGGACAACATTTAGCCCAGCCCAAAACAAACCCATTATTTCATCTTCTCCAATTTCTTCTTCCATGAAATCGCACCCAACTCAATCGCCACCGACAGAGAGATTTTTCTCTTCTCCGATTTCTTCTTCCACGAAATCAGCAAATCAAAATTAACGAAATCATCTCAACCGAAAATCGAATCAAATCAAATCCGCCTATATCTGACAGTCGAATCTCAATCATCAATAGAAACAGCAAAATTTAGGGCACGAAATCGATCTCAAAAATCAACCACGATTGGATTTTTATTTGTTGCTATAATCATTATAACTTAATGATAATTTCGACCAATTAGTTTAAGGGTTATTTCGCAAGGTGATTCGTGATTTCTTTTGGTTTTGCAATTTTAATGTTCAACCTTTCAGCGTGTGGGTATCATTTTTATAATTTTTTTAGGTATCATTTTTGTTTATTTAACACTGTTTTATATTCGTTTGTAATTTTTTTAATGCTGTATTTATTTTGTAGTTGTATTGTTGCATTATCTATGTATTACAGTCGAAATTATTTCGTTATAATCAACCGAATTATGATGTAAGTATTTTTTTTGTTTTACTTTTTATTTATAACAGTAGAGCAGTTTTTTGTTATCATTTTTATATTTTTTTGGGTATCATTTTTACTGTATTCACTGTGCTAAGTTTTTTTGTAGTTACTTCTTGTTGCTGTATTAATTTTGTTCTTGTACTGTTGCATCAGTTTTGTTACTCAAACGAATTATTTCATTTTAAACAACCAAATTGTGATTCAAACATTTTATGTGTTACTTTTAAAATATTAAAGCAATTTTTAGTTATCATTTTTATATTTTTTAAGATATTAGTTTTATATTTTCTAGTTGAATTTACATTGTAGCAGTTTTTAAGTATAATTTTTATATTTTTTTTAGTTATCTGTTTTATATTTTCTAGTTGAATTTACATCATAGCAGCTTTTAGGTAGATTTGTGTTGTTTGCTTTGGTAATTGACTTTTTTTGATACACAACATTAATTCTAACTGATACCCACTGATTAAAAAAATAAGACCCACCTACTTAATTCAAATCTCACAAAAATAATATTTATTCGCAATAATACCTACTGATTAAGAAAATAATAGCAATCAATTCAATTGTCACAAAAATAAAATTATTCTCAGTAATACACAATAATACCCACTTGTATCATATCATATGATACCTACAATGATACATAATTGATTTAATACGATACATTTTTTCCTAAACAATCTAAGTACATAGAACACTGCTCCCCATTCCAAGCATGCATTCATGCATTTACTTTTACTTGTATGCAATCCAGTCTTGAATTCAAGTAATCTCCACCAACATGTAGTATCTGCAAGTATTTCATACATAATCAAAACTTATACTAACATATTACTGGAAATTCAGCTAGAAAATATAAAATTGATACTTAAAAAAATATAGAACTGATAACTAGAAACTGCTATGATGTACATGCATGTTGAAAATATAAAACTAACACCTAAAAAAAATATAAAAATGATACCTAAAAACTGCTATGATGTAAATTCAACTAGAAAAAAAATGATACCTAAAAAAATATAAAAATGATAACCAAAAACTGTTGTGATGTAAATTCAACTAGAAAAAATAAAAATGATACCTAAAAAAATATAAAAATGATAACTAAAAACTGCTATGATGTACATTCATGTTGAAAATATAAAACTGATACCTAAAAAAATAAAAAAACGATACCTAAAAACTGCTATGATGTAAATTCAACTAGAAAAAATAAAAATGATACCTAAAAACTGCTACGATGTAAATTCAACTAGAAAAACTAAAAATAATACCTAAAAAAATATAAAAATGATAATTAAAAACTGCTTTAATAAATCAATTTAAAACTAATGAATAAAAATGTTTACATCACACTTTGATTGATTAAAATGACATAATTTCGATTGAGTTGCAAAGTTAATGCAACAGTACAAGTACAAAACTAATATATCAAGAAAATAAATTAAAATAGAAGCATAACACTGTTATTACAAGAAAAATGATACCTTAAAAAATAGAAAAATGATACCTACGAACTGCTACTAAATTCACTATCCAAAAAAGTAACTTCCGTCATTCATCTCCGTCGCTCCTATCTCTCGGTCGATTTTTTACGACGAATTCACAAAATCAAAATCACGAGATCATCTTTACAGCCTATCGAATCAAAATCCGCGTGTCCTTATGAATCGACGAAGCTTTTCACACGATAAAATTAGGGCAAATCGAATAAATTGAGGAGATCAAACGATTCTGAAGATGATCGAACAAGAGAGATGTTTGAAAATCAAATCATGGAGTTAAATTCGCGCTGGAGAAAAATTGATCGAGGAAAAAAAGCACGCGAGATAGAAGCGACGGGGAAGAAACGGAGCACGTGATTTAGGATGGATAAAATGTATTAGTGTATTGTCCTTCTGAGTAAAATTTTAGTGGGCTGTCCTTATGAATAAAAAAGCCCTTAATTTTGTCCTTGTGATTATTTTCCTGTTTATAAAACAGTATGGTTTGGATTTGCAAAACAATATGATGTATACATTATTAAAACAATTAAATATTTAATTAAAATTTATTACCCATCTTAATAATGTATAAAACATTACTGTTTCACTTCAATTGAACAAGGCCGCGCTTTCCTGGTATCAGATAAATCGATCAAACACATAACTCGAGATTAGGGTTCCACCTTGCTCCATCAGCAGCCGCCGTGATGATGATCAGAGGCTGCCATGTGTTGCGCCTCGAGATGCTCCTCCACCACCCTGAACGGTGGCTGACTCGCAGCCCCCTCTCCCCTAGAATAGCGTGCCAACGGCGGTCGGTTGAGTGGCAAATTGGAGCGCCTCGCTTGCTGGAATCCGATCACCACCGGTCTATTTGCAGCACTCGATGAGCTCTTTGATTTGGTGGTTGTAGATCCTGAAATGGTGGCGTGGATTTTGAGAACGAGTAGGAGGAATGCGGGACGATTCTGGCCATTGAAGAATTAGAGCTGGCGGTTGAGTATAAGAGGGTTAGGTTTTGAGATAGACGGTATACGGAGGTGTATTTATACGCGTGTTTTACTTATTTAATTCCTTATCATTCAAATAATATCAGTTTAACACCGCGAACTCCAAATCAAACCCAACGAGTGTCGCCCATAGCTAATAACCCCCATTCCGGACACAATGAAACATGTTTCGTAACTCAATTCGGTTGTTACGATTAGTTTTTCCCAAAATTAAAATATAAATCAATTTATTTAATTTAAACGTACATTTTAAATTATCGGGGTCACATACTGACACTAAATGTAATGACCCTGGTTTTTGTCGACTTTGGTTATCGACATAAACACGATGTTGATAACCAAAACTTCGAAAAATACCAGTCATTAATGAATGAAATTAGAGGGTGAGGAAAGATAAGATAGAAAATTAGAATAGAAAATGACGAAGAACACAATATCAGAGTAACACGAATCTCACAGCGGAACGAATAAATATATTTCATAACATAACTTTGAAATACAAAATTGGTACTTGAATATATATATCATTTTCAAAGTACAACACTTACAACATAGCGGAAATAATTATAGCTATATGATCCTGAAGCCTCCTGCTCTAAACTCTTCCAGTATATCTATAAATCCTGACTACTTGACTGCCCGTACAAATTCAGGCACCCAAGAGTTTAGGGGAAACAACAAAGTAAACTTCGGGTCAGTCATGGGACGGGTGTGAGTAAAACAGTTTAAAACAGTTCAAGCAGGTAATCGAAATCTCATAAGACCACGCCATATAACGGAACAGGTTTTTCCCTTATGAGAATCCAAATTATCTTTATATCAAAAACCTTTTGATATTATAATAATGTCTATCAATCACAATATAATAATCACCTAGCAGAAACGCTTTCATCTTACGTTCTACATATATAGTATACAATCAAAACCGCAAGCACGTATTGGGTAATGGATTTCCAACTATGACAAGGTATGGAACCACATTTCACTTGTGTACCTCTAGAGAGGAATACACTGGGTTCAACAAGAACATCTTGCAACCCGGCCACACATGACCGACCACTCATTTCTCTTGAGGGTATCGAATGTATATCACCAACGGTTGGGATCAGCAACCGATTCCCAAATGGGACAGCATCAACAATAGATTTTTAGAAGTAAATGAAACTCTAGATCAGGTGATTATACACCCTACTTCGGTGCGACCGACTTAGCCATGCTGCCTGCCCGATTTCTGTCATTTACCGGATGTGAGGCTAGAAGCTACGCTTTACCATCACACCAGATTCACTTTGAATGCCACATCATCAAATCCATCAAATCACCGATTGATGTCCTCAACCATACATTATGTGTTAGCTAAAATAAGTTTCCTTCTCCGCTTCCCTCTTGGTACGGTTGGAGAAATCAATGTACGTGATCGTCTGGAAATACTCTGTCAGACATCCGTCCATACAAGTCATCCAGGAACAGGATGAACCGAAGGCACTATTCTGTAAACAGGATAGCCCTTGCATAACTCCGTCTTCCATTTCCTTTGGCATATATGATTCGCAACGCTTATGCCAATATAAAGGGGTTCTTTGGATAATAATCCAACCGGTCTCTCCATATTAACAACGTTAAAATGGTCAAGACTTCGATAGTCTGTGATTTAACTATCGAAGAAAAACAGGTGTGCAACCAACGATATTATTTCCAAATGCAAATTTATATCAATTAAACATCATTCAACATTTATCTCTTTATTTCATAAATTTTCTTATCTCCTGTTTCCCTATATTCAATATTTCTTATTTTCTAAATTTGGAAAATATACTTTATTAACAATGGAAAACATTTCCATTTCTTGTTTTCTTTATTAGAAACCATTTCTGGTTTCTTATTTGGAAAACATTTCCAAAGCTCCTTCATTGGACTTAGACAGATGTTTAAACAGACATCGCTATGCCAACTCAAACCATTTCCTTTACTGCCGAACCTTAACTATTCCTTAGTTAAAAACGAAGCCAATCAAGTTGGGGTAGAACTACCTCTCAGACCTTAACTGAACAACATTTCTAACTTTGAAATAGGCAAAGTTCACTTTATGTTCCTTTTACTAACTTCCTTACTTAACTCTCTTTCAAATCTTTTCTATTCGATAATTCTTTCCTTCGATAAGGTATATTCGATAACTCTATTCAATTTATCCTATTCACTTAACTCTTTTGATTTAACTTTAACTCTATTCACTTAACTCATATCGAATAAACTATATCCGATAACTGTTTTAATTCTATTTGAATGAACTGTATATTCGATTAACTCCTTTTACTTTAACTCTAATCGATTAAACTAACATCGATTAATTCCTTTTACTTTAACTCTAATTGATTAAACTAACATCGATTAACTCCTTTTACTTTCCATTCAAATAAACTATATTCGATTAACTCATTTGTTTTAACTCTAATTGATTAAACTAACATCGATTAACTCCTTTTACTTTCCATTTGAATAACTATATTCGATTAACTCATTTTACTTTCTATTCGAATAAATATATTCGATTAACTCGTTTTACTTTCTATTCGAATAACTATATTCGATTAACTCATTTTACTTTCTATTCGAATAACTATATTCGATTAACTCATTTTACTTTCTATCCGAATAACTATTCATTTATAAAGATTTACTTTTAGTAACAGTTCTTCACTTTACAAATGATTTCCCTTTTTATTTACTTTCGAAATATTTCCTTTTACAAAATCTATTGATTTTATAAACTCCCTTTATTTCAATATACATTGAAATAATTCTTTTTACATCCCACGGTCTTTTATGATATTTAAAATATCGAATAAAAAAAATGATCAACATCATTCCAACACCCATAATCCATAACAGATCATATAACACATCATATATCACAATATATGAAAACAGTAAAATAAATGTTGAGGAATCCAGTTGGATTCCTCCAACCTGTTTTCCTGCATCACAGATGTTAAACAATATAATCAACATCACTTTCAGTTCTATATGATACATTCTGTTAAACATAATCAATATAGAAATTTAACTAACTGACTAGCTGTTCAATCAAACATTCAACACAAAGTCAATCAGCCAATATCTAACAGTTATAAAAATACAACATGAAATTATAAACTGTTCAAAGTTAGTGAGATTTACTCACATTGGACGATCATCGTTAATAACGATAACCATCTCTTGATTTGATTCAGACAGACAATTTATTTTGCAATAAATTGTAACGAGCTCCGATGGACTTCCAGTCAGTTCCATTGTGTTGCGCTCGTCCATACAATCCTAGCGGATCTTGTTTCGTTGAATTCCGTCAACATATGAACAAGTTATTTAGTTACGAATTTTACACTATTTAAAATAATTAAACTTGAATTTATAAAATCTAAATGGGCCTTACGTTTAGCCTTTCAGCCCAATACCCTCACAAGACCCGTACCCGCTTTACATGTTGTCCTCCTCCACACAGACCGACGCCTTCTCCTCTTTTCACCATTTCAGAAACTACGAACGCTCCATCACTTGTTCCACCACAAAACAAAAATCGAAACCACCTTCTTCCCATCACAGCCCCTCCGTTCCTTTACTTCCCCTCTCCGATGAACATGATTTAACGCAGTCCTCCACTTCCTCCATTCATGATGTCAGCTCCAGTATACAGTTTCTCCCTTCAATCCTGTTAAACGTCCTCCATGGTTTTACAAACTAGAACCACCCACCAATCTCTGTCTTCATTTTGCCAAGAAAACAAACATCAGTCTTACCAAAATACTACTCTTCACATCTCCTAATGCTCACGTACACATTGCCCCACGCAGGAAAAATACTATCGCCGCATTCTTTCACTACTTCCTGCCATTTTCTTTTTCTCATATCGCGTGAAACTCCCCTTCAGCCATTTCCATGCATGAAGTCATGATTCCCGTCCCTCCTGTCTTATTATATTATTTATATATATATATATATATATAGTGAAGGAACAATTTGTTTTAACCTTTTAGTCGCCATTAAAGGCTGCGACACTTTCAGGAAACCTAAGAAATATAAAGGAGGCAGGCTTTGTTTATATATAGTGGAGTATAAAACTTTACTTGATGTTGTGAAGGTGGATTCTCCACGTTTTTACTTTGAGGAACACACATTTGTGCGGATGAAAGAAATGGCAACGTGGCTTGCGTTTTGATGGATGAGATGATTTTAGTTTTAGGGATAGTATGGTATTTAAAGTTTTGGTTTTTAAAATGTGATGATTTACGGTCTTCGCTACATGAAATTCCATTCGTGTACCGATAGAAATCAAGATACCGTTGTATCGAACTCGGTTCCACGATCCCAAAAATACAATAATACCGGTAGATTGACTCATATTGTGAAACCCCAAAATGTTAATTACAGGGTGCAAAATACCCCAAATAAAAAGTCACGTATTAAATTAATTAAAAATTAAAGTAAAATTCTAAAAATTAAATTATCACTATGTATCAAAAGAACCTAGTCTAAATTCAAACCCGATATTCAAATATTTTAGAATAACCGTTATGGCCACGAACGAATATACCGCTGTTTTTCTGAATATTTAATTTGGACATAACTTACAATCTACACGACGAAATCCCGACTTTTCTTTTCCACTAGAAAGATATACTTCACCAGCTCCACATGTTTCTTGTTTCACAGAAATCCGATTTAAAATGAATCATGTACATTCAGTTGAAGTTCGAATCGCCAATTTACGAACTGCAGTGCCATTTCAAGCTCGATTTTAATTATAATATAATTCTATGTTCAAACTGTTCTTCAAATAATATATTCGTTATTCAAATTAAATTCCAAGCTGAATTAAATATCACAGATGATCCAATTCACAACATATCGCCATTTCAGCCAATTCTGATTATTTCAGAATTAAATATATTATTTAATTTAATATTTTAATTAAATATTCATCATTATTTAATTCCACGACCATTTAATTCACTAAACCCCTCTTTCAATAATTAAATAAATTAATTAAAATACCTCTGCCAATGCGGGTCATTACAATCTTCCCCACTTAAAATAATTTCGTCCTTGAAATTGCTAAGGTAGAGAACGACCCTATCGACTGGTTAGAACATATTTGTTCACTTCTTATCTTCAGTTTCAACTGAACCAATTTAATTTCAATTAAATTATTAATTAATTCTTATCAACGAAAATTTTCAAAAATCCTGAAAATTTTCTAACTCCTTAACTTTTCGAAAAATTTCGCCAGCACCTCCTTTATACTGGTCAATCGGTCGAACTCCAACTCGCCTCTCTGGGCCATCTCCATCCAAAAGAAAATCAAACAGCCAAGCGGCTTGCCAATCCGGCTCATAAATCTTATATTCAATAGAAATATAAACTTGTACCTTTTGTCGGCATATCACTATATCCTCTACATCTTCTGCTAGTTCAGCATATACCAATATCATTCAAATCAAATCCAAATCACTTTTATCTCCAACACAACCATTCGCTTTTTACCAAGCCAAATTTTCATTTCAACCCGAGTTTTCTTCTCGATTCCCAACCCTTAACTTGATTATCACTTTACACTTCAAATTTGAATCTCACAATCCAATTTGTCTTGGTATCATTCTAATTCAATCTCGGTTACCACTTTGCTGGCTTTACTTTGATTCAAATTTTCTTTCACAAATTTCTGTTAAATTTGTTTTTAATTCAAACAGTCTTTCCCTGGGAGTTTTTAAACAGTTTGCTCTTTTCAAAAATCAAATTTTCCTTTTGAACATGTCACTTGGCCCTTAATTAATATTCCATTAGTTAAATCACTTCTCTACTTCTTTATCAATATTTGTTAACCAAATATTTTCAATAACCATATTGCCTTTTATGTTATTTGGAAAACATTTCCGAATATCGCCTTCCTTTATTTTCTAAACTTTAGAAAATATATGCTATTTATAATTTTAAAATATTCCAATTACTTATCTCTTTTCCGATCTCGTTTATTTCTATACTTAGGAAATTTTTCTTTATTATATTTCCAAACTTACACATATTTGGGTTAAAACGGATGTTGTGTAAAACATCGTTACGACAACCCAAATACTATATTCAACTAACTCTTATTCAATCATTGATCTTCGAGCCTGAAATCTTACTATTTATTTGTTAATAATGAAATCAATCAAGTTGGGGTATAACTACCTCTCAGACCTTGACTGAATAACATTTATAACGTCAAAACAATTATGACTACTTATTCGAATAATCAATACCATGCAACTACTCATTCACTTTTTAAACACGTATACGCTTCCTTTTTCTATTCTTACTAGATTTTATTCTTAGTCTTCCTTTTTTATTTTACTATTCTATTTCTAAGTTCGTTTCCTTATCGACTTCTATATATATATATATATATATATATATATATATATCGATACGTTGATTTCTAATTATCAAATTATCTTAAAAATATTCTAACTCCTTAAATTTCCAGAAAAATTCGCCATAACCTCCTTTGTACTAGGAGCATTGGGATATTTCAAATAGCCTCCCATGGCCCTCTCCAATCCAAAAGAAAAAGAAAAAGCCAAGCGGCTAGCCGATACGGCGCATAAAATCTCATATGAATTAAATACATACCTTTCCGTCGAGCATTCTATTTAATACCTTCGTACCTTATTCATACCTATCTCATGTATATTTATATCTGCCCAATCTATTTTAACAATACCTGATCGTTTTACTCAATTCGTTACTTAATTTGTTAATTAACTCTTTAGTCTATTCCCCTTTTATATTTGAACATGACATGTTCAAATATATTTTAACTTGCTTATTAACTAATTTGAATCCAAATTTCAAATTTAAGTTCTATATTCGATTTCGAATACCCATTTACAAATCCAATCCACCTTTAAAAGTTCAACTTCAAATTCAAAACTTGATTAACTAATTCCTCTTCGACTTAGTTAACTCTATTCAATTTCTATTCAAATTTTATATTACTTCTATTATTTTAAATTCCATTTGAATTCTATATATTCAAATCCTATATTTTAATTCCATTATATTCTCTGTATTCAAATTCTATATTTGAATTCCATTTGAATTTCTATATTCAAATTCTATATCACTTCCATTGAATTTCGTATGTTCAAACTCCCTTTGAATTTCTATGTTCAATTCTATTTCAATTCCATTGAATTTCATATATTCAAACTCCCTTTGAATTTCTATATTCAATTTCTATTTCAATCCCAATTGAATTCTATATTCAAATTTCATTTCAAACTATTTGAATTCTATATTCAAATTCCATTTCAACTCTATTTGAATTCTAGATTCAAATTCCATTTCAACTCTATTTAAATTCTGTATTCAAATCTATTTGAATTCTCTTTATTTCATTTCAATTCTATTTGAAACTTCTATATTCAAATTTCAAATTCAATTCTATACATTATAAATCCTAATTTGAAATTCAACACAACTTGTCTTTCCCAAAACAAATTCAAAACAGTATCTCTGGTAGTAATTCGTCACTTACAACTTGAAAATGAATACTGATGATGCAGCTGTCATCATCAGAATCTATTTTCCAGCAATCGAAGTGAGTTCAATACTATAAAACCATTTCTAAACATTTCCACTTTGAAATTCATTTCAAAATATAATTCACACTGTTGGTAAAACAATTTAAAATCTCCCAGGATCTTAAATTTTCCTTATTTTTAACCCAAATTCATTTACAAACACTTATCCAATTCTCCAGAGTTTTGTTCAATTTCTGGTTTAAATTTCAGATTTAACTCATCTGATTTCACGTATTTCACTTATATGAATTTTGATCAATTATTTACATAACCATTTAATTTATAATCTTACTCGATTATAATAACAACCAATATATCCAATATATATCAAAATATACGTTGGGTAAACTATTTTAATTTACCCTCTTTTCAAAACATATCGTGCCGACCCATTGTATTCGAGTGTTTATCAACTCCTACCGATACAGTGGATCAAACTGATCGACCAGAACTCATAAAAAACTCAACCAATGAATCTCCATAGTATAAAAACTATTTTTATATCAATAACAAATACATTCACTCGTATATATACACTCAAACTCAATCTAGGGTATTACTAACCCTATCTCTACCGAGTCACGCCACAGAGCCAAGTAATTCTTAACTTAAGCTCTGATACCAACTGTAATGACCTAGGTTTTTGTCGACTTTGGTTATCGACATAAACACAATGTCGATAACCAAAACATCGAAAAATACCAGTCATTAATGAAAGAAATTAGAGGGTGAGGAAAGATAAGATAGAAAATTAGAATAGAAGAAGAAGAAGAACACAATATCAGAGTAACACGAATCTCACAGCGGAACGAATAAATATATTTCATAACACAACTTTGAAATACAAAATTGGTACTTGAATATACATATCATTATCAAAGTACAACACTTACAACACAGCGGAAATAACTATAGCTATATGATCCTGAAGCCTCCTGCTCCAAGCTCTTCCAGTATATCTGTAAATCCCGACTACTTGACTGCCCGTACAAATTTAGGCACCCAAGAGTTTAGGGAAAACAACAAAGTAAACTCCGGGTCAGTCATGGGACTGGTGTGAGTAAAACAGTTTAAAACAGTTCAAGCAGGTAATCGACATCTCATAAGACCACGCCGTATAACGAAACGGGTTTTTCCCTTATGAGAATCCAAATTATCTTTATATCAAAAACCTTTTGATACTATAATAATGTTTATCAATCACAATATAATAATCATCTAGCAGAAACGCTTTCATATCACGTTCTACATATATAGTGTTAGCCTGCTTTGTGACCAGACTATCCAAAGCCGAAGAACTCTATCAGGAAGGCCACTCAGGGCTTGAGTATGAACTGCCAAAGATCGACATCTGCTTGGACGAAGTAACGAAGGATGGGAAAACTCGTATTTCTGTGCACATAAGCTTCGTGTTGGATTCCACCATTTCGGATCAAGCTAAAGCGAACATTTATGACCAACCAAACCGGATCGGGTAAACCGGATCGGGTCATCCGGATCGGGTAAACCGGATCGGGTCATCCGGATCGGGTTATCCGGATCGGGCCAACCGGATCGGGTCTCTACCCCTAACCGAATTCTGGGCAGTTAAAGACCATTTCCCCATGTTCTCCACTACTTCCGAGATTTACTCTGAAGTTGCCACGTGGCCACTCAACACTAACCGAATTTCTACCTATAAATACACATACAACACATCATTTAAGGGGAGTTTTGCGCTCAAGGAAGCTCTATCTATTTCGGCCATGGCTACCAACGAAGAAACTTCATCCTCTTTAACAAAATAATTGAATTCGGAGAGTATTATTCATTGTAATTGAGTGCTTGAGCGTCAATACTCATTGTATTTGTAATTTCTGAATGAACTGAGAAGCTATGAAGTGGATGTAGGCTTGTTAACGCTGAACCACTATAAATTCCGTGTGTTGATTGATTTTTCTTTCTTTTTGTTCATGATTCCTCATTATTCTCTACAAAACATTATCAATTGGGTGTTAGGACCATTTTTTGGTCTAACATATAGTATACAATCAAACCACAAGCACGTATTGGGTAATGGATTTCCAACTATGACAAGGTATGGAACCACCTTTTGCTAGAGTACCTCTAGAGAGGAATACACTGGGTTCAACAAGAACATCTTGCGACCCGGCCACACATGACCGACCACTCATTTCGCTTGAGCGTATCGAATGTATATCACCAACGGTTGGGATCAGCAACCGTTTCCCGAATGGGACAGCATCAACAATAGATTTTTAGAAGTAAATGAAACTCTAGATCAGGTGATTAAACACCCTACTTCGGTGCGACTGACTTAGCCATGCTGCTTGCCCGATTTCTGTCATTTACCGGATGTGAGGCTAGAAGCTACGCTTTATCATCACACCAGATTCACTTTGAATGCCACATCATCAAATCCATCAAATCACTAATTGATGTCCTCAACCATACTTTATATGTTAGCTAAAAGAAGTTTCCTTATCCGCTTCCACTCTTGGTACGGTTGGAGAAATCAATGTACGTGATCGTCTGGAAATACTCTGTCAGACATCCATCCATACAAGTCATCCAGGAACAGGATGAACCGACGACACTATTATGTAAACAGGATAGCCCTTGCATAACTCCGTCTTCCATTTCCTTTAGCATATATGATTCACAACGCTTATGCCAATACAGAGTGGTTCTTTGGATAATAATCCAACCGGTCTCTCCATATTAACAACGTTAAAATGGTCAAGACTTCGATAGTCTGTGATTTAACTATCGAAGAAAAACAGGAGTGCAACCAACGATATTATTTCCAAATGGAAATTTATATCAATCAAACATCATTCAACATTTATCTCTTTATTTCATAAATTTCTTATCTCCTGTTTCCCTATATTCAATATTTCTTATTTTCTAAATTTGGAAAATATACGTTATTAACAATGGAAAACATTTCCATTTCTTGTTTTCTTTATTAGAAAACATTTCTGGTTTCTTATTTGGAAAACATTTCCAAAGCTCCTTCATTGGACTTAGACAGATGTTTAAACAAATATCGCTATGCCAACTCAAACCATTTCCTTTACTGCCGAACCTTAACTATTCCTTTGTTAAAAACGAAGCCAATCAAGTTGGGGTAGAACTACCTCTCAGACCTTAACTGAACAACATTTCTAACTTTGAAATAGGCAAAGTTCACTTTATATTCCTTTTACTAACTTCCTTACTTAACTGTCTTTCAAATCTTTTCTATTCGATAATTCTTTCCTTCGATAAGGTATATTCGATAACTCTATTCAATTTATCCTATTCACTTAACTCTTTTGATTTAACTTTAACTCTATTCACTTAACTCCTATCGAATAAACTATATCCGATAACTGTTTTAATTCTATTTGAATGAACTATATATTCGATTAACTCCTTTTACTTTAACTCTAATCGATTAAACTAACATCGGTTAATTCCTTTTACTTTAACTCTAATTGATTAAGCTAACATCGATTAACTCCTTTTACTTTCCATTCAAATAAACTATATTCGATTAAATCATTTGTTTTAACTCTAGTTGATTAAACTAACATCGATTAACTCCTTTTACTTTCCATTCGAATAACTATATTCGATTAACTCATTTTACTTTCTATTCGAATAACTATATTCGATTAACTCATTTTACTTTCTATTCGAATAACTGTACTCGATTAACTCATTTTACTTTCTATTCGAATAACTATATTAGATTAACTCATTTTACTTTCTATTTGAATAACTATATTCGATTAACTCATTTTACTTTCTATTCGAATAACTATTCATTTATAAAGATTTACTTTTAGTAACAGTTCTTCACTTTACAAATGATTTCCCTTTTTATTTACTTTCGAAATATTTCCTTTTACAAAATATGTTGATTTTATAAACTCCCTTTATTTCAATATACATTGAAATAATTCTTTTTACATCCCAGGGTCTTTTATGGTATTTAAAATATCGAATAAAAAAATGATCAACATCATTCCAACACCCATATTCCATAACAGATCATATAACACATCATATATCACAATATATGAAAACAGTAAAATAAATGTTGAGGAATCCAGTTCTATATGATACATTCTGTTAAACAGAATCAATATAGAAATTTAACTAACTGACTAGCAGTTCAATCAAACAGTCAACACACAGTCAATCAGCCAATATCTAACAGTTGTAAAAATACAACATGAAATTATAAACTGTTCAGAGTTAGTGAGATTTACTCACATTGGACGATCATCGTTAATAACGATAACCATCTCTCGATTTCATTCAGAAGGACAATTTATTTTGCAATAAATTGTAATGAGCTCCGATGGACTTCCAGTCAGTTCCATTGTGTTGCGCTCGTCCATACGATCCTAACGGATCTTGTTTCATTGAATTCCGTCAACATATGAACAAGTCATTTAGTTACGAAGTTTACACTATTTAAAATAATTAAACTTGAATTTATAAAATCTAAATGGGCCTTACGTTTAGCCTTTCAGCCCAATACCCTCACAAGACCCGTACCCGCTTTACATGTCGTCCTCCTCCACACAGACCGACGCCTGCTCCTCTTTTCACCATTTCAGAAACTTCGAACGCTCCACCACTTGTTCCACCACAAAACAAAAATCGAAACCACCTTCTTCCCGTCACAGTCCCTCCGTTCCTTTACTTCCCCTCTCCGACGAACATGATTTAACGCAGTCCTCCACTTCCTCCATTCATGATGTCAGCTCCAGTATACAGTTTCTCCCTTCAATCCTGTTAAACGTCCTCCATGGTTTTACAAACTAGAACCACCGATCACTCTCTCTCTCCATTTTGCCAAGAAAACAAACATCAGTATTACCAAAATACTACTCTTCACATCTCCTAATGCTCACGTACACATTGCCCCACGCAGGAAAAATACTATCGCCGCATTCTTTCACTACTTCCTGCCATTTTCTTTTTCTCATATCGCGTGAAACTCCCCTTCAGCCATTTCCATGTGTGAAGTCATGATTCGCGTCCCCCCTCTCTTATTATATTATTTATATATATATAGTGAAGGAACGATTTGTTTTAACCTTTTAGTCGCCATTAAAGGCTGCGGCACTTTCAGGAAACCGAAGAAATATAAAGGAGGCAGGCTTTGTTTATATATAGTGGAGTATAAAACTTTACTTGATGTTGTGAAGGTGGATTCTCCATGTTTTTACTTTGAGGAACACACATTTGTGTGGATGAAAGAAATGGCAACGTGGCTTGCGTTTTGATGGATGAGATGATTTTTGTTTTAGGGATAGTATGGTATTTAAAGTTTTGGTTTTTAAAATGTGATGATTTACGGTCTTCGCTACATGAAATTACATTTGTGTACCAACAGAAATCAAGATACCGTTGTATCGAACTCGGTTCCACGATCCCAAAAATACAATAATACCGGTAGATTGACTCATATTGTGAAACCCAAAAATGTTAATTACAGGGTGCAAAATACCCCAAATAAAAAGTCGCGTATTAAATTAATCAAAAATTACAGTAAAATTCTAAAAATTAAATTATCACTATGTATCCAAAGAACCTAGTCTAAATGCAAACCCGATATTCAAATATTTTAGAATAACCGTTATGGTCACGAATGAATATACCACTGTTTTTCTGAATATTTAATTTGGACATAACTTACAATCTACACGACGAAATCCCGATTTTTCTCTTCCACTAGAAAGATATACTTCACTAGCTCCACACGTTTCTTGTTTCACAGAAATCCGATTTAAAATGAATCATGTACATTCAGTTGAAGTTCGAATGGCCAATTTACGAACTGCAGTGCCATTTCAAGCTCGATTTTAATTATAATATAATTCTATGTTCAAACTGTTGTTCAAATAATATATTCGTTATTCAAATTAAATTCCAAGCTGAATTAAATATCATAGATGATCCAGTTCACACCATATCGCCATTTCAGCCAATTCTGATTATTTCAGAATTAAATATATTATTTAATTTATTATTTTAATTAAATATTCATCAATATTTAATTCCACGACCATTTAATTCACTAAACCCCTCTTTCAATAATTAAATAAATTAATTAAAATACCTCTGCCAATGGGGGTCGTTACACTAAAAATTCCAAAAAAAATATTTCTAGCTTCGTTTTGACGATACGGTCCCAACAAAACTAATTTCATCGAATTCTGAGACCGTTTGAAAAATGGCCATTTTCAAGTCGATTAAATTTGACTGAAAGTGACATTCATTTGCCACTCTCACATATTAACTCGAAAAATTCTAGAAAATTAAACTTAACAATAATTTGACATTCCGGTTCCAACAAAAGTGGTTTTGTCGAAATTAGTGGTCGTTTGCAAAATGGCTATTTTTAAGGCCTTTATATTTAATTAAAATATATATAAATTCTACAACGACCTTTCCAAATTTTAAACTGGACATAACTTTTGATTTATAAAGTGAAATTTCAGTTTCTTAGATTCATTAGAAAGATATTATTAAACAGATTTAAATATTTCTTGTTTCGTTCAATTTCGATCTATTTTGAATCCTGTACATTCAGTTAAAGTTTGAAATCGAATTTTCGAATTGCCGCGCCATTTCAAACTCCTTTTATAATTAAATTAAATTTATTCATTCTAACTTTGATTTAAAATAAATTTTTAGTTGTTATTATTTAAAATAAATTATTTTAAATATTAAAATCCATTAAAAATTCTAAAATAAATTTTTTAAATTGGCCCCAAAATTCCGGGTTGTTATAATCTCCCGCACTTAAAATCTTTTCGTCCTCGAAAAGGAACGAAGCTAAAAGTTGTTTAAATAACCAACTCAACTTTCAATCCTTATCAATTTTCAATTCAGTTCAATATTAAATTCGAGTTAGATAAATTTATCATTCTTTCTCATATTGGTTAAATTAATTACCATTCCATTATTTTAATTAGTTAAGCTAATTATCAAACATCACAACCAGCAATCAATCAGGTGATTAAATTTTCAAATATATATAATTTTTATATATAGTCAAAAATCGTATTTCAGTGCAAATCACATCAATAAATCCTAGCTAGTTTTGGTTCTCACACCAGTCAATGGAAATATATAGATGCTGACGATGTCATGTTCATCATCAGAATCATCTCCGGGCGACTAGAGTGTGATTTTATATCTATCCAGTATATTTGAGGCTTCGTATACACGCTAGCTAGGCGTATATGCAAAATCTCTATATACTCGATTGTCCAAAATAAAATAAAATAATATATTCAAATACGTATTTTAAGATAAATTTTTCAAAAGTAAATTTGTTCGTTTTTTTTATTTTATAAATAATACTCTTCACACTCGTTATAGGATACTACTGATCCCATCTCTAACGTGTTATTCTTATTGGGTATTACTAATCCAATCTCTGATGAATTCAGCCGTTCTGTTCTAATGTGTCTTGTTCTCGAGCTCTGTAAACCAAAGCTCTGATACCAAATGAAACGACCCAAACTCGCCCTTTTGGGAAAGTCCAGATTGTTATGAGAACATGACAAATCAGAACACAAATAAAAGAACATTTTATTTCTTTTACAACAATTACATCAGAGTACAAGAATGTTACAGGGTATGAATAAATATTACACATAGGAAATACATTTAATAATTTACAAAGCAACAGAAAATAATACAAAGTGTAGTGGAAAATATAATAAATGCTCTGGACACAGCTTTAAGCTTCAACCCAGAACCATGCTGAAAATAAGTATCTGCGAAAACCAAAACAACTAGCTGCCCGTGTGGAAAATAAGGGCACCCAGAGTTTAGGTTAAAACAATAAACTCCAGGTTAGTCATGGGACTGGTATGAGAACTAAAACAGTTATTAAGTTTGATTTTAAAGTTGGGTAAATCAAGGGACCATGCCGCTAATGCAGAACGGGTTTCCTCCCAAGAATACCATGCATAAAACAACGCAATGCTTTTTAGAAAATGAAACCATTATAAGACTCAAGTCCCATCACACAATGCAAGCGTGGGCCGGAGGAAAGATTTTACCTTATAATGGTCAAACATGCTTGGTACGCGAAAATCATCTTTTATTATTACTAGTGCATAGTGTAGAAATCAATTTCGAATATAAATGTATCAATCATAGGCGGTGTAGGTACCATTATGTTACGTCGCCAAATACTAGGTTCTGCAACTAAAACCGTACAAGTGTCGTATTGGAAGTTGGATTCCATCTATGAACCAAGGCTCAGGGATCGTCCGGTGCATATTAAGGACACACTAGCACTGTGCCCAGGATTCATCCACAACTGCACCTTAGGATCCTGCAGGGTCGGTTATCCGTCGATGATTAGTTATACCATAAACTATATGTTAGCCGGTTCTATCGAACCTCTAATTGGTCTAGGGCCACTTGGGACCCTATCCACTAACTCAAATCCATCCGAGGTACCCCGCTTCGCTTTCCGTAGTAATGATAATAATCCACATGAGTAAATGTTAGGGTTTGTAAAGCGCTAACACCACCCGTAGTTAGAACTAACATATGTCCATTTCCCTGCGTTCCTCTCCCGTTTCTGGTTCATACCGGGATGTGAAGCTCGCGAAGTGACGTTTACACAAAGCTATGCTAATTAAAGATGTTCTTTGGTCTTCAACCATAAGGCCGTGCTTTTCAACAAAAGCCTTGACCATTGCATCTTAGCATGCCACATTGTCAGACCATACCATATCATTGACCATCTACCAACATATATATAACCTCTAAGCTCATACGTCTTAGAGAATGGTGTTAAACAAAGAATAAATTCTCCGCCACCAATAGAAATATATAATTATTAGAGTTCAACAAATACAGTATAAAGGAAAACAATGTCAGACACACAATCCATTTACAAGTCCGTTCCGGGTCTGAACGAAACCATATCCGGTTGATCTCCAAGTATGTCTGGATGATCACCAATTTTTCCATCGTCTTGGGTGTACGGCCCAATCAAGATATCAGTAATCATCCATCCAACTTGGACATTTCCCGGTCTTCTATCGCCGTCTTCATCGTCGATCTTCAATCGTCGTATGGATTATTCAGAATGGGTTAAACCCGGTCTTTCCGAATAAATTGCGCATCTTAAAATCATGTGCTATAAAACACAACCTACGCCTCATTCCAATCAAGAACATTCTTTTAATTAAATGATCTTTTCTCTGGGAAATGTTCCCATTAACTTTATCAAAGATAAAATTCCTTTAAACATATAGTTTAATAATCCTTTGGATATCATTTTCAAAAGACTTAACCTTTTCTTAACTTAAACTACATTAAGTCTTATCCAACTAATCGGGGTTAACGCCTTACCGAAGTAATCATTTATTTCATTATCCCAATCCCAACCTATTTATCCCATAGAGTAAAACTGATGGTACTCCATATCTAAACTCAATGTGTTACGGTAAATTTAATTATCGTTTTATCGTTTGAATCTAATTAAAGATTCAGCTATCGCATGGAGTAAAACTGGTGGTATTCCATTCTTGATTTCTTCTTAAATTCGGTAAATTTAATTACGTTATTCCCATTTCAATCTAATTAAAGATTTATTAAAACTTTATTTAGTTTTAATCTTCTTAAATCATTATTTAATGATTATTAATTTTTGAAGAATTTAATCTTATCTTTAACTAGGTTAAAGAACAAATTTCATTAAAAACATCGTTCACGATAAACCCAAGAATCCTATTTCATTTAATTCCAGTTTTATATATTAAATTAGAAAACTTCTCTTTTGAAAATTTCATTAAATATTATTTAAAGATTAATAAATTCCAAAACCGAATTTTCAAAGTTAATCTGGTTTTAAGAACTAATGTCTTTTAAAAACATTATTCGCAATCAACCCAAAATAAATTTCCATTTTATCTCAATATTGGAAAATCTCATTTAAATCTTAATTAAAAGACTTATTTTTCCTCATAGCTTCAAGAATAGTGTTATTTAAGACACCATTCACGACAAACCCCAAAAATCTTATTTGATATTAAATATAAGGCCCTGAATAGGAATTATCTCGATTTATATTCAATATCAAATTCTGAAACCAACGGATATCATATCGGGAATAACGATATCATATATCTTCAAAATTCCCAACACAATACCTGCGTAGTCACGGAATCCAATATTGAAATAATATGAAGACTATTTCCATTCAAACCCATTCCAATTCATATATTGGAAAACACTGGTTATATTAAAACCATTTTAAATCCTTTTATTTATTTATAAAATAAAAAAATCACTCATTCTGATAAAAATATCTTTTACCTTTATAAACTTGGAATTCTTCATCAAAAACCCTTTTAAATCATTAATTATGATTTTACATAATTTTTCCCTATCTTTATTTAATCAAAAATAGGCCTATTCAGTTAAATGACGTTTCAGGTCATTTAACCGCACCGACGCTGTTTTTATTCAAATTTGAATATGACATTTCTCAAAATCTAACCATTGGATTTAAAATCTCTTATTATCATATGAAAGCTTTTTTCGATACGAACCCGTAGGTTCTGGTTTCAGAAGAATCCGACTGTCGGATCTTACGCTACATCTAATCGAAGTTAATGGTCGAAATTCGTGAACGGTCGCTGCGCGAAACGTTCTATTCCAACCATTATATAATATATATATATATATATATGTATATATATATATATATATATATTCGTCGATTTCCATTTAGAACATACTTTATAAAAACCTTTCTAAATTCCTACGATATTAAAAAGATGAATTTTAATGTAAATCAAAATATGTTCCTACATGACATAAAGAAGAATGCATTTTTAATGTAAAACATCCCATGTTCATAAATGACATTTAAAGAAAGAATTTTTAATGTAAAATATTTCATGTTACTACATTCAAATAAAAGATTAACTTTTTATATTATAACATATTTCATGTTCATATATGATAATAAAAGACTTATTTCTTTAGCATCTACAAATTAACGTCAAATTTCATATTTCCAAATGAAAACAAAAGGCTAATTTCTTAGCGTTAATCAACTTATGTTCATTCACATAACCATAAAAAGATAATTTTTTTATTTAAAACATACCTTGACAAATTTCATGTTCTTACATTCAAATAAAAGAATAACTTTTACTTTGAAAACATATCTCATGTTGATAAATAAATAAAAGAGTGATTTTTACATAACGATAAAAATGATATTTTTATTTCAAATCAAGTCATGGCAATGTTTATGTTTCTACATAACAATAAAAATATTAAAATTTTATTGTAAACAAAATATGATAATTTTCATTAAAACAATATTTTGATTCATTAACTGAATATTTTATAAAAGAAAACCTTCTTATAATCCTAAATTGGAATGGGACCCAATCAGTTACCATATAATTTAAGTTATATGGATTTTACACATCGCATGAATACTATACTAACGATAAGTATCATTAAACATCTAAACATTCAAAGTGCATACTAATCCTGTATAAGCATTAAATTGAGAAATAATGCTTATAACAAAACACAAGGGAGATGTGTGAATATCATCCCAAGACCCATGTGGGGTTTTCAACCAACAAGTAACAAAAGAATATATTATTATTCGTGCACTTGGGCGATGTGTGAAAATTATCGTCCCAATCACATAAAAAAGTCAGTTAACTTGTATATGGAAGTGTACTCATGATTGTATTATCATGGATAAAATAACATTATTTAAACATGTGAGATATCGTAAATCTAAATCATCTCAAAACACAACATACCTAACAGATCATACAAGCAACAGATATAACCAACCACAGATATTCCAAACACAGATTAATTACATACATTTATTTATGAAAATAATAAATAAATAATTTCACTAAAAGGTTGAGTGAGAAAGAGTTCTCACCTTGATCGGTTTACATTCTGTCATTCTTTAGCGGACGATTCGGATTCCGTTCTACTTCCATTCAGTTCCATCGCAGTCTATGCCACACAGTTTGTATTAAAAATCACATTTTTTAATGCTTATATATATGGTAAAAATCATATATTTATTTACGTTATGTTTATATAAAAATCATATTTTTATATTGCTATTTCTATTATAATAAAAATGCAAATTTTATTTTACCAACAGTTGTATATTTTATTTACAAAAACATTGTTATCTTATTTACAATGGCATTGTTATTTCATTTACACAAACGTGTCTTTTTCTTTTATATATTTAAAACAATGTCCTTTTTCCTTTATATCTAAATCATGTTCTTCTTTTAATTTATAAAACAAAGTGATTTTTAATATACAAAACAATGTGAACTTTATATACAAAACCAGGTTCTATTTTATTTACAAAATAATGTAAGTTTTATCATTAAACCATGACAATTTTTTTTTCCACAACACTTTGATCTTTTTACTTTACAAAACTTTGTCGTTTATATTTCATAAAACAATAATCTTTTTATTTTAAAATAATAATCTTTTTATTTTAAAATAATAATCTTTTTACATCTCAAAACCATGATCTCTTGCATCTCAAAACAATGTTCTTTATATTTTTATAAACAATGTTCTTTATATTTGTATAAACGATGTTCCTTATATTTATATAAACGATATTCTTTATATTTGTATAAACGATGTTCATTATATTTGTATAAACGATGTTGTTTATTTTTTTTACAAGAACCATGTTGTTTATTTACATATCAATGTTTTTTCGATTTTACAAAACAATTGTTGATTTTTGTTTATAAACTTTGTCTTTTTAATTCATAAACTTAATAAACTAATTACAATAAAATAAAAAGAATTTACAAAACAATATGGTTTGGATTTATAAAACAGTATGGTTTGGATTTGCAAAACAATATGATGTATACATTATTAAAACAATTAAATATTTAATTAAAATTTATTACCCATCTTAATAACGTATAAAACGTTACTGTTTCACTTCAATTGAACAAGGCCACGCTTTCCTGGAATCAGACAAATCGATCAAACCCATAACTCGAGATTAGGGTTCCACCTTGCTCCGTTAGCAGTCGTCGTGATGATGATCAGAGCTTGTTGTGTGTTGCTCCTCGAGATGCTACTGCACCACCCCGAACGGTGGCTGACTCGCAGACCCCTCTCCCCTAGAATAGCGTGCCAGCGGCGGTCGGTTGAGTGGCAAATTGGAGCGCCTCGCTTGCTGGAATCCGATCACCACCGGTCTATTTGCAGCGCTCGATGAGCTCTTTGATTTGGTGGTTGTAGATCCTGAAATGGTGGCGTGGATTTTGAGAACGAGTAGGAGGAAGGCGAGATGATTCTGGCCCTTGAAGAATTAGAGATGGCGGCTGAGTACGACCCCAACCCCGTACTGACGGTGGCAAGGGTAATCCGTGGAATATAACACATAAACAGATAATAGCAGAATAGAAATAAATAAATACACCAGATAATGAACAATAGAATATACTGGATAAGAGTAATCATCAGAGTTACACAGTATACAGGATCATACTTAGTACAAGTACAGTTCAACTATGCATATATGTCTACAGCGGAAAACAAACATAATGTACAATAGGAGCTGAACAACATAAAAATAGATAAATGATAGAATCCATCTTCAGCTCCAGCTATCCAGAAAGAACCAGCTAAACCTGAATACAAGGCTGCTCGTGTAGAAAAAGGGGTTTTGAAAACAATTTAAAATCATAACTATCAATCATAGACGGCATTAATGCCCCATACCACTATGTCGCTATATATAGGTATACAATCAAAACCGCACAGTCACGTATTTGGAAATTGGATTTCCGTCATGAACCAAGGCAAAAGATAGTCCTTACCGACTTCGAGACTGCCTAGCCCGAGCCTCAGGGTCAAAGCGCATTGACCCTTGGATCGTCAGGGCCGGTCCACCGATGTGGATTAAAATTCCTGAACACTGCGTTTCCCCGCCCTTTGGGGTGTAAATGAGCCAACGAATGACTCCATCGGACCCGAATCGTCCGATCAAACCGAGGCGTATCGCAACAGCAACAACCACATAAGTCAAACTCGTCAGGACGTGTAAAACCACTGACGCCACTTCTAACTAGGAAGAAACGCAGGCCCTCCCTGATGTCCTCTCCCGTTTCTGGTTCATACCGGGTGTGAGGTTCACGAATTCACGTTATACACAAAGCTACGCCACACCGGTGGTGCTTTGATCATCACCACAAAACTTTGCTTTTCAACAGAAGCCCTGATCATTTGCCACTTAGGCATGCCACACTAGCAATTCATGCCATGCGACTGATGTCCATCAATATACAACCTCTGATCTCGTGCGTTCCAGAGAAGGGCGTTAAGCAAAAGAATAAATTCTCTACCGCCAAACAGATGTATATTTAATAGAGATCAATCAACACAGAATAAAATCCAATGTCAGACACAAAGTCCATTTATAGGTCCGTTCTGGGTCTGAACGAAACCGGAGGCACTAAATACCTCGTAAACCCATCGATCACCACGTACGTCTGGACGATCACCACTCATTATCCATATTTCGGGATGCCACCCAATCAGGACCTCGGTTACCATCCAAACGAGGTGAAGATCCCCGGTCTTCGACCACCGTCTTCATCTTCGATTTCTTATCGTCGATTCAGTTATTCAGAATGGGATAAACCCGGTCTTTCTGAGCAACTCATGTATATAATAAACAAGTGCTACACTAACATACACACGCATCATTTCAATTCATCAGTCACTAACCGTCAATCAGTAAGAGAACGATTTCCCAAATATTAACCCCGAAGGCCGAAACCAACATCAGATCAACATCCAGGAAACCATTCGACTTAGCCAACCTTCAGTTAATTTCTAAATCACATCCATATCGTTTATAACATTTTATAATGATTTATCGCTATTTTTATTTATTTTAAAATAGCCAATATATTCAAAACGACGCTTCGGGCCATAACGCGACCGTGGCGCTATTTTTCTTCAGATTTGATTTACACATATCTGAAAATCTAACCGTTGGATCTTCAAAAAATTTACATCATTAGAAAGATCTTTTCAAAACGAATCCAACGGTTCCAGTTTCGGGAAAATCCGACGGTCGGATCTCCCGGTATAATCGTTTGAAGTTTCGATTTCAAAATACGAACTGCAGCGTCGTTATTCGATTAAATATAATTATATATATATGTATATATATATATATATAATCATTTCTGGCACTGTTTTTCTTCAGATTTGAATTAAACATTCCAGATAATCCAACCGTTGGATTTTTACAAAGTTGGTGCTGTTGGAAAGATATTTTCAAAGCGAACCCAATGGTTGCGATTTTAGGAAAATCCGATGGTCGGATCTCCCGGTATAATCGTTTGAAATCACGGTTTTAAAATACGAACTGCAGCGTCGTTATTCGATATATTTTAATTCTATATATATATATCGTTTTTTCTTCAAAGCTACATTCTTTTCATACATTTGATAAAAATGATATTTTTATCTAGCTGGTCTACTATTTCAACACTTCACTATATTTAACAATTCATGTATATAATAAAAATGTGATTTTTATTGTAAAACAATTCATTTCAAAACACTATTATTTTATATAGTTCATATAGGTAATAAAAATAGGTTTTTTATTATAAAACAATTTATTTCAAAAGGAGATTATTTTATATAGTTCATACAGATGATAAAATGTGATTTTTATTATAAAACAATTTATTTCAAAATATGAATACCATTCAACACATGAATTTATATTCAACGAATGAATATCGATTCAACACATGAAGGTTTTCTATAGTTTATATATATAGATAAAAATGTGATTTTTATATTTAAAACACGAACACCATTCAACACATGAATTTCAATTCAACGAATGAATATCGATTCAACACATGAAGGTTTTCTATAGTTTATATATATAGATAAAAATGTGATTTTTATATTTAAAACACGAATACCATTCAACACATGAATTTCTAATCAACGAATGAATATCGATTCAACACATGAAGGTTTTCTATTCAATGAATAAATATAGTTTCAGCAAATGAAAATAATTCAAACACATGAATATTATTCAAAATTTCGGCAGCATAACGGCAGGGTAGTTAAAACCGGGACCGTCCCTAGTACGGCTCCTCGCTCTACCTTAAAACCTCGCGATTTTTGACAATGGAGATCATGCATCTAGTTCGCATGCAGGCGGCATGTATATATTTATTTCATTTCCACAAACTAATCCTATGTGGTTTCAACCAAATATTTCTCAACCACAATCAATCAATATCAACCACAAACAATCCCAAACAACCATTCGCTATTAATCAATTTTCATACCAATCACAACCAATAAATATCGTCCATGGTTTGTGGACGAGGGGCATATATATATATATATATATATATATATATATATATATATATATTTTATATAAGCATTTCACTTCTATTTCAACACATATATAATTTTTACAATGCATATATAACTTATACATCGAACGTACAACTTATACAATGCTTATACAAGAGGTGTACAACGCTTATATAACTCATACATCGATGATATAATTTATACATCATCGTTTTCCATATCGTTTATAAATTAAAATCTCATATTAGTTTCCACTCCAGCAAAAATAGCAGATGGCTCAGAAAAATATGCGGTCTCTTCTAGAATGTAGAGGACGTGCACACGAGTCCACTATCTCTTGTTTCACTGAATTTCGGCCACAAATGAAAAAGATATGATTTTTATTGTGAAATCAAAATTTGTAACACTTTTAAACGTTAAAACAGTTCAAAATATTCAAAGCCGATTACCACAGCCTTTTGTTCGAAACTAGATTTCGATTTAATTTCAAATCCGCGAAGTATGAAGCCGATTCATCTTCACCACGACGTCGGGCCTGGAATGGCGCATCCGCGCCACCCCTCACTGGTGAGCTCGTGCGCAGATCGGAGGCGGGAGGGAGCTCCGAACGGCGAAGGTTGATTGGGGCGATTCGGGCCAGATACCAAATGAGAAATCTTGAAATCGGTATGGATTTAAAGCTCGTTTGGAGCTCTTCAAAATGGAACCAACCTCACGTGATTTAATTGAGAAACGAGAGAGAATTCGAGGAGAGAAGTTTGGAATAACTTCAGCCGTCGCGCGTTGAAGAACTGGGAAGGAGACGGGGAGAGAGAAAATTTAATGGCCAATCAGATTTTTTGTTTATCTATATATTTTTTAAAAATCCGAAAATACCCCTTGTCACACACGAACATCAATCCAAACCCAACGACTGTCGTCCCTAGCTTTTTACCCCCATTCTGAACACAATAGGATATGTTTCGTAGGCCCATTCGACTGTTTCAGTCAGTTTCCATTCAATTTAAAATATATAACATTCAATATTCGATTTGAACGTACATTTCAATTTGCCAGGGCCACAAACTGATTTGAAAAATTCCAGAATAATAAATCTGGCTATGTTTTGACGATACGGTCCGAACAAAACTAGTTTCGTCGAATTCTGAGACCGTTTGCAAAAACGCCCATTTCTGGTCGATCCAATTTAACTATAATTGACCAAAACACGTTTTCCTTTGCCACGCTCACATAGTAGCTTCAAAAATTATGAAATTTGAAACCTAGCAATAACTTCACATCCCAGATCCAAAAAAAGTGGTTTCGTCGAATTCTGAGGTCGTATGCAAAATGGCCGATTTCACAGGCTATATAAATTCCATAGCGACCTTTCTGAAAATTCATTTGGCCATAACTTTTGCTTTCCGCTATGAAACTTCGATTTTTCAGACTCGTTAGAAAGGTATTCACTAACATATTTAAATATTTTTGGTTTCACTCAAATTCGTTTTGTTTTGCACCCGGTACAGTCCGACAAAGTTTGAATTCAATTTTTGAAACAGCAACGCCATTTCAGGCCTTGTTTATAATTAGAATTAATTATATTCATTTTCAAACGTCGATTCAAACTCAGTTTTCATTGCTATTATTTAAAATATTTATTTTAAATATTTAAAATCCATTATTTTAGCTAATTTAAAATTTTTAAATTGGTTTAGATTTTCTGGGTCGTTACACTGAGTATTGGAGGGTTAGGGTTTGAGATAGACGGTATACGGAGGTGAATTTATACGCGTATTTTATTTATTTAATTCCTTGTAATTCAAATAATATCAGTTTAACATCCCGAACTCCAAATCAAACCCAACGAGTGTCGCCCCAAGCTAAAAACCCCCATCCCGGACACAATGAAACATGTTTTGTAACTCAATTCGGCTGTTACGATTAGTTTTTCCCAAAATTAAAATATAAATCAATTTATATTTAATTTAAACGTACATTTAAAATTACCGGGGTCACATACTGACTCTAAAAATTCCAGAAAAAATTATTTCTAGCATCGTTTTGACGATACAGTGCCAACAAAACTAATTTCATCGAATTCCGAGACCGTTTGAAAAATGGCCATTTTCAAGTCGATTAAATTTGACTGAAACTGACAAAACACATTTTCATTTGCTACTCTCACATTTTAACTCGAAAAATTCTAGAAAATTAAACTTAATAATAATTTGACATTCCGGTTCCAACAAAAGTTGTTTTGTCGAAATTAGAGATCGTTTGCAAAATGGCTATTTTTAAGGCCTTTGTATTTAATTAAAATATATATAAATTCTACAGCGACCTTTCCAAATTTTAAACTAGACATAACTTCTGATTTATAAAGTGAAATTTCAGTTTCTCAGATTCTTTAGAAAGATATTATTAAACAGATTTAATTATTTCTTGTTTCGTTCAATTTCGATCTATTTTGAATCCTGTACATTCAGTTAAAGTTTGAAATCGAATTTTCGAACTACCGCGCCATTTCAAACTCCTTTTATAATTAAATTAAATTTATTTGTTCTAACTTCAATTTAAAATAAATTATTTTAAATATTAAAATCCATTAAAATTTCTAAAATAAAAAATTTTAATTGGCCCTAAAATTCCGGGTTGTTACAGTTAATAAGCCTTTCCCCCAAGTATCCATCTGTAACAACCCGAAAATCTGGGCCAGTTTAAAATTTTTATTTTGCCAATTTTAGCGAATTTTGATTATTTAAAATGAATTATTTTTAATAATATCGACGAGAAGTTTATTTTGAATGGAATTAGAACGTATATATTATATACGTCGTCGTTAGAATATAAAGAATTATTTATAATAATAAAAGGAATTGAAAATGGCGCGGTAGTTCGATAATTTGATTTCAAACTTCAAATGAATGTACCGGGTGCAAAACAATCCGGATTTTAGTGAAACCAAAAATAATAGGATCTATTTGATGATATCTTTCCAACGAATTCGAAAAATCGAAATTTCATAGCGGGAATCAAAAGATATGTCCAGTTGAAAATTCTAAATAGTCGCTATGGAATTCAGGCCCTTAAAAATGGAAATTTTGCAAACGACCTCGGATTTCGACGAAACCACTTTTGTTGGATCCGGGATGTAAAGTTATTGCTAGGTTTCAAATTTCATAATTTTTTCGAATCAATATGTGAGCGTGGCAAAGGAAAACGCGTTTGACCAGTTTCAGTTGATTTTAATCGACTGGAAATTGACCATTTTTCAAACTGTCTCAGAATTTGACGAAACTAGTTTTGTTAGGACCGTATCGTCAATACGAAGCTAGAAAATATTTTTCGGGAATTTTTAGAGTTCGTATGTGACCCCGGTGAATTGAAATACGCGTTCAAATTCAATATATAGAGTTATATGTTGATTTTAACGAAAACTGATCGAAACAGTCGAATCAACTTACGATACATATCCTGTTGTGTTCGGAATGGGGGTAATTAGTTAGGGGCGACAGTCGTCGGGTTTGATTCTGAGTCCGAACGAAAATTCCCCTTTTTAGAATTAAAAATAAATGTTTAATTAATTGGGCCAAAGCCCTTAACTACCCAAACCCAGTCAACGCACCTCCCGTTATCCCCTTCTCCGATTCAACAGATTAAGAAAAAAATGAAAGAGGGCGCGATGGAGCCGCCACCCACCACCGCTCGCCGGCGGTCGGGACCCCACCACGCCCCTCTTCTCCTCCCTCTCCTCCTCTATCCGCTCTCCCCCTCCCTTCTCTGACTGAACCCGCGACGCCCAAATCACCCAACCCGATGGCCCCATCCCTGAAACCCCTAGCCGGAGCTGCCTCCATGACTGGCCGCGACCCTCCCCTCCTCTTCCACCCTTCAATTCGACGCCCAATACCCACGAAACCGCCTGAACAACCCCACCACGTCCTCCTCTTGTCGCGCCTCTAGCCCTAACCGCCACGCTGACCACCTGCAGCGCCACCATCCGCCACTCACACGACCCCCTCAGCTCAGCGGCCCTCCCCCCTTCAACTTGTGAGTTTTTAATTAGTAATTTGCATTTATTTTATTTGTTTTCTCAGTTTTAATATATAATAATGTGTTTGAAATTCTGATTTTTATTTTATATAACCATGTGAAGAAAAGAATATCCGAACAGTAAGATTTTATTTACTTATTTTATTTTTGGCTAATTTAGTTTTCCATATATATATATATATTTCTATTGTTTTAAAATCTGAAAATGCATATAAAGATTATAATTATAACATAGTAAAAATTCGATTTTTATATATTGAATAGCGAAGTAAAAATTCGATTTTTATATATTGAATAGCGAAGTAAAAATTCGATTTTTATATATTGAACAACGAAGTAAAAATTCGATTTTTATATATTGAATAGCGAAGTAAAAATTCGATTTTTATATATTGAATAGCGAAGTAAAAATTCGATTTTTATATATTGAATAACGAAGTAAAAATTCGATTTTTATATATTGAACAACGAAGTAAAAATTCGATTTTTATATATTGAATAGCGAAGAAAAAAATCGATTTTTATATATTGAATAGCATAGTAAAAATATGATTTTTATATATTGAATAGCATAGTAAAAATTCGATTTTTATATATGTAGTGGTTACGGGCGAAAGAAAGTGATAAGAGGCGAGAACAGTGCAGATTTCCTGCATTAGAAGTGCCATGGAGTTAGGATAGCTATCGGTGAGAATTTCTCACTCTTCAATTTCTTTTCTAATTATATATATATACTAGGATGCAGACGGTGCTTAGTAGCACCCGACACAATCGTCCACAGACCATGGACTTGTTTGTTTGGTTGCATAAATTAGTTAGATGATTTGATTTGAATTTGGTTGTTTGGTGAATATGATTGATGTGTGAATGGCGTGGGCCTTCACTAGACCGGGGATAAGGCTAGGCCTTGTCCCGTTTCTATTATCGTGCCGTTATGCCGCCGAAATTTTCTAAAATAAGTTAGAAAGATAAAATATCATTTTATTTAAAGAATGAACTGAATAGAATATTTTCATAGGTTGAATAAAATGTTTTGTCGTTAAAAATATAATTTTTAACGTGAAAGTGAATAAATAAATATTTATAAACAAATCGGCCGATTTGTTTATGTACACCTATTTGAATGACATTGATTGGGTCGATAAATTTTACACATCGCCCAACTGCACAAATAAAATCTGTGTTTGATTGTTTGAAACCCCACACGGGTGTTGGGATGAAATTTGAAGTTCACTCATCCTGATTGATTAAATATGTCGATCGATTGATTGATAGGCTGTTATAAGCGTTAGACATTTATATTTGATGCTTATACAGTGTAGTGCACTTTGGTTGATGGTTGATTATTTTTCAATGCTATTATATACGTGTGATGTATGAAGATCCATATAATTAACATTATATGGTAATTGATTGGGCCTCATTCCAATTTGAAAAATAAAGAATATTATGAAATAAAGGTTCATGTGTTGACTATACTCATCCGTTGAGATTAGTCATGTGTTGAACGAAATATTTTAATAATAAAATTTACATCTTTATCAATATGAAACAAAGGTTCACGTGTTGACCGTACTCATCCGTTGAGATTAGTCATGTGTTGAACGAAATATTTGAAGTAGAAATATTTGAAAACGAAATATTTGAAATAGAATATTTGAAAATAGAAGTATATGAAGCCGTGTTGATTAGATTGACGCCATTTTGACGTGAACGATATTTATATCGATTTTATTCATTTTAAAATGAATATTGAAAAGTGATTTCGAAATTGAATATTTTGAAATGAAATTCGAATTGAATCGAATAGAAAGCCAATTTGAAATGAATCGAATAGAAAACCAATTTGAAATGGATCGAATAGAAAACCAATTTGAATTGAATCGAATAGAAAACCAATTTGGAATGAATTGAATAGAATATAAAGAGATTTCGAAATGAATTGAATATAAAACGATTTCGAAATGAATTGAATATATAATGAATTTAATTCAAATAGAAAACCAATATGAATTTGATTCGAATAAGAAACCAATTTGAATTGAATCGAATAGAAAATGAGTTGAAATGAATATATAACGAATTTGATTTGGATCGAATAGAAAACGATTTCGAAATGAATTGAATAGAAAACGATTTCGAAATGAATTGAATAGAAAGCGATTTCGAATTGAATCGAATAGAAAACCAATTTGAATTGAATCGAATAGAAAGCCAATTTGAAATGAGTCGAATAGAACCAATTTGAATTGAATTGAAAACGAATTCGAATTGAATAGAAAACGAATTCAAATTGAATTGAAAGCGAATTGAAATGAATTCGAATTGAATTGAAATTTGAATTGAATAGAAATGAATTTTAAAATGAATTTATAAGGAAAAATTCAATTTTGATTTGAATTGAAATGGAAGTTGAAAATGTTTTTGAAACGAATTCAAAACTATTTATATAATTTGATTTAAATAGAAATTGACAAAATATATATTATATATAATATAATGGCCTGAATAGAATGCGCCGCGCCGCGGCAGTTCGTTAATTTCGACCATTTATTTCAAACGGACATTACGGGAGATCCGACCGTCGGATTCTCATAAAACCGGAACCGTTGGGTTCGTATCGAAAAGAGCTTTATAACGAATATTAGAAATTCAAAATCTAACGGTGGGATTTGGAGATACGTCCAAATCAAATTTGAAAAAGGTCGGTGTAAGTGCAGTTCGATGGCCGTTGATGGAAATCGACTGTACGGGCCTTGATAAGATTATTAGAAATATCAATAATTTGTGTAAAATCATAAGAAATGATTTGGGAAAATTTGGGATGAAAAACTCCATATTTGAAAAGATAAAAATAGATTTTTTTATCGAAATGAACTAGTTTGAACTCAATTTAAAACCCGATTTTTTTATTTTTAAATAAATAAATTAGATTTAAAAAGGGGTTTTAAATAATCGGAATTCCTAATATATTTGATTTGAATTGAACTAGAATTTATTTGTGGGTTTATCGTGAACTGTGTTTTAAACAACACTGGTTCTTTAACCCGATAATAAATAGAATGTGATTTGGGTTTGTCGTGAACTGTGTTTTAAATGACATTAGTTCTTTAACCCAATAAAAGGAGTTTTAATGAATCTTTAATTAGATTGAAATGATCGGGAATGGAGTATCACCAGTTTTGCTCCAGGCAATAGTTAAATCTTTAATTAGATTTGAACGTGAAATGGTAATTGAATTTACCGATAACACCGTGGTGTTAGATATGAAGTATAACCAGTTTTACTTCAAGGGACAAATAGGTTGGGATTGGGAAATTAAAATAAATGATTACTTCGGTAAGGTTCGTTAATCCCGACTAGTTGAATCGAAATTCAAAAGATGATTAAAGAATAAATTCAAGGAATTTATCTTGGATAAAATTAATGGGAACCTTTCCCTATGAATGTGAAATTTAGAAACTAACTGTCGGTTAGCCAAGCAGAATGGTTTTCTGGATATTGATCTGATGTTGGTTTCGGCCTTCGGGGTTAGTATTTGGGAAATTATTCTCTTGATTAATTTACAGTTAGTGACTGATGAATTGGAATGAGGCGTATGTTGTGTTTGTGTAACACTTATTTAAAATATACGCGAGTTATTTGGAAAGACCGGGTTTATCCCATTCTGAATAACTGATACGACGATAAGTCGAAGATGAAGACGGTGGTCGAAGACCAGAAGTCTTCACGTCGTTTGGGTGATTACTGATGATCTTGATTGGGATGTACACCCAAGAAGATGGAAACAGTTGGTGATCGTCCAGATGTACTTGGAGATCGATGGATATGCGGGGTACTAGGCGCCTTCGGTTTCGTTCAGACCCAGAACGGACTTGTAAATGGACTGTGTGTCTGACATTGGATTTTAGTCCGTGTGATTGATCTCTATTAAATATATATCTGTTTGGCGGCGGAGAATTTATTCTCTTGCTTAACGCCCTTCTCTGAGATGTACGAGCTCAGGGGTTATATATTGATGGATATCAAACGCATGGAGTGAATTGCCTGTGTGGCATGCCTAAGTGGAAATTGATCGAGGCTTCTGTTGAAAAGCAAAGTCTTGTGGTGATGATCAAAGAACGGCCTTTGTGGCGTAGCTTTGTGTAACGTTTGCTTCGCGAGTTTCGCACCCCGGTTGTGAACCAAAAACGGGAGAGGACCTCAGGGAGGGCATGCGTTTCTTTCTAGCTAGGGTGGTGTCAGTGACCTACCAGCCCTGACATTTATATACTTTTCACCTGTGTGGTTGTTGCTGTTGCGAGGCGCCTCGGTTTGATCGGACGATCCGGGTCCGATGGAGTCATTCGTTGGCTCATTTACGCCCCAAAGGGCGGGGAAACGCATGTTCAGGCATTTTAATCCACATCGGTGGACCGGCCCTGACGATCCAAGGGTCACTCGAGCTCTGATCCTGAGGGGCGGGCTAGAGCGTCTTGAATCGGTTGAGGACTATCTTTTGCCTCGGTTCATAGATGGAAATCCAATTTCCAAATACGTGACATTTGCGTTTTTAATTGTAGAACTAGTATGGCGACATGATATATGGTACCCATGCCGTCTATGATTGATACTTATGATTTGAAGTTGTTTTTATACACTATGCACTTATAATAGTATCAAATGATTTGTTTTAAACGTATCAAGCATTCTTTGGCTGTTATAAGGGAAAACCCTATCCCCCGGCTTGCATTGCATTGTGTGATAGGACCTGGGTCTTATAACAGCTTCATTTTTCTTTATTTAGCATTGCGCTATTTGTTTTATGCACTGGTATTCTTGGGAGGAAACCCGTTCCGTGTTATACGGCGTGGTCCCTTGATTTACCTAACTTTAAAAATAAAGATTAATAACTGTATTAGTTCTCACACCAGTCACATGACTGACCTGGAGTTTATTGTTTTAACCTGAACTCTGGGTGCCCCTATTTTGACACGGCAGCTAGTAGTTTTTGTTTTGCAGATTTATATTCACAGGATCCTGGTTTACAGCTGGAATGATATTCGGAAAGCTTTGTTTCCGTATATCTCATTCTAGTTGTGTATTGTATTATTTTCCGCTGCGATGTATTTGAATGTAATTTAAATCTCTGATATTTTTGTGTAATATTCATTTATACTCTGTATATTCTTGTATTCTGATGTATTGTTGTAATATACAATGAAATGTTCTTCCGTCCGCGTTCTGTTGTGGCTTGTTCTCGAACTATCCGCCGCTTTCCTTTACGGGGGAGTTTCGGGTTTTCACAGTTGGTATCAGAGCTTTGGTTTACAAAGCTCAGAGCACAAGGCACCTTAGAACCATACAAAAGAATTCATCAGAAACTGGATTAGTAATATCCAACGGGAATGACTCGTTAGAGATGGGATCAGTAGTATCCTAGAACGAGTGTGAAGAGTATATTTTTAAAGAGAAAACAAATTTTGTTTTGAAAATCTAAATCAATTATTCGTATTTGATTATTTATTTGTATTGATTTGGACAGTCCAGTATATAAAGATTTTGCATATACGCCTTGTAAACGTGTATTTGAAGTTTTAATATACTGGACAGATATAGAATTACACTCGAATCGCCCGGAGATAATTTTGATGATGGAGCTCCATCATTAGAATTTATGTTCGAGTGACGAAAGTGGACTTTCTATATATTTCCTATTGACTGGTGTGAGAACCAAAATTAGATAGGGCCAATTGTTGTGATTTGGCATCACTAATCTGATTTTTGATTATGTATCAAAGTTATGAATTTCAAAAGCTAATCAACTATTGGATTGATGTTTGTGTTGTTTTTAAATTTGTTTGATAATTTTGAACCATTACGCCTAATTATATCAAATATTGAATTGTATTGAAAATTGGTCGTATTTCTTGCATATACTTGCACTTACATTGAACAGGTCATAGCAAGGAGGCTAGAGCAGAGAATAAAATTTGTTTGCCCGACAAATAGGTACATGTTTACTACATAATTTACTGTTTTGTTTGGGTGATGATGATTTTATAAGACTATTGGCTAGCCGCTTGGCCTTTTCTTTTTCTTTTTGAGATCAGAAGGCCTGTATGGCAATTTCGGGATTTTCCCGTTGCTCCCGGTGCAGGGGAGGTTATGGCGAATTTTTTCGAAAATTTAGGGTGTTAGCCAAATTTTTGAAGAATTTGAAAATTCTCAGAAATTGAAAAGTTGGAGAATGGAAGCCAGATCGAACGTAGAGTTGATTGATCAAACCACTTTTGACTTTGTTCCTTTTCGGGGATGAAAAGTTTTAAGTGGGGGAGACTGTAACAACACGAAAATCTGGGCCAGTTTAAAAAATTTATTTTGGCAATTTTAGTGAATTTTGATTATTTAAAATGAATTATTTTAAATAATATCGACGAGAAGTTTATTTTTAATGGAAATAGAACGTATATATTATATACGTCGTCGTTAGAATATAAAGAATTATTTATAATAATAAAAGGAATTGAAAATGGCGCGGTAGTTCGATAATTTGATTTCAAACTTCAAATGAATGTACCGGGTGCAAAACAATCCGGATTTTAGTGAAACCAAAAATAATACGATCTATTTGATGATATCTTTCCAACGAATCCGAAAAATCGAAATTTCATAGCGGGAATCAAAAGATATGTCCAGTTGAAAATTCTAAATAGTCGCTATGGAATTCAGGCCCTTAAAAATGGAAATTTTGCAAACGACCTCGGATTTCGACGAAACCACTTTTGTTGGATCTGGGATGTAAAGTTATTGCTAGGTTTCAAATTTCATAATTTTTTCGAATCAATATGTGAGCGTGGCAAAGGAAAACGCGTTTGACCAGTTTCAGTTGATTTTAATCGACTGGAAATTGACCATTTTTCAAACTGTCTCAGAATTTGACGAAACTAGTTTTGTTAGGACCGTATCGTCAATACGAAGCTAGAAAATATTTTTCGGGAATTTTTAGAGTTCGTATGTGACCCCGGTGAATTGAAATGCGCGTTCAAATTCAATATATAGAGTTATATGTTGATTTTAACGAAAACTGATCGAAATAGTCGAATCGGCTTATGATACATATCCTGTTGTGTTCGGAATGGGGGTAATTAGTTAGGGGCGACAGTCGTCGGGTTTGATTCTGAGTCCGAACGAAAATTACCCTTTTTAGAATTAAAAATAAATATTTAATTAATTGGGCCAAAGCCCTTAACTACCCAAACCCAGTCAACGCCCCTCCTGTTATCCTCTTCCCCGATTCAACAGATTAAGAAAAAAAAATGAAAGAGGGCGCGATGGAGCAGCCACCCACCACCGCTCGCCGGCGGTCGGGACCCCACCACGCCCCTCTTCTCCTCCCTCTCCTCCTCTATCCGCTCTCCCCCTCCCTTCTCTGACTGAACCCGCGACGCCCAAATCACCCAACCCGATGGCCCCATCCCTGAAACCCCTAGCCGGAGCTGCCTCCATGACTGGCCGCGACCCTCCCCTCCTCTTCCACCCTTCGATTCGACGCCCAACACCCACGAAACCGCCTGAACCACCCCACCACGTCCTCCTCTTGTCGCGCCTCTAGCCCTAACCGCCACGCTGACCACCTACAGCGCCACCATCCGCCACCCACACGACCCTCTCAGCTCAACGGCCCTCCCCCCTTCAACTTGTGAGTTTTTAATTAGTAATTTGCATTTATTTTATTTGTTTTCTCAGTTTTAATATATAATAATGTGTTTAAAATTCTGATTTTTATTTTATATAACCATGTGAAGAAAAGAAAATCCGAACAGTAAGTTTTTATTTAATTATTTTATTTTTGGCTACTTTAGTTTTCCATATATATATATATATATATATATATATATTTCTATTGTTTTAAAATCTGAAAACGCATATAAAGATTATAATTATAACATAGTAAAAATTCGATTTATATATATTGAATAGCGAAGTAAAAATTCGATTTTTATATATTGAATAGGGAAGTAAAAATTCGATTTTTATATATTGAATAGCGAAGTAAAAATTCAATTTTTATATATTGAATAGCGAAGTAAAAATTCGATTTTTATATATTGAATAACGAAGTAAAAATTCGATTTTTATATATTGAACAACGAAGTAAAAATTCGATTTTTATATATTGAATAGCGAAGAAAAAATTCGATTTTTATATATTGAATAGCATAGTAAAAATATGATTTTTATATATTGAATAGCAAAGTAAAATTTCGATTTTTATATATGTAGTGGCTACGGGCGAAAGAAAGTGATAAGAGGCGAGAACAGTGCAGATTTCCTGCATTAGAAGTGCCGTGGAGTTAGGATAGCTATCGGTGAGAATTTCTCACTCTTCAATTTCTTTTCAAGTTATATATATATACTAGGATGCAGACGGTGCTTAGTAGCACCCGACACAATCGTCCATAGACCATGGACTTGTTTGTTTGGTTGCATAAATTTGTTAGATGATTTGATTTGAATTTGGTTGTTTGGTGAATTTGATTGATGTGTTAATGGCGTGGGCCTTCACTAGACCGGGGATAAGGCTAGGCCTTGTCCCGTTTCTAGTATCGTGCCGTTATGCCGCCGAAATTTTCTAAAATAAGTTAGAAAGATAAAATATCATTTTATTTAAAGAATGAACTGAATAGAATATTTTCATAGGTTGAATAAAATGTTTTGTCGTTAAAAATATAATTTTTAACGTGAAAGTGAATAAATAAATATTTATAAACAAATCGGCCGTGAAACGACCCGTAACTTCCCCGTAAAGGAAAGCGTCGGATAGTTCGAGAACAAACCACAACAGAACGCATATAAAAGAACTTTTCATTGTATATTACAACAATGCATCAGATTACAAGAATATACAGAGTATAAATGAATAAATATTATACAGAAATATCAGAGATACAAATTACATTTAAATACATAGCAGCGGAAAAATAATACAATACACAACTAGAATGAGATATACGGATACAAAGCTTTCCGGATATCGTTCCAGCTGTAAACCAGGATCCTGTGAATATAAATCTGCAAAACCAAAACTACTAGCTGCCCGTGTCAAAATAAGGGCACCCAGAGTTTAGGTTAAAACAATAAACTCCAGGTCAGTCATGTGACTGGTGTGAGAACTAAAACAGTTTTTAATCTTTATTTTCAAAGGTAAATCAAGGGACCACGCCGTATAACACGGAACGGGTTTCCTCCCAAGAATACCAGTGCATAAAACAAACAGCGCAATGCTAAATAAAGAAAGATGAAGCTGTTATAAGACCCAGGTCCTATCACACAATGCAACGCAAGCCGGGGGATAGGGTTTTCCCTTATAACAGCCAAAGAATGCTTCATACGTTTAAAACAAATCATTTGATACGACTATAAGTGCATAGTGTATAAAACAACTTCAAATCATAAGTATCAATCATAGGCGGCATGGGTACCATATATCATGTCACCATATACAGGTTTACAAATAAAACCGCAAATGTCACGTATTTGGAAATTGGATTTCCATCTATGAACCGAGGCAAAAGATAGTCCTTAACCGATTCGTGACTCTCTAGCCCGAGCCACAGGCAAGCGCACAGGCAAGCCTTTAGATCCTTAGGGCCGGTCCACCGATGTGGATTATTATGCCTGAACACTACGTCTCCCCACCCTATGGGGTGTAAGTCTGGTCCGTCAGCCGACCAGAATGCATCGGCCGAAACCGATATAACCGAGGCGCCTCGCAACAGCAACAACCACATAAGTCAAACTCGTCAGGGCGTGTAAAACCACTGACGCCACTTCTAGCTAGAAAGAAACGCATGCCCTCCCTGACGTCCTCTCCCGTTTTTGGTTCACAACCGGGGTGCGAGGCTCGCGAATTCACGTTACACAAAGCTGTGCCACACAGGCTGTGCTTTGATCATCACCACAAGACTTTGCTTTTCAACAGAAGCCTCGATCAATTGCCACTTAGGCATGCCACACAGGCAATTCACTCCATGCGTTTGATATCCATCAATATATAACCCCTGAGCTCGTGCGTCTCAGAGAAGGGCGTTAAGCAAGAGAATAAATTCTCCGCCGCCAAACAGATATATATTTAATAGAGATCAATCACACGGACTAAAATCCAATGTCAGAAACACAGTCCATTTACAAGTCCGTTCTGGGTCTGAACGAAACCGGAGGCACCTAGTACCCCGCATATCCATCGATCTCCAAGCACGTCTGGACGATCACCAACTGTTTCCATCTTCTTGGGTGTACAGCCCAATCAAGATTATCAGTAATCACCCAAACGACGTGAAGACTTCTGGTCTTCGACCACCGTCTTCATCTTCGACACCACGTCGAATCAGTTATTCAGAATGGGATAAACCCGGTCTTTCTGAATAACTCACGTATATATTATAAAAGTGTTACACAAACACAACATACGCCTCATTCCAATTCAGAATATGATTTTATTCAAATATTCCTATACTTTGGGAAAAGTTCCCATTAATTTTATCCAAGATAAATTCTTTAAATTTATTCTTTAATCTCCTTTGAATATCAATTCAAACTAGTCGGGATTAGCGAACCACACTGAAGTAATCATTTATTTTATTTCCCAATCCCAACCTATTCATCCCATGAAGTAAAACTGGTTATACTTCATATCTAACACCACAGTGTTATCGGTAAATTCAATTACCATTCCACGTTCAAATCTAATTAAAGATTTAACTATCGCCTGGAGTAAAACTGGTGATACTCCATTCTCGATCTTTTCAATCTAATTAAAGATTCATTAAAACTCCACTTAGTTTTAATCGTTAACTGGGTTAAAGAATCAGTGTCATTTAAAACACGGTTCACGATAAACCCAAAATCACATTCCATTAATTATCGGGTTAAAGAACAAGTGTTATTTAAAACACCGTTCACGATAAACCCAAAAATCAATACCAATTCAATTCCAATTAAATATCATTTAATTGGTACACTTCATTAAATCTAAATAAAAAGATTTAATCTTTTCTCAACTGGGTTCAAGAACAGTGTTTGTGAAGACACCATTCACGACAAACCCAAATCACATTTGATATTCAATACAAGGCTCTGAATAGAAAATATATCGGCTTATATTCAATATCAAATTCTACGATTAACAAATGTCGTATTGAAATAACGATATATATATATATCTTTCAAATTTCCATAACAACATCTGTAGAATCACGAATTCCAACATCGAAATATTCCGAAGACAATTTCGATTCAAATCCACTCCAATGCAATCATTGGATATTCTGGTTATTTTCAAAACCCTTTTTTTTAATTCAATTTATTTATTTAAAAATAAATAGAATTATATTTCTAGTTCAAAACTAGTTCATTTCGATAAAAATCTATTTTTATCCTTTCAAATATGGAGTTTTTCATTCCCAAATCTTTCTAAATCATTTCTTATGATTTTACACAAATTATTACCATTTTTAATAATTTTATCAAGGCCCGTACAGTCGATTTCCATCAATGGCCATCGAACTGCACTTACAGCGACCTTTTTTCAAATTTGATTTGGACATAATTCCAAATCCAACCGTTAGATTTCTAATTTCTCACATTCGTTAGAAAGCTCTCTTCGATAGAACCCAACGGTTCCGGTTTTAGGAGAATCCGACGGTCGGATCTCCCGTAATGTCCGTTTGAAATAAATGGTCGAAATTCATGAACTGCCGCGGCGCGGCGCGTTCTATTCAGGCCATTATATTATATATATAATATATATAATATATTTCATCGATTTCTATTTAAAACGAATTATATAAACAGTTTTAAATTCGTTTCAAAAGCAATTTCAACTTCCATTTCAATTCAATTCAAAATTGAATTCTTCTTTATAAATTCGTTTTAAAATTCATTTCTATTCAATTCAAATTTCAATTCAATTTGAATTCATTTTAATTCGCTTTCAATTCCATTTGAAATCGTTTTCAATTCAATTCATTTCGAAATCGTTTTCAATTCAATTCATTTCGAAATCGTTTTCAATTCAATTCATTTCGAAATCGTTTTCAATTCAATTCATTTCGAAATCGTTTTCAATTCAATTCATTTCGAAATCGTTTTCAATTCAATTCATTTCGAAATCGTTTTCAATTCAATTCATTTCGAAATCGTTTTCAATTCAATTCATTTCGAAATCGTTTTCAATTCAATCATTTCGAAATCGTTTTCAATTCAATTCATTTCGAAATCGTTTTCAATTCAATTCATTTCGAAATCGATATAAATATCGTTCACGTCAAAATGGCGTCAAACTAATCAACACGGCTTCATGAATTTCTATTTTCAAATATTCTATTTCAAATATTTCTTTTTCAAAATAGTTGTTATTATCAAAATATTTCGTTCAACACATGACCAGTCTCAATGGATGAGTACTGTCAACACATGAACCTTTATTTTATAATATTCTTTATTTTTCAAATTGGAATGAGGCCCAATCAATTACCATATAAAGTTAATTATATGGATTTTCATACAACACATGTATAATAGCATTGAAAAATAATCAACCATCAACCAAAGTGCACTACACTGTATAAGCATCAAATATAGATATCTAACGCTTATAACAGCCTGTCAATCAATCGATCGACATATTTAATCAATCAGGATGAGTGAACTTCAAATTTCATCCCAACACCCGTGTGGGGTTTCAAACCATCAAACGCACATTTTATTTGTGCAGTTGGGCGATGCGTAAAATTTATCGACCCAATCAATGTCCTTCAAATAGGTGTACATAAACAAACCGCCTGGTTTGTAAATGAATATTTATTTATTCACATTCACGTTAAAAATTATATTTTTAACGACAAAACATTTTATTCCAACATATGAATTTCTATTCCATTCATTCTTTAAATAAAATGATATTTTTATTTTTCTAACATATTTTAGAAAATTTCGGCAGCATAATGGCACGATACTAGAAACGGGACAAGGCCTAGCCTTATCCCCAGTCTAGTGAAGGCCCACGCCATTCACACATCAATCAAATTCATTAATCAACCAAATTCAAATCAAATCATCTAACTAATTTATGCAACCAAACAAACAAGTCCATGGTCTGTGGACGATTGTGTCGGGTGCTACTAAACACCGTCTGCATCCTAGTATATATATATATAACTAGAAAAAGAAATCGAAACGTGAGAAATTCTCACCGATAGCTATCCTAGCTCCACGGCACTTCACTTGCAGAAACCTTCGTCGTTCTCGCCTTTTTATCACCTTCGTCGCCCGTAGTCACTATATATGTAAAAATCGAATTTTCACTATGCTATTCAATATATAAAAATCGAATTTTTACTTTGCTATTCAATATATAAAAATCGAAATTTTACTTTGCTATTCAATATATAAAAATCGAATTTTTACTTTGCTATTCAATATATAAAAATCGAAATTTTACTTTGCTATTCAATATATAAAAATCGAAATTTTACTTTGCTATTCAATATATAAAAATCGAAATTTTACTTTGCTATTCAATATATAAAAATCACGCCTTTTACTATTTTTTAAAATCTAATCTTTTCTATTTTAAAAATATCGTCTTTTCACTTTTAAAAATCTCGTCTTTTCACTTTTAAAAATCTCGTCTTTTCACTTTTAAAAATCACATCTTTTCACTTCTGCACATATAAAGATGACATTTTTAATATTCCTACTTATATAAAAAATTTATTTTGCCTTATCTAAATATCATATCTTTTAATAAATAAAAATCAAAACCTTTTAAACAAATAAAATCAGTTTTCAAACCCTTTTCAAATTCAGTTTTAAAATCGGACAGAACAATAACTAAAATTGAAAAATAAATTAAAAAAACTTACAGGAATCGGAGAGGAGGGGGGCTTTACTGTCGAAGGTTCGGGACTGGGGGGGGGGGTTCCTTCTCGTGGAGGTCGGCGGAGGAGGATGCGGTTGGGGGGGGCTGTCGCCATCTTCGATTTCCGAGGGGGGGGGGGGCTGCGACGTAGTCGAGGAAGAGAAGGGGAGGAGGAAGAAGAAGGGAGGACGGCGCGGCAGGGGGGGGGGGGTCTCGCCGAAGTCCGGCGCCGGAGGCGGTGGGTGGGCGGCGGCTCCGTCGAAGGGCTAGGGCAGCGGTTTTTTTTTTTCTTTTTTCCTTTTGTTTCGTTTTGAAATGAACGGGGGGGGGGGGGTCGGCTGATAAAAGGAGAATTATATATATATATATATATATATATATATATATATATATATTTTAATCACTAAAAAGCAACTTTTATTTTTGACCTCTAAACGAGGCCCACCGCCTGTCGTCCATAGCGTTTTACCCCCATTCCGAACACAATGGGATATGTTTCGTAGGTTGATTCGATTGTTTGAATCAGTTTCCGTTGAATTTACATTTAAATCTTTATATTGAATTTTAAACGTACCTTTCAAATTACCGGGGCCACACACGAACACGAAAAATTCCAGAAAAATATTTTCTAGCTTCGTATTGACGATACGGTCCTAACAAAACTAGTTTCATCGAATTCTGAGACCGTTTGAAAAATGGCCATTTTCCAGTCGATTAAAATCAACTAAAACTGGTCAAACGCGTTTTCCTTTGCCACGCTCACATATTGATTCGAAAAATTGTGAAATTTGGAATCTAGCTATAACTTGACATCACGGACCAAACAAAACTGGGTTCGTCAAAATCCGAGGTCATCTGCAAAATGTCCATTTTTAAGGGCCTGAATTCCATAGCGACTATTCAGAATTTTCAACTGGACATATCTTTTGATTCCCGCTATGAAATTTTGATCTTTCGGATTCGTTGGAAAGATATTATCAAATAGATCCTAATGTTTTTGGTTTCACTAAAATCCGGATTGTTTTGCACCCGGTACATTCAATTGAAGTTTGAAATCAAATTATCGAACTACCGCGCCATTTTCAATTCCTTTTATAATTATATATAATTATTTATATTCTAACGACGACGCGTATAAATATATACGTTCGAATTATATTCAAAATAAATTTTCGTCGATATTATTTAAAATAATTCATTTTAAATAATCAAAATTCGCTAAAATTGCCAAAATAAAAATTTTAAACTGGCCCAGATTTTCGGGTTATTACAGGCCGATTTGTTTATGTACACCTATTTGAATGACATTGATTGGGTCGATAAATTTTACACATCGCCCAACTGCACAAATAAATCTGTGTTTGATTGTTTGAAACCCAACACGGCTGTTGGGATGAAATTTGAAGTTCACTCATCCTGATTGATTAAATATGTCGATCGATTGATTGACAGGCTGTTATAAGCGTTAGACATTTATATTTGATGCTTATACAGTGTAGTGCACTTTGGTTGATGGTTGATTATTTTTCAATGCTATTATATACGTGTGATGTATGAAGATCCATATAATTAACATTATATGGTAATTGATTGGGCCTCATTCCAATTTGAAAAATAAAGAATATTATGAAATAAAGGTTCATGTGTTGACTATACTCATCCGTTGAGATTAGTCATGTGTTAAACGAAATATTTTAATAATAAAATTTACATCTTTATCAATATGAAATAAAGGTTCATGTGTTGACCGTACTCATCCGTTGAGATTAGTCATGTGTTGAACGAAATATTTGAAGTAGAAATATTTGAAAACGAAATATTTGAAATAGAATATTTGAAAATAGAAGTATATGAAGCCGTGTTGATTAGAATGACACCATTTTGACGTGAACGATATTTATATCGATTTTATTCATTTTAAAATGAATATTGAAAAGTGATTTCGAAATCGAATATTTTGAAATGAAATTCGAATTGAATCGAATAGAAAGCCAATTTGAAATGAATCGAATAGAAAACCAATTTGAAATGGATCGAATAGAAAACCAATTTGAATTGAATCGAATAGAAAACCAATTTGAAATGAATTGAATAGAATATAAAGAGATTTCGAAATGAATTGAATATATAATGAATTTGATTCAAATAGAAAACCAATATGAATTTGATTCGAATAGGAAACCAATTTGAATTGAATCGAATAGAAAATGAGTTGAAATGAATATATAACGAATTTGAATTGGATCGAATAGAAAACGATTTCGAAATGAATTGAATAGAAAACGATTTCGAAATGAATTGAATAGAAAACGATTTCGAATTGAATCGAATAGAAAACCAATTTGAATTGAATCGAATAGAAAGCCAATTTGAAATGAGTCGGATAGAAAACCAATTTGAATTGAATTGAAAACGAATTCGAATTGAATAGAAAACGAATTCAAATTGAATTGAAAGCGAATTGAAATGAATTCGAATTGAATTGAAATTTGAATTGAATAGAAATGAATTTTAAAACGAATTTATAAGGAAAAATTCAATTTTGATTTGAATTGAAATGGAAGTTGAAAATGTTTTTGAAACGAATTAAAAACTATTTATATAATTTGATTTAAATAGAAATCGACGAAATATATATTATATATATATTATAATGGCCTGAATAGAATGCGCCGCGCCGCGGCAGTTCGTTAATTTCGACCATTTATTTCAAACGGACATTACGGGAGATCCGACCGTCGGATTCTCCTAAAACCGGAACCGTTGGGTTCGTATCAAGAAGAGCTTTATAACGAATATTAGAAATTCAAAATCTAATGGTCGGATTTGGAGATACGTCCAAATCAAATTTGAAAAAGGTCGCTGTAAGTGCAGTTCGATGGCCGTTGATGGAAATCGACTGTACGGGCTTTGATAAGATTATTAGAAATATCAATAATTTGTGTAAAATCATAAGAAATGATTTGGGAAAACTTGGGATGAAAAACTCCATATTTGAAAAGATAAAAATAGATTTTTTTTATCGAAATGAACTAGTTTGAACTCAATTTAAAACCCGATTTTTTTATTTTTAAATAAATAAATTAGATTTAAAAAGGGGTTTTAAATAATCGGAATTCCTAATATATTTGATTTGAATTGAACTAGAATTGATTTGTGGGTTTACCGTGAACTGTGTTTTAAACAACACTGGTTCTTTAACCCGATAATAAATAGAATGTGATTTGGGTTTGTCGTGAACTGTGTTTTAAATGACATTAGTTCTTTAACCCAATAAAAGGAGTTTTAATGAATCTTTAATTATATTGAAATGATCGAGAATGGAGTATCACCATTTTTGCTCCAGGCAATAGTTAAATCTTTAATTAGATTTGAACGTGAAATGGTAATTGAATTTACCGATAACACCGTGGTGTTAGATATGAAGTATAACCAATTTTACTTCATGGGACGAATAGGTTGGGATTGGGAAATTAAAATAAATGATTACTTCGGTAAGGTTTGTTAATCCCGACTAGTTGAATCGAAATTCAAAAGATGATTAAAGACTAAATTCAAGGAATTTATCTTGGATAAAATTAATGGGAACCTTTCCCTATGAATGTGAAATTTAGAAACTAACTGTCGGTTAGCCAAGCATAATGGTTTTCTGGATATTGATCTGATGTTGGTTTCGGCCTTCGGGGTTAGTATTTGGGAAATTATTCTCTTGATTAATTTACGGTTAGTGACTGAGGAATTGGAATGAGGCGTATGTTGTGTTTGTGTAACACTTATTTAAAATATACGCGAGTTATTCGGAAAGACCGGGTTTATCCCATTCTGAATAACTGATACGACGATAAGTCGAAGATGAAGACGGTGGTCGAAGACCAGAAGTCTTCACGTCGTTTGGGTGATTACTGATGATCTTGATTGGGCTGTACACCCAAGAAGATGGAAACAGTTCGTGATCGTCCAGATGTACTTGGAGATCGATGGATATGCGGGGTAATAGGTGCCTCCGGTTTCGTTCAGACCCAGAACGGACTTGTGAATGGACTGTGTGTCTGACATTGGATTTTAGTCCGTGTGATTGATCTCTATTAAATATATATTTGTTTGGCGGCGAAGAATTTATTCTCTTGCTTAACGCCCTTCTCTGAGATGTACGAGCTCAGGGGTTATATATTGATAGATATCAAACGCATGGAGTGAGTTGCCTGTGTGGCATGCCTAAGTGGCAATTGATCGAGGCTTCTGTTGAAAAGCAAAGTCTTGTGGTGATGATCAAAGCACGGCCTTTGTGGCGTAGCTTTGTGTAACGTTTGCTTCGCGAGCTTCGCACCCCGGTTGTGAACCAAAAATGGGAGAGGACCTCAGGGAGGGCATGCGTTTCTTTCTAGCTAGGGTGGTGTCAGTGACCTACCAGCCCTGACATTTATATACTTTTCACCTGTGTGGTTGTTGCTGTTGCGAGGCGCCTCGGTTTGATCGGACGATCCGGGTCCGATGGAGTCATTCGTTGGCTCATTTACGCCCCAAAGGGCGGGGAAACGCATGTTCAGGCATTTTAATCCACATCGGTGGACCGGCCCTGACGATCCAAGGGTCACTCGAGCTCTGAACCTTAGGGGCGGGCTAGAGCGTCTCGAATCGGTTGAGGACTATCTTTTGCCTCGGTTCATAGATGGAAATCCAATTTCCAAATACGTGACATTTGCATTTTTAATTGTAGAACTAGTATGGCGACATGATATATGGTACCCATGCCGTCTATGATTGATACTTATGATTTGAAGTTGTTTTTATACACTATGCACTTATAATAGTATCAAATGATTTGTTTTAAATGTATCAAGCATTCTTTGGCTGTTATAAGGGAAAACCCTATCCCCCGGCTTGCGTTGCATTGTGTGATAGGACCTGGGTCTTATAACAGCTTCATTTTTCTTTATTTAGCATTGCACTATTTGTTTTATGCACTGGTATTCTTGGGAGGAAACCCGTTCCGTGTTATACGGCGTGGTCCCTTGATTTACCTAACTTTAAAAATAAAGATTAATAACTGTTTTAGTTCTCACACCAGTCACATGACTGACCTGGAGTTTATTGTTTTAACCTAAACTCTGGGTGCCCCTATTTTGACACGGGCAGCTAGTAGTTTTGGTTTTGCAGATTTATATTCACAGGATCCTGGTTTACAGCTGGAATGATATCCGGAAAGCTTTGTATCCGTATATCTCATTCTATTTGTGTATTGTATTATTTTCCGCAGCGATGTATTTGAATGTAATTTAAATCTCTGATATTTCTGTGTAATATTCATTTATACTCTGTATATTCTTGTATTTTGATGCATTGTTGTAATATACAATGAAATGTTCTTCCGTCCGCGTTCTGTTGTGGCTTGTTCTCGAACTATCCGCCGCTTTCCTTTACCGGGAAGTTTCGGGTTTTCACACCATCCATACCAGTTATGAACTTCTCGTTCATCTTCTCCGCAGTATCGATAAGGGATAATCTGTACTTCGATAAAGTATCAAACTCTGCAATGTACTCTGAGACTGCCCTACCATTCTGCTTAAGCTCCAGAAATTTTCTAAACAACTCTGATTTCTGAGCAGCTGGGATAAACTTATCACTGAATTGGGCCATAAACTGATCATATGTAACTTGATCCTCTGGAGTAGCTGCCTTAATAGCATTCGACCAATTCATCGCTCGACCTTGCAGCCGACGGGATGCTAGCTTTCTCTTCATCGCATCCTCAATACCTAAGTCTTCGAAGATACGCTCACAACTATCCAATCAATCCTGAACTTCTATAGCCGATTCCGTTCCGTGGAACGACTTTCCACCAAGACTAGTGTAATCCATGCATAGCTTGGCGAAATCGGCCCTAAGGGCCTGCACCACTACACCACCACCATTTGTAGCATTAGTGTTAGAGTTTATGCCCTAGAGGCAATCCATTTGATGAGACTGATAACATTGTTGATGTTATTATTTTATTTGGAATAAAATTATATTATATTATATTTACCGCGTAATATAAATATTGATATATTAGAAGTCCTTAGAATAATAATACGGAATCATATAGTTTGAGTAAGACTGAACTTGAGATTATATAATGTGATAAATATTATAATTCTTAAATGTCCCTAGTCGATTTATATTGTTAATATAGGACAACAATAAAGCGTTAAGACTAGTATGTTGATTGACTGATGATCACATCTCATTGATTATTAATATATGTGATATTAATGTCAAAACATAAATACATATTGGATAATATCGTATTGGGCTGACCCGCCGTGAGATAACTCCATGGAATATAATTAACAGTATCATGAGTTATTCTCATAGTGACAGTGATGTAATGGTCCTCAGACCTAAAATCATCATAATTTTATTCGAGGATATTTGTGTTTTGATATCATCTAAAGTTATTTTGTAACAGAGTAACGATAACGGTGATTATTGGATACATCTCGAGTCGAATGAAAATTATGAATGATCTAGATAGAATTTAGCCCTACGGTATATTCGTAGTGATATCCATGGGCCTCTTGATTGAGTGAGACTGTGAAATGCATGGCCGTGCTCAAATAATGATTTGTTTTAAAAAAGTCTACTCATCGATCAAGAAAATGGATTAAATTATAACGAGGATGATACGATCCATGCCTCTAGTTTGATCCTGGATATATTGGTTAAAAGGATTATATTACGTTGATACAATGGTCACCGAAAGGTTTAATCGAATCGATGATCTTATTATAACTTGGGTAGCAGTGACGTATTGCTAGATGCCAATCTCTGTTTATGATTTTAAATACAATTTAGAATCATTGCCAACGTTATAATAACCTATAGGGTCACACGACATAGAACATTATAAAGAAGAAAAATATTTTAGATGAATAAAATATCAATTTGTTGATATTTCATTCGAAGTTGGAACAAGTATTCAGTTCGTTACTATTTCTTTGGTTAACATCTATTACTAAAGGGATAATTATTCCATTTTATAATAGACGGCTACGAAAGGGATAAGGGAGAGATCAGATTATTTTGATTGAGCTGTATAATTTTCTTTTCCAAAACCGAAAATAAACATAGCGGCTAGCATCGTCTTCTTCCTTAGTCTTCTTGTTCGATCTGATCAGAAAAACAAGGATGTTCTCATGGACTACTCTAGAGGCGATGGCTTCCCAGTCTCGCTTGGATTCGATTCACCTAATCTTCAATATGGTTCCCTGAAATCTCGAAAACCCTAAAAAGGTACGATCTTATTTTGTTCGATTTACAAGTTCATGCAACAGATCCTGTTAGTTTTGGTATAAATTTCGTTTTTGTAATGTGAATTTGACCCAAAAGTTCCTTCAATGGTATCAGAGCTAGGGTTTGTGGAATTTTGTTATTTTGAACCCTAGATTCGATTTTATATTAATTAGTTTTGTAAAATCAAATTGATTATGAATTGTGACTGTTGATTAAGAATCGTGACTACAGATTATAAATAATATCCATTTCATAAGGTGAAATTGTTTTAGGTTGAAATGACTTATAATTTATATATAGTTGAAAAGAATTATGTATGCTTGCGAAGTAGCATTTATCTGGAAAATATTTATAAGCATAGAGATTATAAGGCAGTAGCAATTTTTTATTTTAACAATGAAATTGTGTTCATTATGATTTTATATATGATATAAAACAGAAATGGATTTGGGTATGAATAAATTTGATATTCACTTTCTGTGTAAAAGGATTATCCCTATTATTTTATCCTTTTATTCAACCTGGAATATTTTAATAATTTGTTTAAAATAGCTATGTATGTTCAGACTAATCCGATTGACCTTGTTTGATTGTCTGAGACTTGATATGTATACATTCTTCTGACTGATCTAAAGGATATACATTATTTTCTGAAATAAATTTGTTAAACACTAATCATTATTTAATTTTGTTTACACATTACTTGATTTAGGTCTGTTGTCATAAGTTTACATTTCTAAACAAATGGTCAAAATGTTTGATTGGAATGTTTTATGATCTGAGTCAATTATGTTTTTCCTTTTACTAATTTTTCCTTTTACTGGTTAATGAATCAGTAAGATAGATTTCTGAGTAATTCTGATTTACTGAAATAAATAATATGACAATTGTTTACACAATTTTCTTATGATTTTGATCTACATACTTGGATATAAAATTGAGAATCCTTGACTATTCTTGTTTTAAGAACAAAAGAATAAATTCAATTTTGAATTCTGATTATATTGATAATCACAAGGATGAATTCTAGTTACTATAATTGTATTGTGATTTGTTGATTTTATAAAATCTATATGTGTAGTAATTTCATGATCATAATGCTTATATGTATATGACATATATGTAAAGTTGCATATGGATGTTGATCAACTAAACCACTATTTTGAAATCTGGTTTTAGACATTACAGAAAATTTAATTTTCTGTTTTGGCTTTATATATGTAATAGGACCCATATCATAGTCTGATCTTGATATCACTTAAAATATTGCTCATATAATCGACAGTGTTGTGAACACTAGTATGTGATTCAATAGGATGTAATAAATATTTGTTATTTCAGATGTGAAATTGTTTCATTTACAATCATTTTATATTTGATATGAAATGGAATCTGAAATTATTGTTTGATTAATATTAGATATTATACAGTATTACATTCATATTGTTGAATCCTGTAACTGTAAACTAATGCATATACTTAATCTGAATGATGTGCGTTATTCAGTATGTGTTTGGATTTATATAAGTAATTGAATCCAAAATTTCTAGTCACTCTGTTACAATTGTTTACAAGAACCAATTTTTTTAAAAAATCGGTTGTTTGATCCTGTTAGTGAACTATGGATCTGACAGTTTAAAATATAAATTATATTTTTTTTTTGTAGCAGAGTGATTCAACAAAGCATATGTTGGATCTATGAAAAATATAGTTTGTGAACTATATAACCATGTAAATATATATATATATATATATATATTGTTTGGCCTAGTAAACTGATTTGATTAGTATAGATTATATGATCACTGTGTTTGGTATGATATATAGATCTGAATATATACATGCATATTACATGTGTTAGACGATGTTAGCCTTAAAAGTTGAATTCGAATTCCAATGGATCTGTCTCTCATGTCCACTGAATTTTGATATTCATGTATATTCAACCTCTATATAATATGCATATGAAAGCCCAGTTAACATTCTATTATGTTCTGACTATAAACCATATTAATGAACATAGAGTATTGAATTATTTAGATAAACTTTGAAGTCTGCTACCTGAGCACTTGGTTGTAATGAAAATTAAGAATTATGTGAATATCCATCAGTATCAATTTAATATTTGATATTAGAAGATGCTGGAAATATATGTATATATGTTGTGACAAGTATGACTTGTGTTCATGTATACATATAACTATACATTGTATTCTGAACAATGAAATCAAATCTGATTTGATTTTGGAGCTAAATATATATACATCTGAAATTGTTTTAGAAATTTATATATGCATATCTCATATATGTAGATATATATATATGTACATATAATATATATTGGGTCTCTTAATAAACAATATGGCATGATAGTCATACTAGTGAAGTTATTGCTCAGAAACAATTTTATAAAATCTGGGTTATAAGTCAGTGAAGAAAAACTGGGTTTTGACCCTATACCATATTTAAACATGTATGCCTGTCACTATCTTAGTCGATTGAACAAGTAATTTTTCTATCCTTAACTATTAGTTCATGGTTTATACTTGGGTCTGACATAGGAACAAACCATTCGAACCATATAGATATAAGAATGGTATGCAGTAAATCTTGTTAATATGCATCTGCTGTTAGTATATGTTTATACTGATAAATATATAAATATACATGACTTTGTTAAGTTTGAATACATTTGATGTATTAGACTTAAACCAAATGCTTAATACATGTTTGATGTATTAAAGCGTATTAGATTTAAACCCCATATAATACATATTTGATGTATTAAAGGCACACTAACCCTCTGATTAGAACTATTTCATGCAGGGAACATCAGTGCCTAGAATCTAACCTGAAATCGTTTCAGGGTAAAGGGGGCCAATTCAAAAGGAAGGTTCAACAGCAGCCGCTACTTATGTTATGGTTTTGAGATTTAAACAAGAAAGTCTTGTTTTGCCAATTTTAAAATGTTTCATATGTTTGTAAATATTAATATCTCGTTCTATGTATTTTGTTATGAACAAAAGAAAAACTGTTTAAGACAGTATCAATGTGTTGATATATTTCATGTGCCTGTATTTGAATCTTGCTATGTGAATTTTGTTATCAAACAGTATAAGATAGTGTATCAACATATTGATATATAATTTTTTTTATTTAAGTTATATGCACAAATGTGTTACGTGGCTCTTTTACATGTTAATGTACCAATTATGTGAGGATTATCACTATCTTTATGTTTAATTTATTATGCATGATTGTCTGTATGAATTGATATAGTCATATAAAAAGGAATGTATGAGATGCATTGATATTCATACTTAGTTGTAGAACTAGTTTACATGATGGGCTCACTTAAAACATCTTTTATATGTAACTTGGCCTTAATTTGTTTTGGTCAGAATAATGTATGAATCTAGAATTGGAATGGATTACTTGAAATTCAGTATTAAAATTTATGAGCATAATTTCTAATATTTAACATTTGAGTTTTATGTTAGCCAAATTTTTATTTGAAATGTTTGAATAAAATAAACTTGGTTATTACATAAAATTGAATTTAAATAAATATTCAATTCCAATTATATTATGAATATAAAACACAAATATTTTGCTATGTGTAAATAACTCTAATACTGTTTTCACTACGAATTATAAATTCCCTTTATAGCAAATTCTGTTATATGAAGTCATGGTGAAATCTTCCAATAATATACTCATCACGGTCCAAGATCAATGGTTGTATCTAACGCCAAAGCGTTGTGCACCTTTTATTTTGGTTATATGCGATGGAGTAAAATGTGGTGCTCCAACCTATTATTGGGGCTGACTTAACTAGGCTGCATAATACGATTATGGCCTTAGAGACAAAAGCATTAATTATTCTACATTTTGAGAAAATGAATAATACTGAACAAAATGTTCAACATGCGATCCAAGAGTTATATAGAGAATATAATTGACATAAGATGTCTACCTAAAAGGTTGTGTTTTGAGTTTAGCCAAAGCTGGGTCAAGGCATTACTAGATATGGATCTTGGAACACCATTATACGTATATAATGATTTACATATATAAACAGAGGGATGTTAATTTGAGTGGGAGCAAATTTTAGTTTAAATTAAACATTAATATAAATATAAAGTTTGATTGTCAAAATTTTGTATTTATATTAAAAAAAAATAGAATCAGTTAATATCTACAGTGGATAATAAATATTAACTCCGATAATTTAAATTTGTTCTTGAGAAGGATAAAATGAATTAAACAAATTTCTTGACTAATATTGAAATTTGAGGATTGTCCTCAAATAAATTAAAACGTAGTTGTTCTAACAAATACAGAGGATCTAAAACCAACGTCGATGTATGACTTCAAGATATAAATGTTATAATAATCTACTTATACATTCCTAGTATTAGATACTAGATATAAATCACATAAATGTATGTTGATTTAAAGAAATTGCAGAGTAAGTAGAAATCAGATAAATGAACAAGTGGACTTACGACTCGATATGAAGCAAATGTTGCTGGATTATCCATCAGAAGTTGATTCTTGTTCAATATAATGGCTTAATTAAATAAATAAAATAATTGTCATTATGAAATTCCACTTAAAATAAATGCTATGAAAGATCTTGTTCAGACAAGTTTGAATTTCATTTCTAATAAAAGGAACAATTGTCATTCACTTTATTTAAATGAAATGTCATATGGAATTTCACAAATAGTTAATGATCTTTGTAAATCCTTAACTGTAATGTACTTGACATAAATAATTGGTGGATTAAATTTAGTGATTTAAATCCAACATACTTTTAGCATTACCAGTTAGCCAATATAAACAAGAAAGTATATCAAAATCCATAATGATGGAATTTTGAGATCATTTGATTTTGAATTATGTGAAGAATACAAATCTTGTTTATTAGCCAAAATAACTGAATCACCTTTTCACTTGACAGAGTGATTAAGTGGCGAGTATTGGGTCTCCAACGTAATGATGTATATGGAGCAACATATACATAAGCTAGAGGTAGGTTTTATTACTTTATTATATTTACTGATGATATTAGTAGATATAGATATGTATATCTTATGAAATATATATCAGAATCCTTTGAAAACTTTAAAGAATTCAAAGTGAAGTTAGAAACCAATTTTAATAGAAAATAAATATTTTTCTAACAGTTTGAAAGAGAATATTTAAGCCAATAAATTTAATGACTATTCAGATGAGTTTGAAATTGTTTCACGACTCACACCACCTAGACCACCATGTTGAAATGGTGTGCCTGAAAGGAGTAATCACACCTTATAAGATATGGTACGACCAAGATAAGTTACATAGATCTTCCAGTAAATTAATTTGAGAACAATTAAATTAATCCTACCAAAACAAGTCTGAAGACGCCATATAAGATATGGACTAGGAAATACCCTAGTATGTCTAATACAATGATTTGGGATGTAAAGACGTTTATTAAACGACCTTCCTCTGATAAGGTCGGACCTAAATCAAATAACTATTTTGTGGATATAAATTCTCTGAGAATAAAATGTTTATTGCTCAATTTGGTATCCTTTTAAAGGAGAGCCAGTCTCTAAGACACCAAGAATTCGAAATGTCTCGGAAACCACAAAATACCATTGAATCTTGTATAGACAAGAAATTGAGTGGGAGTGACACAATAATTCTAATGTTATTTGATAACACATTAATTATTGTAAATAATGTTAGTTTTATAACAAGATATAAAATACTGATTCTGAGAAAGAAAATGTTTGGATTAATAAGTTCATGATTGAACTTAATTCATTGTTGATCCAATGATATACATTGTGATAACAATACAGCTGTTGCTCAGGCCTAAAACATTAAACTCATTATCGATCCAAACATATATTTAAGAAATATAATTCCTATGTGAAGTTGTTCACAGAAGAAATGAACATATCTGCAAAAGTTACAAACGTTGTATTGTTGCAGACCTATTGAATTAAACTCTGTCGCAGCAGAAGTTTAATAGTCACACTAGTTTCATGAGTATATGATACATGATAGATTGACTCTAGTGCAAGTGGGAGAATGTTAGAGTTTATGCCCTAGAGGCAATCCATTTGATGAGACTGATAACATTGTTGATGTTATTATTTTATTTGGAATAAAATAAAATTATATTATATTATATTTACTGTGTAATATAAATATTGATATATTAGAAGTCCTTAGAATAATAATACGGAATTATATAGTTCGAGTAAGACTGAACTTGAGATTATATAATGTGATAAGTATTATAATTCTTAAATGTCCCTAGTTGAGTTATAATGTTAATATAGGACAACAATAAAGCGTTAAGACTAGTATGTTGGTTGACTGATGATCGCATCTCATTGATCATTAATATATGTGATATTAATGTCAAAACATAAATACATATTGGAGAATATCGTATTGGGCCGACCCGCCGTGAGATAACTCCATGGAATATAATTAACAGTATCATAAGTTATTCTCATAGTGACAGTGATGTAATGGTCCTCAGACCTAAAATCATCATAATTTTATTCGAGGATATTTGTCTTTTGATATCATCTAAAGTTATTTCATAACAGAGTAACGATAACGGTGATTATTTGATACATCTCGAGTCGAATGAAAATTATGAATGATCTAGATGGAATTTAACCCTACGATATATTCGTAGTGATATCCATGGGCCTCTTGATTGAGTGAGACTGTGAAATGCATGGCCGCGCTCAAATACTGATTTGTTTTAAACAGTCTACTCATCGATCAAGAAAATGGATTAAATTAAAGCGAGGATGATACGATCCATGCCTCTAGTTTGATCCTGGATATATTGGTTAAAAGGATTATATTACATTGATACACTGGTCACCGAAAGGTTTAATCGAATCGATGATCTTATTATAACATGGGTAGCAGTGACGTATTGCTAGATGCCAATGTCTGTTTATGATTTTAAATACGATTTAGAATCATTGCCAATGTTATAATAACCTATAGGGTCACACGACATAGAACATTATAAAGAAGAAAAATATTTTAGATGAATAAAATATCAATTTGTTGATATTTCATTCGAAGTTGGAACAAGTATTCAGTTCGTTCCTATTTCTTTGGTTAACATCTATTACTAAAGGGATAATTATTCCCTTTTATATTAGACGGCTACGAAAGGGATAAGGGAGAGATCATATTATTTTGATTGAGCTGTATAATTTTCTTTTCCAAAACCTAAAATAAACATGGCGGCTAGCATCGTCTTCTTCCTTAGTCTTCTTGTTCGATCTGATTGGAAAAAGAAGGATGTTCTCGTGGACTACTCTAGAGGCGATGGCTTCCCAGTCTCGCTTGGATTCGATTCACCTAATCTTCAATATGGTTCCCTGAAATATCGAATACCCTAAAAAGGTATGATCTTATTTTGTTCGATTTACAAGTTCATGCAACAGATCCTGTTATTTTTGGTTTAAATTTCATTTTTGTAATGTGAATTTGACCCAAAAGTTCCTTCAATTAGGAGCTACCCTCCGAACATCCTAAGCATCTCTCTCATGAGGTCAGTGAACATCATCCTCATATCAGGAGCATTCCTATTATTATCTCCTCTACCAGTACCCCTAGTATATCGGCTTATCATTCAATCTGTAAGGAGAAAACGATTAACCATCTCTTTAGTGGTGCCAGTGCAATGCGACTTCATCCTTAAATATACTAATAGTATATATATAGCTTTTGAAAACCAAAATATCACAAATACGCGCTCTCATATACGTACTATCTCTCTCTACTGTCTTCCCTAGGCTAACTACACAACCTAGAGCTCTGATACCAAGTGTGATGGCCCGCCCCGCACCAGCCGACATTTCCAATGAATGTACGCTATGTCAATGTCCAACTAGCACGGGATGGTCATCAAAGAAAGGAAAGAAGGAAATTTGAACTAATAAGCAACCAGTAGTATATCACACAGCGCATGGAATAAAATATAATAATAACATAACTTGACATAAAACAGGCGAGACAGTGCATAGGCTGAAAACATAAACCATCGTAGCAGCGGAAAATCCAAAATTACAGCTTATGTTCCACATCATCTTTATTACAACTTCTAAAACTATCTCTAAAGCAAAATAATAAAGGTACACTTCTAATGCCCAAACTAGTGACCAACAACGTCACAGGGAGAATTTATATATAGAATAGTACGTGTAAGCCTCCTGCTCGTCTCCGGACAGCTACTCGTGCGCAACCAGCTAACCTGTCTCTAGTCTACCCGTTTAAGAGCACCCAGAGTAATAAGAAGAGACATAGAACTCTGGGTCAGAAAAAAGTCTGGTATGAGCGATAAGCAGCAAAACAGAACAATAAAAGGTATGCTAAACCATACCTGAACCTGGACCTGCAACTAAAGAGTTAGCACAACATACCGTACAATACTCTAAGGTGCCACTAACATATAGTGTAAAGGATACGGGGGTGGGGGTGTGCATGTCATAGTGATGGAAAACAATCAAGCATAACAACCATCCTTACATCTCTCACTCAGTGTGTAAAGAATACGATATCCACCGCTTTGATCTCCTAATACTTTGTTATGATAACTCTGCCCCATGGTGTCGTGACGGCTCCATTGCACTGATCCGTAACCACTAATACTTTGTTATGTCCACTCTGCCCCATGGAGTCATGATAACTCCACTGCACTGGCTCATAGCCATGCTACGATCACTCTGCCCCATGAAGTAATAACTACCCCACTGCACTGATCCGTAGCCTAACATTCGTCTTTCGGTGGTGAATCAAAGTTATGGACGTCGATAACTCCTTAACATACGTCCCGCAGCAAAGTCCAACCATGAAGTTAAATCGTTGGTTCCCAACTGGATCATGAGAACAAACTTCTCATTTGGACTACCTTTGCATCTTGGGTTTTGGTCTCTTCCTCTGTGGACCGGTCTTCTTCTTCTTCACTTCTCTTTACTTCAGGTTATACTTCTAGTTCGGTTCGTGGTTCAAGTCTCCAGTCCATGCACCTTGGTTCGTATTGCTTGTGACCATCCCTGGCGGTTCATGGAGCTCTGGCGGCAATGGCTCGTGGTGGCCCTGGTCAGATTTTGGCTCACTTGAGCGGTTCGGTTCATGGAAGATCATCCAGGTCGGCTCATCCATTCCAGTCAATTCATGCATGGCAACTCCCTCAAGTCGGTTCGTGAGCACCCATTGGGTTCGGGTTGTGACTTTCTTGGAGAGGCGGATCGATTCGCGGTCTTCTGGAGTGGTTCGTGGTTGAGAGTCACGAACGGGTCGGGTTCGGAGGGGGCGATCCTATCTGGTTCCTTTACAATATCCTGCAACTTTCCAACGACTGTTTTACGCCATATGACGGCGTTTTTGACCAATCTAACTTTTCTAATTAATTGAAAAGCATACCATACAGTCATAGCAACATGTATAATCATCCACAAACACCAAAACAAAAATATGACAAGGTTAAACGGATCAAACATACCCAAAACCCATGTTTCAGCAAATCTAATCATAGGATTAACAAAACTTAACTAAATTAATCCAAACTTCTAACAGAGGTCTAAAACGGTGTTTAAGAATTTCTAAACATTTTTCCAGAATTTAGTTATGTTTAAATTCGCTAATTAACACTAATTACCCTTAATTAACCATAATTAGTGTAAAAACAAGGCTAATCACTCACCTTTGCCACAATTAAACCTTTCAGAACTGAAACTCCTCTGATTTGGGTGAATATGAATGTCTAACAGCATCCCTAACTCTGATATGGTGCTATTTCTCCTTCATTTGATGTTGCTAAGCTTAATCCTTGATTAGAGAGCAATTTGGGATGAAATTAGAAGGTGGAGGCCATTGTTAGGGTTTCTAAGAGGTAAATGGCAGCTAGAAAACTAAAATAGAACGAAAACCTAACTAATTTCAGCCACCCCATAACCCTAATCCTGAAATGGGTTATGGGCTCATTCACTAATCACCTCATTTGGCCCGGTGAAGTAGTTTTTCACCAGCTAAACCATATTTCGTCCATATCTGCCAAATGGTAAGTCTGTTTTTCACATATGACCACTCTACGGAAAGGTAAAGCATCATCCGGATCTAACGGAGGTGGTTTCGGGTCAAAATTCCTTATCAATCAAAAGATATGGCCAAAACAATGTCAGCTAGGGGTAAAACGGTCATTTAAAAATTGGTAAAAATCATGAACAAAGGAAATGACCCCAGTAGTCGTTCCCCAATGTCACATGACCATACGACTCCTTAGGAGAAAGAAATAAATATTCTACGATCCTCCGATGAGTAGAATGTGGGTCGTTACATTAGTTCATCTAATATTATTTATATTATACTGTAAAATTTTGATGTAAACTTGTACTTAACTGCAAAAGGTATTAAAGTGGAACAAAAATGAATCCATTAATAAATATGTAAATATACATGAAAAGAAATGATGTGACCCTTAATAAGAAAATAATTTACAATAATCATATTAAATGCGTAAAGTTAACCAAATTTTTTTCTTATAACATGATTGGCACACTAGTAGTATTTTAGTTTGTAACACACAATATTTTTAACTACACTAAAGAGGATAAATTAAAGAATAATTAATTTAATATTAAGAATTTAGGGAAACAGACTACGTCATAGCGTCCGCCTCGAAATTATGGTCAAGATAGACACCTGGTTTGCATAAAACAGATAACGTATGAAGAAGTTATGAACGGTAGAAGTTTGACGATCAAAGCAGGGATAACTAGCGCACTTGACAAGTGCGCCAAGGCAATTTTACACTGGCGCACCTGACAAGTGTGACCATAGTGTTTTTTTTTTGGTATCCGGGCCATTTTCAAGTGGGTGGCAATCCATGGCCTGATTCACCCTAGGGCTGAGGTGGCATTCGAATTCTGGGGGCTGGCAGCTATAAATATATCTTCATTTCTCTTGTTTTCTCATTCAAAAAACAATGGAGGCCAGATGTCGTCAGTGCCTGAACTGAATCTAACATTTTCTTCTTCTACAAATCAAGTGCCTCAAATATAGATCTGAGATTCAAATTTTAGATTTCTTCTTCTATTCTCATAGATCTGATCCTTGTGAGTATAGTTACTATTAGGTTTAAATGATTAAAAGTAAACATGTTATGACTATGATTTGGATATACACATGTGATTAAATCATCTTGGATTTATCATATTTTGTGAATCTAAAATCTTCTATGGCTTGGATCTCAATATTTATCATATTAGATCTATTGTAAATTTTGAAATTATGATATCCTTGGATCTTAACTTGTACTATGCTAGATCTACTTCTACAAATCTAATTCGTTTGTGATGTTATATTTGGGATCTTAACTTGTATTATGCAAGATCTACTTTTATAGATCTAATACATTTGTGATGTCATATTTGGGATCTTAACTTGTACTATGCTAGATCTACTTCTATAGATCTAATTCACTTGTGATGACATGTTTGGGATCTTAACTTGTACTATGTTAGATTTATTTTCTTTAGATCTAATCCATTTGTGGTTAATTCATCATGTCACATATGTGGATCTTACCTTTTCTCTAAGTTTGTGGTTAATTTGGGATTATCAGTATATGGACAATTGAACCTTTGTTTAGATCTAGTTTTATCATTACCCTTTTTAATAGATATGTTTTTATGTCCACCTTAATTATCATATTGTGATTAATTAAGATCTGTTATTATTGGACATGTGAATTCTTATTTGGATCTATTCATCCTAAGTATTGGATCTAGTTTTATCATTACCCTTTTTACTAGATCTATTTTTATGTCCACCTTATTATGCCTATTACTTGTCTAAGCTAGTATATATGTTCATGTCACTTTTAGAATGATCATATTGTCATTTCTCCCATCTCCTTTCCCTTTTATTGTTCATGACAAGGCTATTTTCTAGCCTAGATGCCGTCAAATATATGCGAATACATTAGCTAGGGAATGGGGGGAAAATGTTAGAATTGGCATAACTTAAATAATGTTTATATGAATTGGACATATAATTCAAAAGGGGGAAGTGGGGACATAATTACCTATAAAGACATAGGTAAGAATTGGATAAAAATGGAATATTTAATAATTACAATTAGAAATTGTAATTGCACTTATGACACGAGGTTAGGTTTGTTGTATACAACGGTGTTGTATACACAATTATATTATTTTTGTTTGATGATAACAACCAAATATATTTTTATTATAAATGTATTTGTTACGGTACTGTTTCATATATTTATCACAGACAGAAATATAATATTTATATTTAAATAGAATACGACTGTACGAACATTCATATACTCATAGAGTATTTTATTTAAATATAATATTATATCTCAAACATTCAAACAGTACAACTATTTATAACTCCACTATTTAAACACTTCACAGGAATTTGTACTTGTAAATAATCTGAATAAATTAGAAAAGTTTCTTTGACAATAATATAATGATATTTTATTTCAAACAAATTTGTTTATTACAAATATCTGTACAATTCTCTCATTCTTATACAAAGCTCTTCACTACATCACTGATCATTTACATACAACTCAATATACACATTTTTTTATTGACACTGTTACTTATACAATGACACATGTTGTCTTCCTTCTTTAGTCTTCTTTCTCCATTCTTCACTGCTCATAGTCAGTCCAGTCATCTTCATACCTGTCATGTATAGAAACACACACAGAGTATCTAGAACAGAAATAATATTTTAAATTCTAGCGAATATATTTTTATTAAAAGTTTATTTGCCTCAGAATTTCGGTGTGTTTCTCATCATTTTTCTGACTTGACCTGATTTGTTAATTCGACTGTGTCTAGACAGTATGTATATATACAGGGACAGGAAATTTTCTGAATGGCTGCATATAGACACATGTATATATATACATGTGTGCACTGCCACGCCAATTCAGTGTGCAACTGAAGAGTAGCCACGTGGGCCTTCTCGACTCAGTGCACCTGAAAACATAGTCAACACATAATCAAAGTGGCCGAGTCAGCTCAACAGTCAACTCAAGTTCATGGACAAACAATAGTGGTCGAGCACAACATATAAATTCACAAGCTAGCATGGTCAAGCAAATGGTCCAATTAAACAATAGAAGTCAACGGAAATGACAAATGCGACAACATATGGTCAAGCATGGACCAACATGATCAAGGTAGTGTCAATGCTCAAAGAAGATCCACAAGCATACTCAAGTGTCAAGACAATGGTGCAGCCAACATAAAGTGGCCAGGTCTGTGCAACAGTATAAAAATACGACATGGTGCTAGTTCAAAGGAACACAACTGGTCTGCATATATACACAAAGGCAAAACATTTTTTTTTTTCAAAATGTCGAGCAGAGTTTCAAGTATGAAGTCCATTTCAGTTTCAAAAGTTCAGTTTTTAAACATGAACAAGTGACAACAAGGTTAAACATGGTATGGCAATATGCAAGCATAGCTACATGAGTACATAAAGATGGAGCAAGGTGTTATTCATGAATCTCATCAAGGTTACATTTCAGTATGGAAATACACATAGCAAATGGGTTCAGCAAGACTGTTCAAGTCAGTATTGGCAAAACAGAGTGAAGTATATGGTGGGAAATTCAAAATGGTCCAACATTCTAGGTTAATACACAACATGTTGAGTCAAGATTTTAATGTATGTGCAAAGGCAAAACAACACAGTAGCATGGTGTATGTAATAACCCGAAAATCTGGGCCAGTTTAAAATTTTTATTTTGGAAATTTTAGCGAATTTTGAACATTTAAAATGAATTATTTTAAATAATATCGACGAGAAATTTATTTTGAATAGAATTCGACGTATATATTATATACGTCGTCGTTAGAATATAAATAATTATATATAATTATAAATAGAATTGAAAATGGCGCGGTAGTTCGATAATTCGATTTCAAACTTCAATTGAATGTACCGGGTGCAAAACAATCCGGATTTTAGTGAAACCAAAAACAATAGGATCTATTTGAGAATATCTTTCCAACGAATCTGAAAAATCAAAATTTCATAGCGGGAATCGAAAGATATGTCCAGTTGAAAATTCTGAATAGTTGCTATGGAATTCGGGCCCTTAAAAATGGGAATTTTGCAAACGACCTCGGATTTCGACAAAACCACTTTTGTTGGGTCCGTGATGTTAAGTTATTGCTAGATTCCAAATTTCATAATTTTTCGAATCAATATGTGAGCGTGGCAAAGGAAAACGCGTTTAACCAGTTTCAGTTGATTTTAATCCACTGGAAAATGGCCATTTTTCCAACGATCTCAGAATCCGACGAAACTAGTTTTGTTAGGACCGTATCGTCAATACGAAGCAAGAAAATATTTTTCTGGAATTTTTAGAGTTAGTATGTGACCCCGGTAATTTGAAATGTACGTTTAAAATTCAATAAAGTGATTTAAATGTAAATTTAACGGAAACAGATTGTAACAGCCGAATCAGCTGACGATACATATCCCATTGTGTTCGGAATGGGGGTAAAACACTATGGACGACAGGCGGTGGACCTCGTTTAGAGGTCGTATGTAAAAGTCAACTTTTTGAAAATTAAATAAATAAAATTTAAAATAAATAAATGCCCCCCTTTATTCTCTCCCTCTCCTCATTATTTCAGCCGTTCAAAAAAAACAAAAAAGAAAAAAAAAACAACGACACAAGGGGGGGCGCTATTCGCCGTTGCCGCCCTTCAAAGGCGCTGCGCCTCTGGCGCCACCTCCCCAGGCGGAGCCGACCACCCCCAGACCCTGTCCTCCTTCTCCGTCGCCCTACCCTCTCTCCACCTCTCTTTTCTAGCTGAACTGACCACCACCGGGTCCTATGACCGCCGCCGGCGACTGCTAGCCCACCCCCACCTCACCAGCGACGCCACCACTCCCCTCCGGCCACCCATCGTCAGAAACCGCGGCCCCTCCCTTTCAAACCCCCCCTCCCTCGATTGAAAATCGCTGCCAAGCCCGGAATCCCGTCACCATCCACCCGTTGACCCGCCACCAGCGCAGGAGCAGCACCTCCTGCCGCCTCTGACGCGACGCCTTAGCCCTCCTTCATTCGGTTCTAGGTGAGATTTATTTATTTTATTTCATAGGATTTATCGATGTTATTTTCAGTTTTTAATTTATAAAAGGTAGGATTTTTAATTTATAAAGATAAGTTTTTATTTTGAAGAAAAGTCGGATTTTTATTTATAACAAAGACAATATTTTTATATTATAGAAGGGCTAAAGATATTATCTTTATGTAGTAGAAGTATTAAAAATATGATTTTGTTTATGTAGAGAATTAAAAATATAATCTTTATGTGATAGAGAATATAAAAATATCATCTTTGTATATGTAAAGGAATAAAAATCTGATTTTTATTATATATACGTTGAATTAAAAATGTGATTTTTATAATGTTATATTTATAAAGGCGAAACCTTTATTTTTATAAAGGCGAAATCTTTATATAGAGAATAGCATTATAAAAATAGGATTTTTATCTATATATTAGCGGTATGGAAATGCGATTTTTTATCCATATGGATTTGAAGTAAAAATAGGATTTTTATATATTGAATAGCATAGTAAAAATTCGATTTTTATATATTGAATAGCATAGTAAAAATTCGATTTTTATATATTGAATAGCATAGTAAAAATAGGATTTTTATATATTGAATAGCATAGTAAAAATTCGATTTTTATATATTGAATAGCATAGTAAAAATAGGATTTTTATATATTGAATAGCATAGTAAAAATTCGATTTTTATATATTGAATAGCATAGTAAAAATTCGATTTTTATATATTAAATAGCATAGTAAAAATAGGATTTTTATATATTGAATAGCATAGTGAAAATTCGATTTTTAAATATATGAAGTGATTATAGAAATATGATTTTTAAATTGAGAGTGAACAAATAAAAATGTGACTTTTATTTTAAAGACATCAAAATATAAAAATGTGTGATTTTTATATATGTAGTGGCTACGGGCAAACGAAGATGATAAAAAGGCGAGAATGAAGAAGATTTCTATAAATGAAGTGTCGTGAAGTTGGATAGCTATCGGTGAGAACTCCTCACTCAAAATTCTCTTTTTCTAGTTATATATATATACTAGGATGCAGACGGTGCTTAGTAGCACCCGACACCCGTCATCCACAGACCATGAGTGGCTTACTTGTTAAATTGTTTGGTTGAGTAGTTGGTTAGTTTATTTGGTTGGGATTGAATTGTTTGGTGAAATGGAATGGATTTTATTGATGCGTGAATGTCGTGGGCCTTCACTAGACCGGGGATAAGGCTAGGCCTCGTCCCGTTTCTAGTATCGTGCCGTTATGCCGCCGAAATTTTCTAAAAATATGTTAGAAAAATAAAAATATCATTTTATTGAATAAATGAACTGAATAGAAATTCATGTGTTAAAATAAAATGTTTATCGTTAAAAATATAATTTTTAACGTGAAAGTGGATAAATGAATATTTATAAACAAATCGGCCGATTTGTTTATATACACTGATTTGACTGATATCGATTGGGTCGATAAATTTTACACGTCGCCCAACTGCACAACTAAAATCTGTGTTTGATTGTTTGAAACCCCACACGGGTGTTGGGATGAAATTTGAAGTTCACTCATCCTGATGGATTAAATATGTCGATCGGTCGATTGACAGGCTGTTATAAGCGTCAGATATCTATATTTGATGCTTATACAGTGTAGTGCACTTTGGTTTATGGTTGATTATTTTTCAATGCTATTATATACGTGTGATGTATGAAAATCCATATAATTAACATTATATGGTGATTGATTGGGCCTCATTCCAATCGGGAAAATAATGAATATTATAGAAGAAAATTCATGTGTTGAATATAAAAATAGTCATGTGTTGACGATGATTATGGGTTGAAACTATTCATGTGTTGAGTGAAATATTTTAAATAATAAAAATTACATCTTTATCATATTTACAATTAGAATCTACTTTATGGTGGAGTCTAATTAAAATCAAACGATAGATACCATAGTTTTATAAAATATTTTACATAACAAAAATAGATATGTGTTGACAGTACTCATGTGTTGAGATTAGTCGTGTGTTGAAAGAAATATAGATTCATGTGTTGAATGGGATAAATATTCATTTGTTGGATAGAATAAAGAAGTTTTGAAAATATAAAGCCGTGTTGATTAGAGATGCGTTATTTTGACGCGAACGATATTTATATCGATTTTATTCGTTGTATAATGAATATTGAAAAGTGATTTCAAAATTAAATATTTTGAAATGAAATTCAAATTGAATTAGAAAAAATTCGAATTGAATAGGAAACGAATTCGAATTGAATCAAATAGAAATGAATTTAGATTGAATTAAATTGAAATTGAAATTTAAAACGAACTGAAATTGAATTGAAATCAATTTGAAACGAATTCAAATTGAATCAAATAGAAGTTAAATTCGAATTGGATTGAATTGAAACGAATTTGAATTTGAATTGAAATGAACTCGAATTGAATTGAAATCAAATCGATTTGAAATTGAAAATGAAGTTGAAATTGTTTTGAAACGAATGTAGAACTATTTATAAAATTCGTTTTAAAAGGAAATCGACGAAATATATATATATATATATATATATATATATATATATATATATATAATGGCCTGAATAGAACGCGCCGCGGCAGTTCGTGAATTTCGACCATTTATTTGAAACGGACATTGCGGGAGATCCGACCGTCGGATTCTCCTAAAACCGGAACCGTTGGGTTCGTATCGAAAAGAGCTTTCCAATGAATATTAGAAATTTGAAATCTAACGGTTGGATTTGGAATTATGTCCAAATCAATTTCAGAAAAGGTCGCTGTAAGTGCAGTTCGATGGCCGTTGATGGAAATCGACTGTACGAGCCTTGATAAAATTATTAAAAATATCGTTAATTTGTGTAAATTTATAATATGTGAATTGGAAAGAATTGGGCTGGAAAATTCCACATTAGAGGATAGAAATAGATTTTTATCGAAATGAACTAGTTTTGAACTAGAATTAAAAACAATTTATTTTTGAAATAAATAAATTGAATTTGAAAGTGATTTTAAAAATAATCAATATTCCCAATAGGTGAAGTGAAAGTGGAGTTGAATCGAAATTATCTTCGGAATATTTCGATGTTGGATTTCGTGACTATACAGATATTGTTTTGGGAATTTGAAAGATATATTATATATCGTTATTTCCAATACGATATTTATTGGTTTCAGAATTTGATATTGAATATAAGCCGATATATTTTCTATTCAGAGCCTTGTATTTAATATCAAATATGATTTGGTTTGTCGTGAATCGTGTTTTAGAAGACATTGGTTCTTTAACCCAGTTAAAGACATAATATTGATTTTTGAGAAGATTAAAACTAAGTGGAGTTTTAATGAATCTTTAATTAGATTAAAAAGTGAATTGATAATTTAAATTATCAAATTTGAAAGGTGATCGAGAATGGAGTATCACCAGTTTTGCTCCAAAGCGGTAGTTAAATCTGTAATTAGATTTGAACGTGAAATGGTAATTAATTTTACCGATAACACCGTGGTGTTAGATGTGGAGTATTACCAGTTTTCTCCATGGGATATATAGGTTGGGATTGGGAAATAAACTAAATAATTACTTCGGTGTGGTTCGTTAATCCCGACTAGTTTGAAATGATATCCAAAGGAAGATTATAGGATAAATTTAAAAGAATTTATCTTGGATAAAATTAATGGGAACATTTCCCTAAGAATGTGATTTTGTGAATGAAAGAATATTCTGAATTGGAATGAGGCGTTTGTTGTGTTTGTGTAACATTCGTTTATTATATACGTGGGTTATTCAGAAAGGCCGGGTTTATACCCATTCTGAATAACCGATTCGACGAGATGTCGAAGACGAAGACGGTGGTAGAAGACCGGAAGTCTTCACATCGTTTGGGTGATTACTGATGATCTTGATTGGGCTGTACACCCAGGATGAGGGAATCAGTTGGTGATCGTCCAGACGTACTTGGAGATGGATGGATATGCGAGGAAAGTGCCTCCGGTTTCGTTCAGACCCAGAACGAACTTGTAAATGGATTGTGTGTCTGACATTGGATTTTATTCTGTGTTGATTGATTTCTATTAAATATACATCTGTTTGGCGGCGGAGAATTTATTCTCTTGCTTAACGCCCTTCTCTGAGACGTACGAGCTCAGAGGTTGTATATCGATGGACATCAGTCGCATGGAGTGAATTGCCAATGTGGCACGCGTAAGTGGCAATTGATCAAGGCTTCTGTTGAAAAGCAAAGTCTTGTGGTTGATGATCAAAGCACGGCTTGTGTGGCGTAGCTTTGTGTATAACGTGAATTCGCGAGCCTCACACCTCGGTATGAGTCAAAAACGGGATACGGACCCAAGGAGTGCACGACGTTTCTTTCTAGCTATGGTGGTGTCAGTGACCTACCAGCCCTGACATTTATATACTTTTCACCTGTGTGGTTGTTGGATACGAGGCGCCTCGGATATAAGTCTGTAAGGACCGGGAAACGTGTGTTCAGGAATTGCCAATCCTCAAAAGTAAGAGAGGACCGACCTTGGAGGATCCAGGGGATTGCTGTGTGCGGTCCCGAGGCATTTGCTAGAGTGTCTCGAACGCGGAGAGGAGCTTGCCCCTTGCCTCGACTCATGATGGAATCCAATTTCCAATACGTGATATTGCGGTTTTAATTGTAGAACTAGTATGGCGATATGATATATGGTACCCATGCCGTCTATGATTGATATTTATGATTGAAATTGTTTTGACACTATGCACCTAAAATAGTATCAAATGATTTGTTTTAAACGTATCAAGCATGCTTTGGCTGTTATAAGGAAAACCCTATCCTCCGGCTTGCGTTGCATTGTGTGATGGGACCTGGGTCTTATAACAGCTTCATTTTTCTTTATTTAGCATTGCGCTGTTTGTTCTATGCACTGGTATTCTTGGGAGGAAACCCGTTCCGTGTTATACGGCGTGGTCCCTTGATTTACCTAACTTTAAAACCAATATCAATAACTGTTTTAGTTCTCACACCAGTCACATGACTGACCTGGAGTTTATTGTTTTAACCTAAACTCTGGGTGCCCCTATTTTCCGCACGGGCAGCTAGTAGTTTTGGTTTTGCAGATTTATATTCACAGGGTCCTGATTAACAGCTGGAACGATGCTCGGAAAGCTCTGTATCCGTGTATCACTTTCAGTTGTATTTTGTATATTTTTCCGCTGCTGTGTAATTTATTGTAATCTCTGATATTTGTCGAATGTAATTTATTCATTTATACTCTGTATATTCTTGTATCTGATGGAATTGTTGTAATAGCAATGAAATGTTCTTCCGTCTGCGTCCTTTTGTGTGTTGTTCTCAAAGTATTCGTGCTTTCCTTCACGGGGAAGTTACGGGTCCTTACAGTGTAACATTGGTAACAAACACAAGATGGCTCACACACATACACACAGCATGGTCAACCACTTCAAGTATAAAGGCCAAGCAATATCATAGTCATGGATCAAAGCTACAGCATATGACAGAGCATGGCAAGTGTGCAACTCAATTCCAGATATGAATGCAAGGATTCAATTATGTATATACATAATGAACAAACAGAAATTTCATTCCAAGATTACAGCATGCAATGTTTGGCAACAAAAATGAAGAGCTGCATGTAAAATGCAATCATAATCAACATAGTTAATTTGTGGCAAAACAGGGCATTAGAAGAAACAACTTTCTATGACAAGAAATCACTGAGAAACAGTTGCATGTGTTAAAGGATTTGCATATGGGAAAAATTCAATTTTATTTCCCGAAATCAACATAGACAAACTCGGCAAGATTATCAATCAGCAAAGATTTTGCTCAAGTCATTTTTGGCAAATAAATTACAGTGTTGTTAAAAAAAATCAATGCAGCAAATTTTGGGTAAGATTTCATTGTTAAATATCTGTTTTAATGGCACGACAATGTTTATGGCAAGTAATATATTAGCATATTTTATACAAGAATGAAATCAGTCTTTGGAAATCATTTATAGCATTTTAGTCTATGAGTTTCCAGAAATGTTTTCATGGGATAATATCAAAGGGGCCAATTTATTTTTCCAGAAATTCAAGTGTTTTTTTAAGACAAGAAAATCACTCATATTTTTCAAAGCCGAGCAATTCATTTTTATTTAGGCAAATAGAGGAAACAATATCAAGTCTGGATCCATATCAACAATCACGCAACAACAATCGAGACGAGGTGATTAAGACAAAAAGGGGAAAGCAACCGCAAGTCAGCCAAGTCACTCATGAAATTAGAGGTTAAGGGTGTTGATTAATATTAACACCAATATCATCACAGGCAAAGAGCGTCGAACGAAATCCAAGAACAAAATCGTAAAAATAAAATCAGAAAAACTCACAAGTTTTCGATCGAGCAAATCCCAATTATAGACAAAGCAGGACCAACTAATTCGATCATCAAAGACCATCTTTCAGAAGCAACAAATTTGAAGTCGCGATTAGGAAATCTGAAGGAAACTGTAGCTTTTGCCCCAATTCTTTCCAGCCGCCATTCTTTTTCTCAAGAGACAAAAGTGATCGGGCAATTTAATTAAAAAGGGGCCGGCCTGTTTTCTACTAGGCCAAGTTTATAAAGGGGATGACCCTTTACTTTTTAAATCCTAGGGTTTTCTTATTGTCTTTTTTATTAATTTCATTGTAAACAATCTATTCAGTTTCTAGTGTCTGTAAAATACTAGGGGAACCAGTCAGGGTGTTGACTGACAATTACTAGAGTCTGTAAAATCTAGGTTACTGGTTACAGGGTTGTAATCAGGGGAAATTTGTTCTAGGGGATTAGAATAGTCTAGGGTTTTAAGAGTAGGGTTAGAATAGGAGCAGGGTTTGCGAGTGTACATGGTCTTGTATGCGGGATATGTTCTATCACCTAGTAGAAACCTTAGAAATGCAGCAGTATGCAGGGTTTTGCCGAAGTTGGGTATATCTGTGTGTGATTTATTTCTGCATTTCTGTTTCTGCTATATTCTGTGATCTGTTTATTATTATATATCTCGTTAGATTTTTAATTCAGTTAAAAACTGTGATAAACCCTATTCCCCCCCCCCCTCTAGAGTTAATCTAGATCTAACAAGTAGTATCAGAGCAGGTATTTTCTGTGAACTCTAGAGTAATGGGTCATCCTAATTGTCAGTCCTCTGAGAGTCAGTCAAGTCATATTCCATCTATTTTTAATGGTACAGATTTTTTAAATTGGAAATTAAAAATAGAGTTATATTTAAAATCTGTTGATGTTAAATGTTGGGATACTGTTATTAACGGATTTGATATTGTTGGTAGAAGTGATATTGGGTTTAATACTCATGCTATTCATATTTTATATTCTTATATTTATGATGTTCAGTATAGCCTTATCTCCCATTATTTAACTGCGTAGGAAATCTGGAATACTCCCAATATGATGTATGGACAATTTGACAAAAGCAGCTCAAAACCGCAAAAAGTCAACTCAGTTTCAGAATTGTGCTTGACAGGTTGTACAGATAAAAATTCAGATGGAGACTCAATAGGAAATTTTTTTATAAAGATTTAGTTCATCTTTTGAATGATTTAACTGAATCTGTTGAGCATCTAAAATTTAACAATAAAATTCTAAAATCTAAAAAGCTTAAGTTGATCAGCAAAAACAATATTTTGGAATCAAAACTTAAGAAGGACAAGAAGTCTTCAAATTCTAGTTGTAAAAGTTGTTTGGCATTGGAAAATAATCTTGTTTATCAAAATAAAAATATTCAAAAGCTCGAAAATGGAATTGTGATTTTAAAAGAAAACAAGATTGAACTTGAAAGTACAAACAATTGTTTACAAAAGGAATTTGAAAATTTTAAGATTAACATAAATTCCGATTATGAATTTTCTAAAGAAAAAAATTTGCTGAAAATGGATTTAATTTTAAAAGAGCTTGAAAATGAAATTAAGGATTTCAAGATTTGTGAGATTGAAAAACAAAAACAGTTTGATACTGAAATTTCTGAGTCTAAAATCAAAACTGAGAAGCTTTTAATTGAGAATGATCTTTTCAAATCAAAAATTAATAGTCTTGAGTTGAGTTTGAAACGTTTTTCTACTGGAGAAAAATCTTTGAATATGCTATTGAAAAATCAAGTTTCTTCTGGTAGTAGGAATGGTCTCGGTTTTGGGAAAACAAATGATTTTGAAAAACTGAATTCTTGTGATTTTAAAAATCCTTTAAATTGCTTCTAAAAGGGTCTTTATGAAAATTTGAATTTTGAAAATTCCAAAAGGTTTTTTAAATCACAAACGAGAAAAAAATTGGTTTGACAACAATCAAATTGAACAGTTGTGGACCCCAAAAAGAAATAAAATGATTTTTGGAAAAACTAAATGAATTTGGGTTCCAAAGGGTACTCTAGTTGATTCTAACGGATTGTTATACAAACAGATTTGGGTACCAAAAGATGTGAAAAAAATTGTTAGTGGTTTTACTACTTTCGTTAGACCACTCAATCCTCTTAACAGTTAGGTACTGAAGGAGGCTGAGGAATTGCATAGGTAAAGAAAAACTGGATTCAAACTGCTACATATCACAGAATCATTCACAGTTCCTTAGCCACATCTGTTGAGTTAGAGATTCATTTGCTTACATCGATTTCAGGTATAATCTCTAAACTAATCTTTGTAAATATTTTTTTTCTTGTTTATTTCTCATTCTACCTCCTTCTATTTTTTTTTTTTTGAATTTGTCACTACTATATTTTTCTTTTTTGGGCTTCTTTAACTTCAAGTTGAATAACTCTTGATTTTCTGGATATTTGCTTCACTTGAAAGAAAATCTGTTGTTTTAAATCTTATCCAGACCTTTAATCTAAACATGTATATATCTACATTTTTTATTTTGAAGTTTATCTTTCTGATTTCTGAATTCATAACGGTGTTGATGTATTCTTGTCATATCTTGAACACTGTTAATTTGGATTCCAAATTTTTGAAGATCTGAATATTTAATGAAATTTTACACAAATCTGTTGTTTTGAGTTCTTTCTAAATCATTTTAGAAAAGCTTGAAATATTATACTAGTTACAGCACCCTACTGCTTCTCAGTTGTGATAATTTCATTATTTTTCAGATTGGCTTGGATTTTTTGAATTATCTTGAATTAGTGATACGTCCTGAAATTCATCTCTGTTCATGATAATTATGGTTTAAATTGTTTTGTTTGAAATCACCTGAAATTTTCGATATTTTGAATATCACACACCACTCAAATTTGAAATTATCAATCTTGTGTGACTGATTCATTATATCCAAAAACTTGACATTGATTCAAGTGATTTTAAATAAATTATTTTTTAATTTTTTGGATTATGAATGCTTATCAAATTTGATGTAAATGATATGAAATTGCTGTTATACTTGTCAGAAATAATTTTTGAAAATTCTTTGAATATCTAGTCTTAAATCTCACTGTTATTTCATGATGATTTGATTTAAATATCTATTTATTTAAAATCATTTGAAATTATTGATTTATTGAGTCTCACACATATCTTGAATTTGAAATATAATCTAGTGTGATTGATTCATTAAATCCTGATATTCTCACATTTCTTCAAATGGTTTAAAATAAATTGTATTTTTAATCTTGAATCATGAAACATGTTTTGTGACCTTCAGAAACATCCTCTGACAAGTCTGTTGTGGAATTGTTTTTTCTATGCTGCTCTGATACTGTCTTTGAAAATTGTTTTCAAATAACTGCCTGTTTTGTGACTGTTGCTCTGATAGATGAAATTATTGGGCCTAATTTGTTATCTTGTCTGCTTGGGCTTTAAATTTTTGTTGTTTGTGATATCTTGGTTTGTCTCAGTACCTTGTTACAATCTTCATTAATAGGGACACCAGTTGGTATCAGTTGTGCTGAATTTTTGTATATACTTTTCTGTAAATATATTTCTTAATCCCTCTTGTCTTGTATAGATCTGCATATTCCTCTTATAATCGATTTTCAATTTTAAAATTATTTATTTATTATTCCTTCAGAAATTGAAATCAATATCCAAATTATTTCACGACCAATATTTATAATTCATCAAAATTGTCACAAGATTTTGAAATTGTAATGAATTGTGACTGCAGTATATTTCACAACAAGAGGAGATTTTTATTTAGATTTTCATGATGGTTAAACGTTTGTTATAATACCTTTGAACTAGCGATTATTTCACGACCATCTTCTTTATCTATCATTATTCTGTCATCCATCATGTTTTTTATATTAATGTGGAGAGTTAATATGTTTTGAAATCTTTTTGAATAAACAGTGGAAATATTTGTGATAGAAATGGGACTATGTTGTTATTCAGAATTAGTGATAGTTGAAGATTTTCATTGATCCAGGTACAGTTGAGCATATTTCATAATATAATTAATTCAGAAATTTATTTCACAGTCCATTTCTGTACCTACCACATTTCTATCATTCATATTGGTTTTATATACAGAGGAGTTTTTCTTTTAAAGCTGAAATGATAAATATATATAATAAATATATAAGTGTGTCTCTAACCTCATTTAAGAATCCAAGCTCTGGTCATGCATGGTTAAGAGACTACTTATAATTTAAGCTGCGACTGACCTCATATAAAAATCCAAGATCTGGTTATGCGTGGTCAATGTGCTCTTAATTAAAAAAAGGAAACAATGTGTTATAAATTGAAATTAATCTGAAATTCTCCTCTGTGTATAAAAACCAGCCTATCAATCCATCTTTCTAATCTGTGAAATGTGTTGAAATCTTATGACGTATTATGTTTTGTTGATTGATAGGTATTGGGATTAGAGATTATATGATTTTGTCACTTAAGTTGAATTTATAATTATAGTCCAAATCCGTCACTGTTTTTGAACTTCATTTTTATAAAAAAAAATTTGAAAATAATTGAAATTCACATTTATATAACTCTCCTCATTATTATAAAATTCATTGTAAATCCATCATTCTACAATGTGAAATATGCCACCTGTTCTCATTTTATTATAATTTTTGTTTGACTGGTTGAAATTTATGATAACCGTTCTTACTCTTAAGCTGAATTTATATTTTAGTCATTTTTCATCTGTATTTTAAATATTGTATCCTTTTGATGATAACAAAAGGGGGAGAATGTATTGAGATTTCGATTAATTTTGAAAATTTATTATTCATTCATTTCACTCATGCACAAATATAGGGGGAGTTGTCTGCTGTAGGGAGAGCTAATAAATAGGGGGAGTTCAATATTCACTATCAAACACATTTATTATATTAAAAATCTTCATATTTGTTTGTCATCATCAAAAGGGGGAGATTGTTGTATACAACGGTGTTGTATACACAATTATATGATTTTTGTTTGATGATAACAACCAAATATATTTTTATTATAAATGTGTTTGTTATTGTACTGTTTCATATATTTATCACAGACAGAAATATAATATTTATATTTAAATAGAATACGACTGTACAGACATTCATAAACTCATACAGTATTTTATTTAAATATAATATTATATCTCAAACATTCAAACAATACAACTATTTATAACTCCACTATTTAAACACTTTATAGGAATTTGTACTTGTAAATAATCTGAATAAATTAGACAAGTTTGTTTGACAACAATAGAATGATATTTTATTTCAAACAAATTTGTTTATTACAAATATCTGTACAATTCTCTCATTCTTATACAAAGCTCTTCACTACATCACTAATCATTTACATACAACTCAATATACACATTTTTTTATTGACACCGTTACTTATACAATGACACATGCTGTCTTCCTTCTTTAGTCTTCTTTCTCCAGTCTTCACTGCTCATAGTCAGTCCAATCATCTTCATACCTATCATGTATAGAAACACACACACACACACACACAGTATTTAGAGCAAAAATAATATTTTAAATTCTAGCGATTTTTTTTAAAATTTATTTACCTTAGAATTTCGGTGTGTTTCTCATAATTTTTCTGACTTGATCTGATTTGTTAATTCGACTGTGTCTAGACAGTTTGTATATGTACAGGGACAGGAAATTTTCTGAATGGCTGCATATACACACGTGTATATGCATACACGTGTGCACTGCCATGCCAATTCAGTGTGCAACTGAAGAGTAGCCACATGGGCCTTCTCGACTCAGTGCACATGAAAACATAGACAACACATAATCAAAGTGGTCGAGGCAGCTCAACAATCAACTCAAGTTCATGGACAAACAATACAGGTCGAGCACAAAATATAAATTCACAAGCTAGCATGATCGAGCAAATGGTTCAATTAAACAATAGAAGTCAACGGAAATGACAATTGCGACAACATATGGTCAAGCATAGACCAACGTGATCAAGGCAGTGTCAATGCTCAAAGCAGATCCACAAGCATACTCAAGTGTCAAGCAATGGTGTAGCCAACATAAAGTGGCCAGGTCTGTGCAACATTATAAAAATACAACATGGGGCTAGTTCAAAGGAGCACAACTGGTCTGCATATATACACAAAGGCAAAACATTTTTTTCAAAGTGTCGAGTAGAGTTTCAAGTATGAAGTCCATTTCAGTTTCAAAGGTTCAGTTTTTAAACATGAACAAGTGACAACAAGGTTAAACATGGTATGGCAATATGCAAGCACAGCTACATGAGTACATAAAGATTGAGCAAGGTGTTATTCATGAATCTCTTCAAGGTTACATTTAAGTATGGAAATACACATAGCAAATGAGTTCAGCAAGACTGTTCAAGTCAGGATTGCAAAACAGAGTGAAGTATATGGTGGCAAATTCAAAATGGTCCAACATTCCAAGTTAGTACACAACATGTTGAGTCAAGATTTTAATGTATATGCAAAGGCAAAACAACACAGTAGCATGATGGAACATTGGTAACAAACACATGAACACAAGACGGCTCACACACACACACAGCATGGTCAACCACTTTAAGTATGAAAGCCAAGCAGTATCATAGTCATAGATCAAAGCTACAACATATGACAGAGCATGGCAAGTGTGCGACTCAATTCCAGTAATGAATGCATGGATTCAATTATGTATATGCATAATGGACAAATAGAAATTTCATTCCAAGATTACAGCATGCAATGTTTGGCAACAAAAATGAAGAGCTGCATGTAAAATGCAATCATGATCAACATAGTTAATTTGTGGCAAAACAGGGCATTAGAAGAAACAACTTTCAATGAAAAGAAATCACTGAGAAACATTTGCATGTGTTAAAGGATTTGCATATGGGAAAAATTCAATTTTATTTCCCAAAATCAACATAGACAAACTCGGCAAGATTATCAATCAGCAAAGATTTTTCTCAAGTCATTTTTGGCAAATAAATTACAGTGTTGTTAAAAAAAATCAATGCAGCAAATTTTGGGAAGATTTCATTGTTAAAAATCTGTTTTAATGGCACGATAGTGTTTAAGGCAAGTAATCTATTAGCATATTTTATACAAGAATGAAATCAGTCTTTGGAAATCCTTTATAGCATTTTAATCTATGAGTTTCCAGAAATGTTTTCATGGGATAATATTAAAGGGGCCAATTTATTTTTCCAGAAATTCAAGTGTTTTTTTAAGACCATGAAATCACTCATACCTTTCAAAGCCGAGCAATTCATTTTTATTCAGGCAAATAGAGGAAACAATATTAAGTCTGGATCCATATCAACAATTAAGCAACAACAATCGAGACGAGGTGATTAATCCAAAAAGGGGAAAGCAACCGCAAATCAGCCAAGTCACTCACGAAATCAGAGGTTAAGGGTTTTGATTTACCCTACTTATTAACACCAATATCATCACAGGCAGAGAGCATCGAACGAAATCCATGAACACAATTCCAAGAACAAAATCGTAAAAATCAAATCAGAAAAACTCACATGTTTTCGATCGAGCAAATCCCAATTATAGACAAAGAAGGACCAACTAATTCGAGCATCAAAGACCATCTTTCAGAAGCAACAAATTTGAAGTCGCGATTGGGAAATCAGAAGGAAACCCTAGCTTTTGCCCCAATTCTTTCCAGCCGCCATTCTTTTTCTCAAGAGACAAAAGTGATCGGGCAATTTAATTAAAAAGGGGTCGGCCTGTTTTCTAATTTGGCTAGGCCAAGTTTAGAAAGGTGATGACCCTTTACTTTTTAAATCCTACGGCTTTCTTGTTGTCTTTCTTTTATTTTTGGTATTTTTTTTAATTTCATTGTAAGTAATCTGATCAGTTTCTAGTGTCTGTAAAATACTAGGGGAACCAGTTAGGGTGTTGACTAACAGTTGCTAGAGTCTATAAAATCTAGGTTACTGGTTACAGGGTTGTAATCAGGGGAAATTTGTTCTAGGGGATTAGAACAGTATAGGGTTTTAAGTGTAGGGTTAGAATAGGAGCAGGGTTTGCGATTGTACATGGTCTTGTATGCGGGATCTGTTCTATCACCTAGTTGAAACCTCAGAAATGCAGCAGTAGGCAGGGTTTTGCCGAATCTGGGTATATCTGTGTGTGATTTATTTTATGCATTTCTATTTCTGCTATATTCTGTGATCTGTTTATTATTATATATCTCGTTAGATTTTTAATTCAGTTAAAAACTGTGATAAACCCTATTCACCCCCCTCTAAGGTTAATCTAGATCCAACAAGGTAGCATTAGTGGTGGAAGTCTGCCCGGACCCGACCGGCATATCCATCAGCCACTAATGTTGAACCTAATTTAGGAGGTCTAAATGCACAAATACGGGACGGGCTATGACATGAGGTTAGAACCAACTGTGGAACAAAATTGCCCGGACCCGACCGACATATCCAGCATCCACAAGTTGCAGGCCTAATGTGGGAGGTCAAGCCCATTATAAACCATAAATGGACATGGTAATAAATTGGACTACTTAGCCTAATCTAATCCATAAGAGATTTTATGAAAATGAACTAAAGTTAGGGTTAAGTAAAATTGATTGGACAGTGGATGGGTTAAGCAATTATTGGGTAGGTGGGTAATATTAGTATATATAGGCCCACAAACTTAACCGTTAAATAAACATGCTTGAATCAGTGAGAGGGTTAAGAAAATATTGGGTAGGTGGGTAATATTACTATATATAGGCCCACAAACTTAACTGTTAAATAAACATGCTTGGATAAGTGGGAGGGTTAAGTAAATCTTAGGTAGGTGGGTAATATTAGTATATATATAGGCACACAAACATAACTATTTAATAAACATGCTTGAATCAGTGGGAGGGTTAAGTAAATCTTGGGTAATTGGGTAATATTTACATATAGGCCCACAAAATTAACCCGATAAGGTTACGCAATTAAATACACCTAGTGCTATACATAAGCGGAGGGAATAATAAAGTTATGTAATTAAAGACACCTTTTAGGGTAAGCATAACTGATAGAAATGAATAGGGCTATGTAATTAAAGATACCTAGTGGTATACATAGTCCGTGAAAACCTAGTGGGGGATACAAGGCAAAGGGGAGATATTGTATCATATTGTATGGGACCCTTTTCAGTCAGTAACCTAGAGTAGGTATCAAACAAAGTACTTCGTGCTAGGCGGAGAAGGGGTACGTTTACTGACTGATTGTAAGAGATCCAAACATGAAGGCAGTTTTGACGGCGCATTCCAATGGGGTCATGTGCGTGCATGACTCTGCCTGCTTGGGAAGATAAGACGTTGTGAGATCAGTAGATATGGTTGTGCACATCCGGGAAATGAAGGGTTGCTACTTTAGGGAATGATACACCCTACTGTGAGGCCAGCATAGGGTAGCTACGGAGTAGGGAGCCGATCAACTAGGGCAGTAAATAGGGTACATCTAGTCCTGTATGTTTCTGTGGGGTACCTATGTTTCTGTTGGGGCTAACGCCCGTTATTCCTGTTTAGGTACCGGCTAATTCTATTTGGGTTAAAACCCATTACTAGAGTACACCTAAAACTACCATTATATTTCTGTTGGGATCATCCTGTTTCTGTTAAGCAATTAGGGAGTATGTAATCCTGTTACGTACTTGGTTATACTAGTATTATGTAGAGGAATCTTTAGTGAAGTATACACCTTATCCTGTCTACCTTGTCACACTTGCCATTTTTGTAGTGATTTCTCTTATCCGCTTTATATGCCGGTCATGCTACTTCTATTTATTTACTTGCTAAAAGTCACTAGACTCGCCAGACTTTATGACTTACCCTTTTGCTTCTCCTTCTTTCTTCCATCTCCCCCCTCCCCCCCCAAGGTTCCCAAGGAGGAAATACTCAGGCATGACCATGATTCTACTTATTTGCTGGAGCTGCTGATATGTATGGCTTAAGCTCCTATCCTCTTTGCTATGACTATATTTTGTTCTTGGGCAATTTTACTTCTTTTATGTACTCTGATATTTTTGAAGTACAAGACAGTAACTTTTATGTTGTAATGGGCTTTTATGTTTCAGACATGTGAAGTTTTTTGCGCCGCGGTATCTTATGATAAATAAAGTTTTTATTCCGCTGTTATTCTATATATCTGTCTTATAATATTTTATGTATGTATACCTATATCGCTTCACGAAACTTAATGCATTTCCTTTTTAAGTGACATTAACGGACATGCGTGTCACACTTGGTATCAGCACTTAAGGTTACCAGATTGGATAAAGTTTTTGAAAACTATTTTCAAAAAGGTTTAAGAAGAAAGCATTTTCATAAAGAAAAGTCTGTTTTGAAAAACATATTCCCCAAAACCATATGTAATGTCTCTCGATTCTCCACTTGATTCCTTTTTCCTTTTTGTCTAGGGAACCGATCCTTCCCGAAGGTGTCCCCATTCCGGTATGATGTCGTAGACATGTTTAAACTACGGCACATGTCGAAGGGCAATGAAGTGGCTAACCGCCTTCTGTAGCTGTAGTAGTATCACCTACGGCTAATTTTCTCGAGCTTCATAAGGATTTCCATGCAATGGGGGCAACTTTCGAGAGACTTGTTAGCTTATTACACAAGGATGGTAAAAAGGAGAACAAAGGAGTTAGGGCTAAGGAGCACAACCCAAGGATGAGAGAAATGATGGCCCAAGAAGGGAACACAGATAAAGTTCAAACAAATCCAAAAAGGAAGAAGTTAAGGTTGAGGAAACACAAAATAAAATGGTATGGCCCAAGAAAGGATAGCAACAACAACAGAAGAAGGGCGGAAAGAATGACAAGGCTAAGGGTAAGAGGAAGTGCCATAGTTGCGGGTGAGAGGGTCATTTAGCCAAGGACTGCAGGAAAAGGAAGAATGCTTGCTTCGTTTGTGGAGAGGTCAGGCATCTTATTAATGATTTCCCGAAGAAACAAGAACAAGGTCAAAGGGGAGGAACTTATGGAGGGCAGGTACATGCTCTCGTGACCAGTGCTCCTGATAGAGATAGAAAACATTTCTGTGGAAGGTTTGATTTCTCTTTCAAACCATCGTATTAGAACACTTTTTGATTTTGGCTCTTCACATTCATTTATATCTAGTTCTATGGTTGAATCTCTGCACTTATTTACTAGTATGGTAGTGGATCCTGTAACACCCCATATTTTTTTATGAATATTAATAGACGAATTTAAAGAATACTTAATTTTAAAAGTGAGAATTAAGTAAAACAAACTATACCACTGTGTTCGTCTCAAAATTCTAGTCAAGATGGACCCAAAATTTGCATTAAACGGATAATGTATGAGAAAGTTATGGACCTTGGAAGTTTGTATACATATAAGGGAAATATATGTATATATATAAATTAATAAAATAAAAATCAACCTAAAATTCAAGAAAAAAATTCAAAACAGCGGAAGCAGGAAGGCAAAATGCCAAATCGACCTATTTTATGGGCCGACCCGAGGCTCGTTGGGTCGACCCCAGGGTCAACTCAGGGTGTTTGGAATTGACCCCGTCGGCCTAGAATGGTCTGTGACAAAATTTTGTGTTTTAGGGCTTATGTGTCGCATTATGGTTGGCTGGGTGGCATTCTCTTTGGTTTAGATGGCTCTGATGACTCTGATGCTAATCTAAAGGCCAGGGTTTGCCTAACACACCTATAAATACATATCCAAACCTAAACCCCAATTCTATTATTCACTCTCATGGCGCCTCCATGCCGCCAAACTCTTATCTAAACCTAGCCGCCATTAAAACCTAAATCAAATCAAAAAGTTCTTCATCAACCTAGAGGATTAATCAATATCAAGTTAGAGTTCTTCGACAACAACAAGCGATTCAGTTATCTTTTCTAATCGAAACGTTGTAAGTTCATTTATTTTTAGAATTGAACGCCTAAATCTAGTCTTGACATGTAATAAGATGAAATTGAGACTATGCCTGATTCTAAGTTGTTCTTTTGCTTCTTCTTATTCTTATGATGCTATTATCATCAGCTTATCTTGTTGTACATCAGTTTTTCATGTTTATTATGATGTTCTTATCAAGTCTTAGCCTTCATGTCTATGATGATATTTTCATGCCTATTTTCTCTCTGTTCTTATTTTATGCAACTTCTATCTCCCCCTATTTATTTTCTTTTATTGAACCTGGTTTAACTTTGAATCTAGGCTGAAATCGCGAAATACGAACGCTTGGAATACGGGGAATATTGGGTATTGCCTATTTGGGTGAATTTATGGGCATAACATGTTTGGTGGAATTATTGGGCATAATTTGTGATGGATATGGGGTATTATTATTATTGCAAGTTTGGGTATGTTGGCATGTAATTTGGGCATATGTAAATTGGCATGTAAATCAAAATTTGGGTATATGTAATTTGGCATGTAAATTAATAATTGGGTTTGCATGTAAATCAATAATTGGGCATATGATAATTAGCATGTAAAAACTGGAATTTGGACATAATTGGAAAGTATATAATTTAATTTAATCTAATGGTCGTCTAAGACATGAGGTTAGATTTGAGTTGTGGTGTAAGGCTGCCCAGAACCGCCCGGCACATCCAGCAACCACAACGACAACAATCAAATATGAGAGGTCAAAGGCGAAGATTAGATGTGTAATAATACCTAACATGAGGTTAGAATGAGTTTGTGGGGTAAGACTGCTCGAATCCACTCGGCACATCCAACAACCGCAACCAACAAGTCTAATGTGAGAGGTTAGCGCATTGAATGCTTGAACCCGAGTTTGGAATGGGTTTGCGGTGTAAGACCGCCCGGAACCACCCGGCACAATCCAGCTACCGCAAATAATTCCAATGTGAGAGGTTGATGCATTAATAAATAATTAATGCTAAACAAACATGTTAAGTATGGTAGGGTTAAGTCAACATGCAACACTTAACCAATATGAAATGACAAGTGGGTGGGTTAAGTAACTCGACTAGATTAATGACACGTTACCAATATAACATGATGAATGAGTGGGTTAAGTAAACTTGAATTGATTGATTGATGGCACTTAACCAATATGCGGGATATACGAATAGACCCTAGAAAAACCCTAGTAGCGGGACCCTTTTCAACAGTAACCCAAATTAGGTATCAACGGGACCCTAAGTTAGGCAGGGTGGGCATGATTACTGATTATAAGCAGTTAAAATAGCGGCAGGTGGTACGGTGGTGCATGTTCCGACAGATTACGGGCGTGCATGTAATTCCGACATGGGGAAATTTAGATACTGAGTACCAAGTAGGTATAAAGCTGTGCACTCTAGAACCGTATCGGGTTGCCACCCTAGGAAATGATACACCCTATGGTGGGATCGGCGCAGGTATCTACAAGTAGGGGCCGGTTTGATACAAACACATGCAGAACGTTATGAGTAGGAGCCGATCAATTAAGATAGGTACGGTGGGGACAGGTAAACTGTCAATATAAGGTGGGACCCTCATCATGAGATATGTACCTATAAACTATCATGTGGGAAATGGGGATCACTTATCTTGTTTTGTAACAAATGGCATTAGTTGAACACTAGCTAGGTGGTGTAGAGAAATTAGGAATCAATACGATACCTTATCATGTTCTAGTCTTATCTTATGCTTATCTCATTATCTTGTGATGCTTATTATCATGGTTATGTCTTGTATCCAGTTTATTCATGTCATGATACATTTACCTGTTTACATGCTGAAAGTCACTGGACTTACCAGGTTTTATGTCTGACTCTGTTTTTGTTTCGCCTTCTTTCTTTCATCCCCCCCCCCCCAGGTCCAAAGGGAGGGAATACCATCGCTTAGTTCAAATTCTTTTCAAGCTCGAAGATTGTGATGTATTTCTTTGGACTCTTTGCTTTACTTCTATGGTTGGCTACTGCTTAATTGGGGAATTATGTTATGTTATTTTGTATTATGCTTCTTTTGAGAAACAAGACAGATATTTGGTGTAATGGGTTTTGATGTTTTGGTGTTGATGTTTGAAACAACCCTTATGAAAGTTTATCCTATTACGCTACTATGGAATAAAAGTTCTAATTGTTTTCCACTACTTAAATTTGTTTGTTTTGTAAATTTATCTGTTCTATACTCTTATGATGTGACGAAAAGGAATTTCGCTCGGTCCGAACCAGTCGCTAAACCGACCCAGACCGTTCGAAACGCCCTATCGTTTGAGAACAGGACAAAACAGAACGCATACAAAAGAGCATTTCATTGTATATTACAACAATGCATCAGATTACAAGAATATACAGAGTATAAATGAATATGACACAGAAATATCAGAGATTTAAATTACATTTGAATACATAGCAGCGGAAAATAATACAATACACAACTGAAGGAGATATACGAATACAAAGCTTTCCGGATATCGTTCCAGCTGTAAACCAGGATCCTGTGAATATAAATCTGCAAAACCAAAACTACTAGCTGCTCGTGCCAAAATAAGGTCACCCAGAGTTTAGGTTAAAACAATAAACTCCAGGTCAGTCATGTGACTGGTGTGAGAACTAAAACAGTTAATCTTCTTTATTTTTAAAGTTAGGTAAATCAAGGGACCACGCCGTATAACACGGAATGGGTTTCCTCCCAAGAATACCAGTGCATAAAACAAACAGCGCGATGCTAAATAAAGAAAAATGAAGCTATTATGAGACCCAGGTCCTATCACACAATGCAACGCAAGCCGGGGGATAGGGTTTTTACCTTATAATAGCTAAGAATGCTTGATACGTTTAAAACAAATCATTTGATACTATTATTAGTGCATAGTGTATAAAACAACTTCAAATCATAAGTATCAATCATAGGCGGCATGAATGCCCCATAACACTATGTCGCCATATATAGGTTATACAATCAAAATCGCAAGTGTCACGTATTTGGAAATTGGATTTCCATCTATCAACCGAGGCAAAAGATAGTCCTCAACCGATCCGAGACGCTCTAGCCCGTGTCTCAGGAACAACCGCAACTGCCCCTTGGATCGTCAGGGCCGGTCCACCGATGTGGATTATAATGCCTGAACAATAGGTTTCTCCACCCTATGGGGTGTAAATGAGCCAATAAATGACTCCGTCGGACCCAGATCGTCCGATCAAACCGAGGCGCCTCGCAACAGCAACAACCACATAAGTCAAACTCGTCAGGGCGTGTAAAACCACTGACGCCACTTCTAGCTAGAATGAAAACGCATGTCCCCCCTGAGGTCCGTCTCCCGTTTTTGGTTCATACCGGGTGTGAAACTCGCGAAGTAAACGTTAAACAAAGCTAAGCCACAAAGGCCGTGCTTCGATCATCAACCACAAGACTTTGCTTTTCAACAGAAGCCTTGATCATTCGCCACTTAGGCATGCCACACAGGCAATTCACTCTATGCGTTTGATATCCATCATTATATAACCCCTGAGCTCGTACGTCTCAGAGAAGGGCGTTAAGCAAGAGAATAAATTCTCCGCCGCCAAACAAATATATATTTAATAGAAATCAATCACATAGACTAAAATCCAATGTCAGACACACAGTCCATTTACAAGTCCGTTCTGGGTCTGAACGAAACCGGAGGCACCTAGTACCCCGCATATCCATCAATCTCCAAGTACGTCTGGACGATCACTAACTGTTTCCATCTTCTTGGGTGTACATCCCAATCAAGATCATCAGTAATTATCCAAACGACGTGAAGACTTCCGGTCTTCGACCACCGTCTTCATCTTCGACTTATCGTCGTATTAGTTATTCAGAATGGGATAAACCCGGTCTTCCCGAATAACACGCGTATATTTTAAATAAGTGTTACACAAACACAACATACGCCTCATTCCAATTCATCAGTCACTAACCGTAAATTAATCAAGAGAATAATTCCCCGAATATTAACCCCGAAGGCCGAAACCAACATCAGATCAATATCCAGGAAACCATTCTACTTAGCTAACCGACAGTTAGTTTCTAAATTTCACATTCATATGGAAAGGTTCCCATTAATTTTATCAAAGATAAATTCTTTATATTTATTCTTTAATCATCTTTTGAATTTCGATTCAACTAGTCGGAATTAACGGACCTTACCGAAGTAATCATTTGTTTTAATTCCCCAATCCCATCCTATTCATCCCATGAAGTAAAACTGGTTATACTTCATATCTAACACCACGGTGTTATCGGTAAATTCAATTACCATTTCACGTTCAAATCTAATTAAAGATTTAACTATCGCCTAGAATAAAACTGGTGATACTCCATTCTCGATCTTTTCAATCTAATTAAAGATTCATTAAAACTCCACTTAGTTTTAATCGTCGATTGGGTTAAAGAATCAGTGTCATTTAAAACCCGGTTCACGATAAACCCCAAATCACATCACATTAATTATCGGGTTAAAGAACAAGTGTTATTTAAAACACTGTTCACGATAAACCCAAAAATCAATATCAATTCAATTAAATATTATTTAATTGGTACACTTCATTAAATCTAAATAAAAAGATTCAATCTTTTTCTCAACTGGATTCAAGAACAGTGTTAATGAAGACACCATTCACGACAAACCCAAATCACATTTGATATTAAATACAAGGCTCTGAATAGAAAATATATCGGCTTATATTCAATATCAAATTCTATGACCAACAGATATCGTATCGGAAATAACGATATATATATATATATATATATATATATATCATTCAAATTTCCATAACAACATCTGTATAATCACGAATTCCAACATCGAAATATTCCGAAGACAATTTCGATTCAAATCCACTCCAATGCAATCATTGGAAATTCTGGTTATTTTTAAAACCCCTTTTTTATTCAATTTATTTATTTAAAAATAAATAGAATTATTATTCTAGTTCAAAACTAGTTCATTTCGATAAAAATCTATTTTTATCTTTTCAAATATGGAGTTTTTCATCCCAATTTTTCCCAAATCATTTCTTATGATTTTACACAAATTATTACTATTTTTAGTAATTTTTTCAAGGCCCGTACAGTCGATTTCCACCAACGGCCATCGAACTGCACTTACATCGACCTTTTCTAAATTTGATTTGGACGTATCTCCAAATACAACCGTTATATTTCAAATTTCAAATATCCATTAGAAAGCTCTTTTCGATACGAACCCAACGGTTCTGGTTTTAGGAGAATCCGACGATCGGATCTCCCGTTTTGTCTGTTCGAAGTCAATGGTCGAAATTCGAGAATTGCCGCGGCGCGGCGCATTCTATTCAGGCCATTATATTATATATATAATATATATAATATATACTTCATCGATTTCAATTTAAAACATGCTTTATAAATCGTTTTCAATTCATTTTCAAAGCAGTTTCAACTTCATATTCAATTTCAAATCAAAATTGAATATTCCAATATAAATTCGTTTTAAATTCAATTCAATTCGATTTTAATTCAAAATGATTTCTAATTCAATTTCAGTTCTAATTCAATTCAATTCAATTCAATTCAATTCGAATTCATTTATATTCAATTTCAATTCGAATTCATTTATATTCAATTTCAATTCGAATTCATTTATATTCAATTTCAATTCGAATTCATTTCAATTCGAATTCATTTATATTCAATTTCAATTCGAATTCATTTATATTCAATTTCAATTCGAATTCATTTATATTCAATTTCAATTCGAATTCATTTATATTCAATTTCAATTTCAATTCGAATTAATTTATATTCAATTTCAATTCGAATTCATTTATATTCAATTTCAATTCGAATTCATTTCGAATTCATTTGAATTCGAATTCATTTATATTCAATTTCAATTCTATTCAATTTTCGTTGAAAAATGAATAAAATCGATATAAATATCGTTCACGTCAAAATGGCGTCAATCTAATCAACACAGCTTTATATATTCCTATTTTCAAATATTCTATTTCAAATATTTCTATTTCAAATATTTCTTTTTCAAATATTTCTTTTTCAAATATTTCTTTTTCAAATATTTCTTTTTCAAAACTGGAATGAGGCCCAATCAATTACCATATAATGTTAATTATATGGATTTTCTACAACACACGTATATATCAACAACGATGAATAATCAACCATCATCCAAAGTGCATTCTACACTGTATAAGCATCAAATATAAATATTCAACGCTTATAACAGCCTGTCAATCAATCGATCGACATACAACTAAACAATCGGGATTAGTGTACGTCAAATATCATCCCAATACCCGTGTGGGGTTTCAAGCAATCAAACACATATTTTTATTTGTGCAGTTGGGCGATGTGTAAAATTTATCGTCCCAATCAATGTCCTTCAAATAGGTGTACATAAACAAACCGTCCGGTTTGTAAATGAATATTTATTTATTCACATTCACGTTAAAAATTATATTCTTAACGATCAAATATTTTATTTTAACACATGAATTTTTATTCAGTTCATTTACCAAATAAAAATGATATTTTTATTTTTCTAACTTATTTTAGAAAATTTCGGCGGCATAACGGCACGATACTAGAAACGGGACAAGGCCTAGCCTTATCCCCGGTCTAGTCAAGGCCCACGCCATTCACACATCAATCTAATCCATTCATTTCACCAAACAATTCAATCAAATAATCTAACTAATTTGCAATCAAACAAACAAGTCCATGGTCTGTGGACGATTGTGTCGGGTGCTACTAAATACCGTCTGCATCCTAGTATATATATAACTAGAAAAGAAATTGAAGAGTGAGAAATTCGCACCAATAGCTATCCCAACTTCACGACACTTCATTTATAGGACTCTTCGCCGTTCTCGCTTTTCGTCACTTTCGTTGCCCGTATTCCCTACATATGTAAAAATCACATTTTTACTTCGCTATTCAATATATAAAAATCAAATTTTTTCTTCATTATTCAATATAGAAAAATCATATTTTTACTTCATTATTCCATATAGAAAAATCGTATTCTTACTTACCACTCGAATAGAAATTCTATAATAAAAATTATATTTTTATTACTCTAAATGAATAAAAATTATATTTTTATTTTGCTAACATCACAATAAAAATCGTATTTTTATTTACATACATATATAAAAATTATATTTTTATTACTTCTATAATATAAAAATCATAATTTTAATCTTCACATCAAATAAAAATCATATTTCTAATCTCATACTTATATAAAAATTATATTTTCAAGCTTTCTATCATATAAAAATTTCGTCTTTCACCATTTAAAAATCACGTCTTTACTATTTATTTCATTCCAATAAAGATCGCCTTTTTATACTAGAGATAAACGAATAAAAATTGAATTTTTATACTAGAAAATATAATGAAAACTTACATCCGCTGCTCGAAGGGGGAGGAGGGTTCATCGGCCGGCTGTAGAACAGGTGGCGGGTCCCCTTTGGCCAGGGCGCGGCTGTCGATCTGGGTGGGGGTCTAGGGGGTACGGTTTTGGGTTTTAAAAGAGGTTGTGGGGATCTTTGACAAAGGAGGAGGCGCTGTAGAGGAGGGGGGCCCAGCAGTCGAGGCGGAGGCCAGGGGGAGGGGCGTTTGGGGTCGGCGGTGGTGTCCTAGGGTTTTAACGCGGAGGAGGGCTGAGCTTTGGGGTGCGGGTTCGATCAGGGGTAGGGAGAGAGAGGCGCGAGGTGGGGCTTCTCGCCGGAGGTTGGTGGTCGCGGTGGAGTACCAACGACGGTGGCGCCAGCACCTGTCGCGCTCTACGCGATGGGTTTCTCCAAAATTTTTTATTTCGTTATGCTTTAACTGACGGGTCAACGAGGGGTGGGAAGGAGAGAGAAATAAGGGGGGGGGAGAGATTTATATTTTAATTTATTTATTTTATTTTCCAAATAAAATCACTTTTTCTTTCGAACTCCAATCTGCATCCAACGACTGTCGCCCCTAGCTAATTACCCCCATTCTAAACACAATGGGATATGCCACGCAAGCCAATTCGGTCGTTTCGATAGGTTTCCGTCAAAAATAAAGTATAAATCAGTATATATTAAATTTTAACGCACATTTTAAATTACCAGGGCCACATACGAACTCTAAAAATTACAGAAAAATATTTTCTAGCTTCGTATTGACGATACGGTCCTAACAAAACTAGTTTCGTCGAATTATGAGACCGTTAGAAAAATGGCCAATTTCCAGTCGATTAAAATCAACTGAAACTGGTCAAACGCGTTTTCCTTTGCCACGCCCACATATTGATTCGAAAAATTATGAAATTTGAAGTCTAGCAATAACTTTACATCACGGACTCAACAAAAGTTGTTTCGCCGAAATCCGAGGTCGTTTGCAAAATTCCCATTTTTAAGGGCCTGAATTCTATAGCGACTATTCAGAATTTTCAACTGGACATATCTTTTGATTACCGCTATGAAATTTTGATTTTTCGGATTTGCTGGAAAGATATTCACAAATAGATCCTAATGTTTTTGGTTTCACTAAAATATGGATAGTTTTGCACCCGGTACATTCAATTGAAGTTTGAAATCGAATTATCGAACTACCGCGCCATTTTCAATTCTATTTATAATTATATATAAATATTTATATTCTAACGACGGCGCATATAATATATACGTTCGAATTCTATTTCAAATAAATTTTCGTCGATATTATTTAAAATAATTCATTTTAAATAATCGAAATTCGCTAAAATTGCTAAAATAAAAATTTTAAACTGGCCCAGATTTTCGGGTTATTACAATCTCCCCCACTTCAAACTTTTCGTCCCCGAAAAGGAACAAAGTCAAAAGTGGTTTGATCAATCAACTCTACGTTCGATCTGGCTTCCATTCTCCATCTTTTCTGTTTCTGAGAATTTTCAAATTTTCAAAAATTTGGCTAACACCCTAAATTTTCGAAAAATTTCGCCATAACCTCCCCTGCACCGGGAGCCACGGGAAAATCCCGAAATTGCCATATAGGCCTTCTGATCTCAAAAAGAAAAAGAAAAAGCCAATAGGCTCATAAAATCATCATCACCCAAACAAAACAGTAAATTATGTAGTAAACATGTACCTATTTGTCGGGCAAACAAATTTTATTCTCTGCTCTAGCCTCCTTGCTATGACCTGTTCAATGTAAGTACAAGTATATGCAAGCAAATGCTACCAATTTTCAATACAATACAATATTTGACCAATTTGGTTAAAGTTTCAACATTTAATTATTCAAACAATAATCAAACAACACAACCATCAATCAATTAGTGAATTATCATTTCAAATTCATAACTTTGATATATTGTCAAAAATCTCATTTTTGATGCGAGATCACAACAATAGTCCCTATCTAATTTTGGTTCTCACACCAGTAAATAGGAAATATATAGATATCACACCTTCGAAACACGAATACCAATTCTGATGATGTTCGAACTATCATCAGAATCATCTCCGGGCGACTAGAGTGTGATTCTATATCTATCCAGTATATTAAAACTTCAAATACACGTTTGCAAGGCGTATATGCAAAATCTTTACATACTGGACTGTCCAAATCAATACAAATAAATAATCAAATACGAATAATTGATTTAAATTTTCAAAACAAAATTTGTTTTCATTTTAAAAATATACACTTCACACTCGTTCTAGGATACTACTGATCCTATCTCTAACGAGTCATTCTCATTGGATTTTACTAATCCAATATCTGATGAATTCTTTCGTATGGTTCTAATGTGTCTTGTTCTCTAGCTTTGTAAACCAAAGCTCTGATACCAACTGTGACGAAAAGGAATTTCGCTCGGTCCGAACCAGTCGCTAAACCGACCCAGACCGTTCGAAATGCCCTATCGTTTGAGAACAGGACAAAACAGAACGCATACAAAAGAGCATTTCATTGTATATTACAACAATGCATCAGATTACAAGAATATACAGAGTATAAATGAATATGACATAGAAATATCAGAGATTTAAATTACATTTGAATACATAGCAGCGGAAAATAATACAATACACAACTGAAGGAGATATACGGATACAAAGCTTTCTAGATATCGTTCCAGCTGTAAACCAGGATCCTGTGAATATAAATCTGCAAAACCAAAACTACTAGCTGCCCGTGCCAAAATAAGGGCACCCAGAGTTTAGGTTAAAACAATAAAATCCAGGTCAGCCATGTGACTGGTGTGAGAACTAAAACAGTTAATCTTCTTTATTTTTAAAGTTAGGTAAATCAATGGACCACGCCGTATAACACGGAACGGGTTTCCTCCCAAGAATACCAGTACATAAAACAAACAGCGCGATGCTAAATAAAGAAAAATGAAGCTATTATAAGACCCAGGTCTTATCACACAATGCAACGCAAGCCGGGGGATAAGGTTTTTACCTTATAATAGCCAAGAATGCTTGATACGTTTAAAACAAATCATTTGATACTATTATTAGTGCATAGTGTATAAAACAACTTCAAATCATAAGTATCAATCATAGGCGGCATGAATGCCCCATAACACTATGTCGCCATATATAAGTTATACAATCAAAATCGCAAGTGTCACGTATTTGGAAATTGGATTTCCATCTATGAACCGAGGCAAAAGATAGTCCTCAACTGATTCGAGACGCTCTAGCCCGTGTCTCAGGAACAGCCGCAACTGCCCCTTGGATCGTCAGGGCCGGTCCACCGATGTGGATTATAATGCCTGAATAATACGTTTCTCCACCCTATGGGGTGTAAATGAGCCAATAAATGACTCCATCGGACCCAGGTCGTCCGATCAAACCGAGGCGCCTCGCAACAGCAACAACCACATAAGTCAAACTCGTCAGGGCGTGTAAAACCACTGACGCCACTTCTAGCTAGAATGAAAACGCATGTCCCCCCTGAGGTCCGTCTCCCGTTTTTGGTTCATACCGGGTGTGAAACTCGCAAAGTAAACGTTACACAAAGCTACGCAACAAAGGCCGTGCTTCGATCATCAACCACAAGACTTTGCTTTTCAACAGAAGCCTTGATCATTCGCCACTTAGGCATGACACACAGGCAATTCACTCTATGCGTTTGATATCCCTCATTATATAACCCCTGAGCTCGTACGTCTCAGAGAAGGGCGTTAAGCAAGAGAATAAATTCTCCGCCGCCAAACAAATATATATTTAATAGAAATCAATCACACAGACTAAAATCCAATGTCAGACACATAGTCCATTTACAAGTCCGTTCTGGGTCTGAACGAAACCGGAGGCACCTAGTACACCGCATATCCATCAATCTCCAAGTACGTCTGGACGATCACTAACTGTTTCCATCTTCTTGGGTGTACATCCCAATCAAGATCATCAGTAATTATCCAAACGACGTGAAGACTTCCGGTCTTCGACCACCGTCTTCATCTTCGACTTATCGTCGTATCAGTTATTCAGAATGGGATAAACCCGGTCTTCCCGAATAACACGCGTATATTTTAAATAAGTGTTACACAAACACAACATACGCCTCATTCCAATTCATCAGTCACTAACCGTAAATTAATCAAGAGAATAATTCCCCAAATATTAACCCCGAAGGCCGAAACCAACATCAGATCAATATCCAGGAAACCATTCTACTTAGCTAACCGACAGTTAGTTTCTAAATTTCACATTCATATGGAAAGGTTCCCATTAATTTTATCAAAGATAAATTCTTTATATTTATTCTTTAATCATCTTTTGAATTTCGATTCAACTAGTCGGAATTAACGGACCTTACCGAAGTAATTATTTGTTTTAATTCCCCAATCCCATCCTATTCATCCCATGAAGTAAAACTGGTTATACTTCATATCTAACACCACGGTGTTATCGGTAAATTCAATTACCATTTCATGTTCAAATCTAATTAAAGATTTAACTATCGCCTGGAATAAAACTGGTGATACTCCATTCTCGATCTTTTCAATCTAATTAAAGATTCATTAAAACTCCACTTAGTTTTAATCGTCGACTAGGTTAAAGAATCAGTGTCATTTAAAACCCGGTTCACGATAAACCCAAAATCACATCACATTAATTATCGGGTTAAAGAACAATTGTTATTTAAAACACTGTTCACGATAAACCCAAAAATCAATATCAATTCAATTAAATATTATTTAATTGGTACACTTCATTAAATCTAAATAAAAAGATTCAATCTTTTTCTCAACTGGATTCAAGAACAGTGTTAATGAAGACACCATTCACGACAAACCCAAATCACATTTGATATTAAATACAAGGCTCTGAATAGAAAATATATCGGCTTATATTCAATATCAAATTCTATGACCAACAGATATCGTATCGGAAATACCGATATATATATCTATATCTTTCAAATTTCCATAACAACATCTGTATAATCACGAATTCCAACATCGAAATATTCCGAAGACAATGTCGATTCAAATCCACTCCAACGCAATCATTGGAAATTCTGGTTATTTTTAAAACCCCTTTTTTTTATTCAATTTATTTATTTAAAAATAAATAGAATTATGATTCTAGTTCAAAACTAGTTCATTTCGATAAAAATCTATTTTTATCTTTTCAAATATGTAGTTTTTCATCCCAATTTTTCCCAAATCATTTCTTATGATTTTACACAAATTATTACTATTTTTAGTAATTTTATCAAGGCCCGTACAGTCGATTTCCACCAACGGCCATCGAACTGCACTTACATCGACCTTTTCTAAATTTGATTTGGACGTATCTCCAAATCCAACCGTTATATTTCAAATTTAAAATATCCATTAGAAAGCTCTTTTCGATACGAACCCAACGGTTCTGGTTTTAGGAGAATCCGACGGTCGGATCTCCCGTTTTGTCTGTTCGAAGTCAATGGTCGAAATTCGCGAACTGCCGCGGCGCGGCGCATTCTATTCAGGCCATTATATTATATATATAATATATATAATATATACTTCGTCGATTTAAATTTAAAACATGCTTTATCAATCGTTTTCAATTCATTTTCAAAGCGGTTTCAACTTCATATTCAATTTCAAATCAAAATTGAATATTCCAATATAAATTCGTTTTAAATTCATTTCAAATCGATTTTAATTCAAATTGATTTCTAATTCAATTTCAGTTCTAATTCAATTCAATTCAATTCAATTCGAATTCATTTATATTCAATTTCAATTCGAATTCATTTATATTCAATTTCGATTCGAATTCGTTTATATTCAATTTCAATTCGAATTCATTTCGAATTCATTTCAATTCGAATTCATTTATATTCAATTTCAATTCGAATTCATTTATATTCAATATCAATTCGAATTAATTTATATTCAATTTCAATTTCAATTCGAATTCATTTATATTCAGTTTCAATTCGAATTCATTTATATTCAATTTCAATTCGAATTCATTTCGAATTCATTTCAATTCGAATTCATTTATATTCAATTTCAATTCTATTCAATTTTCGTTGAAAAATGAATAAAATCGATATAAATATCGTTTACGTCAAAATGGCGTCAATCTAATCAACACGGCTTCATATATTCCTATTTTCAAATACTCTATTTCAAATATTTCTTTTTCAAATATTTCTTTTTCAAAACTGGAATGAGGCCCAATCAATTACCATATAATGTTAATTATATGGATTTTCTACAACACACGTATATATCAACAACGATGAATAATCAACCATCATCCAAAGTGCATTCTACACTGTATAAGCATCAAATATAAATATTCAGCGCTTATAACAGCCTGTCAATCAATCGATCGACATACAACTAAACAATCGGGATTAGTGTACGTCAAATATCATCCCAATACCCGTGTGGGGTTTCAAGCAATCAAACACATATTTTTATTTGTGCAGTTGGGCGATGTGTAAAATTTATCGTCCCAATCAATGTCCTTCAAATAGGTGTACATAAACAAACCGTCCGGTTTGTAAATGAATATTTATTTATTCACATTCACGTTAAAAATTATATTCTTAACGATCAAATGTTTTATTTTAACACATGAATTTTTATTCAGTTCATTTACCAAATAAAAATGATATTTTTATTTTTCTAACTTATTTTAGAAAATTTCGGCGGCATAACGGCACGATACTAGAAACGGGACAAGGCCTAGACTTATCCCCAGTCTAGTGAAGGCCCACGCCATTCACACATCAATCTAATCCATTCATTTCACCAAACAATTCAATCAAATAATCTAACTAATTTGCAATCAAACAAACAAGTCCATGGTCTGTGGACGATTGTGTCGGGTGCTACTAAACACCGTCTGCATCCTAGTATATATATATATATATAACTAGAAAAGAAATTGAAGAGTGAGAAATTCTCACCAATAGCTATCCCAACTTCACGACACTTCATTTATAGGAATCTTCGCCGTTCTCGCCTTTCGTCACTTTCGTTGCCCGTATTACCTACATATGTAAAAATCACATTTTTACTTCGTTATTCAATATATAAAAATCGAATTTTTTCTTCATTATTCAATATAGAAAAATCGTATTTTTATTTCATTATTCCATATAGAAAAATCGTATTCTTACTTACCACTCGAATATAAATTCTATAATAAAAATTATATTTTTATTACTCTAAATGAATAAAAATTATATTTTTATTTTGCTAACATCACAATAAAAATCGTATTTTTATTTACATACATATATAAAAATTATATTTTTATTACTTCTATAATATAAAAATCATAATTTTAATCTTCACATCAAATAAAAATCATATTTCTAATCTCATACTTATATAAAAATTATATTTTCAAGCTTTCTATCATATAAAAATTTCGTCTTTCACCATTTAAAAATCACGTCTTTACTATTTATTTCATTCCAATAAAGATCGCCTTTTTATACTAGAGATAAACGAATAAAAATTGAATTTTTATACTAGAAAATATAATGAAAACTTACATCCGCTGCTCGAAGGGGGAGGAGGGTTCATCGGCCGGCTGTAGAACAGGTGGCGGGTCCCCTTTGGCCAGGGCGCGGCTGTCGATCTGGGTGGGGGTCTAGGGGGTACGGTTTTGGGTTTTAAAAGAGGTTGTGGGGATCTTTGACAAAGGAGGAGGCGCTGTAGAGGAGGGGGGCCCAGCAGTCGAGGCGGAGGCCAGGGGGAGGGGCGTTTGGGGTCGGCGGTGGTGTCCTAGGGTTTTAACGCGGAGGAGGGCTGAGCTTTGGGGTGCGGGTTCGATCAGGGGTAGGGAGAGAGAGGCGCGAGGTGGGGCTTCTCGCCGGAGGTTGGTGGTCGCGGTGGAGTACCAACGACGGTGGCGCCAGCACCTGTCGCGCTCTACGCGATGGGTTTCTCCAAATTTTTTTATTTCGTTATGCTTTAACTGACGGGTCAACGAGGGGTGGGAAGGAGAGAGAAATAAGGGGGGGCGGAGAGATTTATATTTTAATTTATTTATTTTATTTTCCAAATAAAATCACTTTTTCTTTCGAACTCCAATCTGCATCCAACGACTGTCGCCCCTAGCTAATTACCCCCATTCTGAACACAATGGGATATGCCACGCAAGCCAATTCGGCTGTTTCGATAGGTTTCCGTCAAAAATAAAGTATAAATCAGTATATATTAAATTTTAACGCACATTTTAAATTACCAGGGCCACATACGAACTCTAAAAATTACAGAAAAATATTTTCTAGCTTCGTATTGACAATACGGTCCTAACAAAACTAGTTTCATCGAATTCTGAGACCGTTAGAAAAATGGCCAATTCCCAGTCGATTAAAATCAACTGAAACTGGTCAAACGCGTTTTCCTTTGCCACGCTCACATATTGATTCAAAAAATTATGAAATTTGAAGTCTAGCAATAACTTTACATCACGGACTCAACAAAAGTGGTTTCGCCGAAATCCGAGGTCATTTGCAAAATTCCCATTTTTAAGGGCCTGAATTCTATAGCGACTATTCAGAATTTTCAACTGGACATATATTTTGATTCCCGCTATGAAATTTTGATTTTTTGGATTCGCTGGAAAGATATTCACAAATAGATCCTAATGTTTTTGGTTTCACTAAAATCCGGATTATTTTGCACCCGGTACATTCAATTGAAGTTTGAAATCGAATTATCGAACTACCGCGCCATTTTCAATTCTATTTATAATTATATATAAATATTTATATTCTAACGACGGCGCATATAATATATACGTTCAAATTCTATTTCAAATAAATTTTCGTCGATATTATTTAAAATAATTCATTTTAAATAATCAAAATTCGCTAAAATTGCCAAAATAAAAATTTTAAACTGGCCCAGATTTTCGGGTTATTACATATGACCCCCACTAAAGTTAATGCATTCCCTTTGTGAGTGACCTTAACGGAGGTGGGGTGTTATACGTGGTATCAGAGCTGAAGGTTACCAAAATGGATAAAAGATTTTGAAAACTATTTTCAAATGCATATTTTAAAGAAAACATTTTCAAAATCATGATTTAAAGAAGCATTTTCAAGGAAAAGTATTGTTATTTTAAAAAGGCATATTCCCCAAAGCCATATGCACTATGCTTCTTTTCATTGTTTTGAATCCTTTCCTTTTTCTTTTCAGCATGTCTGGGGAACCCGAGATACATGAGGGTGTTCCGATACCCACTTGGTTCATACAATACCTAAAGGTTAGGGCCACTGCCACGGGCCTAACTAATGTTCCTGCTCCTCATCCTCCCCTAGCTGATGTTGCTCCTCACATAGATGCTTTTGCTAAGATTTGTAAGGATTTCCGTGCTATGGGTGGAAAGATCTTTAAAGGGACTAAGACATTTGTTGAAGCACGGAACTGGATCAAGGAAATAGAAGAGTTGTTTGCTATATTTGAAGTGGATGATAGAATGAAGATACAATTGGTCGCTTGGCTAATGAAGGAAGAAGCCTCTTACTGGTGGGAAATTGCTAGTGCTGAGCAACCAGTTGAGACTTGGGTGGACTTCAAGCGGAGGTTTGAGATGAAGTTCCTCTCACCAGTTGAACAAAGCCTACAAATGGAGAAGTTTCTAGCGCTCAAGCAAGGGATTATGTTAGTCAAGGAATACGTCAACAAATTCAATTTGCTTGCAAGATTTGGGTTGGAGTTGGTAGATACACCTCACAAGAAAGCTTTACGTTTTGCTAGAGGCTTGAATGAACCATTGCATGGTCTAGCTATGTCCCATATTCCAATGGGCGCAACTTTTGAGAGATTGGTCGACATGGCGCTATTACATGAAGAAGACAAGGGTAGGAAGAAAGAAGTGAAGAAGGATGAACCTTAAAACAAGAAGGTGGACAATAAGAAGAGTGGAAAGAACAACAAGCCACACGACAAGAGGAAGTGTAACTATTGTGGTATCATTAGCCACATCGCTAAAGACTGTAGAAAGAATAAGAGGAAGACGAGTGGTTGTTTCCATTGTGGTGAGATAGGACGTGTGGTTAAGGATTGCCCAAAGAATCAAGGGAAAAGGGCAGGACCTTCTGGAGGGCAAGTTCATGCTCTCATGGCACCTACTCAAGAGAGAGGTAGAAATATTTCCGTTGAAATTTTAGTTTTTCTTGCTGATCATCCTGTATGCACTGTTTTTGATTCTGGCGCATCACATTCTTTTGTATCTGATTCAATAGTAGAGTCTCTGTACCATAGTACATGTATGGTAGAGGATCCCATTGTTGTCTCAAATCCAATTGGGGGTTCGACTCATTTATCCATGATTTGCTTGGATTTGGGAATATCTATACTTAGTGTTGAGTTTCGATGTAATGCATATGTTCTTGGTTTCATGGGCTATGGGTTGATTCTAGGGATGGATTGGTTATCCATAAATGGTGCCATTCTCGATTGTGAAAGGTGGGTAGTTATACTTTTGACTCGTCTCGGTAATACCCTCGAAATCTCGTGTAACCCCAAGGGTTCTGTCATGCTTAGTTACTTAGAATTTCTTGATGCATATGTTGATAATTTGCAATCTGTTCTAGTAGTCCGTGAGTATCCCGATGTCTTTGATGAGATGAAGGGTTTATGCCCAAAACGTGAAATAGATTTCCGCATATACTTGGTTGATAATGCCAAACCAGTTGCTTTACCCATATGACACATGGCTCTTAAGGAAAGGAAGGAGCTTAGTAAACAAGTTAAAGAGTTGCTTGAGAAGGGGTTTATTAGGCGAAGTATTTCTGAATGGGTGCTCCAGTAGTATTCGCTACTAAGGTGGATGGTTCACTTCGCTTATGTGTGGATTATAGAGAGTTAAACAAGCTGACAAAGAAAAATAGGCACCCACTTCCACGAATAGATGATTTATTTGACCAACTTGTAGGTGCTTCCGTTTTCTCACAACTAGATTTGGCTATGGGTTTTCATCAGCTAAGAGTGGCTGAGGACAGTATAGACAAGACTGCTTTTTGGACCCCTGGCTGTTTCTTTGAATGGCTCGTCATGCCTTTCGGTTTGACGAATGCACCCGCCTATTTTGTTAACTTGATAAGTAGGGTGCTCAGGGAGTTCCTTAATAAGTTTGTGGTAGTCTTCGTGGACGACATCTTGATTTTCTCAAAGAACGAGGAAGAACATACTTTGCATTTGAGGGCAGTCATGGATAACCTTCGAGCACATCAGCTTAAAGCGACGTTCTCCAAATGTCACTTTTGGAGAGAAGAAGTAAGGTTTCTAGGACATGTGGTATCCAAAGACGGGATAGCTGTAGACCCTGCAAAAGTAGTTGCAGTGCAAGATTGGAAGATCCCAAAGAATGCAACAGAGGTGCGAAGCTTTCTGAGATTAGCGGACTATTATAGGAAGTTTATTAAGGACTTTGCGAAGATATCAGCCCCACTTACTAGACCGACGAAGAAGAATCTAGCCTTTTCTTGGGACATTGATTGTGACATTGCTTTCCGACAATTGAAAAGGGCTCTTACAACAGCCCTAGTGTTGACATTGCCAGACGGGAGTAAAATGTTTACAATATACATGGATGCATGCGGTACGGGACTAGGAGCTGTCTTAATGTAAGAAGGGAAGGTAGTAGCTTATGGTGGAAGACGGTTGAAAGTACATGAGAAAAACAACCCAACCCACGATCTAGAGTTAGCTGCCATCGTTTTTGCGCTTAAGTCTTGGCGCCAATATCTCCTAGGTGAGAAGTTTAAATTGTATACTAGCCATAAATCGTTGAAGTAACTTTTCTCGTAGAAAGATCTTAACTTGAGGCAACAAAGATGGATGGAGTTCTTAGCATCATACGATTTTGAGATCGCATGTACCCCTGGCAAGGGTAACGTTGTAGCTGACGCGTTGAGTAGGAAGAAGTTGACTTTGAGTCCTATGTTTGTGGAGAGGCGGAGCTTAGAGTACATAGCGGCCTTTGACTCTAGACCCTCTGTCGATTGTGTGACCGGTTTGTTAGCATCCTTAGAGGTGAGACCTATGCTTTTGGAAAGGATTGGAGAAGCCCAGCGAGATGACCCACAGTTGCTTGAGCTAGTAGAAAAGCTCATAGCAGGGGAGTCTTCGAGCCATCTTGATAGGTATACCCTAGATGACAAGGGTTGGTTACAAAGGGACGGGAGAATTTGTGTACCACAAGACGAGAACTTGAGGAAGACAGTTCTTGAGGAAGCCCATCGTTCCAAGATGACCATACATCCTGGTGGCGAAAAGATGCACAAAGACATGAAGCGAGTTTCTTTTGGGTCGGAATGAAGAAGGACGTGGCTGAGTTCATTTCTAAATGCTTGGTATATCAGCAAGTCAAGGCTGAGCAGAAAAAGCCCGGTGGACTGCTTCATCCTCTAGAGGTTCCGCAATGGAAATGGGAGGGTATCTCGATGGACTTTATAGATGGGTTGCCTAGGTCTAGAAGAGGTAATACCAGTATTTGGGTGATAGTGGACAGACTTACGAAGAGTTCTCACTTCATTCATGTCAAGAGAAAGAGGACTGCATCATCATTAGCACCTATTTATGTTAGGGAGATAGTTCGTTTGCATGGGGTACCTTCCAGCATAGTAAGCGATCGTGATCCTATCCTTACTAGTGACTTTTGGAAAATTTTGCAAGAAGCCATAGGGACTCATTTATGCTTGAGCACGGCGTATCATCCTCATACGGATAGCCAAACCGAGAGGGAAAATCGGATTCTATAAGACCTTTTGAGGCTTTGTATCTTGGACTTTGGCAGGACATGGGAGGACCACCATCCACTAGTAGAGTTTGCATATAATAACAGCTATCAGTCTAGCATTGGCATGGCAGCTTTTGAAGCTTTGTATGGACCACCATGTAGATCACCAACTTGTTGGTGGGAATCCACAGATAAGCTAGTACTTGGGCCAGATATGATAAGAGAGACTTCAGAGAAAGTGGATCTAATTCGAGGATATATGAAGACCGTGCAAGATAGGCAATAGTCGTATGCTGATAGGAGAAGGACCGACCTTGAGTTCAGTGTTGGAGACATGGTCTTTGTCAAAGTATCACCGATAAGGAATGTTGTTCGCTTTGGGTCGGTAGGGAAGCTATCACCGAGATTCATAGGACCGTTTCCTATTACAGAGCGAGTTGGACAGATGGCCTGCAGAGTAGAGTTACCCAAGAAGCTTAGTGGTGTACATAATGTGTTTCACGTATCACATTTAAGGAAGTGCTTACTTGACACCGCGGAAGTAGTGGTGCCAAGCATACTTGAGGAAGTTGAAGTGGAGCGACATGCCACGATTAGACAAGCCCCTACATGCATCCTTGGATCGGAGGTCAAGAGTTTACGCAACAAAGAAGTCTAGATAGTCAAAGTACAATGGGGAAGTGATGAAGGAGATACTACTTGGGAGACGGAAGCTAAGTTGCATACATTGTATCCTTTTCTCTTTAAGGGTATGTTCTTAGTTTCCCCTTTTTCTATTGCTTTGTTTATACTTGTTCTATCGTTTAGGACGTCCTCTTGATTATATCATCGACCTTTAGCTAGGAATATCCTATGATTGTAAACATGTGTTTGAGATATGTTATGTTTGGTGGATGCAAGTGGATGTAAGTAGTTGCTAGTGGTTGCTCGTGGATGCATTTACACACACCTTAGGCACTAGATCGGCTCAAGTCACTTTCACATTGCATATACATATATATGTTTGGTTATGGATGAGATTGAAATTGGACGTTTTATCATATGAATGCTGCATATGGATGAATGATTGGGCACTCATGTAGAAGTTAGGAAGTACATTAGGAATAATTACATACATAATTGGACTCATGGCACTAACATAATTCACATTAAGGAGGTCAACTGAATTAGTAGACCGCCTGATTCTTCTTAACTTAGATATTTCGGGGACGAAATCCTTTAAGGAGGGGAGAATGTAACGCCCTATATTTTTCTATGAATATTATTAGACGAATTAAAAGATACTTAATTTTAAAAGTGAGAATTAAATAAAACAGACTATACCACTGCGTTCTTCTAAAAATTCTGGTCAAGATGGACCCAAAGTATGCATTAAACGGATAATGTATGAGAAAGTTATGGACCTTGGATGTTTGTATACATATAAGGGAAATATATGTATATATATAAATTAATAAAATAAAAATAAACATAATATTCAAGAAAAAATTCAAAACAGCGGAAGCGGGAAGGCAAAATGCCAAACCGACCTATTTTATAGGTCGACGCGAGTCTCGCCGGGTCAACCCCAGGGTCAACTAAGGGTGTTTGGAATCGACCCCGTCGGCCTAGAATGGTTTGTGACTAAATTTTGTGTTTTAGGGCTTATGTGTCGTACTGTGGTTGGCTGGGTGATATGTCTCTTTGGTTTAGATGGCTCTGATGACTCCTATGCTAATCCAAAGGCCATGGTTTGCCTAACACGCCTATAAATACATATCCAAATGTAAACCCTAATTCTATTATTCACTCTCATGGCGCCTCCATGCTGCCAAACTCTCATCTAAACCCAGCCGCCACTAAAACCTTAATCAAATCAAAAAGTTCTTCATCAACCTAGAAGATTAATCAATATCAAGTTAGAGTTCTTCAACAACAAGAAGAGATACAATTATCTTTTCTAATCCAAATGATGTAAGTTCAGTTATTTTTAGATTTGAACGCCTAAATCTAGTCTTGACATGTAATAAGATGAAATTGAGACTATACCTGATTCTAAGTTGTTCTTTTGCTTCTATTCTTATTCTCATGATGCTATAATCATCAGTTTATCTTGTTGTACATTAGTTCTCCATGTTCATTATGATGTTCTTATCAAGTCTTAGCCTTCATGCCTGTGATGATATTTTCATGCCTATTTTCTCTCTGTTCTTATTTTATGCAATTTCTATCTCCCCCTATTTATTATCTTTTATTGAACCTGGGTTAACTTCGAACCTAGGCTGAAATCGCGAAATACGAACGTTTGGAATACGGGGAATATTGGGTATTGCCTATTTGGGTGAATCTATGGGCATAACATATTTGGTGGAATTATTGGTCATAATTTGTGATGGATATGGGGTATTATTATTATTATTGCAAGTTTGGGTAAATTGGCATGTAAATCAATATTTGGGCATATGTAAATTGGCATGTAAATCAATATTTGGGCATATGTAAATTGGCCTGTAAATCACTAATTGGGCATATGTAAATTGGCATGTAAATCAATAATTGGGCATAGTAATTGGCATGTAAAAATTGGTATTTGGGCATAATTGGAAAGTATATAATTTAATCTAGTCTAATGGCCACCTAAGACATGAGGTTAGATTTGAGTTGTGGTGTAAGGCTGCCCGTAACCGCCCGACACATTCAGCAACCGCAAAGACAACAATCTAATGTGAGAGGTCAAAGGCGAAGATTAGATGGGTAATAATGTCTAACACGAGGTTAGAATGAGTTTGGGGTGTAAGACTGTTCGGAACCGCTCGACACATCCAACAACCGCAAACAACAAATCTAATGTGAGAGGTTAGCGCATTGAATGCTTGAACCGAGGTTGGAATGGGTTTGCAGCGTAAGACTGCCCGGAACTGCCCGGCACAATCCAGCTACCGCAAATAAGTCCAATGTGAGAGGCTGAAGCATTAATAAATAATTAATGCTAAACATACATGTTAAGTCTGGTTGGGTTAAGTCAACATGAAACACTTAACCAATATGACATGACAAGTGGGTGGGTTAAGTAACTCGACTGGATTAATAACACTTAACCAATATAACATGATGAATGTGTGGGTTAAGTAAACTTGAATTGATTAATTGATGACACTTAACCAATATGGGGGGTGTAACACCCCGTATGTTAAATAACTTGTTATAACATAAATCAGAGCAGAATTAAATTTAATATTCTGAATCAGGGGAAACGGGCTGTGCCATTGCGTTCGTCTCGGAAAAATACGCGAAATAGAGTCCGAGTTTTCGTAAATCGGAGTCCGTATGACCAAGTTATGGCCCGTCAAAGTTTCACGAAAAATCAAAAACGAAAACTGCTCATGTTTTGAGGCCTGGGATGAGTTTTGGGCTGTTTTTTTTGGGCCCTAAATGGTTCCTACACTTGACTTCTTCCCCAAGACATGCTTTAAAGGCTAGGATTGGTTCTAGGGTATATCCTATGGTCCTAAAACATCTAACTAATCTATATATACACCCTAATACCCCCTTATCCTTACCAAAAATAGATCTAAGGCCATTATGCCACCACTTAGAAAATTGGAGAGCCTCCACTAAAAATCCTAAGAGGGTTTGCAAGCTAATCTACATCTTCTTCTACTTAATCATTGGGATTTGCTTCATTTAACTTGCTAATCTTGTTTTGGTGAGTTTCTATGGCTTTAATAATCAATTGTTAAATTGATTATGGTAGGATGTGATAAGACATGGCTATGTTTGTGGATAAATGTATTTATGCAAGTTTGTATGATATGTGATTTGCAAGTTTTATGTTAAATGCAAGTTAAGGCCATGTTTTATGATGCAAAACACCATGTTAAACATTTATGCATATGTGACATGTTATGCAAACTATATGTGAGGATATATGCAAGTTATATGTAACATGATATGCAAGTTATGCATGTGATTTTATGCATGCTAAGTAGTTGGTGTTATGCATGTTAAGTATTTGATGTTATTCATGCTAAAGTATTTGACGTTATGCATGATAAGTATTTGATTGTATGCATACTAAGTATGGGGTTTTATGCATGTTAAGTGTTTGGGCTTATGCAAGTTAAGTGGTGGGTTTATGCATAATAAGTATTTGATTTTATGCATAATAAGTATTTGATTTTATGCATAATAAGTATTTGGTTTTATGCATAATAAGTATTTGATTTTATGCATAATAAGTATTTGATTCTATGCATGATAAGTAAGTGGTTATATGCATGCTAAGTGTTTGGTATTATGCATAAATCATGACATGCAAGTTTACCCTTTTAAATATGGTATATACATATGCAAGATGGCACCCTTATATGCTATGCATATTTACCCTCCTTTAAGATGCAAGTCATATATGTAAGATTCGACATATTATGCAAGTTATGTGTATGAGGGTATGCAAGTTGTGTGCATAATGTTATGCAAGTTAAGTTTATGAGATTATGCAAGTTATGAGCGTGATGTTATGCAAGTTATGTATATGCTTAAATGCAAGTTTAATGTGATATGCAAGTTATGCATGTTCATGCAAGTATGTGAATGCTCATGCAAGTATGTGAATGCTTATGCAAGTATGTGAATGCTTATGCAAGTATATGAATGCTTATGCAAGTTATGTGTATGCTTAAATGCATGATTAACATGTTATGCAAGTTATGAGAATGCCTATATGCAAGTTCAACATGTCATGCAAATCATGTGTATGATAATATGCAAGTTTGGCTTATATGTAGTTGGGTTAATATATGTTCATATATGCAAGTTGACATCCTCTTAACCCATGACAAAGTTATATGTTAAACCCATGATATTTGTGATGGATCTTTCCCTTTATTATGTCGTGAAATGAGAACGATTTACGTGGGGAACGATGGGGTAATAAATATGTTAATAAAAGTATGATTGGGTATGATTAAGCATACCATAAAAATAAATTACCATAAGTGGGAGTTTACCTATTGAGTTAGGTCTACCCCATGGGAATTTACCTATTGAGTTAGGTCTACCCATGTTATGGAAAACTTGATATTAATTAGGGATAATTAATATGGGGGTGATTAATTAGGTATAATTAATCGACTAAGACACGAGGTTGGACTCATTTGTAGTGTAAAACTGCCCGGACCCGACCGGCTTAACCAGTTGCTACAAATGTCAGCCCAATGTAAGAGGTCTTAGCCATAAATTAAATACGTGATTAAGGTAAAGACACGAGGTTAGACTCTGTTATGACGTAAGACTGCCCGAACTCTACCGGCTTAACCAGGCGGTCATAACAGCCAGTCTAATGTGGGAGGTCTTTATGGGAGATCACGGTCTTAATTAATTAAGAAACACTTAACCATATTAGCATGTAGTGGGACATGAGGGGTTAAGTGGGTGCCTTGGGGTGGCATGATGAGACTAGTGGGTTGCCTTGGGTGGCAATAGAAAAATACGATTAGAATACTTAACCAAGGTGGAACATGTAATTAAACATGATTAAGGGGTTAAGTAAGTGCCATGGGTGGCATGTGGAAATCTAGTGGGTGCCCTAAGTGGCAATCGAAATATGATTAAAGGACTTAACCAAGATTTATAACATGTAAGGGGACATGGTTAAAGGGTTAAGTGGGATGCACTAGATTAAATGACAAGCTTAAGTAGTAGCTTGTGGGGGCCCATTTCAACCAATATCCCAAACGTATCTTTGTAGGCTCGACTCAAGTCGAGTGACGGGACACGCATATTGGGCTTGACTATAAGAGGCCAAAACGGGTTAGCGGTGGCAACGCGGGACCAACGGGTTTCATATGCGTGTGTGGGCCCGGGCTGGTTGGTAAGTCGTTGTTGCATCGTGTAGATATAAAGCCGTGCACCGTGATATTATCTGGTAGCCACTTTAGGGGAATGATACACCCCAATCGTGGGACCAGCACGGGTATCTACGGTAGGGAGCCGATCGATGGGTAGTAGTAGGTACACCTAGTAAAGATAGGGGCAGACGGCACCTGTGTAGGGGTACACGAAACTACTGGGTAAGATTACTAGGTACACCTAGTGGATGTAGGGGCAGACGGCACCTACGTGGTCAGTTATACACCTAATGGATGTAGGGGCAGACGGCACCTACGTGGTCAGCTAGAAGTACCAGAAACTACTAGTTATATTTTCCAAGACTTTAGATGGGATCAACCTTTAAGTAGGAATTACTCTTGGTGGGTAGAACTGGTGTGGTGCAGTGTAGGAATTACCCTTGGGTGAATAAGTCTGGGGTGGTGTAAGAATTATCCTTGGGTGGATAAATGCGTCTTTTCGGTTATCGTAGTACATCCGGTGTTTAGTTGGCTACATAGTGTAGTCATTATCCCCAGAGGTACCGTACCTTATTTATGTCATACCCTAATTACTTTAATGGTTGTATTGTTAGGGTTATAGGACTCACTCAGACTTATGTCTGACCTCGTTGTTTTTATCTTTTTCCCAACCCTCAGGTTATCAGAGTGGGCCTAGCACTAGTGGGCTTGGATCAGACTGCTATATCTATCTTTTGGGCTTGGATCGTAGAAATAAAGCTCGGTTTATCTTTTCTATTATGGCTATTGTCTATGTAATGGGATTATGTACTTCTATTTTATCAGGATGGATATTATGTACTGGACTCTTGTTACGGTTTTGTGATGTAACCAAACATGTTTTGTTAATGAAATGATGTTTTAAATTTTCAAGTATTACTTATATCTGTCCTGTTGTAATTTTTCTGTTCTATACTCACTAAAAATACTCCACCAAAGCTAAGGCAGTCCCTTTGTGAGTGACCTTAGCGGGCGTGGGGTGTTACACGTGGTATCAGAGCTTAAGGTTACCGGAACAGATAAAATTTTTAGAAAAACTATTTTCTAAGAATATTTTTGGAAAGGAGTATTTTCAAAAACATGTCTTTTAAGAGAAAAGTTTTTGAAAGAAAAGCATAATCCCCAATAGCCATATCTATATCTTTCGAATTCTCCATTTTGAATCTCTTCCTTTCTCCCGTTTTGAGTTTCCCCTCCGCGTATAGATGATCTTTCTAAGATAGATAAGGATGGAAAACCACTTCAAGGGACTTAGACGTTAGTCGGATTAGAAGTTGGTTCAAGAAGGAGGAGGACTGGTAGGTATCTATTGGATAAACGATGGGAGGAAGGCTCAAATAGTTGTTTGGTTAATGAAAGATGAGACCTCATTGGTGGGAGGTTATGAGTGGAGAATAGGGAAGAAGAAGGCTGGTAGTTATCCTTTTGGGAGGAATAGGACACGTTATTAGGATTGTCCAAAGAAGCAAAGGCAAGGTATGGAATCTTCTGGAGGGTAGTTGTATTCCCTCATGACTTGGGTACCAGATGGGGATATGACCGTTTAGGTTGTAATTTGGATTTCTTTATTATCCGATCCAAGCTTTATTTGATTCTGATATATCGAGTTCGTTTATCTCATCATGGTTAGTTGAGTCACTGCACTTAGACACCAGTTGGTAGATGATCCCTTAGTTGTTTCAAACCCAATTGGGGCTCCATGATATGTTTGGGTTTGAAAGTTTCTATACTTAGCATTGAGTTTAGATGTGATGCTTGTTGGGCTTCACGGGCTATGGGTTAGTTTTGGGCATGGACTGGTTATCCAGTAGGAGTGCTGTTCTTCATTTTGAAGGAAGAGTTGTTAGGCTTATGGGCCGCCTGGGTAACACTCTCGAGATCTCTTGTAATCCCATAGAATCTGTTATGCTAAGGTATCTAGAATCGCTTGACACGTTGGTCTAGAGTCTGCGATCTGCTAGAGCGGTCCGGGAATATCCGGATGTGTTTGAGGAGGTGAAGGGCTTACCTCCGAAGCGGGAGATTGACTTCCGAATATATCTGATGGATAATGCTAAACCATTATCTTGGCCAGTGTGCCACATGGCTCCTAGTGAGAGGAGGGAACTCCATAAGTAAGTAGGCGATTTGCTTGAGAAGGGGTTCATAAGACGAAGTATATTGGAGTGGGGCGCTCCAGTAGTTTTTGTTATGAAGGCGGATGGGTCCCTCAGACTTTGTGTAGGCTAAAGAGAGCTAAAGAAACTCACAAAGAAGAATAGATACCCATTGCCGAGGATTAATGATCTCCTTGATCAGTTGGCTGGCGCCTCAGTATTTTTTGTGTAGTAGGACTTAGCCACGGGACTTCATCAGTTGAGAGTGGCTGAGAATAGTATAGAGAAGACTGTCTTTAGGACTCCGGATGATTTCTTTTATGAGTGGCTGGTGATGCCATTGGGTTTGAAGAACGCCCCCGCATACTTTGTTGAGAAGGGTGTTCAGGGAGTACCTAAATAAGTTCGTGATGGTCTTTGTAGATGACATCTGGAGCGAAATAAGTTTTCGTATGTGCTCAATAGGCTGAGCAGAGCCAGTATAGGACAAACGGCGGTTTTGGAGCGAGACTGGCGAGAACATCCAGAATTGGACGAGGGCTTAATTATTTAGCCATTTTTACTAGTATCATCTCACGTAGGTCGTCTGAATTCGAAGGAGGTATCCCTTGGGTGTTTGTCTGATATTGGTTTAGGCCTTTGGGGCTTGCATTTGGGGGATGCCGAATTCGACTAGGGTGGTCTGCGTGGGAGACAGTTGTGATGATTTTGGATGATATCCTGGTGGAGAAGAGCATGCCCTACATCTTAGGGAAGTGTTGGAGACTCTTCGAGCGCATAGTTTTAGGACAGCAAAAGTGGATGGGATCCTTAGCGTCCTATGAGTAAGGGTAACATGGTAACGGACACCTTAAGTAGAAAAAGGTTGTCCTTGAGTTCATTGTTCGTTGAACGACGGAGCTTAGAGTTTATTTCTAAGTTTGACTTTAGACCTTCCGTTGACTTTGTACCCGGTTTGCTAGCTTCTTTGGAAGTTAGACCTACTCTTTTGGGGTGGATTGGAGAAGCACAGAGGGGCGACCCACAGTTGGTTGAGTTAGTAGAGAAGCTCATAAGGGGGGAGTCGTCCAGCCATTTGAGTAGGTACACCCTAGATGATAGAGGGTGCTTGCGTAGAGACGGTAGACTTTGTGTACCGCAAGACGAGGGTTTGAGGAAGGCTATTCTTGATGACGCACACCGTTCTAGGATGACCATTCATCCCGGTGGGGGTAAGATGTACCAAGACATGAAGAGGGCTTTCTTCTGGGCCGGTATGAAGAAAGATGTGGCCGAGCATGTCGCTCGATGCTTGGTGTGCCAACGAGTGAAGACGGAGCGAAAGAAACCAGGTGGGTTGCTTCACCCATGGGAGGTTCCGCAATGAAAGTGGGACAGCGTCTCGTTGGATTTTATTGACAGGTTACCCAGATCGAGAAAGAGTAATACAGGAATTTGGGCGGAGGTAGACAGACTTACTAAGAACACCCATTTCATACCTGTGAAGAGTAAGTGGACTGCTCCATGGCTAGCTTTTGTATATCTTCGAGAGATAGTTCGATTGCATCGGGTACCCTCCAGTATAGTGAGTGATCGAGATCCTATCTTCACTAGAGAGTTTTGGAGGAGTTTGCAAAAGGCAGTAGGGACTCAGTTGCGTTTGAGTACCGCATATCATCCTCAGACGGACAGCCAGACCGAGAGGGTGAATCATATTTTAGAAGACCTTTTGAGGCTATGTATCTTGGATTTTGGAGGTACATGGGAAGAGCATCTTCCATTGGTGGAGCAGCCCGACAGACTTAGTAGTGTACATGATGTATTCCATGGGAGGAAGTGCCTACATAAGACCGCAGTGGTGGTAGAGCCAAGTTTGCTTAGAGAAGTGGAAGCAGAGCATGATGCGACTATTCGACGAGCTCCTACTCGCATCCTTGGGTCAGAGATTAAGAAGTTGAGAAACAGAGAGGTTCAGCTAGTCAAAGTGCAATGGGGAGATGACGAGAGCAATGCTACTTGGGAGACGGAAGCGAAGATGCGTTCTTTGTACCCTTTTCTTTTCGAGAGTATGTTCTTTAACTTCTCCTTTATTGCCTATCTTGTACTTATCTTGTCCTTAGTATGTCCTCTCGTTAGCACCTTTGACCTTTTAGATAGGGTAAACCTATGGTTGAAACATGTGTTTGAGACATGTTATGATTGATGGATGCAAGTGGATGCAAGTGTTTGCTAGTGGTTGCTCGTGGATGCATATACACACACTTTAGGCACTAGATCGGCTCAATCACTTCATATTGCATATTGCATATAAATGTGTGTAGGTAGCTATATTAATGGATGTATGATGGTTGTGCTATCATATGGATGATGCATTTATTCGGTGAATGATTGTGCACGCATGTAGAAATAGTATGTGTCGATAGGGTTCTTTCGCATACATATTGGATGCATGGCACTATCATGGTTTGCATTAAGGAGGTCAACTGAATCAGTAGACCGCCTGATTTTGCATTAGATAGGGAACATATACACACACTTTTTGCATATGTTCATACAGCATTAGAAACTTTAAGGACAATGGATGCCAGTGTTTGATGGTTGAGTAGATGGTTGTTTGGTTGGTAGGATACGTTCTTCTTGACTTAGAGATTTCGGGGACGAAATCCTTTAAGTAGGGGAGAATGTAACACCCCGTATGTTAAATAACTTGTTATAACATAAATCAGAGCAGAATTAAATTTAATATTCTGAATCAGGGGAAACGGGCTGTGCCATTGCGTTCGTCTCGGAAAAATACGCGAAATAGAGTCCGAGTTTTCGTAAATCGGAGTCCGTATGACCAAGTTATGGCCCGTCAAAGTTTCACGAAAAATCAAAAACGAAAACTGCTCATGTTTTGCGGCCCGGGATGAGTTTTGGGCTGTTTTTTTTGGGCCCTAAATGGTTCCTACACTTGACTTCTTCTCCAAGACATGCTTTAAAGGCTAGGATTGGTTCTAGGGTATATCTTATGGTCCTAAAACATCTAACTAATCTATATATACACCCTAATACCCCCTTATCCTTACCAAAAATAGATCTAAGGCCATTATGCCACCACTTAGAAAATTGGAGAGCCTCCACTAAAAATCCTAAGAGGGTTTGCAAGCTAATCTACATCTTCTTCTACTTAATCATTGGGATTTGCTTCATTTAACTTGCTAATCTTGTTTTGGTGAGTTTCTATGGCTTTAATAATCAATTGTTAAATTGATTATGGTAGGATGTGATAAGACATGGCTATGTTTGTGGATAAATGTATTTATGCAAGTTTGTATGATATGTGATTTGCAAGTTTTATGTTAAATGCAAGTTAAGGCCTTGTTTTATGATGCAAAACACCATGTTAAACATTTATGCATATGTGACATGTTATGCAAACTATATGTGAGGATATATGCAAGTTATATGTAACATGATATGCAAGTTATGCATGTGATTTTATGCATGCTAAGTAGTTGGTGTTATGCATGTTAAGTATTTGATGTTATTCATGCTAAAGTATTTGACGTTATGCATGATAAGTATTTGATTGTATGCATACTAAGTATGGGGTTTTATGCATGTTAAGTGTTCGGGCTTATGCAAGTTAAGTGGTGGGTTTATGCATAATAAGTATTTGATTTTATGCATAATAAGTATTTGATTTTATGCATAATAAGTATTTGGTTTTATGCATAATAAGTATTTGATTTTATGCATAATAAGTATTTGATTCTATGCATGATAAGTAAGTGGTTATATGCATGCTAAGTGTTTGGTATTATGCATAAATCATGACATGCAAGTTTACCCTTTTAAATATGGTATATACATATGCAAGATGGCACCCTTATATGCTATGCATATTTACCCTCCTTTAAGATGCAAGTCATATATGTAAGATTCGACATATTATGCAAGTTATGTGTATGAGGGTATGCAAGTTGTGTGCATAATGTTATGCAAGTTAAGTTTATGAGATTATGCAAGTTATGAGCGTGATGTTATGCAAGTTATGTATATGCTTAAATGCAAGTTTAATGTGATATGCAAGTTATGCATGTTCATGCAAGTATGTGAATGCTCATGCAAGTATGTGAATGCTTATGCAAGTATGTGAATGCTTATGCAAGTATATGAATGCTTATGCAAGTTATGTGTATGCTTAAATGCATGATTAACATGTTATGCAAGTTATGAGAATGCCTATATGCAAGTTCAACATGTTATGCAAATCATGTGTATGATAATATGCAAGTTTGGGTTATATGTAGTTGGGTTAATATATGTTCATATATGCAAGTTGACATCCTCTTAACCCATGACAAAGTTATATGTTAAACCCATGATATTTGTGATGGATCTTTCCCTTTATTATTTCGTGAAATGAGAACGATTTACGTGGGGAACGATGGGGTAATAAATATGTTAATAAAAGTATGATTGGGTATGATTAAGCATACCATAAAAATAAATTACCATAAGTGGGAATTTACCTATTGAGTTAGGTCTACCCCATGGGAATTTACCTATTGAGTTAGGTCTACCCATGTTATGGAAAACTTGATATTAATTAGGGATAATTAATATGGGGGTGATTAATTAGGTATAATTAATCGACTAAGACACGAGGTTGGACTCATTTGTAGTGTAAAACTGCCCGGACCCGACCGGCTTAACCAGTTGCTACAAATGTCAGCCCAATGTAAGAGGTCTTAGCCATAAATTAAATACGTGATTAAGGTAAAGACACGAGGTTAGACTCTGTTATGACGTAAGACTGCCCGAACTCTACCGGCTTAACCAGGCGGTCATAACAGCCAGTCTAATGTGGGAGGTCATTATGGGAGATCACGGTCTTAATTAATTAAGAAACACTTAACCATATTAGCATGTAGTGGGACATGAGGGGTTAAGTGGGTACCTTGGGGTGGCATGATGAGACTAGTGGGTTGCCTTGGGTGGCAATAGAAAAATACGATTAGAATACTTAACCAAGGTGGAACATGTAATTAAACATGATTAAGGGGTTAAGTAAGTGCCATGGGTGGCATGTGGAAATCTAGTGGGTGCCCTAAGTGGCAATCGAAATATGATTAAAGGACTTAACCAAGATTTATAACATGTAAGGGGACATGGTTAAAGGGTTAAGTGGGATGCACTAGATTAAATGACAAGCTTAAGTAGTAGCTTGTGGGGGCCCATTTCAACCAATATCCCAAACGTATCTTTGTAGGCTCGACTCAAGTCGAGTGACGGGACACGCATATTGGGCTTGACTATAAGAGGCCAAAACGGGTTAGCGGTGGCAACGCGGGACCAACGGGTTTCATATGCGTGTGTGGGCCCGGGCTGGTTGGTAAGTCGTTGTTGCATCGTGTAGATATAAAGCCGTGCACCGTGATATTATCTGGTAGCCACTTTAGGGGAATGATACACCCCAATCGTGGGACCAGCACGGGTATCTACGGTAGGGAGCCGATCGATGGGTAGTAGTAGGTACACCTAGTAAAGATAGGGGCAGACGGCACCTGTGTAGGGGTACACGAAACTACTGGGTAAGATTACTAGGTACACCTAGTGGATGTAGGGGCAGACGGCACCTATGTGGTCAGTTATACACCTAATGGATGTAGGGGCAGACGGCACCTACGTGGTCAGCTAGAAGTACCAGAAACTACTAGTTATATTTTCCAAGACTTTAGATGGGATCAACCTTTAAGTAGGAATTACTCTTGGTGGGTAGAACTGGTGTGGTGCAGTGTAGGAATTACCCTTGGGTGAATAAGTCTGGGGTGGTGTAAGAATTATCCTTGGGTGGATAAATGCGTCTTTTCGGTTATCGTAGTACATCCGGTGTTTAGTTGGCTACATAGTGTAGTCATTATCCCCAGAGGTACCGTACCTTATTTATGTCATACCCTAATTACTTTAATGGTTGTATTGTTAGGGTTATAGGACTCACTCAGACTTATGTCTGACCCCGTTGTTTTTATCTTTTTCCCAACCCTCAGGTTATCAGAGTGGGCCTAGCACTAGTGGGCTTGGATCAGACTGCTATATCTATCTTTTGGGCTTGGATCGTAGAAGTAAAGCTCGGTTTATCTTTTCTATTATGGCTATTGTCTATGTAATGGGATTATGTACTTCTATTTTATCAGGATGGATATTATGTACTGGACTCTTGTTACGGTTTTGTGATGTAACCAAACATGTTTTGTTAATGAAATGATGTTTTAAATTTTCAAGTATTACTTATATCTGTCCTGTTGTAATTTTTCTGTTCTATACTCACTAAAAATACTCCACCAAAGCTAAGGCATTCCCTTTGTGAGTGACCTTAGCGGGCGTGGGGTGTTACAGGGGGTATACGAATAGACCCTAGGGAAACCCTAGTTGCGGGACCCTTTTCAGCAGTAACCCACATTAGGTATCAACGGGACCCTGAGCTAGGCATGGTGGGGCACGATTACTGGGCTGATTATAAGCGGTCAAAATAGCGGAAGATGGTACGGTGGTGCAGGTTCCGACAGATAACGGGCGTGCACGTAATTCTGCATGGGAAAATTTAGACACTGAGTACCAAGTAGGTATAAAGCTATGCACTCTAGAACTGTATCGGGCTGCCACCCTAGGAAATGATAAACCCTATGGTGAGACCAGCACAGGTATCTACAAGTAGGGGTGATACAAACACATGTGGAACGTTATGAGTAGGAGCCGATCAATTAAGATAGGTACGGCGGGGACAGGTAAACTGTCAATATAAGGTGGGACCCTCATCATGAAATATGTACCTATAAAACTATCATGTGGGAAATGAGGATCACTTATCTTGTTTTCTAACAAATGGCATTAGTTGAACACTAGTTAGGTGGTGCAGAGAAATTTGGAATCAGTACGATACCTTATCATGTTCAAGTCTTATCTTATGCTTATTTCGTTATCTTGCGATGCTTATTATCATTTTTATGTCTTGTATCCAATTTATTCATGTCATGATACCTTTACCTATTTACATGCTGGAAGTCATTGGACTTACCAGGCTTTATGTCTGACTCTGTTTTTGTTTCGCCTTCTTTCTTTAGTTCCCCCCAGGTCCACAGGGAGGGAATACCACCGCTTAGTTCATATTCTTTTCAAGCTCGAAGATTGTGACGTATTGCTTTTGACTCTTTGCTTTACTGCTTTGTCTGGCTACTGCTTAATTTGGGAATTATGTTATGTTATTTTGTATTATGCTTCTTTTGAGAAACATGACAGATATTTGATGTAATGGGTTTTGATGTTTTGGTGTTGATGTTTTAAACAACCCTTATGAAAGTTTATCCTATTATGCTACTATGGAAAAAAAGTTCTAATTGTTTTCCGCTGCTTAAATTTTTCTGTTTTGTAATTTTATCTATTCTATACTCTTATTACCCCCGCTAAAGTAAATGCATTCCCTTTGTGAGTGACCTTAATGGAGGTGGGATTTTACAGATCCCGTAGTTGTTTCAAACCCCATTGGTGGTTGTTATTCCCGAAGTTAGAATCAACACCAAAAGTAATGCAAATACTCCACAAAGTGTGGAAAATAGAAGAAATGGAGCCCCTCAGTAATAGGAATGCAAATAGAGAACACAATGTTTTATAGTGGTTCGATCAAGCGTGGTCTACGTCTGCTTTAAAGAATGATTCCGTTATCACATCAAGAGTTACAAAGCAAGCATATCCTCTCATTACATTTATCATAGACTCACTACCTACCTCTTAGATCTGTTAGAAATGGCTAAGGAGAGACTTGATAGAATTCTTCAAAGGTGTTAGGTGACTGAACGAATATAGACTTTCTCACGATCTTTGATGAATTTCCATGGCTTCATGATGGATTTGGAGTTTGATCTTCAATTAGAAATGATTGGAGATGAACAAATTCCTTAGGAAAGGTTGAGAATTGGATTCGGCAGCCCTTTGGGGTCACGAAAATTCCACCCTCTTTGAAGTGGAGTTGGACCCATATTTATAGGAGTGAGGAATGAATGAAATATAGCTCAGGTTTTGGGTCGGGCTATTCGGTATTTACAAAAATGCCACTGCTAGTTGCCGTCAGCTATTGCAAGCTAATTGCCAACTTTCATACGTTAGACCGATCCAACTTGTCCCGACCCAATCCAAAAGCATACCGATCCGATCCATACTAGACTGACCCACTTGTTGATGAATACTCCGATCCGTTGTCTTCAAAACAGGCCGACCCAATCCACCATATGGTCAACTGACCGACCTGATCCACCCAAATGGTCCAATCCACTTTTTGTTTGATAGACCGATCCAATGTCATTGAATTTAGACCGATTCGCTTCATCACACAATGCACCGATCTGATCCACTTGACTATGCAAACCTGACCCACTATCCTAGACCGACCCGATCCATTTCGTTGTGAGATTTGACCGACCCATATCAATGTGTATACAATTTTGTGGATAACATTTTGCCCCTCGGAGTTTATGATTATTGCTTGAAAAAATTATAAGCTTCGAAATAAACATTATACCATATTATGCTATAAATCATTCGTGATTGGCTTGAATAATGGGTCAGTAAAGATTTAGTTGGGCCAGATGGTTTATACTGGTCGGGTGGGCCGCTTGCATTGGTTCAGGCCAGTACATCAGCTATAAAACACCTTTTGGCCCTTCATTCTCCTTCGTTATTCATAATATCTGAATCGTGCCTTTTAACGGCGGCGCTCCCTTTTTGAAGCAAATCCGCGATCTCACTCTACACCCAAACCGTTCCCCAACCTCAACCAAAGTTCACCTTCTCCAGGCTCCTGTAGCTCTGAATTCAACACCAACGGTTCAAATCAAATCAACGAAGCTCTTTCAAGATTAAAGCGCCCCTTCATAGTTAAATGCCTCTTCGAATTACTTGATTTGATTTCGGTTTGAAGCTTGAGAACTTGAGGTTGATTGTTGTTGGGGCCAAAGTGTATATTTGAAATGTGAGGCTTTGAATTGTAGTTTTCTGACACTAAAATGGTTTGAAATGGGATTAGATCTGATTGGAATAAATTTGGGCTTGTATATGATGGATCCGAATTTATATAAAATCCATTAAGAATTGATTTTCTCATAATGCACATTATGCGCTTAATGAAATGCTCGAACCATAAAATTATCTTAAATTTTCAGGCCCTTGTATTTGATTTTATTGCCGTGAGTATGCTTGTCATTTTGTTTGTGCTGTGTTTGTCGTTGCATATGTTATCCATTTCAGAACACCATGTTTTGGTTGCCACTGATCACACAGCCCAGTTTTGCCCAATCCTTCATAAGCAAATCAGGCCAATCCAGCTCTGGTGGGTTGTAACTAACCCAATTTGGGCGGGTTATAACTGACCCGATTGAGGTTAATCATGTCGACCTAATCAGAGTCAATTTTGATTGACCCGACCAGGGTAAGTTATGACCGACCCGATCAGGGGTTGGTTATGACCGACCCGATTAGGGTCAGTGATGACCGACCCGATCAGGGTTGGTTATGACCGACCCGGTCTTTACATGGATCAAAATTTGTTTCCTTGTGCCTAGTGCCTCTAAACATTTTCTATCTGGTTTTTGTCCTGCGATTCAAATATATATTTTTGGGCCAATATACTATATCATTGATTGCCCGCATCGATGATAGGTTAGGTAATCGTTCAGAAAACATGCATGGGACTTTCTACAACTTATACTGAAATGCTTTGATTGTGTTAAAAGGTTCTACTGACCATTCCACTTGAGCACTTAAGTGTAAGCTCGCAGTAAAACTAGAAATTAACCATCACTTTACGTTGATTTACAAGTCCCGAGTCCTACTTTTACTTAGTTGCACAAATCTTTTTCTATTATAAAAAAGATATACATGTAGCTTGTTGTCAAACACAGTTATTTGTGTAGAAATGGATAATAGACAGAAATCTCGCCAACAGCTCAAAACAGCGTCGCAATCCACACCAGCTAATACTCCTACTCAGGTTACAAGTGCCCCTAATCCAGAATTTCCTGTTCCTAAGCACCAAACTGGAGTTCCCAGTGACAGGAAACCAAATAAAATGGTCGATCGTGCATACAAAAGCTTAATGGCTCAATTTGGTATACCAGAGACCAAGGCTAAATATCTAGAGGAAAATGAGTTTGCAGACACCCCTCCCCCCAGATTTGTTGTCGTTAACTGATACATGTTGACGATGGGTAGCATTCCTCCATTTAATCCCTTTATAGGGATGTTTTTGAAGCGTTTAGCCATCACTCCTATGCAACTACATCCTAACGGTTATTCCATTATAACTGGTCTGTACATACTTTTCATGAGGACCGAATAGCGCGCCCCTACTTTCAAAGAAATCTGTTCATTGTACCTTTTCAAAAAGAGGCAAGGCACAACATCGATTGTCAATTTAGAAGAAATTTTTCCTAAAATCATAACCGAACTGGTCGAGAGTGCTAAGGGTTTTCGGGAAAATTATTGCTTTGTGCGTTGTTTCGATAATTTCTATAGAAAGTGGATAGAGGGTGGTGAGAATTCATTATCGCATTTCCCTATTTGTCCATACAATAAGCTTCCAAGTATTAACTTCTTCCTTTATTTTACAGTGCTTCCTTCCTCTGACTCAAATGATATTGTTGGTCAATAGTTGTACGACACTCTGCAGACTATAGTTGAAGCACAAAGGAGTAGGAGATACCTGATTACAGAGCAATTCTTTATCAATACCACTTGCTTGGCCCCTCCCGTACTCTCAAATTGAATTTGTTATCTAAGAAAGGGATTGCCAGCAAAACTCCTACTAAGAAATATCCTTTACAAAAATGTTCCGACACTGCTGGTAGTAGCAAAACACCCCCCAACCCAAATTGACTTCTATCCAAGAAGGGGAATCCGAACAGCATAAGGGTGACGGTGAACAGGTCGAGAGGATAACTGAGGAAATTGAGAAAGACATAACTTCTTTAAGAACCCTTTCGGACCCGATCAAGGAAAGTAAATCGGTGGGAGATTTCGAAGTTGCTTCTGGAGTCAATACAAGTACTAAAAAAGTTGGTGAGAATCCTCCAGCACAAGTTGTTTACAAGATTATTCTTCGGATACTTTAAGGAATTAAGTGACACCAGTTCAGCTAGGGACATTATTCAGAGCGAGACTGTCATTCAACCTCTCAAGCCTCAGATTATGAGAATAGGAAATATAGTTGGGATCCTTTACTGCCCATCCAAACTTAGAACAAATTACGAAAACTGGTTCGTCACTAGAAACGTACTGCTAATTGTTTACCTTTTCCATTATTTACTTGTTTTTTTGCATCTTAGCTTTTATAAACTTCTTCTAACTTTCATCAATGCGAACACTAAACTCCTGTCGCATTTCTTTCTACAGGTACAAAAACGATGACGAAGACGTCATTCATGAAGGATTTTAATGAAGTGATAAGCCATCAAGATCCAAAGCATTTCTTAAAGAAGTCTAATCTTCTGCAATATTCAAAACACTCACAACATCCGCAGCTATAACACCCCACGTCCATTAATGCCACTCTCAAAGGGAATGCATTAACTTTCATGGAATACTATTAGTGAATAGAACAAAATATAACAAGACAGATACATATATTGGTACTTGAAAATTTTCAAAACAACATTTATTGCAGCGGATAAATAGTTTGATTACAACAACATCATAAACCAACAGAGAAACCAAGTACACTTAGTAACCATCTTGACAAATTGTTTTCTGAGTACATAAAATAAAAAGCAAAACCCTAACACAAGTAGCCATAAAAGAGATGAGCTGAACTTTACTTTCAGCAATCCAAGCACTTCCAAAAGATAGAGAAAGAGATCCAAGATCAAGCTCCACTAGAACTAGTCCCATCCTGAGAACCGGGGGGGGGGGAGGAAGAAAAGAGGCGAAAACAGGGGGTCAGACATAAAGTCTGGCGAGTATAATAACTTTAACAATATAATTATTAAAGTAACTAAGATAAGGCATAAACTGGTAAAACAAGGTATTACCGTGAAACAAGTGGGCATGACAAAGCAAACAAGAGGAATATTCTGGCGTTAATCTCGTTCCTAATCACTATAGGATAATTACTATACTATATCATTACCAGTCACCCTAAAAGTTGATCCCGCCTACAAAGTTTAATAATGGTAGTTTCGTGTACCCCTAGTTGCCTTCATAGGTGCCTCCTGCCCCTATCTCCACTAGTTGTACCCATTACCCCCATGCGATCGGCTCCCTAACTCGTAGATACCCGTGCTGGTCCCACGGTGGGGTGTATCACTCCCCAAAGTGGCAACCGATACCACTAAAGATGCATGGCTTATATCTACACGATGCAACAACGTCTTACCTACCAGCCTGGGCCTACGCACGCACATGACCCCATTGGACTTGCGTTGCCACCGCTAACCCGTTTTGACCTCTTACAATCAAACCCAGTAAGTGTGTCCCGTCCTCGATCTATCTCGAGCTCACAAAGATACTTAATGGGTTACTGGTTTTAAAAGGGTCCCCATACTTGACACAAGCTTTCCACCTATGCTTGGTCCCCACTAGAATCTCCCACTTAACCCCTTCTTATTCCTATCTTCTTACATGTTTTCAACTTGGTTAAGTGTTTCTAATCGTATTTCACATGCCACCCAAGGCCACCCACTTAACCCCCATGTCCCACCATATGTTTATCTGGTTAAGTGATACTTAATTCATTAGAACCGTAACCTTATAAAGACCTCCCACATTAGACTACCCTTTGCGGTTGCAGGATTTGCCGGGCGGTCTTATACGGCAAACGAGCCTAACCTCGTGTCTTTACAATCGTTACGCATTTAATTCGTGCCTTGGACCTCTCACATTAGACTACCGTTTGTAGTTGCTGGATTTGTCGGGTGGGTCCGGGCAGTCTTTGACCACAAACGAGTCTAACCTCATGTCTTAGGCGGTTAATTATTACACATAATTATATAACCCCAAATTGGATTAATATCCCTATTCAAATTTTGTCAATAAATTCCAAATTTATTTATGTCCATAATTGTCACCTAAATTATGTCCATAAATTCCAGGTATATAAATTATACCAATCAATGTCTCAAATTAATTATATGCCTTTTTAGGCCATTTTATGCCAATTCACAATTATGTATGTTCAATATTTTCTCATTGTCCCCACGCTATTCGTACGTTTTAATATGGCATATGTTAGAATCGCAAATAGTCTAACTTATAAAAAGAAAAGCAATATCACAACTTGCATAACACATAAAATAGATCTAAGAATCATGACATAAGTTTACACAGCCAATAACTTGCATATGTGGATATGGTTTTCCTATAACTTGCATATGGATTTCATTCAAACTAGCATATGATTTAACATACAAAACTAGCATAGGCAATGGGCATAAATTTGCATAACTATGTATTGCCATGGATCTAAATATAGATCTAAACATAAAGATGTGAACTTGCATATGGATCTAAACATAAAGATGTGAACTTGCATATGGATCCAAACATAAACATATGAACTTGCATATGGATCCAAACATAAAGATGTGAACTTGCATATGGGTCCAAACATGTAAATTAATATCACAAGTTTACATATAAACTAGCATATGTATCTACATGATTCACATATGAACTTGTGTATAATCCACCTACAGACTTGCATAAGATTCATATATGCTTTAACATCCCAAACTTACATAAAATGAATCAAGTTAATCATGTACAATTTAACATATGAAATAGATCCACAATAACAAAACATCACATGACAACATCACATGATTCAAAATCATATTCTCATAATCCCAATTATAACTTATCACAATTACATTAATTAATTATTTTGTGAAAGAAATTATACTCACAAACAAAAGAATAGTCTTGTTTTTCTGGGATCTATATTCTGAAACAAAATTGCTCGCCTTTGATGTAGACTAATTGTTATACTAATTTATATTAGATTTTCTTCTATCGTTTTTTTGAGTTGAAAGAGAACGGCGGCTACTCTAGGTTCTCCATTGATGGCATGGCGGCTCTTGGTATGAATTAGTGTGATTTTAGGTTGAGAGTTAGGTTGCTTATATATAATTTTAATTAATTTAGAGCCGTCAGATTAACCCTAGAAGAAATCAAGACCATCCAGTCAAGATAGAATAACACCTCAGCCCTAATGACTCAGCAAGGAGTAAAAACAGCGTCATCTTTCAGATCTTCCCGGGGGGCAGGTCGACCCCCTGGTCGACCTGTGTGGGTAGGTCGACCCCCTGGTCGACCTGGCCCTTGGGCGGGAGAATTCCCGCCCAACCTGCTCCCATGACTGAATTTGAATTTCGAACTGTTTTTTATTTATTAGAATTCTGAAACTTCGGAAGGCCATAACTTCTTCATACAGAGTCCAATTCACGCAAACTCGGACTCTATCTCAAGCAGAATTTGAGACGAATGCAATGGCATAACCCATTTCCCTTAATTCTCACATTTGAAATTAAGTATTTTTTAATTCATTAATTTTAAATATTTAAAATCATGGGGTGTTACATTCTCCCCTCCTTTAAGGATTTCGCCCCCGAAATCTCTAAGTTAAGGAGAACACTATAGCAAATTTGTTTTTTAACGACGCAAAAGGGTGTGTCTTTACGACGCTTATGCGACGCTATTAAAATAAGCGTCGCACAAGCGTCGTAAAAGACATACCCTTTTGCGTCGTTAAAAATCAAATTTGTTGTAGTGGAATGTATATCCTAACATCCAATCATCCATCTACTCAACCATCAAACATAGGCATTCATTGTCCTTAGAAGATTTCTAATGTCGTATGAACATATGCAAAAATTGTGTGTATATGTTCCTTATCAATTGCAAAATCAGGCGGTCTTCTGATTCAGTTGACCTCCTTAATGCAAATCATGATAGTGCCATGCATCCATTATGTATACGAAAGAATCCTAAAGATACATATTGTTTCTATATTTGTGCATAGCCATTCATTTAAATGCATCATCCAGATGATAATACAACCATTATACATCCATTAATTTAAATATGCACACACATTTATATGCAATATGAAAGTGATTGAGCCGAACTAGTGCCTAATGTGTGTGTACATGCATCCACGGGCAACTACTAGCAACCATTTGCAACCACTCGCAACCATCAATCATAACATGTTTTAAACACATGTTTACATCCATCGGCTTCTACCTAAGGATAAAGAATAGGGCTGAGGAGATATACTTAAAAAGGTAGATATAAGCATGAGTAAACTTATGGAAAAAGAGATCAAGGAGGTACCCTCGAAGAGAAAAAGGTAGGTTGCGCGTATTTTCCTTTCAGTTTCCCAAGTCACATCTTCCTCAGCATCACTCAATTGAACTTTAACAAGCTTGACTTCACGGTTGCGTAGCTTTTTGACTTCCGTACCCAAGATATGAGCTGGAACTCTTCTCATAGTCGCTTCTCGTTCCACTTCTACTTCCTCAAGTATATTCGGCTCCACCACTTCCGCAGATTCATGTAAGCACTTTCGTAGTTGAGAAACATGAAATACATTATGAACTCCAGCCAGTCTCTCGGGTAGCTCTACTCTGTAAGCCATCGTTCCAATCTTTTCAATGATAAGAAATGGACCTACAAATCTTGGTTCTAGCTTTGCTACGGACCCAAAGCGAATGACATTCCTCAAAGGAGATACTTTAAGGAACACCCTATCTCCGACCTTAAACTTAAGGTCGGTTCTTCTTTTGTCTACGTAGGACTTCTGTCTATCTTGTGCAACCTTCATCCATCTTCTTATCAAGTCCACCTTTTCTAAGGTCTCTCTAATCATGTCTGGCCCAAGTACGAGCTTGCCTGTCGACTCCCACCAACAAGTTGGTGATCGACATGGTCTTCCATATAAAGCTTCGAAGGGCGCCATTCCTATGGTGGCTTGGTAGCTATTGTTGTTGGCGAATTCCACCAAAGGAAGATGATCCTCCCATGTCCCTCTAAAGTCAAGAATGCACAATCTCAAGAGGTCTTCTAATACCCTGTTCACCTTTTCCATCTAACCATCGGTTTGGGGGTGATAAGCCATGCTTAAGCATAATTGGGTGCCTACTACCTCTTGCAAACTCTTCCAAAACTCGCTCGTAAAGATAGGATCTCAATCGCTCACTATGGTGGAGGGTATCCCATGGAGTCGAACTATTTCTTTGAGATAAATGGATGCTAGGGACGAAGCAGTCCTTCTACTTTTAACATGTATAAAGTGAGCGCTTTTAGTGAGCCTGTCCACTATTACCCAAATACTGGTATTGCCCCTTCTTGACCTAGGCAACCCATCAACAAAGTCCATCGAAATGCTAACCCACTTCCACTGTGGGACCTCGAGAGGATGAAGCAGACCACCAGGCTTCTTCTGCTCCGCTTTGACTTGCTGGCATATCAAACACTTAGCGACAAACTCAACTACATCACTTTTCATGCCGTTCCAAAAGAAAACCCTTTTTATATCTTTATACATCTTGTCTCTGCCTAGGTGTATGGTTAGTTTGGAATGGTGCGCCTCTTCGACAACCGTCTTCACTAAATCCCTTACTTGTGGGACGCATAACCTTCCACCCCGTCTCAACCAACCCCTATCACCGATGGAGTATCTATTGAGGTGACTAGAAGTCTCACCCCTAACTAGCTTTTCCGTCACATTAACTAGTTGAGGGTCTTCTCGTTGCGCGATTCCTATTGAGTCCAAAAGAGTAGGCCGCACCTCTAGTAACGCTAATAGACCGGGCACAATTTCAGAGGAGGGTCTAAAATTTAAGTTTGCTATATACTCCAAGTTTTGCCTTTCTACAAAGAGAGGACTCAAGGTCATCTTCTTTCTACTTAAGGCATCCGCTACCACATTTCCCTTGCATGGGGTATAGGAAATCTCAAAATCATAAGAGGCCAGAAATTCCATCCACCATTGTTGTCTTAAGTTAAGATCTTTCTGCGATAAAAGGTACTTCAACGATTTATGGTCAGTATACAATTCAAACTTCTCACCAACGAGATAATGGCGTCAAGACTTAAGTGCAAAGATGATGGCAACCAACTCTACATCGTGGGTTGGGTAGTTTTTCTCACGTACTTTCAACTATCTGCCTCCATAAGCTACTACCTTCCCTTCTTGCATCAAGACAGCACCTAGTCCTGTACCACATGCATCCGTGTATACGGTAAACATCTTGCTCCCATCCGGCAATGTCAGAACTGGGGTTGTTGTTAGAGCCCTTTTCAAATGTTAGAAAGCAATATTGCAATCCAAATCCCAAGCGAAAGTAAGGTTCTACTTCGTTAATCTTGTGAGTGGGGCTGAGATTTTAGCAAAGTCTTTAATGAACTTTCATTAAAACTCGCTAGCCCGAGAAAGCTTCGGACTTCGGTTACATTCCATGGAACCTTCCAATCTTGCGCCGCAACTACTTTTGTGGGGTCCACGGCTAACCCTTCTTTGGACACCACATGTCCAAGAAACCTCACCTCTTCTCTCCAGAAATGGCATTTGGGGAATTTGGCCTTTAGCTGATGTGCACGAAGAGTATCCATGACTTCCCTTAAATGCAAAGCATGCTCTTCTTCATTCTTGGAGAAGATCAAAATGTCGTCTACAAAGACCATCACAAACTTATTAATGAATTCTCTAAACACCCTACTCATCAAGTCAACGAAGTAAGCAGGTGCGTTTGTCAAGCCGAAAGGCATGACAAGCCATTCGAAGAAACCATCCGGGGTTCTGAACGCGGTCTTATCAATACTGTCTTCAGTCACTCTTAGCTGATGGAACCCGGTGGCCAAGTCTAGTTGGGAGAAAACAGACGCACCTACAAGTTGATCAAACAAGTTATCTATTCTAGGAAGGGGGTGCCTATTCTTCTTAGTCAGCTTGTTTAGCTCCCTATAATCAACGCATAGGCAAAGTGAACCATCTGCTTTGGTTGCGAATACTAATGGAGCACCCCATTCAGAAATACTCCGCCTTATAAACCCCTTTTCGAGTATCTCTTTGACTTGCATACTGAGCTCTTTTCACTCCCTAGGAGCCATGTGTCTAATAGGTAGAGCTACGGGTTTTGCATTATCAACAAGGTATATGCGAAAGTCTATCTCCCACTTTGGAGGTAAGACCTTCACCTCTTCAAATACATCTAAGTATTCACAGACTACTCTAACAGACTACAAGTTTTCAATACACGCATCAAGAGATTCTAGGTAACTAAGCATAACAGAATGTATGGGGTTACAAGAGATTTCGATAGTGTTGCCAAGGCGAGTCATAAGTCTAACCACTCTCTTTTCACAATCGAGGATGGCAGCATTACTGGATAACCAATCCATGGCTAGAATCAATACATAGCCCGTGAAGCCAAAAACGAAGGCGTTGCATTCAAACTCAACGCTCAAGATAGACACTCTCAAATCCCGACAAATCATTGAAAGATGAACCGAACCACCAATAGGATTTGAGACTATTATGGGATCCGTAACTAGACTAGTATTTAGGTGTAGTGTTTCAATTAACGAAGCAGACACAAACGAGTGTGAAGCACCAGAATCAAATAAAGTACGAACAGGATGATCAAACAGAAAAACCAAACTTTCAACAGAAATGTTTCTACCTCTCTCCTGTCCCGGTGCCATAAGAGCCTGAATCTGCCCTCTTACCTGCCTTGGCGCCATGAGAGTCTGAATATGCCCTCCAGTTGTAGACCCTGTTCTTTGCCCTTGCCCATGTTTCCTCGGGCAGTCTTTAATTAGACGTCCTGCCTATCCACAGTCGAAGCAGCCTGTCTTCTTCTTTTTTCTACAGTCCCTGCTTAGATGGCCTGGTGTCCCATAATTGAAGCACCTTTTCTTTCCCTTGCTATTTTTATCCTTACTACCTTTCTTGTTTTGCTGTTGTGTTTTCTTTTGATCCCCTTTCTTCTCCGGTGCCTTATTAGCATTAGCACCTTTCTCCTCTTCATACATAAGCGCCATGTTAACCAATCTCTTAATGGTAGCCCCCATCGGAACGTGGGTCATAACCAACCCATGTAGCAGATCATTCAAACCCTTAACGAACCTCAGGGCGTTCTTCTCAGGTGTGTTCACCAAGTCTAAGCCAAATCTCGCCAACTGATTGAACTTGTTGACGTACTCCTTTACTGACAAATTTCCTTGCTTCAATGCTAAGAACCTCTCCATATATAAATTTTCTTCTGCTCGTGAGAGAAATTTCATCTCGAGCCTACGCCTGAAATCCATCCATGTCTCCACTGGACGCTCTCCATTCGTAACCTCCCACCAAAACGAGGCTTTGTCCTTCATTAACCAAGCAACCAATTAGACCTTCCTTCCATCTTCTATTTCGAAAATACCAAATAAATCTTCCACCTCCTTAAGCCAATTTCGGGCTTCAACAAACGTCTCTAATCCATGAAAAGGTTTTCCGCCCATTGCCCGAAAGTATTTGCATATCTTTGAAAAAGTATCAACATAGTGAGGGGGAGGAGGAGGAGCGACTGCATCTGGGGGAGGAGGAACATTTGCTGGGCCTGCGGCAGTGGCCCTAGCCTCTAGATACCTTCTAAACCAGCCTGGAATCGGTATGCCCTCGGGTATGTCTGGTTCCCCAGACATGCCGAAAAAGAAAAAGGAAGAGATTCAAAACAGAGAATCGAAGGAAAGATATATGGCTCTTGGGGGTTATATATTTAAAACAAACTTTTCTCTTGAAAATACTCTCTTTAAAACATACTTTTGAAAGTATTTCTTTATAAAACGCTTTTGAAAAACAGTTTTTCAAAATCTCTTATCTGTTCTGTTAACCTTCGGCTCTGATACCACGTGTAACACCCCACGTCCATTAACGTCACTCTCAAAGGGAATGCATTAACTTTCATGGAGTATTATTGGTGATTAGAACAAAATATAACAAGACAGATACATATATTGGTACTTGAAAATTTTCAAAACAACATTTATTGCAGCGGAGAAATAGTTTGATTACAACAACATCATAACCAACAGAGAAACCAAGTACACTTAGTAACCATCTTGACAAATTGTATTCTGATTACATAAAATAAAAAGCATAACCCCAACACAAGTAGCCATAAAAGAGATGAGTTGAACTTTACTTCTAGCAATCCAAGAACTTCTAAAAGAGAGGGAAAGAGATCCAAGATCAAGCTCCACTAGAACTAGTCCTACCCTGAGAACCTAGGGGGAAGGAAGAAAAGATGCGAAAACAAGGGGGTCAGATGTAAAGTCTGGCAAGTATAATAACTTTAACAATATAATTATTAAAGTAACTAGGATAAGGCATAAACTAGTAAAACAAGGTATGACCGCGAAACAAGTGGGCATGGCAAAAACAAGAGGAATATTCTGGCGTTAATCTCGTTCCTAATCACTACAGGATAATTACTATACTGCACCATTACCAATCACCCTAAAAGTTGATCCCACCTACAAAGTTTAATAATGATAATGGTAGTTTTGTGTACCCCTAGTTTCCTTCATAGGTGCCGCCTACCCCTATCTCCACTAGTTGTACCCACTACCCCCATGCGATCGGCTCCCTAACTCGTAGATACCCATGCTGGTCCTACAGTGGGGTGTATCACTTCCCAAAGTGGCAACCCGATACCACTAAAGATGCATGACTTTTATATACACGATGCAACAACGTCTTACCTACCAGCCCGGGCCCACGTACTCACATGACCCCGTTGGACTTGCATTGCCACCGCTAACCCGTTTTGACCTCTTACAATCAAACCCAGTAAGCGTGTCCCTTTCTCAATCTAACTCGAGCTCACAAAGATACTTAATGGGTTACTGGTTTGAAAAGGGTCCCCATACTTGACACAAGCTTTCCACCTATGCATGGTCCCCACTAGAATCTCCCACTTAAACCCTTCTTATTCATGTCTTCTTACATGTTTTAAACTTGGTTAAGTGTTTCTAATCGTATTTCACAAGCCACCCAAGGCCACCCACTTAACCCCATGTCCCACCACACGTTTATCTAGTTAAGTGTTACTTAATTCATTAGAACCGTAACCTTATAAAGACCTCCCACATTAGACTAACGTTTGCGGTTGCTGGATTTGTCGGGTGGGTTCGGGCAGTCTTGTACCGCAAACGAGCATAACCTCGTGTCTTTACAATCGTAATGCATTTAGTTCGTGCCTTTGACCTCTCACATTAGTCTACCGTTTGTGGTTGCTGGATATGTCGGGCGGGTCCAGGCAGTCTTACACCACAAACGAGTCTAACCTCGTGTCTTAGGCGGTTAATTATTACACATAATTATTTAACCCCAAATTGGATTAATATCCCTATTCAAATTTTGTTAATAAATTCCAAATTTATTTATGTCCAAAATTGTCACCTAAATTATGTCCATAAATTCCAGGTATATAAATTATACAAATCAATGTCTCAAATTAATTATATGCCTTTTAAGGTCATTTTATGCCAATTTACAATTATTTATATTCAATATTTTCCCATTGTCCCCACGCTATTCGTACGTTTTAATATGGCATATGTTAGACTCGCAAATAGTCTAACTTATAAAAAGAAAAGCAACATCACAACTTGCATAACACTTAAAATGGATCTAAGAATCATGACATAAGTTTACACAGCCAATAATTTACATATGTGGATATGGTTTTCCTATAACTTGCATATGGATTTCATTCAAACTAGCATATGATTTAACATACAAAACTAGCATAGGCAATGGGCATAAATTTGCATAACTATGTATTGCCATGGATCTAAATATAGATCTAAACATAAAGATGTGAACTTGCATATGGATCTAAACATAAAGATGTTAACTTGCATATGGATCCAAACATAAACATTTGAACTTGCATATGGATCCAAACATAAAGATGTGAACTTGCATATGGGTCCAAACATGTAAATTAATATCACAAGTTTACATATAAACTAGCATATGTATCTACATGATTCACATATGAACTTGTGTATAATCCACCTACAGACTTGCATAAGATTCATATATGCTTTAACATCCCAAACTTACATAAAATGAATCAAGTTAATCATGTACAATTTAACATATGAAACAGATCCACAATAACAAAACATCACATGACAACATCACATGATTCAAAATCATATTCTCATAATCCCAATTATAACTTATCACAATTACATTAATTAATTATTTTGTGAAAGAAATTATACTCACAAACAAAAGACTAGTCTTGTTTTTCTAGGATCTGTATTCTGAAATTGAATTGCTTGCCTTTGATGTAGACTAATTGTTATCCTAATTTAGATTAGATTTGCTTCTAACTTGTTTTTGAGTTGAAAGAGAACGACGGCTACTCTAGGTTCTCCATTGACGACATGACGGCTCTTGGTATGAATTATTGTGATTTTAGGTTGAGAGTTAGGTTGCTTATATAGAATTTTAATTAATTTAGAGCCGTCAGATTAACCCTAGAAGCAATCAAGACCATCCAGTCAAGATAGAATAACACCTCAGCCCTAATGACTCAACAAGGAGTCCAAACATGGTCTTCTTTTAGATCTACCGGGGGGGTAGGTCGACCCCCTGGTCGACCTATGTGGGTAGGTCGACCCCCAGGTCGACCCTCTGGTCGACCTGGCCCTTGGGCGGAAGAATTCCCGCCTAGCCCACTCCCCTGTCTGAATTTGAATTTCGAACTATTTTTAATTTATTGGAATTCTGAAACTTCGGAAGGCCGTAACTTCTTCATACGAAGTCCAATTCACACAAACTCGGACTCTATCTCAAGAAGAATTCTGAGACGAACGCAATTGCGTAACCCGTTTCCCTTAATTCTAACATTAGAAATTAAGTATTCTTTAATTCATTAATTTTAAATATTTAAAATCACAGGGTTTTACAGCAGCCTTCCTATCAACCTCACCAGATTGGTGATCTTATTGAGATTGACCAACAGAGGAAGTGGAGGCATGATCTTTTTGAAATGCTCAAAGCTCAGGAGAGGGAAAAGCAGAGAAAGCAGAAGAAGCATCATGACAAGAGGGGGAGAAGTAGTAAGGATGACGATGGTCACGAGAAGTGTCACAAGTCAGACAAACTTCCAATGTTGGATTACTCAGTGCTAGGTTACCAAGATACTGGAAATGATTCACCACTGGCTCTACCACCGGCGACCCCAACTTCTTCTGATCTTTAATTAATCATGGATAAACCCCGCTATCAGATAAGGCCGACCAATTTCATGCTCGGTGAGCGCTTTCATGGCTGGGATCTAAGAGGATTGTATTTTGATGTGGACTTGCATCCTAATGACAAGCAGGATCTTCTCAAGGAAATAGTCGGTACTAAAAGTAGCACAGTTACTCAATATGAATTTGCTAAAAGTATGGACGAGGTCAAATTGCACAAGTTGAAGGATCATGTCGAAAAACAACTTAATGCATGGAACAAATTTTCTTATGACCTCCAAAGGATTAACTCAACTCTCCTTGATTACATCGAAGTACTGGAGAATGACAAAGCCGCTTTCATCCACACACTTAAACCTTAGGGTTCCAAAAATGTAACGACCTAGAAATTTCGACAACTGGAATATGAGATAATTTAAGGTTTAACTATTTATATACTTGAGTTAAAAATCAAATATAAATGGTTGTATGGGACTTTGTTTATTTCAGAACAGTTGATTTGAAAACAAATATTTATTGAATTAAATTTTGTTGGATATTTGAATCGGATTGAAATTCAACTAGGAAATATAAATAGTTGACGCTAATTGAGAATTTTATTTACTGAAATATATGGAAATGTGTCTAGAGATGTGGGTATTTGTGTATATACAGAAATTTAAATTAAACGGTTCAAATCTGAAATGAAACGGAGTTGTCGATAAATAAACAGAATAAAATCAGTGAACCAATAAAGATAAAATGTCGGTGCACACATACTGAGTTGGATTTTTATGTAAATAATTTTATTGAAAACAGAACGTGAAAACAAAGAGGTGCATATAATTTTGTCGCGGTTGAGGTTTACGTTGATGGTTCAGATATTAAGCGTTCAACGATGATTCAGAGTAAAATATATTTAATTCAGTCGATACCTACCTCAATATTATACTAAACCGATTATCACCTACCTTAAATAAACCTTCGCAGACCCATCGTCTGTAAACATCAGCTACCCTATTCTACTGATCGCGACTTCGTTCTTATCTTCACCCATTTTTCCTCTATAAAAATTCATCGCCTTGGAGATTTTCTTCATCCCCAAATTTGCTCCAGCCTTCTACAAAAAATCATTTTCCCATTTTGATGAGCAGAAAATCATACTCTCTCCTAATCATTTATGGCCGAAGCCAATCACGCTTTCCCCCAATTTCTTTTAACCAAAATCCACGGCCTCCACTTTTCATTTGCCCTGAATTGATCTTCCATGTTTGACCTAGCTCCAGCAACACCACCGTGGTTCACCAGCGACGACGAACTCATCAACCGCCGCCTTGTTGTTTCAGCATGCACCCAGATCCGGTCACTCGTTAGCCCTAAGAAGCAAATCGCTGCCTCCTTCGTTCGTGACTTCTTCGCGTTTCTATGGTGAGTTTCTTTTGGGAACTCACAATTGATTAATCCCAGTTCAAGCTTTTTAATTTCAATTAAAGCTGCATTGGTAATAGTTGTTTTCTGTTCGTCGTTGGCTGTTTTGTTTTGTTGCTGAAAGTTTGGCCTTTATCTGTTTGAATGTTGAACTATGATTATCCTAAGTTAACGCCTAGATTTATATACTGTATTTTTCTGTAGTGATTGATGAAAGCATCAAACCTTTGCCTTCGAAAACTTTTGATTCATGGTCGCGTATACATGACTTTGCATATACGAATTGGACTGCATGTGCGTGTGTGTGTGTGCATATATGTGATTGTGCATATGAAGTGTTGGACTGCATGTTAGTTATTTTGTCTTGAAAGCTTGCACCTTGTCATACGAAAAATTGTCATCTGTACATATTTGTGCATTTTGTTTTGCATTAGTTGGGTTGCGTCTCAAGATTTGTCGAGCAAAGAGAGAATCTTCAATTTAAACATATGTGGTCACTCAGTAAAATATGAGAAATATGTTAAATACTTACAGTTAAATTATTAGCAATTTCACCTTGTTTGATGGTTTCCTGTATGCGCTTTCTGAAGAGGAAGATACTTGGTCTTATTGCACTGTGTATCTCAGCTCTTTTCTTGATGGCCTGCACATATACATGTATTTTATTCATAAAGTGCGTGAAAATTTACACCCAGTTTTGTTATGACCCGAGGAGCATAAATTTGTCAGTTTGTTTGCAAACTGGGTTGGCATGTCATGCATTCAAGCCTAGGGTAGTTGGGCATTCATTTCAATTTTCCCCGCTCCTTAGCTAATGGTGCATACCGAGTCTTGAAACTTACCGGTTGCATGATTTTATTTAAGTACCTAAGCCAGTTTAAAATGTGATGGATCACCACGGTCAACCCGTCGATCTGAAGTGCAACAAAATTATAGACAAGGTCATGAAAATTGCTACAAAGTGCTATAACTTGAATGTTATATAAATATATTGCCCATTTGACTTGGAAATGAACATACGCCCATTTGCATTTCATGTATTAAGATATTCTTGTCCATTCCCTATGATCCAGCACGGTTCGTTGTCTCACATTCATCACCTTGTTATTGCCATGAGTAAACATAAATTTAAGCCATTTAAATTAATTCTTTGAATATATACTAGATGATGTAGCTTTTGTATGTGTTTATAGTATGATGCCAAGTAAATAATTATAGTGGAAGAAAATAGATAGTATGCATGCAGAATTGTGTCACCATCCACTTGGGGGTGCTGTCATACCAGTATTGCACTGGAAAGTAATGAAATAAACTCTTTACTGTCATAGTATGTTCAAACATATGTATGCAAAAATATGCTGACGTTGTCTGAATCCAGTTAGATTTAAATTTGAGTATTTAACACGACATGGTGAAGAATTATGTGAGTAAACAATTCATATTACTCTACTGCTTTGTTCTCAGGTCTAGTGGGATTCAAATTGTATTTATAATGATATGGACCCATTTTCTAAATGCAATATTTAAGTATGTAAGGATAGTTAGATTTTAATTTAAGGTCCTGAGACAGTAAGTGAACACTTACAAAACCTTTATTGTCATATTTAATCATAACCAATCCAATATATGCGTTCATGGATGGTTATTGAGTAAGATCAATTACACATACTAATCATACTTGTGAAAATTTCTGGAAACAATAAAGATATGTCCATATGTGTCCACTGTATATACTGCACTATTGATTCTAGCTTGAATATGATGACACCATGACCTTGTCCCATGTATCGGGGTTGCTGGTTCTTAAATTCATAAAATACGGTTGAGTTCTTTGCCATATTAACCATGCAGGCTCGCATCATGCTTGTATTCCATGCTAAAACACGCAGTCCTGATTTCCATTTGAGCTCTGAGACCTTGTATGCGACATTACTGATGTGGCTTGCTGTTCTAACTTGTTTATGTTTACTGGAACTGAATCACCACGAACCTTGCATGTGTAGTTTGACCTGAACTGTCCGTGCTAGTTGTACTCGGCGTGCTAGTTGTACTCGACCACCCTGATTTGTTACCAATTTCATTTTTCATGTACTGAGTAGAAAATATGGTTCACCGTAACCCTTTCTCGGTTGCCCACACTGCCATTATATATGATTCTGGGATGTTGAGGCAGTGTACGCCTGTACACCGTACACGTGTACACATGCAAGCTCCTATGATTCGTCGTAGTGTGAAAAATCAGATTTATACTGCAGAGACTGTCAACTTTTGTTTTATGTATAGTTCGGAAGTCAGGGATAACTATTATATTTCAGTTTTTATGGAAATTAATTTATTTGAACTATGATTAATCCTGACTCGAGTATTTTTATGTTTTGCATGGAATGCTCGAGTCAGACTCTGAGCGTTACAGATGTAGCGATTTTAGCTTCTGATTCGAAGATTGACGAAGCTGGGGATTTCAGAAGAAGGCGCACTCTGAAGATTTCAAAACAGTAAATTATTTTTTCTTGTATTCAAAGCATGTTTTCAATACTCCGTTGTATATAGAAAAATATTGTATTCAAAATTATGATTTATAAATGAAAGTTTATTTTTATATCGCATACTGTGTTATTTATTATTCTGTATTCTCTGTGTTGATTCTGTTTCTAAACTCTGTAAGCTAATAACGAACCGTCGATTTGGCCGTTTTAAATTGGTTTAATTACTGGTTTAAAGTAGTCAAAAAGGCGGGTCGTTACAGGTGGTATCAGAGCTTTGGTTTAATCAAAGCGTAGCTTATCGAGTTTGAAATAGAATCGACACTGGAAAAGCGGATTTTAAAAATAAAAAGATTTCAAAATATAATTTTTGAAAGGTGTAAACAATTTTAAATAAATTTTGAATGGAAAAATATTTTGGAAATATTATAAAATTTAGTATTTTGGAAATAATACAGCGGAAACAAAAATTATTTTGAGATTTAAATTTTTTCGGAATCCCCAGTCTTCGGAAGTCTTCGAATCCAGGTTTGCGAGAATTATTCTTCGATAAGATTCCTTTGTATTTGAATCTCGAACCTATCATCAATCGACATTTAAGGAAGATAATTATAATAGAATCGATGAATCAATTGTGTGTTTTTGGCGAAAAAAATAATAATAATAATTGAAATTTATTGGAATAAAATTTCAGATAAGAATTTGATTGAGGAGAGGAAATTGGAAATCGTTTCGGAAATGAGACGATGAGTTTTATTTTGAATTCGGAATATAAAATAATAAAATTGAAAAGGGTATAATTATAATTGTGTCGAAGTTTATTGGCAAGATAATTTATAATTAGTATAATCGAATACATGGATTCGATAGTGAGGTACAAACTTGTTAATTAATTATCAAGAAGCGAAGTATGAACGAGAGTTGTAAATGGAGCAAAATATGAATAAAGATTTGAATCGAGGTTCAAGTGAAATGAAAGCTAATTGGATGTGACGAGTTTAGATTTTGATAAAAGAAATATTTACTTTTTTTTGAAGTAAATAACATTTGAAAACGAATATGTTGCGATTGAAATTAGAGATGGAGGTGATAAAGTTAACCAGCACGGTGAGATTGTTCTGAAGTTCAGAATATTTTCCGAAGTTCGGAATATGGTATTGAATAATAGATTATTCGAAAGGAAGTTATTTATGGGAGACGATTATGTCGGGTTTCAGGAAAATATTATTTGATTATGTATTCAATGGATAAAGTATATTTTAAAGTTAAATATTTCGAGGCATGAACGATTGTTACAATCAACGATTTTCGTTAAAAAAGTAAAATTTTAATTTGAATTTGAAAGTTATGAGAATTGAAAGTATCAAAGTTGCGAACTTATCTGTTTCAAAGTTAATAATATTGTTCAGTTAAGATCTGAGAGGTAAATATACCCCAACTTGATTGACCTCATCATTGACTAAGAAATGGATAAGATTCGATAGCAAGAATGGTTAAGTGAAGTAAGTAAATGAGTGCTAGCAGTTAAGTGAAAATATCAGTGTTTTATTTAATAACTATTTAATGCAAATAACGAATTTAGAAATATTTCCCCTGAGAATAAAGTGATTTTGTAGAATTATAGAAATAAAATATGAAAATTGGAAATGTTTTCAAAAGATCATGGGAGGTGAGCGAATTTTGGAAAGAATGCCGCACGTCGAGAACGAATGATGACAGAACATAAAAGATGTATATTCGTACACTGAATTCGAGAATTTGCATAAACAATGATTGATAAGAAATTAAGAAGTGGAGTTAAGGAATTTAGAAACTGACTCAAGATTAGTTAAGTTGAATAGTTTTCTGAGTATTGATCTGATGTTGGTTTCGGCCTTCGGGATTGATACTTAGGAAGTTGTTCGCTTACTAATTGACGGTCGAAGTATGAATGTGAAGAAGTAATAATGCGTGAAGGAAAAATTTGTGATAAGAAGAAAAAATCCGGAGTTTTGAGCAAATAAAAATGTTGATGAAGTGATGAATTTTATAATTAGAAATTGAAAGAAAAATTTGGTTTATAGCCAGTGGATTCAGAAAGTCGAGTTTGAAGTGATATCAATCAATCATTTGAATTGATTAAGAGTTTAAAGCTAAAAGTTTAATTGAGGGATGTTCGAGTCTAGATATTTAGCATAGAAGTTTCGAAACTTATATGGAGAAAAATGTGATATAATCAGTTTGAAATAAAGTCTTATATAACAGAATTTATATAAGAATGAGATGTTTGATTTGGGAAGAGAATCTTATGTAAAGTATGAATTATATGAGAATTAGATACTATATGTATATAGTATTATATGGTTTCAAGTCAAGATAAGGGAAGTACCATCCTTCTTCTTTGAATTTCGAGCTTATGTAAAAGGACTGCAGATAGCGCAATCTGCAGTGCTGCTGGTGGCGGTAGGTTGTCCGGACATAAAACTCATGAGTTGCCATTGAGCACGACTGCTAGCGTAATTCGCAGGGCTGCAGATAGCCTACGGCGGTCGGATGTTTCTTGAGGGAATCAGGTGTAACCATTGTGATCGCTGCGATCTAGAGTCGTTGGAATTCGGCCGTGTAGCGAAATTCGCAGGGCTGTAGATAGCCTACGGCGGACGGATGTTTCTTGGGGGAACCAAGTGTAACCATTGTGACTGCTGCGATCTACAGTCGAATTGTAAGGGCGTAATCCGCAGAGCTGTGAAAGCTTACGGGTACGGATGTTCCCTGGGGGACCCAGGCGTAACCATTGTGTACCTGCGGTCCACGGTATTTGAGATATCTTAGTGATAGTGAGCCACCTGTTTGATGCAGCAGTTAGTCTTCGTGACTTGATTGGTCTTCGTGACCTGATCTGTCTTTGTGACTTGATTTGTCCTCGTGACTTGATAATTTGATGATTTGATTTCGTGATCCTGAGAGAGAGCAACCAACGCTCAATGACCTCAGATCGTCTTTTGATTCTTAAGTATCTTCCGTTGATCTGTCCATGACGAAATTCGCAGGGAAGTGATTTCCTACGGATACGGATGTTTTCTGGGGGATCCAGACGAAACCATTGTGTGTCTGCGATTCATGAACAATCAACATATAAATATCACATTGGTACTTTCCGTATCTGTTTTTAAAAGAGGTTTTTGAAATATTTTTCACTAGGAGTTGAAGCAACAATATTTAGTACTTAGAGATTTTAGTCATGCGCCTGGCCAGCGTATGCCTAACATCTGTGAGAACGACAATAGACTTCTCAGACTTCGAGTTATTAAATATTTTCAAATCAATAAGTTGAAATTAAAATGTACTTAACTGGATAAATTAAGAAAAAGATTTCAAAGTATTTTCAACTTTATAGCTTTGGAGAAATAATACTAGTATGTTTGCACAGATTCCGTGTTATGTATAAAAGTTATAAAAGATTTCAGATTTTGTGGAGAATTTCCAAATCGACAATTTGTAACTAGAAAAGGTGTTATTTACCCTCTTCAATGAGTGTTGGAAAAACTTAATGGGTTGAATGTGAGGAGATTGGATTGAAGTAATATTGATAGTTGAGACTATAAATTTGGAATAATTTGCAGGATTTGAAATTTAAGAATTGATTCATTATGAAAGAAAATGTGTTTTTCCAAATTAATTGGATATAATGGTAAACATTGAGGATCGATAGCTTAAATATCGGTATTTGAATTAGTGGTGGAAAGTTCTCACCTAAAGATGGAAATTTGTAGTATACGTTGATGTAACTCTAGCGATCTCTCCTTTTCGAGGACGAAAAGTTTTAAAGGGGGGAAGAATGTAACGACCTAGAAATTTCGACAACTGGAATATGAGATAAATTAAGGTTTAACTATTTATATACTTGAGTTAAAAATCAAATATAAATGGTTGTATGGGACTTTGTTTATTTCAGAACAGTTGATTTGAAAACAAATATTTATTGAATTAAATTTTGTTGGATATTTGAATCGGATTGAAATTCAACTAGGAAATATAAATAGTTGACGCTAATTGAGAATTTTATTTACTGAAATATATGGAAATGTGTCTAGAGATGTGGGTATTTGTGTATATACAGAAATTTAAATTAAACGGTTCAAATCTGAAATGAAACGGAGTTGTCGATAAATAAACAGAATAAAATCAGTGAACCAATAAAGATAAAATGTCGGTGCACACATACTGAGTTGGATTTTTATGTAAATAATTTTATTGAAAACAGAACGTGAAAACAAAGAGGTGCGTATAATTTTGTCGCGGTTGAGGTTTACGTTGATGGTTCAGATATTAAGCGTTCAACGATGATTCAGAGTAAAATATATTTAATTCAGTCGATACCTACCTCAATATTATACTAAACCGATTATCACCTACCTTAAATAAACCTTCGCAGACCTATCGTCTGTAAACATCAGCTACCCTATTCTACTTATCGCGACTTCGTTCTTATCTTCACCCATTTTTCCTCTATAAAAATTCATCGCCTTGGAGATTTTCTTCATCCCCAAATTTGCTCCAGCCTTCTACAAAAAATCATTTTCCCATTTAGATGAGCAGAAAATCATACTCTCTCCTAATCATTTATGGCCGAAGCCAATCACGCTTTCCCCCAATTTCTTTTAACCAAAATCCACGGCCTCCACTTTTCATTTGCCCTGAATTGATCTTCCATGTTTGACCTAGCTCCAGCAACACCACCGTGGTTCACCAGCGACGACGAACTCATCAACCGCCGCCTTGTTGTTTCAGCATGCACCCAGATCCGGTCACTCGTTAGCCCTAAGAAGCAAATCGCTGCCTCCTTCGTTCGTGACTTCTTCGCGTTTCTAAGGTGAGTTTCTTTTGGGAACTCACAATTGATTAATCCCAGTTCAAACTTTTTAATTTCAATTAAAGCTGCATTGGTAATAGTTGTTTTCTGTTCGTCGTTGGCTGTTTTGTTTTGTTGCTGAAAGTTTGGCCTTTATCTGTTTGAATGTTGAACTATGATTATCCTAAGTTAACGCCTAGATTTATATACTGTATTTTTCTGTAGTGATTGATGAAAGCGTCAAACCTTTGCCTTCGAAAACTTTTGATTCATGGTCGCGTATACATGACTTTGCATATACGAATTGGACTGCATGTGCGTGTGTGTGTGTGCATATATGTGATTGTGCATATGAAGTGTTGGACTGCATGTTAGTTATTTTGTCTTGAAAGATTGCACCTTGTCATACTAAAAATTGTCATCTGTACATATTTGTGCATTTTGTTTTGCATTAGTTGGGTTGCGTCTCAAGATTTGTCGAGCAAAGAGAGAATCTTCAATTTAAACATATGTGGTCACTCAGTAAAATATGAGAAATATGTTAAATACTTACAGTTAAATTATTAGCAATTTCACCTTGTTTGATGGTTTCCTGTATGCGCTTTCTGAAGAGGAAGATACTTGGTCTTATTGCACTGTGTATCTCAGCTCTTTTCTTGATGGCCTGCACATATACATGTATTTTATTCATAAAGTGCGTGAAAATTTACACCCAGTTTTGTTATGACCCGAGGAGCATAAATTTGTCAGTTTGTTTGCAAACTGGGTTGGCATGTCATGCATTCAAGCCTAGGGTAGTTGGGCATTCATTTCAATTTTCCCCGCTCCTTAGCTAATGGTGCATACCGAGTCTTGAAACTTACCGGTTGCATGATTTTATTTAAGTACCTAAGCCAGTTTAAAATGTGATGGATCACCACGGTCAACCCGTCGATCTGAAGTGCAACAAAATTATAGACAAGGTCATGAAAATTGCTACAAAGTGCTGTAACTTGAATGTTATATAAATATATTGCCCATTTGACTTGGAAATGAACATACGCCCATTTGCATTTCATGTATTAAGATATTCTTGTCCATTCCCTATGATCCAGCACGGTTCGTTGTCTCACATTCATCACCTTGTTATTGCCATGAGTAAACATAAATTTAAGCCATTTAAATTAATTCTTTGAATATATACTAGATGATGTAGCTTTTGTATGTGTTTATAGTATGATGCCAAGTAAATAATTATAGTGGAAGAAAATAGATAGTATGCATGCAGAATTGTGTCACCATCCACTTGGGGGTGCTGTCATACCAGTATTGCACTGGAAAGTAATGAAATAAACTCTTTACTGTCATAGTATGTTCAAACATATGTATGCAAAAATATGCTGACGTTGTCTGAATCCAGTTAGATTTAAATTTGAGTATTTAACACGACATGGTGAAGAATTATGTGAGTAAACAATTCATATTACTCTACTGCTTTGTTCTCAGGTCTAGTGGGATTCAAATTGTATTTATAATGATATGGACCCATTTTCTAAATGCAATATTTAAGTATGTAAGGATAGTTAGATTTTAATTTAAGGTCCTGAGACAGTAAGTGAACACTTACAAAACCTTTATTGTCATATTTAATCATAACCAATCCAATATATGCGTTCATGGATGGTTATTGAGTAAGATCAATTACACATACTAATCATACTTGTGAAAATTTCTGGAAACAATAAAGATATGTCCATATGTGTCCACTGTATATACTGCACTATTGATTCTAGCTTGAATATGATGACACCATGACCTTGTCCCATGTATCGGGGTTGCTGGTTCTTAAATTCATAAAATACGGTTGAGTTCTTTGCCATATTAACCATGCAGGCTCGCATCATGCTTGTATTCCATGCTAAAACACGCAGTCCTGATTTCCATTTGAGCTCTGAGACCTTGTATGCGACATTACTGATGTGGCTTGCTGTTCTAACTTGTTTATGTTTACTGGAACTGAATCACCACGAACCTTGCATGTGTAGTTTGACCTGAACTGTCCGTGCTAGTTGTACTCGGCGTGCTAGTTGTACTCGACCACCCTGATTTGTTACCAATTTCATTTTTCATGTACTGAGTAGAAAATATGGTTCACCGTAACCCTTTCTCGGTTGCCCACACTGCCATTATATATGATTCTGGGATGTTGAGGCAGTGTACGCCTGTACACCGTACACGTGTACACATGCAAGCTCCTATGATTCGTCGTAGTGTGAAAAATCAGATTTATACTGCAGAGACTGTCAACTTTTGTTTTATGTATAGTTCGGAAGTCAGGGATAACTATTATATTTCAGTTTTTATGGAAATTAATTTATTTGAACTATGATTAATCCTGACTCGAGTATTTTTATGTTTTGCATGGAATGCTCGAGTCAGACTCTGAGCGTTACAGATGTAGCGATTTTAGCTTCTGATTCGAAGATTGACGAAGCTGGGGATTTCAGAAGAAGGCGCACTCTGAAGATTTCAAAACAGTAAATTATTTTTTCTTGTATTCAAAGCATGTTTTCAATACTCCGTTGTATATAGAAAAATATTGTATTCAAAATTATGATTTATAAATGAAAGTTTATTTTTATATCGCATACTGTGTTATTTATTATTCTGTATTCTCTGTGTTGATTCTGTTTCTAAACTCTGTAAGCTAATAACGAACCGTCGATTTGGCCGTTTTAAATTGGTTTAATTACTGGTTTAAAGTAGTCAAAAAGGCGGGTCGTTACAAAAAAGGACCTAGAGGATGAGATTGCCAAGTTTAAGGGGGAACTTGCTATCGCCAAACAGAGAGAAGATACGGTTGAGAAACAAGCTCAAGAAGCCCAAATTGCTCAACAATCTGCCGAATCCCAACTAGTTAAAGAGAGAAATGCTTTTGCCACTTTACAACAAGAGAAAACTACACTTCATGAGAGGATTTCTTCCCTTAGTACAACTCTCTCCTCAACACAACAAGCTCTTGAGGGAGAAAAGCTCAAACCCACTATTGACCTTGAAAAGGCCCGCTCTGATTCTGACACTTCCTTTTTTAACTTTTATGTCTGTAGTGTTATGAACAAAGGGAGTTTACGCTATTTGGAGGGCAAATTTGAGTTCACTCTGGCTCTTGTCTGGGAGCGAATTTTGGAAATTAACGAAGGCAAACATAGCAAAGACGACCTCATCGAGGATTTTTCTAGACCCAGAGTCTCGTGATGCTTTAACCGTGGGGAAGGCTAAATTAGCAGAAGCAAGGAGCTTTTTTAATGACAAGGTCGGGTCATCGTGCTCGAGATACAAATGTTGAAGTCCACGCAGTCACTACCGATGTTGAGGCATCTAGTCCACATACTACCGCAGATCTTCCCACTTCTCAAAAAGACAAGGGCGAGGATGATGATAGTGATGGTATTTCTGATGCAGGTGGTTTCAAGGTCGAAGCGCATAAGAATACTGCTGCGAGCCTTACTGCCACAGGTAAAATTGAAGTTGTTCAAGTTATACCAAACTTAGACTACCTGTTCCCTTCTCTTGGCACAATCGCATACTATGCTCGTTGTTTATCTGTGTTAGGTCTTATTTCACAGAAGCTTCCTTCTAGTGGATTTACTGCTATGATGACTGGAGGCATAACTACCGATTCGGCCCTGATATCGACACCTCCTGCCCCAGCTTATATCCCACATCTGGGTGATGAATCTCTGCTTGATGACAAGACACCGGGGTCATAGGATACAAAGATCGGTGCACTTGCAAACTTGGATGACGATGACGACTACTTTCCAAGTGAAGAAGATTCTGAGCAAATCAGCGAATCCGCAGCACAAGATATTGAAACTTAGGGAAAACGGGGAACATCATTAGGTCGCAAAGGAAAAAAGGCGATTACCAAGAAGAAAAAGAAGAAGAAGGGAAAAGTCGTCACCATATCCTCTTAGGAGATCCTAGTGGGCCTTGGACCAAAGGTGATGGTCAACCAACTAGCCTATCTCCTCTCTCTAAAGTTGAGAGACCGGGCTTAAGTCCGAGGATCCAAAGAATGGGAATAAGAAATAGTTCTTACAACCCGTTTCCTTTATTTCTTATCATCTTCCCTTTATATACCGCATTCAGACTAGTTATATATGCGGGTGCCGACCCCGCATTCTACTTTTGCGCTTACTCCTCTGCACACTTTTATGTCTGATGCCTTGTATCCGACTTGCAACTTTGTGATCTAATTTTGTGCTATTGAAACGAAACTGTGTTCTGCTTATTGTACTTGGATTTTATCGTACTTTGCTGCTTTGCATTCCATGCTTGTTTTCTTTTCATGCTGACAAAACAAAATATTTACACTGCAAATCATTTGTTACCGCAGTAGTTCATACTGAAATGATTTCGTGGTACTTTTAGAAAATGGTTTTTTAGTTATAGCTACAAATCATTGTTGGTTGGACCTAACTTGGCCAATTTTGCAGATTTCCTTGATTTTGACCATGGCAATTTTGCCCTTTGTCATTTCAAATTTCCTTTTTATTGGTCAAATTAGTTCTTGTAAATGCTTAACCCTTAATTTTGGAGTTGTGATGAATTTGTGGTATGTTCAAAGAAATGAGCATCGTTAAAAGTCTTTAATGCGGTGGTGATGCCCCCATACCAAAATTCGTTACAGACTTTATAAATTAGCCACAGCGCTATGCGACCAACTTAGTTTGGAATCTTTAGACCATGTGTCCTTGCCATTGTTGGACTTTTTGGCATGAATCCGATCGAAGGTATCCAATTTTGGTCTTACTTATACCTTTTTACAGAGATGAAATCCTGTTTTTGTGCCTCTTCTTAAGAGGTATTACTATATATTCAATCGCATTCCTCACTGGCCTGGAAATCTAGGCCCTTCAGAGATTAGATTTAAACATATGCCCCTAAAGAGGTTTTAAATTTCATTCCTCTGAGGAGTGTTTGTCTATAAACCCGTTATTCATTGTGACCAAATGATTCAGCCACTTGTAGAATTTGTAGGGCGCCTTCGAAAAGGTCTGTCATTAGCTGAATTTGGAAGACTCGGCATATGATCGGATGCCCCAGCAAGGGTGTTTTTAAACTCGGCGTTTGTATCGCTATCTAGCTATGTATTAATGGCATCGACGATGAACCGAGTGCCCCTCGGGGAGGGCTTTGGTTCTAAAACCCAATGTTTACACCGCTATCCGGCCATGTATTAATGGCGTCAATGATCAACCGAGTGCCCCTCGAGGAGGTCTTTGGTTTCAAAGCCCAGTGTTTATCGCAATCCAGCCATGTATTAATGGAGTCGGAAACCGACCGGGTGCCCCTCGGGGAGGTCTTTGGTTTCAGGGTTGCGCTATTTCGCAGGGCAGCCGCCAGTTCATTTATCGAGTTTTTACCATGATTTGTTATTGCTGGGGCTTAGAGCCTTTCAATTAAGAAGGTGCCCCTTTTTATGAAACTTGAAGCTCTACCTGTAACTTTGAATGCCACACCATTTTATTATTCGATCCCTAGCGTCCTCTCCTTGCTTTGATATGCTCTACATCTTCGAGTTGGTTTCAAGTGATGTTCAAAGCATCAAGAAAGGATTACTTTAGCTATCCCAATTGGGTTGTGCTGTAGTGATCACCAGGTCTAATAAGGTCATATGTGCGTCAGCATTCTTTTAAGAGACCTCAATCGAAATCGAATCTTAGCAAACAATTTGCAAATCGTATTATTCGGGCAAGTAAAGCAGTTCCTTTCATTAGTATGTACAAAGCTGGCAATAATGTTGCATGATCTTTACAATGCATGATATTAATAACTTTTTCAGATCTCACGAAATAAACATTAAGCGAAGTAATGATGTAGATGTATAGCATTCCATGCTCTTGTGAGTAAGATTCTACCTGTCGTTTTTAGTTCAAATGTATCACCCGAGAATTTTCGGTTAATCATATATGGCCCCTCCTAGTTGGGGGTAGGTCCCCAATTTGGAAGGTTCTGTACTTTACTTTGGCACTGGAATGACGAACTATTCTTCTTTAATGTTCCATGACTCTGAATTCTATTTCTTTTCTTCTTTCTTACTTGCCTCAGCAAGCTCAACCACATAGCACTCCCTTGCTTCCCGTTGGTCGCCTTTGACTGTGCCAATTCCGTTTTCAGTTGGGAATTTCAGCTTGAGACACCAGTGGCCATCGCTATTCTAAATGTTGCGAGGGTTGGCCTTCCAAGAAATACGTTGTAAGTAGAGAACTCATCTATTATGACAAAGTCTTGTTTTAGTGCCACCTTGCACTTTCCTTCTCCAAGCTCGACGAGCAGACTGATGACACCAATTGGTTGAACGACTTGCCCCGTGAATCCGTGGATTTTACTCTGGCAAGCTTTCACATCATCCATTGAGAGTTTCATTCTATGGAATGCACTGATGAAGAGAACATTGACCGACGCCCCACTATCGACTAAGACCCTTCTAACAATGGTTGGTCCCATGCTAATGGTTATCACCATGGGATCCACCGTTGGAGTTATGAGTCTGTTTGCATCCTCATCTTTGAACACGATATCATCCCATGGAATTCTCGGCATCTTTGCGGACAAAGCTTCATTCATGATCATGAGCTCTTCTTATTTCGGAAGGCTCTTCGTTTCATTAGAGTATTTCACAATATCCTCCCAACTTCTCCTAGCCGGGTGCAGCCCACTTGAAATAGTATTGATGATCAACCTTGGAATAGCAGCGATTGAAACATTCTCATTTTTCTTAGGTTACCCCATAGAGGTTCCTTGGCCTTAAGCATTCAGGGCATTCTACAGGTTTTTTGTATACTGCTGAAGTCTGTTTTTCCTTATTAGTTCTTCAATTAAGCTCTTCAGGTGTCTGCACTCGTTTGTATTATGACTTGGCTTGTTATGAAACCAGCAGAATCTTCCTGACTTGATTGCCGCATCACTGACTTTCACTTGTTTTGGTATCGGGTAATCTTCAGTGCTTTGGTTGCCATGAAGATGTTCTCCACGGTATCACTCAGAGGAGTCAATTCCGAATTCTTAAAGAAACGAAGCTTTTTGTTTGGCCGGTTGCCTCTTTCATCATTCCCTCTTTTTTTATTATCGGAATTCTTCTGGCCACCTTCTACACCATCATTCTTCTTCCCAGGCCGTGCACTGATTTCAGGGACATCAATAGTATAAGCAGGATCCTCATCCACGTCGATACACTCCTCAACTTTGTCAAACAGTTCCTCAAGTGTGCTCGATATCTTTTTCTTAATCCATCATTTGAGCTTCGTTTTCTTACATATGGCTCCCTTCAAAGCCATTAAGACCAAATGTGGTTCATAGTTCCAACCTCAGCTACGGCGGTGTTGAAGCGAGTGAGAAAAGCCCTTATGGATTGCCCTGGCCATTGTTCAAGTTCACTCAATTCCATGACATCTCGTACTTTCGTCGCTTGGAGCTTGAATTGTTCCCGAAACAATTTGGCCAAGGTAACAAAGTCATCCACAGATCTAGGTGGTAGCTTTGTGAACCAAAGTGACGCCACTCCCTCGAGATAAGCCAGAAAATACAAGCACTTCAACTTGTCAATAGCCCGTGCCCCATCCATATGCTAGTCGTAATTGAACAGAAATATGTTGGGGACACTTGTTCCATTGTAAGTCTGGACTATTGGCGGTTTAAATTTGTTTAGATATGGTGTCATTTTTGTCCTCTCTGTGAGTGGGGTTTTGGTGGGAGCAAATCTCCAGTCCTTCTCATAATTTGGCTCCTCGAGCTCTTTTCTATAATTCTGCGCACTATTTCCGTTATGCGTTCTTCTTTATTGAGCTGGATCACGGGGCAAACGTCGTCATCTTTACCGAATGTTTGTCGAAACAAACGGTCGCAGTTTGGATGGTGGGACCCTGGGCCTCCCACTTGAGGAAGTTCCCCTTTGGTGGTTCTAAGCACTTGTCGAGAAGTCGCTTTATCGGTATGGTTGCATGTGGATGCCTTGGCTTCCTTATGTCGAGGATTTTTGGAACTTGTAATCTCTTGAATAGAATCTCCTCGGTTTGGACTTGAAGAAGAGGAGCCCGCGTTCTGCGTACGTGTAACGACCCGGGGGTTTTCGTCTCCGAAAATCGACACAAATACCAATGTCGACTATTCAAACATCGGAAATACCAGATAGTTGACAGAAAGAAGTTAGAGGGTGAGAATAGATAAGATAGAAAATTAGAATAGAAGAAGAAGAAGAACACAACAACATCAGAGTAATATGAATCTCACAGAGGAACGAATAAAATATAGTATACAAAATAACATTGAAAACACAAATATGTGTTTGTATATTAGAGTACAACACTTATATCACAGTGGAAATAAACAATAGCTATAAAATGCTGCTGAAGCCTCTTGCTCCAAGCTCCATCTAGTGTATCTGTAAACACCTGAACTACTTGACTGCCCGTACAAATTTGGGCACCCAAGAGTTTAGGAAAAACAAAACAAAATAAACTTTGGGTCAATCATGGGACTGGTGTGAGTAAACTCCAAACATTTGTTTAAATTTTAAAAATCTTTTCAAAAGAAAAGATAATCGTAAGACCAATCCACACATAAACACGGATGGTTTTTACCTTATGATATCCCAAAACGTTTTTTAAATTCAATAATATCCTGATATTATAATAATGTCTAATAATAAATAATTAACAATCTAACAGAATGCTTGCATCTCACGCTCCACATATATATAGTATACAATCAAAACCGCAGGCGCTTATTGGAGATTGGATTCCGACTATGACAAAGTATGGAACCACTTACCAATAGTGTATCTCTAGAGAGGAATACACTGTGTTCAACAAGAATGTCTTGCAACCCGGCCCATACATGACTGACCACTCATTTTTCTTGAGTGTATCGAATATATTGCCACCTACGGTTGCTAGCAACATAACCGTTTCGGGGAGATACAGAAGCGAAAAGAAGTAACAAATATGAATATTCTCTAGATGGTGACAATACACCATAATGGGGGCGACCCATATAGCCATGCTACCGGCCCGATTTTTATCATTTCCCGGTTGATGAGCTTGAGGTCATAACGTATTTTTTGACAGATCACACCTCCTTTGCTTTGAATGCCACATCGTCATACCCGCCAAATCAAAAATTGATTTCCCCAAAAATATCATGGGTATTAAGCTAAGAGAAACGAATTGCTCCGCCACCAAACGTGGATACATTTGAAGCGATCAACTTATGTGATCCATTAGATATACTCTGTCATACATTAGCCCATACACGTTATCCTAGGTCTGGACAACTGAAGGCACTATTCTATAAATCCATCTTAGGCAATTTCTACCTAGGATCGCCAGAACAGCCCTTGCACAACTTCATCTTTAATTATCTTCATCATATTTGATTCGCAACACTAATTCCCATACAGAGTGGTTTTCAAATAATAAATCTGATCTCGATCTCTCCGTATTGATAATGGAAAATGGTCAAAACTTTGATAGTCGGTGATTTAACTATCAAAGGAAAACATGTGTGCAAACAACGGTTGTATTTCCAAATGGAAACCTTACCGGGCAAATCATCAATCAACACTGATCCCCTTTTTAAATTAATTTATCATTTATTTATTCATTTCTCGATTTCCCATTTCCATACATTCGTAAATCCTTATTTTCTAAATTTAGAAAATATACATTATTAATCATAGGAAAACATTTCTATATTTACTCATATTTCTAATTTTCTATATTAGGAAACATTTCTTATTCTTATTAAGAAAACATTCCCAAAAATCCTTCATTGGATTTAAACAGATGTTAAATAAAACATCGCTATGCCGACTCGTACCATTAACACTTATTAACTAAATTCAATTACTAACCTTCACTGTGGAACCTTAACCATTCCTTAGAAAAAAATGAAGTCAACCAAGTTGGGGTATAACTACCTCTCAGACCTTAACTGAACAACGTTTCTAACCTTGAAATAGACAAAGTTCACATTTTAAATCTTCAACAAACTTCCTTACGTAACTCTCGGATTCTATTTACGAATCCACTTCCTTTATAGAATTCATTTGATTATAATAATAGGGTTATAATCCCATACTTTCGATATATATATAATAACTTAAATATAACTTTTATTTATTTAATTTGGGTAAATAAATAAACAACTAATTTATTACATAAATAAATCTTGATTTAAAATGGGAAAGGAAAAAGTACTTACCAACATTTGATATAGTCAAATTCAAAATGTATAATTCTCCCTCGAATAATCTATATTCGATAACTCTCTCCTGAATAAACTATATTCGATAATCTCTCCTTCGAATAAACTATATTTGATAACTCTCTCCTTCGAGTAAACTATATTCGAAAATCTCTCTTTCGAATAACTATATTCGAAAATCTCCCCTTCGAATAAATATATTCGTAAATCTCCCCTTCGAATAACTATATTCAAAAATTTCCCCTTCGAAAAACTATATTCGATTACTCTATTCCAATAACCAGTATTCGATTAACTCTCATTCGAATAACTAATATTCGATTAACTCTAATTCGATTAACTCTAATCGATTAACTCTAATTCGAATAACTAATATTCGATTAACTCTAATTCCTTTCCCATTCAAATTCCTGTTTGAATTCCTATTCAAAATCCAATCTCCTTATAAATGTTTTAATTTACAAAATAAATTTTTTAATCCGTTGTTCACATCGAATGTGAAAATATTCCCTTTTATATGACCCATTAAGTTTGATTTTGTATTTTTAAATAATATGCCATTTCCAAATTCTATTTATACTTTTATTTATAGAACTATTCATACGAAATCTCCTTCTTGTTTCTAACACTTAAATCTCGTTTATAAATCCTTTTATAGTTGCTACATTCAATTTCAATCTCAAATATCGATGTTAAAACCGATTTTTTTACTTCCGTATATAAATTCAGACTTATATATTCAATTTATCAAATGATAAATTATTTACTTAATTTATAAAACATTATTTATAAATTAATCTTCTACATTTCATCTGTTAAAACAGGTTTCTACTTAATTCTACTTTAAATTAATCTTTCCCATTCATCTATTAAAAAAAGATTTCCATTTATTATTTGTTTCCCACTTATTTATTTTTATAAAGTTCTATTCATTTAATACAATACTCCCTTTTATAACTCCTATTTATTTTCTGAATAATTTACCTTTATAATTCTATTTATAAATGATTCCAAATATATCCTTTTCAATTCTATTTGTAAATGTTTACAAATATTCCCTTTTCAATTCTATTTGTACAAATATTTCCTTTATATATTTCTCTTTATTTCATATAAATATTTCATTTATAAAATTCCTTTTTATTTTATATAAATATTTCCTTTATATAATTCTCTTTATTTCATATAAATATTTCATTTATAAAATTCTGTTTATTTTATACAAATATTTCCTTTATATAATTCTCTTTGTTTCATATATAATCCTTTCTTTAATTTAATTTATTTTCCAACATATTACCTTTTATAATTATATTTATTTCATATAAATATTTCCTTTTATGTAAAATCTATTAATTTTATATAAATATTTTATTTTAAAAATACACTTTGAAAACTCCCTTTTCATATTCCAGTATTTCATATGGTATTTAAAATACCAAATCAAAAGGATCAATCATCATCCAAACACACATAATCAATAACAGATTATATACCACATCATGTATCACAATATATGAAAACGAGTAAATAAATGTTGAGGAATCTAGTTGGATCCCTCCGACCTGTTTCCTTGGATCCACAGATGTTAAACAATATAATGAACATCAATTTCATTTCAACTTGAAATATTCTGATCAATAGAATCAATATTTAATTAATGATAAATATGTATAACTATGTCGATATTTTCAACCAATCAATTAGCAGTTCAACCAACCAATCAACACATAACAATCAACCAATATTTATCAGTTCTAAAAATACATTATGAATTATAAAATGAGTAGAGTTAGTGAGATTTACTCACATTGCACAATCATCGTTAAATAACGATAATTGTCAGTTGATTCAGATAGACAATTTATTTCGCTATAAATTGTAACAAGCTCGAATTCAGTCCCAGTCAGTTCCATTTTATAGCCGTTGTCCATACGATTCTGACGGATCGTGTTTCGTCGGATTCTGCTAATGTATGACGAAGTTATAATTTTATAAGTTATATGTATTTAAAAATACACTAGTTGTACTTGTTTACGCCTTATTGGGCCTTACCTTCTTCAAGCCCACCCAGCACTCCTTCCTGCTCGCACTTCTACTCATGTACCATCTTCTTCCAGTCGTGATATCCCGTTCGAAACTCCAAGCCATTTATCAAACTTCATCCTCAGCATTCTCTCTCCACACTATATTTAAAATCAAACTAAAAATACCAATGCTTCTCTCTTCGAATCCTCTTCCCAATCATAACCACAATACTCCACTCGCAACACTAGACTAAATCGCGTCATCCTCCCATCCACAATGAACGATCGACAAAATTGGTCACCGAGTCCTTCAAGATTTTGTGTACAAGTATTATTTCTCCTCCTCAATCCACAAACGAACTTGAATACATCAACCAATGCTTCAATGTTTCGAATTGTTGAACCCTAATTAGCGGATGCTCATGAACAGCGAGCAAACAGATGTTCGAACATCAAGAAAAGTATACTGGAATAAAGAGAGTGAAAGCAGGAGTTCAAATGCGTGTATATATTGATTTATCGATTTTTGTTTGATTTTTCCTTTGATTTCCCTTTTGGATTTCCTTCACGTTTTCTAAAATAAAATGAAAAGTGGCGGCGCAATTCTTTTGATCAATAGAGAAAGTAGTTTTAGGGTTAGTGAGAGGGTAGGGTGTTTATAGGAAATTTTAAATAATTTTATATTCATTATTGTATTAAATTTTAATTAATCGTTACGAGTATTTATCGTTAAAAAATCTGTATAGTCACATACGATACCCAATTTTGATGAAAATGGACATACACTTGCAGTTCGACATTATGGACCCAACGAAATTTGTTTCGTTGAATTCCGACTCCGTTTGCTCACACAGCGTACTTTTAACTGTCAAAATATCGACTGTTTTTTCACATTAAAATTCGGTACGACCACATACTGACTCTAAAAATCACGGAAATTGAAATCTAGCAGTAATTTAATATTCCGGATCCAACAAAATTAGTTTCATCAAAAACAGAGCTCTTTTACAAAAATGGCTATTTTCTAAGGCTCTAAATAAACCCATTTAAATGTTATTATATTTAAAAATAATTAAATTAAAAATAATAATTTAATATTATCGTATATATTAACACAAAATGTTATCCAGCTCCACAATACAGCTGTCTGGGTTTGCAACTCAATATTTCAAATCCGGGTTAAATCTATATTCAATTTATACTGAAAATCCATTTATAATTTAAATAAATTGTTATAAATTATAAAGGAATTCTATAGCGACTTTTCAAAAATTTTATTTTGACATAACTCAAAATTTACACGACGAAATCCCGAATTTTCTCTTCCATTAGAAAAATATACTTCACCAGCTCCGAACGTTTCTTGTTTCACAGAAATCCGGCTTAAACGGATTTTGTATATTAGTTTAAAGTTCGAATTGCCAAATTATGAACTGTCGCGCCATTTCGAGCTCGATTATAATTATAATATAAATTATATGTTCAAACTTCGTTCACGTAGTAAATTCGTTATTATAATTCAATTCTAAACTGAATTAAATCTCTAATACTATCTAATTTACACAATATTGTGAATTCCACTAATAATGACTATTTCGAAATTAAATATATTATTCTGTTATTTATATTAATTAAATATTCAATATTATTTATCTAAACGACCATTTAAATCTCTAAATCACTATTTATATAATTAAATAAATTATTTATTACCAGAAAAATACGAGACATTACATTCTTTCCCCCTTAAAATAATTTCGTCCTCGAAATTGCTAAGGTAGAAAACAAACCCTGTTAACTGGATTAAAAATTATTAGTTTACTTCCTTAACTTCAATTTTAACTGAATTAATTTATTTCAATTAAATTATTAATTAATTTCTTATACCCGAAAATTTTCAAAAATTCTGAAAATTTTCTAACACCCTAAATTTTCGGAAAATTTCGCCAGCACCTCGTTTGTATGGCTCAATCGATGCAACTACAACTCTCCTCTCTAGGCCTTCTCCAATCCAAAATAAAATCAAATTGCCAAGCAGCTTGCCAAATAGGCTCATAAATCACCAAATTCAAATAAAAGTAAACATGTACCTTTTTGTTTACATATCATTGTATCCTTTCCATCTATCACCGATTCTGCAGATACCAATATCATTCCAATCAACTCTAAACAATTTATCCTCAACATAGCTATTCGCTCATACCCAAGTCAAATTCTATTTCAAACCCAGGTTCCATCCTTCATTCTAAACGCTTAACTCACCAATCCAACAACATTTCAGACTCCTGTATCACTAATCCAATTTTCATTCGATATTTTCTGTTTCAATTCAATTCCAATTACCACTTAACTGGCTTTAATTCAATTTCAATTTATTTCCACATATTTCAATTCAAATTTGTTTTTAATTCAAACAGTCTATTTCTGGGATTTTTAAACTGTTTACCGTTTCCAAAAATCAAACTTTCCTTTTCATGATTTAGAACAACTTATTTTCCCAAAATAATTCGAAAACAAATCTTTGGTAGTAATCTGTCACTTACAACCTCGAAAATGAGCACTGACGATGTGGCCAGCATCATCAGAGTTATTTCCCAGTGATCGAAGTGAGTTCAATACTATATCACTTTTCAAAACTCATATTTAAATATTTCCATTTTGAAATTATTTCAAAATATCATTCACAATGCCTATAAAACAAATTTAAAATCTCCCAAGATTTTAAAATTTCCATATATTTAATCCAAATTCATTTCCAAACATTTATGCCAATTTTAGGAATTTTAATTCCAAATTCTGGTTTTAATTTTAGATTTAATTCATCTGATTTCATATATTATATTCATATGAATTTTGATTGGTTATTTACATAACAATTTCAATTATGACCTTATATGGTTATAACAACAAACAACACGTCCAATATACTATAATATTTCCAATATCTATACTTTCTTTTATGTAAAAAATATAATTTTGGGTAAAATAATTTCATTTACCGTCTTTTCAAAACATATTGTGTCGGTTTATCGTATTCAAGTGTTTAGTAACCCCTATCGGCACAATGGATCAAACTGATCGACCAGAATTCACAAACTACTCAACCAATAAATCTCCACAATATAAAATAATTTTTATAAAGTCTACAAATACGTTCACTCATATATATACACTCAAACTCAATATGGAGTATTACTAACCCCATCTCTACTGAGTCACGCCACTGAGCCAAGGTAATTACTTAACCTTCGGCTCTGATACCACTGTAACGACCCAGGGGTTTTCAACTCCGAAAATCGACACAAATACCAATGTCGACTATTCAGACATTGGAAATACCGGATAGTTGATAGAAAGAAGTTAAAGGGTGAGAATAGATAAGATAGAAAATTAGAATAGAAGAAGAAGAAGAACAAAACAACATCAGAGTAACGCGAATATCACAGCGGAACAAATAAAATATAGTATACAAAATAACATTGAAAACACATATATGTATTTGTATATCAGAGTACAACGTTTACATCACAGCGGAAATAAACAATAGCTATAAAATGCTGCTAAAGCCTCCTGCTCCAAGCTCCATCTAGTGTATCTATAAACGCCTAAACTACTTGACCGCCCGTACAAATTTGGGCATCCAAGAGTTTAGGGAAAACAAAGCAAAATAAACTCTGGGTCAGTCATGGGACTGGTGTGAGTGAACTCCAAACATTTGTTTAACTTTTAAAAATCTTTTCAAAAGAAATGGTAATCATAAGACCGATTCATGCATAAACACGGATGGTTTTTACCTTACGATAACCCAAAACATTTTTGAAATTCAATAATATTCTGATACTATAATAATGTCTAATCACAAATAATTAACAATCTAGCAGAACGCTTGCATCTCATGCTCCATATATATATAGTATATAATCAAAACCGCAGGCGCTTATTGGAGATTGGATTCCGACTATGACAAGGTATGGAACTACCTGATGATAATGTATCTCTAGAGAGGAATACACTGGGTTCAACAAGAACGTCTTGCAACCCGACCCATACATGACCGACCACTCATTTCTCTTGAGATATTGAATATATTATCAACTATAGTTGCTAGCAACATAACCGTTCCCGGGAGATACAGAAGCGAAAAGAAGTAACAAATATGAATATTCTCTAGATGGTGACAATATGCCTTAATGGGGGTGACCCACATAGCCATGTTGCCTGCCTAATTTTTGACATTTCCCAGTTGATGAGGCTTGAGGTCATAACGTATCTTTTGATAGATCACCCCTCCCTTGCTTTGAATGCCACATCGTCATACCCGCCAATCACAAATTGATTTCCCCAAAAATATCACGGGTATAAAGCTAAGAGAAACAAATTCCTTCGCCACCAGATGTGGATACGTTTGAAGCGATCAACTTACTTGATCCATTAGATATACTCTATCAGACATTCGACCATACATGTTATCTTGGCTCTGGACAACCGAAGGCACTATTCTGTAAATCCATCTTAGGCAATTTCTAACGAGGATCGTCAGAACATCCCTTGCACAACTCCGTCTTCAATTATCTTCATCATATTTGATTCCCAATGCTAATGCCCATACGGAGTGGTTTTCAGATAATAAATCTGATCCCGGTCTCTCCGTATTGACAACAGAAAATGTTCAAAACTTTGATAGTCAGTGATTTAACTATCATGTGTGCAAACAACGGTCGTATTTCAAAATGGAAACCTTACCGGGCAAATCATCAATCAACACTGACCCCCTTTATAAATTAATTTATCATTTATTTATTCATTTCCCAATTTCCCATTTCCATACATTCGTAATCCTTATTTTCTAAATTTAGAAAATATACATTATTGATCATTGGAAAACATTTCCATATTTACTCATATTTCTTATTTTCTATATTAGGAAACATTTCTGATTCTTATTTGGAAAACATTCCCAAAGCTCCTTCATTGCATTTAAAAAGATGTTTAAATAAAACATCGCTATGCCGACTCGAACCCTTAACACTTATTAACTAAATTCAATTACTAACCTTCACTATCAAACCTTAACCATTCCTTAGATAAAAATGTAGTGAACCAATTTGGGGTATAACTACCTCTCAGACCTTAACTGAACAACGTTTCTAACCTTGAAATAGATAAAGTTCATATTTTAAATCTTCAACAAACTTCCTTACGTAACTCTCGGATTCTATTTACGAATCCACTTCCTTTATAGAAATCATTTGATTATAATAATAGGGTTATAATCCCATACTTACGATATATATATAATAACTTAAATATAACTTTTACTTTTTAATTTGGATAAATAATTAAAAAACTAATTTATTACATAAATAAATCTTGATTTAAAATCGGAAAGTAAAAAGTACTTTCCTACATTTTATATAGTCGAATTTAAATGTATAATTCTCCCTCGAATAATCTATATTCGATAGCTATCTTCCGATTAAACTATATTCGATAATCTCTCCTTCGAATAAACTATATTTGATAACTCTCTCCTTCGAGTAAACTATATTTGAAAATCTCTCGTTCGAATAACTATATTCGAAAATCTCCCTTTCGAAAAACTATATTCGAAAATCTCTCTTTCGAATAACTATATTCGAAAATCTCCCCTTTGAAAAAATATATTTGATAACTTTATTCCAATAACCAGTATTCGATTAACTCTAATTCGAATAACTAATATTCGATCAACTCTTGTTCGATTAACTCTAATTCGAATAACTAATATTCGATTAACTCTAATTCCTTTCCCATTCAAATTCCCATTTGAATTCCTATTCAAAACCCAATTTCTTTATAAATGTTTTAATTTACAAAATATTTATTTTAATCTATTGTTCACATCGAATGTGAAAATATTCCCTTTTATATGACCCAGTAAGTTTGATTTCGTATTTTTTAATAATATCCCATTTCCAAATTCTATTTATACTTTTATTTATAGAATTATTCGTACAAAATATCCTTTGTATTTCTAACACTTAAATCTCGTTTATAAATCCTTTTTATTGTTGCTACATTCAATTTCAATCTCAAATATCGATGTTAAAACCGATTTTTACTTCCATATATAAATTCAGACTTATATATTCAATTTTTCCAATGATAAATTATTTACTTAATTCATAAAACATTATTTATAAATTAATCTTCTACATTTTATCTGTTAAAACAGATTTCTACTTAATTCTACTTTAAATTAATCTTTCCCATTCATCTGTTAAAATCAGATTTCCATTTAATATTTATTTCCCACTTATTTTCTATTATAAAGTTCTATTCATTTAATACAATACTCCCTTTTATAACTCCTATTTATTTTCTGAATAATATCCCCTTTATAATTCTATTTCTAAATGATTCCAAATATATCCTTTTCAATTCTATTTGTAAATGTTTACAAATATTCCCTTTTGAATTCTATTTGTTTTACAAATATTTCCTTTATATAATTCTCTTTATTTCATATAAATATTTCATTTATAAAACTCTATTTATTTTATATAAATATTTCCTTTATATAATTCTCTTTATTTCATATAAATATTTCATTTATAAAATTTTATTTATTTTATATAGATTTTTCCTTTATATAATTCTCTTTATTTCATATATAATCCCTTTTTTAATTTTATTTATTTTCCAACATATTACCTTTTATAATTATATTTATTTCATATATATATTTCCTTTTATATAAAATCTATTGATTTTATATAAATATTTTATTTTCAAAATACACTTTGAAAATTCCCTTTTCACATTCCAGTATTTCATATGGTATTTAAAATAACAAATCAAAAGGATCAATCATCATCCGAACACACATAATCAATAACAGATTATATACCACATCATATATCACAATATATGAAAAACAGTAAAATAAATGTTGAGGAATCCACTTGGATCCCTCCGACCTATTTCCTTGCATCCACAGATGTTAAACAATATAAATAACATTAATTTCATTTCAACATGAAATATTCTTATCAACAGAATCAATAGTTAATTAACGATATATATATACATATAACTATATCGATATTTTCAACCAATCAATTAGCAGTTCAACCAAACAATCAACACACAACAATCAACCAATATTTATCAGTTCTAAAAGTACGTTATGAAATATAAACTAGCAGAGTTTGTGAGATTTACTCACATTGGACGATCATCGTTAAATAACGATAATTTTCAATTGATCCAGACAAACAATTTATTTCGTTATAAATTGTAACAAGCTCTAATTCACTCCCAGTCACTTCCATTTTATAGCCGTCGTCCATACGATCCTAACGGATCCAATTTCATCGGATTCTACCAATGTATGATGAAGTTATGAAATTTATAAGTTATATGTATTTTAAATACACTAGTTGTACATGTTTACACCATATTGGGCCTTACCTTCTTCAAGCCCACCCAACACTCCTACCTGCACGAACTTCTACTCCTGTAGCATCTTCTTCCAGTCGTGATATCCCGTTCCCGACTCCTAGCCATTTATCAAACTTCATCCTCAACATTATCTCTCCACACTATATTTAAAATCAAACTAAAAATACTAATGCTTCTCTCTTCGAATCCTCTTCCCGATCATACCCACAATACTCCACTCGCAACACCAGACTAAATCGCGTCATCCGCCCATCCACAGTGAACGATCGACAAAACTGCTCACCGAATCCTTCTGGATTTTGTGTACAAGTGTTATTTCTCCTCTTCAATCCACAAACGAACTTGAATACATCAACCAATGCTTCAAAGTTTCGAATTGTTGAACCCTATTTAGCGGATGCTCATGAACAACGAACAAACAGATGTTCGAACATCAAGAAAAGTATACTGGAATAAAGAGAATGAAAGCAGGAGTTCAAATGCATGTATATATTGATATAGCGATTTTTGTTTGATTTTTCCTTTGATTTCCCTTTTGGTTTTCCTTCATGTTTTACTGAAAGAAAATGAAAAGTGTCGGCGCAATTCTTTTGACCAACAGAGAAAGTAGTTTCAGGGTTAGTGAGAGGGTATGGTATTTATAGGAAATTTTAAATAATTTTATATTCATTATTATATTAAATTTTAATCAATCGTTATGAGTATTTATCGTTTAAAAATCTTATAGTCACATACGATACCCAATTTTGACGAAAATGGACATACAATTGCACTTCGACATTACAGACCCAACGAGACATGTTTCGTTGAATTCCGACTCTGTCTGCTCACACAGCGTATTTTTAACCGTCAAAATATCGATTGTTTTTCACATTAAAATTCGGTACGGCCACATACTGACTCCAAAAATCACTAAAATTGAAATCTAGCAATAATTTAATATTTCGGATTCAACAAAATTAGTTTCATCGAAAATGGAGCTCATTTGCAAAAATGGCTATTTTCTAAGGCTCTAAATAAACCCATTTGAATGTTAATATATTTAAAAATAATTAAATTAAAAATAATAATTTAATATTATGATATATATTAACACAGTAAGTTATCCAGCTCCACAATATAGTTGTCTGGGTTTTCAACTCAATATTTCAAATTCGGGTTAAATCTATATTCAATTTATATTGAAAATCCATTTATAATTTAAATAAATCGTTATAAATTATAAAGGAATTCCATAGCGGCTTTTCGAAAGTTTGATTTGGACATAACTCAAAATCTACATGATGAAATCCCCATTTTTCTCTTCTATTAGAAAAATATACTTCACCAGCTCCGAGCGTTTCTTGTTTCATAGAAATCCAGCTTAAAACGGATTCTGTATATTCGTTTAACGTTCGAATCGCCAAATTACGAACTGCCATGCCATTTTGAGTTCGATTATAATTATAATATAAATTATACGTTCAAACTTCGTTGAAATAAGAATTTCGTTATTATAATTCAATTCTAAACTGAATTAAATGTCTAATACTATCCAATTCACACAATATTGTGAATTCCACTAATTTCGACTATTTCGGAATTAAATATATTATTCTATTATTTATATTAATTAAATATTCAATATTATTTAACTAAACGACCATTCAAATCTCTAAATCACTATTTATATAATTAAATAGATTAATTATTATACCAGAAAAATACGGGACATTACAGTACGATTAGTTTGAACGGACTTGGCACGAACGGCATTCATAGTAAGTTTTGTCGTAACGGCTTGCATGGCGAACATGGACTCAAGTTTCTTCAGCATGACATTGCTTGCGATGTCCATTTGGCTTGTTAAAGTCGCGTCAACTTCATCCAATTCTCATCTTGTTACGATGGCTCCGGCCTTAGAACTTTCACCAACATCGAATTGTTTGGTGAGAGGAGTATTCTCATTGTTGGCGACATCGTTGGTATCTTCATCATTTTGACTAGAGACTCTTTTTGATGGTATACCAGGTTTACCCATGATTTCAAGCAAGGACTTGGATTAGGTCGTAATAAAATTTGGCTTAGATTCTTAATGCAAAGTCTTAAACCTTGTGAGAGAGTGTGAGAGAACAGAATATTGAATTGGCCCCACGATGAGCGCCAAATGTTAATCCCGAAATTAGAATCAACACCAAAAGTAACGCAAATACTTAGAAAAGTGTGGAAAATAGAAGAAGTGGAGCCTCTCAATAATAGGAACGCAAATAGAAAACACAACGTTTTATAGTGGTTCGATCAAGCATGATCTACGTCCACTTTAAAGAATGATTCCATTATCACATCAAGAGTTGAAAAGCAAGCATATCTTCTCATTACATTCATCATTAGCCTCACTACCTCTCTCTTAGATCTATTAGAAATGGCTTAGGAGAGACTTGATAGAATTATTCAAAGGTGGTAGGTGATTGAACGAATCTAGACTTTCTCATGAACTTTCGATGAATTTCCACGGCTTCATAATGGATTTGGAGTTTGATCTTCAATTAGAAGTGATTGGAGATGAACAAATTCCTTAGGAAAGGCAAAGAATTGGATTCGACAGCCCTTCAGGTTCATGAAATATCCCCCCTCTTTGAAGTGGAGTTGGACCCCTATTTATAGGAGTGAGGAATGAATGAAATATAGCTCTTCAGGTTTTGGGCCTAGCTATTCAGTATTTACGAAAATGCCACTGCCAGTTGTCGTCAGCGTTTACCAGCTAATTGCCAACTTTCATATATTAGACCGATCCAACTTGTCTCGACCCGATCCATTCTTGGCCGACCCACTTGTTGATGAATACTCCGATCCGCTGTCTTCAAAATTGTCTGACCCAATCTGCCATATGGTGAACTGACCGATGTGAAAACCCGTAACTTCCCCGTAAAGGAAAGTGTCGGATAGTTCGAGAACAAACCACAACAAAACGCAGACGAAAGAACATTTCATTGTATATTACAACAATCCATCAGATTACAAGAATATAGAGAGTATAAATGAATATTACACAGAAATATCAGAGATTTAAATTACATTTAAATACATCGCAGCGGAAAATAATACAATACACAACTAGAAGGAGATATACGGATACAAAGCTTTCCGGATATCGTTCCAGCTGTATACCAGGATCCTGTGAATATAAATCTGCAAAACCAAAACTACTAGCTGCCCGTGTCAAAATAAGGGCACCCAGAGTTTAGGTTAAAACAATAAACTCCAGGTCAGTCATGGGACCGGTGTGAGAACTAAAACAGTTATTAATCTTTATTTTTAAAGTTCGGTAAATCAAGGGACCACGCCATATAACACGGAACGGGTTTCCTCCCAAGAACACCAGTGCATGAAACAACAGCGCAATGCTCAATAAGGAAAAATGAAGCTATTATAAGACCCAGGTCCTATCACACAATGCAACGCAAGCCGGGGGATAGGGGTTTTACCTTATAATAGCTAAGAATGCTTGATACATTTAAAAGAAATCATTTGATACTATAATAAGTGTATAGTGTATAAAACAACTTCAAATCATAAGTATCAATCATAGGCGGCATGAATGCCCCATACCACTATGTCGCCATATATAGGTTATACAATCAAAATCGCAAAGTCACGTATTGGAAGTTGGGTTATCATTTATGGTATGAACCGAGGCTAGGGGCAAGATCCTCACCGATTCGAGACTGTCTAGTCCGAGCCTTAGGAACAGCCGCAACTGCCCCATGGATCGTCAGGGCTGGTCCACCGATGTGGATTATTATGCCTGAACACTACGTTTCCCTGCCCTTTGGGGCGTAAATCTGGCCCGTCAGCCGACCAGAAGCATCGGCCGAAACCGATATCGCGAGGCGCCTCGCTTTTCAGCAAGTAATAATAAGCAACATCCACATGAGTCAAACTCGTCAGCCAGTTCAAGCACTGACGCCACTCCTAACTAGAAAGAAACGCAAGTCCTCCCTGAGGTCCGTCTCCCGTTTTTGGTTCATACCGGGTGTGATACTCGCGAATCAACGTTACACAAAGCTACGCCACACAAGGCCATGCTTTGATCATCAACCACAAGACTTTGCTTTTCAACAGAAGCCTTGATCATTTGCCACTTAAGCATGCCACACAGGCAATTCACTCCATGCGATTGATATCCATCAATATATAACCCCTGAGCTCGTACGTCTCAGAGAAGGGCGTTAAGCAAGAGAATAAATTCTCCGCCGCCAAACAGATATATATTTAATAGAGATCAATCACACGGACTAAAATCCAATGTCAGACACACAGTCCATTTACAAGTCCGTTCTGGGTCTGAACGAAACCGGAGGCACCTAGTACCCCGCATATCCATCGATCTCCAAGTACGTCTGGACGATCACCAACTGTTTCCATCTTCTTGGGTGTACAGCCCAATCAAGATCATCAGTAATTATCCAAATGACGTGAAGACCTCCGGTCTTCGACCATCGTCTTCATCTTCGACATATCGTCGTATCAGTTATTCAGAATGGGATAAACCCGGTCTTTCCAAATAACTCGCGTATATTTTAAATAAGTGTTACACAAACACAACATACGCCTCATTCCAATTCATCAGTCACTAACCGTAAATTAATCAAGAGAATAATTTCCCAAATATTAACCCCGAAGGCCGAAACCAACATCAGATCAATATCCAGAAAACCATTCTGCTTAGCTAACCGACAGTTAGTTTCTAAATTTCACATTCATAGGGAAAAGTTCCCGTTAATTTTATCTAAGATAAATTCCTTGAATTTATTCTTTAATCATCTTTTGAATTTCAATTCAAACTAGTCGGGATTAACGAACTTTACCGAAGTAATCATTTGTTTTAATTTCCCAATCCCAACCTATTCATCCCATGAAGTAAAACTAGTAGTACTTCATATCTAACACCACAGTGTTATCGGTAATTCAATTACCATTTCACGTTCAAATCTAATTAAAGATTTAACTATCGCTTGGAGTAAAACTGGTGATACTCCATTCTCGATCTTTTCAATCTATTTAAAGATTCATTAAAACTCCACTTAGTTTTAATCATTAACTGGGTTAAAGAATCAGTGTCATTTAAAACACAGTTCACGATAAACCCAAAATCACATTCCATTAATTATCGGGTTAAAGAACGAGTGTTATTTTAAAAACACTGTCCACGATAAACCCAAAAATCAGTATCCATTCAATTCCAATTAAATATTATTTAATTGGTACACTTCATTAAATCTAAATACAAAGATTTAATCTTTTCTCAACTGGGTTCAAGAACAGTGTTAGTGAAGACACCATTCACGACAAACCCAAATCACATTTGATATTAAATACAAGGCTCAGAATAGAAAATATATCGGCTTATATTCAATATCAAATTCTACGACTAACCAATGTCGTATTGGAAATAACGATATAAATATATATCTTTCAAATTTCCATAACAACACCTGTATAATCACGAATTCCAACATCGAAATATTCCGAAGACAATTTCGATTCAAATCCATTCCAGTGCAATCATTGGAAATTCTGGTTATTTTCAAAACCATTTCAAATTCAATTTATTTACTTAAAATAAATAGAATTATAATTCTAGTTCAAAACTAGTTTATTTCGATAAAAATCTATTTTTATCTTTTCAAATATGGAATTTTTCATCCCAATTCTTTCTAAATCATTTCTTATGATTTTACACAAATTATTACTATTTTTAATAATTTTATCAAGGCCCGTACAGTCGATTTCCACCAATGGCCATCGAACTGCACTTATAGCGACCTTTTTCGAATTTGATTTGGACGTATCTCCAAATCCAACCGTTATATTTCAAATTTCAAATATTCGTTAGAAAGCTCTTTTCGATACGAACCCAACGGTTCCGGTTTTAGGAGAATCCGACGGTCGGATCTCCCGTAATGTCCGTTTGAAATAAATGGTCGAAATTCACGAACTGCCGCGGCGCGGCGCGTTCTTTTAAGGCCATTATATTATATATATATAATATATATTTCGTCGATTTCTATTTAAAACGATTTATATAAATAGTTTAAATTCATTTTCAAAAGCAATTTCCACTTCCATTTCAATTCAAATCATTTCGAAATCGTTTTCAATTCAATTCATTTCGAAATCGTTTTCAATTCAATTCATTTCGAAATCGTTTTCAATTCAATTCATTTCGAAATCGTTTTCAATTCAATTCATTTTGAAATCGTTTTCAATTCAATTCATTTCGAAATCGTTTTCAATTCAATTCATTTCGAAATCGTTTTCAATTCAATTCATTTCGAAATCGTTTTCAATTCAATTCATTTCGAAATCGTTTTCAATTCAATTCATTTCGAAATCGTTTTCAATTCAATTCATTTCGAAATCGTTTTCAATTCTTTCGAAATCGTTTTCAATTCAATTCATTTCGAAATCGTTTTCAATTCAATTCATTTCGAAATCGTTTTCAATTCAATTCATTTCGAAATCGTTTTCAATTCAATTCATTTCGTTATCGTTTTATATTCGATTCAATTCAAATTGGTTTTCTATTCGATTCAATTCGTTGTATATTCCATTGAAATCAAATTCGTTATATATTCAAAACAAATTCGATTCGAATTCGTTTTCTATTCAATTTGATTCAAATTTCATTTCAAAATATTCGATTTCGAAATCACTTTTCAATATTCATTTTAAAATGAATAAAATCGATATAAATATCATTCACGTCATAATGGCGTCAATCTAATCAACACGGCTTCATATATTTCCAATTTCAAATATTCTATTTCAAATATTTTTATTATTAAAATATTTCGTTCAACACATGACCAATCTCAATGAATGAGTACTGTCAACACATGAACCTTTATTTTATATTAATAAAGATGTAAATTTTATTACTAAAATATTTCGTTCAACACATGACCAATCTCAATGGATGAGTATTGTCAACACATGAACCTTTATTTTATATTATTCTTTATTTTCTAAATTGGAATGAGGCCCAATCAATCACCATATAATGTTAATTATATGGATTTTCATACAACACATGTATATAATAGCATTGAAAAATAATCAACCATCAACCAAAGTGCACTACACTGTATAAGCATCAAATATAGATATCTAACGCTTATAACAGCCTGTCAATCAATCGATTGACATATTTAATCAATCAGGATGAGTGAACTTCAAATTTCATCCCAACACCCGTGTGGGGTTTCAAACAATCAAACACAGATTTTAGTTGTGCAGTTGGGCGATGTGTAAAATTTACCGTCCCAATCAATGTCAGTCAAATCGGTGTACATAAACAAACCGTCCGGTTTGTAAATGAATATTTATTTATTCACATTCACTATATTCATATTCACATTAAAAATTATATTTTTAATGATAAAAAATTTTATTCAACCTATGAAAATGTTCTATTCAGTTCATTTATTCAATAAAATGATATTTTTATTTTCTAACATATTTTAGAAAATTTCGGCGGCATAACGGCACGATACTAGAAACGGGACGAGGCCTAGCCTTATCCCCGGTCTAGTGAAGGCCCACGCCATTCACACATCAATCAAATCAGTTTCATTTCACCAAACAATTCAATTCAAACCAAAGCGTCTAACTAATTTATGCAACCAAACAAACAAGTCCATGGTCTGTGGACGATTGTGTCGGGTGCTACTAAGCACCGTCTGCATCCTAGTATATATATATAACTAGAAAAGAAATTGAAAGGTGAGAAATTCTCACAAATAGCTATCCAATCATCTTGACTCTTCTTTGATAGAAGTCATCATCGTTATTGCATCTTCGTCATCTTCGTTGCTCGTAGCCTCTACATATATAAAAATCACACATTTTTATATTTTGATGTCTTTAAAATAAAAATCACATTTTTATTTATTCACTTTCAATTTAAAAATCATATTTTTATAATCGCTTCATACATTTAAAAATCGAATTTTCACTTTGACGCTATATGGATAAAAATTCTATTTTTATTCAACGGTGTTATTATTTAAAAAAAAATAAGGCTCCCTTTTTCTTATTAAAAAAAATATATAAAAAAAAAGACTGAAAAGAAAATAATATTTTTATATATATAAAAAAAAAAGAGATTTTAATTCAATGTTAATATACTTTAAAAATCAGAAAATAAATTCACTGCTATTTGTAAAAGTAAAAAAAAAAATACAAAAAAAAAATAAGGGAAAAAGCTCACTGCAAATTCGAGGACTACCTTCCATCTTCATCCCGTAGCAGGAACCCACGCTTCGCAGAAAAGGATCGCCGTCGCACCTCGATGACGATGACCAGAGCTATATCAGGGTGTCCCCCTCCAACCGCCTCGAAGCCTCCTACCCCCACCGAGCTCAACGTCGAACTCGCCCCACTGTAGAAGCCGGAATGTGGCTTCGAACGGCCGCCGTTTGAGGCGCGAAATCAGCCTCCACGGTAAAGGAATATTGATCACTTCCATTCAAGTTGCAGATCTCGAAATGCTCTCTTATTTCTGCTTTATAAGATTAGCGAAATGATTTGCGGATTAAACGATTTCGATGGAAGAATTTTCGGGCGATTCTGGCCCTTAATATTTGCAGCGGCGGCTTGGATGTTGAATGAGGGCTTGGGGATATTTTCTAGGGTTATATAATATTTAAATAATATTATTTAATTCAAAAAGTAAGGTTTTGCATACGAACTCCAAACCAAACCCAACGACTGTCGCCCCTAGCTAATTACCCCCATTCCGAACACAATGAGATAGGTCCCGCAAGCTGATTCGACTGTTTCGATCCGTTTTCGCTGAAATTAAAATATAAATCCATATATTCAATTTTAAACGTACATTTCAATTTCCCGGGGCCACATACGGACCCGAAAAATTCCCGAAAAATATTTTCTAGCTTCGTATTGACGATACGGTCCTAACAAAACTAGTTTTGTTGAATTCTGAGACCGTTGGAAAAATGGCCATTTTCCAGTCGATTAAAATCAACTGAAACTGGTCAAACACGTTTTCCTTTTCCACGCTCACATATTGATTCGAAAAATTACGAAAATTGAAATCTAGCAATAACTTTACATCGCGGACCCAACAGAAGTGGTTTCATCGAAATCCGAGGTCGTTTGCAAAATTCCCATTTTTAAGGGCTTGAATTCCATAGCGACTATTCAGAATTTTCAACTGGACATATCTTTTGATTCCCGCTATGAAATCTCAATTTTCCGTATTCGTTGGAAAGATATTCTCAATTAGATTCCATTATTTTTGGTTTCACTAAAATCCGGTTTATTTTGCACCCGGTACATTCAATCGAAGTTTGAAATCGAATTATCGAACTACCGCGCCATTTTCAATTCTATTTATAATTATATATAATTATTTATATTCTAACGACGACGTATATAAATATATACGTTCGAATTATATTCAAAATAAATTTCTCGTCGATATTATTTAAAATAATTTATTTTAAATATTCAAAATTCGCTAAAATTGCCAAAATAAAAATTTTAAACTGGCCCAGACTTTCGGGTTGTTACAATCTCCCCCACTTAAAACTTTTCGTCCCCGAAAAGGAACAAAGTCGAAAGTGGTTTGATTAATCAACTCTATGTTCGATCTGGCTTGCATTCTCCAACTTTTCAGTTTCTGAGAATTTTCAAATTTTCAAAAATTTGGCTAACACCCTAAATTTTCGAAATATTTCGCCATAACCTCCCCTGCACCGGGAGCATCGGGGAGTTTCAAATAGCTTCCCCGGTCCTTCTAATCTCAAAAAGAAAAAGAAAAAGCCAAGCGGCTAGCCAATAGGCTCATAAAATCATCATCACCCAAACAAAACAGAAAATTATGTAGTAAACATGTACCTATTTCTCGGGCAAACAAATTTTATTCTTCGGCTCTAGCCTCCTTGCTATGACCTGTTCAATGCAAGTATATGTATGTGCAAGCAAATGCGACCAATTTTCAATATAATTCAATATTTGATGCAATTAGGCATAATGGTTCAAAATTAGCAAACAAATAAACAAACAACACAAACATCAATCAATTAGTGAATTAGAGTTTCAAATTCATAATTTTGATACATATACAAAAATCATGTTTTTGATGCCAAATCACAACAATGTGTTCTAACTATACTAGTTTTGATTCTCACACCAGTCTAATGGAAATATATAGAAAATCACACCTTCGAAACTCGAACACACACTACTGATGCTATATAGTCATCAGTAGAATCATCTCCGGGCGACTAGAGTGTGACTCTATATCTATCTAATATATTAAAACTTCGAATATACGTTCATGACGCGTATATGCAAAACCTTTATATATCGGATTGTCCATATTCAAAATAAATAAATAATCAAATACATTTAAAATGATTTAGATTTTCAAAACAAAAACTGTTTTCATTTTAAAAATATACTCTTCACACTCGTCCTAGGATACTACTGATCCCATCTCTAACGAGTCATTCTAATTGGATATTACTAATCCCATATCTGATGAATTCTTTCGTACGGTTCTAATGTGCCTTGTTCTTTGAGCTTGGTAAACCAAAGCTCTGATACCAACTGTGAAAACCTGTAACTTCCCCGTAAAGGAAAGTGTCGGATAGTTCGAGAACAAACCACAACAAAACGCAGACGAAAGAACATTTCATTGTATATTACAACAATGCATCAGATTACAACAATATACAGAGTATAAATGAATATTACACAGAAATATCAGAGATTTAAATTACATTTAAATACATCGCAGCGGAAAATAATACAATACACAACTAGAAGGAGATATACGGATACAAAGCTTTCCGGATATCGTTCCAGCTGTAAACCAGGATCCTGTGAATATAAATCAGCAAAACCAAAACTACTAGCTGCCCATGTCAAAATAAGGGCACCCAGAGTTTAGGTTAAAACAATAAACTCCAGGTCAGTCATGGGACTGGTGTGAGAACTAAAACAGTTATTAATCTTTATTTTTAAAGTTTGGTAAATCAAGGGACCACGCCGTATAACACGGAACGGGTTTCCTCCCAAGAACACCAGTGCATGAAACAACAACGCAATGCTCAATAAGGAAAAATGAAGCTATTATAAGACCCAGGTCCTATCACACAATGCAACGCAAGCCGGGGGATAGGGTTTTTACCTTATAATAGCCAAGAATGCTTGATACGTTTAAAAGAAATCATTTGATACTATAATAAGTGTATAGTGTATAAAACAACTTCAAATCATAAGTATCAATAATAGGCGGCATGAATGCCCCATACCACTATGTCGCCATATATAGGTTATACAATCAAAATCGCAAAGTCACGTATTGGAAGTTGGGTTATCATTTATGGTATGAACCGAGGCTAGGGGCAAGATCCTCACCGATTCGAGACTGTCTAGTCCGAGCCTTAGGAACAGCCGCAACTGCCCCATGGATCGTCAGGGCCGGTCCACCGATGTGGATTATTATGCCTGAACACTACGTTTCCCCGCCCTTTGGGGCGTAAATCTGGCCCGTCAGCCGACCAGAAGCATCGGCCGAAACCGATATCACGAGGCGCCTTGCTTTTCAGTAAGTAATAATAAGCAACATCCACATGAGTCAAACTCGTCAGCCAGTTCAAGCACTGGCGCCACTCCTAACTAGAAAGAAACGCAAGTCCTCCCTGAGGTCCGTCTCCCGTTTTTGGTTCATACCGGGTGTGATACTCGCGAATCAACGTTACACAAAGCTACGCCACACAAGGCCGTGCTTTGATCATCAACCACAAGACTTTGCTTTTCAACAGAAGCCTTGATCATTTGCCACTTAAGCATGCCACATAGGCACTTCACTCCATGCGATTGATATCCATCAATATATAACCCCTGAGCTCGTACGTCTCAGAGAAGGGCGTTAAGCAAGAGAATAAATTCTCCGCCGCCAAACAGATATATATTTAATAGAGATCAATCACACGGACTAAAATCCAATGTCAGACACACAGTCCATTTACAAGTCCGTTCTGGGTCTGAACGAAACCGGAGGCACCTAGTACCCCGCATATCCATCGATCTCCAAGTACGTCTGGACGATCACCAACTGTTTCCATCTTCTTGGGTGTACAGCCCAATCAAGATCATCAGTAATTATCCAAACGACGTGAAGACCTCCGGTCTTCGACCATCGTCTTCATCTTCGACTTATCGTCGTATCAGTTATTCAGAATGGGATAAACCCGGTCTTTCCAAATAACTCGCGTATATTTTAAATAAGTGTTACACAAACACAACATACGCCTCATTCCAATTCATCAGTCACTAACCGTAAATTAATCAAGAGAATAATTTCCCAAATATTAACCCCGAAGGCCGAAACCAACATCAGATCAATATCCAGAAAACCATTCTGCTTAGCTAACTGACAGTTAGTTTCTAAATTTCACATTCATAGGGAAAAGTTCCCATTAATTTTATCCAAGATAAATTCCTTGAATTTATTCTTTAATCATCTTTTGAATTTCAATTCAAACTAGTCGGGATTAACGAACTTTACTGAAGTAATCATTTGTTTTAATTTCCCAATCCCAACCTATTCATCCCATGAAGTAAAACTGGTAGTACTTCATATCTAACACCACAGTGTTATCGGTAATTCAATTACCATTTCATGTTCAAATCTAATTAAAGATTTAACTATCGCTTGGAGTAAAACTGGTGATACTCCATTCTCGATCTTTTCAATCTATTTAAAGATTCATTAAAACTCCACTTAGTTTTAATCTTTAACTGGGTTAAAGAATCAGTGTCATTTAAAACACAGTTCACGATAAACCCAAAATCACATTCCATTAATTATCGGGTTAAAGAACGAGTGTTATTTTAAAAACACTGTCCACGATAAACCCAAAAATCAATATCCATTCAATTCCAATTAAATATTATTTAATTGGTACACTTCATTAAATCTAAATACAAAGATTTAATCTTTTCTCAACTGGGTTCAAGAACAGTGTTAGTGAATACACCATTCACGACAAACCCAAATCACATTTGATATTAAATACAAGGCTCTGAATAGAAAATATATCGGCTTATATTCAATATCAAATTCTACGACTAACAAATGTCGTATTGGAAATAACGATATAAATATATATCTTTCAAATTTCCATAACAACACCTGTATAATCACGAATTCCAACATCGAAATATTCCGAAGACAATTTCGATTCAAATCCATTCCAATGCAATCATTGGAAATTCTGGTTATTTTCAAAACCATTTCAAATTCAATTTATTTACTTAACGTAAATAGAATTATAATTCTAGTTCAAAACTAGTTTATTTCGATAAAAATCTATTTTTATCTTTTCAAATATGGAGTTTTTCATCCCAATTCTTTCTAAATCATTTCTTCTGATTCTACACAAATTATTACTATTTTTAATAATTTTATCAAAGCCCGTACAGTCGATTTCCACCAATGGCCATCGAACTGCACTTATAGCGACCTTTTTCGAATTTGATTTGGACGTATCTCCAAATCCAACCGTTATATTTCAAATTTCAAATATTCGTTAGAAAGCTCTTTTCGATACGAACCCAACGGTTCCGGTTTTAGGAGAATCCGACGGTCGGATCTCCCGTAATGTCCGTTTGAAATAAATGGTCGAAATTCACGAACTGCCGCGGCGCGGCGCGTTCTATTAAGGCCATTATATTATATATATAATATATATAATATATATTTCGTCGATTTCTATTTAAAACGAATTATATAAATAGTTTGAATTCGTTTTCAAAAGCAATTTCCACTTCCATTTCAATTCAAATCATTTCGAAATCGTTTTCAATTCAATTCATTTCGAAATCGTTTTCAATTCAATTCATTTCGAAATCGTTTTCAATTCAATTCATTTCGAAATCGTTTTCAATTCAATTCATTTCGAAATCGTTTTCAATTCAATTCATTTCGAAATCGTTTTCAATTCAATTCATTTCCAAATCGTTTTCAATTCAATTCATTTCGAAATCGTTTTCAATTCAATTCATTTCGAAATCGTTTTCAATTCAATTCATTTCGAAATCGTTTTCAATTCAATTCATTTCGAAATCGTTTTCAATTCAATTCATTTCGAAATCGTTTTCAATTCAATTCATTTCGAAATCGTTTTCAATTCAATTCATTTCGAAATCGTTTTCAATTCAATTCATTTCGTTATCGTTTTATATTCGATTCAATTCAAATTGGTTTTCTATTCGATTCAATTCGTTGTATATTCCATTGAAATCAAATTCGTTATATATTCAAAACAAATTCGATTCGAATTCGTTTTCTATTCAATTTGATTCAAATTTCATTTCAAAATATTCGATTTCGAAATCACTTTTCAATATTCATTTTAAAATGAATAAAATCGATATAAATATCATTCACGTCATAATGGCGTCAATCTAATCAACACGGCTTCATATATTTCCAATTTCAAATATTCTATTTCAAATATTTTTATTATTAAAATATTTCGTTCAACACATGACCAATCTCAATGAATGAGTATTGTCAACACATGAAACTTTATTTTATATTGATAAAGATGTAAATTTTATCACTAAAATATTTCGTTCAACACATGACCAATCTCAATGGATGAGTATTGTCAACACATGAACCTTTATTTTATATTATTCTTTATTTTCTAAATTGGAATGAGGCCCAATCAATCACCATATAATGTTAATTATATGGATTTTCATACAACACATGTATATAATAGCATTGAAAAATAATCAACCATCAACCAAAGTGCACTACACTGTATAAGCATCAAATATAGGTATCTAACGCTTATAACAGCCTGTCAATCAATTGATCGACATATTTAATCAATCAGGATGAGTGAACTTCAAATTTCATCCCAACACCCGTGTGGGGTTTCAAACAATCAAACACAGATTTTAGTTGTGCAGTTGGGCGATGTGTAAAATTTACCGTCCCAATCAATGTCAGTCAAATCGGTGTACATAAACAAACCGTCCGGTTTGTAAATGAATATTTATTTATTCACATTCACTATATTCATATTCACATTAAAAATTATATTTTTAACGATAAAACATTTTATTCAACCTATGAAAATGTTCTATTCAGTTCATTTATTCAATAAAATGATATTTTTATTTTCTAACATATTTTAGAAAATTTCGGCGGCATAACGGCACGATACTAGAAACGGGACGAGGCATAGCCTTATCCCCAGTCTAGTGAAGGCCCACGACATTCACACATCAATCAAATCAATTTCATTTCACCAAACAATTCAATTCAAACCAAAGTGTCTAACTAATTTATGCAACCAAACAAACAAGTCCATGGTCTGTGGACGATTGTGTCGGGTGCTACTAAGCACCGTCTGCATCCTAGTATATATATATATAACTAGAAAAGAAATTGAAAGGTGAGAAATTCTCACAAATAGCTATCCAATCATCTTGACTCTTCTTTGATAGAAATTTTAATCGTTATTGCATCTTCGTCATCTTCGTTGCTCGTAGCCTCTACATATATAAAAATCACACATTTTTATATTTTGATGTCTTTAAAATAAAAATCACATTTTTATTTATTCACTTTCAATTTAAAAATCATATTTTTATAATCGCTTCATACATTTAAAAATCGAATTTTCACTTTGACGCTATATGGATAAAAATTCTATTTTTATTCAACGGTGTTATTATTTAAAAAAAATAAGGCTCCCTTTTTCTTATTAAAAAAAATATATAAAAAAAAGACTGAAAAGAAAATAATATTTTTATATATATAAAAAAAAGAGATTTTAATTCAATGTTAATATACTTTAAAAATCAGAAAATAAATTCACTGCTATTTGTAAAAGTAAAAAAAAAACAAAAAAAATACAAAAAAAAAATTAAGGGAAAAAGCTCACTGCAAATTCGAGGACTACCTTCCATCTTCATCCCGTAGCAGGAACCCACGCTTCGCAGAAAAGGATCGCCGTCGCACCTCGATGACGATGACCAGAGCTACATCAGGGTGTCCCCCTCCAACCGCCTCGAAGCCTCCTACCCCCACCGAGCTCAACGGAGAACTCACCCCACTGTAGAAGCCGGAATGTGGCTTCGAACGACCGCCGTTTGAGGCGCGAAATCAGCCTCCACGGTAAAGGAATACTGATCACTTCCATTCAAGTTGCAGATCTCGAAATGCTCTCTTATTTCTGCTTTATAAGATTAGCGAAATGATTTGCGGATTAAACGATTTTGATGGAAGAATTTTCGGGCGATTCTAGCCCTTAATATTTGCAGCGGCGGCTGGGATGTTGAATGAGGGCTTGCGGATATTTTCTAGGGTTATATAATATTTAAATAATATTATTTAATTCAAAAAGTAGGGTTTTGCATACGAACTCCAAACCAAACCCAACGACTGTCGCCCCTAGCTAATTACCCCCATTCCGAACACAATGAGATAGGTCCCGCAAGCTGATTCGACTGTTTCGATCAGTTTTCGCTGAAATTAAAATATAAATCCATATATTCAATTTTAAACGTACATTTCAATTTCCCGGGGCCACATACGGACCCGAAAAATTCCCGAAAAATATTTTCTAGCTTCGTATTGACGGTACGGTCCTAACAAAACTAGTTTCGTCGAATTCTGAGACCGTTGGAAAAATGGCCATTTTCCAGTCGATTAAAATCAACTGAAACTGGTCAAACACGTTTTCCTTTGCCACGCTCACATACTGATTCGAAAAATTACGAAAATTGAAATCTAGCAATAACTTTACATCGCGGACCCAACAGAAGTGGTTTCATCGAAATCCGAGGTCGTTTGCAAAATTCCCATTTTTAAGGGCCTGAATTCCATAGCGACTATTCAGAATTTTCAACTGGACATATCTTTTGATTCCCGCTATGAAATCTCAATTTTCCGGATTCGTTGGAAAGATATTCTCAATTAGATTCCATTATTTTTGGTTTCACTAAAATCCGGTTTATTTTGCACCCGGTACATTCAATCGAAGTTTGAAATCGAATTATCGAACTACCGCGCCATTTTCAATTCTATTTATAATTATATATAATTATTTATATTCTAACGACGACGTATATAAATATATACGTTCGAATTATATTCAAAATAAATTTCTCGTCGATATTATTTAAAATAATTTATTTTAAATATTCAAAATTCGCTAAAATTGCCAAAATAAAAATTTTAAACTGGCCCAGATTTTCGGGTTGTTACAACCGACCCGATCCACCCAAATGGTCCGATCCACTTTTTGTTTGACAGACCGATCAGATATCATTGGATTTAGACTAATCCTCTTCATCACACAATGCACCGATCCGATCCACTTGACTATGCCCACCTGACCCACTATCTTAGACCGACCCGATCCATTTCATTGTGAGATTTGACCGACCCATATCAATTCGCATACAATTTTGTGGATAACTGTGGTTCGGCTCATTTATCTATGATTTTTTGGGGTTTGAAAATATCTATATTAGGCGTCGAGTTTGAGTGCAACGCGTATGTACTCGGGTTTATCGGCTATGTGTTGATTCTAGGAATGGATTAGCTTACCATGTATGGTGCCATTCTAGATTGTGATATGAGGGTTGTTAGGATTTTGACTTGTCATGAGAGGACCCTCGAGATTTCTCGTGACCCGCAAGGGTCTGTCATGCTTAGTTTCCTAGGATTTATTGAGGCATCTATCGATGATCTACGATCGGTACCAATAGTTGTGAGTATCTTGATGTTTTTGATGAGGAATGGGGTTTACCCCGAGGCACGAGATTGGTTTTCGCATATACTTGGTGGACAACGCAAAGCTAGTTGCATTGCCTGTGCGACATGTCGGAACTTGATAAGCAAGTAGGGGAGCTACTTGAGAAGAGGTTTGATAGGTGAATCATATTTGGATGGGAAACCTATTGAAGACAGTCCTTGAGGAGGCTCATCATTCTAAGATGACTATTCATCCAAGCGGCGATAAAATGTATAGAGTTCGAGGTAGTAGAGCCAAACTTGCGAAAGGAAGTGAAAGTAGAGAAGGAAGCAATGATTGGATGAATTCCGACTTGCATACTTTGATTAGAGGTTAAGAAACTATAGAGAGGTTAGGTTAATAAAAGTGCAATAAGGTGATGACAGCGAGGATGCGACTTAGGAGACTGAAGATAAAGATAACGCTTCATACCCTTTCTTTTTTGGGACTATGTTCTTAACTTCTTTTTCCAAAGTTTTTTATTCGTACTTGTTTCTATCATTCGTCTGTATCCTATCGATCGAATCTTTGACCTTTAGGTAGGAAATCCCATGATTGAAAACATGTGTTTGAAACATGTTAGGTTTCATGGATGCATGTGGATGCAAGTGTTTACTGGTGGTTGCTCGTGGATGCCTATACACACACATTAGGCACTAGATCGGCTCAATCACTCAAATACTGCATATGGATGTCTGTGCATTTTTCTTTTCTTAAATGGATGAAAATGAATGTATCACCATATGGATGTTACATTTGGATGGATGATTGGTCACACATATAGAACTTACATGTTATAATAGGATTATTTGCATACATATTGGATATGTGGCACTAACATACATTGCATTAAGAAGGTCAACTGAGTTATTAGACTGCCTGATTTTCGCATTAGTATTGGGACATATACACACACCTTTGCATATGTTCATATAAGCATTAGAAAATTTTAAGGAAAGTGGATGCCTGTGATTCATAGATGAGTAGATCGATGATGGATGGTAGGACACATTCTTCTTAACTTGGAGATTTCGGGGATGAAATCCTTTGAGTAAGGGAGAATGTAACACCCCATATTTTTAACTACACTAAAGAGGACAAATTAAAGAATAATTAATTTAATATTAAGAATTAAGGGAAATGGACTACCTCATTTCGTCCGTTCTTGAAATTCTGAGCAACATAGACACCTGGTTTGCATAAAACGGATAACCTATGAAGAAGTTATGAACAGAGAAGTTTGACGATCAAAGCAGGGATAACTGGCGCACTTAACAAGTGCACCAAGTCAATTTTACACTGGTGCACCTGCCAAGTGCGCCCATAGTGTTTTTTTGGGTATCCGTGCCATTTTCAAGTGGGTGGCGACCCATGACCTGATTCAACCTAGGGCTGAGGTGACATTCGAATTCTGGGGCTGGCAGCTATAAATGTTTCTTCATTTCACTTGTTTTCTCATTCTAAAAACAATGGAGGCCAGATGCTGTCAGTGTGAACTGAATCTAACATTTTCTTCTTCTACAAATCAAGTGCCTCAAGTATAGATCTGAGATTCAAATTTCAGTTTTCTCCTTCTATTCTCATAGATCAGATCCTTGTGAGCATAGTTACTTTTAGGTTTAAATGATTAAAAGTAAACATGTTATGACTATGATTTGGATATACACCTGTGATTAAATCATCTTGGACTTATCATATTTTTTTAAACTAAAATATTCTATGGCTTGGATCTCAATATTTATCATATTAGATCTATTGTAAACTTTGAATCTATGACATCCATGGATCTTAACTTGTACTATGCTAGATCTACTTCTATAGATATAATTCATTTTTGATGTCATATTTGGGATCGGAACTTGTATTATGTTAGATCTACTTCTATATATCTAATACATTTGTGATGTCATATTTGGGATCTTAACTTGTACTATGCTAGATCTACTTCTATAGATCTAATTCACTTGTGATGACATGTTTGGGATCTTAAATTGTACTATGTTAGATCTATTTTCATTAGATCTAATCCTTTTGTGGTTAATTCATCATGTCACATATGCGGATCTTACCTTTTCTCTAATTTGTGGTTAATTTGGGATTATCAGTATATGGACAATTGAACCTTCATTTAGATCTAGTTTTATCATTACCCTTTTTACTAGATTTGTTTTTATGTCCACCTTAATTATCATATTGTGATTAATTAAAATCTATTATTACTGGACATATGAATTCTTATTTGGATCTGTTCATCCTAAGTATTGGATCTAGTTTTATCATTTCTCTTTTTACTAGATCTGTTTTTATGCCCACCTTATTATGCCTATTACTTGTCTATGCCAGCATATATGTTCATGTCAATTTTGTCATTTTTCCCACCACCTTTCCCTTTTATTGTTCATGACTAGGCTATTTTCGAGCCTAGATGTCACCAAATATTTGCGAATACGTTAGTTAAGGAATGGGGGGAAAATGTTAGAATTGGCATAATTTAAATAATGTTTATATGAATTGGACATATAATTCAGAAGGGGCAAGTGGAGACATAAATACCTATAAATACATAGGTAAGAATTAGATAAAAATGGAATGTTTAATAATTACAATTAGAAACTGTAATTGCACTTATGACACGAGGTTAGGTTTCATTAGTGGTGGAAGTCTGCCTGGACCCGACGGGCATATCCAGTAGCCACTAATGCTGAACCTAATTTAGGAGGTCTAAGTGCGCAAATACGAGACGGGCTATGACACGAGGTTAGGCCCAACTGTGGAATAAGACTGCCTGGAACTGACCGACATATCCAACATCCACAAGTTGTAGGCCTAATGTGGGAGGTCTAGCCCATTATAAACCACAAATGAACATGGTAATAAATTGGACTACTTAGTCTAATCTAATCCATAAGGGATTGTACGAATATGAACTATAGTTAGGGTTAATTAAAATTGATTGGACAGTGGGTGGGTTAAGAAAATCTTGTGTAGGTGGGTAATATTAGTATATATAGGTCCATAAACTTAACCGTTAAATAAACATGCTTGAATCAGTGGGAGGGTTAAGTAAATCTTGGGTAGGTGGGTAATATTAGTATATATAGGCCCACAAACTTAACCTTTAAAAAACATGCTTGGATCAGTAGGAGGATTAAGTAAATCATGGGTAAGTGGGTAATATTAGTATATATTGGCATACAAACTTAACCGTTAAATAAACATGCCTAAATCAGTGGGAGGGTTAAGTAAAACTTGGGTAGGTGGGTAATATTTACATATAGGCCCACAAACTTAACATGATAAGGTTATGTAATTAAAGACACCTAGTGGTATACATAACCGGAGGGAATAATAAAGTAATGTAATTAAAGACACCTTTTAGGGTTAGCATAACTGATAGAAATGAATAGGACTATGTAATAAAAGATACCTAGTGGTATACATAGTCAGTGAAAACCTAGTGGGGGATACAAGACAAAGGGGAGAGCTTGTATAATATTACATGGGACCCATTTCAGTCAGTAACCCGGAGTAGGTATCAAATAAAGTACTCTGTATTAGGCGAAGAAGGGGCACGCTTACTGACCGATTGTAAGAGATCCAAACGTGGAGGCGGTGTTGTTGGTGCGTTCCAACGGGGTCATGTGCATGCATGACTCCGCCTGCTCAGGAAGATAAGACGTTGTGACATCAGTAGATATGGTTGTGCACATCTGGGAAATGAAGGGTTGCCACTTTAGGGAATAATACACCCTACTATGGGGCTCGTACAGGGTATCTACGGAGTAGGGAGCCGCTCGACTAGGGTAGTAAATTGGGTACATCTTGTCCTATCTGTTTCTGTGGGGTACCTGTGTTTCTGGTGGGGCTAACACCCGTTATTCTTGTTTAGGTACCGGCTAATTCTTTTTGGGTTAAAACCCATTACTAGATTACACCTAAAACTACCATTATATTTCTGTTCGGATTATCCTGTTTCTGTTAAGCAATTAGGGAGTATGTTATCCTGTTACGTAGTTGGTTATACTAGTATTGTGCCGAGGAATCTTTAGTGAAGTGTATACACTTATCATGTCTACCTTGTCACACCTGCCATTTTTGTAGTGGTCTCTCTTATCCACTTTATATGCCTGTCATGCTACTTTTATTTATTTACTTGCTAAAAGTCACTAGACTCACCAGACTTTATGTCTGACCCTTTTATTTCTCCTTCTTTCTTCCGTTCCCCCCTGTAACACCCCGTAATTTTAAAATGGGACATAAGAGATAATTAAAGATTAATTAATTATTAAATGAAGAATTAGATGAAACGGGTTATGCCATTGCGTTCGTCTCGGAATTCTGCTTGAGATAGATTCCGAGTTTGCATAAAACGGATACCATACGAAGAAGATATGGACGAACGAAGTTAGGCTGAAAAACCGGAAGTCGACCAGAATGCACTGGCGCACTTCACAAGTGCACCAATACAAAAATGCACTGGCGCACCTGCCAAGTGCGCCCATACTGATCCAGCACAGAATTCTGGAGTGTTCTGTGATGACATGTCTTCTTCTAAGTGGCCGGATGATGTGTATTTGAGCTGGGTGGTTTTGATGGACTCCTAGTTCATCTAAGGGCTCTAAACAATCCTAAACTTCTATAAAAACACTCCTAAACCCTCAACCCTAATCACACTAATTCATACCAAGAGTCTCCATGCCGTCAATGGTGAACCTAGAGTAGTCGCCGTTCTCTTTCAACTCAAAAGCAAGATAGAAGCAAGAATCGAAATCAATTCTAATCTAAATTAGAATAACAATTAGTCTACATCAAAGGCGAGCAATTCATTTTCAGAATACGGATCCCAGAAAAACAAGACTATTATTTTGTTTGTGAGTGTAATTTCTTTCACAAAATAATTAATTAATTTAATTATGATAAGTTATAATTGGGATTATGAGAGTATGACTTTGAATCATGTGATGTTATATTTGACAGTTTTGTTATTGTGGATCTGTTTCATATATTCAATTGTACATGTTTAACTTGATACGTTTTATGCAAGTTTATATCTACATATGCTAATTTGTATATGAATCCTATGCAAGTTTGGGATGTTAAATCATACGATAGTTGTATATGAATCTTATGCAAGATTGGGGATGTTAATTCATATGCTAGTTTATGAATCTTATGCAAGTTTGGGATGTTAAAACATATGTGAATCTTATGCAAGTTAAGGATGTTAAAGCATATGCGAATCTTATGTAAGTTTGGGATGTTAAATCATATATGAATCTTATGCAAGTCTGTAGGTGGATTATACACAAGTTCATATGTGAATCAAGTATATACATATGCTAGTTTATATGAAAAACATGTGACATTAATTTACATGTTTAGATCCATATGCAAGTTCACAATTTTATGTTTAGATCTATATTTAGATCCATGGCAGTACATAGTTATGCAAATTTATGTTCTATATTCCCATTTCCTATGCTAGTTTTGTATGTGAATCATATGCTAGTTTTGTATGCGAATAATATGCTAGTTTTGTATGTGAATTATATGCTAGTTTGAATGTAAGTTTGTATGAAATTCATGTGCAAGCTATAGGAAAACCATATCCATATATGCAAGTTCACGATTATATGTTTAGATCTATATTTAGATCCATGATAGTTTATGCAAATTTATGTTATATATATATATATATATATATATATATATATATATATATATATATATATATATATATATATATATATATGTTGGTTAGCTTTTTGACCAAGCCACCCAGGATCATTCATAAGAAGAAAGCATGAAACCACGTTCTCTAAGAACATGAAGGAATGGATCGCATCATCAGCTCGCCCGATGTCGGATCGCACACTATCGACTCGCCCACCATCGAATCGCATCTCGACGGATCGCCCCCTGTTTCATCAGCGAAACGAAACCTCTACGCGACTCGATCCGAACTTATATTGTTGTCCAGCGCAGACTGATCCGATCCCCTGATGCATGGCTAACTCTCTGACTCGTTCAAGCGTGAGCTAGTCTTCAGCGATCCGAGACACACGGACCTAGCGAAACGTGTCCCCAACTGTCATTTTGACCAATTCTCCCCATCTGCACGATCCGACTTTCAAGGGGATCGCGACACCTGTCCACAACGGCTAATTTGACTATTTCTTCAACGGAGGCGATGCGATCCGATGTTCTCGGGATTCGTGCCACGTGTTACCACGACCCGCCTGACAAAATCAGCTATAAATAGCCCAGAGCTTGGCATCTTTTGGGATCTCTTTGGCAATATTGAATACTGAATCCGCCATTATTGTCAAACTACGAGAGTATTAAGAGAAATCATTGATTGTATTAGCTTTCAAAGTATAATCAATAACATATAAAGTGGACGTAGGCTCGTTAACGCCGAACCACTATAAATTCTGTGTGTTATTTTCTTTTTCCTCATTCTTCAGTTGAAACTCTATAAGATTCAGAACAATTTGGGTGTTAGGTCCAAATTTTGATCTAACATTTTGGTGCTTTCACTGAGAAATCAGTCCTAAAGTTTCACTATTCAGTTCTTTGAAGATTCCAGCGATTCGGATATCATGGCTGGAAAAAGATCTAAAGAAGCACGAGCTTCACAGACCAATGAAAAAATCGAAGAGAGTGTGCACGAGCTGGGCAATGAAGAAACTCTGGATCGCGGAGCGCAGGGGACGAACCGATCCGATGAAGACACCACGCTCCGAGTCGACGAGAACGAGGCGATCCAGACCGCAGAAGGGGTTGTTACTCGATCCCGAGGTAACGCCTCGAATCCTCCGCGCACCGCGACCGCGAATCGATCTCAAGGGGGCGTTGCGAGTCGCCATCCTCGAACCACAACGATTCGAATTGATGATCAGACTACAACTCGACCTGGAAAGGAGCCTATGGCTCGCTCCTACCGTCCTGGCCCCTCCGCTCGACCCGGCTCAAGCTCTTTGCGCATAAGAGAAAGTGATGATGACCAATATGATCCTGCTGCTCCCGTCACTGAGGGGGATCTCTCTCGCTTCTCCGAAATGTGGGAGAGATTGTTTGATGAATTGGCTGCCCAAAGGCAGGAAAGCTCCGTCCTGCGACAAAATATGACTGCTATGGATAGAAGGCTTGATGAACTCGCAAGGCAAAGAACGAAGCCGGTTCATCCACTCACTCCAGGGTATTCTTCTTCGTCAGAGGAATCGCCGAGACCACTGCGGCGACCATATGAGAGAGCCGAAAATATAGAGCAGCTTCGGTTCGGAACCCTGCCATCACGGGAAGAGGAAGCACTGGAGGCGGGGCCCTCAAACCATAATGTGAATAATCAAGCCGCAGCTCCTAGGGCTCGAGATGTGGACAGTCCCGTACATAACAGACTACCTCACCCCCGTCGCCGCGCACATGCTCATGGTAACAGGGGGCAACGAAGCCCTATCCGAGCCCCGGATTTCGTGACTACTCCCGGAAGAGAGATTAGAGAACCCCGTCGAGCCAGAGGCACTGACCCTGAACCTCCGCTGACCAGTGCAAACGTTGCAGCCATGATCCATCAGATTCTGGCAGATAGCCGTGGACAACGGAACGAAGATTGGGGAATCGACCGCAGTCACACTCCTTTCACTAATGATATTTTGGATGCGACTTTCCCAAGGCGTTTCAACATGCCACAAATGAACCGATACGCGGGCAGGTCTGATCCCGTCCAGCATCTGATGAGATATTCTTGGTCGATGACCGCTGCTGCAGCTTCTGACGCTGTCAAGTGTAAAGCGTTTCCCATATTCTTGGAGGATGTAGCACTGCTATGGTTTACTCGCTTGCCAGCAAGATTGATTTCTAGCTTCAGGGAGTTGAGCAAGAAGTTCGTAGAACAATTCCGTATCTATGCACAAAAAACAAAAAGTGTGATTGACTTGTTCCTTGTCAAGCAGCGACCAGGCGAGAGTTTGAAGGTGTACCTAGACCGTTTCAATTTGGCCGCTACTGAAGTTAATGATCCCCATGAACCAACCGTTGTCGCAGCATTGATTGATGGAGTAGATAAAGACACTGAATTCGGGAGATACCTGGCAGGCAAGCCACCCCATACTAGAGAATTATTCTACGAGAAGGCTAGCGTATACTTACGGCGGGAAGAAGTATATGCTAACTGAAAGGCAAAAGCGGCCGATAAGGAGGAAATCCAGAGCAATGTGGCCATTAAGCAAACAGGAGACAGCTCGGGGAAGGTCGAAGTAAATGTTGGAAATCGGAATCAAGGTTGTCGTTAGTCAGGGAACAACGATAATAATGGTAACGGCAACAACCGGAAGAGGAACCGAGGGAACGACTCCCAGAGAAGGACTCGTCCCAGGGCCTTTGAAAGTTATACACAAATAAATGATACTCTGGAAAATATCTTCATGGATGCGTATGAAGTCCTCCAGAATAAGAGGCCACCTCCCAGAGAGTCGACGGAGAAAGAGCGTGAAACGGGGAAGTTTTGTCTCTTTCATCAGATTCACGGCCATTCGACAAATGAATGCCGTCACCTAAGAGATGTAATCGAAAGGCTGCTTCGAGAAGGAAAGTTATATGAATACAGAGTAACGCCCAGAGACAGGGGGCAAGCAATACAGGCCCCAAATCAGAACCAGAATCAACTTGTTGCTAGGCCGACTGCCCAGCAAAAGGGAAAGAACATTGTTATCAATACCGTAATCGGAGGACTTTATCTCGCTGGGCATAGTTCCAAGGCATTGGATCAATACGTCAATGCCGCCAAACAACACCTCGAGGTAGGGGAGTGTAGCAACCCCGAGGACAGTATCCCGGTGAAGCAACAAAAGATGATGACCGACGATGTCGTTTTCCGAGAACGAGAAAGCATTGGAGTCCATGCTCCGACTGAAGATCATTTGTAATTACAGTACCTATTGGACCAGCCACTGTTCATAAGGTTTTAGTGGACAACGGGAGTTCCGTCAATATTCATTTCAAAAAGACATTTGATCAGATGAACCTCGAAATAAAAGACTTGAAGCCCTGTCAAGGATGGATCCGTGGATTTAACGGAGCATCCACCGCTCCAATGGGTTATGTAGAGTTACCAGTTACACTTGGGGAAGGAGAACGCCAGAGAGTGAGAATCCTTCCTTTCGTGGTTTTGGATGTTGAATCCCCCTACAATGCTTTCTTGGGCCGACCGGCCCTCGCAAAGTTTAGAGCCTGTATAACCCCCTGGTGCTTGTTATTGAAATTCCCCACAGAAGTTGGCATTGGAGTCGTCAGAGGGGATCAGGTTGCTGCGCGAGCATGTTATGTTGCCGAACTAAAGTTACTTCGCAATGGAGGGGATATTGAAACTAAAGGCGCTTCTCCCCCAACGGGGGCGGAGACCTTATAGCAACAATAGAGGATAGTCGTTGGAGAGTCGCCCAGAGAGATGCCCGAGGATATAGATCCCAGAGAGGATCAAGAACCCGGGGGCAGAATGGCGACTCCCAACGAGACAACTGTGGATGTACCGACCGATGATAATGACCCGGAGAAGGTCCTTAAGATTGGATCCCAGTTAAATCCGAATCTCGCTAAAGAATTGACGGATTTCTTAAAAAACAACTTGAATGTATTTGCTTGGACCCACGCGGACATGTGTGGGATATCCCCATCAATCATGAGCCATTCCTTAAGCATTGACCCTAAACATCCTCCGGTAAAGCAAAAAAGGCGAATGTTGGGCCCAGAGAGGTCCGCTGCCTTGAAAGAAGAAGTTGGAAAGCTAAAGAGTAACGGATTTATCAGAGACTCGACCTACCCAGACTGGATTTCGAATCCAGTCCTGGTAAAGAAGGCCAACGGGAAGTGGCGAACGTGTATCGACTTCTCGGATTTGAACAAGCCTGTCCAAAAGATAGTTTCCCGTTGCCCCGGATTGACCAGTTGGTAGACTCGACGGCGGGTCATGAGCTTCTCTCATTTATGAATGCTTATTCAGGATATAACCAGATTCCGATGCATGTTCCAGATCAAGAACACACTAGTTTTATCACGGATCTGGGATCATATTGTTATGTGGTGATGCCCTTTGGCTTGAAGAATGCGGGCGCTACATATCAACGTTTAGTTAACAGAATGTTTTATAACCAGATCGGGAAAACGATGGAAGTATACGTCGACGATATGTTGGTTAAGTCCAAGCAATCCTCCCATCACACTACGGACTTGGCGGAGATGTTCAGCATCCTTCGAAAGTATGGAATGAAACTCAACCCAACCAAATGTTCATTTGGTGTTGCTTCCGGAAAATTCTTGGGGTTCATCGTCAGTTCCCGCTGGATTGAGATTAATCCAGACCAGATCGCGGCAATCAGAGACATTCAGGAACCTAGGCAAATTAGGGATGTGCAAAGCCTTGCCGGAAAAGTGGCCACACTAAGCAGATTTATCTCCAGGGCTACGGATAAGTGCATCCCATTCTTTGAATTAATAAAGCGAGGGAAACGCCACTTCAAATGGACACCCGACTGCGTAGAAGCGTTTTAGAATATACTCAGGCACCTGGAGAAACCTCCGATATTATCTAAGCCAATGGATCACGAGGACTTATTCGTGTATTTGGCAGTGTCATCCCATGCGATCAGCTCAGCGTTTGTAAGAGAAGAGGATAAGGTCCAAAGACCTGTGTATTACGTGAGCAAAAAATTGACGGCAGCAGAGCGTAATTATCCAAGGATAGAAAAGTTGGCGTATAGTTAGCTGATCGCCTCTAGAAAGCTACGACATTATTTTCAGGCGCATCCTATTACCATATACACCGATCATCCACTCAAGCAAGTCCTACAGAGACCAGAGGCATCTGGAAGATTACTCAAATGGAATATTGAGTTAAGTCAATTTGATTTGAACTTTCAGCCCAGACGGTCAATTCGAGGGCAAGTGATAGCCAACTTCATAGCGGAGTTTACCGTACCAGAGGAAGATATAGCCAATGAAGAGGACAATCCCTCAAAATTACTTTTCGATCCCAATGCCTGGGGATTGTATACTGATGGCGCTAGGAATGACGAAAGATCTGGCGCTGGAATAGTGCTTGAAACCCCCGAGAAACGATTGATAACCTATGCAATCCGGATGGAGTTTCATGCCACTAACAACGATTCCGAATATGAAGCTCTGATAGCCGGATTGAAGATAGCAAAGGAATTAGAGGTCATAAAGCTGAACATCTTCTGCGATTCCAAGTTAGTTGTAAACCAAGTTACTGGAAAATTCCAAGCTAAAAGTGCAAGATTGATTCTATACTTAAAGAAAGTAAAAGAGTTGCTGAACGGTTTCGATCACTACAGCATATTTTATATTCCGCGTTCGGAGAATCAACAGGCAGATAAGTTGGCAAAGATGGCTAGTTCCAATGACCCTGAAGTGACTGGGCTAGCCCCCGTTGAAGTACTTCGGTCCACTAGCATAGATCAAATGGAAATCGACCTAATACTAGAGACGGAACCAGAAAGGGAGTCTTGGATGACCCCTCTAAAGAATTTCCTGATGAATGGAATGCTTCCGACCAAGAAAAGCGAGAGGCGCAAAGTGATTCGTAAAGCCGCCCGATACGTTCTGCAAGGCGGAGTTCTTTACATACAAGGGTTTTCGATGCCCCTCCTCCGGTGTATAGCCCACGATGACATCAAGCGTGTGCTGCAAGAGGTTCACGAAGGCGAATGCGGCGACCAAACTAGAGGACAAACTTTGGCAAAAAAGGTGTTGCGGCATGGTTATTTCTGGCCTACCATAAACAAGGATGCGGCAAGATACGCACGACGGTGTGATGCGTGCCAGATATTTTCGAAAATACCTAGAGCACCTCCTAATCAGTTAAAAACAATGATGAGCCCATGGCCTTTCGCTATGTGGGGAATTGATATCATTGGGAGCCTCCCCATAGCAAGGGGCGGAGCAAAGCTCGCTATTGTGGCTGTGGATTATTTCACTAAGTGGGTCGAGGCTGAACCACTAACTACAATCACAACCAAACGAGTGATCAACTTTATCGTGAGAAACATCATCTGTCGATTTGGGATTCCAAAGATTGTAATAACGGATAACTGGACTCAGTTCGATAGCGCTGAATTCAGAAATTTCTGCCAAAAATACCACATTGAGAATCGGTATACCTCTGTGGCGCACCCGCAATCGAACGGACAAGTCGAAGCGGCGAATAAAGTGATTAAGTCCATTCTGAAAAGAAGACTGAAGCGGGCTAGAGCCATGTGGGCTGATGAATTACCCTTGGCACTATGGGCCTACAGGACAACATATAAGTCGGCAGCAGCACATACCCCGTTCTCCCATGCCTTTGGAACGGAAGCAGTCATCCCGGTTGAGATAAGGGTACCTTCTCACCGGGTGACTTATTATGATCCGATGACTAATAATGAATTGCTCCTTGAGTCCCTAGATATGATCGAAGAAAAGAGGGATGAGGCAGACCTGCGCGCCTTGAGATGCAAGCAACAGATCGCTCGATATTACAACAAAAAGGTTCGAGCCCGAACCTGGGAACCCGGAGACTTGGTTCTGAAACGTGTCTTTCCACCCCCAACTCATATGGGAGCTAAGTGGGAAGGACCGTACTCCATTCTGAGCAAGCATGATAATGGAACCTTCAAGCTGGCAACCGTAGATGGAAGGGAAATCCCCAGAGTGTGGAATGCCCAACATTTGCGGCTATACTTAGCATAAAAGTTTCAAATCTGTTCTTTTGCTTTGTTGAAAACCATGTATAAGGCATGACTAGCCTAGTATAGTTTGATTCCTTGAAGCGAAAAATTATAAAGTGGACGTAGGTCATGATTCGACCGAACCACTATAAAAATATTTTGTGTCATTTACCTTTATTGCATTCTTATTTATCTGCCTGATTATTTTTATGGAAATCGGCGTGAATAATGCAGGTACCCGAAGTCTGGTGCCAACTGTTCCTCCCATAGACTGCTCGGAGAAACTCCAAGCCTTGGCAAGTGCTGCAACTGCTTGTCCGACTGGTTTTAATCCTTGGAGCTTGGATTAAAATGTAAACCTAGGACGTGTTTGATGAGCGTGCATGATTGCAGACTGCTTGATCCGTAACTCTAACTCTCCAGAGAGAGAGAAAGTATAAAAGCGTCTCCGATTGAGCGCTGAGAAATAGCTCCTTCCCCGCTGAAGGATCGGGGAGCGAATGAATCGCCAAGCTCGAAATCTAACTCTCCAGAGAGAGAGAGAGTATAAAAGCGTCTCCGATTGAGCACTGAGAAATAGCTCCTTCCCCGCTGAAGGATCGGGGAGCGAATGAATCGCTGAGCTCGAAATCTAACTCTCCATAGAGAGAGAGAGTATAAAAGCGTCTCCGATTGAGCACTGAGAAATAGCTCCTTCCCCGCTGAAGGATCGGGGAGCGAATGAATCGCTGAGCTCGAACTCTAACTCTCCAGAGAGAGAGAGAGTATAAAAGCGTCTCCGATTGAGCGCTGAGAAATAGCTCCTTCCCCGCTGAAGGATCGGGGAGCGAATGAATCGCTAAGCTCGAACTCTAACTCTCCGGAGAGAGAGAGAGAGAGTATAAAAGCGTCTCCGATTGAGCGCTGAGAAAGAACTTCTTCCCTGCTAAAGGAACAGGGGCTGACTGAACTACTGTTATCCAATGAAATCTTCTAAGTCCCCCATATTCAGAAATAGGGGGCAACCTGCCGATAGTACTAACCAATCCTTAGTAAACCCCAGTCAGGCGCTATGATAACAACTGATTGGGGGCACATATACTTGTATACATATACTGAACTTTGATACAGCAATGCAGCGCAAAAGTTTTCATTCTATTGTTTGACTAATTTGTAATTATTATTATATGGCCTATGACTAAACATGGAAAGTTTATCTGAATACAGGTACACAATGATGCAAAAAGAGATAAACCTATATTTATGTACTGCGGACCAACAAAGTGAAAAACAACCTAGAAAGGAAAGTGAGGGCCAGTCTCACAATTACACTTCCTGGCTATTGGAAAACATAAAGACAAAATATCAACTAGCAACAATATCCTATTTACGCTTTGGCCTCTTCTCTTGCTTCTGTCTCTCCAGCTTCGCCTTGTCGGCATCAGACGGATCCCCTTTCTTCCTCTTCCTTTTGTCTATGAGAAGAACATCCGACTCTTCTGTAGATTCCTCTTCCACCTCTTTTCTCTTCCTTCTATCAGAAAGGGAAGCCGGGAAGTCATCGGGATTTGCAAAATGAAGCTGTCTACTGATGGATTTGGGCTGGATTTTCACAATCATCCCAGTTTTGGGATCAAATTCTGCAAGAGGGACTACGTCCAAAGCCTCATCTCCCACCTTCTTCGAAGCCATCTCTTTCTCCTGCCTAGCCTTTCGGCTGGCCAAGGTTTCGTCGTCATCATCGTCGGCTTTTTTGGCGCCAACAATGTCTTCCTCATCCTCTACATGGCGCCCATCCATGTCTTTCAAGGCCTCGATGGTCTCAGCATCCTTGGAAACATCAGTACTAGGTACCGGGATGCTTCTTTCTGCTATTGTAACCTCAGCCTGCTTTGATGTATCAATATCGGCACCTGGCGAGACAACCTCCTTCTCCACTTCTTTTTCTTTTTCAGTACCCTTGTCGACGGGCTCGCCACCTGTATCATGAGGAACACATGTTACTAATTCAATTGGTTGTTCTACCACACGACGACAATTCATAATTGCTTTGACGAATTGCGGGGAAAAAAGGGAGATACCTTCCGCAGATCCTCCTTCTTGAATAGTCGCAGGAGCTCCAACAACTACGGGAGTTAGGCCCAAAGGGATTAGTGGATCATCAGGATGGTACTCCTCAACTCCGAAGGTTTTGGGCCCCACGACAGAACTTGAACCTTCGTTAGCTTTGCTTTTACCCTTAGCCAAGGCCCTCTCCTTTTCCATCTCCGCTAAAATCAGACGACGACCCTCTGCTAGGTCCTCTGGCTCATTATCCCTCAAGATGTTCTTCATCAACTCATCCTCATTAATTTCTTGGACTCCCAACCTCTGCTTTTCACCCTCAACAATCGCATCCCATAAATTGGCTAAAGTAACGTGGTAATCCGAGATCCACGAGATGTTGCGAGTTTTGAGAACTTGGCCAAGGAAGTCGAAAATCATCTCTTCAAACCCCTCGATATCCTTCTCTCTTTCGAGGAGCTTGTTGTTAGAAGCAGTGGCCAGTTCGATGGCACTTTCAACATTCTTTTCGGCAAGAGCTGCCCGTCTCTCCGCGTCCGCGACCTGATCGTTTAAAATCACTTTTTCTGCTTTAGCCAAAGCCAAGCTTTCTTTTAAGCTTGCTTTTTCTGCCTCCCAAGCAGCTCTCTCAGCTTCAAAATGGCCTTGTGTTGTTTTCAACTCGATATTGGCCATTTTGAGATCTTCAACCTCCTTCTTTAAAGCCATTTTCTCTAGGCTATTGGAGTCAAGTTCTGTATGAAAGCGTTTTTTAGCATTCTCCAATTCGGTTTTATAATTCTCGACGTCCCTTCGCGCTAGAGCAAGCTGGGATTGAGCATATTCCAGGTCCTTCTCCATCTTTGTCCTGGCCCTTTCATTGTTTTCAAGTTTCACCTTTGATCTGTGTGCTTCTATTTCAAGCGATCGGATGACTTCTGAAAGGTTAACTGCATGCTTTTTCATCAGCTCATATTGCCTGGCAACGTGACGGATGTGCCCGACGACTTCATAATCCCAATTCTTAGGGACCGGTTCCAAGGCTGGAACAAAGGTCATCCTGTCAAAGAATATGTCTGGGAATTGTTTCCTCAGCTTTTCCAGCCTACCTTGGATCTCGGGACCATGAATGTAGTCCCGTGACCCGGGGGCAGCCAACTCTGGCTGGCTGGAAGGGACGACGTCACTCTTCTCCTTTTTAGATTCTTTGATCGGATCTTTGCTTCTATCTTTAGATTCATGATGCTTTTTTGACGACCTGCTATGGGAAGGTGCACTCTTTGGAGGAGTTAACTCTTTAGGAAGTTTCTTCCCCCCAGGAACTACTGGATAGCTGGAAGGCTTGGCAGAGGTCGATTTTGGTGGAGACCGCGGTTGCGAGGAAGTCGGCCTGTGAGAAGGGTTGCGGGAACGTTCAGTACCCGGATGAAGACTGGGTGTGCCCTCACGCAGGGAACGATAAGAATAGGATCGCTTGTGGGACATCTTTCCTGCAAGAAAGAAAAGAGCATATTAAAACCTTGAATACTGACGCTATAAGAGTGCGGGGTCAGATAGTGTGTGTGATTTGTGCATCCCATATAATTCCCCCTAACGGACCCGGGCCTAAAGACAGGCTCATCTGACTAGTTTCTTGTTCTCTTGTTGGAGCGATGGCCTCCTCAGAACCAGGGAAGAATGGCTCCCCTTCGAAGTTCCTCTCTGTATATACATCATCGGGGAGAGGAATCTTGCTCAATTCTTTGAATAACTGCTCGTCTGTCAAGTCATCGGGAGCAGTGGATTCGATTGGAGTAGAAACTAGAATTTCCTGGGACTTGTCTCCACGGGCTTCATCCCCTTTGTATATATTCAGATCCTCATCATCTTGGATGACTATCGGGGAAGGACTCTTGCGGAACTTAGTTGTTTCTATTGATTGTGATGTTCCCTCTCCTTCTGTTGGGGGCACGTACTTATAGGGTTTGCCGCCAGCCCCAAGTCCAAATCTTATATCCAAAAGGTGATGCTTATGAAGATTCTCATCAGTAATACATTTTTTGATCCTTAGAAAGTCGGATCTGCTTTGTAGAAGAGTGGACAATCGATTGCTGTATAGCGGACCCTCCGTTTTCGGGAAAATGTGATCTGTTTAAGACAAAGGAAAAGGGGGAAGAATGTTAATACTTCGACTTCTTGAACAAGATATTCAGTTAAAAGCTTGAAGTTTACTTGATTTAAGCCATCTTCTTGAGCATCCGGCCTGTTTCTTTATGTAGAACCAATCAGACTTAGGATCCCCTATATTGCTATATCCATCGTACAGAATCTTCCTATTCGCTACCGATTCAAAAAAGGAGAAATTTGGGGTTGCCGAGGAGCGATGCTTGAAAAGAAAGAAGAATGTCAAATCTCTGAATGTGAGTCTGGTGTGTAGGATCTCCGCATATGCTATGTATAAGGTGTATAGAGATGCGTAGGCATTAGGATGAAGTTGCATTGGAGCAATACCCAGCTGCTTTAGAGTCACGATGACGATTGAAGGAAACGGAGGGATAGCTCCTACCAAGCACATAGTCCGACTGATTGCCATATATCCTTCCGGAGCTAGGTGGGGTCTATCTTCGCTTCCGGGCGTCAAGACATCATCCCAAGGAATCCCGTGTCTCAAGCAGATTCTTTTAAGCTTTATATCGTCGAGCTTAGATGCTAAAGAATCAGAAAATTTATCTATCCCGAGCGCGCCAGGAATCTCGTCGGGAGCTCGCCCATCTATCTCAGAATCGTCGCTAGATGAAGTACTTTCAGACGGATCTGATTCCGTGGCCTCGTACTCAGATCCAGAATCTTCACCTCCTGGATTAATTGGAGGAATCTCGAGGTTGTATTGCTTAGGAACCTTAGACTCTGTTTCTGCCGCGGATCTCGAAGAAGATTGATTATCCGACATTGCTGTTAGGCGAGAAAACATGACAAATGAGATTAAAACTACCCGTCCCCCGTGTGTGCAAGTGCCGGTGTGTGTGCTTGTGCATACATTAAAGATAAAGCATAAAAGCTGTCAAGGTCGTCAAAATATTAGTCGTCATATGCAGTCAAATTATGTGGTCATTTAGTCCATAAAGTCCAACATCAAGGCCGTAGCCTAACTGTTCAGAATTTTATGGTGACAAGTCATCGTTTAAAGTTTGAAATTTCTTTGGATCGTAAACTATGAGTCGGATCGCCATATAGAGGGATCGCCCCCTTCGGATCGTAGGGCAAAGGGATCGCCCCTTCACGGATCGTGAAATTAAGTGATCGGGGTCTTTGCCGAATCGTTGCAGCCCTCCACGATACGCGCCTCTGCCGTCACCACGACCCTCCGTCTCGCCACTCGCCTTCATTCTCTTCCTTATCTCTCCTTGCCCACGATCCGAACCGGCTTCTCTCTTCTCCTTCCTCCTTCGTCTTTCTCCTCTCCTTCTCATTTCCGAACTCCAACCTCTACGCCCATCAGCCATGGCGCCTCGCTTGTTCCCCCAGAAAATCGCAAAATTCCATCATTTCTCCCTCAAACCAGTCGAAAAAATTCATAAAACAATAGCGTTTACGAATAAGGGTGCTTTCGGTGGAATTACCTTCTAAAAATTGGGAAAGTGATCGGATTTTTGAAGGTTTGAAAAACTAGGGTTCGTTCCTCAACAATGCAGGCGAAACGATATGACAGAAAAAAGAAGGAAGAAAGTGAAGAGGGGGGGTCGGCTTATATAGGCAAAAGGGCGACCGTTTGTCTCCCCTTCTTTGTCCTATTCGATCCACGAAAATCGGCGGGCCGCGAACCAAAAGCCCACCACGACTCGAGGAGGAGCCCGTTTCGTTCCGTGGCCCAAATGCACACCAAAAAACGAAACGAATGTCTTGCTAACGGACCGCGACTCGAGCCCGCGATCCGAATCGATAAATTCAGTAATGAAGACTCTGAAAAATCCCAGAAAGAGAATTGTTCACTGATTCACGACTCGCTGTGAAAAGACGACTCTATAGCTTCGAAGCATGTTCCATCATCGATAAAACATACTTCGAGGGGGCAAAATGTTGGCTAGCTTTTTGACCAAGCCACCCAGGATCATTCATAAGAAGAAAGCATGAAACCACGTTCTCTAAGAACATGAAGGAATGGATCGCATCATAAGCTCGCCCGATGTCGGATCGCACACTATCGACTCGCCCACCATCGAATCGCATCTCGACGGATCGCCCCATGTTTCATCAGCGAATAGAAACCTCTACGCGACTCGATCCAAACTTATATTGTTGTCCAGCGCAGGCTGATCCGATCCCCTGATGCATGGCGAACCCTCTGACTCGTTCAAGCGTGAGCTAGTCTTCAGCGATCCGAGACGCACGGACCTAGCGACACGTGTCCCTAACTGTAATTTTGACCAATTCTCCCCATCTGCACGATCCGACTTTCAAGGGGATCGCGACACCTGTCCACAACGGCTAATTTGTCTATTTCTTCAACGGAGGCGATGCGATCCGATGTTCTCGGGATTCGTGCCACGTGTTACCACGACCCGCCTGACAAAATCAGCTATAAATAGCCCAGAGCTTGGCATTTTTTGGGATCTCTTTGGCAATATTGAGTACTGAATCCGCCATTATTGTCAAACTACGAGAGTATTAAGAGAAATCATTGATTGTATTAGCTTTCAAAGTATAATCAATAATATATAAAGTGAACGTAGGCTCGTTAACGCCGAACCACTATAAATTCTGTGTGTTATTTTCTTTTTCCTCATTCTTCAGTTGAAACTCTATAAGATTCAGAACAATTTGGGTGTTAGGTCCAAATTTTGATCTAACAATATATATATCCATTGCCTATGCAAGTTCTTAGCTATGCAAACTTATGTTATGATCTATTTTATGTGTTATGCAAGTTGTGATGTTTCTTTTCTTTTTATAAGTTAGACTATTTTCGAGTCTAACATATATCGTATTAAAACAAACGAATAGCGTGGGGACAACGGGAAAATATTAATTTTGCAAAATTATGAATTCGCATAAAATGGCTTTAAAAGCATATAATAAATTTGACACATTAATTGGCCTAATTTATATGCATAGAAATTAGGACATAATTTATGTGGCAATTATGGACATAGATTAATTTGGAAGTTATTGACAATTTGAAATGGAGATATTAATTCAAATTGGGGTCGAATAATAATATGTATTAATAAATGCCTAAGACACGAGGTTAGACTCATTTGTGGTGTAAGACTGCCCGGACCTGCCCAACAAATCCAGCAACCACAAACGGTAGTCTAATGTGAGAGGTCAAAGGCATAAATTAAATCCGTAATAAACGCCTAAGACACAAGGTTAGACTCGTTTGTGGTATAAGACTTCCCGGACCCGCCCGGCACATCCAGCAACCACAAACGGTAGTCTAATGTGAGAGGTCAAAGGCATAATTAAAAGATGCTTAGACACGAGGTTAAGTCTGGCTTGTGGTGGAAGTCTTCCCGGAACCGCCCGGCATATCCAGCGGCCATAAGCAATCGACTTAATGTGGGAGGTCTATGCATTAATAATTAATTTATGTTGATCCAAGACGAATATGAATGACAAACAGAAGTTTTGTTGAGTGGAGTAATTCTCTGAGTACCAATCTGATGTTGATTTCGGTCTTCGGGGTTGATACTTAGGGAGTTATTCTCTTAACCAATGTATTTGTGAAATAAGAGGTACTTAATCATAAATTAAGTAAAACATGTTATATGATATATATATATATGTATGTATATGATACATAACATGATAAGCGGATAGGGTTAAGACCAGCTTAACTAATAATATGATAAGTGGATAAGATTAAGACCAGCTTAACCAATAATCTGATAAGTAGGTAGGGTTAAGACCAGCATAACCAATAATATATATATATTAATTTGATAAGTGGGTACGGTTAAGTCTAGCTTAACCAATAATATATATATTAATCTAATAAGTGGATAGGGTTAAGGCAAACTTAACCAATAATACATACTGATCTGATAAGTGGATGGGGTTAAGACCAACTTAGCCAATAATATATAAGTGGATAGTGTTAAGACCAGCTTAACCAAATATATATATATATATATATATATATATATATATATTGATCTGATAAGTGGATAGGGTTAGGACAAGCTTAACCAATAACGCATGTTGATTTGATAAGTGGGTAACATGGGTGACATGTGGGATATAATCATTAACACTTAACCAAGATAAATATGTGGTGGGACATGGGGGTTAAGTGGGTGACATGGGAGACATGTGAAATACGATTAGAAACACTTAACCAAATTGAAACATGTAAAGAAGACATGAACACTACAACAAAAACACCATATTACAACTTTAATTTTACAACTGTGCAAAAAGCACAGTTGTAATAAATGCTTTTTTACAACTGTGCAAAACGCACTGGTGTAATAAATGTTTTTTACAACTGTGAAAAACTCACTGTTTTAATAAACATATATATCACAACTTTTATTTGTTGTCTGTTGTAATAACTAATATATACTAATTATTTTCTGATAATTAATAGTTAAATTAGAAAGTTGTTTAAACTTATTTTTTGTCGGTTAATATTCAATTATAACTCAGAAGAAGTAATAATTAATAAAAAATTAAGAAGTAATATTAAATATTCTAAAGAAGAATAATTTTTTTATAAATTTATATTATTTTTTTATAAATTTTCACTTATTATTTCTAATTTGTAACATGTATGAAGATTCAATATAAGGTCTGTAAAAAATTGGCGGCATGCCATACGGGAGAGCACGAAATTTAGGCAGGAGCAGTGAAAATTGAGCTCCAGTGTAATTCACGAGAGATAACTTTTCTCCCTTGCGCATCTGTCCTTTCATTTCCTTCTCTCATCAGTCCTTCACGTAATCCAATTTTCCCCCCAAATCAAAATTTACGTCCTCCTCAAATTGAATGATGATAGCTCTCACGGGCTCCTTCTCCACCATGAATTTCGAATCCATGGTTGTCCTCAAATCAGCCGTTTAGTTTTTATTCTTCCCCGAGTTCAACTCCTTAAATCGATTTCCCCAAATCTTCAAATCCGGTCAGCCTCCTTTGGCCAATCGGAACCTTACCCTTGCCCAGGTTTCCTTCCACTAAAATCGACAACTAGGGTCGAAGTCATTTCCTTTTCATCAACATCGCCTGAAATACAGCAGTTACTTTTTAAGCCGCTCCGGCATTCAATCGCCTAAGGCACCATCTCTCCGGAATCGTAGCCACTACCGCAACGTCCACCGGCTCTCCGCCTGACCGTCACCGCAACAAGGTAAGATTACCTTACGATTTGATCTATTTCAAGTCTGCAACTTCAGTTTATACTGAGTATCATTAGTTGCGGTTTGTTTGGCTAATATTTCCGTTGTTTTGGCTGTCTTCTGTACTTGTCATTTTCTAATCATCAATTTGTATGCTCTAGTGGGTATTATTGGAGAATGAGTTTCTCTGTTGTTTGTTGTCCATGTAATGTTGTATGTAGGGTGTAACATGCTTGCTTACGTACCTGTTCTTGTTTGAGATGGTAGTGAACCTTAAGCCTAAGCATTCGCTATTTACCGATGCTGGTGTTCACTACCTCTCTGTAACTTAGGTGTCCATGGTCTACATCTGTGTTCTAACGAATAAAAGTGGTTCTGTTGCCGCTAATCTTGCTACTATTTGGTTGTAGAAGTTTCAAATGGTAATAATTAAAACTATGAATGTTAAACTTCGGTAGGAACTAAAGTAGACTAGTTAGTTAGGTGGGTTTTATTTGTTGGTCGTGCATCTTTGTTTCTGCGAACAGCGCTGGCTTGTTAAACATAGTTTAATTGAGGTCGAGCGCTTGTTCAAGTTTGGGTTACTTGTTGCATGTGTTAGAACATCCTTTCTGGTTGGCCTAAACCTAGAACTGCCTGTATTACATGTTTGGTGGGAAAAAAACTGAAGTAACATGGTGGTATCATGGTGTATATACACATATAAATATATTTGTATGTGCTCCACCTGCTTATAAATACCTTTCATTTGCTTAAGTGACTTATTACCCTCACATTTTTGATGTTATGACCTGCTGTGTTGCCTACCTTACGTTCCTTTGGTACTTTGGGCTGCTCCTAGAGGTTGTTATCTATAAGTTATTTTTAGTACTATCTTGCCCCATCTTTTGAAGATTCATGGAGATTTTATTCTCATAAGCAGTGACACCGTCAGCAACATGAGCTTGACAGAAGCTCTTAAGGCGATTTGGTAATGATGAAATTTTAATGGCGATTGATCCTGAGACAAAAGAACTTAACTACTATGAAGACAAGGCAGATGATTCAAGACCAGTTATAACCATTTATAAGATGTTGCTAGACAATTCATCTCTACACTTGCATAATGATAAACATGTGTTGTTTATTTTAACCTTTTATTAATGTACTAAATCGAATGATTTTTATTGTAGTTAGAGTTAGAGATAAGAGAAGAAGGGATGCTGCTTGAAGATTTCGCTTGTGATGATATTCTTTGGGCAAACTGAATATTGTTGGCATATGGAGAAACATGGGAAATCAAGCCAAAGTTAGTCCTCTACTCAACTATAAAGAGCAGACATGTGAACAGAAAAAGAACCCAAGTTGGCAGTTTTCCTCACATAATGTGATGCTGATGACATGTATTTGAAGTTAGCGCAAGGGAAAGTTTTGATTATAAGACATTGAAAAGATATCCTAAAAGCTCTGCTCTTTGGTTTAAGAAGTTTTTGATGAAGATTTGAGTTGTGAGTCAAAATGATCTGCTTCTTTCTTGTGTTTAAATCTGTATTGAACAAGTTGTGATTTTTAACAATGAATGGATCAAGATGCCTTTAAAATTACATCTATTTCTTATGTTATTTATTTATTTATTGTTGCACATATATAATACATAGATTTATATATATATATATATATATAATTTATGGATATATTACAATTTTAAAATAATAATTGTAATAAAACATACCACAGCAGTTATAAACAGTCAACATCAACTGTGCATAAAAGTTGTAATAAAAGATATTACAACGGTGGAAAAAAGTTATAAAATATACATATTACAACGGTGTTGCAACAGTGCGAAAAAGTTGTAAAAGATATTAGTCTATTACAACTTCTTAATACACGACGGTTTGCCCACCGTTGTAAAATGTATATTACAATGGTGTTCCACCGTTGTAATAGAGTCATTTTGTTGTAGTGGAATATGATGGGGTTAAGTAGAAAATTCTAGCGGGGACCAAGCATAGGTGGAAAGCTTGTGTCAAGCATGGGGGACCCATTTCAAACCAGTAACCCATTATGTATCTTTGTGACCTTGAGTTAGATCGAGGACAGGACACGCTTACTGGGTTTGATCGTAAGAGGTCAAAACGGGTTAACGGTGGCAACGCAAGTCCAATGGGGTCATGTGCGCGTGTGGGCCCAAGCTGGTAGGTAAGACGTTGTTGCATCGTATAGATATAAGCCGTGCATCTTTAGTGGTATCGGGTTGCCACTTTGGGGAGTGATACACCCTACTGTGGGACCAACACAGGTGTCTACGAGGTAGGGTGCCGATCGAATGGGGAAGGTAGTGGGTACGACCAGCGGAGATAGGGGCATGCGGCACCTATGACAGCAGCTAGGAGTACAAGAAACTACCATATTATGAATAAATGTTGTAACTAGACCGGGGAGGGTAGTGGGTACAACTAGTGGAGGTTGGAGAAGGCGGCACCTACGATAGCAGCTAGGAGTACACAAAACTACTATTATTATAATTATGGTTAGTAAGAGGATCAACTTTCAGTATGGAACTAGTAATGGTGCGGTGTAATTAGCATTGGTGCAGTATAGTAATTATCCCATAGCAATTAGGAACGAGATTAACGCCAGAATATCCCTCTGGTTTGTTTTGACTTGCCCACTTGTTTCACCGTCATTCCTCATTTTACCGGTTTATGCCTTATCCTAATTACTTTAATAATTATAATGTTAAAGTTATTGTACTCGCCAGACTTTATGTCTAACCCCCTTGTTTTTGCCTCTTTTCTTCCTCTCCCCCCCCCCCCCCCCGCCCCGCCCCCTCCCCCTGGTTCTCAGGGTGGGACCAGTATTAATGGAGCTTGATTGGGATCTCTTTCTCTCTCTTTTGGAAGTGCTTGGATTGCTGAAAGTAAAGTTCAGCTCGTTTCTTTTATGGATACTTGTGTTGGGGTTATGCTTTTTTTTTACTTTATGTACTCAGAAAACAATTTGTCAAGATAGATATTAAGTGTACTTGGTTTTACTGTTGATTTATGAAGTTGTTGTAATCAAACTATTTCTCCGCTGCAATAAAAGTTGTTTTAAATTTTCCAAGTACCAATATATGTATCTGTCTTGTTATATTCTGTTTTATACACCAATAGTGCTCCATGAAAGTTAATGCATTCCCTTTGAGAGTGACATTAATGGACGTGGGGTGTTACACCCCCCCCCCCCCCAGGTTCTCAAGGAGGAAACACATAGGCTTGACCGTTATTCTGCTTATTTGCTGGAGCTGCTGATATGTATGGCTCAAGCTCCTATCCTTGTTGCTATGGCTGTATTTTTTTCTTGGAGAATTTACTCTTTTATATACTCTGATATTTTTGAAGTAAAGACAATAACTTTTGCGTTGTAATGGGCTTTTATGTTTCATACACGTGATGTTTTTGGACCACGGTATCTTATGATAAATAAATTTTTTATTCTGTTGTTATTCTATATATCTATCTTGTAATATTCTAATATTCTGTGTCTGTTTACCTATAACGCTTCACGAAACTTAATGCATTCCCTTTGTGAGTGACATTAACGGACGTGCGGTGTCACATAGTTGGTAAAAAGAATAGATTTCCTTTTTACAGTTTTAAAAAGATGTAATGAATGTAATTGTAAGAATAGAAATAGAAGAAAAATAATAAGTACATTATAAAGGTGGTTAATGTATTTTGTACTACCTACCAAAAAAAGTTATCTTGTAATTATAGATCACTACGAAAAGCATATTTTATCATGAATATGTAAATGGATTCCAATAAAGCCTTAGTTGCCAACCTAATAGGATACGACTAGCTCCATGAGGATAAGATTTGAGATAATAGAAAGCGAAGTGGAAAACATAACAATTAGGATAAAAATAAAAAGAAAAGGTATTAACCAAGTTGAATGCTTTGCAAGCTAGAGAAAAGAAAAGACTTAACATCTATCTTTAAGATATGTGAATAAAGAAAGAAATGAATATTATTGTTATGATAAGTAGTTCATGATAGGTTGATACAAATTTTTTAGGTAGTTACTGCCATATAAAAAGAAGAAAAATATATATTAAAAGTACCAAAATAATAAAAAACAACGTAGTTAGGGCATATCCGAACAATGAATCAGATATTTATAAGTGCATGCAATAAGCGACTCATACTAATAGAAAAAAGTAAGCAAGAGGAAAATAAAGATAAGTTAAGCACATAAGAAATGAACTAGAAAAAGGATCTAATAAATATTGAGACTACAATGGTAGCCTCATAAAATGTGTTTTGAAAACTCTAAAGGAAATTTGGATGTAGAAAGTCATGTTCACGCCATCACAAATCCTTTATAATACAAGGGAGCCCATCCCAATGATGAACTAAATATTCTTCGACGTGAGAAATAAGCGACTATGCATGAGAAATCAAATAGCGAAAACCCAATCTAACAGATTTGCAGACAACACCAGAGCTGGAAATAAGTGACCAATTAGGTCTCGTCCAAACAGGAAGGTTCAGCAGATACCAATACCGGAATTAGGTGACTTTAACAAGAAACAAATGATACTAAAGAATGTCCCTTTGATGTAGGCATAAATGCAGTCCATCATAAGCAAGGTATGCAGTGTTCATCAAGGGGGTATTGCCTAGGTTGCGTTAGGCAGTCTGAAGGATAATGGATGGCTAGGTAGTTATGCGACCAACAGTTATAGGCGCCTTGTAGTAGGGAAACCCAAAAGGATGCTGGTTGCATAAGTGCAGGTCATCATCTGTTAGTAGCGAGCAAGCAGAAGAACATGTTTTAGACCTCTATAGGAAGGTGATATTTCGCAATCGAGACACTGGATTAGGTTCATGCAATGCTACATGTTTGTTTTAGTTTGTTTGTTTAGATCAAGACTAATAACCCATTAGAAATACCTCCAAATTAGCAAGGGACAACTGCTAGAAGGAACATATCATAGTTTATAGTAAATCCCCAATGGAGTTCTGCACAGATTGGGTGCTAGCACGTTTTATAAGCAGAATTTAGATTTATAGGAAGACTAATAATGTGTAGGTCCATAATGTAGGCATAGCAAGGTGGTCTATTGTGGATATCCATAACGTAAGCATAGAAAAGAGGGACATTGCATATGCATTTTACACCCTTTTGTTCCAAACGATGGATGATCCGTAGTATAGAAAATCTTATACCATCCACCGTAGATATAGTTTTAGGATTTTGTAGTGAGATGGTGGAATCTAAATGAGAAGGATACAAAAGGTACTTATGGTAGTACCAAGGACCGAGGCGGTTCAAGGGCATACAGCTACATATTTATATATGAGTATTATTTGTAAGGTTAAATCTACTGGGTAGTAGATGGTTGCGATTTACATGCAAAGATGAGAGTTTAGCAACCTTAATAAACCTAATATAACAAAGAGGATAAAAGAATGGTATATTTAGTGTTGTGCTTAAAAGTATACAATTTACCAATTACCAAAACATTAGTTTTGACCCTCTCCTCAACACAACTTGCTAGTTAGATAGAAGACAAAGGTTATTCAGCTTACAGAAACTTGATCTAGAAAGTGTCATTTCTTTAGTGAGTATTTATTTATGATGTTATATTTTGTATTACTTCCACAATGGGTTATTTACTTAAGCTTAGATATATTTATCTTTATCTGTTTATTGGATACCAAACACACTACTCTGGTGATCTTGGGTTTTTATCTTGTTTGAAAAATCGAGGCTCACTGGCATGTGTTTTATTTCATTTGGTATCAGAGACTAGGTTTAGTGGTCTTATATAGTAGGTGAACGCACTTGTATTTTTAAAATATAAATATATTATATATACCAAGATCCTAAAAATCCACTTTTAGAGAAATAACATATGGAAAGTTGTGAGAATGGATTTTTACATCCAAAATGTGATCAACAAAATTCAAGAGTGATAGGTCATAGAGTAACAGTTAGATAAGGTGTACAACAAGTCTAATTATAAAGATAAGCATCCATATGTTAAAACAATAGTAATATAGAAGTTATTTTAAAATAGTGCAAATTGGAAATAGTGCTTTGGTAGAAAGGAATGGATTTGGTGTTTGTATTTCGAGTAGATATGGCTATAGGGATAAATCATAATATAAAAATATAGTCAGCAATGGAGGAATTTTCATAAAGAACAGCTAGATTTGGAAAATAAGCATGTGGTGGTGGAAAAGGAGTCAAGTAAGAGAAAGAAACTAAGAATCCCCTTTGAGTCTGGCTTTATAAGCGGATTTTGAAATAAAAAGATTTTAGATTGACGAGTTTTAAATTTAAAACCCACGATTTCAAAATATTAAAAAGTTTGGAGTTTTTAGAAATAGTTTTGTATAAGACAAATACCAAACTTATTTTGAAAAAAAAAGTGTGGTGTTAGGCAATATAATTGGGAAAAGGATTAAGAATTGGCAATGGGATGGGTAGCGCATGTATTTTGGATAGAATTTAGCCAACGTATTAATGATGTAATAGCTCTACTTGGATGACAGAGCAAACCTCGAGATTTTCAGGCAAAGTTGTAATGATGACTAGGCCATCCGGAGTTGGTTAGAGTAGTTTGATAGTGATTTTGGGTTGCGAAATGAAAAGGTTTTTCTTTAGGAGCACGTCGTCCCATGTATTGGAGACTTCTCGAATGGACAAATTTTGTTCATTTTAAACTGAATGATCCACACTATTTTGAACCCTTTTAAATAAATGTGGAGGGGTAACCTCCAAACTTGTTTTGTTCTTAATAGTCGCGGAAGCCTTACCACTTTTCTTTCTCCTCCAAGACCTTATACATTTTATAATATAAATTTAGGCTTTCTAATTAGCAATTGAAAGAAAAAATTATATATTTAAGATGAGGTATACTTGAGAAGATCATTCATATGAGGTAAGGTTTTATATTTCATTTTGTATTTAGTTAATTTTATTGATTTTCTAGACCTGTACGTATTCCAGTTTGTGATTCCAATTAGGGATTACAAAACAAAATAATTTTGAAAATAGAACCGGATTTAGATCAAATTTGGAAATTGGAATGCTTTTAAATGTCAGTATATTAAATTGCATATCTTTGATTATATGATATCATTAGATCCTAGTTTATTTATTAAATAGAAGTTATTCATATTAAACTTTAATTTTAAAGTAAATTTGTACAAATTCCCAAGGCTATTTAATTGGAAATAAACAGAATCCATAAGTAAATATGGACTTAAATGTGAAATAAAAATGGCGTAAGCATTAATAAGAAAAGAATTTATAGTAGTCATATTAAATTTGTAAATTGGACCAAAATAAATATGTTTATAACCTGATTTTGGAATAATATTTTAGTTAGTTGCAAAGAATAGATTTCTATATTATAGTTTTAGAATGATGTAATGGACGTAGTTGCAAGAATATAAATAAAAGAAAAAGGATATGTATAAAATAGTGGTGACTACCATATTTTGTACTACCTACCAAAAAGAAAAGATATCTTATAATTACAGTTTAGCGCATGAAAGACTTATTTTATAATGAATATGGAAATAGATTCTTGTAAAGCCGTAGTTGCCAACATATTAGAATATGACTAGCCCCATAAGGATAATACAAGATTTATAATAATAGTAAGAGAAGTGTAAAATGTAACAATTGAGATAAAGATAAAAAGAAAAGGTAGTTAGCAAGTTGAATGCTTGCTAAGCTAGAGAAAAGGAAAGAATTAACATATATCTATAGGATATGTGAATGAAGAAAGAAAAGAACAGTATTATTATGATAATTAGTTTATGGTGGATAAATAAAAAAATTCAGAAAGTAAATACGATGAAAAAAGTAAAGAATCTAAAATTATTAAAAGCATCATAATAATAGGAAACAGCTTGGTTGGGGACCATCCCAATGATAGAACAAATATTTGACGGCACGTTAACAACCCTGGTTATGTGTAATTACATGTAGATGATTAAATGGTTAAATTATGGTGTTTAGTTGAATTGTGTTCCAGATATCTATTCAATCCAATAATATTTGGATAATTAAGAAAATAAAGATAGATATGGAGCAATTAATTTAGTTAATCATTTAGTTGGTTAACTAAAAAGTTTGGTGTTAACTTGGAACAATTTGGAATAAAGAATTGAGTTTTAAGTGGAATTGAATCAAATAAATTCATAAAAAGGTTCAATTCAATGTCAGTTGTAAAATAAATTTAAAAATGGAAAAATAAATTAGGGAAAACTATATAAAGTAAAGTTTTTGACAAAATTTGTGTTTATAAGATTTGTATGGGTTTTGTCGCAAAACATTTCAAATTTCTAATTAAATGTTGAATTTTGGTATAGAACGGTGTTTTCTAAATTTATTGAGTTGTAAACAAAATTACAAAAAGAAAATATTGGTTGAAAAATCAATATTTGGATGATAAAATAGTTTTAATGTGGTTGAATCTTTTTTTTGTCAAAACAATGTAATTTGAATAATTTTAATGTTAAGATTTTTAAGTTTTTGACAAAAGAAGCACAAGTTAAACATTTGTTTGCAAAATGTAAAATTTTAGTGTGAATATGTTGATGTTAGAATACTTAAAATGAATTTAGATAGGCTTTGTGCAAAAATTTTAATAAAGTTTAACAATGCTAAAACATGTTATAAGACGCTAAAATTGTGAAATGTAGTGTTAATTCGGTTATTTATGTGTTAAGCAACCTATTTAGCCTAAAACATAACTTAATTAACTTAAAAATTACACCTAAGCTTAATGGGCTTTATCAAACCCTAATCTTAGTAATTAACCAAGGAATAACCTAGAAGAATACTGTGTTCACTTTTTCTCAGTAGCTTCTTCTTCTCCAAAGCAAAAGTCACAGTAAAGTAAATTGCAAATTCTCCTCAAAACCCCAAAATAGAATTCCAAAACCCAAATTAAATTAGAAGTAAAGTGTTAATATAGATAGCTACAGATAATCTCTATTGACATCAGAAAATCATTTTTTCAATTTCTCATTTTGTTTGTTGTATCTTAGATTCCTGAGTCTACATGTTACTTGATTATTTTTACAAGTTGCAGAGAACTTTCTTTAAGATAAAGTCTAGGTTTTTGATCAAATTTCTTGTTGTAGTCACTGCAAATCTTTAATAAGGTGGGTAAACACTCACCCTTTCTAAGTGAATAAAGGTTTGCGTGTATTTATTGTTGCTTATGTTGAGTTTCATTACTTTAAACTCAAATTTTCTATTAGGTAGAAACCTAATACTCTGTAATTGTCTGCGTCTATCTTTGAAAAAGGATTACTCTCTATTTGTGCAATCTTTAGTTGTGATTTTTGTTGTTTTTCTTGTCTGATTTATATACTTCATAGATATCCATTTGCTTGACTTGAAATTATTGGAATTTTATATCAAAATGAGCTCGAAGTTGAGCATGAATAGGCGGAGATTGCTTGGAGCTCCTGCATGCCTTGCATCGACACAGGCATCACCTATGTCGACACAGGAAAAGGAGAATGTGCAGGAAATTTCCTGCCTTTGTGTTATGTTTCTGACCTTCATTTCTTTGCATTTCGTGTGTTTCTCAATAGATTTGGTGCAAATTTTTGGACATTTTTGATAAGGATTAATTCTATCCTAAGGCTAGCTAAAAGGACATATAAAATCCGTGTTAGAGAATGGAGTTTTGATGACAATAACCCTATTTCAATTACCATTGATTATAAAACAAATACTAACCTCCCTATCTAGAATATATAGATATATATATATATGCAGGATTTGTATATAGGATGTAAATACCGAAGACTGTACAGTTTTATAGCTTTAGAGATTCAAGATATTCAAGATTCAAGACTCATGAGTAATCAAGATTTCAAGAGTTCAAGAGCTCAAGATAAATATAGTAATATAGTCTATTTTATGTAAGACTCTGAATAACACTCCAGGTTCAAATTCTGTTTTCCAAATTTCAAATTCCAAATTCTCTTTTTTCAAATTTAAAAATTTAAAAATTCTAATTTTCAATTTTCAAATTTCAAATTCTAAATTATTTTACTTATGATTTCAAATATATAAGCTTAAAGTTTTAATTATATATATATATATATATATATGTTTATAAATGTTTATATAGTAATATAGTTTTATAGTTTTAAACCTTATAACTTTATAAGTATGTATATGATTTCATATGAGTTTACACTTTAGAATATTTAATTATATTATTAAGTTTTGACTAAATAATTTCAATCTTAAGATTTCAAATATATTTCCTAATTTATAAATATTCTTATTTTTATAGTTTTACTAAATATATTTTACTAAGTTTATATTTGGTTCTTTATATAATTTTTTATATGTATAGTTTATAAATATTTCTTTATAAATTCCTATATATATATATAATTATATTATATATAGTTTTCATATCACATATATATTAAGTTTTTAATCATATGTTTAAATAATATTTTCTTATGTTCTTGAAAAATAATGTTTTAGCAACTAGTTTTGTTTCAGGAATTTCCAGAATTTAAATATTGATTTAAATACTTTTAAAATCATAAAAACGATGGATATGTTGACACACATTTATGTATATGTCGAAATATAACTGTTAGAAATTCAAATTTGAAAGGAAGTGTCTTTTCACCATTTGTGACGGTTCAGAAACGTTGCAACCTTTCAAATGTTATATATAGGGGATGATTTCGAATTTTATCATCATTCTTCTTCTTATATTCATGCCCTTTCTCTACACCATTATATCTTCTCATATTTATGATTTCTACACTTATACTCTGCCAAATTCAACTCTATTTTCATTAAACTTCTTGAAACAACCCAAACTTCCCCATAAAGGAAAGCCCGGATTGCTTTGAGAACAACACTCATCAAAACATAGACAGAAGAACATTTCATTGTTATTACAACAATTATATCAGAGTACAAGAATATAACAGAGTATAAATGAACAATATATATTTGATAAATATCAGATATTTAAAATAATTTACATAGCAGTGGAAAATAATACATAACACAACAGGAAGGAATACACGGATACAGAGCTTTCTGAATATCGCTTCAGCTGTAAACTAGGATCCTGTGAGTCTAATATCTGCAAAACCAAAACTACTAGCTACCCGTGTGGAAAATAGAGGCACCAAGAGATTAGGTTAAAACAATAAACTCCAGGTCAGTCATGGGACTGGTGTGAGAACTCAAAACAGTTATTAATCTTAAAATTTAAAGTGGGGATATCATGGGACCACGCCGTATAACACGGAATGGGTTTACTCCACATGAATCTTAGTTTAGAATAAAATGGCGCAATGCCTTTTAGAAAAATGAAGCTATTATAAGACTCAGGTCCCATCACACAATGCAACGCAAGCCGGAGGATAGAGTTTTCCCATATAATAGCCAAAAATGCTTGATACATATAAAACAAATCATTTTGATATTATTATAAGTGCATAGTATTTAAAAACAACTTCAAATAAAAATGTATCAATCATAGACAACATGGGTACCATATATCATGTCGCCATACTAGTTCTACAATCAAAACCACATGATGTCATATTGGAACTTGGATTTCCATCTATGAATCAAGGCAAGGGATCATCCTTACCGGATTCGAGACTCTCTAGCCCGAGCCTCAGGATCAGCCGCAAGTACACCTTGGATCTTCAGGGTCGGTCCACAAATACTTTAGTGGATTAGTAATGCCTGAACAATATGTTTCCCTGCCCTATGGGGCATAAAATCTGAGCCACTAGGGACTCAATATCTGAGGCGCCTCATTCCATCATCCACATAAGTAAAATGTCTGGGCTCCATAACATGACACCACTCCTAGCTAAAAATAAACGCATGTTCTCCCTGTAGTCCTCTCCCGTTTCTGGTTCATTCCGGGGTGTGAAGCTCGCGAAGTATCACTATACACAAAGCTATGCTAACTAAAGTTGTGCTTTGATCATCAACCACAAGGCTCTGCTTTTCAACAAATGTCTTGATCATTTGCATCTTAGCATGCCACATTGTCAGTCCATACCATACCATTGATTTCTGCCAATATATAACCTCTAAACTCGTACATCTCCGAGAAGGGGGTTAAGCACGAGAATAAATTCTCTGCCACCAAACAGATATATATATAGCAGAGATCAACGAATGCAGCATAAAGGAATACAACGTCAGACATACCATCCATTTACAAGTCCATTCTGGGTATGAACGAAACCGGAGGAACCTTAATCCTCGTCTTATATGTCCAATACAGGAGAGAGGTCCTCGCATATCCGTCAATCTCCAAGTACGTTCGGATGATCACCACTTATTTCCTTGTCTTAGGTGTACAGCCCAATCAAGACATCATTAATCATCCAAACAATGTGAAGAACTCCGGTCTACAACCACCGTCTTCATCTTCGACACTTGGTCGTCGTATTAATTATTCAGAATGGGTAAAACCCGGTCTTTCCGAATAATTCGCGTATTTTAAAATCAAGTGCCATAAAAGCATATCATACGCCTCATTCTAATTCAAAATATTCTTTTGATAAAATATTCACATTATTAGGGAAAGGTTCCCATTAATTTTATCAAAAATAAATTCTTTTTAAATTTATTCTTTAATCTTCCTTTAGATATCAATTTCAAAAGATTTTATTAACTAGTCGGGATTATCGAACCTTACCAAAGTAATCATTTATTTATATTTATTATCCCAATCCCAACCTATTCATCCCATGGAGCAAAACTAGTAGCACTCCATATCTAACACCCACAGTGTTATCGGTAAATTTAATTACCATTTCACATTTAAATCTAATTAAAGAATTAAACTATCGCCTAGAGTAAAACTGGTGGTACTCCATTCTCGATCATTTCAAGAATTCGATAAATTAAATTATCTCCTTCCCATTTCAATCTAATTAGATATTTATTAAAACTCTAATTTGGTTTTAATATCAAAAATCATTACTTTATGATTATTTAAATTTAGGAAGTTAATCTTTATCTTTAACTGGGTTAAAGAACTAATGTAATTTAAAACAAGTTCACGATAAACCCAAATCATCTTCCATCAACTATGGAAATTTCACGGAAAACGGACCAATATATAATCGATATAAATTTCCATATCAGATTAATAATATAATGGAATAACGGCAAGGCCTTTTTAAATTCCATATATAGTAACGGTCTTCATTCACAGAAGCTCATCTAGATTATTATTAAATCGAATTCCATTTAATTCCAATTAAATATATTAAATTGGAAAACTTTACTTTGGAAAAATTTCCATTTAAATCTTAATAAAAGATTTATAAATTCCACATAATTCTTAATAAAAGATTTATAAATTCCATTTAAATCTTAACAAAAGATTTGTAAATTCCATTTAAATCTTAATAAAAGATTTATAAATTCCTTATTATATTTTCACTGTTAATTGGGATTAAAGAACAAATGTCATTTAAAACATAGTACACAACAAACCCACAATCAAATTTTCATTTCAATTTTAATTAAATATTAATTAATTAGTAAACTTTTCTTAATCTTAATTAAAAGAGTTATTCTTTTCACATGAGGTTTTAAGAATAGTGTTATTGGAGACACCATTCACGACAAACCCGAAATCCAATTCTTTTTATTTAATTCCAATTAAATATTATTTAATTGGAAATTTTCATTAAATATTAATTTAAAGATTTATTCTAGGTAATAACTAGTTAATTTTGATAAAAATATAATTTTATCTTCTCAAATATAGAATTTTTCATCCAAAATCTTTCCAAATGATTAATTATGATTTTACACAATTTATCCATATTTTTAGTAATTTTATTAAGGCCCGTCCAGTCGGTTTCCAATAATGGCCACTGAACTACATCCATAACGACATTTTTCAAATTTGATTTGGACATAATTCCAAATACAACTGTTAGACTTCAAACTTCTTATATTCATTGGAAAGCACTTTTCGATATGAAGCCAACGGTTCCGGTTTAGGAGAATTTGATGGTCGGATCTCCCGTTACGCCATTTGAAGTTAATGGTCGAAATTCGCGAACGGTCGCTGCGCGGCGTGTTTTATTCAGGCCATTAAATATATATTATACATATATTATATATATTTCATCGATTTCCATTTAAAACGTATTTTATAAATTATTTATGTCTTCGTTTTAAAATGATTCCAATTTTTTTTCAATTTTAAATCAAAATTGAATATTCTATATATTTATCATATAAAAATGATAATATTTTCAAAATATTATATTTTGAAATCACTCCTTTTTATATTCATTATAAAGTGAATAACTCGATCGATAAAAAGGGCGTTTAACTACATACTATTTTTTTATTGTTCAGAAATATTATTCAACACATGAATATTTTATATGGTTTATATGTTCAATAAAAATGATATTTTTATTGTTCAAAAATTTTATTCAATACATGAATATTTTATTCACTTCATTAACATGTTAAAGATGACATTTTTAATGTTCAAAAATATAATTCAACAAATGACTATTCTCATTTTCATTAACATCTTAAAAGGTGACATTTTTAATGTACAAAAATATAATTCAAAAATGGTTATATTATTTTCATTAACATGATAAAAGGTGACATTCTTAATGTACAAAAATATAATTCAACAAATGATTATTTTATTTTCATTAACATGTTAAAAGGTGACATTTTTAATGTACAAAAATATAATTAAACAAATGATTATTTTATTTGTTTATACATACAATAAAAATGTGATTTTTATTGTTCAAACATTTTATTTTAAAATATTCTTTATTTTTAAAGATTCTTTATTTTAAAAATTCTCTTTCTTTTTAAAATATTTTTTTATTTTAAAATGTCCTTTTATTTCTGAATCGGAATGTGACTCAATCAATTACCATAAAATTCTAGTTATATGGATTTCATACATCGCATGTATGCAACAATAATGATAAATAATCATCAAACAGTCCAATCACATCCAGAGTTGTAACACCCTGTAATTTTAAAACGGGACATAAGAGATAATTAAAGAATAATTAATCTTTAAAAGAAGAATTGGATGAAACGGGTTATGCCATTGCGTTCGTCTCGGAATTTTTCTTGAGATAGAGTCCGAGTTTGCATGAATTGGACTCCGTATGAAGAAGTTACGGAGGTTAGAAGTTTTCTAGTTTAAGCAGAAATTAAATTAAAATAATTAAAGCAGATTCGAATTTCAAAACTTCTGAAAATAGCTAAGCGGGAAATTTCCCACTCAGGGGTGTTGACCACCCTAGGGGGTGTCAACATAGGTGTCGACCCCCCTAGGGGTGTCTACATAGGTGTCGATGCACCCTGTATGGTCGACAGCTGCGAACTAATCTGGACAGTGACGATTTTATGAGGTGTTAGGGCATATATGTCATGTTCTGGTTGGCTCTCTTGGGTTTGGATGGCTTTGATGACTCCTAGGTTGATCTAAAGGCCCATATTAATCCTAAACTTCTATATAATCACCCCAAACCTCAACCCTAGACCTCACAACCCTAAACTATGATGCCATCATGTTGTTCGTCTACAAACTAACCTAGCCGTCACTATAACAAATCAAATTCTAGATTAAAGATAAAAAGATAAGAGATAAAGATTCAAAGCCTAGGAATTGCGAAAAGGAATTATAGGACAACGACGAACAAATCAATGCCTACATCAACAGATTAGCTTAGCAACTTCAGAAATCAGATCCCGGAATTCAAGATCTGTTTTCTGTGAGTGCAATTACTTTCACAAGATAATTGCTTAAACGTAATTGTGATGAGTTATGAATTGGATTGTGTGAAAATATTTGTAAATCATATAAAGTTTACGTCTTTGCAAACTAAGTTTTGATTTATGCTTGATTCGATTCATTATATGCAAGTTATGTTCTATGTTAATTCATATGCCTAATTACATGTGCAAGTTATGTATGCAAGTTTGTTCGATCTATGCAAGTTATGAAAGATTATATGCAAGTCATGTTCATATATGTAAGATCATATTTTATTTGTTCATATGTTTAGATCTACATGTTTATATGATTAGATCCATATCAGTCCATATGTTTAGAATTATATGTTCATATGTTTAGATCTACATGTTTATATGATTAGATCCATATCAGTCCATATGTTTAGAACTATATGTTCATACCTTTAAATCCGTGCAAGTTTATGTTTAGATCAATGCCAGTTCGCACTCAATATGTTGATTGGATCTATTTTTATATGTTTACTAGATTTATGCAGTCTTAGATCTATATTGTTTATGCCAGTTATAATGTCATGTGTTTCTTCCCTTTTTCCTTTTTTATGAGTTGGGCTAATTGCGAGCATAATGTATCACATGAACTATACGTACGAACGACGTGAGAACATTGGGGAAAAGTTTGGGTAAAAGTTGAATATTATGTAATTGGCATAAAAAGGGGTTGTAATCATATAATTAATTTCGGGCATAACTAGAAAATATGGCATAACTTGAACTGACCACACTTATGGATAATTTACATATAAACTTAGACATGATTGGTAAATATGTAAATTGGCTAAAAGATGAACGTGCCTAACCTGAGGTTAGATTGAGCTGCAGTGTAAGACTGCCCGGAACTGCCCGGCACATCTAGCGACCGCAACAACATAGATCTAATGTGAGAGGTTAGCGCATTAAGCCCAAAAACCCGAGGTTAGAATGAGTCTGTGGTAGAAGTCTGCCCGGAACCGCCCGACACATCCAGCAACCGCAAACAACAGTTCTAATGTGAGAGGCTGGTGCTTTAATGAATAAATTAAAGCTAAGGAATATACATGCTAAAAATGGAAAGGCTAAGTAACATATGAACAGGAAACACTTAACCAATACACATGTTAGGTGGGTGGGTTAAGTTAACATGGACATGAAGACAACTTAACCAATATTACCTGAACAAAGTGGATAGGGTTCATGCAAGCTTAACCAATAATACATATGGATTTGATAAGGGGAACGGTTAAGTAAATCTTGGGTAAGTGGGTAATATTATTATATATAGGTCCACAAACTTAACCGTTAAATAAACATGCGTGAATCAGTGAGAAGGTTAAGTAACATATGAATAGGCAACACTTAACCAGTACAATATGTTAATTTAGCAAATGGGTGGGGTTAAGTTAAATTGAGAACACTTAACCATTATAACATGTTGATTAGGAAAACCTAGTAACGGGGACCCATTTCAGCAGTAACCCACATAGATGTATCATGGTACCCTAAGCTAAGCAGGGTGGGGAATGATTAGTGGGCTGATTATAAGCGGTCAAAATAGCGGCGGATGGTGCAGCAGTGTAGGTTCCGACAGAGTATTGGCATGCACGTGCTCTGGAGTGGAAAAAGCAAGCACTGTGCATCAGTAGTACACACTTTGCATCTTGAATCGTGTCAGGTTTCCATCATGGGAATTGGTACACCCCATGATCGGGCCAGCACAGGTATCTACATACAAGCGGGGCCGAATGACATAAGTAATAATACATGCGAGTTAGGGAGCCGATCGAACAAGGAAGGTAGTGGGTACAACTCATGGGGGTAGGAGCAAAAAGGGGCACCACGATAGCAACTAAGAGTAGATGAAACTACCATTATCATGATTAGTAAGAGGAATCAACTTTTAGTATGGGACTAGTAAGGGTGTGGTGTAATTAGTAAAGATACGGTGTTACTAACATTGGTGCAGTGTAGTAATTATCCTGTAGTAATTAGAAGCGCAATCAACATTATATCTTTTTCATCTTGTCTTCTTTGTCATACCTATTTATTCTACAGTCATTTCTTGCTTTCCAGATTATGTTCTTACCCTTTTACTTTAATGATTATATTGTTAAAGTCACTGGACTCACCAGACTTATGTCTGACCTAGTTTGTTTCACCTCTTTTCTTCCGTTCCCTCCTAGGTTCTTAGGGAGGAAATACTCAAGCTTAATTCAGATATCTCCTTTCTTCCAGCTTGAAGTTGAAAGGTGTATTTCTTGGCTTTGATTCTGCGTATGGCATTTTTCTGTTAGGGATTATGGCTTTATAATTGTGTACTCTGAAGGTTTTGTACAAGACTGATATTATGTACTTGATTTTGGTATTTGGAAATGTAATCAAACTTATTTCTGTTTCCCCTGCAATACAATTACAAAATTTTCAAGTACTACTTTTTTTGTCTTGGAATATTCCGTTCTATTTACTTATAATGCTCCAAGAAACTTAATGCATTCCCTTTGTCAGTGACATTAATGGACATGGAGTGTTACACGTGGTATAAGCTGAAGGTTACCAGAACAGATAAAAGATTTTGAAAACCGTTTTCAAAAGTATTATTTTCAAAAACATGTTTCAAAGAAGGAGTTTTCAAGAGAAAGTTTTACTATGAAAAACATAATCCCCAAAAGCCATATATCTATCTTTCGATTCTTTGTTTCGAATCTCTTCCATTTTCCTTCTTGAGTCTCTTTCTCCATGTTTGGATGCCTTTCTAAGATATGGAAGGACTTCGGTGCGATGGACGGAAAACCATTTAATGGGACTGAGACGTTTTTCGAGGCTATAAATTGGCTCAAGGAAGTGAAGGACTCATTTGGTATCTTGGAGATAGACAATGGAAGGAAAATTAGGCTAGCTACTTAGTCGAAGAGGAAGTTTAGGCTGAGGAACACAACCCAAGGATGAGGAATTTGTTGGTATGGCTTTAATCCACGAAGAAGGTAAAGGAGAAAGTGGAAAGAATAATTAACCCCCATAACAAAAGAAGGTGTCTTTATTATGGTATAACGGGTCATATAATTAAGGATTGTAGGAAGAAGAAGAAGCATGGTTGTTACCGTAACAACCCAAGATTTTTAGTAAAATTTAATTGAGAATTTTTTTATCCTATAATTTGGACTTCCTGATATAAATTTAAATTTTATAGAATTTAAATGAATTTGTAGCATCATAATTATATATATTTTGGTAGTAAACACTTTGTTCGTGTAAATAATTGTATTTGATTTATGAAGTCTTGTTTGTATTATCTATACTTATATCATATAGTAGCATTTGTATAGGAATGTAATTTGGTATGGTACGACAATATTTTCATTTACATATTTATTTTAAGATATGGACTTTTATAAGTATTTTTTTTTTGTTTGATAACACAAATATATTTATACACATAACAATGTTAATATTATTGATAACATATGAAAATTTAGAAATATAGAAATTAAAACTTATAATTATTTCATTTATAGATTTTAGAAATGATAAATATCATAAAAATGGTTGGAATTTGCAAGTTGTAACATTGTAATGTAATGCACATATATGCACTAAGAGTTGTTACAAATATAATTGTCATAAGAGTATAGCTAAAATTTTTAATTTATAAAATATAAATAAGTAAATTTTGTAAGGCATGCATTGGTGAGAATTTAAATAAAAATAAATACATGCATTTTTGTCTCTATGCATGTCATTAGAGTTGCCAAGTGTCTTTATGGTGCTGAGAAAATTTAGGAAATTAAAATTTTGAAATGGTCAAAAATCAATAATAAGGGGAAAGCACAAGGTCAGTCGGTGGTATCAATACTTGCTTTGGAATTTATAAAACCTCCTGTTGCACGCAACTTCACCTCTGTCTTCTATTTTCATCAGCTACCCTTCACCGTATTGCATTCCGTCACCGCTTCCTCTAGTCCTCCGCCTTTTTCATTTCTCTGCTCCATCTCGTATATGCTACTTCCATTCTTCCTCTACCCTCCTTCTCTTTTAAATCCTCAACCGCCATTTTTCTTTATCCTTCCCTCCTCCATCTTTAAAATCTGCACCCGCCACCTTTTAGCCTTCCCTCATCTCACCAACGTGCAACTCCACCCACCAGCGTCCGCCTCAAACTCCACTCCTCCTCTAAAGTCCGCACCATCCCACTTGCATCCACTCCGTCCAGTCCGTCTCGTCAGCCTCCAATCGCAGCATCAGCCCACTCTCTCGACTAACGGACCCGCAACCACTTCCTCCATCTCTAAACACTTCGTCTCCTCCCTGCGCCGACAGTTCCATTAGTAGTCTGCCTTTACCTTCAACAACACTTCTCGCATTGCACATCCCCTTCCACATGCAAAGACCGTATACACTTGCCTAGCAAAGCAAACCCGTAGCCTTTCCTTTTAACCAAGTATTCATTGCTTTTGGCAAACCAATCTTGGCCGCCTTTTCTCCTTCTGTTACCATCCGCTCCATTCAAGCCAACAGCCTCCAACTTTTCTAGTTCATTCATAGATCGGTTCGTTTGGTTTCTCCTAAAACTAGTCCGTAACCTTTCAAGGAAAAAAAAAGTGTTCGCTCAGAAGAAAAACATTGGTGTCCGCGATCCCCGACCTTTTGTGTAGTGAAGAGAGCAAGTGTAAGTACATACGTGTACAACGATTTATATATATACATTAAATTACGTTTTTGCAAAGAAAAAAAATAGTATTTAACGCATAATAGTTTTTAGGTAGTCCACTTTAGGAAGACCCAATCAGCAAAAGAAAGCGAAGCGCAATGCAGGTGAGAACGCGTAAATTTAAATTTTATATATTTTCACGACATGCTGTTTACATTGATGGTTATGATAATATATGGTATTGGTTGCATGAATTGTTGGTTTGCAAGGTTTGAAATGATACCATGAAATCGATAGATAATATTGATATAGTTATCAATATAAAAAGAAAAATCATGTCAAAGCGTGTTAGTGACTCAACGCGTATTTATGAATTTATTGTTTGCATGAAGTGGATGACATGAAGTGAAATTTTGTGAGCGTTATGGAATGTAACGCTTACATGAAATTGGTTGTTTGTGTTGAAATAAATGATGCATGTCTGTTGTATGATCGATTGATATTATCGAATTGGATTGTATGAAATGCACTCACCACGGTTATGGATTTATGCAGAGAAATCAATTTAACTCTCCTTCCCTTGATTTAACCATGAATCTTTGAGACGTGGAAAATTTTATTACTTATTTTTTTTTCATGTTAAATTGAAAACATTTAGAAAATTAAAATGATGATTTTTGGAAAATATTTGTATTCGAATAGAAATATAAAACATTAGGAAAATGGTTCAAAAAGTTAAATTATAAAGATTTAAATTATTATGAAAATGATGAGGCGTTTCATTTGAGCGTCATATGGAAACTGATAAATCATTTTTTTATGTAACTTGAACTACTCGAACTTTTGAAATATTTTGGATCTAATTGATCTAATTAACCACTGTAGCACTTTCAACAACATTTAACATTGTTATAAATGATTAGAGTACAGAGAAGTTATACACTTGAAGTTTTGTTAGATTACGGAAAGAGCTTGTTAAATATTTTAAAGATTTAAAAATCATATAGTATAATATTTACAAATATTATTGGTTTTAAGTTAAGAAATGTAAGAACACAATGAGCTTGGTTATATTTAATCTAATATTTGATTTCATGGAAATCTGATACTTTCCTAAGTTAAGGAGCGAGGTTGGATAATAAATCGTTGAAGTCTATTGAAACATAAGTTGGAAGAACCATTTGGAATGAAAGCTAAACCAACTTTAAATTTAATAAAATTGGAAATTTATGAAAGGATGACAGCGATTAAACATTTTGTTTGAAGATATAAGACTTCAAGTGTATTTTGTTTCAAGGAATGGTAAGGCAATGACAAGTTATGAAATTTGATATAACCTCGACGATAGAAGAATTGTTAATGTTATGAAAGGAGGTTGATTCGGAACCACGCAAAATCCATAACCATTGTTTAAATTGCGTTTATTTCTTGGGAAGACCGGGATCGAATATATATGTTCGAAACCATTCCAAGTAATAATACGACGTTGTTCGAGACTTGGTCAAGCGACGTGTGAAGATTGATGATCTTCGAATTGCTTGGGTTGATGGCCGCCGATGTCTCGGTTGTGCTGATCACTCAATACGAGACTATTAGTTGCATGAGGTCTGAGCGTATTTGGAGATTTTCGGATTTTGTTCCGTTTAAACCCAGAATAGATTGTATGGATGGTATGTCTGACATTGAAATTGACTGCATAGCACTGATTTCCATTAATGTATATCGGATTTGTGGCAATATATTTTCCTCGTCTCTAATTTGTATGAACTTAGAGGGTATGCATTGATTTAAATCATAAATATGTCGTGAATTGTCAATGTGACATACCCGAGTTATGAAACGAGCTAGTGATAATAAAAGAATGGCTTATCGAAGCATAGATTTGTGGATGACGTGACATCGACAAACCTCACACCCCGGATGATGAGAAACTGGCGGTTTGGTTGTGTATATATTTATGAATCGAGGATGACCGCTGCAGCAGTGGGAAACCACTTATGACTTATGGATTAGGGTATGTTCGGGGGGCCATGTCTGGTCGAAAACCGTTGATCTACCTCGCGATTTGTATTGGTGTCCGCGTCTGGATGAAAAACCCATGATTACATCTCGTTTGTGTTTCGATTGATCTTTCGTGCCAGGAATCATCAAGTTGGAAACCCAAATCTCCAATACGAGCCATACGATTTTGGTTTGTACATATATATGGCGACATAATATTATGGGTATTATGCCGTCTAGGATTAATACATTAAATTTTGAAATAGTTTTCCATGCTATATTTAGTATTGAAAAGAGGATTTTACGTATGAAAACATGTTTGGTTATCATAAGATAAACTCGCCCATCTGGTGTGCGCTTGCATTGTGTGATGTGGGACGAGCTTATGATAGCTTCATTTTCTCAAAGTCATTTCAGATTTATGTGCACGGGAAGTCACATGGAGTAAACCCATTCTGCATTAGCGGCGTGGTCCGGTGAATTTCCCCAACTTTAAATAAATCCTGTAAACAACTGTTTTATGTTCTCACACCAGTCCCATGACTGACCTGGAGTTTATTGTTCCTTCCTAAGCTCTGGGTGCCCAATAATTTTTACATGGGCAGTTAGATTTTAGTTTACAGTTATAGATCGCTAGAGCTGGACTTGGAGCGCTTTCTAAGATTAGAGTTCAAGCTAGGATTTGGAGCTTCCGCTATGTCATATGATTTCTTCCACTGAGAGTGCATTTACTTTTCTTCTGCTATATATGTTGTAACTCTGAATATTCGATGTAACTCTGATGTAATATTGTGTTATGCAATAAAAGTTGTATTACTTGTTCAATATATGTCTGTACCCATAACAATTCGTCTTTATGAACGGTTCAAGTTGGTTTAATTACCGGCGAAAAATCGGGCAAAAAGATGGGTCGTTACAAGTGGTATCAGAGCTTTGATTATACAAAGCTATAGGGTAGGACATATTTTGAATGAAAGATAGAACCCATCAGAGTTATGATATCTCGTTAGAGATAGGGTTAGAAATGCCCTAGAACGAGATTTTAGATTATTTCATTGAGAGAGCGTATTGAAAAAAAATAGATCATCTTGAACTAGGTAAATGACTTTAGAACAACTATTTTGAAATGCAACTTTTAAAAGGAAAATTTTCTAATAATTATTCGATGTTCCGCTTGGACTACCAGTATATATGAAGAGTTCAAATATATGCATGGCCGGCGTGTGTATGAATCTTATACATACTAGGTACAGATATAAAATCATGCTCTAGCGCTCGAGGATGATTCTGTTGAGGTCTGCAGCATCATCGGTATCCATTCCGAGTTGCGGAAGTAGGATGACTATATGATTCCAGTCGAGACGTTGGGAAAATACTATTTCAACAAATGTTTTCCAATAATAATAAATACTGTATATGGTTATGAATATCTAGTGAATAAATATGGAATTATAAACTAGTTAAGTGAACAAGAAAATAATATAACCTTTTTGAAATCTTAGGTTACCCCTGAAACCACAGTGGAATTTTGGATGACGCCAAAGCAAGCAAAGAGGGCACTGGCTCGAAGGGAAGAAGAAGAGGTAGAAAAGATGAGAAAGCTTAGTAAGCTCCAGTGCTTTAGATGCTTTAGAGATGGACATTTTGCAGTTAACTGCCCGAATAAGTCTAAAAAGGAGGAGAAAGTTGTTCGGAAGAATATACGTTGTTTCAAGTGTAAGAGATTCGAACATTTTAGGAATAAGTGTCCTAAGAAAAAGAAAGAAATCAAGGAACCTGCAATGGAAAAGAAGTGTCATAGATGCAGAATGGTATGGCACGTAGTTCGGGATTGTCCAGTAAAGAAGGGAGTAGTAGCGCCATCGCAAACTGTAGTGCAAGGAAGTAAATCGTTCAATCCATAAAGTTAATTCTAAGAGTAGTACAAGGCCAAGAAGTGAATGAAGTAGGATCAAAAACCTGGAATGAATGAATGTATGAATACCTGTATTAATGGAAGTCTTAGTTGTTAATTTATTTCTCAAAAATGCAATGTTTCAGACTATCATTTGAAGTTATAAGAATTTTATGTTTTGGATTTAAATTGATATAATTTCCCGGGTTTGAGACCAAAATCTTGGGTAATGCAAACATGAAATTTAAAGTTTGAAACAATGAAATAACTTTAATTGGAATTCGATCTAAATGAGTTAAGAGGATTTTGAAAGTAGAAGCAAGTCTATGGAAACTCAAATAGTAAAAGATTTGAATTGCATAAGAATCGAATGCAAGCATATGGTTTAAATGTGTTTTCTAAAGGAATTTTGTACTAGCTCATAATGGTTGGATAGTTCAAAATTAATTCTTAAATTTGAGATGTTGGATGAACGTGAGTGAATATTTGACAAACTTTAATAGGATAACTTGAAATTGCTGGATCTGCATTGGAACCTATGTAAAGGATATTAACAAATTGGAAAGGGTAGTGATTTTGGACAACAATAAATAGAAATCTTTAGCATGTTTTGAATACTTGGAAGATTTGGGGTAGGATTTAAATTTGACCCTAAGAACCGTTGGTATAGTAATGATCCCTTGATTTATAATAAATAGGAATGGCATATGGTAACCTATATAATTTTTTATTCAATAATGAATTTGGATATTTTCTAAGCTTAGATTTTTTTTTCTTTTGTCTAGGGTGACCGATCCCTTAGAATAAGGCAGTCTCAGTCTAGTAATTACAATGGCAGCAGTAGCAGTTCAAAGTCTGACTCATATAGTTCCAGTAGCTCGAGCGGCCTTGAGTTAGATCCATAGCAAAGGGAGTATTTGAAGAGATTGGCAAGTATTCCAGGCCCACTGATTGTAGACCAGATGACGGGTGCTGCGGCTGTAGACTATTTTGGAGTTAACGTTCCACCAGGGATTGATGACGCTACAGTAGAGGCTGTATGGCAGCAGATCCTCAACGAGAGAGACCAGCACCTAACAGGCCATGAAGCGATACCGGATCTCTTTGGTTTAGTCTTGGACCCGACATTAGTTGAGCGATTCGAGGAGATGCTTTACGCAGAACAGGCAGGAGTCCCTGAGGCCGGAAATGGTGAGCTCAACGATATCGCATAGGATGTAGAGCAGCCGGGGGTTATAGTCGAGAACGAACCACTACCAGAGGCAGGGGCCGAGGGACATGGCGAGGTTGCAGAGGAGGTAGAGCAGCCTCTACACGTGGATGAAGTGGTAGCCGGCGAAGAGAACATGGAAGCTGGAGATGATATGATAGTGGATGACGACGATGGTTTTCCAGTTGATGAGGTTTTAGAGTTGGTTGAGCAGCCCATAGATGAGGCTGAGGGAGGTTTTGTGGTTGAGGAGGGACTTTATAGCAGATGATGAAGAAGAATTTGAGGATGATGATTTTATGGTTGAAGACGAGGAAGAATTCGTGGATTGGGAGGAACCTTTCGCAGATGAGGAGCCCGAAGAGACTAGTTTGCCTGGTCCATCGGATGATGGATCGGATACGTCTGATGATTAGAAAGGTGGTGGATATTGACCTTGTATATATGGTAGGTATGTTATCTTAAGTGCTTAGGCACACTAGGATATTTTGGGGCTAGTAGGGTTTTGAAGGGCTAGTACATAGGTAGGTATACCTTTTGTGACTATATGTTTTGGACTACCTCAAGTACGTGACACGTACTCAGGTAGGGATAGTTACACCTTTTGTATGTTGACTTGATTGTATGATCTATTTGATGGTTATGATATGTATGTTTATGTAGCAATATTAGTCTGTTATTCTAGTACCTTGGGATATGTTTCCAAACTGTAAAAAGGTTTTGGTTTAAAGCATATAGGTCTAAGGATTTTCATTTCCCTTTTCGAGGACGAAAAGTCGTAAGGGGGGGGGGGTGAATGTAACAACCCAAGATTTTTAGTATTGAGATTTTTTTATCCTATAATTTGGACTTCCTGATATAAATTTAAATTTTATAGAATTTAAATGAATTTGTAGCGTCATAATTATATATATTTTGGTAGTAAACACTTTGTTCGTGTAAATAATTGTATTTGATTTATGAAGTCTTGTTTGTATTATCTAAACTTATATCATATAGTAGCATTTGTATAGGAATGTAATTTGGTATGGTACACCAATATTTTCATTTACATATTTATTTTCAGATATGGACTTTTATAAGTATTAATTATTATTTTTGTTTGATAATACAGATATATTTATACACAAAACAATGTTAATATTATTGATAACATATGAAAATTTAGAAATATAGAAATTAAAACTTATAATTATTTCATTTATAGGTTTTAGAAATGATAAATATCATAAAAATGGTTGGAATTTGCAAGTTGTAACATTGTAATGTAATGCACATAGACACACTAAGAGTTGTTACAAATATAATTGTCATAAGAGTATAGCTAAAAATTTTAATTTATAAAATATAAATAAGTAAATTTTCTAAGGCATGCATTGGTGAGAATTTAAATAAAAATAAATACATGCATTTTTGTCTCTATGCATGTCATTAGAGTTGCCAAGTGTCTTTATGGTGCTGAGAAAATTTAGGAAATTAAAATTTTGAAATGGTCAAAAATCAATAATAAGGGGAAAGCACAAGGTCAATCGGTGGTATCATTACTTGCTTTGGAAATTATTAAACCTCCTGTTACACGCAACTTCACCTCTGTCTCCTATTTTCATCAGCTACCCTTCACCGTATTGCATTCCGTCACCGCTTCCTCTAGTCCTCCGCCTTTTTCATTTCTCTGCTCCATCTTGTATCCGCTACTTCTATTCTTCCTCTACCCTCCTTCTCTTTTAAATTCCCAACCGCCATTTTTCTTTATCCTTCCCTCCTCCACCTTTAAAATCTGCACCCGCCACCTTTTAGCCTTCCCTCATCTCACCAACATGCAACTCCACCCACCAGCGTACTCCTCAAACTCCACTCCTCCTCTAAAGTCTGCACCATCCCACTTGCATCCACTCTGCCCAGTCCGTCTCGTCAGCCTCCAATTGCAGCATCAGCCCTCTCTCTCGACTAACGGACCAGCAACCACTTCCTCCATCGCTAAACACTTCGTCTCCTCCCTGCGCCGACAACTCCATTAGTAGTCTGCCTTTACCTTCAACAACACTTCTCGCATTGCACATCCCCTTCCACATGCAAAGACCATGTACACTTGCCTAGCAAAGCAAACCCGTTGCCTTTCCTTTTAACCATGTATTCATTGCTTTTGGCAAACCAATCTTGGCCACCTTTTGTTACCATCCGCTCCATTTAAGCCAGCAGCCTCCAACTTTTCTAGTTCATTCATAGATCGGTTCCTTTGGTTTCTCCTAAAACTACTCCGTAACCTTTCAAGAAAAAGAAAAAAGAGTTCGCTCAGAAGAAAAACATTGGTGTCCGCGATCCCCGACCTTTTGTGTAGTGAAGAGAGCAAGTGTAAGTACATACGTGTATAACGATTTATATATATACATTAAATTTAGTTGTTGCAAAGAAAAAAAATAGTATTTAACGCATAATAGTTTTTAGGTAGTCCGCTTACAGTAGGAAGACCCAATTAGCGAAAGAAAGCGGAGCGCAATGCAGGTGAGAACCCGTAAATTTAAATTTTATATATTTTCACGACATGCTGCTTACATTGATGGTTGTGATAATATATGGTATTGGTTGCATGAATTGTTGGTTTGCAAGGTTTGAAATGATACCATGAAATCGATAGATAATATTGATATAGTTATCAATATAAAAAGAAAAATCATGTCAAAGCGCGTTAGTGACTCAACGCGTATTTATGAAATTATTGTTTGCATGAAGTGGATGACATGAAGTGAAATTTTTTTAGCGTTATGTAATGTAACGCTTACATGAAATTGATTGTTTGTGTTGAAACAAATGATGCATGTCTGTTGTATGATCGATTGATATTATCGAATTGGATTGTATGAAATGCACTCACCACGGTTATGGATTTATGCAGAGAAATCAATTTAACTCTCCCTCCCTTGATTTAACCATGAATCTTTGAGATGTGGCAAATTTATTATTTAATTTTTTTTTCATGGTAAATTGAAAACATTTAGAAAGTTAAAATGATGATTTTTGGAAAATATTTGTATTCGAATAGAAATATAAAACATTAGGAAAATGGTTCAAAAAGTTAAGTTATAAAGATTTAAATTATTATGAAAATGATGAGGCGTTTCATTTGAGCGTCATATGGAAACTGATAAATCATTTTTTTATGTAACTTGAACTACTCGAACTTTTGAAATATTCTGGATCTAATTGATCTAATTAACCACTGCGGCACTTTCAGCAACATTTAACATTGTTATATATGATTTGAGTACGGAGAAGTTATACACTTGAAGTTTTGTTAGATTATGGAAAGAGCTTGTTAAATATTTTAAAGATTTAAAAATCATTTAGTATAATATTTACAAATATTATTGGTTTTAAGTTAAGAAATGTAAGAACATAATGAGCTTGGTTATATTTAATCTAATATTTGATTTCATGGCAATCTGATACTTTCCTAAGTTAAGGAGCGAGGTTGGATAATAAATCGTTGAAGTCTATTGAAACATAAGTTGGAAGAACCATTTGGAATGAAAGCTAAACCAAATTTAAATTTAATAAAATTGGAAATTTATGAAAGGATGACAGCGATTAAACATTTTGTTTGAAGATATAAGACTTCAAGTGTATTTTGTTTCAAGGAATGGTAAGGCGATGACAAGTTATGAAATTTGATATAACCTCGACGATAGAAAAATTGTTAATGTTATGAAAGGAGGTTGATTCGGAACCACGCAAAATCCATAACCATTGTTTAAATTGCGTTTATTTCTTGGGAAGACCGGGATCGAATATATATGTTCGAAACCATTCCAAGTAATAATACGACGTTGTTCGAGACTTGGTCAAGCGACGAGTGAAGATTGATGATCTTCGAATTGCTTGGGTTGATGGCCGCCGATGTCTCGGTTGTGCCGATCACTCAATATGAGACTATTAGTGGCATGAGGTCTGAGCGTATTTGGAGATTTTCAGATTTTGTTCCGTTTAAACCCAGAATGGACTTGTATGGATGGTATGTCTGACATTGAAATTGACCGCATAGCACTGATTTCCGTTAATGTATATCGGATTTGTGGCTATATATTTTCCTCGTCTCTAATTCATATGAACTTAGAGGGTATGCATTGATTTAAATTAGAGATATGTCGTGAATTGTCAATGTGACATACCCGAGTTATGAAACGAGCTAGTGATAATAAAAGAATGGCTTATCGAAGCATAGCTTTGTGGATGACGTGACATCGACAAACCTCACACCCCGGATGATGAGAAACTGGCGGTTTGGTTGTGTATATATTTATGAATCGAGGATGACCGCTGCAGCAGTAGGAAACCACTTATGACTTATGGAATAGGGTATGTTCGGGGGGCCTTGTCTGGTCAAAAACCGTTGATCTACCTCGCGATTTGTATTGGTGTCCGCGTCTGGATGAAAAACCCATGATTACATCTCGTTTGTGTTCCGATTGATCTTTCGTGCCAGGAATCATCAAGATGGAAACCCAAATCTCCAATACGAGCCATACGATTTTGGTTTGTACATATATATGGCGACATAATATTATGGGTATTATGCCGTCTAGGATTAATACATTAAATTTTGAAATTGTTTTCCACACTATATTTAGTATTGAAAAGAGGATTTTACGTATGAAAACATGTTTGGTTATCTTACGATAAACTCGCCCATCTGGTGTGCGCTTGCATTGTGTGATGTGGGACGAGCTTATGATAGCTTCATTTTCTCAAAGTCATTTCGGATTTATGTGCATGGGAAGTCACATGGAGTAAACCCGTTCCGCATTAGTGGCATGGTCCGGTGAATTTCCCCAACTTTAAATAAATCCTGTAAACAACTGTTTTATGTTCTCACACCAGTCCCATGACTGACCTGGAGTTTATTGTTCCTTCCTAAACTCTGGGTGCCCAATAATTTTTACACGGGCAGTTAGAGTTTAGTTTACAGTTATAGATCGTTAGAGCTGGACTTGGAGCGCTTTCTGAGATTAGAGTTCAAGCTAGGATTTGGAGCTTCCGCCATGTCATATGATTTCTTCCGCTGAGAGTGCATTTACTTTTCTTCTGCTATATATGTTGTAACTCTGAATATTCGATGTAACTCTGATGTAATATTGTGTTATGCAATAAAAGTTCTATTACTTGTTCAATATATGTCTGTACCCATAACAATTCGTCTTTATGAACGGTTCAAGTTGGTTTAATTACCAGCGAAAAATCGGGCAAAAAGATGGGTCGTTACAGTTACCATTGCGGTGATGCAAGACATATGATTTAAGATTACCCAAGGAGGAAGGGACAAGGGCATGGATTGAGGACAGGACCTACTTATGGAGGACAGGTTCATGCTCTCATGGCACTAGGACAGGAGAGAGATAAAAGCATTTCTGTTGAAAGTTTGATTTTCCTTTTTCATTCATCCTGTTCGAACTTTGTTTGACTCTTGCGCTTCGCAATCGTTTGCATCTGCTTTGTTATTTGAAACACTGCACCTAAATACTAGTCTAGTTATGGATCCCATTATAGTCACAAATCCTATTGGTGGTTCGGCTCACTTATCTATGGTTTGTCAAGTTTTGAGAATGTCTATCTTGGGGGTTGGGTTTGGATGCAACGCCTTCATTCCTGGTTTCACGGGCTATGGCTTGATTCTAGGGATGGACTGGCTAGCTAGGCATGATGCCATCCAAGACTGTGAAAAGAGGGTAGTTAGACTGTTGACTCGTTGTGGAAAGACCCTTGATATTTCTTATGACTCTAGGGGTTCAGTAATGCTTAGCTACATAGAATCTCTTGACGCATTCATCGATGATTTGATATCTGTTCGTGTAGTCCATGAGTATGGTGACATCTTTGATGAGGTACAAACAAATCTGTAATGTTGTATAGGAAATTGGGTTTCCATCATGAGTCAAGGCTAGGGATGGTCTCGTTACCGATTCGAGACACTCTAGCAAATGTCTCAGGGCTTAGACGCTGGCGAACCCTTGGATCCTGCAGGGCCGGTCCATAAATACTTTAGTGGATTGGCAATTCCTGAACACACATTTCCCCATGCCATGCAACTGATGTCTATCAATATATAATCTCTAAGCTCGTACGTCTCATAGAAGGGTTTTAAGAAAGAAAATAAATTCTCTGCCACCAAGCAGATACATATTTAATAGAAATCAATTTACACAGGAAGAAATCCAATGTCAAACACAAATCCATTTACAAGTCCATTCTGGGTATGAACGAAACCGAAGACACTTATTCCTCGTCCTGTATGTCCAATACGAAAGAGTGGTTCTCGCATATCCGGATAATCAACAAGTACGTCCGGACAACTACAACTTTGACCGTTTGTTGGGAGCCACCCGATTCAGGGCATAACTAGTCGTCCATTCGATGTGAAGATCGCTGGTCTTCAACCACAGTCTTCAATGTCTTCGAGTTTTAGTCGTCGTATAATTATTTGGAATGAGATTTAACTCGCCCTTTTCAAATAATCCTCGAATGTATATAATTCAAATCATCTTGTTCTTTGGTTAAATTTAATTCAATTTATAGATTAATGCTAAATAAATCTAACTGTCCATATTACTTTATAAACCAACGGAAATTGGTTTATTTCCACTCCATATCATTTATAATATTTTATAACGATTTATCGCTATTCTTATTTATATAAAGATAGCCCATTTTATTCGAATGACGTTTCAGGTCATTACACGGCCCTAGCACTGTTTTTATTTAGATTTGAATGACACATTTCTTGAACTCTAACCGTTGGATCTTAATAAATTTAATATCATTGGAATGATCTTTCCAAAGCGAACCCAACGGTTCCCATTTTAGGAAAACCCGACGGTCGAATCTCTTGGTATAATCGTTTAAAATTACGATTCCAAAACGTAAACTAACGCACGCGATTCATTTTATTTTATTTTATATATATATATATAAACACATATACATATATATATATATATATATATATATATATAATTCGTTCGACGATTTCAAAACCATTTATTACATTACATGGAAATTTTGTACAATTCATATTCATGTTAAAATTATATTTTTATCATACAAACATATATTTCAACACCTGACTATTTAATTCACTTCATTAACATGTTGAAAATAATATTTTTATCTAACATAAACATATTTCAACAAATGGTTATTTTTATTACTTCATTAACATGTTAAAGATGATATTTTTATCTAAAATAAACATATTTTAACCAATGATTCTTTTATTCCAAACTAACATGTTTAAAAAATGACATTTTTATCTAACGAAACATATATTAAAATATGATCCTTTTATTCTAACATAACATGTTAAAAATGACATTTTTATTCTTAACTAAAATGTCAAAAATGACATTTTTATCTAACAAAAAATATATTTTAACATATGCTCACTAACATGTTAAAGATGACATGTTTATCTAACGAAACATATTTTAACATATGAATCTTTTTATTGTAACTAACATGTTAAGGATGACATGTTTATCTAACAAAACGTATATTAACATATGAATATACTCTAACTAACATTTTAATGATGACATGTTTAACTAACGAAAACATATATTAACATATGAATCTTTTTGATCTAACTAACATGTTAAGGATGACATGTTTATCTAAGAGAACATATATTAACATATGAATCTTTTTATTGGTTTATGCCTACAATAAAAATGTAATTTTAATTGCTAAAACATTTTGGATCTAACAATACCTATTATAACATAATGACATGTTGTCTAACAAAGTACATTTTAACATAATGACCTTTTTATCTAACACTACATATTATAACATAATGAAATTTTTGTTTAACAATGACATATTTTAACAAGATGACATTTTTAATCTAATTGTGACGTAATTTAAAAAAATGACATTTCTTTATCTAACAATGACAATTTTAACAAAATGATATTTTTTATCTAATAATGAAAATTTTAACAAAATGACATTTTTGATCTAACAATGACATTTTAACAAAATGACATTTTTGATCTAACAATGACATTTTAACAAAATGACATTTTTGATCTAACAATGACATTTTTAACAAAATGACATTTTTTTATCTAACACTACTTATTATAATATAATGACATTTTTGTTTAACAATGACATATTTTGACAAGATGACGTTTTAATCTAACTATGGCATAATTTAACAAAATGATATTTTTTTTATCTAACAATGACAATTTTAACAAATTGACATTTTTTTATCTAATAATGACAATTTTAACGAAATGATTATTTTATTTTCTAACACTACATATTATAACATAATGACATTTTTGTCTAACAATGACATATTTTAACAAAATGACATTTTTAATCTAACTATGACATAATTTAACAAACAAACATTTTTTTAATCTAACAATGACAATTTTAACAAAATGACATTTTTTTTATCTAACAATGTAACGACACGGATTTCGCTCGGACCTAATCGGTCGCTAAATCGACCAAGACTGTTCGAATCCCACATACGCCAACTCTGGGCATAAAACACACTAGAACAAATAAAAGAAGACTTTTATTATATCCTAATAACATAACATCAGAGTACAGAATATCAGAGTACATCGCATATAATAATACAACAGCGGAAGATTAATTTACAATAATTTTAATATAATACAGCAGAACTAGTAAACTAACGCAATGGAAGACTATCATTGCTATGGCCACAGCTTTGAGCTTCGATCCAGAATCCTGCCTAATAAATAAATATCTGCAAAACAAGCCACTCGACTGCCCGCGTGGAAAAGAGGGCACCCGAGTTTGCAAAGTGAAACAAACTACGAGTTAGTCATGGGACTGGTATGAGAAATCTCACTTAACCTATTTAACCATAAGACAAATCACATGACCACGCCACTAATGCGAAACGGGTTTACTCCACTGGATTGCCAGTGCATGAAATAAAGTAAATCATTAAACAATGCAATGCTTTTTTGAAAAATGAAATCATTATAAGACTCAAGTCCAATCACACAATGCAATGCAAACCGGAGGATAGAATTTTACCTTATAATGGTCAAAAATGCTTGATACGATAAAACGGATTTGATATTATTATTGTATATATGTTTCAAAAACATTTCAATCATAATGTATCAATCATAGACGGCATAGCTACCATATATTATGTCACCATGCTAGTTTTACAATCAAAACCGCATGGTGTCGTATTGGAAGTTGGATTTCCATCATGAACCAAGGCAAGGGATCGTCCTTGCCGAATTAGAGACAATCTAGCCCATGTCTCAGGACAAGTACTTAGTCAAGCCCTTAGGAGCACCAGGGCCGGTCCAAACATATGTTAGTGGATTAGTAATTCCTGAACAATACGTTTCCCCGCCCTATGGAGTGTAAATCAAGAGCCACTAGGGACTCAAATCCGAGGTACCTCGCTTTCCATCATCCACATAAGTAAAAATGTCTAGGCTCCATACTATGACACCACTCCTAGTTAGAAAGAAATGCATGTCCTCCCTGGGGTCCTTCTCCCGTTTCTGCTCCATACCGGGGGTGAGGCTTGCGAAGTAACGCTATACACAAAGTTATGCTAAATAAAGTTGTGCTTTGATCATCAACCACAAGGCTCTTCTTTTCAACAATAAGCCTTGATCATTTTCATCTTGGCATTCCACACTGACAATTCACGCCATGCGACTGATGTCTACCAATATATAACCTCTGAGCTCGTATGTCTCAGAGAATGGTGTTAAGCAAGAGAATAAATTATCCGTCACCAAACATATATATATTTAATAGAAATCAATCAGCATAGAATAAAATCCAATGTCAGACATACCTCCATTTACAAGTTCGTTCTGGTCTGAAAGAGACCAAAGACACCTTATTCCTCGTTCCATATTTTCTATACAGAAGAGAGGCTCTCGCATATCCAAACATCAAAAAGTACGTCTGGACAACTACAAATTTTAACCCTTTACTGGGAGCTACCCAATGTCGGACATCAGTAGTCGTCCATTCGATGTGAAGATCGTTGGTCTTCAATCACCGTCTTCAATATCTTCGATCTAAATCTTCGTATAATTATTTGAAATAAGATCGAACTCGGCCTTTTTAAATAATTATCAAATATATATAATTTAATCATTTCATATCGTTAATATTATTTTATAATGATTTATCGCCATTTTTAATTTTTATAAAATAGCCTAATTTAATTTAACGACGCTTCAGGTCAATAGACGGCTCTAGAGTTGTTTTTACCCAAATTTGATTTACACATTTCTCGAAATCTAACAGTTGGATTTTAACAAATTTTATATCGTTGGAATGATCTTCCCAAAGCGGACCCAAGGTTCTAGTTTTGGGAAAATATGACGGTCGGATCTTTCAGTATAATCGTTTAAAGTTACAACTCCGAAACGCGAACTACCGCATGCTATTCGTTTAATTTATATTTATATATATAAAAAAAATATAAATATAAATCGTTCAACGATTTCTTTAACATATTTAAAGTGATGTTTTCAACCAAATGAAACATATCTTAACACATAAACATTTTTAATGTTTCATCAAATTTTGCTAAATGTCTATTTTTAAAATGAATCAACCTCTACATTAAAAATATCATTTTTAATGTTTCAACTAAATTGACCATTCCTATATTCACATATATACAATAAAAAGAAGAAGTTTATTGTCCACATGATTTCCACATTAACATGTTACAATAAAAAGCATATTTTATTTGTTTATCAAATTCTAACATTAACCTATTAACATAAAAAAAAAATATTTTATTGTTTACACATCCTATATTCAACATGATAGATAAAAAGAATAATTTATTTTCATAACATTTTCGGTGTTGCTAGTGGCAAATAAAAAACAAGATTTTATTGGCATAACATTTTCTATGCTTCCAGTGTCAAATAAAAAGAATATTTATTTGCATAATATTTTCTACACTCCTAGTGTCAAATAAAAAGAATGATTTATTTGCATAACATGTTCTACACTTCTAGTGTCAAATAAAAAGAATATTCATTTGTGTAACATGTTCTACAATTCTAGTGTCAAATAAAAAGAATGATTTGTTTGCATAACATTTTCTATACTTCTAGTGTCAAATAAAATGAATGATTTATTTGCATAACATGTTCAATGTTTCTAATGACAAAATAAAAAAGAGTGTTTCATTTTCATTGTAAGTTCAATGTTTCTAATGAAAAATAAAAAAGAATGTTTCATTTGCATAATAAATTCTATATTTCTAATGACAAATAAAAAGAATATTTCATTCGTCTAACAAATTCTATGTTTCTAATGACAAATAGAAAAGAATGTTTTATTTGCATAAAAATTTCAATGTTTTAATGACAAATAAAAAGATGATTTTTATTTTCAACCAATCCTATGTCCATGTATGAGAAATAAAAATTTATTTTTATTTGTATATAATTTCAATATTTACTAATGACAAATAAAAAGACGATTTTATTTTCATAACATTTCTATGTCGCTAATGACAAATAAAAATGATAAATTTTATTTTCATAACATCTCTATGTTGCTAATGACAAAATAAATAGAATACTTTATTTAAATGACATGTTTCCAATGTTTAAATGACAAATAAAAGAAGTATTGTTTGCATGACATTTTTATATTTTCTAATGACAAATAAAATAAAGTTTTACTTGCATAACATGTCCAATGTCTTTTAGTGACAAATATAAAGGAAATTTTTATTTGAAAACAATTATATTTTAAACATGAAAAACAAAAAGGATATTATCATTTGTATAAAATTTCAATATTTAACATGACAAATAAAAATGAATATTTGTATACAATTTCAATATTTACAATGACAAATAAAAATGACTACTTTTATTTGTATATAAATTCAATGTTTAACATGACAAATAAAATTTTCTATTTGTATACAAATTCTATTTTTAAAAAGTACAGATGAGACGACCCCGAACCCCGTACTGACGGTGGCAAGGGTAATCTTTGGAATATAACACAGAAACAGATAATAGAAAAACATAAATTAATAAATACACCAGATAATGCACAATAGAATATACTAGATAAACGTAATCATCAGATTTACACAGTATACAGGATCATACTTAGTACAAATACATTTCAGCTATACATAAATGTCTATAGCGGAAACAAACATAATATGTACAACAGGAGCTGAACAACATAAAAAAAGATAAATGATAGAATCCATCTTCAGCTCCAGCTATCCAGAGAAAGCCTGCTAAAACCTGAATACAAGGCTGCCCGTGTAGAAAAAGGGGCACCCGAGTTTGAAAGTGAAACAAACTATGAGTCAGTCATTGGACTGGTATGAGAAATCTACTTAACACATCATACAATTGGCTAATCACAGGACTACGCCGCTTTCGCGGAACGGGTTTACTCCATTGGATTGCCAGTGCTTGAAAACAAATCATTCTTTTAAACATCGCAATGCTTTTTATAAAAATGTGGCCATTATAAGACTCGGTTCCCATCACATAATGCAACGCAAACCGGAGGATAGAGTTTTTACCTTATAATGGCCAAGATATGCTTGATACGAATAAAACAAAAGAATTTGATATTATTACTAGAGTTTATATGTTTCAAAGACAATTTCAAATCATAAGTATCAATCATAGACGACATTAATGCCTCATACCACTATGTCGCCATATATAGGTATACAATCAAAACCGCACAGTAACGTATTTGGAAATTGGATTTCCGTCATGAACCAAGGTAAAAGATAGTTCTTACCGAATTCGAGAATGTCCAGCCCGAGTCTCAGGCATAGCCACAACCGTACCTTGGATCGTCAGGGCCGGTCCACACGGAGTGTATTATAATGCCTAAACAATGCATTTCTCCGCCCTTTGGGGCGTAAATGAGCCAACGAATGACTCCATCGGTCCCGGATCGACCGATATAACCGAGGCGCCTCGCAACAGTAACAACCACATAAGTCAAACTCGTCAGGGCGTGTAAAACCACTGACGCCACTTCTAGCTAGAAAGAAAATGCACGTCCCACCTGAGGTCCTCTCCCATTTCTGGTTCATACCGGGGTGTGAGGCTCGCAAATTCACGTTATACACAAAGCTACGCCACACAGGCGGTGCTTTGATCATCACCACAAGACTTTGCTTTTCAACATAAGCCCTAATCACTGCGTCTTAGCATGCCACACAGGCAATTCACACCATGCAACTGATGGCTATCAATCACACAGAATAAATTCCAATGTCAGACACACCGTCCATTTGCAAGTCCGTTCTGGGTCTGAACGAAACCGGAGGCACTATACACCTCGCAAACCCTTCAATCTCCACGTACGTCTGGACGATCACCACTCATTATCCATATCTCGGGATGCCTCCCAATCAGGACATCGGTTACCATCCAAACGAGGTGAAGATCTCCGGTCTTCGACCACCGTCTTCATCTTCGATTTCTTATCGTCGATTCAGTTATTCAGAATTGGTTAAACCCGGTCTTTCTGAGAAACTCGCGTATATAATAAACAAGTGCAACACAAACACACATACGCATCATTTCAATTCATTAGTCGCTAACCGTAAATCAGTAAGAGAATGTTTTCCCAAATATTAACCACAAAGGCCGAAACCAACATCAGATCAACACCCAAGAAACCATTCAACTTAGCCAACCTTCAGTTAGTTTCTAAATTTCACATCGATATCATTCATAATATTTTATAATGATTTATCGCTATTTTTATTTATTTTAAAATAGCCAATTTATTCAAAACGACGCTTCGGGCCATAACGCGGCCGTGGCGCTATTTTTCTTCAGATTTGATTTACACATATCTGAAAATCTAGCCGTTGGATCTTCACAAAATTTACATCATTAGAAAGATCATTTCAAAACGAATCCAACGGTCCAGTTTCGGGAAAATCCGACTGTCGGATCTCCCGGTATAATCGTTTGAAGTTTCGATTTCAAAATACGAACTGCAGCATCATTATTCGATTTAATATAATTATATTTATATATATATATATAATCGATTCTGGCGCTGTTTTTCTTCAGATTTGAGTTAAACATTCCATACAATCCAACTGTTGGATTTTTACAAAGTTGGTGCCGTTGGAAAGATATTTCCAAAGCGAACCCAACGGTTGCGGTTTCGGTAAAATCCGTTGGTCGGATCTCCCGCACTAATCGTTTGAAATCACAGTTTCAAAACACGAAATGCAGCTTCGTTGTTCGATATATTTTAATTGTATATATATATATAATAAATAAATATAATCGATTCTTCGATTTCAAAACCAATTTCATTTTATAACTTTGATAAAAATGATATTTTTATCAAACTAACTTCTATTTCCACTTCATTATTTTTAACAATTCATGTATATAATAAAAATATGATTTTTATTGTTAAACAATTTATTTCAAAACACGACTATTTTATATAGTTCATATAGATGATAAAAATATGATTTTTATTATAAAACAATTTATTTCAAAACACGAATACCATTCAACACATGAATTTCTATTCAACGAATGAATTTCAATTCAACACATGAAGGTTTTCTATAGTTTATATATATAGATAAAAAGGTGATTTTTATATTTAAAAGACGAATACCATTCAACACATGAATTTCTATTCAACGAATGAATTTCAATTCAACACATGAAGGTTTTCTATAGTTTATATATATATAGATAAAAAGGTGATTTTTATATTTAAAAGATGAATACCATTCAACACGTGAATTTCTATTCAACGAATGAATTTCAATTCAACACATGAAGGTTTTCTATAGTTTTTATATATATATATATAGATAAAAAGGTGATTTTTATATTTAAAAGACGAATACCATTCAACACATGAATTTCTATTCAACGAATGAATTTCAATTCAACACATGAAGGTTTTCTATAGTTTATATATATAAAGTAAAAAAAATTTGATTTTTATATTTACAACACGAATACCATTCAATACATGAATTTTTATTCAACACACAAATATAGTTTCAACACATGAAAATAGTTCTAACACATGAATATTATTCAAAATTTCGGCAGCATAACGGCAGGGTAGTTAAAACCGGGGTCGTACCTAGTACGGCTCCTCGCTCTACCTTAAAGCCTCGCAGCTTTTGACAATAGGGATTCATGCATCTAGTTCGCACGCAGGCGGCATGTATTTTTTTTTTTCATTTCCACAAAGTAATCCTATGTGGTTTCAACCAGATAATTCTCAACCACAAACGGGTATTTTTCATCCACTATCAATCAATTTCAACCACAAACAATTCTAATCAACCATTCGTAATCAATCAATTTTCACACCAATCACAACCAATAAATATCGTCCATGGTTTGTGGACGAGGGGCGTATATATATATATATATATATATATATATTATATAAGCATTTCACTTCTATTTCAATACATATATAATTTTTACAATGCATATATAACTTATACATCGGACGTACGACCCATACAACGCCTATACATGAGGTGTACAACGTTATACAAGTCATACATCGACCACATAATTTATAAATCATCGTTTTCCATATCGTTTATAATATAGAAATCTCACATTGGGTTCCACTCCACCAAAAATAGCAGAAGGCTCAGAAAAATATGCGGTCTCTCCTAGAATGTAGAAGACGTCCACACGAGTCCACTGTCTCTTGTTTCACTGAATTTCGTCAAGAAACAAAAAAGATATGATTTTTACAGTGAAATCATGAATGGTAGCGCTTTAAAGTGCTATAATATATAAAATAATTTTAACTATCGTTACTTATCTCGTTGGTTCAAAACTAGGGTTCGCCCTAGCGTTCGATCCGAAGCACTTGGGGTCGATCCACCTATGCCACGACGTCCAGCTCCGAGAGGCGCGCCTGGGGTGCTAACGGCGTCGTACTCACACGCGCCAGGGAGGAGGATTTCGAGGGTGAACGGCGCGACTTTGTGACCTCCGTTCGAACGAAATACAGGGCGAGGGGAGGTGAATCAAGTATGGATTTGGAGAGGAGGAGGAGCTCTTCAGAAACTTCAACTGGATCTATGGTTAATTTTGCTTGTGGAGAGAGGAATCGGGCTGGGAAGGTTGGAAGAAAAACCGCCGTCGACCTGGGGGGTTTCGGAGAGAAGACGGGGAGAGAGAAGAATGCGTGGACCAATCACGTTTTTTTCTTTAATTTATATATTTTTAAATTTCGAAAGTACCCCCTTTCTCACATGAAGTCCAATCTAGACCCAACAGCTGTCGTCTCTAGCTAAATACCCCCATTCCGAACACAATGGGATATGTTTCAAAGGCCCATTCGAATGTTTCAGTCAGTTTTCCTTCAAATTAAAATATATAACATTCAATATTCGATTTGAACGTACATTTCAATTTGCCAGGGTCACAAACTGACTCGAAAAATTCCAGAGAAATAAATCTAGCTATGTTTTGACGATACGGTCCCAACAAAACTAGTTTCGTCGAATTCTGAGACCGTTTGAAAAATGGCCCATTTCTGGTCGATCCAATTTAACTATAATTGATCAAAATACGTTTTTCTTTGCCACGCTCACATATTAACTTCAAAAATTATGAAATTTGAAACCTAGAAATAGTTTAACATCCCGAACCCAAAAAAAGTGGTTTCGTCGAATTCCGAGGTCGTTTGCAAAATGGCCAATTTCACGGGCTATACGAACTCCATAGCAACCTTTCTGAAAATTCATTTGGCCATAACTTTTGCTACCCGCTATGAAACTTCGATTTTTCAGATTCGTTGGAAAGATATTCACTAACATATTTAAATATTTTTGGTTTCACTCAAATCTATTTTGTTTTGCACCCGGTACAGTCAGTCAAAGTTTGAATTCAAAATTTGAAACTACCCCACCATTTTAGGCCTTGTTTATAATTAGAATTAATTATATTCGTTTTTAAATGTTGGTTCAAACTTACTTTTCATTGTTATTATTTAAAATATTTATTTTAAATATTTAAAATCCACTATAATAGCCAATTTAAAAATTTTAAATTGGTTCAGATTTTCCGGGTCGTTAAAATCTCCCCCACTTAAAACTTTTCGTCCCCGGAAAGGAACAAAGTCGAAAGTGGTTTGAGTAATCAAACGTTCAATCTGTCTTCCATTCTCCAACTTTTCGGTTTCTGGGACTTTTCAAATTCTTCAAAAAATTGGCTAACACCCGGAATTTTTGAAAAATTTCGTCATAACCTCCTTTGTACGGGGAGGGGTTTGGAAATTTATTGTGCCGTATTAGGAACCCAATAAATCCTATAAAGCATACACATATTTATAGTGATATATTCTGGTGTTTACAGGGGAGCGTGTATAGATAATAACTCCAGAGAATAAATTCTTGTCACCCTGTCAAAGCCTGAGGGAGTGTGTATTTTAATTTCTCCAGAGAATAAATTCTCGTCACCTCGTCCCGTGTGGGAAATAAATAATCCATGTGCCGTATCTAATGACTACAGAGACGTGATTATTGTCAACTCCAGACCCGTGTGGGTTTTTTATTAATATGGCAATTTATCGTTACAATTTTATATGGTCCATATCAGTCATCAGTTCAACCTGTAAAATATAGTCATCGCCATACAAGCCTCTCGCTCGTATGGTAAATCTTCCACCTCGTCACACAAGCTCCAAATGCTTATGTGGTATATGATGAAGTATGCCTATCTTCAAGAAGTATGCCATGTAATGTAGTTCAAAATTAATTGTTACTATCCTATGGCGACATTTATTATTACACACAGAACAACCAGCACTCCGCATCCAATGGCATTTACAGGAGTTGATATAATAATAAAATTGCGCATCCAAATCATTAAGGTTTACCTATTTGTCGGGCAAACAAATAAAATCTTTACTCAACAGCTAATCCAATTACCTCTTCAAATGTATATAATGCATATATATATATTTCTATCTATTTTTAAATCAGTTGAATGTGTGATTTAATAGAATAAATTCTACCATTATTCTCTTATTGATTAAATTAACTATCGTTCTAATAATTTAATTAATCAAATTCTAAATCACACAACACAAACATCAAACAATTTGTTGATTAACTTTTTCAAATATACATCTTTTATATATCCAAAAATTATATTTCTAAAGGCAAACTATATATATATAATCACAATTACGTTATTTATAAACATATAACTCTTGACTCATTCTGGGGCACTTCTGACACCATCTCAAACGAGGTATTCGGATTCTGCTATACTCATACTAGAATATTGTTGATCCTATCTATAATGACTCACCCATCCTAGAACACTACTGGTTCTATCTCTACGAGTTCGTTAATGTGTTATATACTAGAGCCAAGCTCAACCAAAGCTCTGATACCAAAATGAGACGACCCCGAACCCCGTACTGATGGTGGCAAGGGTAATCATTGGAATATAGCATAGAAACAGATAATAGCAGAACAGAAATTAATAAATACACTAGATAATGCACAATATAATATAATGGATAAACGTAATCATCAGAGTTACACAGTATACATGATCATACTTAGTACAAATACAGTTCAGCTATACAAAAATGTCTACAGCGGAAACAAACATAATATGTACAACAGGAGCTGAACAGCATAAAAAGAGATAAATGATAGAATACATCTTTAGCTCCAGCTATCCAGAGAAAGCCAACTAAAACCTGAATACAACGCTGCCCATGTAGAAAAAGGGGCACCCGAGTTTGAAAGTGAAACAAACTACGAGTCAGTCATTGGACTGGTATGAGAAATCTACTTAACACATCATACAATTGGCTAATCACAACCGCTTTCGCGGAACGGGTTTACTCTATTGGATTGCCAGTGCTTGAAAACAAATCATTCTTTTAAACATCGCAATGCTTTTTATAAAAATGAGGCCATTATAAGACTCAGTTCCCATCACACAATGCAACGCAAACCGAAGGATAGAGTTTTTACCTTATAATGGCCAAGATATGCTTGATACGAATAAAACAAAAGAATTTGATATTATTACTAGTGTTTATACGTTTCAAAGACAATTTCAAATCATAAGTATCAATCATAAACGGCATTAATGCCCCATACAATTATGTCGCCATATATAGGTATACAATCAAAACCGCACAGTCACGTATTTGGAAATTGGATTTCCGTCATGAACCAAGGCAAAAGATAGTCCTTACCGAATTCGAGACTGTCTAGCCCGAGTCTTAGGCACAGTCGCAACCGTACCTTGGATCGTCAGGGCCGGTCCATACAGAGTGGATTATAATGCCTGAACAATGCGTTTCTCCGCCCTTTGGGGCGTAAATGAGCCAACGAATGACTCCATCGGTCCCGGATCGACCGATATAACCGAGGCGCCTCACAACAGTAATAACCACATAAGTCAAACTCGTCAGGGCGTGTAAAACCACTGACGCCACTTCTAGCTAGAAAGAAAACGCACGTCCCCCCTGAGGTCCTCTCCCGTTTCTGTTTCATACCGGGGTGTGAGGCTCACGAATTCACATTATACACAAAGCTACGCCACACAGGCGGTGCTTTGATCACCACCACAAGTCTTTGCTTTTCAACAGAAGCCTTGATCACTGTGTCTTAGCATGCCACACAGGCAATTCACACCATGCAACTGATGGCTATCAATCACACAGAATAAATTCCAATGTAAGACACACTGTCCATTTGCAAGTCCGTTCTGGGTCTGAATGAAACCGGAGGCATTATATACCTCACAAACCCTTCGATCTCCACGTACGCCTGGACGATCACCACTCATTATCCATATCTCGGGACGCCTCCCAATCAGGACATCGGTTACCATCCAAACGAGGTGAAGATCTCCGGTCTTCGACCACCGTCTTCATCTTCGATTTCTTATCGTCGATTCAGTTATTCAGAATGGGTTAAACCCGGTCTTTCTGAGAAACTCGCGTATATAATAAACAAGTGCAACACAAGCACACATACACATCATTTCAATTCATTAGTCGCTAACCGTAAATCAGTAAGAGAATGATTTCCCAATTAACCCCGAAGGCCGAAACCAACATCAGATCAACACCCAAGAAACCATTTGACTTAGCCAACCTTCAATTAGTTTCTAAATTTCACATTAATATCGTTTATAATATTTTATAATGATTTATCGCTATTTTTATTTATTTTAAAATAGTCAATTTATTCAAAACGACACTTCGGACCATAACGCGGCCGTCGCGCTGTTTTTCTTCAGATTTGATTTACACATATCTGAAAATCTAACTGTTGGATCTTCACCAAATTTACATAATTAGAAAGATCTTTTCAAAATGAATCCAACGGTTCTGGTTTCGGGAAAATCCGACGGTCGGATCTCCCGGTATAATCGTTTAAAGTTTCGATTTCAAAATACGAACTGCAGCGTCGTTATTCGATTTAATATAATTATATATATATATATATATATATATATAATCGATTCTGGCACTGTTTTTCTTTAGATTTGAGTTAAAAATTCCAGACAATCCAACCGTTGGATTTTTACAAAGTTGGTGCCGTTGGAAAGATATTTCCAAAGCGAACCCAACGGTTGCGGTTTCGGGAAAATCCGATGGTCGGATCTCCCGCACTAATCGCTTGAAATCACAGTTTCAAAACACGAACTGCAGCTTCATTATTCGATATATTCTAATTATATATATATATGTATATATATATATATAATCGATTCTTCGATTTCAAAACCAATTTCATTTTATACCTTTGATAAAAATGATATTTTTATCAAACTAACTTCTATTTCCACTTCATTATTTTTAACAATTCATGTATATAATAAAAATATGATTTTTATTGTTAAACAATTTATTTCAAAACACGACTATTTTATATAGTTCATACAGATGATAAAAATATGATTTTTATTATAAAACAATTTTTTTCAAAACACGAATACCATTCAACACATGAATTTCTATTCAACGAATGAATTTCAATTCAACACATGAAGGTTTTCTATAGTTTATATATAGAGATAAAAAGGTGATTTTTATAATTAAAAGACGAATCACATGAATTTCTATTCAACGAATGAATTTCAATTCAACACATGAAGGTTTTCTATAGTTTATATACATAGATAAAAAGGTGATTTTTATATTTAAAAGACGAATACCATTCAACACATGAATTTCTATTCAACGAATGAATTTCAATTCAACACATGAAGGTTTTCTATAGTTTATATATATAGATAAAAAGGTGATTTTTATATTTAAAAGATGAATACCATTCAACACATGAATTTCTATTCAACGAATGAATTTCAATTCAACACAAGAAGGTTTTCTATAGTTTATATATATAAAGTAAAAAAAATTGTGATTTTTATATTTAAAACACGAATACCATTCAATACATGAATTTTTATTCAACACACGAATATAGTTTCAACACATGAAAATAGTTCTAACACATGAATATTATTCAAAATTTCGGCAGCATAATGGCAGGGTAGTTAAAACCGGGGCCGTCCCTAGTACTGCTCCTCGCTCTACCTTAAAGCCTCGCAGCTTTTGACAATGAGGATTCATGCATCTAGTTCGCACGCAGGCGGCATGTAATTTTTTTTTCATTTCCACAAACTAATCCTATGCGGTTTCAACCAAATAATTCTCAACCACAAACGGGTATTTTTCAACCACTATCAATCAATTTCAACCACAAACAATTCTAATCAACCATTCGTAATCAATCAATTTTCACACCAATCACAACCAATAAATATCGTCCATGGTTTGTGGACGAGGGGCGTATAAATATATATAATTTATATAAGCATTTCACTTCTATTTCAACACATATATAATTTTTACAACGCATATATAACTTATACATCGGACGTACGACCCATACAACACTTATACATGAGGTGTACAATGCTTATACAAGTCATACATCGACCATATAATTTATACATCATCATTTTCCATATCGTTTATAATATAGAAATCTCACATTGGGTTCCACTCCACTAAAAATAGCAGAAGGCTCAGAAAAATATGCGGTCCCTCCTAGAATGTAGAAGACGTCCACACGAGTCCACTGTCTCTTGTTTCAATGAATTTCGTCAAGAAACGGAAAAGATATGATTTTTACAGTGAAATCATGAACGGTAGTGCTTTAAAGTGCTATAATACATAAAATAATTTTAACTTCTATTATCTATCTCGTTGGTTCAAAACTAGGGTTAGCCCTAGCGCTCGATCCGAAGCACTTGGGGTCGATCCACCAATGCCACGACGTCCAGCTCCGAGAGGCGCGCCTGGGGTGCTGACGGCATCGAACTCGCACGCGCCAGGGAGGAGGATTTCGAGGGTGAACCGCGCGACTTCGTGACCTCCGTTCGAACGAAATACAGGGCGAGGGGAGGTGAATCAAGTATGGATTTAGAGAGGAGGAGGAGCTCTTCAAAAACTTCAACTGGAGCTATGGCTAATTTTTCTTGTGGAGAGAGGAATCGGGCAGGGAAGGTTGGAAGAAAAACTGCCGTCGACCTGGGTTTTCGGAGAGAAGATGGGGAGAGAGAAGAATGCGTGGACCAATCACATTTTTTTCTTTAATTTATATATTTTTAAATTTTGAAAATACCCCCTTTCTCACACGAACTCCAATCCAGACTCAACGACTGTCGTCCCTAGCTAAATACCCCCATTCCGAACACAATGGGATATGTTTCAAAGGCCCATTTGAATGTTTCAGTCAGTTTTCCTTCAAATTAAAATATATAACATTCAATATTCGATTTGAACGTACATTTCAATTTGCCAGGGCCACAAACTGACTCGAAAAATTCCAGAAAAATAAATCTAGCTATGTTTTGATGATACGGTCCCAACAAAACTAGTTTCATTGAATTCTGAGACCGTTTGAAAAATGGCCCATTTCTGGTCGATCCAATTTAACTGTAATTGACCAAAATACGTTTTCCTTTGCCATGCTCACATATTAACTTCAAAAATTATGAAATTTGAAACCTAGCAATAGTTTAACATCTCGGACCCAACAAAAGTGGTTTCATCGAATTCCGAGGTCGTTTGCAAAATGGCCAATTTCACGGGCTATACGAACTCCATAGCGAACTTTCTGAAAATTCATTTGGCCATAACTTTTGCTACCCACTATGAAACTTCGATTTTTCATATTCGTTAGAAAGATATTCACTAACAGATTTAAATATTTTTGGTTTCACTCAAATCCATTTTGTTTTGCACCAGGTATAGTCAGTCAAAGTTTGAATTCAAAATTTGAAACTACCGCGCCATTTCAGGCCTTGTTTATAATTAGAATTAATTATATTCGTTTTCAAATGTCGATTCAAACTTACTTTTCATCGTTATTATTTAAAATATTTATTTTAAATATTTAAAATCCACTAAAATAGCCAATTTAAAATTTTTAAATTGGTTCAGATTTTCCGGGTCGTTACAACAGATGAAAATGATATTTTTATTTGCTTACAATTCTAATTTCAACTTAACAAATGAAAATTATATTTTTATTCGTTTAAAATTCTAATTCAACACAACAAATAAAAATAATAATACTTTTATTTGTTGACAATTCTAATTCAACATAACGCATAAAAATGATATTTTTGTTTGTGTACAAATCTATTTTTAATATAACAAATAAAAATGATATTTTTATTCGTTTACAAATCTATTTTAACATAACAAATAAAAATGATACTTTTGTTTTGTCGATAATTCCTATTTTTACATAACAAATAAAAAATGAACATTTATATTGGTAAACAAATATCTATCTTTAACATGACAAATAAATATGTGAATTTTTATTTATACACAAATTTCTACCTATAACATGAAGAAATAAACTATGATAACCCCAAACTCTCGTAGTACGAAAGCAAGGATAATCATTGGCTCTATGTAACAACCTGGGGAATCAGAACCAATTTAAAATTTTTATTTTAGGGAATTTTGTTTGAAAATGTGCCAGAATTTAAAATTTTCATTTTTAAATAATATTAAAGCTATCAAAAATATTCATTTTACAAACGACCTCCGTTTTCGATGAAACCATTTTTGTCAGATTCGGAATGTGAAATTATTGCTAAGTTTCATTTTTCATAATTTTTGGAATTAATATGTGGGCGTGGTAAATTAAACTGTGTTCGATAATTTCTATTGAATTTAATCAATCGTTAATAGAGCCATTTTTCAAACGGTCTCCAATTTCGACGAAATTAATTTTGCTAGGACCATTTCGTCAAAACACAGCTAGATTTATTTTTCGGGAATTTTTGGAGTCCGTATATGGCCCCGGTAAATTTAAATGTACGATCAAATTAAATAAATAAATGATTTATATTTTAAATTGAAGAAAACAGACTGAAAACGATCGACTGGGCTAACGGGACCTAGCCCATTGTGTCTAGAATGGGGGCATTTAGGTAGGAACAACTCTCGTTGGGCTGAATTTGGAGCTGAAAAGGGTTAACGGGCTTAAAATTAATAATTAAGAGTTTTAATAATATTTTATTATAAATATCTGATCACCAAACCCTAATCCCTATTCTACAGCCGCCGCCCTTTCATTTCAATGGCCAGCACAACTCCTTTCTTCCTCCCTTAATTCCTTTTGATCCATACTATAAAATTCCATCCTCCTTTTGACTTTATTATAGAGAATTTCATAAGCTTCGATTTCATACGGGGTTGATAAAAAACCGTGGTGTATTCACGACGAACAGGAGCCTCAAAGTCAGCGGGTTTGCACCTCCGCCGCACCCCCTTGGTGCAATCGAACGCCACCGCGTGTGTTCCACCATGGGCGCCTCCTGCTCCTCTTCGACGCTGTGGTGTTGGATCGTCGAGATATTGAGCGATTGGATCGAAAACTATAACCCTAGGATTGAGTCGAAAAGGTGCGGCCTCGATCTGTAGAAGGAAGCAGAGAGGGTATTTTCTTTATTTATTATTTAATTAATTAATATTAACCAAAATAAATTCATAACTTACTCAAACGAATTCAGAATTGGACGATTTCAGAACCGTTGAGATCGTTAGTCCGAGATCTACATTTCAGGACTGACTAGAACGAAATTGAAACAAATCAGATTTTGGGCAAAAATTCATATCCGAATTATACAGGATTTAAAGCACTATGAGAATTTTATTTTTTTAATTAAAAATGATTAATTATGATTTTTTGTAATGACCCGTATTCTACACATCATAGGATCGTAGAATATTTATTTCTTTCCCATGTGAAGTCGTATGGTCATGTAACTTTGGGAAACATCTACTAGAGTCATTTCCCATGCTTATGATTTTTGTCGATTTTTAAATGACCATTTTACCCCTGGTTGGTACTGTTTTGGCCATAACTTTTGATTGGAAAGGAATTTTGACCAGAAACCACTTCCATTTGATTCGTTTTATGGTTTACCTTTCCGCAGAGTGGTTACATTAGCCAAACGGACTTACCGTTTGGGAGATATGGCTGAAACAAGGTTTGGAGGGTGAAAAACTGCTTAACCGGGCCAAATCGGGTGATTAGTGAGTAGGCCCATAACCCATTTCGGGATTAGGGTTATGGGAGGGCTGAAATGAGATGGAGAATCATTCCATTTCAGTTTTCTAGCCTCCACTTATCACCAAGGATCCCTAAAAATGGCCTCTAACCTCTAAATCACCTCCAAATCATCTTTTGGTCAAGGATTTTGCTTAGCAACCCCTAATCAAGGAAGATCTTCACCAAATCAAAAAAGGAGCAGCTGTTTGGCATTGAGATTCACATCAAATCAGAGAATTATTTTAGATCTTAGTTTATTTTGTGGCTAAGGTGAGTGATTTGCATAGTTTTGCACTAATTATGGCTAATTAGGGTTGATTAGTGTTAATTAGCGAATTTAAACATGATAAAATTCTGGAAAAATGTTTATAAGATTCGGAATGACGTTTTAGACCTCTGATATGAATTTGGGTTAATTTGGTTAAGTTTTGATAATCCTATTCTTAGTTTCACCTAAACATGCTTAAGGGAAAATATGGGATTTTGGGTATGTTTGATCCATTTCTACTTATCATATTGATGTTTTGATGGTTGTGGTTGATTATGCATGTTGCTATGACTGTATGAAATGCTTTGTGATTGGTTAGAATAGTTGGATTGGTCGAAAATGCCGTCGAGGGGCGTAAACAGTCGCTGGAACAGCTGCAGGAACTATGCAGGGATCCGGTTCGAATCGCATGCCACGTCCACGATCCGAAGATGCCGATCCGATCCGATCATGACTTCGCGAGACGACCCGCGTGGCTTCACGAAGAGGTGACCCGATCCGCCCCTATCTTCCATGATCCATTCTAGCCTGGGTGTCACGATCCGCCTGAAGGAACGCGTCACGATCTCAGCAAGGTGGCACGACCCGAACCAAAGGGTATTCACGATCTGACCCGATCAGAAGGCACGACCCGATCCGAATGAAGGAACCCGAACCGACCCGAAGTGGTGACGCCGATCCGAGCCAGAGGAGGAGCCACGAGCTGGAGGAACATGATTCGATCCGCAGGGGGTGTTGGCGATCCGAACTAAGCCGATCCGATCCGATGAAGAATGTGAAGGCTGATCCGATCCGATCCGATGAAGAATGTGAAGGCTGATCTGATCCGATTCGATTGTGATGACCAATAACTCGAGATGCAAAGGTAGTCCAAATGGAAGTTAGAGCTCAGGATCCCGGAACCAGTTGGGAACCAATGAGTTCACTTCATGGTTGGACTTTGCTGCGGGACGTGTGCTAAGGGGTTGTCGACGTTCATAACTTCGATTCACCACTAAAAAGGAATGATGGGCTACTTATCAGTGCAGTAGTGTCATTATGACCTGAGGGGCAAAGTGATGGTAGCAAGACTACGTTATAAGTGTAGTAGGGTCATTACGACCCGAGGGGCAAGGTGATGCGTAGTAAGACTATGAGTCAGTGCAGTGGGGTTTTTTGTGACTCCATGGGGCAGAGTGGACATAGTAAGGATTAGTAAGGCTATGAGCCAGTGCAGTGGGGTTCTTGCGACTCCATGGGACAAAGTGGACATAGCAAAAGATTTGTGGCTACGTTATCAGTGCAGTGAAGCCATTTATGACTTCATGGGGCAAAGTGATCGTAGCAAGGTATGTTGGGTGATCGAAGTGGTGAATATCGTATGCTTTATGCACTGAGTGAGAGATGTGAGGATGGATGCTATGCTTGATTGTTTGCCATCATTATGACATGCACACCTCCCCCACCTCCGTATCTTTACACTGTTTGATATGATGCCTTAGAGTGTTGTACAGTATGTAGTGCTAACTCTTTGGTTGCAGGTCCAGGTTCAGGTATGTTTTAGTCTACCTGTTATTGTTCACTTTAGATGCTTATCACTCATACCAGGCTTTATGTCTGACCCAGAGTTTTATGTCTCCTCTTATTACTCTGGGTGCTCACACGAGCAGACTAGAGACAGGTTAGCTGGTGATGCGCGAGTAGCTGATTCGGAGGCGGGCAGGAGGCTTCCACGTATTATATATATACACACATTCTCCCTGTGTCGTTGGTGGTCGCTACTTGGGCATTAGTAGCGTACCTCATTTATCTTACTTTGCTTTGAGACCGTTTGAAAAGTTGTAATAAGCTGTATTTTGGATTTCCGCTGCTATTATGTTTAGTTCTGATTTTTAGCTTATGCACTGTCTCTCCTGTTTTATGTCAAGTATGTTATTATTATATTTTGTTCTATGCGCTGTGAGACATTCTACAGGTTCTTTGTATGTTCATTTCCTTCTTCCTATTCCTTCTGACGACCCGTTCTGTGCTAACTGGACATGTGTACAGCGCACTTTTGGAGTGAATGTCGGTTGGTGTGGGGCGGGCCGTCACACTTGGTATCAGAGCTCTAGGTTGCATAGTTAACCTAGGGAAGTTATCAGGGAGAGATAATATACGTATACGAGAGAGCGTATTTGTGATTACTTTGGTTTTTAAAAGTTATGTATATATACTATTAGTAGTATAAGAATGAAGTCGCACTGCACTAGCACCATTATGGGGTCGTTAATCGTTTTCCTTTTTCAGATTAACGATGAGCCGAGATACGAGGGGTGCTGGTAGAGGGACCAACCAAGGGAATGCCGCTGACATGAGGGCTATGTTTACTAACCTCATGAGAGAAATGCTTAGAGAAGTGCAAGGGGCAATTCCCAATCCCGGAGTTGGTGTTGGCCCAGTAGTGCAGGCGCCTAGGGTCGATTTTGCCAAGTTGTGCAAGGATTACACTAATCTTGGTTGGAAGCCGTTCCACGGAACGGAGTCGGCCACGGATGTTCAAGACTGGATGGATAGCTGTGACCGTATCTTCGATGACTTGGGTCTTGAGGATGCGATGAAGAGAAGGCTAGCGTCTCGTCAGCTGCAAGGGCGAACGATGAATTGGTGGAATGCTATTAGAACAGCTACTCTAGAGGATCAAGTTACTTGGGATCAGTTCAAGGCTCGCTTTAGCGAGAAGTTCATTCCAGCTGCCCAGAAGTCAATGTTGTTTAAGAGGTTCTTGGAACTTAAGCAGAACGGAAGGGTAGTTTCTGATTATATTGCTGAATTCGACACTTTGTCGAAGTATGGACTGTCTCTTATCGATACTCCTGAAAAGAAGAACGAGAAGTTCATTACTGGTTTAGATGGATACTTGGGGGAAAGGCTTATCAACCACATCGAAGAGACTTTTGAATCGATCGTCGGGAAAGCTTTGAGATCAGAGAGCCTTTACCCTAAGTCAAAGACTAAGGCTGCATCTGTAGAAGGGCCAAAGCCGCAAGCAGGCGGTGCAAGCAAGAATAACTCTCAGAATAAGAGGAAGCAGGACCAATCAAAAGGTGGCCAGAAAAAGAGCAAGAAGGATGTTGAGTGCTTCAGCTGTGGTAAGAAGGGCCATTATGCTAAGGAATGTTGGGCCAAGCCAGCGGAAAGGAAGTGCTACAACTGTGGTCAAGTGGGACATCAGAAAGATAAGTGTCCGCAACCTCTTAAGGAGAAGCAGATTGTGAAAGCATATGCTATTGATGTTGTTCCTTCTTCGTCGAATGCCCCAACTACGGCGGAGAAAGGAAAGAATGTTGTTATTCAAGGTATGCTTTCTATTTATGATATAACAGTTCGAGTTTTGTTTGATAATGGGGCTTCCCGTTCCTTCATATCTAGTGACGTGGTAGATAGGTTGGGACTGGAACCCGAGATAATCGATAGACCATTGATTGTGACGAACCCGATTGGTGGTTCGACTAGCCTTAGTATGATTTGCAGGAATTTGGTCTTATCGAGTCATGGATGTATGTTTGTATGTGATTGCTTTGTTTTGGGCTTTACTGGGTATGGCATTATATTGGGGGTCGATTGGCTCCAAAGATACGGAGTGGTGGTAGACTGTGAGGGCTTTTTGGTGACAGTGAGGGCGGATGATGGGCGAAGGGTAGTGTTTGGTAGCCTACCTAGTGATGGGGTTATGGCTAGTTTTGTAAATTCCCTCAACATCACGCAGGATGAGTTGTCAGATGTGCTCGTGGTTGGCCAGTATCCGGACGTCTTCGAGAAGGTGACCGGGCTTCCACCACACCGAGAGATTGAGTTCCGTATTGATTTAGTGAAAGATGCCAGACCTATAGTGATGCCACTTCCTCGTATGGCACCAAGGGAGCAGCGAGAGCTCGGGGTGCAAGTCAACAATCTTTTGAAGAAGGGATTTATTAGAAGGAGTGTCTCCGAGTGGGGAGCACCAGTTGTGTTTGCCACTAAGGCAGATGGTTCCCTTCGTTTGTGTGTGGACTATCGCGAGTTGAATAAGGTGACGAGGAAGAATAAGTATCCACTACCGCGGATAGATGATTTGTTTGATCAACTGGAAGGAGCTAGAGTGTTCTCCCTGTTGGACCTCGCGATAGGATTTCATTAGCTTCGAGTAGCAGATGAGATTGTTTCGAAAACGGCATTTAGGACGCCGTCTGGATTTTATGAGTGGTTGGTCATGCCGTTTGGGTTGACCAATGCACCAGCCTATTTTGTGGATCTTATGAATCGAGTATTCAGAGATCAGTTGAATAAGTTTGTTCTTGTGTTCGTGGATGACATTCTTGTTTACTCAAGGACAGAGGAGGAACACAAGGGACACTTGAGGATAGTGATGGAGGTGTTGAGGAAACACCAATTGAAAGCGAAATTCTCTAAGTGTCATTTTTGGAGAAGGGAAGTGAGATTCTTGGGTCATGTTGTTTCAGAGAATGGTATTGCCGTGGACCCTGCGAAGGTGGCTACGGTACAGGATTGGCCTACGCCCAAGAATGCAACAGATGTAAGAAGTTTCTTGGGATTAGCTGGATATTATCGTAAGTTTATCCACGACTTCTCCAAGATAGCAGCACCGTTGACTCATTTGACTAAGAAGAATCAATCCTTCGTCTGGGACGGAGTGTGTGAGGATGCCTTCAAGAGTCTAAAAGAGAGGTTGATGCGTGCGCCAGTGTTAGTCATTCCTAAAGGGAATGAAGAGATGACGGTATACACGGATGCTTATGGTACCGGTATTGGTGCTGTATTGATGCAAGGAGGTAGGGTTGTAGCTTATGCTAGTCGACAGCTAAAGCCGCATGAGAGGAAGTATCCTACCCATGATTTGGAATTGGCAGCGATTGTGTTTGCGCTGAAGATGTGGAGACATTATCTCTTGGGAGAAAGATTTGAGTTGTTTACCAACCATAAATCGTTAAAGTATCTCTTCTCCCAGAAAGATTTAAATCTCCGTCAGCAGAGATGGTTAGAGTTCTTGGCTTCGTATGATTTTGATATCGCATATACACCTGGGAAAGGTAATGCGGTAGCCGATGCCTTGAGTAGGAGACATGCCAGCTTAGGGGCAATGTTTCATGAATAGAAGCAACTGGAGTATATAGCGGGGTTTGATTTCAAACCAAGTTGCGAATTGGATCCAGTTATGCTAGCTAGTTTGACGATCAGACCCACTTTGATAGAGCGGATTGGTTCCAGCCAGAAGGACGATCCTAATCTATTGGACATCATCTCCAAGTTAGAGATGGGTATCGATGAGGGGATGAATTTGTATGGGCTTGATCGAGATGGATGGCTTCGAAAGAATGGAAGACTAGTTGTGCCCAACGCGAATGGTTTGAGAGATGAAGTGCTTAGAGAATGTCATCACTCAAAACTGACTATACATCCCGGTGGTAATAAGATGTATCGAGACATGAGACAGACTTACTACTGGGAAGGGATGAAAAGAGACGTTGGGAAGTTTATATCCAAATGCATGAATTGCCATCTTGTTAAAGCCGAGCAAAAGAAGCTTAGTGGGTTGTTGCAACCATTAGAAATTCCCGAATGGAAATGGGAGCAAGTCTCGATGGATTTCATCGATGGTTTACCAAGGACTAGATCGGGATATGATAGCATTTGGGTAATTGTGGATCGATTGACTAAGAGCGCAAGATTTATACCAGTCAAATCGACCAGAACGGCAGCCAAGTTGGAAGAATTGTATATGAAGTGGGTAGTGAGATTTCATGGAGTACCCAAAAGCATTGTAAGTGACCGAGACCCGTTGTTCACTAGTGGGTTTTGGAAGAGCTTACAAGAGGCTCTAGGGTCAAGATTACATCTCAGTACCGCATATCATCCTCAGACCGATGGTCAGACGGAGAGGGTGAATCGTATATTGGAAGATCTGTTGAGAGCGTGTATATTAGATTTTGGTGGATCATGGGATGACCATTTGCATCTAGTAGAGTTTGCATATAATAATAGCTACCAATCCAGTATCGGTATGGCTCCATATGAAGCTTTGTACGGAAGACCGTGCAACTCACCATCATGTTGGATAGAGACTGGCGAGAAGTTTGTGCTTGGACCAGATGTGGTGAGAGAAACTTCCGATAAGATTAAGATCATTCAGCAACGAATGAAAGCTGCTCAAGATAGGCAGAAAAGCTATGCCGATAAGAGGAGAAGAGACTTGAAATTCTCCGTTGGTGACTTGGTGTTTGTCAAGATTTCTCCGTTGAAAAGCGTGATACGATTTGGCAGGAGAGGCAAGTTGGCACCAAGATTTGTTGGCCCATTCCCTGTTCTTGAATTAGTCGGGAATTTGGTATATAAAGTTGGCTTACCAGAGAAGATGGCAGGAGTTCACAATTTATTTCATGTTTCCCAATTAAGGAAGTTCGTTCATGACTCAGATATGACTATTTCACCTGGTCAGTTAGAGGACTTCGAAGTAGAACCCGAGGCAGTTGGGAACCGCAAGCCGATTCGTATTGTGGGGCATGATACGAAGCAACTTCGAAGGAAGGCTGTGAAGCTAGTCAAGGTTCAGTGGGGCGAGAACGAGAATGATTGTACTTGGGAGACAGAGGAGAGCATTAGGAAGATGCATCCAGAACTCTTTACCTGGTAAGATTTACTTTGCAATTTAGTTTTCCGCATGCTAGGATAGACTTGCTTTGCTTGTTTGCATGTTTGAATGTTGTTTTATGATTGATAGGCATGCGGGACTTTTACGTGTGTTTGGATTAGGGAATTTCGGGGGCGAAATTTCTTAAGGGAGGGAGAGTGTAATGACCCGTATTCTACACATCATAGGATCGTAGAATACTTATTTCTTTCCCATGTGAAGTCATATGGTCATGTAACTTCGGGAAACATCTATTAGAGTCATTTCCCATGCTTATGATTTTTGTCGATTTTTAAATGACCATTTTGCCCCTGGTTGGTACTGTTTTGGCTATAACTTTTGATTGGAAAGGAATTTTGACCTGAAACCACTTCCATTTGATTCGTTTGATGGTTTACCTCTCCGTAGAGTGGTTACATTAGCCAAACGGAGTTACCGTTTGGGAGATATGGCTGAAACAAGGTTTGGAGGGTGAAAAACTGCTTAACCGGGCCAAATCGGGTGATTAGTGAGTAGGCCCATAACCCATTTCGGGATTAGGGTTATGGGAGGGCTGAAATGAGATGGAGAATCATTCCATTTCAGTTTTCTAGCCTCCACTTATCACCAAGGATCCCTAAAAATGGCCTCTAACCTCTAAATCACCTCCAAATCATCTTTTGGTCAAGGATTTGGCTTAGCAACCCCTAATCAAGGAAGATCTTCACCAAATCAACAAAGGAGCTGCCGTTTGGCATTGAGATTCACATCAAATCAGAGAATTATTTCATATCTTAGTTTATTTTGTGGCTAAGGTGAGTGATTTGCATAGTTTTGCACTAATTATGGCTAATTAGGGTTGATTAGTGTTAATTAGCGAATTTAAACATGATAAAATTCTGGAAAAATGTTTATAAGATTCGTAATGATGTTTTAGACCTATGATATGAATTTGGGTTAATTTGGTTAAGTTTTGATAATCCTATTCTTAGTTTCACCTAAACATGCTTAAGGGAAAATATGGGATTTTGGGTATGTTTGATCCATTTCTACTTATCATATTGATATTTTGATGGTTGTGGTTGATTATGCATGTTGCTATGACTGTATGAAATGCTTTGTGATTGGTTAGAATTGTTGGATCGGTCGAAAACGCCATCGTAAACAGTCGCTGGAACAGCTGCAGGAACTATGCAGGGATCTGGTTCGGATCGCATGCCACGTCCATGATCCGAAGATGCCGATCCGATCCGATCACGACTTCGCGAGACGACCCGCGTGGCTTCACGAAGAGGTGACCCGATCCGCCCCTATCTTCCACGATCCATTCTAGCTTGGGTGTCACGATCCGCCTGAAGGAACGCGTAACGATCTCAGTAAGGTGGCACGACCCGAACCAAAGGGTATTCACGATCTGACCCGATCAGAAGGCACGACCCGATCCGAATGAAGGAACCTGATCCGACCCGAAGTGGTGACGCCGATCCGAGCCAGAGGAGGAGCCACGAGCTGGAGGAACATGATTCGATCCGCAGGGGGTGTTGGCGATCCGAACTTAGCCGATCCGATCCGATGAAGAATGTGAAGGCTGATCCGATCCGATCCGATGAAGAATGTGAAGGCTGATCCGATCCGATTCGATTGTGATGACCAATAACCCGAGATGCAAAGGTAGTCCAAATGGAAGTTAGAGCTCAGGATCCCGGAACCAGTTGGGAACCAATGAGTTCACTTCATGGTTGGACTTTGCTGCGGGACGTGTGCTAAGGGGTTGTCGACGTTCATAACTTCGATTCACCACTAAAAAGGAATGATGGGCTACTTATCAGTGCAGTAGGGTCATTATGACCTGAGGGGCAAAGTGATGGTAGCAAGACTACGTTATCAGTACAGTAGGGTCATTACGACCTGAGGGGCAAGGTGATGCGTAGTAAGACTATGAGCCGGTGCAGTGGGGTTTTTTGTGACTCCATGGGGCAGAGTGGACATAGTAAGGATTAGTAAGGCTATGAGCCAGTGCAGTGGGGTTCTTGCGACTCCATGGGACAAAGTGGACATAGCAAAGGATTTGTGGCTACGTTATCAGTGCAGTGAAGCCATTTATGACTTCATGGGGAAAAGTGATCGTAGCAAGGTATGTTGGGTGATCGAAGTGGTGAATATCGTATGTTTTATGCACTGAGTGAGAGATGTGAGGATGGATGCTATGCTTGATTGTTTTCCATCATTATGACATGCACACCTCCCCCACCTCCGTATCTTTACACTGATTGATATGATGCCTTAGGGTGTTGTACAGTATGTAGTGCTAACTCTTTGGTTGCAGGTCCAGGTTCAGGTATGTTTTAGTCTACCTGTTATTGTTCACTTTAGATGCTTATCGCTCATACCAGGCTTTATGTCTGACCCAGAGTTTTATGTCTCCTCTTATTACTCTGGGTGCTCACACGAGCAGACTAGAGACAGGTTAGCTGGTGATGCGCGAGTAGCTGATTCGGAGGCGGGCAGGAGGCTTGCACGTATTATATATATATATATACACATTCTCCCTGTGTCGTTGGTGGTCGCTACTTGGGCATTAGTAGCATACCTCATTTATCTTACTTTGCTTTGAGACAGTTTGAAAAGTTGTAATAAGCTGTATTTTGGATTTCCGCTGCTATTATGTTTAGTTCTGATTTTCAGCTTATGCACTGTCTCTCCTGTTTTATGTCAAGTATGTTATTATTATATTTTGTTCTATGCGCTGTGAGACATTCTACAGGTTCTTTGTATGTTCATTTCCTTCTTCCTTTTCCTTCTGACGACCCGTTCCGTGCTAACTGGACATGTGTACAGCGCACTTTTGGAGTAAGTGTCGGTTGGAGCGGGGCGGGCCGTCACATTTTTCTTCCAATCCGCTGTTAAAATTCTATTAGATGTTATACGTGATTTGTTCTAGGATTGATGATTGATGTTGTTATGTAGATCTGTTAATTTGATGATTATTGTGTTGAAATAAAATGGTTGAAAACAAATATATCATATTTGTTATAATAAAATTGTTGAAAACAAATATATCATTTTTGTTATAATAAAATTGTTGAAAACAAATATATCATTTTTGTTATAAAATAGTAGATACAAATAGATCATCTATAACACCCCACGTCCATTAATGTCACTCACAAAGGGAATGCATTAACTTCCATGGAGCGTATTTAGTGTATAGAACAGAATATAACAAGACAGATATAAATAATGGTACTTGAAAATTTTAAAACAACTTTTATTGCAGTGGAGAAATAGTTTGATTACAACAACTTCATAAACGAAGTACACTTAATATCCATCTTGATAAATTGTTTCAGAGCACATAAAATAAAAAGCATAAACCCCAACACAAGTAGCCATAAAAGAGATGAGCTGAACTTTACTTTCAGCAATCCAAGCACTTCCAAAAGAGAGAGAAAGAGATCCGAGATCAAGCTCCACTAGTACTAGTCCTACCCTGAGAACCTGGGGGGGAGGGGGAAGGAAGAAAAGAGTCGAAAACAAGGGGGTCAGACATAATGTCTGGCGAGTATAATAACTTTAACAATATAATTATTAAAGTAAATAGGATTAGGCATAGACTGGTAAGATAAGATATGACCATGAAACAAGTGGGCATAACAAAGCAAATAAGAGGAATATTCTGGCGTTATTCTCGTTCCTAATCACTATAGGATAATTACTATAGTGCACCACCACTAGTCACCCTAAAAGTTGATCCCGCCTACAGAACTTAATAATGATAGTTTCGTGTACTCCTAGCTGTCTTCATAGATGTCATCTGCTCCTATCTCCACTAGTTGTATCCACTACCCTCATTCGATCGGCTCCCTAATTCGTAGATACCCGTGCTGGTCCCACAGTGGGGTGCATCACTCCCCAAAATGGAAACCCGATACCACCAAAAATGCACAGCTTATATCTACACGATGCAACAACGTCTTACCTACCAGCGTGGGCCCACGCACGCACATGACCCCGATGGACTTGCGTTGCCACCGCTGACCCGTTTTGACCTCATACAATCAAATCCAGTAAGTGTGTCCTGTCCTCGACTTGGGTCGAGCTCACAAAGATACTTAATGGGTTACTGGTTTGAAAAGGGCCCGCATGCTTGACACAAACCTTCCACCTATGCTTGGTCCCCACTAAGGTTTCCCCACTTAACCCCATTCTTATTCATGTCTTCTTACATGTTTCAATCTTGGTTAAGTGCATCTAATCGTATTTCACATGCCACCCAAGGCACCCACTTAATTTCACATGCCACCCAAGGCACCCACTTAACCCCCCATGCCCCACCACATGTTTATCTGGTTAAGTTTTACTTAATTCATTAGAACCGTAACCTTTTAAAGACCTCCCTCATTAGGTTGACATTTGCGGTTGCTGGATTTGCCGGGCGGGTCCGGGAAGTCCTATACCGCAAATGAGCCTAAGCTCGTGTCTTTACAATTGTTACGCATTTGATTCGTGCCTTTGACCTCTGACAGTAGACTGGTATTTGTGACTGCTGGATTTGCCGGGCGGGTCCGGGTAGTCTTACACCACAAAAGAGTCTAACCTCGTGTCTTAGGTGGTTAATTATTACACACCTTTATTTAAACCCAAATTGGATTAGTATCCCTATTCAAATTTGTCAATAAATTCCAAATTTATTTTTGTCCATAATTGTCTCTTAAAATTATGTCCATAAATATCAATGAAGCCAATTAATGTCTCAAATTAATTATATGCCTTTTAAGGCCATTTTATGCCAATTCACAATTTATGTATATTCAATATTATCCCATCATCCCCACGCTATTCGTATGTTTTCGTATGACATATGTTAGACTCGCAAATAGTCTAACTTATAAAAATAAAAACAACATCACATAACACATAAAATAGATCTAAGGATCATGACATAAGATTACATAGCCAATAACTTGAATATGAATTTCATTCAAACTAGCATATGATACAAAACTAGCATAGGTAATGGGCATAAACTTGCATAACTTATGTACTGCTATAGATCCAAACATAAAGGTGTGAACTTGCATATGGATCAAAACATAAAGATGTAAACTTGCATACAGATCTAAACATAAAGATGTAAACTTGCATACAGATCTAAACATAAAGATGTAAACTTGCATATGGGTCTAAATATAAAGATGTAGACTTGCATATGGATCTAGACATAAAGGTTAATGTCACATAAACTAGCATATGCATATACATTTCTCACATATATTTTAACAACCGAAACTTGCATAAGATTCATACATGAATATATGATCCAATAATCATAAACTTGCATAAGATATATGATTCAACTTGCATAAGATTCACATAAGAACTAACATATGATCCAACTTGCATAAGACTAACATATGATTCAACACCACAAACATACATATAATTTACATCACATGATTCAAAATCATATTCTCATAATCCCAATTATATCTTATCATAATTAAATTAATTAATTATTTGTGAAAGCTATCATACTCCCAATTAAAAAGAATAGTCTTGTCTTTTTGGGATCTGTATTCTGACACTGAATTGCTCGCATTTGATGTAGACTAATCGTTATTTAGATTTTATTTGATTTTGATTCAAGCTTCTATCTTGCTTTAAGGTTGAAAGTGTATGGCGGCTACTCTGGGTTCTCCATTGATGGCATGGCGGCTCTTGTTATGAATTAATGTGATTAGGGTTAGGGGTTTAGGAGTGTTTTTATAGAATTTTAATTTAATAAGAGCCGTCGGATTAACCTAGGGATAACCAGAACCATCAGGATCACTCAAATGCCACATCAACCCTTAGGGCGAATCAGGCCACGGGTTGACAGCCAAACACCCTGGATCGACCCCTAGTCGACCCAACGGGGATCGAGTCGACTCCAAAGATGGTGCGGTTCGGCTATTCCCATCCCGATTCGTTGTTTTAAACAAATTGAATTTTTTTATATATATCTATGTATATATTTCTCTCATATACATACAAACTTCAAGGCTTAATAACTTCTTCATAAGTTATCCGTTTTATGCAAACCAAATGTCTATCTCGACCAAAAATTTTGAGACGAACATAGTAGCGCAACCCATTTCACTTAATTCTTCTTCTAAAAATTAATTATAATTTAATTTGTGAATTTTAATGTTATAAAATTATGGGGTGTTACATTCTGCACTCCTTAAAGGATTTCGTCCCCAAAATCTCTAAGTTAAGAAGAATGTATCCTACCAACCAATCATCCATCTACTCGACCATCATCCACAAGCATCCATTGTCCTTAAAGAAATTTCTAATGCTATATTAACTTATGCAAAAATGTGTTTATATGTTCCTTATCTAATGCAAAGATCAGGCGGTCCACTAATTCAGTTGACCTCCTTAATGCAAATCATGATAGTGTCATGCGTCCATTATGTATGCGAAAGAATCCTATCGATACATATTATTTCTATATGTATGCACAACCATTCATCAAAATGCAGCATCCACATGATAACACAACCATTATACATCCATTAATTTAGATATGCACACGCATTTATATGCAACATGAAGGTGATTGAGCGGATCTAGTGCCTAATGTGTGTGTACATGCATCCACGAGCAACCACTAGCAACCACTTGCATCCATTTGCATCCACCAAACATAACATATATCAAACACATGTTTGCAACCATAGGGTTCTTCCTAACTAAAGATCGAAGATGTCATCGCAAAGATAATACTAAAAGATAGGACAAGTGTCAATAAAGTGGTAGAAAAAGGGGAAATTAAAACATACCCTTAAAAATGAAAGGGTACAACGTACGCATCTTATCATCTGTCTCCCAAGTCGCGTCTCTTTGATCATTTCCCTATTGCACTTTGACCAGCTTGACCTCTTTGTTGCGAAGCTTTTTGACCTCCGATCCGAAAATGCGTGTAGGAGCTCGTCTGATCGTGGCATTGCGCTATACTTCCACTTCTTCGAGCGTGGTCGGCTCTACCACTTCCGCCATATCGTGCAAACACTTACGCAAATGCGAAACGTGAAACACGTCATGAACTCCGCTGAGCTTCTCTGGTACCTTTACTCTATACGCCATCTGCCCAATCCTCTCTGTAATTGGAAAGGGTCCTATGAACCTTGGTGCCAACTTCCCTACTGATCCAAAGCGAACTACGTTTCTCAACGGTGACACCTTAACAAAAACCATGTTCCCAACATCGAACTCAAGATCAGTTTGTCTCCTATCAGCATATGACTTCTGTCAGTCCTATGCTGTCTTCATTCACCGTCGAATCAGTTCTATCTTCTCCGAAGTCTCCCTAATCATGTCGGGTCCAAGCAAAACCTTGGATTCCCACCAACAAGTAGGTGATCTGCACGATCGTCCATAAAGAGCCTCAAAAGGTGCCATGCCAATGCTAGCCTGAAAACTATTATTATAGGTGAACTCCACTATGGAAGATGTTCTTCTCATGTTCCTCCAAAGTCTAGAATGCATAGCCTTAGAAGGTCTTCTAGAATCCGATTTACTCTCTCGGTCCGGCCGTCTGTCTGAGGATGATAAATGGTACTTAAGCATAATTGTATTCCAACCACCTATTGTAAGCTTTTCCAAAATTCGCTCATGAAAATGGGATCTCTATCGCTCACAACGCTAGAGGGTATGTCGTGCAAATGAACTATCTCTCAAAGATAAACAGATGCTAACCACGCGGCGGTCCTTCTACTTTTAACGGGAATAAAATGGGCACTTTTGGTAAGTCTGTCTACAATTACCCAAATCCCCGTATTACCCTTCCTTGATCTTGGTAACCCATCTACAAAATCCATGGAAACGCTTTCCCATTTCCAAAGCAGAATCTCTAAAAGATGGAGCAAACCTCTGGGCTTCTTTTGCTCCGCCTTGACTTGCTGGCACACTAAGCATCTAGCAACGAATTCGGCCATGTCCTTCTTCATTCCGGCCCAAAAGAAAACTTGCTTCATATCTCTATACATCTTATCACCACCGGGATGTATGGTCATCTTAGAGCGATGTGAGTCTTCAAAAATTTCCTTCTTCAAACTCTCGTCTTGTGGTACGCAAAATCTTCCATCTCTACGTAGCCAACCTCTCTTATCTGTAGCATATCTATCATGATGACTCGAGGACTCCCCTCCTATAAGCTTGCCTACTATCTCAAACAACTATGGGTCATTTCGTTGTGCCTCTCCAACTCGACCCAAAAGTATAGGTTGCACCTCTAATGATGCCAACATTCTGTGCACATAATCAATAGAGGGTCTGAATTCAATGGAAGATATATACTCCAAACTCTACCGCTCTACGAACAAAGGACTTAAATTTAACTTCTTTCTACTTAAGGCATCGGCTACAACGTTACACTTGCCAGGGGTATATGCGATCTCAAAATCGTAGGATGCCAAAAAATCCATCCATCTCTATTGCCTCAAGTTTAGGTCCTTCTGAGAGAATAAGTATTTTAGCGACTTATGGTCTGTATACAACTCAAACCACTCGCCAAGTAAATAATGACACCATGGCTTAAGCGTAACAACTATGGCCGCCAACTCTAAGTCGTGGGTAGGGTAATTTTTCTCGTGGGCTTTAAACTGTCTTCCACCATAGCATATCACTCTTCCCTCTTGCATTAAAACTGCGCCAAGCCCTATCCCGCAAGCATCGGTATATACAGTGATTGTCTTACTCCCGTCTGGCAAAACTAAAACTGGAGCTGTCGTCAAAGCCCTCTTCAGACGTTGGAAAGCATCGTCATAGTCAATGTCCCAAGTAAAAGTCAAATTCTTCTTCGTTAATCGAGTGAGAGGGGCTGATATCTTTGCGAAGTCCTTAATGAACTTCCTATAATAGCCCGCCAGCCCTAAAAAGCTTCTTACTTCTGTTGCGTTCTTAGGAGTTTTCCAATCTTGGATTGCCACCACCTTAGCGGGATCCACAGTTATCCTTTCTTAGAGACCACGTGTCCTAAGAACCTCACTTCTTTTCTCCAAAAATGGCACTTGGAGAACTTAGCTTTTAGCTGATGCGCTTGTAGGGTCTCTAAGACTTCCCTAAGATGTAGGGCATGCTCTTCTTCATTTTTAGAGAAAATTAGAATATTGTCTACAAAGACTACCACAAACTTGTTTAGAAACTCCCTTAACACCCTACTCATTAAGTCAACAAAGTATGTAGGTGCATTCGTCAAACCAAAAGGCATGACAAGCCACTCAAAGAAACCGTCAGGAGTTCTAAAGGCAGTCTTATCGATGCTATCTTCAGCCACCCTTAGCTGATGAAACCCTGTAGCTAAATCCAGTTGCGAGAAAACTGAAGCACCCACCAACTGATCGAATAAATCGTCTATCCTCGGCAATGGTTGCCTATTCTTCTTTGTTAGCTTATTCAGCTCTCTATAGTCCACGCACAATCTAAGTGAACCATCAGCTTTTATAGCAAAAACGAATGGAGCACCCCACTCCGAAATACTTCTTCTTATGAACCCCTTCTCAAGCAATTCTTTTACTTGCTTACTGAGTTCTCTTCTCTCTCTCAGAGCCATGTGGTGCACTGGTAATGCAACTGGCTTTGCATTATCTACTAGGTATATATGAAAGTCTATCTCACGCCTTGGGGGTAAACCCCTAACTTCGTCGAAGACATCACCATATTCACGGACCACACGAACAGATTCCAAATCATCGTTGGATGCATCAAGGGATTCTAGGTAGCTAAGCATCACCGGACCTCTAGGGTCACAAGAAATATCAAGGGTCTTGCCACAACGAGGCAACAATCTAACTACCCTTCTTTCATAGTCTAGGATGGCACCGTATCTGGTTAGCCAATCCATGCCTAGAATCAAGTCGTAACCCATGAAGCCAAGAACGAAGGCATTGCATTCAAACCCCATGCCCAAGATAGACACTCTAAAATCCCGACAAATCATTGAAAGATGAGCCGAACCACCAATAGGATTTGAGACTACTATGGGATCCGTAACTAGACTAGTATTTAGGTGAAGTGTTTCAACTAACGAAGCAGATACAAATGAGTGTGAAGCGCCAGAATTCAAACAAAGTTCGAATAGGATAATCGAAAAGAAAAAAACAAAACTTCCAACCAAGATATTTCACAAGTGTGGCCCTTCCTTTTATCTTAGCCCCTTGTTATCCTTATCACCTTTCTTCGGATCTACTTTATCGTGTGTCCTTTCCACGTCTCTCCTACACATTCTCTGTTCATGACCTCCTACCAAATGAGGCTTCATTCTTCATTAACCAAGCAGCTAATTGAACCTTCCTCCCACCGTCTTCCTTAAAGGTACCAACAAGTCCTCCACTACCTTCTAGCTTTGACAGACGTCCCAGTCCCATGAAGTGGTTTCCGCCCATCGTACGGAAGTTCTTACACATCATAGAAAAAGCGTCTATACGTGGAGGAAGAAATTCAAAAAGGAAAGAGGAAAAGATTCAAAACGGAGAATCGAAGGAAAGATATATGGCTCTTGGGGGTTATGTTTTTCAAAATAAACTTTTCTCTTGAAAATACTCTCCTTGAAACATACTTTTGAAAGTATTTCTTTATAAAATGCTTTTGAAAAACAGTTTTTCAAAATTCATATCTGTTCTGGTAACCTTCAGCTCTGATACCACGTGTAACACCCCACGTCCATTAATGTCACTCACAAAGGGAATGCATTAACTTCCATGGAGCGTATTTAGTGTATAGAATAGAATATAACAAGACAGATATACATAATGGTACTTGAAAATTTTAAAACAACTTTTACTGCAGTGGAGAAATAGTTTGATTACAACAACTTCATAAACCAAGTACACTTAATATCCATCTTGATAAATTGTTTCAGAGTACATAAAATAAAAAGCATAAACCCCAACACAAGTAGCCATAAAAGAGATGAGAAGAACTTTACTTTCAGCAATCCAAGCACTTCAAAAAGAGAGAGAAAGAGATCCAAGATCAAACTCCACTAGTACTAGTCTGTAACAACCCACTTTCTTAGGGATACTGAATTGGGAATCAACTAATTGATTTGGTAATTTAGAGGAAAAATAAATATAATAATAAATAAATAGATAAAAGGAAAACATATATTTTTGGGATGAGAGGAAAATGCATGTTTTATGAATTATTGGGCGTATATAGTTGATGCAAAATGTTGCACGTTTTGTTGTAACAATGATAAAGTTTCTTGTTTTTGAATAAATAACAGTTTTAAAAGAAAAAAAAAAGATTTTTTTTATGATTACATAACGAAGTTTTTCCTTTATGTATGAGAAATTTAAATAACACAACATTTTTATGTGTGTGTTAGTTTTCAAGTGTACTTTTGAAAAAAAAAAGAGAGAAGTTGACATAATGTTGAAAATGTGTGTATAAGGTAAAAAAGAAAACTTTATGTCCATTTTCTTTTCATAAGACGAAAAAAAAGAGAAAGAACTTTTATATTAAAGAAAAAAATATGTAAACAAAATAAAAATAAAAATAAAGTATGCATTTTTGATGAAATCCCTAAAAACAAATTAAATAAGAGGAAAACTCATAAATATCTCATAAGAGACAAAGTGTAATGATTGTGTTGCATAGAAGAAATAAAAATAAAAATAATAAGAAGGGAGAAAATAATAAACTAAAGGGAGATATTTTATAGGAAGGAACTAGAGAGGGGCTTTAGAATAAAAAGACCACACCCTCCTTTTCTCCCGATTAAGAACAGTACGTATACTTTCTTTCTCAAACCGAAAACAATACCGTGAAGAAAAATAAAAACTCAATCTTCTCATCTCAATCAAAATAAAGATTAGAAATTTACGAGCAAAGATTGAAGTAAGATTCCCAATTCTTCAAGTAAGTATCCCTAAATCAATTCTACCGTATCTTCTTCTTTTCTTCCATGAATTATTAGTTAGGTTTTCATTTTATGTGATAATTGAAAAGGGCCTTGAGAGCAATCAAAGCAAGCGGTTTCAGAGCTGAAAGATTGCATTATGGAGTTGTAGGTGAGTGAAGTTTTCACCTTTTTCCTCTTTAAATCATGGATTATGTATGCATGATAGGTTAAAGGTGAAATTTTGATAGTAAATTAGCTTCTTCCCCTATGTTTGATTTATTCTTGGTATGTTTGGGGCAATTAAGTTAGATTTAAAATAGATTTGCAGCAGCATTGCAAATTGAGGGCATTATACCTTGAAATTGATTGCATGCATACACTTTTTATTGCATGCAACGTATTTGTTCAAATGACTCATATTTGTGCCATGCATATGCTTATATTGCATGCAAAGTATTTGTAAAATTGCCTCAATCAAAAACATTTAGAGAATTATTTGGAAAAAAAATTTGCTGAAAAAAAAATTCAAAGGGGGGGAGAAGGAGCTGCACTGAAACAGTGCAGCCGCGTTGCACTGCTACAGTGCAGCCGAGCTGCACTGAAACAGTGCAGCCGAGCTGCACTGAAACAATGCAGTATAGCTGCACTTGAACAGTGCAACCGCGCTGCACTGCTACAGTGTAGCATAGCTGCACTTGAACAGTGCAAGGATGTTGCACTGCTACAGTGCAGCGGTGCTGCACTGGAACAGTGCAGCAGAGCTGCACTGCTACAGTGCAGTTGTACTGCGTTGCAGTGTGCTGCACAGGTACAGTGCAGGTACTGTTCTAGGAAAAAAAATCATTTTTTAGAAGTTTATTGTTTTTCCTTTAAAATTTTTGAAAGCATTTTTTTTCTATTTATAAGCGAAAATTTTGTTAATATGCTAATCAAATGGTGGAATAATTGTATTAATTCCAAACAAGTTAAACATGCTAAATAATGCTTATGTTTCATTATGATATACAAGTATTATGGGGTACTTGTGTATTAGAGCGAAACAGTAGTGTAACCATCTATGCACATGCGTTGTTAAGCTTTTTGCAAAATATACTGGGTTTATAAAACTTAGTTTTATGAATATTGCCATGATTGGTTTTATATAGTGTTTTGGTGTTATAAACACTATGAATTTATAAGGCATGATTTTACAAAATAATATTTTAAAAATACTTTTAATTTTGGGATTGGGATAGATTGGACTCTGTTGTACCAATGGGCCAAAACTCCATCTTGGTCGACCTGATTCAGGTTCGCTACCTTAATCACGGTGGTTTTAAATTTCTCCCACTTACCGCCAAAGGTCAAACGGTCTGCTACATTGGGCAATTTTGTTGTTTGATCGGGATTCCCGATCGGCGGGTCACGGACTACATCAGATGGAGGCGTGGGTGTGCCACGTGTTGTGCTGTGAACGGGTAGCGTACGGCCTTCGCCTTAGACCATCTTGGTTATCCTGGGTTGATCGCCAGGTGTCCTTATGAGTTGGTTACGGTGCTGATGTCTCCGCGTGCGCTAGAGCTCTACCACTGTGATTTTACAATACTAGCGTCTGTTTATTTGGTATCTGTTAGGAGTCATATTATATTTATCCCGTAATTCCCATAATTCTTTTTTTTACCCTCTTATTTGTTTGAATAGGGTTGGCATATTACCTATGTTAATTTGGAAACCCAGTATTATATTATCATATTGTTTTATATATGATAATTGTTTTGGTATTGTATTGCTCTACATACAATACCGGTGCCTTTTAATCTTACTCTTTTATATTATCATATTGCTTTACATATGATAATAGTTTTGGTATTGTATTGCTTTACATACAATACCCGTGCCTTTTAATCTTACTCCTTTATATTATCATATTGCTTTACATATGATAATTGTTTTGGTATTTTATTGCTTTACATACAATACCGATGCCTGAGATTATGGCATATTAATGCGATGACTGTGCTAAATTGTTTACATATTGTAACATTCATACGCCTCATGTTGACTTATACATGTGGCACCTTTACTTCTTTGTTAAATTATTAATGTCCGTAGATACTTGCTTCACTCACACTACACATAGTCTGACCCGTGTGAATTGTTTTGTTAAAACAATCCTCGGGTCAGGCTGAGGATTGTTGGCAGGTTAGGTTTGCATGGACTGCTGCGTCACTCTTATCTTTTTCCACGTTTTTGGGTTTTGGACTATGCAGCTTCAAACTATCAATAGCGTGTAGTATTATGGTATGTAAACTATTATGTATTTCGGGGAGAGATATTGTGTATGATGGACTATGTATTTGGACATCTCTATTATGATATGTATTATGTATTCTGCTGTTGTTATTGTGCTGCGCTTGATGCTATTATATTTTGTACTATGTAACTGGGGAAATCTCCTTGTACCATTGCTTTGAATTTATGCTGAGCACGAATGGTAAGTTGAGAAATTTTAAAAATTCTCGTGCCAGTGTTCGTTCAAGGGAATGAGTACAACTTTTAGCCCTATCGAGTCCCATTCTCCGTGCTTTCCGACAGTAATACTTAGTGTTGCTCTTTGTTAGCATGGGTCTAGGGGCCGGGCGTTACATTATTGGTATCAGAGCCCAGGTTTGACATAGTACAAAGTATATTTAGAACATGGGTTCACACAAGACAGTAGAAAAATCGTACATGTCTTTTTATTTTACAGTATCACTCCCATCATATAATAATAGTTGTACATACCTGAACCGAATCCCCAATCTTTTAGCGTTATAGTGTGAGTATTGTTTTAATACCAGCTTAATGATATATCTCACTTTATGCAGAGTAGTGAGAAAGATGGCTGGAAGACCTCCCCGTTTGACGATGGAGCAGTGGTTGGAGTTGATGCGGAACATGCCTCAAGCCGCACCCGCTCCTAATGCTGCTCCTAGAGATGATTTCGCTCGTATGTGTAAGGACTTTACGAGCCTTGGAGGGAAGCCTTTCCTTGGGAAAGAAGGTGTTGTTGAAGTTCAGGCCTAGCTTAAGACCTGTGAGCATGTTTTTGGGCATATGGGTGTGACTGACCGTCAAAAGGTCGAGATTGCATCTAGCTTCCTCCAAGGCAATGCCGCTGATTAGTTTGAGATTATGAATGCTGAGAGGGGAGAGGAAGAGCTTACATGGGAAAGATTTAGGGAACGATTTGAGGTTAGGTTCCTTCCAGAGGCAGAGAAGGCTATCCTTATTCGTAGATTTATTGAGCTTAAGCAGAGGGATATGTCAGTTCAGGAGTACGTCAATACCTTCAATTCCCTCTCTAAGTATGGTGCGGACTTGATCAACACCCAGTTCAAAAAGAATCAGAAATTTGTATACGGTCTTCGTAGGAAGCTGAGGGAACAACTCTTGACTCAACTTCGTTCTACTTTTGATGAGATTGTTGATTTGTCTTTGAGATATGAGGATTTGTATCGTGAAAGAGATGATGATGCACCTAAGAGGAAAGCTCCATTTTTCCCTAAGAAGAAGCAGAATTCCCAAAAGAAGCAAAGGAAAGGTCAAGCTTCAGGCTCACAAAAGCAAGCTAAGGGTGGAGTAGAATGCTATAAGTGTGGAGAAAAGGAGCATTTTGCTAATGTCTATCCTCAAAGGGACTGTTATGAGTGTCACCAGATTGGTCATCTAAGGAACGAGTGTCCGCAACTCTCAAGGAAAAAGCAAGTAGCTAAGCTTCATGTAATGGAGGGAGATCCAGGTCCAAGCCAAAGGAAAGGAAAGCAAGTAATGGAAGGTACAATCCCATTTAGAGATACTTTCATTTGCATACTTTTTGACACCGTGCATCACAATCCTTTATATCTAAAGATTTATTTGATAGATATGCTTTGGATGTAGTTTATCTTGTAATATCTCTAAGGGTTGCGAATCCCATTGGCGGGTCCGCAACGCTTGGAATGTTGTGCAAGAACCTTGAGCTATTCTTAGGAGGGCTTTCTTTCTCATGTGACTTGCATGTATTTGAGTGTCTTGGCTTTGATATTATTTTGGGGATGGATTGGTTGGAACTATATGAGGCTCATCTTTCTTGCTTAGACAGAGTTGTTACTTTGAAACACCCCTCTTTCAAAGGGCTTGTTAATATAACACTTGATATGCAAGGCCCTAATGCTCATGGTTCTCTCTATTCCATTGAGTCGCGAGAAGATGAGGAGATAGGTAGAGTTCCTGTTGTCAGGGATTTTGGTGATGTGTTTGAGCCTGTTACCGGCCTGCCGCCTAAGAGGGTTGTGGAGTTTCGCATAGATCTTATCCCTGGAGCCCAACCAATTAGTAGACCTCCTAATCGTATGCCTTGTGTTGAGATGGAGGAGCTTCGGAAGCAGTTGACTGAGTTGGAAGGGAAGCAATTCATCCGATCGAGTAGCTCTCCTTGGGGAGCCGCTGCAGTCTTTGTAAAGAAGGCTGACAACTCTCTTCACTTATGCATTGATTATAGAAAGCTTAATGAGCTGACGGTAAAGAATAAGTATCCACTCCCTCGTGTTGATGATCTTTTTGATCAGTTAAGTGGAGCAAAAGTCTTTTCCCAGCTTGACTTAGCCACTGGATTCCATCAGTTGCGAGTAGCAGAAGACAGCATCCCTCTCACTGCCTTTCGCACTCGATATGGCTCTTATGAATGGTTGGTAATGCCGTTTGGGCTTACTAATGCTCCTGCATACTTTGTAGACCTGATGAATAGAGTGTTCAGAATCTATCTTTATAGATTCGTCTTGGTATTCATTGATGATATATTAGTATATTCCAAGTCTGAGCAAGAGCATGAAGGTCATTTGAGAATTGTTTTGGAGACTTTGAGGGAACATAAGCTGAAAGCAAAGTTTTCCAAATGCCACTTTTGGCAGAAGGAGGTAAAGTTCTTAGGCCATATTATATCCGAAGCCGGCCTAGCTGTGGATCCTTCTAAGATAGAAGCAATTCAGAATTGGAAAAGGCCTGAGACTATTACAGAGATTCGAAGCTTCCTCGGTCTAGCAGGGTATTATCATCGCTTTGTTAAGGATTTTTCGAAGATTGTCACTCCTTTGACAAGGCTAACGAAGAAGGGTGTAAAGTTTGAGTGGACAGATAAGTGTGAAGAAGCTTTCTCTAAGTTGAAGGAGATGCTCGCTAATGCACCAGTTTTGGTGATTCCAAAAGGTAATCAAGATCTTGTGGTGTATACTGATGCTTGTGGGTCTGGATTGGGTGTTGTGCCTATGTAGAAGGGACGAGTTGTGGCTTATGCATCTAGACAATTAAGACCGAATGAGGTTAGATATACTGTTCATGATTTAGAGATGGTAGCTGTAGTTTTTGCTTTGAAGCTATGGCGACATTATCTTATGGGTGAGAGGTTTGTCCTTTATACTGACCATAAATCTTTGAAATACCTCTTTACTCAAAAAGAGCTGAATATGCGCCAGCAAAGATGGTTGGAGTTTTTGGCAGCATACGATTTTGATATTCAGTATACACCTGGGAAAGGTAATCGTGTAGCAGATGCTCTCAGCCGTAAGCATCAAACAGTTGTATCAATGATGATAGCTGAATGGCGAGACATGGAGGTGTTGGCTTCTAGTGGAATCTATTGTAATATCTCCACTCATAGCTCTGGAAGATGTTGGCCAATATGGTTATAAGACCGAGCCTACTGGATAGGATTTCTCACGCTCAGATGGAAGATCCTACTGCTTTAGAGTGTATTCATCGGCTGAAGAATGGAGATGATGCTGATGATTTGAAAGGATTTGAGTTGGATGCTCAGGGTTGTTTAAGGAAGAAGGGCAGGATCTTTGTACCTGATGTTGCAGGTCTTAGGCATGAGGTGATGAATGATTGCCATTGTTCGCGATATACCATTCAACCAAGTGGCAATAAGATGTATATGGACATGAAATGTCTATATTACTGGGAAGGAATGAAGCGCGACATAGGCGAGTATGTGAAGAATTGTATTACCTGCCAATTGGTGAAGTACGAGCACCAAAAGTCTAGCGGTCTTCTTCAGTCATTGGAGATTCCGCTACGGAAATGGGATCAGGTATAAGTGAATTAATATTCTAAATTGTTTATTTATACTTAGATCCTTCTACGTAATGCTGTAAATATAAATGCTTTGTTTAGGTATCCATGGAATTCATTGATGGGTTGCCAAGGTCAAACCAAGGGCATGATAACATATGGGTAGTAGTGGATCGTTTGACTAAATCTGCCCATTTTATCCCAGTCAAGTCGAAAATAACCGCTCCTTATTTGGCAAAGCTATATGTAAAGGAAGTTGTTCGTCTTCATGGTGTGCCTAGTGCTATAGTTTGTGATAGGGATCCACTATTTACTAGTGGGTTCTGGAGAAGCTTGCAGTCTACTTTGGGGACGAAGTTAGATATCAGCTCAGCATATCATCCTCAGTCCGATGGGCAAACTGAGCGGGTTAACAAGATATTGGAGGATTTGTTGCGTTCTTGTATCCTTGATTTTGGCGGGTCTTGGGAGGACCACCTATACTTGGTTGAGTTTGCATATAACAATAGCTTTCAGTCCAGTATAGGCATGCCTCCTTTTGAAGCATTGTATGGAAGACCCTGTAGATCTCCTTCGTGCTGGCTTGAGACTGGGGATAGGTTGGTGCTTGGTCCCGACACTGTGCGTGAAGCTTCTGAGAAGGTGGACCTAATTAGAAGTAGGATGAAAGAGGCGCAGGATAGAAAAATGTCCTATGCAGATCGCCGAAGAAAAGACTTTGAGTTCAGTGTTGGAGATCATATATTCGTGAAGGTTACTCCTTTAAAAGGAGTAATGAGGTTCAGTAAGACTGGTAAGCTTACTCCGAGATTTATTGGACCTTATCCTATTGTGGAGCGAATTGGAAAAATTGCCTATAGAGTTGCCTTACCCGAACACTTATCGAGTGTACACAACGTCTTCCATGTGTCTCACTTGAGGAAGTGTTTAACGGACTCCGAAGAGGTCATAGAGCCGAAGCAATTGTAGTAGACTAAGATCGCTCCTAACATGACGTTTACTCGAGAGCCTATTCGTATTATTGCCTCTGAGACGAAGGAGCTTCGTAGTAAAGTGGTTCCTTTAGTCAAGGTGCAGTGGTCAAGTAATCCAAAAGACTGCACTTGGGAAACACAAGAGTCGATGCAGAGGCATTATCCCAAATTATTTGGCGCTTGAGTAAGGTATGTCCTATTATTTTGAGTTAAATCTATAATTTTGTGACAGATGTATCCCTTATGTAGAAATTGCGAGGACGTAATTTTTGTAAGGAGGGAAGTCTGTAACAACCCACTTTCTTAGGGATATTGAATTGGGAATCAACTAATTGATTTGGTAATTTAGAGGAAAAATAAATATAATAATAAATAAATAAATAGATAAAAGAAAAACATATATTTTTGGGATGAGAGGAAAATGCATGTTTTATGAATTATTGGGCGTATATAGCTGATGTAAAATGTTGCACGTTTTGTTGTAACAATGATAAAGTTTCTTGTTTTTGACTAAATAACAGTTTTAGAAGAAAAAAAAAAGAAAAAGATTTTTTTTATGATTACATAACGAAGTTTTGCCTTTATGTATGAGAAATTTAAATAACACAACATTTTTATGTGTGTATTAGTTTTCAAGTGTGCATTTGAAAAAAAAAGGAGAGAAGTTCACATAATGTTGAAAATGTGTGTATAAGTTAAAAAAAGAAAATTTTATGTCCATTTTCTTTTCATAAGAAGAAAAAAAAAGAGAAAAACCTTTTATATTAAAGAAAAAATATGTAAACAAAATAAAAATAAAAATAAAGTTTGCATTTTTGATGAAATCTCAAGAAACAAATTAAATAAGAGGAAAAATCATAAATATCTCATAAGAGACAAAGTGTAATGATTGTGTTGCACAGAAGAAATAAAAATAAAAATAATAAGAAGGGGGGAAATAATAAACTAAAGGGGGATATTTTATAGGAAGGATCTAGAGAGGGGCTTTAGAATAAAAAGACCACACCCTCCTTTTCTCCCGATTAAGAACAGTACGTATACTTTCTTTCTCAATCCAGAAACAATACCGTGAAGAAAAATAAAAACTCAATCTTCTCATCTCAATCAAAATAAAGATTAGAAATTTACAAGCAAAGATTGAAGTAAGATTCCCAATTCTTCAAGTAAGTATCCCTAAATCAATTCTACCGTAACTTCTTCTTTTCTTCCATGAGTTATTAGTTAGGGTTTTCATTTTATGTGATAATTGAAAAGGGCCTTGAGAGCAATCAAAGCAAGCGGTTTCAGAGTTGAAAGATTGCATTTTGGAGTTGTAGGTGAGTGAAGTTTTCACCTTTTTCCTCTTTAAATCATGGATTATGTATGCAAGATGGGTTAAAGGTGAAATTTTGATAGTAAATTAGCTTCTTCCCCTATGTTTGATTTATTCTTTGTAACACCCCGTAATTTTATAACATTAAAATTCACAAATTAAAGTATACTTAATTTTTAGAAAAGAATTAAGTGAAATGGGTTGCGTAGAGAAATATATATATATATATATATATATATAAATTAAAAAATAAATAAATAAATATGCGAAAAAGTTCAAAACAACGAATTGGGAGGGGAAATAACCGAACCGGCCCATTTTTGAGGTCGACCTGAGCCCCGCTGGGTCGACTAGGGGTTAATCCAGGGTGTTTGGCTGTCAACCCGTGGGCTGATTCGCTCAAATGCAGATTTTGCATTTTATTGGTTCTCATGGTTCAGGGTTAATCTAATGGTCCTAAATAACTTACTACACCTATAAATACATCCTAATGCTAATCCTAAACCTAATTAAAATAGAATAGTTACCGTCATACCATCGCCATGGAAATCAATGGAGCCGCCGCCAACTAAGAAAGAAGAAAAGCAAATTCAATTCTAATTCACTCAACCCTAAAGCAAAGCAAAACTCTCTCTTTTCTTCTCTAAATTGTGAGTATGATGATCTTAACAAGATTATTACCATTTTAATTAGGTTTAGTTATGAATGGATTATGAGTAGATGATGTGAATTATCATATATGTTGTTGTAAACCCCTTTTGTTATCATGTATATTGTAAATCCAATGTTATATGATGATGATATCTTATATGTTGTAAATCATGCTATGATGATGTTATGTATGTTGAAAGTTTTTATGCTAAGTTGTGATGAATCATACATGTTAAAAAGTCCATGATGTTACCATCTATGCTAGTTAGTTCATATTAATCAAGTCATCATGTTTGGGTTATGTTGATCTATATGACAAGTCACATATGCAATTTAGATCGATTAGAAAAGTTATGAACATATACCAAGACATCTATTATGACATCTAGAATTATGCTATGACATATGTGATATCCTATGCTAGTTCACACCATCATTATGTTGCCTAAAAACCCCATATGCAAGTTTATGTATAGATTTGGGCTATGATCATATCATATAAATTGAGACATTTAACAAGTTGACACCTTTTGATCCTTAACATGTGTAGTTTATGCAAGTTTCACCCCTATTATGATTAGATTTATTTTAATTGTCTATATGTTGTGATAATTTATCTTTGTGCTAGGTGTTAGACTATACAAGTCTAGCCTATATTATGCGTTGAATAAGAGAACGTATAAACGTAGGGTAGGGGTAATATTAAGGATTTAATATTAAAAAGTTAGGGTGCAATTGATATGATTTTGCATGCCATAAGTGGATGGCCATAATTGAGTCAATTATGGACATCATTAAAAGTTGACTTAATTAATAATTTGAATAGGGAATAATTAAAACTGGGGTAAAAGATTTTAAGTGTTAATCAATGCTTAGGACACGAGGTTGGACTCGTTTGTGACGTAAACCTGCCCGGACCCGCCCGACAAATCTAGTGGTCACAAATGTCAGCCCAATGTGAGAGGTCCTAGGCCTAAACTAAAGCATAACGGTTGTAAAGACACGAGGTTAGACTCTTTTATGGTGTAAGACTGCCCGGACCCGCCCGGCAAATCCAGCTGCCATAAATGCCAGTCTAATGTGAGAGTTCTTTATGAGGTTATGGCCTGAATGAATTAAGAAATACTTAACCAGATAAACATGTAAGGTGGGACATGGGGGTTAAGTAGGTGCCTTGGGTGGCATGAGGAATCTAGGGGGTGCCCTTAGTGGCATGTGAAATACGATTAGTAGGACTTAACCAAACACACATGTAAATGAACATGACTAAGAGGGTTAAGTGGGATATACTAGTGACAAGCTTAGGCGGGTAGTTTGTGGGGGCCCATTTCGACCAGTATCCCAAACGTATCTTTGTGGGCTCGACCCAAGTCGAGGATGGGACACGCATGCTGGGTTCGAATGTAAGAGGCCAAAACGGGGAGCGGTGGCAACGCAAGTCCAACGGGTTTCGTATGCGTGTGTGGACCCGGGCTGGTAGGTAAGACGTTGTTGCATCGTGTAGGTATAAGCCGTGCATTCTCAAGTTGTATCGGGCTGCCACTTTAGGGGAGTGATACACCCCACTGTGGGGCCAGCACGGGTATCTACGAGTAGGGAGCCGATCGAAAGTGGGTAGTGGGGTACACCTAGTGGGGATAGGGGCAGACGGCGCCTATGTAGTCATCTAGGGGTACGTAAGGCTATTTATAAAGTTTCTGTGTGAAGCAAGTGGGATCAAACAATAGGGTGACCGGTGTGGTGCAGTGTAGTAATGTGCGGTGCAGTGTAGTAATCATTCGTTAGTAATTAGGTGTGCCTTTACCGTTATCTTTAACGTTATCTTAAACGCTATCTTTGTCTTCCTAAGAGTTCATAGACATTTACTTGTCTTCCAGCTTATGCCTTAGTCTAGTTATTTTGATAATAGTATTGTTAGAATTATCATACCCGCCAGACTTTATGTCTGACCCCCTCTATTTCTATCCTTTTTCCCCCTCTAGGTCCTCAGGTTGGGCCCAGCTCTAGTGGAGTTTGATTGAATTGCTTCATCTCTCTTTGGAAAGCATGGACCGTTGAAGTAAAGTCCAGCTTGTTATCTTTTTAATGGCTATTTATGTAATGGGATTATGTATTTTGTTTTTATGAAGATGGATATTGTACTTGGTTATGATCTATGGTTTTATGATATAACAAACATGTTTAATTTCTGCTGCAATAAAATGAAGTTTTAGATTTCCAAGTACTATTTATTATCTGTCTTGTTGTAATTTTTCTGTTCTATATTCACTTATAACCTCCATGGAAGTTAATGCATTCCCTTTGTGAGTGACATTAATGGACGTGGGGTGTTACATTCTTGGTATGTTTGGGGCAATTAAGCTAGATTTAAAATAGATTTGCAGTAGCATTGCAAATTGAGGGCATTATACCTTGAAATTGATTGCATGCATACACTTTTTATTGCATGCAACGTATTTGTTCAAATAACTCATATTTGTGCCATGCGTATGCTTATATTGCATGCAAAGTATTTGTAAAATTGCCTCAATCAAAAAATTCTAGAGAATTATTTCAAAAAAAAAAAAAATTGCTGAAAAAAAAAATTCAGGGGGAGGGGGGGAGGAGAAGGAGCTACACTGGAACAGTGCAGCGGAGCTGCACTGCTACAGTGCAGCCGAGCTGCACTGAAACAGTGCAGCATAGTTGCACTTGAACAGTGCAGCCGCGCTGCACTGCTATAGTGCAGCGGAGCTGCACTGAAACAGTGCAGCATAGCTGCACTTGAACAGTGCAGCATAGCTGCACTTGAACAGTGCAGGGATGCTGCATTGCTACAGTGCAGCAGAGCTGCACTGTACTGTGCAGCAGTGTGCTGCACAGGTACAGTGCAGGTACTGTCCTAGGAAAAAAATTCTTTTTTTAGAAGTTTATTGTTTTTCCTTTAAAATTTTTGAAAGCAATTTTTTTCTATTTATAAGCAAAATTTTTGTTAATATACTAATCAAATGGTGGAATAATTGTACTAAATCCAAACAAGTTAAACATGCTAAATAATGCTTATGTTTCGTTATGATATACCAGTATTATGGGGTACTTGTGTATTAGCGCAAAACGATGGTGTAACAATCTATGGACATGCGTTGTTAAGCTTTTTGCAAAATATATTGGGTTTATAAAACTTAGTTTTATGAATATTGTCATGATTGGTTTTATATAGTGTTTTGGTGTTATAAACACTATGAATTTTTAAGGCATGATTTTACAAAATAATATTTTAAAAATACTTTTAATTTTGGGATTGGGATAGATTGGACTCTATTGTACCAATGGGCCAAAACTCCATCTTGGTCGACCTAATTCAGGTTCGCTACCTGAATCACGGTTGTTTTAAATTTCACCCACCTACCACCAAAGGTCAAACGGTCTGCTACATTGGGTAATTTTGTTGTTTGATCGGGATTCTCGATCGGCGGGTCATGGACTACATCAGATGGAGGCGTGGGTGTGCCACGTGTAGTGCCGTGAACGGGTAGCATACGGCCTTCGCCTTAGACCGTCTTGGTTATCCTGGGTTGATCGCCAGGTGTCGTTATGACGTTATGAGTAGGTTACGGTGCCGATGTCTCCGCGTGCGCTAGAGCTCTACCACTGTGATTTTACAATACTAGGGTCTGTTTATTTGGTATCTGTTATGAGTCATATTATATTTATCCCGTAGTTCCCATAATTCTTTTTTTTACCCTCTTATTTATTTGAATATGGTTGGCATATTACCTAAGTTAATTTGGAAACCCAGTATTATATTATCATATTGTTTTATATATGATAATTTTTTGGTATTGTATTGCTTTACATACAATACTAGTGCCTTTTAATCTTACTCTTTTATATTATCATATTGCTTTACATATGATACTTGTTTTGGTATTGTATTGCTTTACATACAATACCTGTGCCTTTTAATCTTACTCCTTTATATTATCATATTGCTTTACATATGATAATTGTTTTGGTATTGTATTGCTTTACATACAATACTGATGCCTGAGATTATGGCATATTAATGCGATGACTATGCTAAATTATTCATATATTGTAACATTCATACGCCTCATGTTGACTTATACATGTGGCACCTTTACTTCTTTGTTAAATTATTAATGTCCATAGATACTTACTTCACTCACACTAGACACAGTCTGTCCCGTGTGACTTGTTTTGTTAAAACAATCCTCGGGTCAGGCTGAGGATTGTTGGCAGGTTAGGTTTGCGTGGACTGAAGCGTCACTCTTATCTTTTTCCACGTTTTGGGGTTTTGGACTATGCAGCTTCAGACTATCAGTAGAGTGTAGTATTATGGTATGTACACTATTATGTATTTCGGGGAGTGATATTATGTATGATGGACTATGTATTTGGACATCTCTATTATGATATGTATTATGTATTCTGCTGTTGTTATTGTGCTGCGCTTGATGCCATTATATTTTGTACTATGTAACTGGGGAAATCTCCTTGTACCATTGCTTTGAACTTATACTGAGCACGAATGGTAAGTTGAATTTTTTTAAAAATTCTCGTGAAAGTGTTCGTTCAAGGGAATGAGTACAACTTTTAGCCCTATCGAGTCCCATTCTCCGTGCTTTCCGACAGTAATACTTAGTGTTGCTCTTGGTTAGCATGGGTCTAGGGGCCGGGCGTTACTACCCTGAGAACCTACGGGGGGGAGGGAAGGAAGAAACGAGGCGAAAACAAGGGGGTCAGACATAAAGTCTGGCGAGTATAATAACTTTAACAATATAATTATTAAAGTAACTAGGATTGGCATAAAATGGTAAGATAAGATATGACCTTGAAACAAGTGGGCATGACAAAGAAAATAAGAGGAATATTCTGGCGTTAATCTCGTTCCTAATCACTATAGGATAATTACTATACTGCACCACCACTAGTCACCCTAAAAGTTGATCCCACCTACAGAACTTAATAATGATAATGGTAGTTTCATGTACTCCTAGCTGTCTTCATAGGTGCCGTCTGCTCCTATCTCCACTATTTATACCCACTACCCCCATTCGATCGGCTCCCTAACTCGTAGATACCTGTGTTGGTCCCACAGTGGGGTGTATCACTCCCCAAAGTGGCAACCCGATACCACCAAAGATGCACGACTTATATCTACACGATGCAACAACGTCTTACCTACCGGCCCAGGCCCACGCACGCACATGACCCCGTTGGACTTGCATTGCCACCGCTAACCCGTTTTGACCTCTTACAACCAAATCCAGTAAGCGTCTCCCGTCCTCGACTTAGGTCGAGCTCACAAAGATACTTAATGGGTTACTGGTTTGAAAAGGGCCCCCATGCTTGACACAAGCCTTCCACCTATGCTTGGTCCCCACTAAGGTTTCCCCACTTAACCCCATTCTTATTCATGTCTTCTTACTTGTTTCAATCTTGGTTAAGTGCATCTAATCGTATTTCACATGCCACCCAAGGCACCCACTTAATTTCACATGCCACCCAAGGCACCCACTTAACCCCCCATGTCCCATCACATGTTTATCTGGTTAAGTGATACTTAATTCATTAGAACCATAACCTTGTAAAGACCTCCCATATTAGGCTAACATTTGCAGTTGCTGGATTTGCCGGGCGGGTCCGGGCAGTCTTATACCGCAAACGAGCCTAACCTCGTGTCTTTACAATTGTTACGCATTTAATTTGTGCCTTTGACCTCTCACATTAGACTGGCATTTGTGGCTGCTGGATTTGCCGAGCGGGTCCGGGCAGTCTTACACCACAAAAGTGTCTAACCTCGTGTCTTAGTCTGTTAATTATTACACATCTGTATTTAACCCAAGATTGGATTAATATCCCTATTCAAATTTGTCAATAAATTCCAAATTTATTTATGTCCATAATTGTCTCTTAAAATTATGTCCATAAATACCAATTATGCCAATTAATGTCTCAAATTAATTATATGCCTTTTAAGGCCATTTTATGCCGATTCACAATTTATGTATATTCAATATTATCCCATCATCCCCACGTTATTCATATGTTTTCATATGACATATGTTAGACTCGCAAATAGTCTAACTTATAAAAAGAAAAATAACATCACATAACACATAAAATAGATCTAAGGATCATGACATAAGATTACATAGCCAATAACTTGCATATGAATTTCATTCAAACTAGCATATGATACAAAACTAGCATAGGTAATGGGCATAAACTTGCATAACTTATGTACTGCTATAGATCCAAACATAAAGGTGTGAACTTGCATATGGATCTAAACATAAAGATGTAAACTTGCATACAGATATAAACATAAAGATGTAAACTTGCATACAGATCTAAACATAAAGATGTAAACTTGCATATGGGTCTAAACATAAAGATGTAAACTTGCATATGGATCTAGACATAAAGGTTAATGTCACATAAACTAGCATATGCATATACACGTCTCACATATATTTTAACAACCTAAACTTGCATAAGATTCATACATGAATGTATGATCCAATCATCACAAACTTGCATAAGATATATGATTCAACTTGCATAAGATTCACATAAGAACTAACATATGATCCAACTTGCATAAGACTAACATATGATTCAACACCACAAACATACATATAATTTACGTCACATGATTCAAAATCATATTCACATAATCCCAATTATATCTTATCATAATTAAATTAATTAATTAATTTGTGAAAGCTATCATACTCCCAATTAAAAAGAATAGTCTTGTCCTTTTGGGATCTGTATTCTGAAACTGAATTGCTCGCCTTTGATGTAGACTAATCGTTATTTAGATTTGATTTGATTTTGATTCAAGCTTCTATCTTGCTTTAGGGTTGAAAGTGTATGGCAGCTACTTTAGGTTCTCCATTGATGGCATAGCGGCTCTTGTTATGAATTAATATGATTAGGGTTAGGGGTTTAGGAGTGTTTTTATAGAAGTTTAATTTAATAAGAGCCGTCGGATTAACCTAGGGATAACCAGAACCATTAGGACCACTCAGATGCCACATTAGCCCTTAGGGCAAATCGGGCCATGGGTTGACAACCAAACACCCTGGATCGACCCTTAGTCGACCCAGCAGAGCCCAGGTCGACTCAAAAAATGGTACGGTTTGGCTATTCCCCCTCCCGATTCGCTGTTTTGAACTTTTTTTTGAATATATATATATATATATATATATATCATATTCATACAAACTTCCAGGCTTAATAACTTCTTCATAAGTTATCTGTTTTATGCAAACCAAATGTCTATCTTGACCCAAAATTTTGAGACGAACATAATAGCGCAACCCATTTCACTTAATTCTTCTTCTAAAAATTAAGTATACTTTAATTTGTGAATTTTAATGTTATAAAATTACAGGGTGTTACGTCATCTTTGTTGTAATAAAATGAGTGAAACAAAAATATCAATTTTTGTTGAAACCAAATAGTTGAAATGAAAAGGACATTTTGTTGTAAGAAAATAGTAAAACAAAAATATCATTTTCTTTTTTAGTTGAAACAAAATTGTCATTCTTGTCAAAATATAATAGTTGGATTAAATTATCATTTTTGTCAAATTATAATAGTTGAATCAAAATCATCATTTTTGTCAAATTATAATAGTTGAATGAAAATTATCATTTTTGTCAAATTAGAATAGTTGAATTAAAATTATCATTTTTGTCAAATTAGATGAGTTGAATCAAAATTATCATTTTTGTCAAATTAGAATAGTTGAATCAAAATTATCATTTTTGTCAAATTAGATAGTTGAATTAAAATTATCATTTTTGTCAAATTAGAATAGTTGAATCAAAATTATCATTTTTGTCAAATTAGAATAGTTGAATCAAAATTGTCATTTTTATCAAAATGTAATAGTTGAAACAAAATTGTCATTTTTATCAAAATGTAATAGTTGAAAAAAATGTAATAGTTGAAACAAAATTGTCATTTTTGTCACAATGTAGTAGTTGAAATAAAATTGTCATTTTTGTCAAAATGTAATGTTGAAACAAAATTACATTTTTGTCAAAATATAATGGTTGAAAAAAAAAATTACATTTTTGTTAAACATAATGGTTGAAAACAAAAATTACATTTTTGTCGAAATATAATGGTTGAAAACAAAAGTTACGTTTTTGTTAAATATAATGGTTGAAAACAAAAATTACATTTTTGTTAAATATAATGGTTGAAAACAAAAATTATATTTTTTTAAAATAGATTTGAGTTAAAAAAAAGTAGCATTTTTGCTAAGTAGATTTGTGTCAAAACAAAAATAGCATTTTTGTTAAGTAGATTTGTGTCAAAGCACAAATGGCATTTTTGTTAAGTAGAATTGTGTCAAAACACCAGTACCATTTTTGTTAAATAGATTTGTGTCAAAACAAAAATATCATTTTTGTTAAATAGATTTGTGTTACAACAAAAATATTTATTTTGTTAAAGTTAGAATTGTTAACAATATGAAATATCACTTTTATTCATTTGTTAAAGTTGGAATTGTTAACAATATGAAATATCACTTTTATTGATTTTGTTAAAGTTAGAGTTGTTAACGATATGAAATATCACTTTCATTCATTTTGTTAAAGTTAGAATTGTTAACAAAATGAGATATCACTTTTATTCATTTTATTAAAGTTCGAATTGTTAACAATATGAAATATAACTTTTATTCATTTTGTTAAAAATAGAATTGTCAACAAAAATGAATGAATCATTTTTAATCATTTTGTTGAAATAGAATTGTCAACAAAAATAAATGAATCACTCTTTATGCATTTTGTTGAAATAGAATTTGTATGCAATTCAAAGTGACATTCTTATTACCAAAATAAACAATAGAATTTGTATGCAAATTAAAGAGACATTTTCATTGTCAAACTATACAATAGAATTTGTATGCAAATTAAAGTGACATTCTTATCGTCAAAATATACAATAGAATTTGTATGCAAATTAAATTGTCATTCTTATTGTCAAAATATACAATAGAATTTGTATGCAAATCAAAGTGACATTTTTATTGTTAAAATATGCAATAGAATTTGTATGCAAATTAAAGAGACATTTTCATTGCCAAACTATGCAATAGAATTTATATGCAAAACAAAGTGACATTTTTATTGTCAAATTATACATCAGAATTCCGGTACAAAGTAAAGAGACATTTTTATATGTTATGTTATGCATCAGAACTTGTATGCAAATTAAAATAAACATTTTTATGTGTTATGTTGTATATTGGAACTACATACAAATAAAAATGTTTCTTTTTATTTGTTAAAGTTAAAAATAGAAATTGCATACAAATAATTAAAATAAAAATTATCTTTTTATTTGTCATTAGCAAAGATGTCATGTGAATAAAATACATACTTATTTGCCATTAAAACACATAGAAATGAATGTAAGTAAAATACATATTTATTTGACATTATGAACATGTAGATATGTTATGCCAATAAAACATTCTTTATTTGGGGTGTTAAACACGTTAGTGGAATCGTCGAATGGTTTATATATATATATATATATATATATATATATATATATATAAAAATCAAAATTAAATGAATCGCGCGCGGTAGTTCGCGTTTCGGAATCGTAACTTTAAACTATTATACCGAAAAATTCGACCGTCGGATTTTCCCGAAACTAGAACTGTTAGGTCCGCTTTAGGATGATCTTTCCAACGATATAAATTTTGTTAGAATCCAACGATTAGATTTCAAGAAAAGTGTAAATCAAATTTGCGTAAAAATAACGCTAGGGCCGCCTATTGACCCAAAGAGTCGTTAAATTAAATTGGGCTATTTTTATATAAATAAAAATAGCGATAAATCGTTATAACATAACATTAACGATATGAAATGATTTAAATTATATATATGTGAGAATTATTTGAAATGACTGAGTTCAATCTCATTTAAAATAATTATACGATGATTTAAATTGAAGATATTGAAGACGGTGATTGCAAACCGACGATCTTCACATCGAATGGATGACTACTGATGCCCAGCATTGAGTAGCTCCGAGTAAAGGGTTAAAGTGGTAGTCTTCCGGGCGTACTTGTTGATTGTCCGGATAAGCTAGCATCTCTCTTCCGTATTGGACATGCGGGACAAGGAATAAGGTGTCTCCGGTTTCGTTCAGACCCGGAACGGACTTGTAAATGGATGTGTGTCTGACATTGGATTTCATTCCATGTAAATTGATTTCTATTTAATATATATCTATTTGGTGGCAGAGAATTTATTCTCTTTCTTAACACCCTTCTCTGAGACGCACGAGCTCAGAGGTTATATAATGATAGTTATTGATCGCATGGCATGGATTGTCAATATGGCGTGCCATGATGCAAATGACCAAGGCTTTTGTTAAAAAGCAGAGCCTTGTGGTTGATGATCAAATCACGGCCTGTTTAGCCGTAGCTTTTTGTATAGTGTAACTTCACGAGCCTCACACACCGGTATGAGTCAAAAACGGGATCGTGACTGTAGGGAGTGGACACGTTTCTTTGTAGCTAGAAGTGGTGTCATGGAATGGAGCCGAGACATTTTTACTTATGTGGATGATGGATTACAAGGCCTCGGTTATATTGGTTGATAGTGACCAATTGATAGGTTCAATATTACCGGAAATGTGTGTTCAAGCATAATTAATCCACTAATGTATTTGTAGACTGGCCCTGAAGATCCTAGGGTTACCCGTAGGTGTGATCCTGAGACATTTGCTAGAGTGTCTCGAATCGGTGAGGAGCCATTCCTAGCCTCGACTCATGATGGAAACCCAATTTCCAATATGACATTACGGTTTTGATTGTAAACCTATATATGGCGACATAGTAGGATAGTGACATGACCCGAACATCCCCGTGAAGGAAAGCCCGGATTGATTTGAGAACAAGGTGAATCAGAACACAAACAGAAGAACATTTCATTGCTTATTACAACAATTCCATTAGAATACAAGAATATACGTAGTATGAATAAATATTACACATCAGAAAAATATCAGAGATTTAAATTACATTGTGTAGGATCTAAATTAACCCTAGAGGGGGGGTGAATAGGGTTTATCGCAGATTTTCACAGAGTAATTAAATAAACACAGCACAAATAATAATCAGAATTAATGCGGAAAATAAATAACACACAGATATACCCAGCTTCGGCAAAACTCTGCCTACTGCTGCATTCCCCAAGGTTTCTACTAGGAGTTAAAACAATCTCTACGCTTACAATCCCCTGTAAACTCGCGACACTCGCTCCCAATTGTTCTTAACCCTACGCTCAAAACCCTGCACTGGTTTTTATCCCCAAAACCAGATTTCCCCGAATTACAAACCCAGTAATTCGTCTCCCTAGTTTTAGAGACAAACTAGAAAACTCTGGACTGATTACAAAGTTGAAAAAACAAAAAAATAAAATGGAGACCCTAGTTTAAAACCCTAGTTTTGTTTTAAAAATCCTTCTTAAAAAAAACTTAGTCTTTTGATATAGACTTTGGCCGGTCCCTTTTTTATTTTGCTCCTCCACTTTTTACTTGAGCCCGACTTCCTTTAATTCTCTCTGGAAATAGAAATGGCGGCTAAAAGAAAACTAGGGTTTCTCTGAACACACATAATCGAGATGCCTGGTTGATGAAAATCAGTTGTCTGCTACTCGATTCTTCGGCTTCAATCTCTGGTGACTTGTATCTTCTTAGATTGAGTTTATGGACTCTGATTTGGATCCAAGTTTTCTCGATTTCTGGTATGATTTTACTATTCGATTTTTATGCTTTAATTGTGCTTGAACTAGGATGATCTTAAAGCCGATGATGATTTGGTGTATTTATAGGATTAAAACTCCTAAATATTTGCTCTGATTTCTTCGTTGAGACTTGGCCATGGTATATACAAGAATTTTGGGGCTTTTTGAATTGGCTTTCTTGTGAATAATCTGGTGATTTTTGACTGAGTCTTCCTTCTAGAATTTTTCGATATAACAGATTTGTAAATGCAATTTTCTGGAAACGTTTTGAGTGATGAATCTTTCAATTTTGAATACGAGAATTTTGGTATTTAAATCTTCCTTATATATTTCGTATATACCCCAAGAATTTAAACTCTGACTTTTTGATGCTTCCTGAAAACTGATACTATGCTTGATATTTCCTTGTACTTGTACTTGAACCATATACTTGTTTGGTCTGCGTTTGATTGAGAAATATGTCCTATTCTTATGGTTTTATACTCGTATATATGCTGATTATAGAGTTTGAATTGATCTTTTGAAATATCCCTATTTTTGTGGCAATATATTTCGAATATTATTGAAGCTTTGAAAAACTATTTTTCTGGAAACATTTTCCATGTTGTCCTGAAAGTTGCATCATGACTTGAATAACTTGTATGCTGCATGTAGGCTTATTTCATCATTATGCTCCATCACAACACTGTAGTTGCATATGTTAATTGTCTTTGACTTGATCCATCATGTCAGCATATATACACTCGTGTATGTTGTGCCTTCTCTAAGATTACCCTGCTTGCACCTCCTGTTTTGCATGTTGTCACTTTGGGCTTTAATACTTAGCTACTCCAAACTGTTTTGACATATCTCCATATGCGTGTACATCCTTCTAGGATTTGAAGTGTTGTACCATTGTTTTGAACTTGGCCTCCCCTGTAGGACTTGTATTCAGGCTATTGATCACTTTGTTAATTTGTGGCCCCTTGCGTGTACTTGACATTGAAATGTGCTAGTGTATTATTGAACTTGTGCCATGACCAATGTTCTTAACTGAATATCATTTTTATTTGCTTTGCCATTTCTGTTGCTACTGTGACCAGAATGGTTTGTGTACTTGTCATTATTATATTTGCTTTTATGTGTGCACTGAGTGTACATTATCACCATCCATTGCTGTTGCATCATGCTGAATACACTTTTTGCATGAGACTGTGCTTGCTGACCTGCTTGTCCTATGTTAGGGCCATACACTTGCGCTGTTTTGTTAAAACTGAGTACTCCTTAGCTGCTATGTATATGTCTCGATCACTTGTCACCATGCTGTAGATTTACTGTTATTTGATCTTGTGACTTGTTCATGTATATGTTGTTCATGATTGTTCTCTTTGCATGTTTTTTGAAATACTTGATTTAAGCCTGCCTTGATCCAGTGATAATTTTGATCTGCAATATGTTCGGCCATAATCATATTTGATAAAAACAGATGCTATGCTTGTATAGTCGAACTGCCTTTAGTCTTGTGGTTGTTCCTGTCTTGCACTACTGCCATCAAAAATTACTTGTATTTGCTCTTGCACCTTACTGACTGTAATCTGCTCATTTAAAAGTTTTGTCATGTTTTGTTTGTAGCTCCATTCTGGCTTGTTATTATGTTGCACTGACTTCTTGCATGTATCACCATATTTCTGTTTTGCTCCTTGGTTAATTTTTTTTCTTTTTCTTTTAATGTCCACTGAGTCGAGACGGTCCTTGTGGCCACTCCTCAGTCGCGACACTGGATTGGCGTGGCAGTGCACACGTGCATACACGTGTGTATATGCAGCCATCCAGATGAGTTTTTCTGTCCCTGCATATCAGATCAAGTCTAGAAAAATGATGAGAAACACACCGTAATTCTGAGGCAAATAAAATTTTAAAAATAAATTTTTATTTGCTTTTATTCTATTTTATTTTTGTTTCAGTCTACTGTGTGTGTTCTTCTGTATGAACAGGTATGAAGATGACTGACTGAAAGATGTGAAGACGGAAGACTGAAGATGAAGACAAGAACAGCGTTAGTGTGTTTGTATTTGTGAGTGAACTGTATAGAAATGTAAACGACTGTTGAGTGAACTGTAGTGAGTGTAGTGTATATGAAAGTGTAAGTGTTGTTGAGAGGGGCTGAGTATGAAAATTGAAAATTTTGAAATGTATATCAGTGATGTTATACAAATAGTGAAGTTGTAAATCTGTACTGTTTAAATATTGAAATAAAATATTCTTGTTCGAATAAAATACTGTGTGAATATTTAAATTTTTGTATAGTTGTATTTTATTCAAATAGAAATATTATATTGCTATCTGTTGTGTAGTATACCAGTACAGTTACAAACACATTCAATAATAAAATATATTTGGTTGTTATCATCAAACAAAAATCATATAATTGTGTATACAACACAGTTATATACAACAATCTCCCCCTTTTGATGATGACAAACAAATAAAAGATTTTGAATGTGTTTGAACGTGAAATATATTACTCCCCCTATTTGTATGCTCCCCCTACAACTGAACTCCCCCTATATATGTGGAAAAATATGAATGATGAAATCCAACAATTGACCATTTTCCCTCTAGATATTTAATTTCCAATCTTAAAATATTTTTGAATTAAATACTCATCAGTCAAAATCTTAACAATTCTCCCCCTTTTGTTATCATCAAAAGGATAATAAAAATTGAAACAGTCATGAATATTGACTATAAATATAAATTCAAATTAAGAGAGAGAATATATATATCGCATATCCCATTTAATCAAACAAAAATCATAATAATCTTTAAATCAGAAGCAAATTTCACTTTCAGAATGAATGGATTTACAATGGATTTTATCGAATGAGGAGAGTTCAATAAAAATTGAATATTTAAATATGAATTTTAAAGATTTTAAATATGCTAAAAAAGTGTTAAGCACTTTCTAACCACGCATAGCCCAAAGGTCTTTTAAATGGGGTTAGTAGTAACTTAACTTTATCCTCTCTAATGAGTTCCATCCATGCACAGCCCGAAGGTCTTTTAAGTGAGAATGGAAGCACATAGAAATTAAGGTAATTCACCCACATATAACCGCGAGGATTTTTAAATGGGAGTGAATACCAAGGATAAATTATTTATTTATTTTTATTTTATTTTTAATTTTAAGAATAATTAGAACTCCCCAAATTAAATAAAACCATGATGAATGACAGAAATAAGGTAGATATAGAAGATGGTCGTGAAATAAGCTCTAATTCAAAGATATTATAAAATTTGTCCAATCATCCTGTGATTTAAAATAATATCTCCTCTAGTTAGGAATTATACCATAGTCACAACTCATCACAATTTCATAAATCTATTAATGATTTTGATGAGTCACAAAATGGTTCAAATTAATCAATAATTTCAATTTTTGAATAAATAATCAAAAATAATTTTAAAATTGAAAATATGAATTTCAAGAGGAGTTTTTGAAAAAAAATGCAAGTTGAAAATCAGCTTAAAAAAATCAATTAGTTAAAAAAATGAAATTTTCTAATATTTTTGACACTGATTGCTCCGACACCATTTTCCAACTTATCATCAAATCAATTTCCTTATCAGAGCTGCACAAGATTATTTTCAGAGAATTTTTGGACAAACTCAAGAAACAGTCAACTTATCAAATCTGAAGATAATTATCACCAAAAAAAAAATCAATTTTTTATGTTTCAAGAATTTCAACAATTCATAACGAATGATTTCAAAAACAGCCAAGTAAAAATAAACTAAAGGAGTACGAGTTTAGAGATCATACCTGTCTTACCATAATCAACGTGATGCAATGAATCTCCAACTCTGAATCTATGGCTAAGGAACTCCAAATAATTTGATATATGAATCAACTTGAATTTTATCTAACTTAAGCACAGTTGTTCCTCAGCCTCCCATAGTACCTAAATGTTTATATGATCGAGTGGTCTAACAAAAGTTGTTTTACCACTCTTATCTTCGTTTACACGTTTTGGTACCCAAACCCGTTTATATAACAATCCATTACTATTCACTAGCGTACCCTTTGGAACCCAAATTTGTTTAGATTTGCTTAAATTTATTTTGTTAATTTTTGGAATCCAAACAGATTTAAATGAATTGTTTTTAAACGAGTTATCAATTTGTTTATGATTTAAAAACCCTTTGAAATTATTAAATTTCAAAAATTCAATTTGATCGTTTTCAAAGCCAATTAAAGGATTTTTAAAATCATTAAAATTTTGTTTTTCAACTTGATTAGATTCAAATCCAAGTCCCTTTTTATTCTGAAAAAAAAATTGATTTTTTAACAACATATTCAACGATTTTTCTCCTTTAGAAAATTTGGTCAAAGCTGACTGAAGTCGTTGAATTTTAAATTTAAGATCGCTATTTTCTTTCATTAAATTTGAACAACGATTGATAGCGTTTTTCCTCTTTTCAGTGTCAGTTTGTTTTAAAATCAAATTTTCGTTTTCAAGTGCTTTGATTTTAGCATTGAACTTGGAAATTTCAATTTCAAATTGTTTTCGTTTTTCAAAATCAAGACTTTCAGATTCTCTAAACTTTTCAATCACTTTTTCAAAATCAAGATTCTCATTTTTCAAATTCATGTTTTCACTTTTAGGTAACTCAAGATCAGTTTTTAATTTCAAAAAATCGTTACTCAAAAATTGACATTTTTTGCATTCTGAAAATGGTGAATTCTTAACTTTTTCAAGTTTTGTTTCTAAACTGTTATTTTCTTGAACTAGTTTTGATCTATCAGATTTTAATTTCTTAACTTTTAGTTCAAGAGAATCAATGGTTTTTGCGAGATCGTGACACATTAAAATTAAATCTTTATAAGTAAAACTCGATACCTCACTTGAATCCTCTTCACTACTTTCTGAATCAGATTGAGCCATAAGACACAAATTAGCTTCCTCTTCTTCACTTTCAGAAACTTCTTCTCCTTCTTCGTCATCCCATGTAGCAGCAAAGTCTTTCTTCTTTCTTCTGAACTTCTTCTTCTTTCCATTTTTAAGTTGTGGACAATTTGGTTTGATATGTCCGGGTTTCTTGCAGTTGTAGCAAAATACTTCATCGTCTGAACTTTCGGAGCTTTCGGATTTGACAGTTTTCTTCTTTTGTGGCTTGTATTTTCCTTTGGCCCACTTTTTCAAAACCATGGCTAGCTCTTCAGAGGGATCATCATCTTTACTTTCAACAGAATTATTTAGAGCAATCGTCTTCTTCTTTGATTCAGAATCCTTTCGTTCTTCTCTTGCTTTCAACTCCATCTCGTAAGTAATCAGATTTCCGTTCAACTCTTCCATTCTTACTTTATTCAGATCTTTTGATTCTTGAATCGCCGTCACCTTTGCTTCAAAATTCATCGGTAGCACTCTCAGTATTTTTCTGATCAATTCCACTTCGGTATAGGTTTTGCCAAGAGCTTTTGCATTGTAGACCAGTGATGAAAAGCGTCCATACATCTCTTTTATATCTTCGTCTTTTTTCATAGAGAAATTTTTATATTCGTTGCTGAGTAGAGCAAAGACGAGATTCCTTTACTTGAGATGTACCTTCGTGTGTGACCTCCAATGTATGCCATATTTCCTGCGCAGTCTCACAATGAGAAATTCGATTAAATTCAGTTTTATCAAGAGCACAGATTAAAGCATTCATTGCTTTGGCATTAGTTGAAAATAATTTTTTATCATTAGCATCCCACCTGTCTTTTGATTTAGGAATTTCAACACCACTAACTATAACAGTGGGTGTTTTATAACCCGTTTCAATAATATCCCATACGTCATAGTCGACTGAACTCAAATAAATTTTCTTCCTAGCTTTCCAATATGCATAATCAGTTCCATTAAACATTGGTGGCCTAGCTATGGACTGACCCTCAGAAAAAGCGTTGTTTGACAAATTCATGACTCTAGAGTTAAAAAATACCTGCTATGATACCACTTGTTGGATCTAAATTAACCCTAGAGGGGGGGTGAATAGGGTTTATCACAGATTTTCACAGAGTAATTAAATAAACACAGCACAGATGATAATCAGAATAAATGCGGAAAATAAATAACACACAGATATACCCAGCTTCGGCAAAACTCTGCCTACTGCTGCATTCCCCAAGGTTTCTACTAGGAGTTAAAACAATCTCTACGCTTACAATCCCCTGTAAACTCGCGACACTCGCTCCCAACTGTTCTTAACCCTACGCTCAAAACCCTGCACTGGTTTTTATCCCTAAAACCAGATTTCCCCGAATTACAAACCAAGTAATTCGTCTCCCTAGTTTTAGAGACAAACTAGAAAACTCTGGACTGATTACAAAGTTGAAAAAACAAAAAAATAAAATGGAGACCCTAGTTTAAAACCCTAGTTTTGTTTTAAAAATCCTTCTTAAAAAAAACTTAGTCTTTTGATATAGACTTTGGCCGGTCCCTTTTTTATTTTGCTCCTCCACTTTTTACTTGAGCCCGACTTCTTTTAATTCTCTCTGGAAATAGAAATGGCGGCTAAAAGAAAACTAGGGTTTCTCTGAACACACAGAATCGAGATGCCTGGTTGATGAAAATCAGTTGTCTGCTACTCGATTCTTCAGCTTCAATCTCTGGTGACTTGTATCTTCTTCGAGTGAGTTTATGGACTCTGATTTGGATCCAAGTTTTCTCGATTTCTGGTATGATTTTACTATTCGATTTTTATGCTTTAATTGTGCTTGAACTAGGATGATCTTAAAGCCGATGATGATTTGGTGTATTTATAGGATTAAAACTCCTAAATATTTGCTCTGATTTCTTCGTTGAGACTTGGCCATGGTATATACAAGAATTTTGGGGCTTTTTGAATTGGCTTTCTTGCGAATAATCTGGTGATTTTTGACTGAGTCTTCCTTCTAGAATTTTTCGATATAACAGATTTGTAAATCCAATTTTCTGGAAACGTTTTGAGTGATGAATCTTTCAATTTTGAATACGAGAATTTTGGTATTTAAATCTTCCTTATATATTTCGTATATACTCCAAGAATTTAAACTCTGACTTTTTGATGCTTCCTGAAAACTGATACTATGCTTGATATTTCCTTGTACTTGTACTTGAACCATATACTTGTTTGGTCTGCGTTTGATTGAGAAAGATGTCCTATTCTTATGGGTTTATACTCGTATATATGCTGATTATAGACTTTGAATTGATCTTTTGAAATATCCCTATTTTTGTGGCAATATATTTCGAATATTATTGAAGCTTTGAAAAACTATTTTTCTGGAAACATTTTCCATGTTGTCCTGAAAGTTGCATCATGACTTGAATAACTTGTATGCTGCATGTAGGCTTATTTCATCATTATGCTCCATCACAACACTGTAGTTGCATATGTTATCTGTCTTTGACTTGATCCATCATGTCAGCATATATACGTTCGTGTATGTTGTGCCTTCTCTAAGATTACCCTGCTTGCAACTCCTGTTTTGCATGTTGTCACTGTGGGCTTTAATACTTAGCTACTCCAAACTGTTTTGACATATCTCCATATGCGTGTACATCCTTCTAGGATTTGAAGTGTTGTACCATTGTTTTGAACTTGGCCTCCCCTGTAGGACTTGTATTAATGCTATTGATCACTTTGTTAATTTGTGGCCCCTTGCGTGTACTTGACATTGAAATGTGCTAGTGTATTATTGAACTTGTGCCATGACCAATGTTCTTAACTGAATATCATTTTTATTTGCTCTGCCATTTCTGTTGCTACTGTGACCAGAATGGTTTGTGTACTTGTCATTATTATATTTGCTTTTATGTGTGCACTGAGTGTACATTATCATTATCCATTGCTGTTGCATCATGCTGAATACACTTTTTGCATGAGACTGTGCTTGCTGACCTGCTTGTCCTATGTTAGGGCCATTGTAACGACCCTGAATTTTGGGGCCAAGTTAAAATTTATTTTAAGTGATTTTAAATGAGTTTTGATATTTAAAATAATCTATTTTAAATAACAAGGATCACAAATTTATTTCAAATCGAAGTTAGAATGAATAAATTAATTTTAAATATAAAAAGAGCTAGAAATGGCGCGGTAGTTTGAAAAGTCAAACTTGAACTTTGACTAACCATACAGGATGCAAAATTTAACGAATTTTAGTAAAACCAAAAATATTAGAATCTATTTAAAAATATCTTTCCAACGAATCCGAAAAATCGAAATTTCATAGCGGAAATCAAAAGTTATGGCTAATTCAATTTTTAGAAAGGTCGGTGGGTAATTTGCATAGGACAAAAATGCTACTTTTTGCATATGTAGGAATTTGAACTCGAAACCACTTCCATTGGTTTCAGAATGACGTTTCTGCATTGAAAAACAGTAAACACTTATATGTTTCGAGTTTCGGAAAATATTTGTTTAAAAATGTATTTTTGATATTAAATATATTCGCCTTGAAAATAGCCATTTTTCAAAAAGTCTCAGAATCGAACGAAATAAATTTTGTTGGGTTCGTATCATCAAAACAAAGCTAAAAATGATTTTTTGGTAATTTTTAGAATTAATATATAATTATAATTGATTTTTCAGCATAAACGGGCAAATTTTTGACTTTAAAAATTCATTAAAAATTTAAACGGTCTCAGAATTGAACGAAACGAATTTTGTTGTGATCGTATCGGCATAAGAAAGCCAAAAATAATTTTTTCGGATTTTTCTGACTTCGTATGTGGCCCCGGCAAAATTATATTTACGTTCGAATTTAAAATAAAGGATTTATTTGAAAATAAAAGAAAACCATACTGTAACTTCAGAATTGGACCATGGGGATAGCGCCATCGCGTTCAGAAGACATCAAAACATTAAGTTCGACAGTCGTTGAGCGCGAATCAGAGACCTTATGTGAAAACTGTATTTTCTAGAATTAATTAATTAAATAAAAAAAAATAAAAACCCTAGAAATACACGTATAAATACGGGCCGTATACGTGAACAGTGCCTTCTTCTTCCTCCGTATGTTTAAGCCGCCGAAACCCATAAGTGATCAAAATTTCAAACTCACTTTTCTCCCTCATCTCTTAACGAAATTCAGCATACCATATACCGTTTCGAAGCTCTTCGCGAGCTCTTCGATTTGGTACCCACTATCGCCTCCCCCGTGCCCTGTAGCGCCGCCACCATCGCCGCAAAATAGCCGCGGTCGCAGCCACGCCGGGCCCACCACGCTCGACCGAGCTCCACCCCCTTCTGGCCGTGCAAAGATCTCTCCAAGGCGGTCATTCTCCAAAAAACCGCACCCAAAACCGTTCAGTAAATCAAAAGTTATCGCGATTTGAAGTTTTGAACAAATTCTGAAATTGAGGTATGCTTCAGATTTTGTCACGCTTTTTAGCGTGGCAGAAGCAGTTGTTAAAAGTCTGTTTGATTTAAAACATCAATAACTTATGCATATGAACACCGATTCTGAAAATTTCAGATCCGATGGAACCGTGACTTCGAATACAACTTTAATACAGAGCAATTGGGAACAAACTCTAATCTAATTGAGGTGAGAATCCTATTTATTTTATTTAAGTAATTATGTTTTAATTATGGATGTTCGCATTCATAATCATATATGTATGTGAATCTGCTATGATATAAACTGTATGTGAATCTGCTATGATATAAACTGTATGTGAATCTGCTATGACTTAATCTGTATGCGTATGCTAGGACAAAACCCACGGTATGTTGAGATGTTACAATAAAAAAATTAAATATATTAAAATCGTTCATGTATGTTGTGTGACATGTTGATTTGTCAAAATTAAATATATTAAAATCGTTCATGTATGTTGTGTGACATGTTGATTTGTCAAAGTTAAATAAATTAAAATCGTTCATGTATGTTGTGTGACATGTTGATTTGTCAAAATTAAATAAATTAAAATCGTTCATGTATGTTGTGTGACATGTTGATTTGTCAAAATTAAATATATTAAAATCGTTCATGTATGTTGTGTGACATGTTGATATGTAAAAATTAAATATATTAAAATCGTTCATGTATGTTGTGTGACATGTTGATATGTAAAAATTAAATATATTAAAATCGTTCATGTATGTTGTGTGACATGTTGATATGTAAAAATTAAATATACTAAAATCGTTCATGTATGTTGTGTGGCATGTTTATATGTTAAAATTTAATATATCAAAATTGTTCATTGTATGTTATATTAACATTTTTATATATTAAAAATAGAAAATGTTGGAAATGTTCATCGTAGGATAAAATTGACATTTTTTGTCAATATTAAAATAAGAAATTGTTCATGTATGTTGTAAAGTGACATTTTTGTCAATATTAAAATAAGAAATGGTTCATGTATGTTGTAAAGTGACATTTTTGTCAATATCAAAATAAGAAAATGAACACCATATGTAAAATTGACACTTTTGTCAATATTAAAAATAAGAAAATTAGCACCGTATGTTGAATGAACAAATTTGTGTTATAATAGAATACAAGCACCGTATGTTGAATAAACAAATTTGTGTATTTATAAAATAGAATTGGTCGCTATATGTAATGAACTAATATTTTGTTCATTAGTAACAATAAGCAAGCACCGTATGTTGAATGAATATATTTTGTTCATTATCAAAGAAGAAAGCATCGTATGTTAATGAACTATATTTTGTTCATTATTAAAAATAAAAAAAGCATCGTATGTTAATGAACTATATTTTGTCCATTATATAAAATAGAAGATGGCACTATATAAAAATAGCATATTCGTCATGTTATCAAATAGAAAAAAAATGCATTGTATGCATAGCATATTATTTTTGTCAAAATAGAAAATATAATGCATTTTATGTATTGCATATTATTTTTGTCAAAATAGAAAAAGTGCATTGTATGCATAGCATATTATTTTTGTCAAAATAGAAAAAGTGCATTGTATGCATAGCATATTATTTTTGTCAAAATAGAAAAAGTACATTGTATGCATAGCATATTATTTTTGTCAAAATAGAAAAAGTGCATTGTATGCATAGCATATTATTTTTGTCAAAATAGAAAAAGTGCATTGTATGCATAGCATATTATTTTTGTCAAAATAGAAAAAGTGCATTGTATGCATAGCATATTATTTTTGTCAAAATAGAAAAAGTGCATTTTATGCATTGCATATTATTTTTGTCAAAATAAAAAAAGTGCGTTTTATGCATTGCATATTATTTTTGTCAAAATAGAAAAAGTGCGTTTTATGCATTGCATATTATTTTTGTTATAAAATAGAAAAAAATGCATTGTATGCATAGCATATTATTTTTGTCAAAATAGAAGAAAAAATGCATTGTATGCAAATAATATTTTGTCAAGTTAGAACGTTATATAGAAGTGCATTGTATGAATATAATATTTTGTCATGTTAGAAATAGAAATGCATTGCATAACATATTATTTTGTCATGTTAGAGAAATAGAAATGCATTGTATGAAACTATTATTTTGTTACGTTAGAAAATAATAAATGCATTGTAGGTAAAAGAATATTTTTGTTATGTTAAAATAAGACATGCATTGTATGGAAAATAATATTTTGTCATGTCAACAATATAGAAAATGCATGTCGTGTAAATATACATTATTTATAATGTTTATTAAAAGAGAATTTGTATTGTAAGATAATAAGCATTATTTATAATGTAAATAAAAAAGAGAATTCACCCCGTAGGAAGAATTAACATTTATTTTATGTTAAATAAGAGAGATGAAACTATGTGCAGGAATTAACATTATTTTAATGTTGAAAAAAAATGAAACTGTATGTAAGAATTAACATTATTTTTAATGTTAAATAAAAAGAAATGAAATGGAGGAAAAGATTTACATTATTTATCATGTATAAAGAGAGTTTACACCATGGAAAAATGTTCATTGTTCATAATGAAATAGGAAAAGAAATAATGGGAATGAAGTTTTATAATTTACATTTTTAAATGTGAATTATAAAGTATAAAATGAAAATAAAATAAAAAGAAAAATTCACCGCCTAATTATGAAATACATTTTTATGTAAGTTAAAGAAGTTAAAGGATAAAGAAAAGGCAGATGTAAGTAAGGACGATGAGTTAAACGAATTATTTATATATATTTATATATATATATAATTAAAATATAACGAATCGAGCGCAGTAGTTCGTGTTTTGAAATCGAACTTTTAAACGAATATACCGGAAGATCCGACCGTCGGATTTTCCCAAAACTGAAACCGTTAGGACCGTCGGGGAAAAATCTTTCCAACGATATAAGCTACGCTAAAACCCAACGGTTAGATTTTGAGGAAAGTGAAAAACAAAATTGATTGAAAACAGCGCCAAGGTCGCCCTTGACCTGAAGCGTCGTTTAATAAGGAATTAATTATATTAAATAATTAAGGCAAGAATTAATCGTTATAAAATAAAATAACGATATGAAATATGTTTTTCTCAAAATATATGAATGCGAGATTATTTGGAAAGTCCGGGTTAATCCCATTCCAAATGATCGTACGATTCCAAGAATTCAAGTATGAAGACGGCGCATGAAGACCGTAAATCTCCCCTCGAATGGACAACGATCAAGACTCTGAATTGGTTTGCTCCCAATTCAAGGGTCGGGGTAATTGCCCAAACGTACGTGTTGATTTCACGGGTTTGACCCTAGTTCAGACCTAGAGCATGGGTATAAATGGATAGTGTGTCTGACATCGTACCCCACAAAATATTATGTTGTTGATTTTCAGTTAATATATAAACGATTGGTGGTAGAGAATTTATTCTCTACTTAACACCCGTTTATATAGTGACGGGCGATCAATAGTACGGTATGGAGTGACGGTGTGGCATACTAAGATGCAATGATCAGGGTTTCTTGTTGAAAAGCAGAACCTTGTGGTATGAAGAACATGACTTCACGAGCCTCACAAACCGGTAGAGTCTAAAAAGGGGGAAGGGAACGCAGGGAAAGTAGCACGTTTCTTTCTAGTTAGTAGTCATTTTACTTTTGGAGGATGATGAAATGAGGCGCCTCGGATAGGTCCTATAGGACCGGGAAACGTGTGCTTAGGAATTGCCAATCCTCTAAGCTGTATGTGAGGACCGGCCCTGCAGGATCCAAGGGTTAACTGCGGGTAATCCTGAGACGTTAACTAGAGCGTCTCGAATCGGTAAGGAGTCCTCCCTAGCCTGGACTCATGATGGAAACCCAAATTTCCAATACGACCCCGACGGATTTGATTGTATTACTAGTATTGGAGGCATAATATATGGTACTTATGCTTCCTAGGATTAATACATTTATTTTGAAATGTTTTCATATACACTAATAATAGTATTAGTTACGTATTTGGCGTATTTAGCATGTTTAACCACCATAAGGTAAAACTCTATCCTCTTGGTGTGCGTTGCATTGTGTGATGGGACCTGAGTCTTATGGTGGTTCCATTTTTCAAAAGACATTGCGTTGTTGACGACTTATTTAATCATTTATTATGACACTTTAAATTATGCACGGCAATCCATTGGTACAACCCGTTCCGCGTTAGCGGCGTGGTCTTTGGATTTGCCTTATTAGTACGAGTAAATCTATTTAAGAATTCTCACACCAGTCCCACGACTGACCCATAGTTTGTTTCACCTTTTTGCAAACTTGGGTGCCCTCTCTTCTACACGGGCAGCCAAGTAGACAGGTTCATTCTTTGCTTGGGCTTTTCTTTGTAGCTGCTTATTTTCTCTCTCTTGGATTCTGCTTGGGAAAAGAGGTGAGGACTTGGAGCTTGAAGACTTTTTGTTTCTATTGGCATCTTTTCTTTCCTTTTTAGACATCAAACTTATTTCTTTTCTGCAAATTTATTGTAATAATCTTAGTTTTCTGTGACTGTGGAATTTCTGTGATTGATGACATTATATTTTTCCGCTGCTATAATGTTATTACTCTATGAATCTCCTTTGCTATATGGTATCTGTGTTCTGTTTTATTGTATTTATGTTGTATTCCAAAAATGATTTCTCCTGCTTTCACCCGTGGAAGTTTGGGGTCGTCACAGTTGGTATCAGAGCTTTGGTTTACAAAGCGGAGTACAACATATCTATAATAATTCGTTTACATAGAATCACTATATTCTATGGCGAACAGTTCATGAGATACATAATAGCCAGTCACTTTATCGTCATCTTTTCATTCATCCTTCGATCTTTTAGAATCACCTTTTCTGTTGTTTTGACTCTTTCCTTGATCATACGTTCGAAGAAGACTAAGAGAAGTGGCGATGCTCAATTGGCACATGTTTACGAAGGAGCGAAAGGACCAACTTCTTCGGTAGAAAGCCTGATGTTATAGACGGTACCATCTCTGTTAAAAACATTCTCCGTGTTTATTCTTCCTCTTTTCCTCTTCTATTTTTCTTTTTCCTTTTCGGGGACGAAAAGTTTTTAAGTGGGGGAGACTGTAACGACCCTGAATTTTGGGGCCAAGTTAAAATTTATTTTAAGTGATTTTAAATGAGTTTTGATATTTAAAATAATCTATTTTAAATAACAAGGATCACAAATTTATTTCAAATCGAAGTTAGAATGAATAAATTAATTTTAAATATAAAAAGAGCTAGAAATGGCGCGGTAGTTTGAAAAGTCAAACTTGAACTTTGACTAACCATACAGGATGCAAAATTTAACGAATTTTAGTAAAACCAAAAATATTAGAATCTATTTAAAAATATCTTTCCAACGAATCCGAAAAATCGAAATTTCATAGCGGAAATCAAAAGTTATGGCTAATTCAATTTTTAGAAAGGTCGGTGGGTAATTTGCATAGGACAAAAATGCTACTTTTTGCATATGTAGGAATTTGAACTCGAAACCACTTCCATTGGTTTCAGAATGACGTTTCTGCATTGAAAAACAGTAAACACTTATATGTTTCGAGTTTCGGAAAATATTTGTTTAAAAATGTATTTTTAATATTAAATATATTCGCCTTGAAAATAGCCATTTTTCAAAAAGTCTCAGAATCGAACGAAATAAATTTTGTTGGGTTCGTATCATCAAAACAAAGCTAAAAATGATTTTTTGGTAATTTTTAGAATTAATATATAATTATAATTGATTTTTCAGCATAAACGGGCAAATTTTTGACTTTAAAAATTCATTAAAAATTTAAACGGTCTCAGAATTGAACGAAACGAATTTTGTTGTGATCGTATCGGCATAAGAAAGCCAAAAATAATTTTTCCGGATTTTTCTGACTTCGTATGTGGCCCCGGCAAAATTATATTTACGTTCGAATTTAAAATAAAGGATTTATTTGAAAATAAAAGAAAACCATACTGTAACTTCAGAATTGGACCATGGGGATAGCGCCATCGCGTTCAGAAGACATCAAAACATTAAGTTCGACAGTCGTTGAGCGCGAATCAGAGACCGTATGTGAAAACTGTATTTTCTAGAATTAATTAATGAAATAAAAAAAAATAAAAACCCTAGAAATACACGTATAAATACGGGCCGTATACGTGAACAGTGCCTTCTTCTTCCTCCGTATGTTTAAGCCGCCGAAACCCATAAGTGATCAAAATTTCAAACTCACTTTTCTCCCTCATCTCTTAACGAAATTCAGCATACCATATACCGTTTCGAAGCTCTTCGCGAGCTCTTCGATTTGGTACCCACTATCGCCTCCCCCGTGCCCTGTAGCGCCGCCACCATCGCCGCAAAGTAGCCGCGGTCGCAGCCACGCCGGGCCCACCACGCTCGACCGAGCTCCACCCCCTTCTGGCCGTGCAAAGATCTCTCCAAGGCGGTCATTCTCCAAAAAACCGCACCCAAAACCGTTCAGTAAATCAAAAGTTATCGCGATTTGAAGTTTTGAACAAATTCTGAAATTGAGGTATGCTTCAGATTTTGTCACGCTTTTAAGCGTGGCAGAAGCAGTTGTTAAAAGTCTGTTTGATTTAAAACATCAATAACTTATGCATATGAACACCGATTCTGAAAATTTCAGATCCGATGGAACCGTGACTTCGAATACAACTTTAATACAGAGCAATTGGGAACAAACTCTAATCTAATTGAGGTGAGAATCCTATTTATTTTATTTAAGTAATTATGTTTTAATTATGGATGTTCGCATTCATAATCATATATGTATGTGAATCTGCTATGATATAAACTGTATGTGAATCTGCTATGATATAAACTGTATGTGAATCTGCTATGACTTAATCTGTATGCGTATGCTAGGACAAAACCTACGGTATGTTGAGATGTTACAATACAAAAATTAAATATATTAAAATCGTTCATGTATGTTGTGTGACATGTTGATTTGTCAAAATTAAATATATTAAAATCGTTCATGTATGTTGTGTGACATGTTGATTTGTCAAAGTTAAATATATTAAAATCGTTCATGTATGTTGTGTGACATGTTGATTTGTCAAAATTAAATAAATTAAAATCGTTCATGTATGTTGTGTGACATGTTGATTTGTCAAAATTAAATATATTAAAATCGTTCATGTATGTTGTGTGACATGTTGATATGTAAAAATTAAATATATTAAAATCGTTCATGTATGTTGTGTGACATGTTGATATGTAAAAATTAAATATATTAAAATCGTTCATGTATGTTGTGTGACATGTTGATATGTAAAAATTAAATATACTAAAATCGTTCATGTATGTTGTGTGGCATGTTTATATGTTAAAATTTAATATATCAAAATTGTTCATTGTATGTTATATTAACATTTTTATATATTAAAAATAGAAAATGTTGGAAATGTTCATCGTAGGATAAAATTGACATTTTTTGTCAATATTAAAATAAGAAATTGTTCATGTATGTTGTAAAGTGACATTTTTGTCAATATTAAAATAAGAAATGGTTCAGGTATGTTGTAAAGTGACATTTTTGTCAATATCAAAATAAGAAAATGAACACCGTATGTAAAATTGACACTTTTGTCAATATTAAAAATAAGAAAATTAGCACCGTATGTTGAATGAACAAATTTGTGTTATAATAGAATACAAGCACCGTATGTTGAATGAACAAATTTGTGTATTTATAAAATAGAATTGGTCGCTATATGTAATGAACTAATATTTTGTTCATTAGTAACAATAAGCAAGCACCGTATGTTGAATGAATATATTTTGTTCATTATCAAAGAAGAAAGCATCGTATGTTAATGAACTATATTTTGTTCATTATTAAAAATAAAAAAAGCATCGTATGTTAATGAACTATATTTTGTCCATTATATAAAATAGAAGATGGCACTATATAAAAATAGCATATTCGTCATGTTATCAAATAGAAAAAAAATGCATTGTATGCATAGCATATTATTTTTGTCAAAATAGAAAATATAATGCATTTTATGTATAGCATATTATTTTTGTCAAAATAGAAAAAGTGCATTGTATGCATAGCATATTATTTTTGTCAAAATAGAAAAAGTGCATTGAATGCATAGCATATTATTTTTGTCAAAATAGAAAAAGTACATTGTATGCATAGCATATTATTTTTGTCAAAATAGAAAAAGTGCATTGTATGCATAGCATATTATTATTGTCAAAATAGAAAAAGTGCATTGTATGCATAGCATATTATTTTTGTCAAAATAGAAAAAGTGCATTGTATGCATAGCATATTATTTTTGTCAAAATAGAAAAAGTGCATTTTATGCATTGCATATTATTTTTGTCAAAATAAAAAAAGTGCGTTTTATGCATTGCATATTATTTTTGTCAAAATAGAAAAAGTGCGTTTTATGCATTGCATATTATTTTTGTTATAAAATAGAAAAAAATGCATTGTATGCATAGCATATTATTTTTGTCAAAATAGAAGAAAAAATGCATTGTATGCAAATAATATTTTGTCAAGTTAGAACGTTATATAGAAGTGCATTGTATGAATATAATATTTTGTCATGTTAGAAATAGAAATGCATTGCATAACATATTATTTTGTCATGTTAGAGAAATAGAAATGCATTGTATGAAACTATTATTTTGTTACGTTAGAAAATAATAAATGCATTGTAGGTAAAAGAATATTTTTGTTATGTTAAAATAAGACATGCATTGTATGGAAAATAATATTTTGTCATGTCAACAATATAGAAAATGCATGTCGTGTAAATATACATTATTTATAATGTTTATTAAAAGAGAATTTGTATTGTAAGATAATAAGCATTATTTATAATGTAAATAAAAAAGAGAATTCACCCCGTAGGAAGAATTAACATTTATTTTATGTTAAATAAGAGAGATGAAACTATGTGCAGGAATTAACATTATTTTAATGTTGAAAAAAAATGAAACTGTATGTAAGAATTAACATTATTTTTAATGTTAAATAAAAAGAAATGAAATGGAGGAAAAGATTTACATTATTTATCATGTATAAAGAGAGTTTACACCATGGAAAAATGTTCATTGTTCATAATGAAATAGGAAAAGAAATAATGGGAATGAAGTTTTATAATTTACATTTTTAAATGTGAATTATAAAGTATAAAATGAAAATAAAATAAAAAGAAAAATTCACCGCCTAATTATGAAATACATTTTTATGTAAGTTAAAGAAGTTAAAGGATAAAGAAAAGGCAGATGTAAGTAAGGACGATGAGTTAAACGAATTATTTATATATATTTATATATATATATAATTAAAATATAACGAATCGAGCGCAGTAGTTCGTGTTTTGAAATCGAACTTTTAAACGAATATACCGGAAGATCCGACCGTCGGATTTTCCCAAAACTGAAACCGTTAGGACCGTCGGGGAAAAATCTTTCCAACGATATAAGCTACGCTAAAACCCAACGGTTAGATTTTGAGGAAAGTGAAAAACAAAATTGATTGAAAACAGCGCCAAGGTCGCCCTTGACCTGAAGCGTCGTTTAATAAGGAATTAATTATATTAAATAATTAAGGCAAGAATTAATCGTTATAAAATAAAATAACGATATGAAATATGTTTTTCTCAAAATATATGAATGCGAGATTATTTGGAAAGTCCGGGTTAATCCCATTCCAAATGATCGTACGATTCCAAGAATTCAAGTATGAAGACGGCGCATGAAGACCGTAAATCTCCCCTCGAATGGACAACGATCAAGACTCTGAATTGGTTTGCTCCCAATTCAAGGGTCGGGGTAATTGCCCAAACGTACGTGTTGATTTCACGGGTTTGACCCTAGTTCAGACCTAGAGCATGGGTATAAATGGATAGTGTGTCTGACATCGTACCCCACAAAATATTATGTTGTTGATTTTCAGTTAATATATAAACGATTGGTGGTAGAGAATTTATTCTCTACTTAACACCCGTTTATATAGTGACGGGCGATCAATAGTACGGTATGGAGTGACGGTGTGGCATACTAAGATGCAATGATCAGGGTTTCTTGTTGAAAAGCAGAACCTTGTGGTATGAAGAACATGACTTCACGAGCCTCACAAACCGGTAGAGTCTAAAAAGGGGGAAGGGAACGCAGGGAAAGTAGCACGTTTCTTTCTAGTTAGTAGTCATTTTACTTTTGGAGGATGATGAAATGAGGCGCCTCGGATAGGTCCTATAGGACCGGGAAACGTGTGCTTAGGAATTGCCAATCCTCTAAGCTGTATGTGAGGACCGGCCCTGCAGGATCCAAGGGTTAACTGCGGGTAATCCTGAGACGTTAACTAGAGCGTCTCGAATCGGTAAGGAGTCCTCCCTAGCCTGGACTCATGATGGAAACCCAAATTTCCAATACGACCCCGACGGATTTGATTGTATTACTAGTATTGGAGGCATAATATATGGTACTTATGCTTCCTAGGATTAATACATTTATTTTGAAATGTTTTCATATACACTAATAATAGTATTAGTTACGTATTTGGCGTATTTAGCATGTTTAACCACCATAAGGTAAAACTCTATCCTCTTGGTGTGCGTTGCATTGTGTGATGGGACCTGAGTCTTATGGTGGTTCCATTTTTCAAAAGACATTGCGTTGTTGACGACTTATTTAATCATTTATTATGACACTTTAAATTATGCACGGCAATCCATTGGTACAACCCGTTCCGCGTTAGCGGCGTGGTCTTTGGATTTGCCTTATTAGTACGAGTAAATCTATTTAAGAATTCTCACACCAGTCCCACGACTGACCCATAGTTTGTTTCACCTTTCTGCAAACTTGGGTGCCCTCTCTTCTACACGGGCAGCCAAGTAGACAGGTTCATTCTTTGCTTGGGCTTTTCTTTGTAGCTGCTTATTTTCTCTCTCTTGGATTCTGCTTGGGAGAAGAGGTGAGGACTTGGAGCTTGAAGACTTTTTGTTTCTATTGGCATCTTTTCTTTCCTTTTTAGACATCAAACTTATTTCTTTTCTGCAAATTTATTGTAATAATCTTAGTTTTCTGTGACTGTGGAATTTCTGTGATTGATGACATTATATTTTTCCGCTGCTATAATGTTATTACTCTATGAATCTCCTTTGCTATATGGTATCTGTGTTCTGTTTTATTGTATTTATGTTGTATTCCAAAAATGATTTCTCCTGCTTTCACCCGTGGAAGTTTGGGGTCGTCACAGCCATACACTTGCGCTGTTTTGTTAAAACTAAGTACTCCTTAGCTGCTTATGTATATGTCTCGATCACTTGTCACCATGCTGTAGATTTACTGTTATTTGATCTTGTGACTTGTTCATGTATATGTTGTTCATGATTGTTCTCTTTGCATGTTTTTTGAAATACTTGATTTAAGCCTGCCTTGGTCCAGTGATAATTTTGATCTGCAATATGTTCGGCCATAATCATATTTGATAAAAACAGATGCTATGCTTGTATAGTCGAACTGCCTTTAGTCTTGTGGTTGTTCCTGTCTTGCACTACTGCCATTAAAAATTACTTGTATTTGCTCTTGCACCTTACTGACTGTAATCTGCTCATTTTAAAGTTTTGTCATGTTTTGTTTGTAGCTCCATTCTGGCTTGTTATTATGTTGCACTGACTTCTTGCATGTATCACCATATTTCTGTTTTGCTCCTTGGTTAATTTTTTTTCTTTTTCTTTTAATGTCCACTGAGTCGAGACGGTCCTTGTGGCTACTCCTCAGTCGCGACACTGGATTGGCGTGGCAGTGCACACGTGCATACACGTGTGTATATGCAGCCATCCAGACGAGTTTTTCTGTCCCTGCATATCAGATCAAGTCTAGAAAAATGATGAGAAACACACCGTAATTCTGAGGCAAATAAAATTTTAAAAATAAATTTTTATTTGATTTTATTCTATTTTATTTTTGTTGCAGTCTACTGTGTGTGTTCTTCTGTATGAACAGGTATGAAGATGACTGACTGAAAGCTGTGAAGACGGAAGACTGAAGATGAAGACAAGAACAGCGTTAGTGTGTTTGTATTTGTGAGTGAACTGTTTAGAAATGTAAACGACTGTTGAGTGAACTGTAGTGAGTGTAGTGTATATGAAAGTGTAAGTGTTATTGAGAGGGGCTGAGTATGAAAATTGAAAATTTTGAAATGTATATCAGTGATGTATAAACAAATAGTGAAGTTGTAAATCTGTACTGTTTAAATGTTGAAATAAAATATTCTTGTTCGAATAAAATACTGTGTGAATATTTAAATTTTTGTATAGTTGTATTTTATTCAAATAGAAATATTATATTGCTATCTGTTGTGTAGTATACCAGTACAGTTACAAACACATTCAATAATAAAATATATTTGGTTGTTATCATCAAACAAAAATCATATAATTGTGTATACAACACTGTTATATACAACACATTGCATAGGAGCGGAAAAACAATACAAAACACAACTGAAGGAGATATACGGATACAGAGCTTTCCGAATATCATTCCAGCTGTAAACCAGGATTCTGTGAATATAAATCTGCAAAACCAAAACTACTAGCTGCCCGTGTGGAAATAGGGGACCCAGAGTTTAGGTTAAAACAATAAACTCCAGGTCAGTCATGTGACTGGTGTAAGAACTAAAACAGTTATTTAAAACTTTACTTTAAAAGAGAGTAATTCAGGGGACCACGCCGTATAACACGGAATGGGTTTCCTCCCTAGAATACCAGTGCATAGAATAAACAATGCAATGCTTTTTCGAAAAATGAAGCTATTATAAGACCCAGATCCCATCACACAATGCAACGCAAGCCGGAGGATAGGGTTTTACCTTATAATAGCCAAACAATCTTGGTACGTTTAAAACGAATCATTTGATACTATTATAAGTGTATAGTGTCAAAACATCTTCAAATATAAATGTATCAATCATAGGCGACATGGGTACCATCTATCATGTCGCCAATACTAGGCTCTATGAATAAAACTGAAATGTCACGTATTGGAAATTGGATTTCTGTCATGAGTCGAGGCCAGGGATGGCTCTCACCGCTTCGAGACACTCTAACAAATGTCTCAGGACTACACACTCTGGGTAACCCTTCGATCTTCAGGGCCGGTCCTCTCTTATGTTTGAGGATTAGTTATTCCTGAACACACATTTCTCGGTCCTGTCGGACCTATATCCATCGGCTCCGAAGAGACCGATATATCTGAGGCGCCTCGCAAACCAACATCCACAAAGGTAAAATTATAAAATGCCAGGCCGTGATAAAACACTGACACCACCTATAGCTAGAAAGAAACGTCTTGCACTCCCTGCAGTAACGATCCCGTTTTTGACTCATACCGAGGTGTGAGGCTCGCGAATTAACGCTATACACAAAGCTACGTTGTATTAAAGTCATGCTTTGATCATCAACCACAAGACTCTGCTTTTCAACAGAAGCCTTGATCATTGCATCTCAGCATGCCACACAGGCAATTCATGCCATGCGACTGATATCTATCGATATATAACCTCTGAGCTCGTACGTCTCAGAGAAGGGCGTTAAGCAAGAGAATAAATTCCCCGCTGCCAAACAGATATATATTTAGCAGAAATCAATCAACACAGAATAAAATCCAATGTCAGACACATAATCCATTTACAAGTCCGTTCTGGGTCTGAACGAAACCGGAGGAACCTTATTCCTCGCATATCCATCAATCTCCAAGTACGTCTGGATGATCACCAACTGATTCCCTCCTCTTGGGTGTACAGCCCAATCAAGATCATCAGTAATTATCCAGACGATGTGAAGATCTCCGGCCTTCCACCACCGTCTTCATCTTCGACTTATCGTCGAATCAGTTATTTAGAATGGGATAGACCCGGTCTTTCCGAATAACTCACGTATATAATAAACAAGGGCTATAAAACACAACATACACCTCATTCAAATTCTTAATATTCTTTTATTTAAATATTCACATCTTTTGGGAAAGGTTCCCATTAATTTTATCAAAGATAAATTCTTTAAAATTTATTCTTTAATCTTCCTCTAGATATCATTTCAAACCAAATTATGGTTTTCCAAACTAGTCTGGATTAGCGAACCACACCGAAGTAATCATTTATTTTGTTTCCCAATCCCAACCTATTCATTCCAGGGAGCAAAATTGCTATTACTCCATAACTAACACCACGATGTTATTGGTAAATTTAATTACATTTCACATTCAAATCTAATTAAAGATTTAACTATCGCTAGAAGAAAAACTGGTGATACTCCATTCTCGATCATTTTCCAAATTTGTTGATTTAAATTATCAATTCACATTTCAATCTAATTAAAGATTCACTAAAACGCTACTTGGTTTTAGTCTTTCCAAAAATCAATATTAATGATTATTTAACTTTGGAAACACAAACATGCCGCATCGACAATCTACACCGTACTATTGATTTCTGCCGATATATAAACTTTGAGCTCGTACGTCTCAGAGAAGGGCGTTAAGCAAGAGAATAAATTCTTCGCCGCCAAACAGATATATATTAAGCAGAGATCAACCATACAGTTCGAAATACAACGACAGACATGTAATCCTATCTTTTACTGGGTTAAAGAACTAATGTCATTCAAAACACAGTTCACAATAAAGCCAAATCACATTCCATTAATTATGGAATCTTCACGGAAAAACAAATCAATATATAATCGATATCAAATTTCGTATCCGACTAATAATATAAATGGAATAACGGCAAAGCCCTTTTAAATTCCATATGTATTAACAGTCTTCCTCCACAGAATTTCATTTCGATTATTATTGTAATAACCCGGAAATCTGAGCCAATTAAATTTTTTATTTTGGCAATTTTATTCAATTTTGAATATTTAAAATAAATCATTTTAAATAATAACGACGAGAAATTTATTTTGAATAGAATTAGAACGTATATATTTATATAGATCGTCGTTAGAATATAAATAATTATTTATAATTATAAAAGGAATTGAAAATGGCGCGGTAGTTTGAAAATTCGATTTCAAATTTCAAATGAATGTATAGGATTCAAAATAAATCGGATTTTATCGAAACTAAAAATATTAGAATCTATTTGAGAATATCTTTCCAACGAATCCGAAAAATTGAAATTTCATAGCGGGGATAAAAAGTTATGTCCAGTTGAAAATTCAGAATAGTCGCTATGGAATTCTGGCCCTTAAAAATGGAAATTTTGCAAACAACCTCTGTTTTCGACGAAACCACTTTTTTTGGATCCGTGATGTGAGGTTATTTCTAGATTCCAAAATTCGTAATTTTCTGAATCAATATGTGAGCATGGCAAAGGAAAACGTGTTTTGACAGTTTTAGTCAATTTCGATCGACTGGAAAATTGTCATTTTTCAAATGGTCTCGGAATTTTACGAAATTAGTTTCGTTAGGACCGTATCGTCAAAACATAGCCAGAATAATTTTTTGGGAATTTTTAGAGTTAGTTTGTGGCCCCGTTAAAATGAAATGTGCGTTCAAATTCAATATACATTGATTTATAATTTAATTTGAACGGAAACTGATCGTAACGGTCGAATTGGCCTACGAAACATATCCCATTGTGTTCGAAATAGGGGTAATCAGCTTGGGGCGACAATTGTTGGGTCTCGTTTGGAGTTCGAAATCAAAAGTTACTTTTTGGGATTTAATAAATTATTAAATAAAATTATATAAAAAGGGCCTAACCCTAGTTTCCACTACATACCAAAATCGCGCACCCCAATTACTTGATATCCCGTCGCCCTTTAGTCCCTCCCCTCGCCGGACCAGAACGCGGCCCAACCTTGCTACCGCCTCCTCCAGTGGCTCCCCCCCGGCCGGACAGCCCTCCCCAGTCCCCTGTCCTCCTTCTCCGTCGGCCTACCCTCTCTCCCCCTCTCTTTTCTGGCCGAACTGACCACCACCAGGCCCTATGACCACCGCCGCCGACTGCTAGCCCACCCCCACCCCCCCCGCGACACCATCAGCAGTCGCACCCCTCCTCCCCTTCCAGCGACGACGGTCTCCCTTTCCTCCAAGTAACAATGTGAGTTTTATTTATTATTTAAAAGCGTTGTTTTTCTTTTATGTGTCAATCCTTTTTGTGAACTGGTTAAGAACGTAAAGTTTATATTTTTAAACAAGAAAAGTATATATTTTTATACATGAAAACTTTGATTTTTAATTTAAAAACTTTGATTTTTAATTTAAAAAGTTTTGATTTTTCTTATGTAAAAAGTTTTGATTTTTCTTATGTAAAAAAGTTTTGTTTTTCTTATGTAAAAAGGTTCGATTCTCTTAGGTATAAAGATTAGATTTTTAATTATCTAAAGGTAAAATTTTGAGCTATATAAAGAATTGATTTTTAGTTGGGTAAAAATACGTTTTTTATATATGATGGAGCGTTAATAAAAATATGATTTTTAATTATATAACCTCACGTTAAAAATGTGATTTTCATTTATTCAACGTTGAAATAAAAATGTAATTTTTATTTATAAAGGGGCGTTGTTTAAAAATGTGATTTTTAACATAAACCGCGTGAAACAGAACTCGTTGAAACCGCGATGAAAATTTTCCACATATGAAGAGTCGTGGCGTTTGGTTTTGCTTCTCGGTGAGAACTCCTCACTTTTATTTTAATTTCTAGTTGAAATATATACTAGGATGCAGACCGTGCTTAGCAGCACCCGACACCCGTCGTCCACAGACCATGGATGACTTGTTTGTTTGATTGATGTGTTGTGAAATTGATTTTGAGAAGTGGATGAATAAAATATTTTATAGTTAAAAATATAATTTTTAACGTGTATATAAAATAAAAATTTATAAGCAAATCGGATGATTTGTTTATATACATTGATTTAACTAATATTGGGTGGGACGATAAATTTTACACATCGCCCAACTGCACAAATAAAAATTTGTGTTTGTTGATTTGAAACCCCACACAGATATTGGGATGATATTTGACATACACTAATCCCGATTGTTTAGTTATATGTCAATCGATGGGTTGACAGACTGTGTAAGCGTTAATTATTTATATTTAATGCTTATGCAGTTGTGTGGTGCACTCTGGATGATGGTTGATTATTTATCGTTGCTATTATATGCATGCGTTGTATGGAATCAATATAATTAACATTATATGGTAATTGATTGGGCCTCATTCTAATTTGGAAAATAAAGAATATTATAAAGTATAAATTCATGTGTTTAATAGAATTAATATTCATGTGTTGAATAAAATAAATATTCATGTGTTGAATAGAATATATATTCATGTGTTGAATAGAATACAAATTCATGTATTGAATAGAATGAAAATTCATGTGTTGAATAGAATAAAAATTCATGTGTTGAATAGAATATACATTCATGTGTTGAATAAAAGAAAATACTCATGTGTTGAGAATATTCATGTGTTGAATAAAATAAATATTCATGTGTTGAATAAAATAAATATTCATGTGTTGAATGGAATAAACATTCATGTGTTGAATAAAAACCGTGTTGATTAGATTTATGCCATTTTGACGTGAACAATATTTATATCGATTTTATTCATTTTTATAATGAATATAGAAAAGGAAGTGATTTCAAAATATAACGTTTTGAAAATATTATCATTTATAGATTAATGATATGGAATATTCAATTTTGGTTAGAAATTGAATATGAAGTTGAAATCGTTCTGAAAACGAATTTAAAACGATTTCTAAAATACGTTTTGAAAGGAAATCGACGAAATATATAATATATATATATTATATATATTAAATGGCCTGAATAGAACGCGCTGTGCCCCGGTAGTTCGTGAATTTTGACCATTGACTTCGAATGGACATTACGGGAGATCCAACTGTCGGATTCTCCTAAAACCGGAACCGTTGGTTCGTATCGAAAAGAGCTTTCTAACGAATATTAGAGATTTGAAATCTAAAGGTTGGATTTGGAATTATGTCCAAATCAAATTTGGAAAAGGTGGCTGTAAGTGCAGTTCGATGGCCGTTGATGGAAATCGATGTACGGGCCTTGATAAAATTATGAAAAATAGTAATAATTTGTGTAAAATCATAAGAAATGATTTGTGAAGAATTGAGATGAAAAATTCCAAATTTGAAAAGATAAAAATAGATTTTTATTGAAATGAACTAGTTTTGAACTAGAATAATAATTTATTTATTTTTAAATAAATAAATTGGATTTGAAAGGGTTTTAAAAGTACCTAGAATTTCCAATAATTGAATTGGAATGGATTTGAATCAAAATTGTCTTTGGAATATTTCGATGTTGGATTTCGTGATTATACAGATATTGTTATGAAAATTTGAAAGATATATTTATATCGTTATTTTCAATATGATATTTGTTGGTCGTTGAATTTGATATTGAATATAAGCCGATATATTTTCTATTCAGAGCCTTATATTTAATATCAAATGGGAATTGGGTTTATCGTGAACCGTGTTTTAATGACTTTTGTTCTTTAACCCGATTTACTGTGAAATGTAATTTGGAATTTATAAATCTTTTGTTAAGATTTAAAGGAGGTTTTCCAAATTAAAGTTTTCCAATTTAATAAAATAAATTGGAATGGAATGGAATGTGATTTTGGGTTTATCGTGAACCGTGTTTTAAATGGCATTGGTTCTTTAACCCAGTTAAAGACAGGATATGGTTACCCAAGTTAAACAATCATTAATATTGATTTTTGGGAAGATTAAAACCAAGTGGAGTTTTAATGAATCTTAAATTAGATTTAAATGATCGAGAATAGAGTATCACCAGTTTTGCTCCAGGCGATAGTTAAATCTTTAATTAGATTTGAACGTGAAATGGTAATTGAATTTATCGATAACACCGTGGTGTTAGATATGAAGTATTACCAGTTTTACTTCATGGGATGAATAAGTTGGGGTTGGGAAATAAAATAAATGATTACTTCGGTGTGGTTCGCTAATCCTGACTAATTTGAATTGACATTCCAAGGAAGATTAAAGAATAAATTCAAAGAATTTATCTTTGATAAAATTAATGGGAACTTTTCCCAAAGTGTAAGAATATTTGAATAAAAGAATATTCTGAATTGGAATGAGGCGTATGTTGTGTTTGTGTAACACTTGTTTATTATATACGCGGGTTATTTAGAAAGACCGGGTTTAATCCATTCTGAATAACTGATTCGACGATGTGTCGAGGATGAAGACGTTGGTCGAAGATCGGAGGTCTTCACACCGTTTGGGTGATTACTGCTGTACACCCAAGAGGAGGGAATCAGTTGGTGATCGTCCAGACGTACGTGAAGATTGATGGATATGCGAGGTACAAGGTGCCTCCGGTTTTGTTCAGAGCCAGAACGGACTTGTAAATGGACTGTGTGTCTGACATTGGATCTTATTCTGTGTGATTGATTTCTATTAAATATATATCTGTTTGGTGGCGGAGAATTTATTCTCTTGCTTAACGCCCTTCTCTGAGACGTACGAGCTCAGAGGTTATATATTGGTGGATATCAATCGCGTGGAGTGAATTGCCTGTGTGGCATGCCTAAGTGGCAAATGATCAAGGCTTTTGTTGAAAAGCAAAGTCTTGTGGTAGATGATCAAAGCACGGCCTGTGTGGCATAGCTTTGTGTAGTGTTGATTCGCGAGCCTCACACCCCGTTTGTGAACCAGAAACGGGAGAGGACGGCAGGGAGGACATGCGTTTCTTTCTAGCTAGGGTGGTGTCAGTGATTTACTAGCCCTGACATTTATATTATTTTCACCTATGTGGTTGTTGCTGTTGCGAGGCGCCTCGGATATATCGGTGACAATGTAGAGCCGATGGAGTCATTTGGCTCATTTACGCCCCATAGGGTAGGGAGACGTAGTGTCCAGGGTTTGTGTTTATTCCACATCGAATGGACCGGCCCTGTTGCTCCAAGGCTTACCTGCGCGCTTTCCTGAAACATGGTAGGCTAGATTGTCTCGAATCGGTAGAGGACGATCCCTGGCCTCGGTTCACAGATGGAAATCCAACTTCCAATACGTGACTTTGCGGTTTTGATTGTAAACATATATATGGCGACATAGTGGTATGGGGCACTTATGCCGTCTATGATTGATACTTATGACTGAAATTATTTTGATACTATACACTTATAGTAATAATAAAACATGAAATTTCACGTACCAAGCATTCTTGGCTATTATAAGGTAAAAACCCTATCCTCCGGCTTGCGTTGCATTGTGTAACGGGACCTGGGTCTTATAATAGCTTCATTGATCTTTATTTAGCATTGCACTATTTGTTTTATGCACTGGTATTCTTGGGAGGAAACCCGTTCCGTGTTATACGGCGTGGTCCCTTGATTTACCTAACTTTAAAATAAAGATTAATAACTGTTTTAGTTCTCACATCAGTCACATGACTGACCTAGAGTTTATTGTTTTAACCTAAACTCTAGGTGCCCTTATTTTGACACGGGCAGCTAGTAGTTTTGGTTTTGCAGATTTATATTCACAAGATCCTGATTTACAGCTGGAATGATATCCAGAAAGCTTTGTATCCGTATATCTCCTTCAGTTGTGTTTTGTATTATTTTCTGCTACTATGTAATGTATTGTAATCTCTGATATTTTATGATGTGTAATATTGATTCATACTCTGTATATTCTTGTAATCTGATGAAATTGTTATAATATACAATGAATTTTTCTTCTGTTTGTGTTCCAATTTGTCGTGTTCTCAAAACAATCAGGGGTTTCCAATGGTCTTGGTCGGTTTAGCGACTGATTCGGATCGAGCGAAATCCTAGATCGTCACAATTATCAAATCGAATTCCATTCAATTCCAATTCAATATATTAAACTGGAAAATGTTACTTTGGAAAATCCCTTTAAATCTTTATAAAAAGATTTATAAATTCCAAATCATATTTCACTGTAAATCGGTTTAAAGAACGAATGTCATTAAAAACACAGTTCACAATAAACCCAATTCACATTCTCTTTATAATCAGGTTAAAGAACAAGTGTTATTTAAAACACCGTTCACGATAAACCCAAAAACAAACTCTAATTCAATTCCAATTAAATATATTAATTAATTGGTATACTTCACTAAATCTAAATAAAAAGATTTAATCTTTTCTCAATTGGGTTTAAGAATAGTGTTAATGAAGACACCATTCACGACAGACCCAAACCTCATTTGATATTAACTACAAGGCTCTGAATAGAAAATATATCGGCTTATATCCAATATCAAATTTTGAAGCCAACCAATAACGATATATATATATCTTCCAAATTTCCATAACAATATTCGAACAATCAGGAATCCAACATCGAAATATTCCGATGATAATTTCGATTAAATCCATTCCAATTCATATATTGGAAATTCTGGTTATTTTTAAAACCATTTCAAATCCAATTTATTTATTTTAAAAATATTGAATTTATAATTCTAGTTCAAAACTAGTTTATTTTGATAAAAACACATTTTTATCTTTTCAAATATGGGATTTTTCATCCTAGTTCTTTCCAAATCATTTATTTTGATTTTACACAAATTATTGATATTTTTAAAAATTTTATCAAGTCCCGTGCAGTCGGTTTCCATTAACGGCCATCGAACTGCACTTACATCGACCTTTTCTGAAATTGATTTGGACATATCTCCAAATCCAACCATTAGATTTCTAATTTCTCATATTCATTGGAAAGCGCTTTTCGATACGAACCCAACGGTCCCGGTTTTAGGAGAATCCGACGGTTGGATCTCCCGTAATGTCCGTTCGAAGTCAATGGTCGAAATTCGCGAACTACCGCTGCGCGGCGCATTCTATTCTAGCCATTATATATATAGTATATATTTATATTATATATATTTCGCCGATTTCCATTTAGAAAGAATTTTATAAATTGTTTTAAATTCATTTTCAAAACGATTTCAACTTCAATTTCAAATCCAAATCAAAATTGAATTTTTCCTTATAAATTCGTTTTAAATTCATTTCAATTCAATTCGAATTTCAAATTCTATTCAATTCAATTCGAGTTTCAATTTAATTCGAATTTCAATTCTATTCAATTTAATTCGAATTTCAGTTCTTTTCAATTTAATTCGAATTTCAATTCTATTCAGTTTAATTCGATGATATTTTCAAAATAGTCAATTTTGAAATCACTTTTCGACATTCATTATGTAAATGAATAAAATCGATAAAAATATCGTTTGCGTCAAAATGGCTGTTGACACACTTTTTGGTAAAAGTTGTCACACTGAATATCTGGATAACATCGCGCTCGGATATGGAGAACATCGTCAGAAGACAGGCAACGATTTGGTCAAAGTCGCATCACGAACAAAGAAAGGCCCGATACTCCTATCAGATTACCTTTTTTGGGCCCGAAAATAGCAATTACAGAGCCATGCTCCATAACTCTTGTAGATCTCTAAGTTAGCTTCAGTTTGAGCTTTGGTTTGGCTCAATCGGACTTACGGTTTGAAAGTTATGCCTGTTTCCGTGAATGGGTGTAATCTGGCAATCATTTGGATGAAGTGGCGAAGCAACACCTCCTGGACCGGATCGTCCCTTTGGCTCGTGGCCTCCTTCTTGGTTCACACACACCGGATCGCTCCCATCTGCTCATCCACGGTTGGATCGCCCTCCTCGGTTCGCACTCCTGCATCACGATCCGACCCGCTCTGCGTCAGCTTCAGCACTCGAGCACCACGACCAGCTCGGCTCGCCCTATCCAATCACGATCCGACCCGCCTGGATGTAACGCTGTGCATTGATCTTGACCTATTCTTAAGGCTACTCCAGCTCCTACTTTTCCAGATCGGGTGCCACGTACCCCACCACGAACCGGTCTTCCCAGAAGCTCTCCTACAGCTATAAATACACCATTTGAAGGCATTTTCAAAGATCTTTTGGCTCTAACTCCTCAGAGCTTCCACCATTGCTCTCTGCAAAGCAATTTCAGCAACAAAGGAGCCAAATTCCACATTACAACACGAGGATTTCGTGTATAATCTTATGATTTCTTACCTCTTTTCATTGTAAACACGAGGATTTCGTGTATAAAGCGAGAGAATTGTACTTGTAACTTCTTAGGATTTAAGAAGAGATAAAGTGGACGTAGGCTTGGTTTGAGCCGAACCACTATAAAAACTTCGTGTGTCTCCTCTTTATTTACTATTTTCTGCATTCTATGGCCTGTGATCTACAATTGGGTGTTAGGCCCAGATTTTGGTCTAACAACGGCGTTAATTTAATCAACACGGCTTCATATATTTAAATATATTCGTGTCCATCCCAAATCGGACATCAAAAATCAAATTTTGATCTTTTACTGAATATTATTTTAAAACATTCATTCTTTTAAAATAGTCGTTATTTCAAAATATTTATTCGTTCTGAACCGGAATCAGACACAGTTAATTACCATATAATTTGATTATATGGATTTCATACAACACACGTACACAACAACAATCATACACAGTCAATCATCATCCGAAGTGCATTCTACACTGCATAAGCATTAAATATAAATATTTAACGCCTATAGCAGCCCGTCAATCAATCGATCGACATACAACTAATTATTGGGATTAGTGTACATCATATATCATCCCAATACCCGTGTGGGGTTTCAAATATTCAAACACAGGTTTTATTTGTGCAGTTGGGCGATGTGTAAAATTTATCTTCCTAATAAATATCAGTCAAATGTGTGTACATAAACAAATCGTCTGATTTTTTTATAAATATTTATTTTATTCACATACATATTAAAAATTATATTTTTAACTATATAAAATATTTTATTTCCACTCTACATCACACAATCAAATTTCACATCACAATCAAACAAACAAACAAGTCGTCCATGGTTTGTGGATGACGGGTGTCGGGTGCTTGCTAAGCACCGTCTGCATCCTAGTATATATTTTAACTAGAAAAATAAAAGTGAGAAGTTCTCACCTTTGGGTTCCACTCCACCAGTTCTACTTTTGAACTTCTGAACCATTTGAATTTGTTTGAAATTCCAATGCAGTCCTTACCACGCTGTTCATAATAAAAATTATATTTTTATTGCTTCATTCCAACAAATAAAAATCATATTTTTATTTCTACTTCATATATTTTTACAACGCTCCTTCCTATATAAAAATTATATTTTTATCTTTCTACTTCTTATATAAAGATCGAATTTTTATTTCGACGCTATAAAAATCACATTTTTATTTCAACATATATATAATAAAAAGCAGATTTTTATTTTGCTACATATATAAAAATCATATTTTTCTCTCGCCATTCTCTATTTAAAAATCACATTTTTATATATAAAGATCGTATTTTTATATCTCTACTACATATGTAAAAATCACTCCTTTACACCGCTACTTCCATGATAAAAATTATATTCTTATCTTGCTAGTAATATAATAAAAATTATATTTTTATAATGCTCTCTTTAGAATAAAAAATCATATTTTTACTATTCCTATGATATAAAAATCATATTTTTAAAACAATTTCAATTATCTAAAAATCGTATGCTTATATCGCTTCATATAGAATCTTTATGTAATTAAAAAAAAATCTAGCCTCTTCTAATCAAAAAATCTAATCTTCCTCATATATAAAAATATAACTTTCTTTTTTATATAAAAATATAATCTTTTTCCAATATAAAAATATAAGCCTTTTTCATCGTTATTCATAATCAAATTCAAATCTTTTCGCATTTAAAAATCTAAGCTTTACCTAAATAAAAATCTTAACTTTATATCTATAAAAATCATTATTTTATAATGTAAAAAAAATCATATTTTTAATGTTTAAATAAATAAATAAAAATTAAATAAGTAAATAAAGAACTTACAAGGGGTTAATTGCTGATGGGGTGGAGCAAAAGGGGAGGGTGGTGGCTTGGGGAGGTCAGAGGTGGTCGTTGGCGCTAGGAGGAAGGGGCGGGGTCGGAAGGTGGGCTTTGGAGAGAGTGAGATGCGCGAGAGAGGAGGGGGGTTTGGAGAGAGGGAGACGCGCGAGAGAGGAGGGGGGCTCGCGATGGCGGCGGCGCAGCGGAGGGCGCTTCAGCGCTCCACCTGGAGGCGCGACGGCTGCTTCGTCATCTCCTTTTTCTTTTTTTCTTTTTCTCTTTTTTGAATGGTTAACGGGGAGGGAGAGAGATAAAAGGGGGGCCAATATATTTTATATTATTTTATTTTATTTATTTTTCCTCCCAATAAGAAACTTTAAATTTCGATCTCCAAATGAGACCCACCGCCTGTCATCCCTAGCTAAATACCCCCATTCTGAACACAATGGGATATGTATCGCAAGCCAATTCAACTGTTTCGATCTGTTTCCATCAAGATCAAAATATAAATCTATATATTGAATTTGTGCGCACATTTCAATTTACTGGGGCCATATACGGACTCTAAAAATTCCCAAAAAATATTTTCTAGCTTCATATTGACGATACGGTTCTAACGAAACTAATTTCATCAAATTCCGAGACCGTTTGAAAAATGGTCATTTTCTGGTCGATCGGAATTGACTGAAACTGCCAAAACACGTATTACTTCGCCACGCTCACATATTGATTCAGAAAATTACAAATTTTGGAATCTAGCAATAATTCGACATCCTGGATCCAACAATAGTGGTTTCGTAAAAGATAGAGGTCATTTGCAAAATTTCCATTTTTAAGGGCCAGAATTCCATAGCAACTATTCTGAATTTTCAACTAGGCATAACTTTTTATTCCCGCTATGAAATTTTGATTTTTCGGATTCGTTGGAAAGATATTCTCAAATAGATTCTAATATTTTTAGTTTCGCTAAAATCCGGTTTATTTTGAATCCTGTACATTCATTTGAAATTTGAAATCGAATTTTCAAACTACCACGCCATTTTCAATTCCTTTTAAATTATAAAATAAATATTTATGTTCAAACGTCGATTCAAATAAAGATATACGTTCTAGTTCTATTCAAAATAAATTTCTCGTCGTTATTATTTAAAATAAATCATTTTAAATATTCAAAATTCATCAAAATTGCCAAAATAAAAATTTTAAATTGGTTCGGATTTTCGGGTTATTACAGATAAGGTACTATGTCGTCTAGGATTGATACATTTACTTTGAAAGTATTTTAAAACTGATTAGACACTAATAATAATATTAAATATTATTTTCTATGTACCAAGCATGTTTGATCATTATAAGGTAAAACACTTTCCTCCGGTTTTCATTGCATTGTGTGATGAGACTTGAATCTTATATTGATTTCATTTTTCTAAAAAGCATTGCGTTGTTTTGAATAAAAATTTATTTAATTTATGCACTTGCAAACCTATGGAGTAAACCCGTTCCGCGTTAGCGGCGTTTTCATATGATTATCCATATTGTTAGATAAGTTAGTAAAGATTTCTCATACCAGTCTGATGACTGACTCGTAGTTTGTTTCACTTTGCAAACTCGGGTGCCCTCTTTTACACATGGGCAGCCAAGTGACAGGTTCAAGTTATTTTGGACATGTGCTGGATTGGAGTATGTTTATGGACAGAAGACAAAGATCATTTTTGTCTTTTATTTCCACTTTGAGACATTTAGACATCATTTATCTATGTTGTACTTAATGGAGTTTTTAGACATATTTCTATTCGCTGAGACTTTTTATATGCTAAGTTGTATCCTGTAACTATGCCACTCTGATGTTCTAATGTTGTGATGTTGATGACATTTCTATTTCTGTTGCTATGATTTATGTGTTATGCTGTTATTTGAGATCTGCTGCTGATGTAAATATGTTATATTCCAATGATTATCCTTGCTTTCGTACCACGGGAGTTTGGGGTTATCACAGTTGGTATCAGAGCTAGAGGTTAACCTTAGCTTCAGAGTATAACATATTTAAAACAATTCATCTAGATAGAATCAGCAGTATTCTAAGGCGAGTAGCTCATTAGAGCTAGGATTAGGAATGTCCTAGAATGAGCACAACAGAATAGCACATATTAATCAGTCATTACATCATCATCTTTCCATATGTCCTTACTTTTACCTTTCCTTTAAAATTATCATTTCTGTTAGTCTGACTCTTTCCTTGATGGTACAAAACTAACTGAAAATGAGCACTAGAGCGAGAGCCCGAGGCAGAGTTAGAGCTAGAGGACCTGGAAGGGGTGAAACCCCTATTGCTCAGGATCAGCCCACTACCGAGGCTGTAGCACCACCACCACCTCCACCCCCACAGCCTTTTGACATGGAAAAAGTAGCTAAGAAGTTCAGGAATTTAGGTGTCGTGTCGTTCACAGGCCCAGAGGCAATGATAGAAGCTCAGGCATGGCTCAAAACATGCGAGAAGATATTTGAAGGCTTAAAACTTGAAGATCACCGTAAGCGTTTCATGGCATCATGGATTTTGAAGGATGAGGCTCAGAATTGGTGGGAGACTGTTACAATTGGAGGTACTGATGCCGACATGTCTTGGAAAAAATTCAAAGAGATCTTTGACAAGAAATTTATTCCTTTATAAGAAGTCGAGCATCTTCACGATCAATTTGCTAACTTGCAACAAGGAGATAAGACTGTTTCTGTGTATGTGCGGAAATTTGAAGAGCTTTCACGATATGCTCCCGAATTAATTCAGGACCCCTTCCAGAAGATTAAAAGATTCATTAATGGCCTTTCAAGGAAGTATATTAACAGAGTGACTTGAGCTTCCATTTAACAAGGTGGTCGAGATGGCTTGTTGATATGAAGAAAAGGACAGGAATTCTCAGCAAGATCGGGAGAAGAATCAAAATAACAACAAGAGGAAACAACCTAACAAGAAGCCGGAGGCGAGCAACTCTTCAACTGCCAAGCCTCAAGGAAGTAAATAGGCCAAGGTGAGATGCTTTAACTGCCAGAAGATGGGACATTTTGATTACGAATGTAGAGCCCCAAAAAGGCCAAGGAGGAATGAGTCAGGGCCTAGTCAGAATCGCGGCCAGAATCCTCGGAATGCTCAGGAGTGCTTCAACTGCCATAAGACGGGGGCATTTTATCAGAAATCGTCCATTGCTAAATAAATCCAAGATGGATCATGTATACAATGGAGCGGCTGCACCAGCTTCTTCCTAAAGAGGAGGTAAACCCGATGTCTTGGGAGGTACCCTTACCATTAAGAATATCGTTGTTACAGTATTGTTTGACACTGATGCGTCATGTAGTTTCATTTCTAGTGACACAATTAAAAAGTTAAATTTGAAAACAAGAAATCTTAAAGAATCAGTTAGTGTCCATAATTTGATAGGAGGTTCTCTTATTCTCCGTTTATACTGTAGAGTGCCGATCTCCTATTCTTGTTACTAGTTCCCTATTAATTTGATCATCATGAATTTTTCCGAATTCAATGTTATTCTTGGACTAGATTGGTTAACAAGACTTGAGGCCGAAGTAAGATGTGCAAAAAGAATTGTTAAGGTTAAGACGAAGATTAGAAATATTATTATACCATGTCACGGCTCAGCAACTGATAGAAAAGAATTCTGGTCTTCTCTAGAAGTCACTCCTACTTCTATTGAGAATATTCCGGTTATCAAAGATTATGCGGATGTGTTTGAAGAAGTTGATAGCTTACCTCCCTGCAGAGAAATTGACTTCAAGATTGACTTAGTTATGAATGCAAGGCCAGTAGTGCATCCTATTCGGAGAATGACGCTGAAAGAAAAAGAGGAGTTGAACAATCAAACTAAACAGTTTTTGTGGAAAGGTCTGATCAGGCATAGCTTCTCAAATTGGGGTGCAGCAGTGGTGTTTGTCCTAAAGTCAGACGGTACTCTTAGACTATGTGTGGATTACCGTGACCTCAATAAGAAAACACTGAAAAACAAATATCCATTGTCGCGTATTGATGATCTATTATACCGCTTGAATGGAACACAAGTATTCTCTAGAATGGACCTAGCTACAGGTTTCCATTAATTACGCATTGCCGAAGAATGTGTTCCTTTGACAGCTTTTAGAGGTCCAGACTTATTCTATGAGTGGCTAGTAATGTTGTTCGGATTATGTAAAGTTCCAGCCTAATTTATCGATCTGATGAACAGAGTATTCCGGGATGTCTTGAATAAAGTCATGCTGGTTTTCATCGATGATATCTTAATATTCTTTAAATCCACTGCTGAGCATGAAAAGCAACTGAAAGAAGTTTTGGAAATTCTGAGAAAGAATGTGTTAAAAGCCAAATTCCTAAATGCATATTCTGGCAAGAAGAAGTGAAGTTCCTCGGTCATGTCATATCGAAGAAAGGCATTTCAGTAGACCCAGGGAAGATCTCATCCATTCATGATTGGAAGCAGCCTAGCACTCCTACAGAAGTCAGAAGTTTCTTAGGATTGGCTGGCTAATATAGGAAATTCGTTAAAGATTTTTCAAAGCTATCTTGTCCATTGACGAAGCTGACCAAGAGGCATACGAAGTTTAATTGGATACCTGAATGTGAGGCAGCCTTCCAAGAGCTGAAATTGTGGTTGACCACCGCTCCCGTGTTGACCATTATTGATGGCAACCAAGATTTGACAGTCTATACTGATGCTTCTATTGAACGTATCGGTGCGGTGTTAATGCAAAGAGGCCAAGTAGTTTCTTATGCTAGCCTTCAGTTGAAGCCGCATGAGAAGAGATACCCCACTCATGATCTTGAGTTGATGGCCATCGTGTTTGCTTTATTGATATGGAGGCACTAACTTTTGGGTGAGAAGTTCGAATTATATACAGATCATAAATCCTTGAAGTATCTGTTCACCCAAAGGGACTTGAATTTGAGGCAGCAACGTTGGTTAGAATTTCTTGCGGCCTATGATCTGGACATCTAATATACTCCATGGAAAGCCAATGTTGTACCCAATGCGCTCAGCAGAAAGAATGCGGACAACGCCAATCTTATCATCGCCAATCTTATCATTATGCCTACATTAATGGATAAGATCTCTGCTCTACAGAAAGACGATAAGTTTATTCAGATGATTAGAGAGCGAGTACGAAAGGGCGAAGCTTCAAGCTTCCAAATTGACAGCAAGGGGACTCTTAGACTGCAAGGATGAATCTGTGTGCCAGATATTCCTGAGCTAAAAAGGGAAGTTATGGATGAATGTCACAAATCAAAACTTAGCATCCATCCAGGAGTAAGAAAGATGTACCACGATCTTAAGTGCACATTCTGGTGGAAGGCGGTGAAGAGAGACATTTCCATATAAGTTGGCAGATGTTCCACTTGTCAACAAGTCAAAAGCGATCAACAGAAGCTCATAGGATTGTTGCAACCACTAGAGGTTCCAAGTTGGAAGTGGGATCAAATTTATATGGATTTCATTGATGGTTTGCCCCGAACCAGAAAAGGCAATGACATTATATGGGTGATTGCAGATCGTTTCACGAAGACCGCCCATTTTATTCTTGTCAGATCTAATAGAACAGCTCGAAGTCTGGCGCAGCTTTATTTCAGAGAGATTGTCAGACTACATGGCGTTCCCAGTAGCATTTTCAGTGATCATGATACGATATTTGCTAGTAAATTCTGGGAAGCATTCCAAGAGGAGCTAGGGACAAAGTTGAATCTGAGCACCGCTTATCATCCTCAAATAGATAGCTAGATTGAGAGTGTGAACTGTATACTTGAAGACTTGTTGTGAGCATGCATTATTGATTTTGGCGGGTCATGGGAAGATCACTTGCACTTGGTTGATTTCTCTTATAATAACAGTTACGAAACAAGCTTGCAGATGTCGCCGTTTGAAGCATTATATGACAGGCCATGCAGATCTCCCGCATGTTGGGTGGAACCAGGGTATCGGTTAATAATGGGGCCCAACATGATTCGTGAAGCATCGGATAAAATAAACTTCATTAAGAAGCGACTACTGATTCTCAGAGCCGACAGAAGAGCTATGCAGACGCACGAAGAAGGGATTTAGAATTCTCTGTTGGTGATTATGTATACTTGAGGGTTTCCCCACTGAGAGGTGTAGTTCGTTTTGGAAACATTGGGAAGTTGGCGCCGAGATTCATTGGTTCATTTCCTATTCTCGAAAGGATTGGAACTCTTGCTTATAAGGTGCAGTTGCCTGACTGGTTGCCAGGGGTGCATGATGTATTCCATGTGTCTCAACTCCGGAAGCATGTACATGATCCAGAATTGAATGTGGAGGAAGCAGCACAATAAGATTTGGAGATTACCCCGAGCTTAGCAGTAAGAAGGGAGCTAGTGAAAATTGTTGGCAAGGAAACTAGAATTCTGAGGAACAAGAGGATCCACTTAGTCAAAGTGCAGTGGAGCGGGGATCCTAGAGACTGTACATGAGATACTGAGGATAGCATCAAACTGGCTTATCCCAAGTTCAGAGTGGATATCTCCGAGTAGCTCTTGTGTTGAGGTACATCTATAATATTTTACATTTTCCGTTTTGTTTCCTACTTTTCTATTGTTTCATTTTCAGGGACGAAAAGTTTTTAAGTGGGGGAGATTGTAACAACCTGGAAAATCAGAACCAATTTAAATTTTGTATTTTAAGGAATTTTGTTAGAAAATGTGCCATAATTTAAAAATTCCATTTTTAAATAATATTAAAGCTATTAAAAATAGTCATTTTACAATCGACCTCCGTTTTAGACGAAACCATTTTTGTCGGATCCGGAATGACAAATTATCGCTAAGTTTAATTTTCCAAAAATTTTGGAATCAATGTGTGAGCGTGATATATTAAACTGTGTTTGATAATTTCTATTGAATTTAATCGATCGTTAAAAGAGCCATTTTTCAAACGGTCTCCAAATTTGACAAAATTAATTTTGTTAGGACCGTATCTTCAAAACATAGCCAGATTTATTTTTCGGGAATTTTTGGAGTCCGTATGTGGCTCCGGTAAATTAAAATGTACGATCAAATTAGATAAATAAATGATTTATATTTTAAATTAAAGAAAACAGACTGAAAACGATCGGTTGGGCTGATAGGACCTAGCCCATTATATCCGGAACGGGGACATTTGGGTAGAAACAACTCTCGTTGGGCTGAATTTGGAGCTGAAAAGGGTTAACGGGCTTAAAACTAATAATTAAGGGTTTTAATAATATTTTATTATAAATATCTAATCACAAATCCCTAATCCGTATTCTACAGCCGCCGCCCTTTCATTTCAATGGCCAGAACAACTCCTTTCTTCCTCCCTTAAATCCTTTTGATCCATACTATAAAACTCCAACCTCCTTTTGACTTTATTATAGAGAATTTCGTAGGCTTCGATTCCATATAGGGTTGATCAATAACCGTGGTGTATTCACGACGAACAGGAGCCCCGAAGTCAGCAGGTTTGCACCGCCGCCACACCCCCTTGGTGTGATCGAACGCCGCCGTGTGTGGTCCACCCTGGGCGCCTCCTGCTCCTCTTCGACACTATGGTGTTGGATCGTCGAGATATTAAGCGATTGGATCGAAAACTATAACTTTAGGGTTGAACAAAGTTGAAAAGGTGCGGCCTCTATCTGTAGAAGGAAGAAGAGAGGGTATTTTCTTTTTTTATTATTTAACTAATTAATTTAAAATTAATATTTACCTAAATAAATTCATAACTTACTCAAACACATTCAAAATTGGACGATTTCAGAACCGTTGAGATCGTGAGTCCGAGATCTACATTTCAGGACTGACTAAAACGAATTCGCAGCTGATCAGATTTTGGGAAAAAGTTCAAATCTGAATTATACAGGATTTAAAAAACTATGAAAATTTCATTTTTTTAATTAAAATTGATTAATTATGATTATGATTTTTCTTCCAATCCACTGTTAAAATTCTATTAGATGTTATACGTGATTTGATTTGGGATTGATGATTGATGTCGTTACGTAGATCTGTTAATTTGATGATTATTATGTTGAAATAAAATGGTTGAAAATGAATATATCATTTTTGTTATAATAAAATTGTTGAAAACAAATGTATCATTTTTGTTATTAAATAGTAAATACAAATAGACCATCTTTGTTGTAATAAAATGAGTGGAACAAAAACATCAATTTTTGTGGAAACCAAATAGTTGAAATGAAAAGGACATTTTGTTGTAAGAAAATAGTGAAACAAAAATATCATTTTTTTTAGTTGAAACAAAATTGTCATTCTTGTCAAAATATAATAGTTGGATTAAAATTATCATTTTTGTCAAATTAGAATAGTTGAATAAATTATCATTTTTGTCAAATTAGAATAGTTGAATTAAAATTATCATTTTTGTCAAATTAGAATAGTTGAATCAAAATTATCATTGTTGTCAAATTAGAATAGTTGAATAAAAATTATCATTTTTATCAAATTAGAATAGTTGAATCAAAATTAACATTTTTGTCAAATTAGAATAGTTGAATCAAAATTATCATTTTTGTCAATTTAGATTAGTTGAATCAAAGTTATCATTTTTGTCAAATTAGAATAGTTGAACCAAAATTGTCATTTTTATCAAAATGTAATAGTTGAAACAAAATTGTCAATTTGTTCAAAATGTAATAGTTGAAACAAAATTGTCATTTTTGTCAAAAATTAATAGTTGAAACAAAATTGTCATTTTTGTCAAAATGTAATAGTTGAAACAAAATTTTCATTTTTGTCAAAATGTAATAGTTGAAACAAAATTACATTTTTGTAAAAATATAATGGTTGAAAATTTTTTTACATTTTTATCAAAATATAATGGTTGAAAACAAAAATTACATTTTTGTCAAATAGAATGGTTGAAAACAAAAATTACATTTTTGTCAAAATATAATGGATGAAAACAAAAATTACATTTTTGTTAAATATAATGCTTGAAAACAAAAATTACATTTTTGTTAAATATAATGCTTGAAAACAAAAATTACATTTTTTTTAAATAGATTTGAGTTAAAACAAAAATAGCATTTTTGTTAAGTAGATTTATATCAAAACAAAAATAGCATTTTTGTTAAGTAGATTTGTGTCAAAACACAAATAGCATTTTTGTTAAGTAGACTTGTATCAAAACACAAATAGCATTTTTGTTAAGTAGAATTGTGTCAAAACACCAGTAACATTTTTGTTAAGTAGATTTGTGTTAAAACACAAATAACATTTTTGTTAAATAGATTTGTGTTACAACAAAAATATTCATTTTTTAAAAGTTAGAATTGTTAACAATATGAAATATCACTTTTATTCATTTTGTTAAAGTTAGAATTGTTAACAATATGAAATATCACTTTTATTCATTTTGTTAAAGTTAGAATTGTTAACAATATGAAATACCATTTTTATTCATTTTGTTAAAGTTAGAATTGTTAACAATATGAGATATCACTTTTATTCATTTTGTTAAAGTTAGAATTGTTAACAATATGAGATATCACATTTATTCATTTTGTTAAAGATAGAATTGTTAACAATATGAAATATCACTTTTATTCATTTTGTTAAAGTTAGAATTGTTAACAATATGAAATATCACTTTTATTCATTTTGTTAAAAATAGAATTGTCAACAAAAATGAATGAATCATTTTTAATCATTTTGTTGAAATAGGATTGTCAACAAAAATAAACGAATCATTTTTTATGCATTTTGTTGAAATAAAATTTGTATGCAAATCAAAGTGACATTCTTATTTTCAAAATATACAATAGAATTTGTATGCAAATTAAAAAGACATGTTTATTGTCAAACTATACAATAGAATTTGTATGCAATTTAAAGTGACATTCTTATCGTCAAAATATACAATAGAATTTGTATGCAAATTAAAGTGACATTCTTATAGTCAAAATATACAATAGAATTTGTATGCAAACCAAAGTGACATTATTATTGTTAATATATGCAATAGAATTTGCATGCAAATTAAATAGACATTTTCATTGTCAAACTATACAATAGAATTTGTATGCAAATCAAAGTGACATTTTTATTGTCAAATTATACATCAGAATTCGGGTACAAAGTAAAGAGACATTTTTATATGTTATGTTATGCATCAGAATTTGTATGCAAATTAAAATAAACATTTTTATGTGTCATGTTATATCGTGGAACTACATACAAATAAAAATATTTCTTTTTATTTGTTAAAGTTAAAAATAGAAATTGCATACAAATAATGAAAATAAAAATTATCTTTTTATTTGTCAGTAGCAAAGATGTTATGTGAATAAAATACATACTTATTTGCCATTAGAAACACGTAGAAATGAATGTAAATAAAATACATATTTATTTGACATTATGAACATGTAGATATGTTATGCTAATAAAAGATTCTTTATTTGGCATGTTAAACACGTTAGTGGAATCGTCGAATGGTTTATATTTATATATAATTATATATATATATATATATAAATTAAACGAATAGCGCGCGGTAGTTTGCGTTTCAGAATCGTAAATTTAAACAATTATACCGAAAGATCCGTCTGTTGGGTTTTCCCGAAACTGGAACTGTTAGGTCTGCTTTGGGAAGATCTTTCCAACGACATAAATTATGTTAAAATCCAACGGTTAGATTTCGAGAAACGTATAAATCAAATTTGGGAAAAACAGCGCCAGGGCCGCCTATTGACCCGAAGCGTCGTTAAATTAAATTGGGCTATTTTTATATAAATAAAAATGGCGATTAATCGTTATAAAATAACATTAACGATATGAAATGATATAAATTATATATATCCAAGAATTATTTGAAAAGACAAAGTTCAATCTCATTTCAAATAATTATACGACGATTTAAATCGAAGATATTGAAGACGGTGATTGAAAACCTATGACAACCCGGATTCCGCCAAACCGAATTTTTCAAATTCCATCCATCGAGACCCGAGTTGGGTGCTCTGGTATCCTACAGAAAAAGACAGAGATAAAGAAACATGTCAGAACTTGTAAAGCATCTCACATCGAAGGAAATAAAATATAATATATTCAAAAATAGCTTTACCTTATATATCATACTGTCTAACCAGTATCCAAAGCTATACCATCTCTGTCATGAACCTAACCTGGAAGTATGTAATGAGGAGGGGGGTAGAACATAAGTTCTAGTGACTGGACTTAGAATAAACTTCTCTATAATCCTACATATACCGTTCATTTATATTTTCTTGCTTATTAGGTTATTTGCGATATTAGCTCTCTAGGCTATACTCATGTCCTACTAGTAGGTTAACCTAATACAACGTATATTTAGATACCCCAAACTCGTATAATCCTTTCCATGTATATATACAGTCCCTTGCCGTATGTCGTACGGGCTTCATCATGTAAATCTATATTACTTTAGTGTAGTGCCACCATTCTCGAAATCGTTTGGACTGCCACTCTCGATCTTGCTAGATTCTGTGTATCATCTAGATCTAATCTAAGGTTTACTATCGAGCGCTTCCTAGATTCAACCAGGGTTTAAGCTACCCATGGCAACTGGGGTTAATGCTACCTATTGAACGCTTCTCGGATTCAGGGTTTACGCGACCTATGTCCAACTAGGGATTATGCTACCTATCGAACGATGCCCCCTAGTCTAGTACACACTACCCAGAGCGATATATGTTCCTAGATTTTCCCCACGTACGTGTCATGAATCGTTATCGATGTCTAGTTGCACATGTCCTCTGTATGTGCGGCCCGAGTCCCGTGGCAGGGCTAACCAAGAAACAAGGAACTCGGTCGGGAGCTTTAAGTTATCTTCCGATGCAGATTCTAAGGTGTGTTTTTATCTGTGTGTGGCTATGGTCCCACTTGACCACTCCCTCAACTATTGAAAGGCACCTAAGAAAATCAAGAATGAGAAATATACGCAGGCCCCCTATGCCCCCACAAACCTATTGGCCAGACCTCACCTATAACTAGATAGCAAGCATATGGTCTATTGGAGTTCTCCGCCTTTCCGCTTCACGTACTCAATTGAATCAAGATGGTAGGTAGACGACGATGTGCTATCAAAGGGCTAAACAAGATATCGCCGCCTCACGCTGGTCCATCCTAGTCTTTAGGTTGCTTATATTGCAACCAAGTCATACTCTTGGTTCTTCTAACGCAGACCTTAACCTCAGTGAGCCCAGGAGAATCATCTTCAACCTCACAGAGCGATACCAAGAGTACTCTCACGTCCCCTCGAAGCCGCGTGCTTCGTAACCCAGACCGTTGGAGCTTTCTTCATGATCAGACGGACATTCGCTCCTTCTCGTGTTCTACTTGGCTTCCTTGACTAAGGTTTACTACGTAGTTCTCTTAATCGTTCGTTTTCTTAACTAAGGTTTATAACTTAGTCCTCTTAACTAAGGTTTATTACTTAGTTCTATTTCTCGTTATTTACTTAGTTCTCTTAACTATGGTTTATTACTTGGTTCTCTTAACCAAGGTTTGATACTTAGTTTCTGTTACTTAGTTCTCTTTAACAAAGGTTTGTTACTTAGTTCCTTTTAACTAAGGTTTACCAATGAATTCAAGCATGACTTAAGTTCTCTTTATCAAATGATAGCTTACGGGTGTTTTCCCACGTTTCCAGCTTAGATTAACTTATTTCATGGTATAAATCGTCCCACCCTTCGAGTCTAGTATTTCATCTTAAGTCATATTCATTTGTTATCCCTAGGATAAGTTTATCGATTATTTAATCTTATCATTCCCCACTTCTCCTTGCTTTGGTACTGTTATATTGGTTAAGTTTGCCCATGTGTCCAAGTTGACTTAAACCCAATCACGTATTCAATTCAGCCCATGTACCATGCCAAATTGGTTAAGTGTTCTCTATCAGTTCATGTTGACTTAACCCACCCATATATCATGTCAAATTGGTTAAGTGTTATCTCATCTTCCTTATCGTTTCCTATAACTTATCGTGTCCCATAAGTTATAATTTCCACCTATTATCCTTTCTTGCCTTATTCAAGTTTATTCATAATAGGTTATTTATCATTCACCATTTCTGGTCATTAATTTTAGATTTGACTTAACCCTCCCATTTACTTAACCCGTTACTTAAACTTTACCCAATTCAATTAATTTATGAAACCATTACGGGTCCCATTTGGTTAAGCATATCTAAATTTTTGTTTCACATGTCACCCATGTCCCACTTAACCCCCTTTATTATAGTTTCCATGTCTTACACATGTCTTACTACGGTTAAGTCTACCTTAGTCTTGTTTTACATCACATGTCTTACAACTGTTAAGTCCACATTAGTTATGCTTTACATGTCATTTATATCACCCACTTAACCCTCTAACCATACCCATGTCACCCACATGTCTTATTATGGTTAGTATTTCTTAATTTATTTATTATGTCGTAACGATGTATGACCTCTCACATTAGACGTCCGTTCGTGGCTGCTGGATTTGTCGGGCGGTTTCGGGCAGTCTTACACCACAAAAACCTCGTGTTATAAACCGTTATGCCTCTAGTTCTTGCCATTGACCTCTCACATTAGATGTCCGCTTGTGGTTGGTGGATTTGCCGGGCGGTTCCGGGCAGTCTTACACCACAAACGCGCCTAACCTCATGTCATAGGCATTCATTAACAATCATCTTTCACCCAAACCCCAAATTCATGTCATGTGTTCTAAATTCAACTTAATTACAATTCGTTTTTATGCCTATTTCCAATTTGTCATTAATTACACCAATTACATAATAGTTAGCCAAATTTCATATTACCCAAATTATCCAATTATAGCCAAATTCACCAATTACATGTTATTCAACCCCAAACATGCCAATATCCAATTATACCCAATTTTATAATCAAAATTCATAGTTGCTCACTATTCAGCATAGATTCATGTTTCCAAAGCATACCCAAAGATTTATTATTGAAATACGCTCCAAAATTCCCAATTCGACTTTATTTCATTGAATAATCTCAATATACAATTCGCCAGTTGTCCCAATATTTGCAATAATAATTGTTATGCCACAATCCCCAAATTACGGATTATATTCCTTGATTGCATAAAATAAATTTTGCCCCAATATTCCCATATTTCAATCGCATGTATGTATAATAACATTTCGTCTAGGTTCGAGATAACCTAGATCCAAAAATAAAAAGGGGAAGGAGAATAAAAGGACAATTATTATAACATGAATCTTGAATTGAATTTATATTTGGGGAATTACGAACGGTAATAATACTATTATGCAACAAATTTATTGTAATTCCACTCACATAGACTGGATTGGAGAAATAAACAATTTGTTGTTGAAGTAGAAATGTTGATTTAACTTTCTTATTTGATTTTTGGTGAAGAGCATGAATTGTTGATGAAGAACTTTGCTACTTGATTTGATTAAACTCCAAAGCTGATGAAGAACTTGCAATTTAATTTAGAGTTTTGGGGCGGCGACTATGTTTGGTTGAAGTTTGGCAGCATGGAGGCATCAGAAGGAATTGTTTATGAATTAGGTTAGGACTAGGCACTATTTTATAGGTGTAGAGAGTGTTTTAGAGCCATTAGATCGCCCTAGAAGCCATCCGGTCCGTCCAGGACATCAAAAATCGTCACTGCCCAGATCTGGAAAAAATAAGGGGGAGGTCGACCCCCAGGTCGACCTCCCTGGTTAGGTCGACCCCCAGGTCGACCTGCCTGGGTATTTCCCTATGTAAATTCTGAATTTTTGTTGAATCTTCCGAATGCCATAACTCTTTCATACGGAGTCTGATTTTCGAAAACTTGGACTCTATTCCAAGAAGAATTCCGAGATGAACGCAATGGTGATGTCAGTTTTACATAATTCCTGATATTTAAATTAAGTATCCTTATCTTATTATCTTCTCCGTTACACACACTGTTATTGAATCAATTTTTCCTTTTCTTCCATGTATTAATAAATTTTCGTTATACATCACCATTATTTACCCATCTATGCGTATATACATATTTGTATATTTTTAATTATATTAAAAATGCCGGTGTTACATTCTCCCACCCTTAAAGAATTTCATCCCCGAAATTCAATAAGAGTAAAATAGATAATCCCTCGCAATATCCATCCATCAAGTGTAATAACCCGAAAATCCGAGCCAATTTAAAATTTTTATTTTGGCAATTTTAACGAATTTTGATTATTTAAAATGAACTATTTTAAATAAAAACGACGAGAAATTTATTTTGAATAGAATAGAACGTACATATTTATTCGAATCGTCGTTAAAATATAAATATTTATTTATATATATAAAAGGAATTGAAAATGGCGCGGTAGTTCAATAATTCGATTTCAAAATTCAAATGAAGGTACCGGGTGCAATATAAACCGGATTTTAGCGAAACCAGAAATAATGGAATCTAATTGAGAATATCTTTCCAAAGAATCCGAAAAATTGAAAATTCATAGCGGGGATAAAAAGTTATGCCCAGTTGAAAATTCAGAATAGTCGCTATGGAATTCTGGCCCTTAAAAATGGCCATTTTGCAAACGACCTCAGATTTCTACGAAACCACTTTTGTTGGATCCGCAATGTCAAATTATTGCTAGGTTTCAAATTTCATAATTTTTCGAATCAATATGTGAGTGTAGCAAAGGAAAACGCATTTGACCAGCTTAAGTTGATTTTAATCGACTGGAAAATGGCCATTTTTCTAACGGTCTCAGAATTCGACGAAACTAGTTTTGTTAGGACCGTATCGTCAATACGAAGCTAGAAAATATTTCTTGGGAATTTTTAGAGTTAGTATGTGACCCCAGTAAATTGAAATGCGCGTTCAAATTCAATATATAGAGTTATATGTTGATTTTGACGAAAACTGATCGAAATGGTCGAATCAGCCTACGATACATATCCCATTGTGTTCGGAATGGGGGTAATTAGCTATGGACGACAGTCGTTGGGCTATATTTTGATTTCGAATGGAAAGGGTAACTTTTAAGAAATTAAAATAATGAAATAAAATAAAAAAGTATATACTAGGCCCTCCCCTTTAATCTCCCCCCTCCCCCCGCCCCCCGTTATTGTTCACTACAAAAGAAATAAAAAAAGAAAACAAAAAAAACCGTTCCCCAGCCCACCGACGACCTCGTCGCGCGCCACCCCGGTGGAAGCGCCACCGCACTCTGATCTCCCCCTATCTCGCGTTGCCCTCTCTCCCTTCTTTTGCCGTTGAAATCCCCTCATCAATTGATGTGCTTCGATCGTGAAAGCCCCACCGCCCCCTACCCTGAACGCCGACGACCGCTAAGGGAGGACCCCACTCCGACGTAGCAACCCCCGGTAGCCCTCCAATCTCGCAGAACCCCCTCTTCTCGACAGTGATCTCTAGTTCTAAGAAAGGTGAGAGTTTTATTTGTTTTGCTTAAGTATAATTAATTTAAAATATATGATTCTTATGAATGGAAAGTATATGATTTTTGTGAAGGAAAAAATACAATCTTTTATATTATAGAAGTATAAAAATATAATCTTTTATATTGTAAAAGTATAAAAATATAATCTGTTATATTGTAAAACAATAAAAATGTGATTTTTATAACGATGATATAAAAATTCGATCTTTATATATGAAGTAGAAATATAAAAATATAATTTTTATATAGAATGAAGCGTCGGAAAAAAAATATGAAGAAGAAATAAAAATATGATTTTTATTTATTTGAAATGAAGCAATAAAAATATAATTTTTATATTTGAACAGTGTGAAAAGAACTGCATTGGAATTTTAAACAGATCCAGACAGTTCAGCAGTTCAACAGCAAAGCACGGCAAGGTGGAACCCTCTGTTAGAACTTCTCACTTTTAATTTAATTTCTAGTTAAAAATATATACTAGGATGCAAAAGGTGTTTAGTAGCACCCGACACCCGTCGTCCACAGACTATGGACGGCTTGTATGCTTGTTTGTTTGATTTTGATGTGTAGTTGATTGATGTGTGATTTGATGTGAAATGAAATAACATATTTATATAGTTAAAAATATTTTATAGTTGAAAATAGAATTTTTAACTTGTATTTAAAATGAAATAAATATAAACAAATTGAAGGATTTGTTTATATACACACATTTGACTGATATTGATTGGGACGATAAATTTTACACATCGCCCAACTACACAAATAAAATCTGTGTTTGATTGTTTGAAAACCCTACACGGGTATTGGGATGATATATGACATACACTAGTCCCAATAATTAGCTGTATGTCAATCGATTGATTGACAGGCTGTTATAAGCGTTAAATATTTATATTTGATGCTTGTACAGTGTAGAACGCACTCTGGATGATGGTTGATTATTTGTCGTTGTTATTTTATACATGTGTTGTAGAAAATCCATATAATTATTATTATATGGTAATTGATTGGGCCTCATTCCAGTTTGGAAATAGAATATTTGAAATAGAATACTTGAAATAGAAATATATGAAGCCATGTTGATTAAATTTACGCCATTTTGACGTGAACAATATTTATATCGATTTTATTCATTTTATAATGAACATCGAAAGTGATTTCAAAATCTGATATTTTGAAAAGAATTGAAATTCGAATTAAATTGAAAAGAATTGAAATTCGAATTAAATTAAAAAGAATTGAAATTCGAATTAGATTGAATTAGAATTGAAATCGTTTTGGAAATGAATTCGAATTGAAATTGAATAGAATTGAATTCGAATTGAAATTGAATTGAATTGAATTCGAATTGAAATTGAATAGAAATGAATTCGAATTGAAATTGAATAGAAATGAATTTGAATTGAAATTGAATAGAAATGAATTTGAATTGAAATTGAATAGAAATGAATTTGAATTGAAATTGAATTGAAAATCGATTTGAATTGAAATCAATTTGAAATGAATTTAAAACGAATTTGTAAGGGAAAAATTCAATTTTGATTTGATTTTGAAATGAAGTTGAAATCATTTTGAAAACGAATTTTAAATGATTTATAGAATACGTTTTAAAAGGAAATCGACGAAGTATATATTATATATAATATATATATAATATAATGGCCGAATAGAACGCGCCGTGCCACGGCAGTTCGCGAATTTCAACCATTGACTTCGAATGGATATTGCCGGAGATTCGACCGTCGGATTCTCCTAAAACCGGGACCATTGGGTTCGTATCGAAAAGAGCTTTCTAACGAATATTAGAAATTTGAGATGTAACGGTTGGATTTGGGATTATGTCCAAATCAAATTTGAAAAACGTCGTTGTAAGTGCAGTTCGATGGCCGTTAATGGAAATCGACTGTACGGGCCTGGATAAAATGATTAAAAATAGTAATAATTTGTGTAAAATCATAATAAATGATTTGGGAAGAATTGGGATGAAAAACTCCATATTTGAAAAGATAAAAATAGATTTTTATCGAAATGAACTAGTTTTGAACTAGAATTATAATTCTATTTATTTTTAAATAAATAAATTGAATTTGAAAAAGGTTTTAGAAGTAACCATAATTTCCAATAATTGAATTGGAGTGGATTTGAATCGAAATTGTCTTCGGAATATTTCGATGTTGGATTTCGTGATGATACAGATATTGTTATGGGAATTTGAAAGATATATTAATATCATCATTTCCAATACGATATTTGTTGGTCGTAGAATTTGATATTGAATATAAGCAGATATATTTTCTACTCAGAGCCTTGTATTTAATATCAAATAGGATTTGGGTTTGTCGTGAATGGTGTCTTCATTAACACTGTTCTTAAGCCCAGTTGAGAAAAAGATTAAATCTTTTTATTTAGATTTAATGAAGTGTACCAATTAAATAATATTTAATTGGAATTGAATTGGTGTAGATCTTTGGGTTTATCGTGAACAGTGTTTTAAATAACACTTGTTCTTTAACCCGATAATTAATGGAATGTGATTTTGTGTTTATCGTGAACCGTGTTTTAAATGACACTGATTCTTTAACCCAGTTAAATATTAAAACTAAGTGGAGTTTTAATGAATCTTTAATTAGACTGAAAAGATCGAGAATGGAGTATCACCAGTTTTACTCCAGGCGATAGTTAAATCATTAATTAGATTTGAACGTGAAATGGTAATTGAATTTACCGATAACACCGTGGTGTTAGATATGAAGTATTACCAGTTTTACTTCATGGGATGAATAGGTTGGGATTGGGAAATAAAATAAATGATTACTTCGGTGTGGTTCGCTAATCCCGACTAGTTTGAATTGATATTCAAAAAGAGATTAAAGAATAAATTTAAAGAATTTATCTTTGATAAAATTAATGGGAACCTTTACCAAAATATAAGAATATTTGAATAAAAGAATATTCTGAATAGGAATGAAGCGTATGTTCTGTTTGTGTAAAACTTGTTTATTATATACGCGAGTTATTCAGAAAGACCGGGTTTATCCCATTCTGAATAACTGATTCGACGTGGTGTCGAAGATGAAGACCGGAGGTCTTCACGTCGTTTGGGTGATTACTGATGATTTTGATTGGGCCGTACACCCAAGAGGAGGGAATCAGTTGGTGGTCGTCTATACGTACTTGGAGATCGATGGATAAGCGGGGTACTAGGTGCCTCCGGTTTCGTTCAGACCCAGAACGGACTTGTAAATGGACTGTGTGTCTGACATCGGATATCATTCTGCGTGATTGATAGATATCGGTTGCATGGAGTGGTTTGCCTGTGTGGCATGCTAAGATGCAAATGATCAAGGCTTCTGTTGAAAAGCAAATTCTTGTGGTTGATGATCAAAGCATGGCCTTTGTGGCGTAGCTTTGAGTAGCGTAGATTCGCGAGCCTCACACCCCGGTTGTGAACCAGAAACGGGAGAGGACCTCAGGGAGGGCATGCGTTTCCTTCTAGCTAGAAGTGGTGTCAGTGGTTTTACATGCCCTGACGAGTTTGACTTATGTGGTTGTTGGTTTGCGAGGCGCCTCGGATATATCGGTCGATCCGGGACAGATGGAGTCATTCATTGGCTCATTTACGCCCCATAGAGCGGGGAAACGCAGTGTTCAGGAATTTTAATCCACATCGGTGGACCGGCCCTGTCGCTCCAAAGGCTTGACTGAGTACTTGCCCGAGACATGGGCTAGATTGTCTCGAATTCGGTAGAGGACGATCCCTTGCCTCGGTTCATAGATGGAAATCCAATTTCCAAATACGTGACGTTTCGATTTTAGTTGTAATCCTATATATGGCGACATAGTGGGATGGGGTGCTTATGCCGTCTATGATTGATACTTATGATTTGAAATTGTTTTTATCACTATACACCTATAGTACTATCAAAATAATTTGTTTTAAATGTATCAAGTATTCTTTGGCTATTATAAGGTAAAAACCCTATCCTCCGGCTTGCGTTGCATTGTGTGATGGGACCTCGGTCTTATAATAGCTTCATTATTTCTTTATTTTGCATTGCGTTGTTGTTTTATGCACTGGTATTCTTGGGAGGAAACCCGTTCCGTGTTATACGGCGTGGTCCCTTGATTTACCTAACTTTAAAATTAAGATTTATAACTGTTTTAGTTCTCACACCAGTCACATGGCTGACCTGGAGTTTATTGTTTTAACCTAAACTCTGGGTGCCCTTATTTACGACACGTGAAGCTAGTAGTTTTGGTTTTGCAGATTTATATTCACAGGAACCTGGTTTGCAGCTGGAACGATATCCGGCAAGCTTTGTATCCGTGTATCTTCTTCAGTTGCATTTTGTATTATTTTCCACTGCTATGTAATCTCTGATATTTTTCTGTTGTGTAATATTCATTTATACTCTGTATATTCTTGTATTCTGATGGAATTGTTGTAATTAACAATGAAATGTTCTTCCGTCTGCGTTCTAATTTGTCGTGTTCTCAAAACAATCAGGCATTTCGAACGATCTGGGTCGGTTTAGCGACTGATTCGAATCGAGCGAAATTCCCGGTCGTTACATCAAGTGTGCATCCAATTGTTGCAAACATTGTGCACATGTGCAAAGTGAGATACATCGTAGTAAAGTATGCCTAATTTGGATCCACCTATATGTATGCAAATTTTAAAAACTCTTTCAAAACATGATGCTCACATCCTAAATATACTTGCAGTTCTATATGAATGCAATATTCTTGAAAAATCAAAATATTTTTCATCCAAGTTTTCCCATACTCTTATAGAATAAGAGCATAGTTCACCCAATTATCGCATCCAAATCCCTACCACCCATCATTAAATTCGAAATTTAGAAAAATCTAATTTTCCAAATTCGATTTCTTATGTTACGAAAAGGTATAAAATCGAGAAATTCACATCCTCCGTTTTTCTTTTCTAATCGTACTTGGATCTTTATATGACTATTCTATGATTATTTCCTACTTTCCTATCCAAGTACAACCACATAAGAAAGCTTCCTTTTGTCTTTTAACTTATTTTGGAAGAAAAAACTTCATATTTATTCATCTTTTTCTTAAGATCTTTATTTTCTTTTCCCGTCACGTTTGTTGCTTTACTGAATTTATTGTTTCTTGTTAGTTAGGCTATTCTCTTGCTTAGTTTATTTGACTTACTCCAATTACTTAAGTTTATTATTTCAAATAAGCTTTTTTTGTCTTCAACTCAAACAGCATCCTACACAGCTACTACTACGGGCCAAGAATCTTAGGACTTTGTCATCTCAGACAATTGCGAGTCCACACAACAGGGTCTACCCACTTACTTGCCCTTTACTACTTAGTAGTCACTACTAGTCCTTGCTCTGTATTACTAGCCTATCCTTTTTATTTTTATTAAGCAACAAACCAAGGTTTCTCAATGCTTATGCATTCTACGGGAACTTTTTATTAGTTTAATATTAGCTAATCCCTGACTGTAAATTGGCAAGAGAGTAACTCCCTAAATATCAACCCCGAGGACCGAAATCAACATCAGATTGATACTCATAGAATCACTTCAACTCAACCAATTCCCAATTGGTTCTAATGATTTAACTCATAGCCTTAACTTTCTCTTGTTCTTTTCTAGGCACTAATCCTTACCTACTCCATTCTTTTTTTAAAAACATTGTTTGGCCTCCTTTCTTTTCATTACGTTTTCCTTTCAAAAATTAAAAGTGTTGAAACTTCATTTTCTTTTCCAAAACTTATTTTTTCCAAACCATAAAAAAATATCAAAATAAAAATGCAAAACATTTTTCTCTTTTTTTTTCAAATCACAAAACTGGAGTAGACAAGGACAACTATCGAGCTTACACTGTTTCTAATTTAACTATTCGCTATAAGGTGCAGACATCTATTCTATTCCTACAACTTATTTTGTCCACCCAACAAAATTTCTTTGTAAATCGATAATCAAAATTTATTGTTAAAGAATATAATTTCTTTTACAAAAAGCAACACTTTCTTTTCAATCCTTTCATATATGAAAATTAGCGAGCTATACATGCTCTATAATATGCACCTTTTCATGAGAGAATTATTTTAAAACAAGAAATCATTGTTTTACACAATATACCCCACTGTACTTTAAAAACCCAACATGCACTAAATAATTTCTCAAATGTCAAAAATACTTTTAAGATTAAAACTGGAAAAACACCAAAAACTCTTTTACAAATTCAAGTTCATAAAAGTTTATTATTGGGTTAGACTCAAAGTGGGTCTTTCAACTCAACTAGGCTTTCCTAGGCACTTTCCAAACCAATTCTCTCAACTATATATATATATATATATATATATATATTCCTAATCCATTTTTCACATTTTAACCTTTTTCTAATTTATAAGGTTTCACTTCTAAACCCACTACTCTGAAATAATAACATTCCAGTTTTAATTTCATGGGACACTTTCTTTCTCGAATACCAAATCATATTGTACACTTTCCAACCAAACCACCTAAGGGTCTCAAAAATTTCTATGTTTATTACTTTAGTGTACAAACTAGATATCCCAACTCTTTTCATTTCTAGTGGGCTACTATATGGATCTAGGTTTATATATATAATATATTTATATTTTTTAAAAAAAATTACAAATACGTTCAATCATTATCGCCCTAAGATCACTAAACCGAGGCTCTGATACCAGACGTGACAACCTGGATTTCGACATACCGAATTTTTCAAATTTTATCCATCGAGACCTGAGTTTGGTGCTCTGGTATCCTGCAGAAAAAGACAGAGATAAAGAAACATGTCAGAACTCGTAAAGCATCTCACATCGGAAGGAAATAAAATATAATATATTCAAAAATAGCTTTACCTTATAATCATACTGTCTAACTAGTATCCAAAGCTATACCATCTCTGTCATGAACCTAACCTGGAAGTATGTAATGAGGAGGGGTTCAGAACATAAGTTCTGGTGACTGGACTTAGAATAAACTTCTGTATAATCCTACATATACCGTTCATTTATATTTTCTTGCTTATTAGGTTATTTGCGATATTAGCTCTCTAGGCTATACTCATGTCCTACTAGTAGGTTAACCTAATACAACGTATATGTAGATACCCCCAACTCGTTTAATCCTTTCCATGTATATATACAGTCCCTTACCGTATGTCGTACGGGCTTCATCATGTAAATCTATACTACTTTAGTGTATTGCCACCATTCTCGAAATCGTTTGGACTTCCACTCTCGATCTTGCTAGATTCCTTGTATCATCCAGATCTGATCTAAGGTTTACTATCGAGCGCTTCCTAGATTCAACCAGGGTTTACGCTACCCAGGGCCACTGGGGTTTATGCTACCTATTGAACGCTTCTCGGATTCAAGGTTTACGCGACCTAGGTCCAACTAGGGATTATGCTACCTATCGAACGATGCCCCCAAGTCTAAGACACACTACCCAGAGCAATATATGTTCCTAGACTTTCCTGATGTACGTGTCGTTAATCGTTATCGATGTCTAGTTGCACATGTCCTCTATATGTGCGGCCCGAATCCCGTGGCAAGGCTAATTAAGAAACACGGAACTCAGTCGGGAGCTTTCAGTTATTTGTCGATGCAAATGCTAAGATCTGTTTTTAACTGTGTGTGGCTATGGTCCCACTTGACCCCTCACTCAACTAATGAAAGGCACCCAAGAAAATCAAGAATGATAACTATACGTAGGCCTCCTATGCCCCACAAACCTATTGGCCAGACCTCACCCATAACTAGATAGCAAGTATATGGTCTGTTGGAGTTATCCGCCTTTCCGCTTCACGTACTCGATTGACTCAAGATGGTAAGTAGACGACGACGTGCTATCACAGGGCTAAACAAGATATCGCCGCCTCACGCTAGTCCATCCTAGTCTTTAGGTTGCTTATATTGCAACCAAGGCATACTCTTGGTTCTTCTAACGTAGACTTTAACCTCTTTGAGCCCAGGCGGATCATCTGCAACCTCACAGAGGGATACCAAGAGTGCCTTCATTTCCCCTCGAAGACGCGTGCTTCATAACCCAGATCGTTGGAGCCTTCTTCATGATCAGACGGACGTTCGCTCCTTCTCGTGTTCTACTTGGCTTCCTTGACTAAGGTTTACTACTTTGTTCTCTTAACTAAGGTTTACAACTTAGTTCTCTTAATCATTCATTTTCTTAACTAAGCTTTACAACTTAGTCCTCTTAACTAAGGTCTATTACTTAGTTCTCTTTCTCGTTATTTACTTAGTTCTCTTAACTAAGGTTTATTACTTGGTTCTCTTAATCAAGGTTTGATACTTAGTTTCCGTTACTTAGTTTTCTTTGACTAAGGTTTGTTACTTAGTTCCTTTTAACTAAGGTTTACCAATGAATTCAAGCATGACTTAAGTTCTCTTTATCAAATGATATCTTATGGGTGTTTTCCTACATTTCCAGCTTAGATTAACTTATTTCATGGTATAAGTCGTCCCACCCTTCGAGTGTTGTATTACATCTTAAGTCATATTCATTTGTTATCCCTAGGATAAGTTTATCGATTATTTAATCTTATCATTCCCTACTTTTCCATGCTTTGATACTGTTATACTGGTTAAGTTTGCCCATGAGTCCAAGTTGACTTAACCCCCAATCACGTATTCAATTCAGCCCACGTACCATGCCAAATTGGTTAAGTGTTCTCTATCAGTTCATGTTGACTTAACCCATCCATATATCATGTCAAATTGGTTAAGTGCTATCTCATCTTCCTTATCGTTTCCTATAACTTATCTTGTCCCATAAGTTATAATTTCCACCTATTATCCTTTCTTGCCTTATTCAAGTTTATTCATAATAGGTTATTTATCATTCCCTATTTCTTGTCATTAATTTTAGATTTGACTTAACCCTTACATTTACATAACCCTTTACTTAAACTTTACCCAATTCAATTAATTTATGATACCGTTACGGGTCCTATTTGGTTAAGCATATCTATATTTTTGTTTCACATGTCACCCGTGTCCCACTTAACCCCCTTTATTATAGTTTCCATGTCTTACACATGTCTTACTACGGTTAAGTCTACCTTAGTCATGTTTTACATCACTTGTCTTACAACAGTTAAGTCCACATTATTCATGCTTTACATGTCATTTATATCACCAACTTAACCCTCTAACCATACCCATGTCACCCACATGTCTTATTATGGTTAGTATTTCTTAATTTATTTATTATGCCGTAACGATGTATGACCTCTCACATTAGACGTCCGTTCGTGGATACTGGATTTGTCGGGCGGTTTCGGGCAGTCTTACACCACAAACGCGCCTAACCACGTGTCATAAACCGTTATGCCTCTAGTTCTTGCCTTTGACCTCTCACATTAGACGTCCGTTTGTGGTTGCTGGATTTGCCTGGCGGTTCCGGCCAGTCTTACACCACAAACGCGCCTAACCTCGTGTCATAGGCATTCATTAACAATCGTCTTTCACCCAAACCCCAAATTCATGCCATGTGTTCTAAATTCAACTTAACTACAATTCATTTTTATGCCTATTTCCAATTTGTCATTAACTACACCAATTACATAATAGTTAGCCAAATTTCATATTACCCAAATTCACCAATTACATGTTATTCATACCCAAACATGCCAATTTCCAATATCCAATTATACCCAATTTCATAATCAAAATTCACAGTTGCGCACTATTCAGCATAGATTCATGTTTCCAAAGAATACCCAAAGATTTATTATTGAAATACGCTCCAAAATTCCCAATTCGACTTTATTTCATTGAATAATCTCAATATACAATTCGTCAATTGTCCCAATATTTGCAATAATAATTGTTATGCAACAATCCCCAAATTACAGATTATATTCCTTGATTGCATAAAATAAATTATGCCCCAATATTCCCATATTTCAATCGCACGTATGTATAATAAGATTTCGTCTAGGTTCGAGATAACCTAGAGCCAAAAATAAAAACAGAAGGAGAATAAAAGGAAAATTATTGTAACATGAATCTAGAATTGAATTTATAACTGGGGAATGACGTACGGTAATAATACTATTATGCAACAAGTTTACTATAGTTCCACTCACCTAGACTGGATTGGAGAAATAAACAATTTGCTGTTAATGCAGAAATGTTGATTTAACATTCTTATTTGATTGTTGGTGAAGAGCATGAATTGTTGATGAAGAACTTTGCTACTTGATTTGATTAAACTCCAAAGCTAATGAAGAACTTGCGATTTAATTTAGAGTTTTGGGGCAGCGGCTATGTTTGGTCGAAGTTTGGCAGCATAGAGGTGTCAGAAGGTATTGTTTATGAATTAGGTTAGGTCTAGGCACTATTTTATAGGTGTAGAGAGTGTTTTAGAGCCATTAGATCGCCCTAGAAGCCATCCGGTCCGTCCAGCACACCAAAAATCGTCACTGCCCAGATCTGGGAAAAATCAGGGGAGGTCGACCTCCTTATGTTGGTAGACCCCCAGGTCGACCTTCCTAGGTAGGTCGACCTCCAGGTCGACCTTTAGGTCGACCTGCCTGGGTATTTTTCTATGTAAATTATGAATTTTTGTTGAATCTTCCGAAGGCCGTAACTCTTTCATACGGAGTCCGATTTTCGAAAACTTGGACACTATTCCAAGCAGAATTCCGAGACGAACACAATGGTGATGTCCATTTTACTTAATTTCTAATATTTAAATTAAGTATCCTTATCTTATTATCTTCTCCGTTACACACACTATTATTGAATCAATTTTTCCTTTTCTTCCATGTATTAATAAATTTTCATTATACATCACCATTATTTACCCATCTATGCGTATATACATATTTGTATATTTTTAATTATATTAAAAATGCGGGGTGTTACATTCTCCCATCTTTAAAGAATTTCGTCCCCGAAATTCGATAAGAGTAAAATAGATGTACTTGTTGATTGTCCGGATAAGCGGACACCTCTCTTCTATATTGAACATACGGGGCGAGGAATAAGGTGTCTCCGGTTTTGTTCAGACCCAGAACGGACTTGTAAACGGATGTGTGCCTGACATTGGATTTCATTCCATGTAAATTGATTTCTATTTAATATATATCTGTTTGGTGGAAGAGAATTTATTCTCTTACTTAACACCCTTCTCTAAGACGCACAAGCTCAGAGGTTATATATTGATATTTATTGACCTCATGGCGTGGATTGTCAATGTGGCATGCCAAGATGCAAATGATCAAGGCTTTTGTTAAAAAGCAGAGCCTTGTGGTTGATGATTAAAGCACTGCCTGTTTAGGAGTAGCTTTGTGTAGAGCGGAACTTCGCGAGCCTCACACCCCGGTATGAGTCAAAAACAGGATCTTGACTGCAGGGAGTGCACACGTTTCTTTCTAGCTAGAAGTGGTGCCATCGGATGGAGCCCAGAACTCTTTACTTATGTGGATGACGGATTACGAGACCTCAGTTATATTGGTCGATAGTGACCAATTGATAGCTTCAATAGGACCGAGAAATGTCTGTTCAGACATAATTAATCCACTAAAGTATTTATGGACTGACCCTGAAGATCCAAGGGTTGCCCGTAGATGTGATCTTGAGACATTTGCTAGAGTGTCTTGAATTGGTGAGGTGCTATCCCTAGCCTCGACTCATGATGGAAACCCAATTTCCAATACGACATTACGGTTTTGATTGTAAACCTATATATGGCGAAATAGCAAGATGGTGTACTATGCCGTCTACGATTGACACATTTACTTTGAAAGTATTTTAAAACTGATTAGACACTAATAATAATATTAAATATTATTTTCTACGTACCAAGCATGTTTGATCATTATAAGGTAAAACTCTATCCCCCGGTTTGCGTTGCATTGTGTGATGGGACTTGAGTCTTATAACGATTTCATTTTTCTAAAAAGCATTGCGTTGTTTTGAATAAAAATTTATTTAATTTATGCACTGCCAATCCTATGGAGTAAACCCGTTCTGCGTTAGCGGCGTGGTCATGTGATTAGCCATATTGTTAGATAAGTTAGGAAATATTTCTCATACTAGTCCGATGACCGACTCGTAGATTGTTTCACTTTGCAAACTCGGGTGCCCTCTTTTTCACATGGGCAACCAAGTGCCAGGTTCAGGTTATTTTGGACATGTGCTGGATTGGAGTATGCTTAAGGACAGAAGACGAAGATCATTTTTATCTTTTATTTCCACTTTGTGACATTTAGACATCATTTATCTATGTTGTACTTGGTGGAGTTTCTAGACATATTTTTATTCGCTTAGACTTTCTATATGCTAAGTTGTATCCTGTAACTGTACCACTCTAATGTTCTGATGTTGTGATGTTGATGACATTTCTATTTCCGCTGCTATGATTTATGTGTTATGCTGTTATCTGAGATCTACTGTTTTTGTAAATTGTTATATTCCAATGATTATCCTTGCTTTCGTACTACGAGAGTTTGGGGTTATCACACTCTAATACCATGACACCGCTTCTAGCTAGAAAGAAACGTGTGCACTCCCTGCGTTCCCTTATCCCGTTTATGACTCTCACTAGGGTGTGAGGCTCGCAAAGTAACGCTTATACACAAAGCTATGCCTAAATCAGCTGTGCTTTGATCATCAACCACAAGGATCTACTTTTCAACAAAAGCCTTGATCATTTGCATCTTGGCATGCCACACTGACAATTCATGCCATGCGACCGATAACTATCAATATATAACCTTTGAGCTCGTGCGTCTCGGAGAAGGGTGTTAAGAAAGAGAATAAATTACCCACCACCAAATATATATATATATTAAATATAAATCAATTCACATAGAATGAAATCCAATGTCAGACATACATCCATTTACAAGTCCGTTCTGGGTTTGAATGAAACCGGAGACACCTAATTCCTCGTCCCGTATGTCCAATATGGAAGAGAGGTGCTCGCTTATCTGGACAATCAACAAGTACGTCCAGATAACTACCACTATAACCCTTTCAAGGCAGAAACTCCACTCAAAGGCATCAGTAGTTGTCCATTCGATGTGGAGATCACCGGTCTTCAAACAACATCTTCAATATCTTCGATTTAAATCGTCGTATAATTATTTGAAATGAGATTTAACTCGGTCTTTTAAATAATTCTCGAATATATATAATTTAAATCATTCCATACCATTAATATTATTTTATAACGATTTATCGCTATTTTTATTTATATAAAAATAGTCCAACTTAATTTAATGACGCTTCGAGTCAATAGGCGGCCCTGGCATTGTTTTTACTCAAATTTGATTTACACTTTTCTCAAAATCAAACTATTGGATTTTAACAAACTTTATATCATTGTAAAGATCTTCCCAAAGCGGACCTAACGGTTCTAGTTTTGGGAAAATCTGACGGTCGGATCTTTCAATATAATTGTTTAAAGTTACGATTCCGAAACACGAACTACCGCGCGCGAGTCGTTCAGGGATTTTAGTTTCAAGCAGTTTGTAACAACCCGGAATTTTAGAACCAATTAAAAATTTTTGTTTTAGAAATTTTAAAGGATTTTGAATATTTAAAATAATTTATTTTAAATAATAACGATTAAAAATTTATTTAAATCGAAGTTAGAACGAATATATTTATTTTAATTATAAAAGGAGTTAGAAATAGCGCGGTAGTTTGAAATTTTGATTTTGAACTTTGACTAAATGTACATGATTCAAAATAAATCGGATTTCAATAAAACCAAAATTATTTAAATCTGTTTAAACATATCTTTCCAACGAATCTGAAAAATTGAAATTTCATAGCGAAAATAAAAAGTTATGTCCAGTTTAAGATTAGAAATAGTCGCTATGGAATTTTAAATAATATATTGCCCTTAAAAATAGCCTTTTTGCAAACGACCTCTGTTTCCAATAAAACCACTTTGGTTGGATCCGGAATGTCAAATTATTGCATGATTCCAATTTTCATAATTTTTTAGTATTAATATGTGAACGTGGCAAAAGAAAACGTGTTTTGTCAATTTTAGTCAAATTGTATCGAGTGGAAAATGGCCATTTTTCAAACGGTCTCTAAATTTGATGAAATTAATTTTGTTAGGGCCGCATCGTCAAAACATAGCTGGATTTATTTTTCTGGAATTTTTGGAGTTAGTATGTGGCCCTGGTAAATTAAAATGTACGATCAAATTAAATAATTAAATGATTTATATTTTAAATTAAAGAAAAGTGGGCTAAGACGATCAAACTAGCAGACGGGAGCTAGTCCATTGTGTTCGTAATAGGTGTATTTGGCTAGGGGTAGCATTCGTTGGGCAGGATTTGGAGTTATTAGGAATTAACGGGTTTTTCCGTAAATTAGAGAATTTAATAATTAAATATTATAAATAGATCAAAAAAATTAGAAACCCTAATTCATATCCGAAAGCCGCCACTAGCATTTTCTATGGCCGATATGCTCCCAACCTCAACCATTAATATCTTCACAATCCATTCAAATTAAAACCCGATTCAAAAACAAAATCAAAGAGAATTTCATAGCCTTTAAATTCATACAGTCAAGATCGATTTTCTCTTAGTAAATGGGTCGTATTTCTTGCTAAATGAGACGACCCGAACTTCCCATTACGGGAAATCACGGATTGAATTGAGGACAAGCCGAATCAGAACACAAACAGAAGAACATTTCATTGCTTATTACGACAATATCATCAGATTACAAGAATATACAGAGTATGAATAAATATTATACATCACAAAATACCAGAGATTTAAATTACATTTAACTAGCAGCGGAAAATAATACAATACACAACTAGAAGTAATACACGGATACAGAGCTTTACGAGTATCGTTCCAGCTGTAAATCAGGATCCTGTGAATATAAATCTGCAAAGCCAAAACTACAAGCTGCCCGTGTCAAAATAAGGGCACCCAGAGTTTAGGTTAAAACAATAAACTCCGGGTCAGTCATGTGACTGGTGTGAGAACTAAAACAGTTATTAATTTTTATTTTAAAGTAAGGTAAATCGAGGGACCACGCCGTATAACACGGAACGGGTTTCCTCGCAAGAATACCAGTGCATAAAACAACAACGCAATGCTAAATAAAGAACAAGGAAGCTAGTATAAGACCCAGGTCCCATCACACAATGCAACACAAGCCGAAGGATAGGGTTTTACCTTATAATAGTCAAAGAATGCTTGATACGCTAGATTTCATCTTTTATTATTACTATAAGTGTATAGTGTCAAAATAATTTCAATCATAAGTATTAATCATAGACGGCATGGGTACCGTATATCATGTCGCCAATACTAGGCTCTACAATCATACTAGGCTCTACAATCAAAACCGCACATGTCATGTATTGGAAGTTGGATTTCCATCTGTGAACCAAGGCAAGGGATCGTCCTTACCAAATTCGAGACGCTCTAGCCCGCCCCTCAGGTTAGAGCTCGAGTGACCATTGGATCGTCAGGGCCGGTCCACCGATGTGGATTAAACTTAAACACTGAACACTGCGTTTCCCCACCCTATGGGGTGTCAATTAGTCCACTGACTCCATCGGCTCCACATAGTCACCGACATATCCGTGGCGCCTCGCAACAACAACAACTACATAAGTCAAACTCGTCAGGGCGTGTGAAACCACTGACGCCACTTCTAGGTAGAAGGAAACGCATGCCCTCCGTGAAGTCCTCTCCCGTTTCTAGTTCACAACCGGGGTGTGAGGCTCGCGAATCAACGTTACACAAAGCTATGCCACACAGGCCGTGCTTTGATCATCCACCACAAGACTTTGCTTTTCAACAGAAGCCCTGATCATTTGCCACTTAGGCATGCCACACAGGCAATTCACTCCATGTGATTGATATCCACCAATATATAACCTGTAAGCTCGTACGTCTCAGAGAAGGGCATTAAGCAAGAGAATAAATTAATTGCTGCCAAACAGATATATATTTAATAGAAATCAATCACACAAAATAAAATCCAATGTCAGACACACAGTCCATTTACAAGTTCGTTCTGGGTCTGAACGAAACCGGAGGCACCTTGTACCTCGCATATCCATCGATCTCCAAGTACGTCTAGACGATCACTAACTGATTTCCTCCTCTTGGGTGTATGGCCCAATCAAGATCATCAGTAATTATCCAAACGACGTGAAGACCTCCGGTCTTCAACCAGTGTCTTCACCTCCGACTTATCGTCGTATCAGTTATTCAGAATGGGATAAACCCGGTCTTTCCGAATAACTCGCGTATATAATAAACAAGTGTTACACAAACACAACATATGCCTCATTCCAATTCAGGATATTCTTTTATTCAAATATTCTTACACTTTGGGAAAGGTTCCCATTAATTTTATCAAAGATAAATTCTTTAAATTTATTCTTTAATCTTCTTTAGAATATCAATTCAAATCAAATTATGGTTTATCCGAAATAGTCGGGATTAACGAGCCTTACTGAAGTAATCATTTGTTTAATTTCCCAATCCCAACCTATTTATCCCATGAAGTAAAACTGGTAATACTTCATATCTAACACCACGGTGTTATCGGTAAATTCAATTACCATTTCACGCTCAAATCTAATTAAAGATTTAACTATCGTCTAGAGCAAAACTGGTGATACTCCATTCTTGATCATTTCAATCTAATTAAAGATTCATTAAAACTCCACTTTGTTTTAATCTTCCCAAAAATCAATATTAATGATTATTTAACTTGGGAAATCATATCATGTCTTTAACTGGGTTAAAGAACCAATGTCATTTAAAACATGGTTCACTAACCCAAAATCACATTCCATTAATTATCGGGTTAAAGAACAAGTGTTATTTAAAACACCGTTCACGATAAACCCAAACATCAATTCCAGTTAAATATTATTTAATTGGTACACCTCATTAAATCTAAATAAAAAGATTTAATCTTTATCTCAACTGGGTTTAAGAACAGTGTTAATGAAGACACCATTCACGACAAACCCAAATCCCATTTGATATTAAATACAAGGCTCTGAGTAGAAAATATATCGGCTTATATTCAATATCAAATTCTACGACCAACAAATATCGTATTGGAAATAACGATACAAATATATCTTTCAAATTTCCTTATCACGAACTCCAACATCAAAATATTCCGAAGACAATTTCGATTCAAATCCATTTCCACTTTATATATTGGAAATTCAGGTTATTTTCAAAACCATTTCAAATCCACTTTATTTATTTCAAAAATAAATGGATTATAATTCTAGTTCAAAACTAGTTCATTTTGATAAAAATCTAATTTTATCTTTTCAAATATGGAGTTTTTCATCCCAATTCTTCACAAATCATTTCTTATGATTTTACACAAATTATTACTATTTTTGATAATTTTATCAAGGCCCGATTTCCACGAACGGCCACCGAACAGCACTTACAACGACCTTTCCAAATTTGATTTGGACATAATTCCAATTCCAACTGTTATATTTCAAATCTCTAATATTCCTTAGAAAGCTCTTTTCGATACAAACCCAACAATTCCGGTTTTAGGAGAATCCGATAGTAAGATCTCCCGTAATATCCATTCGAAGTCAATGGTCGAAATTCGCGAACTGCCGCGGCGCGACGCGTTCTATTCAGGCCATTATATATAATATATATATTATATATATATTTTGTCGATTTCTTTTCAAAACGTATTATATAAATCCTTTTAAATTCGTTTTCGAAACGATTTCAACTTCATGTTCAATTTCGAATCAAAATTGAATATTCCACATCATCGATATACAAATGATAATATTTTCAAAATGTTAAATTTTGAAATCACTTTCTTTTCTATATTCATTATAAAAATGAATAAAATCGATATAAACATCGTTCACGTCAAAATGGCATCAATCTAATCAACACGGCTTAGATTCAACACATGAATGTTTATTCTATTCAACACAGGAATTTATTTTCTATTCAACACATGAATTTATTTTCAGTTCAACACATGAATTTATTTTCTATTCAACACATGAATTTATTTTCTATTCAACACACGAATTTATTTTCTATTCAACACATGAATTTATTTTCTAAATTGGAATGAGGCCAAATCAATTACCATATAATGTTAATTATATGAATTTTATACAACACATGTATATAATAGCAACTATAAATAATCAATCATCATCCAGAGTGCACCACACAACTGCATAAGCAGTAAATATAAATAATTAACGCTTACACAGTCTGTCAACCCATCGATTGACATACAACCAAACAATCGGGATTAGTGTACGTCAAATATCATCCTAATACCCGTGTGGGGTTTCAAATCAACAAACACAGATTTTTATTTGTGCAATTGGGCGATGTGTAAAATTTATCGTCCCAATCAATATCAGTCAAATCGGTGTACATAAACAAATCATTCTATTTGTAAATGAATATTTATTTTACTTCAACACATGAATATATATTTTATTTCAACACATGAATTTTCTTTCTATATTCAACACAAGAATTTATATTTTATTTCATTCCACATCACACTATCAAATTCCACTACACAGAAATCAAACAAACAAGTCATCCATGGTCTGTGGACGACGGGTGTCTGGTGCTACTAAGCACCGTCTGGATCCTAGTATATATTTCAAACTAGAAATAGAAATAAAAGTGAGGAGTTCTCAACGACTAGCTAAACCAAACGCCACGACTCTTCATATGTAGGAAACCTTCTTCGTGCTCGCCTTTCGTCACTTTGGTTGCCCGTATTCACTACAATATAAAAATTACATTTTTATATTATTGCTATGTATATAAAAATCACATTTTTATAATCACTCTATATGGATAAAAATCACATCTTTATTTTCTATATTTTATAAAAATCATATTTTTTATTCTTTCTATAATATAAAAATCATATTTTTATTCTTTCTATAATATAAAAATCATATTTTTATTCTTTCTATAATATAAAAATCATATTTTTATACTGAATAAAAATCTTATCTTTATCATGTTCTATCTATGATAAAAATCCAATTTATTTACTTCTCTATTTACAAAATAAAAATTGTCTTCCTTCAAAATCAAAATAAAAAAAATAATATATCCTTTACATTCATAAAAAATATAATCTTTATTTTGTAAAAATCTAATCTTTTCAATTCTGTTCATAAAATAAAAATCGATTTATTTTCCTTAAACAACTATATAAAAATCACTAACTAATGACATATTTATAAATAAATAAATAAATAAATAAAAAGAAAAGGCCTCACTTTTTTCAGTTTCCGTTGAAGGAAGAGGGAAGCGGGGTACGGGGCGGAGGTAGGGTGGCGAGGTCGAGCTCAGGTGGGGCGAAGCTCGGCGGTGGGGCGCTCCTCTGGTGCGGCGACGGCTTCGTCTAGGCGGGGTATTGGGGGACTTCGATTTGGGAGGAGGAGGAAGGGGGAGAGAGGGCGTCGGCGAAGGAGAGGAGATGGGAGGCTGAGCGGCGTGCGATTGGGGAGGGCGGTCTCGGCCACTAACGGCGCCAGCCAACGGGAACGAAGTGGGGTTGCGGTTTTTTTGAGTTTCTTCTTTTTTTGTTTATTTTGAATCTGAGCATGAACGGGAGGGTGGGGAGAGAGAGAAAAGAATAGGTGTTGACCTTTTTTTTATTATTATTTAATTATTTAACTTCCATAAAGGTAATTTTTATTTTGACCTCCAAACGAGACCCACCGACTGTCGCTCCTAGCTAATTACCCCCATTCCTAACACAATGGGATATGTATCGTAAGCCAGTTCGGCTGTTTCGATCAGTTTTCGCAAAAATTAAAATATAAATCTATATATTGAATTTTGAGCGCACATTTCCTTTTTCCGGAGCCACATACTAACTCTAAAAATTCCCGAAAAATATTTTCTAGCTTCGTATTGACGATACGGTCCTAACAAAACTAATTTCATCGAATTCTGAGACTATTTGAAAAATGGTCATTTTCTAGTCGATCGAAATTGATTGAAATTATTAAAACATGTTTTCCTTCGCTACGCTCACATATAGATTTCAAAAATTATGAATTTTGGAATCAAGCAATAACTTGACATCCCAAATCCAACAAAAGGGGTTTCGTCGAAAATCGAGGTCGTTTGCAAAATTTCCATTTTTAAGGGCCAAAATTCCATAGCGACTATTCTGAAATTTCCACTGGCCATAACTTTTTTATCCCCGCTATGAAATTTCAATTTTTCAGATTCATTGGAAAGATATTTTCAAATAGATTCAATTATTTTTGGTTTTGCTAAAATCCGGTTTATTTTGAATCCAACACATTCATTTGAAATTTGAAATCGAAATTTCGAACTACCGCGCCATTTTCAATTCCTTTTATAATTAAAATAAAATATTTATATTCTAACGTTGAGCTATATAAATATATACTTTCTAATTCTATTCAAAATAAATTTCTTGTCATTATTATTTAAAATAAATCATTTTAAATATTCAGAATTCGCTAAAATTGCCAATTTAAAAATTTTAAATTGGCTCGGATTTCCGGGTTATTACAATCTCCCCCACTTAAAACTTTTCGTCCCCGAAAAGGAATGAAGTTGGAAGTTGTTTAACTAATCAACTCAACTTCCATTATTTTCATTATGGCTTAAGTTCTTCAACTTTTCAGTTTCTAAGAACTTTTCAAATTTTTCAAAAATTTGGCTAACACCCTAAATTTCTGAAAAATTTCGCCTTAACCTCCCCTGCACCGGAAGCTTCGGGATATTTCAAATAGCCTCCCATGGTCAATCCAAAAAGAAAAAGAAACAGCCAAGCGGCTAGCCTATCGACTCATAAAATCATCAAAAACCCAAAAAATACAGTAAACATGTACCTATTTATCGGGCAAAGAATTTTATTCCTCTTCTCTAGCCTCCTTGCAATGACCTGTTCAGTGTAAGTACATGTATAGGTATGCAAATGAGACAAATTTTCAATACAATCCACTATTTGGTTCAATTTGGCTAAAGGTTCAACATTTAATTAATCGAACAATTATCAAACAACACAATCAGCAATCAATTAGTTGATTAGTTTTTCAAATTCATAACTTTGATACATAGTTCAAAAATTAGATTTTTGATGCCAAATCACAACAATAAACCCTATCTAGTTTTGGTTCTCACACCAGTCTATGGAATTATATAGAAACCCCACTTTCGAAACTCGAACACAACACTGATGATGCCATGGTCATTATCAGCATCATCTCCGGGAAACTAGAGTGTGATTCTATATCTATCCAGTATATTAAAACTTTGAATACCCGTGGATCAGACGTATATGCAAAATCTATATATACCGGATTGTCCAATTTCAATATAAATAAATATTAAAATACGTATAAACCGATTTAAATTTCAAAACAAGACTTGTTTTCATTTTCAAAAATGTACTCTTCACACTTGTTCTAGGTGTAGTGGCCCGCAAATCCGTACTATCTGAGTTGACTAATAACACCACACGTCCAACCCAAATAGCACAGAAATACGAATCATTAATAGAAAGAAGTTAGAGGATGAGAAATAGAAAGAAATATTAGAATAGAAGAAAATGAAGATCACAAACTCACAGCAAAATGAATAAAATATATTAAATAACATAACTTTTGAAATACAAATCAGTAACTATATATATACATACCGTCATCAGAGCACAACAGTTATTCCTGGAGCAGTTATAAACACCTGTTTCCAGATACAAACATGGTTCACAACGGAATATATGATAGTCTATAGCTAACTGGTGAAGCCTCCTGCTTCCATCTCCTCTAAGTGTATCTGTAAAATCCTGAAACACTTGACTGCCCGTACAAATTTGGGCACCCAAGAGTTTAGGAAAAACAAAACAAAATAAACTCTGGGTCAGTTATGGGACTGGTGTGAGTAAACTCCAATCATATGGTTTAACTTCAAAAATCTTTTGAAAGGAAAGGATAATAGTAAGACCAGCCCACACATAAACACGGACGGTTTTTACCTTAATATAACCCAAAACATTTTTGATATCAAAATCCAGTGATTTTATACTAATTTCTAATCAAATATATAACCAAATAGTAGAACGCTTGCATCTCACGCTCTACATATATTGTATAAAATCAAAAACCGCAGGGCTCTTATTGGAGATTAGATTCCAACTATGACAACGTATGGGACCACCTTCCGATAGTGTATCTCTAGAGGCGAATACACTGGATTCAACAAGAACATCTTGCAACCAGGCCCACACATGATCGACCACTAATTTCGCTTGAGTGTATCGAATGTATATCACCAACGGTTGGGATCAGCAACCGTTTCCTGAATGGTACAACATCGAATATAATAAGGAATTAAATGAATCTCTAGATAGGTGATTATACATCCTAATGGGAGTGACCCACATAGCCATGTTGTCTGCCTGATTTTTGTCATTTCCCGGTTGTTGAGGCCTGAGGCTACGATTACTTTCCATTCATTGATAGCACAATCACTTTGAATGCCACATTTTCAGATCCGTTAATCACTAATTGATTTGCACAAATATATTTTGGATATTATGCTAAGGGAATAAATCCGTTGCCACGACATATATTTATACAGATCAACATCTTCAATTGTTGGAAATACTCTGTTAGACATTCGTCCATATACGTTCGTTCTGGGACTGAACGAAACCGAAGGCACAATTTCTATTAATAGAAAAAGCCCTTGCATTTTACTCCGTCTTCGATTATCTTCATATAATCTTATTCGCAACGCTACTGCCAATACAGAGTGGTTAACGGATAATAATCCAACCGGTCTCTCCATATTGACAACGGTATTGGCAAACACTTCGATAGTCGGTTATTTAACTATCGAAGAAAAACAAACATCCATTCATCCATAACATCAATCAATCACTGGGCCATTTAATTTATATTTCATTAATTAAATCATTATTCCATTTCCTTATCAATATTTGTTAACCAAATATTTCAACAATCATCTTGGCCTGTTACACTATTTGGAAAACATTTCTACATCTCGCCTTCTTTTATTTTCTGTACTTAGAAAATATATTCTATTTGTATTTGAAAACAATTTCAATCACTTATCTCTTTCCCGACTACTTTAATTATACATAGGAAATATTTACTTTTATATTTCCAAAATTCCACCACTTGGGTTAAAACGAATGTTGTGTAAACATCATTACAACAACCCAAATTATTTTATTCAACTAACTCTTATTCAACACTTCTCTTCGAGACTGGATCTTGCTATTTATCAATTAAAAATGAAATCAATCAAGTTGGGGTGAAATTACCTCTCAGACCTTGACTGAAAACATTATTAACTTCAAAACAGACAAAACCACTTACCTCGAATAATCAACATTATAAAAACCAATTATTCATTTTTAAACGTATATATATTTCTCTTTCTATTACCAGCCTATCGATTTCCTTTTTGTTTACAATAATCTAATTTAAATTCCTTGATAATAAATTATTATTATTATCATTTAAATTAAAATAAAAATTCATATAAATCATTTTGACTCCATTTCAAATTGAATTACTTAAGATTGTCGTATTACGATAATTATATCGATAATTCAATATAAAAATTGATTTATATTATCAGCTCAATGTTTAAAAAAATATTAAATATTCAAAATAAATCGACCAGAAAATCTGGGTCGTTATATTCTTCCCCCCTTAAAATAATTTCATCCTCGAAATTGCTAAGGTAGGAAAAATGGTACAAACTCATTACTTTTCAACAATTCACTTATGTTGAAACTCAACTCCTCATATTTCGACAATTTTAGTCCCAACCAACTTTTGGTTTTCATATATATACTCACATTCATTTTTATCTGAATGATTTACAATCAATTCACATTCCATTCAAATTGATTCTGATCAATTTATTTACTTCGATTGATTTAAATTTCCACATTCACATTCCTAGGATTTCATTTTAAATCCTTTTGAAATCACATAAATATGTACATATATTTATTTCCATCTCAAATTCAAAACATTTGAATTTTCAAACCAATTTGTTTTCCTTCAAACAAATTTTCATCAAAAACTTTTCTACGGTAGTAATTCTTCACTTAGAACTCGAAAATGAACACTGATGAAGCTGCAGTCATCATCAGAATTATTTTCCAGCGACGGAAGTGAGTTCAATGCTTTATCACTTTAAAAATCCATTCAAAAATTGTTTTCATTCAAAATCCTTTCGAAACAAGGCTATATCCTTTCAATATACTTCGAAAAAATATCTTTCCAACTTCCCAGGATTCAATTCCAAATTCTGGTTTTAATTCCATTCAGTTCATCTTATTTGTATATTTAATTCATATACAAGTTATATATGGTTATAGATAACCATTTCAATTTTATAATATCATCTGATTATAATGATAACATCCAACACATCGATAATTCAGTAAATTATTCTTTTTATATCAAAATATAATTTTGGGCAAAATTATTTCATTTACCCACATTAAAACAATATCATGTTCAATCGTCTGTTCAAGTATTTACAAACTCTTATCGACGTCGTGGCGTCCCACGATTCGACCAGAATTCATAAACCACCCAACAGACTAGCCAATACAATATAAAATAGTTTTTATATCAATTAACAAATACGCGCTCTCATATATATATACTCAAATCATTCTAGGGTACTACTGACCCTATCTCAAACGAGCACAACCCAACAAAGCCTAGGTATTCGCTCAACCTAAGCTCTGATATCAACTGTAGTGGCCCGCAAATCCGTACTATATGAGTTGACTAATAACACCACACGTCCAACCCAAATTGCACAGAAATACGAATCATTAATAGAAAGAAGTTAGAGGATGAGAAATAGAAAGAAAGAAATATTAGAATAGAAGAAAATGAAGATCACAAACTCACAGCGGAACGAATAAAATATATTAAATAACATAACTTTTGAAATACAAATCAGTAACTGTATATATACATAACATCATAAGAGCACAACAGTTATTCCTGGAACAGTTATAAACACCTGTTTCCAGATACAAACATGGCTCACAGCGGAATATATGATAGTCCATAGCTAACTGGTGAAGCCTCCTACTTCCAGCTCCTCTAAGTGTATCTATAAAAGCCTGAAACACTTGACTTCCTGTACAAATTTGGGTACCCAAGAGTTTAGAAAAAACAAAACAAAATAAACTCTGGGTCAGTCATGGGACTGGTGTGAGTAAACTCCAATCATATGGTTTAACTTCAAAAATCATTTGAAAGGAAAGGATAATAGTAAGACCAGCCCACACATAAACATGGACGGTTTTTACCTTACTATAACCCAAAACATTTTTGATATCAAAATCCAGTGATATTATACTAATGTCTAATCAAATAAATAACCAAATAGTAGAACGCTTGCATCTCACGCTCTACATATATTATATAAAATCAAAAACCGCAGGGCTCTTATTGGAGATTGGATTCCAACTATGATAAGGTATGGGACCACCTTCCGATAGTGTATCTCTAGAGGCAAATACACTGGGTTCAACAAGAACATCTTGCAGCCCGGCCCACACATGACCGACCACTCATTTCGCTTGAGTATATCGAATTTATATCACAAACGGTTGGGATCAACAACCGTTTCCCGAATGGGACAGCATCGAATAGAATAAGGAATTAAATGAATCTCTAGATAGGTGATTATACACCCTAATGGGAGCGACCCACATAGCCATGTTGCCTGCCTGATTTCTGTCATTTCCCGTTTGTTGAAGCCTGAGGCTACGATTACTTTCCATTCATTGATAGCACAATCACTTTGAATGCCACATTGTCAGATCCGTTAATCACTAATTGATGTGCACAAATATATTTTGGATATTATGCTAAGGGAATAAATCGGTTGCCACCACGTATATTTATACAGATCAACATCTTCGATTATTGGAAATACTCTGTCAGACATTCGTCCATATACGTTCGTTCTGGGACTGAACGAAACGGAAGGCACAATTTCTATTAATAGAAAAAGCCCTTGCATTTTACTCCGTCTTCGATTATCTTAATATAATCTGATTCGCAACGCTACTGCCAATACATAGTGGTTCACGGATAATAATCCAGCCGGTCTCTCCATATTGACAAGGATATTGGCAAACACTTCGATAGTCGGTTATTTAACTATCGAAGAAAAACAAACGTCCATTCATCCATAACATCAATCAATCACTGGGCCATTTAATTTATATTTCATTAATTAAATCATTATTCCATTTCCTTATCAATATTTGTTAACCAAATATTTCAACAATCATCTTGGCCTCTTACACTATTTGGAAAACATTTCTACATCTCGCCTTCTTTTATTTTCTGTACTTAGAAAAAATATTCTATTTGTATTTGAAAAAAATTTCAATCACTTATATCTTTCCCGACTACTTTAATTATACTAAGGAAATATTTACTTTTATATTTCCAAAATTCCACCACTTGGGTTAAAACGAATGCTGTGTAAACATCGTTACAACAACACAAATTATTTTATTCAACTAACTCTTATTCAACACTTCTCTTCGAGACTGGATCTTGATATTTATCAATTAAAAATGAAATCAATCAAGTTGGGGTAAAATTACCTCTCAGACCTTGACTGAAAACATCATTAACTTCAAAACAGAAAAAACCACTTACCTCGTATAATCAACATTATAAAAACCAATTATTTATTTTTAAACGTATATATATTTCTCTTTCTATTACCAGCCTATCGATTTCCTTTTTGTTTACAATATTCTATTTTAAAGTCATTTCCTTATAGAATTCAATATATATTGATACATTGATTTCTAACTATCAAAATTTCTTAAAAATATTCTAACTCCTTAAATTTCCAGAAAATTTCGCCATAACCTCCTTTGTACTGGGAGATCGGGATATTTCTAATAGCCTCCCATGGCCCTCACCAATCCAAAGAAAAATAAAAAGCCAAGCGGCTTGCCGATACGGCGCATAAAATCTCATATATGAATTTTAAACATGTACCTTTTTGTCGGGCACTTAAATTAAAATCTTCATATACTTCATCCCATACCTGTCTAACACATGCTCACCTGTTTTCAATTCAATTCAACCCAATCCAATCGTTTGAATTCAGTTTCGCTTATTTATTCTTTAATTAGCTATTTTTCCTATTTCACTTCTTTGTTTGAACATAACATGTTCAAATAAAATATTTAACTTGCTCATAACCAAATTGAATTTCAATTTCAATTCTAGTTTCCCTTTCGATTTCGAATATAAATTTTCAAATCGAATTCACTTATTCAAAGCCCAATATTAATTCAAAATCTCATTAAATAATTACTACTCGAATTAGTTAATTCTATTCAATAGTCAAAAATATGATTTCCGTTCCAAAAATCAATTCATTACTCTACTTAAGTTCACATGTAATTTACAACTCAAAATCTGAAATTTTCTAAATAGAAATTCGGATTTTTATTCGCCTAAAATCCTTTTTATAAAATTAAATAAATTGTTATGGTTTCAAATGGTTATGGCGCTGTTTTTCTGAAAATTAGATTTTGATATAACTCAAAATCTATTCGATGAAATCCAGATTTTTCTCTTCCATTAGGAAACTATTATCAAATCGGTCCTGACGTTTCTTGTTTCAAAGAATTCCGACTTCAATTGAGTTCTGTATACTCAATTGAAGTTCAAAACGCCAATTTACGAACTACAGCGCTGCGGCGAGTTCGTTTTAATTATATTTATATATATAAACGTTTGTACTTCGTTTATAATAAATTCAACTCCATTATGATATATTTTTAATATATATCAAATCAATTTTTCCCAATTCAACGTACTATTTACAATCTTCTAAAATTGTCGATTTTTCCTTATTCAGTAATAAATTCATTTATATTTCGATCTCCTATATTTAATTTCAATTCCCTTTTATAAATTATATATCCTTTGGATTTATTTCTATTCTGTTTAAAAATCCACATTTCAAAACATATTTCGTCGTTCCCATTTCGAAATGATTTCCGATTTTCTATTTCAAATTCTCTTTTCAATTTCTATATTCAAATTCTATTTGGATTCTCTATATTCAAATTCTATTTTCAACTCTATTTTAATTTTCTATTTTCAATTCTATTCAAATTCTATATATTCAGATTCTATTCAAATTCTCTATATTCAAAATCCATTTGAATTTCTATATTCGAATTCTATATTTAAAATTTCTTTATTCAAATTCCATTTCGCTTTCTATATTGAAATTCTATATTTGAATTTCCTTTATATTTTCTATATTAAATTCCATATTCGAATTACATTTGAATTTTCTTTATTCATTCTCAAACAAGTCTCAGTTTCAATTTCTTTTGAAATCGATATTTCACTTTCTATATTCAAATTTATTTTGGTTATTTAGATTTACGTTCAAATTAAAATATCAAAATATATTCAGTTAGTTCAGAATAGTGTTACACTGTTGGAATAATAGTGGTTATGTTAAAATAGCGGTTCGTGGTTTAAATGAATGGATCTCGAGATATTTATAATGGATAAGATCGAAATCGAATCGAAAATCAAATCGATATTTGTTTAAAAAGAATAAAAGATCTCTTTATATCGAATCAAAATCAAATCAAATTAATTAGAAATTTTTTTAAAATAAATTGAAGATTTGTTGTGTACGTTATGTTTCCTTCTCCCTTATATAATCGCGATCTCCCCTGCTTTTCTATTCACTCTTCCATTCTCAGCTAATTGAAAACAAAATCGGATCCTTCTATTATATAAAAAATAAAAAAAGGAAGAAGAAGAAGATGGAATCGAATCCCATTTCAAATCCCGATACTCCCAGAATCTCGAGGCCTAGCTGGAGACGCTCTCGTGAAGGAGGAAAGGAGGCGATAACTGGAGGAAGTCGCGACTTCGAAATCTGTGAGGTTCGACTTGAAACCCGTAGACCTAGTTTAACTGGCGCTGGCATTTTAAGCAGCTAGAGGGATGGCAAGCGAATTCGAGTTGGGGATCTCGACCTAGGTGAGCAGATGTGAAAAGGGGCGATTGTGATGATGCAGGTATTGTGCGTGGTTGTAGTTCAATGTATGGAGGTGCTCGATTTTGTTTGAAGTGACGCTACAGAGGAGTTCGAACAGATGGTTTACAGAGAAAAAGGGGGATTACTGCAGTGCGTAAAGGGTTAAGCAAAGTTGGGGTTTTCCATGAAGACTTGGGAATTCGGTCTCTAGTTCTGGAAATGTTGTTTGCCAAACGGATGGAGCTATGTCTTGGGACTATCTGGACATTGAACATTGATGGATTTTGAGGCAGTGGAAACTGATATTTAGTGCTGGTAGTTAAGGTACGAAATTTATTTCGAATTAGGAAATTTTAGTAACCAATTATTTGCTAGTGTTAAATGTCAAGCTATTTTTAATTCAAGTCAAAAACTCATAATAAAAATATATCATTCCCCTATCATCAGTTATTATTTCAATGAGGTATTTTTTTTCCTCTATTAAAAATGTAAATGGAAATTGGTTTATATAAATTTGTAACTGATTAAAATTGTTTAAACCTATGTAGCTGACTAGTGTAGTAATTAAATCGTCGAGTATGAGATCAAGGAAAACTTAGATTTTAAATTGTATCATTTAAAGTCGTTGATTTAAAACAATGCATATTTAATTTATACAAGGATAAAAAATATTGGAATCAAGACAGATTGGTCCATGACTACGAATATCTGAGCTAGAAGTGGTTCAATTTAATTTAAAAACTGGAATGGCGGCAAATAAAGAATCTGGTGAGTAAATCTCACTCACCTTAATTAGAATTATTTTTATTCAGTAAAAATAATTGTTGTTGCTTGTTTGAATGCTTTCTGGTTGATTTAAATATATTAGTTATTTAGGGTTGACTATTATATATATATTGGGTTGATGGTTGGATTGATTCTCGCAGTCTCATTAGCGGATGCCCGCAGTTTCATAGCGGATGATTTCCCTATGCACCCCACAAATATATATTAGTGGATATTAGTGGATGACCTTCATACCGCGATATCCTACCTCGAAGTAGGATGGGTATTATTTATGTTGACTAACGTCTGCGGATGCAGGAAAAACAGGTTGGAGGAATTCGACTGGATTCCTCAAAAATATATTATCTGTTTTGTTTATTTGTTTGCATATATACTGTCATATATGATTTGTTAGAAAACCAGAAATAAATAATTGGTTGGTTGGTGTTTAAATATCACTGGGCTTAAGTGTTAATTTATAAAAATACCCTGAAAGGGGTATTTGAGATTTAAAATGGAAATTCTATTTTAGAAAAAATAGAATTTGAATTTTTAAATAGATTTGAAATATAAACTTGTTTGAATAATAAAAACAAGTAGTTCTTTTATAAACAAAGTTTATAAATGAAGTAAAAAGAATTATCATTGGATACAGAAATAAAAATTCAAGTGTGAAATTGAAAAGGGAAATCTATTTTCCAAAAGTAGAAATATCAATTTCAAAAGAAATTGAAATCGAGACTTGTTTGAGAATGAATAAAGAAAATTCAAATGTAATTCGAATATGGAATTTGAATATAGAAAATATAAAGGAAATTCAAATATAAAATTTGAATATAGAAAGTGAAATGGAATTTGAATAAAGAAATTTTAAATATAGAATTCGAATATAGAAATTCAAATGGATTTTGAATATAGAGAATTTGAATAGAATATGAATATATTGAATTTGAATAGAATTTGAATAGAATTGAAAATAGAAAATTCAAATAGAATTGAAAATAGAATTTGAATATAGAGAATCCAAATAGAATTTGAATATAGAAATTGAAAAGAGAATTTGAAATAGAAAATCGGAAATCATTTCGAAATGGGAACGACGAAATATGTTTCGAAATGTGGATTTTTAAACAGAATAGAAATAAATCCAAAGGATTTATAATTTATAAAAGGGAATTCAAATTAAATATAGAAGATCGAAATATAAATGAATTTATTACTGAATAAGGAAAAATCGACAATTTTAGAAGATTGGAAATAGTATGTTGAATTAGGAAATATTGATTTGATATATATTAAAAATATATCAGAATGGAGTTGAATTTATTATAAACGAAGTTCAAACGTTTTTATATATAAATATAATTAAAACGAACTCGCCGCAGCGTTGCAGTTCGTAAATTGGCGTTTCGAACTTCAATTGAGTATATAGAACTCAATTGAAGTCGGAATTATTTGATTCAAGAAACGTCAGGACCGATTTGATAATAATTTCCTAATGGAAGAGAAAAATCTGGATTTCGTCGAATAGATTTTGAGTTATATCAAAATCAAATTTTCAGAAAAACGGCGCCATAACCATTTAAAAACCATAACGTTTTATTTAATTTTATAAAAAGGATTTTAAGCGAATAAATATCCGAATTTTTATTTATAAAATTTCAGATTTTGAGTTGTAAATTATATGTGTAAATTCAAATAAAAATTCATATAAATCATTTTGACTCCATTTCAAGTTGAATTACTTAAGATTCTCATATTACGATAATTATATCGATAATTCAATATAAAAATCGATTTATATTATCAGATCAATATTTAAAAAAATATTAAATATTCTAAATAAATCGACCAGAAAATCTGGGTCGTTACACTAGGATACTACTGATCCCATCTCTAACGAGTCATTCTCATTGGATATTACTAACCTAATCTCTAATGAATTCTTTCGTTTGGTTCTAACGTGTCTTTTTCTCGAGCTTTGTAAACCAAAGCTCTGATACCAAACTGAGACGACCTGAGTTTCCCCTTACGGGGAATCATGGATTGAATTGAGGACAAGCCGAATCAGAACACAAACAGAAGAACATTTCATTGCCTATTACAACAATATCATCAGATTACAAGAATATACAGAGTATGAATAAATATTATACATCACAAAATATCAAAGATTTAAATTACATTTAACTAGGAGCGGAAAATAATACAATACACAACTAGAAGTAATACACGGATACAGAGCTTTCCGAGTATCGTTCCAGCTGTAAATCAGGATCCTGTGAATATAAATCTGTAAAGTCAAAACTACTAGCTGCCCATGTGAAAATAAGGGCACCCAGAGTTTAGGTTAAAACAATAAACTCCAGGTCAGTCATGTGACTGGTGTGAGAACTAAAACAGTTATTAATCTTTATTTTAAAGTAAGGTAAATCGAGGGACCATGCCGTATAACACGGAATGGGTTTCCTCCCAAGAATACTAGTGCATAAAACAACAACGCAATGCTAAATAAAGAACAATGAAGCTATTATATGACCCATGTCCCATCACACAATGCAACACAAGCCGGAGGATAGTGTTTTACCTTAATAATAGCCGAAGAATGCTTGATACGCTAGATTTCATCTTTTATTATTACTATAAGTGTATAGTGTCAAAATAATTTCAATCATAAGTATTAATCATAGACGGCATGGGTACCATATATCATGTCGCCAATACTAGGCTCTACAATCAAAATCACACATGTCACGTTTTGGAAGTTGGATTTCCATCTGTGAACCAAGGCAAGGGATCGTCCTTACCGAATTCGAGACGCTCTAGCCCGACCCTCACGTTAGAGCTCGAGTGACCTTTGGATCGTCAGGGCTGGTCCACTGATGTGGATTAAACTTAAACCCCGGACACTGCGTTTCCCCACCCTATGGCGTGTTAATGAGTCCATTGACTCCATCGGCTACACATAGTCACCGATATATATCCGAGGTGCCTCGCAACAGCAACAACCACATAAGTCAAACTCGTCAGGGCGTGTAAAACCACTGACGCCACTTCTAGCTAGAAGGAAACACATGCCCTTCCTGAAGTCCTCTCCCGTTTCTGGTTCACAACCAGACTGTGAGGCTCGCGAATCAACGTTACACAAAGCTATGCCACACAGGCCGTGCTTTGATCATCAACCACAAGACTTTGCTTTTCAACAGAAGCTCTGATCATTTGCCACTTAGGCATGCCACACAGGCAATTCACTCCATGTGATTGATATCCACCAATATATAACCTCTAAGCTCGTACGTCTCAGAGAAGGGCGTTAAGCAAGAGAATAAATTCTCCGCCGCTAAACAGATATATATTTAATATAAATCAATCACACAGAATAAAATCCAAAGTCAGACACACAGTCCATTTACAAGTTCGTTCTGGGTCTGAACGAAACCGGAGGCACCTTGTACCTCACATATCCTTCGATCTCAAAGTACGTCTGGACAATCACTAGCTGATTCCCTCCTCATGGGTGTACGGCCAAATCAAGATCATCAGTAATTATCAAAACGACATGAAGACCTCCGGTCTTCAACCACCGTCTTCACCTTCGACTTATCGTCGTATCTGTTATTCAGAATGGGATAAACCCGGTCTTTCCGAATAACTCGCGTATATAATAAACAAGTGTTACACAAACACAACATATGCCTCATTCCAATTCAGGATATTCTTTTATTCAAATATTCTTACACTTTGGGAAAGGTTCCCATTAATTTTATCAAAGATAAATTCTTTAAATTTATTCTTTAATCTTCTTTTGAATATCAATTCAAATCAAATTATGGTTTATCCAAACTAGTCGGGATTAACGAACCTTACCGAAGTAATCATTTCTTTTAACTTCCCAATCCCAACCTATTTATCCCATGAAGTAAAACTAGTAATACTTCACATCTAACACCACGGTGTTATTGGTAAATTCAATTACCATTTCACGCTCAAATCTTATTAAAGATTTAACTGTCACCTGGAGCAAAACTGGTGATACTCCATTCTCGATCATTTCTATCTAATTAAAGATTCATTATAACTCCACTTGGTTTTAATCTTCCCAAAAATCAATTGTAACGACCCCGGTTCTCCCAGACTTAATCGATCGCAAAAATCAACCAAGACCGTTCAAAACCCGAATACGTTAACTTTGGGAATACAACACATCAGAACAATAACAACAGACTTTTATTACATCATAATAATATAACATCAGAGTACAGAATATCAGAGTACATTGATTAAAATAAAATACAGCGGAAGATAAATTTACATTAAATTTAATATAATAAACAGCGGAAGACTTTTATGCTCTGGACACAGCTTCAGGCTTCAATCCAGAATCCTACTCAAGAGATAAATATTACAAAAAGCTACTCGACTGCCCGTGTGGAAAAAGGGCACCCGAGTTTGCAAAGTGAAACAAACTACGCGTCAGTCATGGGACTGGTGTGAGAATTCTTAACTAACTTAACTAATAACAATAAGACAAATCCAAGGACCACGCTGCTAACGCGGAGCGGGTTTACTCCAATGGATTGGCATGCATAAATTAAAGTAAATCGTTAAACAACACAATGCTTTTTTGGAAAAATGAAACCATCATAAGACCCAAGTCCCATCACACAATGCAACGCAAACCGGAGGATAGGGTTTGACCTTATAATGGTCAAAAATCCTTGATACGATAAAACTAATTTGATATTATTATTAGTGTGTATATGTTTCAAAAACATTTCGAAGTAAATGTATCAATCCTAGGACACATAGATACCATAATACTATGCATCCATACTAGTCAAACAATCAAAACCGCATGAGGTCGTATTGGAAATTGGGTTTCCGTCATGAGTCAAGGCTAGGGAGGAGCTCCTTACCGATTCGAGACACTCTAGCTAATGCCTCAGGGTCCCCCGCGGTGAACCCTTGGAAAGCTACAGGGCCGGTCCACGATACGAGTTGCGGATTAGTTATTCCTGAACACACGTTTACCGGTCCTATAGGACCTATCATCAGAGGCGCCTAATTCCATCATCCACATAAGTAAAATGTCAGGCCGTGTTAAAGCCCAATCACCAATTCTAGCTAGAAAGAAACGTGCTTCTCTCCCTGCGTTCCCTTCTCCCGTTTTAGACTCCACCGGGGTGTGAGGCTCGCGAAGTCATGCTATACACAAAGCTATGCCTAAACAGACTATGCTTTGATCATCCCACAAGGCCTGCTTTTCAACAAAGCCTTGATTATATGCATCTTAGCATGCCACATTGTCAGACTCTACCATATCATTGATCATCAACCAATATATATATAACCTCTAAGCTCATACGTCTTAGAGAAGGGTGTTAAGTAGATAATAAATTCTCCACCGCCAAACAGAAATGTATATTCAGTAGCGTTCAACAAATATAGTAGAAAGGAATACAATGTCAGACATACAATCCATTTACAAGTCCGCTCTGGGTCTGAACTAAACAATGTGTCCGTCGATCTTCAAATGCGTTTGGACGATCATTACCAAATACCTTGCCTTGGGAGGCCAGTCCCTATTCAAGATACCAGTCATCGTCATCCTAACGATGTGAAAACCTTCGGTCTTCAACTGCTGCCTTCATCTTCGGCTCTTGATCGTCGTGATGATTATTCAGAATGGGTTAAACCAGGTCTTTCTGAATAATTTGCATATTTTGTGATTAAAAAGCAAATATTGGAAAATCACACATTACGCCGCATTCCAACTCCGAATATTCTTTTAATAAGGTATTCATATTAAAAGATTCTCATTAATTTTATCAAAGATAAACTCTGAAAATAAAATCTTAAATCTTCTTTAAAGGATTTATTAGAACTCCAATTTTGATTTGATAGCAAAAATCATTCTTACAAGGTCATTTATTTTTAGGAATAAATCTTGTCTTCAACAGGTTAAAGAACTAGTGTCCTTTAAAACACAGTTCACGATAAACCCTCACATCAATTTCCAAAATATGGAATTCCACAGAAATCAAATCAATACATAATCAATATAAAATTTCTATATCAGACTAACAATATACATGGAATAATGGCAAAGACTCTTAAATTCCATATATAATATCAGTCTTCTTTTACAGAAGCCCATCTCGATTATTACCAATCGAATTTCCATTTAATTCCAATTTAATATATTAAATTATAAAACTGGATTTTTAGAAAATGCCTTTTTAAATCTGTAAAATAGATTTATAAATTCCAAATAATAATTTCAATGTAAATTGGATTAAAGGACAAATGTCGTTTAAAAACACCGTCCACGATAAATCCACTTCACACATCAATTTATTTTATATCACACAATATAATTGCACATTCTACTAATCGTAAATAAAAGGTTGCTCTTTAAATATTAATTCGTTATTATAAGAACATATTTTAAAATAATCATTAAAAATATTCTTTATATTAAAAATACCTTTTTATATATAAAAAAATACCTTATGGAAAATAATCTTTTAAATTAAAGGTTTTTAATGTACAAATATTCTCCTTTAAAAGAACACCTAAATCGGAGTGCGACTCAATCATTTACCATATAATTTGGAATATATGGATTTCACACCCATCTCATATAAATGCCAATAACCGTATAATCATCAAGTCATCCATTTACATCCAGAGTGTAATTTCTACTGTGTGAGCATTAAAAATTAAATAATAACGCTCATCGTAACCTGTCGATCTAACAATAGACATACAATTTAACATTAGGATTTGTGTCAGTCAAATATCGTCCCAATACCCATGTGGGGTTTTCAGCCAACACAATCCATACAGATATACAAAAAAATAATTGGTTAATGGATTTAACCAATTTAAATTTCGCTAAAAATGAATGATAATGAACATGTCATTTATTTCCAATGTTGAATAAAAATATAATTTCCTCGAAATATAATTTGATATGGCATTCCATTTATTTCTTTTATTCACACCGTAAATCTTTTTTTTTTAAATTGAAATTATAATCAACATTATAATGTAAAATTTCTATCTTTCAGTTGCATTGTAAAATTTCCTTTTTAATTACATTATAAATATTTAATTTTATTTTCAATGCTAGTTCCTACTTCTAACTACATATAAAAATGTAATCTTTATTTTACAATGTAAATCCCCATTTCTAATTACATATAAAAATGTTATTTTTAATTTTAATGTGAATCCTACTTCTTTATTACATCATATAAAAATGTAATTTTTTTACATTGTAAATCGTATCCTACGCTACATATAAAATGTAATTTTTAATTTACCATGTGAATTCATATTTTAATTAACATAGAAAAATGTAATTTCTATCATACGACGTAAATTCATATCTAAATTACATATAAAAATATAATTTTTATCATACAGTGTAAATTCACATATTAATTACATATAAAAATGTAATTTTTATTCTACTGTTCTCATTCATATCTAAATTACATGTAAAAATGTAATTTTTATCCTATAATGCAAATTCATGGTTTAATTACATATAAAAATGTGATTTCTATTATGTGATGTAAATTCATAGATAAATTACATAGAAAATTTTAATTTTTATCATACAGTGTAAATTCATGTCTAAATTACAGATAAAAATGTAATTTTTATCATACGATGTAAATTACATTTAAATGCAATTCTTTTCATAAAAAAAATGTAGCCTTTTGTATTTCGCAAAAGAATGTTACTATTTTGTTAGCCAAATTCTGTAAAAATAAAAATATATTTTATTTGTAGTTCAAATTCTATTGTAAGAAACAAATAAAAATAATATTTTATTGTTGTTCATATTCTATTGTAACGTAACAAATAAAAATATCTTTTAGTTGTTGACCAAATTCTGTTGTTATGTAAACAAATAAAAATAAGATTTTATTTGACGATCAATTACTATTGTAATATAAACAAATAAAAAAAATAAGTTTTTATTTGTTGATCAGATTCTACTGTTCATTTCAGAATAATTAAAAAATGATATTTTAATAAATTAGAACACTAGATCCAATCGCAACTAAAATTCAGAAATCATAAAATAATCATCGTCGACTATTTTTTTTAAAATCTGACTAAAATATGAATTTTAGATCTAATTTAGATTTACTTTTCTAACCGCAAATAACATTCAACAATATATGAAATTCCAATGCGGATCTAGCATAACATGAACAACAAACATATCACAAGAAACCATCAACAATTTATACAACACATACATTCCAGATCTAAATTAACATCACAATACAATTATTTTAAAGAAAGAAAATTAATTAATAATTAATTAAATAATAAAAATTAGAGTTCTCACATTGATTTTTGGCTAAAATTCAACTGTCTCCATTTCAGCTCTGGTCTGCGCCATCGCGAAGATCTCAGAAAGACGAGTCCAACGCAACTTACAGTTCGAAAAACGGACCTTGTATGAAAAAGATATTGAATTTCAAACATTGGAAAATTTAATTAAATAAATAAATTAAATAATAAAATAATATTACACCCTTCTTCCACGTACAGGTTAAACCTGTCGTTCTTCATATTGAGGAACCCATGCTTCCACCGTTGACCACCCCTGCGCACGCCTACCCGAATCCCCGACCAACGATCAAACTCCACCGCACCAACGTCCTAGCCGAGCACCACCGTCGACCGAAACCCCAGCCAACTCGCGGTTCCCACCTCCCTTAAAATCGAGGTCAAAGTCGGCGGCTTCCTCACCAGAATTCACGAAATCCGTGAACTAAAACCCGATCTTAACCGTATGGATCTGTAGATCTCTCCAAGAGCTTCGATTTGGTACCAAGTTTGTCAATTTTCGTTGAGCGGATCAAAAGTTATTAACGATTGAAGTTTGGGACATTTTCAGCCATCGAAAATAAGGGCGGCGGCTAGCCATGATTAGGGTAAGGGTTTTCCGAAATTTTATTATTATTTTAATACTTAATCTTGTTTTACGTGTTTTAAAGGTGAAAATCCAGACTTTCTCCGAATTGGGCCTGCTTACTGCCGTTCATAAGGTTTTGACACCTTCTGAACGCAATGGGACAGGTCCCGGGGCCCAATTCCGAAATCTGTAGAGATTTTATTTAAATTTCATTAAAAATTCATTAATTAAACATTGACCGTACATTTATATATGTCAGGGCCACATACAGACTCCGAAAATTCCAGAAAAAATATTTCTGGCTTCGTATTGACGATACGGTTCTAACAAGACTAATTTCATCGAATTCTGAGACTGTTTGAAAAATGGCCTTTTTCGAGGTCGATTAAATTTAACTAAAACAGTCAAAACACATTTTCTTTTGCCACGCTCACATATTAATTGAAAAATTCTGAAAATTGAAACCTTGCAATAATTTGACATTCCGGTTCCAACAAAAGTGGTTTCGTCGAAAACGGAGGTCGTTTGAAAAATGACTATTTTTAAGGCCAATATATTATATTAAAAAATATATAAATTCTACAGCGACTTTTCTAAATTTTTAACTGGACATAACTTACAACTTTTAAAATGAAATTTCAATTTTTCAGATTTGTTAGAAAGATATTCTTAAACAGATTTAAATATTTTTGGTTTCACTAAAATCCGATTTATTTTGAATCTTGTACATCTAGTTGAAGTTTGAAATCGAATTTTCGAACTGCCGCACCATTTCAAACTCCTTTTATAATTAAATTAAATTCATTCGTTATTATTTAAAATAAATTACTTTAAATTTCAAGAATCCATTAAAATAACTTTAAATAAAATTTTAAATTGGCCCCAATATTTAGTGTTGTTACAGTCTCCCCCACTTAAAAACTTTTCGTCCTCGAAAAGGAACGAAGCTAAAAGTTATTTAATTAACTAGTATTAATTTTAAAAATTTATTAGTTGATTATCTTTTCAATATATAAATACCTTTATATATAAAAATCATATTTCTAAAGAATAGATTATAAATATATTCAAAAATACTTTAATTATAAACTCGTAAATCTTAACTCGTTCTAGGGCATTACTAACCCCATCTCTAACGAGTTTGCTCATTCTAGGATACTGTTGATCCTATCTCTAATGAGTATTCTTATTGAATATTACTAATCCAACCTCTGATGAGTCTTTTGTTTCGTTCTAACGAGTTGTACCCTAAAGATTTGAGCTAACCAAAGCTCTGATACCAATTGTAACGACCCTGGTTCCCAGACTCAATCGATCATAAAAATCGACCAAGACCGTTCAAAACCCGAATACGTTAACTTTGGGAATACAACACATCAGAACACTAACAGCAGACTTTTATTACATCATAATAATAAAACTTCAGAGTACAGAATATCAGAGTACATTGAATAAAATAAAATAAAGCGGAAGATAAATTTACATTAAATTTAATACAATAAACAGCGGAAGACTTTTATGCTCTGGACACAGCTTCAGGCTTCAATCCAGAATCCTACTCAAGAGATAAATATCTACAAAAAGCTACTCGATTGCCCGTGTGGAAAAAGGGCACCCGAGTTTGCAAAGTGAAACAAACTACGCGTCAGTCATGGGACTGGTGTGAGAATTCTTAACTAACTTAACTAATAACAATAAGACAAATCCAAGGACCACGCTGCTAACGCGGAACGGGTTTACTCCAATGGATTGCCGTGCATAAATTAAAGTAAATCGTTAAACAACACATTGCTTTTTGGAAAAATGAAACCATCATAAGACCCAAGTCCCATCACACAATGCAACGCAAACCGGAGGATAGGGTTTGACCTTATAATGGTCAAAAATGCTTAATACGATAAAACTAATTTGATATTATTATTAGTGTGTATATGTTTCAAAAACATTTCGAAGTAAATGTATCAATCGTAGGACACATAGATACCATAATACTATGCTTCCATACTAGTAATACAATCAAAACTACATGAGGTCGTATTGGAAATTGGGTTTCCATCATGAGTCAAGGCTAGGGAGAAGCTCCTTACCGATTCAAGACACTCTAGCTAATGCCTAAGGGTCCCCCGCGGTGAACCCTTGGAAAGCTGCAGGGCCGGTCCACCATACGAGTTGCGGATTAGTTATTCCTGAACACATGTTTCTCGGTCCTATAGGACCTATCATCCGAGGTGCTTCATTCCATCATCCACATAAGTAAAATGTCGGGCCGTGTTAAAGCCCAATCACCACTTCTAGCTAGAAAGAAACGTCCTGCTCTCCTTGCTTTCCCTTCTCCTATTTCAGACTCCACCGGGGTGTAAGGCTTGCGAAGTCACGCTATACACAAAGCTATTCCTAAACAAACTATGCTTTGATCATCCCACAAGGCCTGCTTTTCAACAAAGCCTTGATCATATGCATCTTAGCATGCCACATTGTCAGACTCTACCATATCATTGATCATCTACCAATATATATATAACCTCTAAGCTCATACGTCTTAGAGAAGGGTGTTAAGTAGAGAATAAATTCTCCACCACCAAACAGAAATATATAATCAGTAGCGTTCAACAAATATAGTAGAAAGGAATACAATGTTAGACATACAATCCATTTACAAGTCCGATCTGGGTCTGAACGAAACAACGTTTTCGTCGATCTCCAAATGCGTTTGGACGATCATTACCAAATACCTTGACTTGGGATGCCAGTCCTAATTCAAGATACCAGTCATCATCATCCCAACGATGTAAAAACCTTCGGTCTTCAACTGCCACCTTCGTCTTTGACTCTTGATCGTCGTGATGATTATTCAGAATGGGTTAAACCCGGTTGTAATAACCCGAAAATCTGGGCCAGTTTAAAATTTTTATTTTGGCAATTTTAGCGAATTTTGAATATTTAAAATAGATTATTTTAAATAATATCGACGAGAAATTTATTTTGAATTGAATTCGACGTATATATTATATACGTCGTCGTTAGAATATAAATATTTATATATAATTATAAATAGAATTGAAAATGGCGCGGTAGTTCGATAATTCGATTTCAAACTTCAATTGAATGTACCGGGTGCAAAACAATCCGGATTTTAATGAAACCAAAAACATTAGGATCTAATTGATAATATCTTTCTAACGGAGGTAAGAAACTGAGATTTCACTTTAAAAATTGAGAGATATGCCCAGTTGAAAATTCTGAATAGTCGCTATGGAATTCAGGCCCTTAAAAATGGACATTTTGCAAATGACCTCGGATTTCGACGAAACCAGTTTTGTTGGGTCCGTGATGTCAAATTATTGCTAGGTTTCAAATTTCATAATTTTCTGAATCAATATGTGAGCGTGGCAAAGGAAAACGCGTTTTGACCATTTCAGTTGATTTTAATCGACTGGGAATTGGTCATTTTTCTAACGGTCTCAGAATTCGACGAAACTAGTTTTGTTAGGACCGTATCGTCAATACGAAGCTAGAAAATATTTTTCTGTAATTTTTCGAGTTCGTATGCGGCCCCGGTAATTCGAAATGTACGTTTAAAATTCAATAAAGTGATTTAAATGTAAATTCAACGGAAACTGATTGTTGTGATCAAATCAGCTTACGATGCATATCCCATTGTGTTCGGAATGGGGATAAAACGCTATGGGCGACAGGCGGTGGGCCTCGTTACGAGGTCATATGTAAAAGTCAACTATTAGCAAATAAATAACTAAAAAAAATATATATATATATAAATAAATAAAATAAAATCTCTCCTTTATACCCCCCTCCCCGTTCATTATATCAGAAAAAAAATTATTAAATAAAAAAAAAAAAAGAGACGAGATCCCAAATCGGGATCGGAGGAGGCCGCTCCCCAACGCGCGCCACCGCAGGTGGCGGCGCCGACCATCGCCAGGAGCCCCCCCCCTCATCAATCGACTACCGCGATACCCCCCCTCCCCACCTCGACGACGCGACACCACAGCCCCCTGAACCCTAGCCGCCGCAACCAGACTCCCTCCTACTCGCGAACCCCAAAGCGACGGAAGCCTCAAACCCCCCCCCCCCCCCCTGAAGCCTGATGCTGTGGACCCCACTGCCCCAGCGCCGTACCCCGCGTGAGCTCCAACACCCTCCCTTTGCCACCACCAACGACCCCTCCGACCCCCGGTCATCCCAATAAAACCCCTTTTCCCACCAACAAATCAATGTAAGTCTTTATTTATTTTATTTTATTTCTTATTCATATAGCCTATAGAAAGTTTAGATTTTTAGAACATGAAAGTATAAAGTTATAATTTTTATGTAAGTAGGATATTAAAAATATGATTTTTTATATTTTTAAAGTATTAAAAATATAATCTTTACTATGTAGAAATGTTAAAAATATGATTTTTATATTTTTAAAGTATTAAAAATATAATCTTTATAGGATAGAGAACATAAAAATATCATCTTTGTATATGTAACGAAATAAAAATCTGATTTTTATTTTATATACGTTGAAATCAAGTGATGTCTTTAAATTTAAAAAGGTGAGATCTTTAAATAAAAAAAAAAGTGATATCTTTAAATTTAAAAAAGTGATGTCTTTAAATTTAAAAAGGTGAAATCTTTAAATTCAAAAAGGCGAAATCTTTATATATTGAATAGCATAGTAAAAATTCGATTTTTAAATATATGAAGTGATTATAAAAATATGACTTTTAAATTGAAAGTGAATAAATAAAAATGTGATTTTTATTTTAAAAACATCGAAATATAAAAATGTGTGATTTTTATATATATAGTGACTACGGGCAATGAAGATGGCGAGGATAGGATAACGACGAAGATTTTCTACAAAAGAAGTGTCGTGAAGTTGGATAGCTACTGGTGAGAACTTCTCACTCAAATTCTATTTTTCTAGTTATATATATATATACTAGGATGCAGACGGTGCTTATTAGAAGCACCCGACACCCGTCCACATACCATGGACTTGTTTGTTTGGTTGTGTAGTTGGTTAGATTATTTGATTGGATTTGATTGATTGGTTGAATTGGAAATTGATTAAAATTGATATGTGAATGGCGTGGGCCTTCACCAGACCGGGGATAAGGCTAGGCCTTGTCCCGTTTCTAGTATCGTGCCGTTATGCCGCCGAAATTTTCTAAAATATGTTAGAAAAATAAAAATATCATTTTTATTGTGTAAATGAAATGAATAGAAATTCAAGTGTTGAAATAGAATATTTTATCGTTAAAAATAATTTTTAACGTGAAAGTGAATAAATAAAATATTTATAAACAAATCGGCCGATTTGTTTATATACACTGATTTGACTGATATTGATTGGGTTGATAAATTTTACACATCGCCCAACTGCACAAATAAAATCTGTGTTTGATTGTTTGAAACCCCACACGGGTGTTGGGATGAAATTTGAAGTTCACTCATCCTGATTGATCAAATATGTCGATCGGTGGATTGACAGGCTGTTATAAGCGTTAGATATCGATATTTGATGCTTATACAGTGTAGTGCACTTTGGTTGATGGTTGATTATTTTTCGACGTTATTATATACATGTGTTGTATGGAATCCATATAATTAACGTTATATGGTGATTGATTGGGCCTCATTCCAATTGGGAAAATAAGGAATATTATAAAAGAAAATTCATGTGTTGAATATAAAAATAGTCATGTGTTGACGATGTGCATGTGTTGAGTGAAATATTTTATATAATCAAAATTACATCTTTATCACATTTAAAATTAGAACTACTTCCCAGTAGAAGTCTAATTGAAAATCAAACGATAGATACCATAGTTTTATAAAATATTTCACATAATAAAAATAGTGATGTGTTGACAGTACTCATGTGTTGAGATTAGTCGTGTGTTGAAAGAAATATAGGTTCATGTGTTGAATTGAATAGAAGTTTTTGAAATATATAAAGCCGTGTGGATTAGAGATGCGCTATTTTGACGTGAACGATATTTATATCGATTTTATTCGTTTTACAACGAATATTGAAAAGTGATTTCAAAACTAAATATTTTGAAATGAAATTCAATTGAATTAGATTAAAATTCGAATTGAATAGGAAGTGAATTTGAATTTGAATAAAATAGAAATGAATTGAATTGAAAACGATTTCGAAATGAATTGAATTGAAAACGATTTCGAAATGAATTGAATTGAAAACGATTTCGAAATGAATTGAATTGAAAACGATTTCGAAATGAATTGAATTGAAAACGATTTCGAAATGAATGGAATTGAAAACGAATTCAAATTGAATTGAAAGTGAATTGAAATTAATTCAAATTGAATTGAAATTTGAATTGAATAGAAATGAATTTTAAAACGAATTTATAGAGAAGAATTCAATTTTGATTTGAATTGAAATGGAAGTTGAAATTGCTTTTGAAACGAATTCAAAACTATTTATAAAATTCGTTTTAAAAGGAAACCGACGAAATATATATAATATATATATATATTATATATATAATGGCCTGAATAGAACGCGCCGCGCCGCGGTAGTTCGTGAATTTCGACCATTTATTTCAAACGGACATTGCGGGAGATCCGACCGTCGGATTCTCCTAAAACCGGAACCGTTGGGTTCGTATCGAAAAGAGCTTTCCAATGAATATTAGAAATTTGAAATCTAACGGTTGGATTTGGAATTATGTCCAAATCAAATTCGAAAAAGGTCGCTGTAAGTGCAGTTCGATGGCCATTGTTGGAAATCGACTGTACGGGCCTTGATAAAATTACTAAAAATATCTATAATTTGTGTAAAATTATAATATGTGAATTGGAAAGATTTGGGCTGGAAAATTCCACATTTGAAAAGATAAAAATAGATTTTTATCGAAATGAACTAGTTTTGAACTAGAATTGAAATCAATTTATTTTTAAAATAAATAAATTGAATTTGAAAGTGATTTTGAAAATAATCGATAATTTCCAATACGTGGATTGGACTGGAGCTGAATCGAAATTATCTTCGGGATATTTCGATGTTGGATTTCGTGACTATACAAATATTGTTATGGGGATTTGAAAGATATTTTATATCGTTATTTCCAATACGATATTTGTTGGTTTCAGAATTTGATATTGAATATAAGCCGATATATTTTCTATTCAGAGCCTTGTATTTAATATCAAATGTGATTTGGTTTGTCGTGAATCGTGTTTTTGATGACATTGGTTCTTTAACCCAGTTAAAGGCAGAATATTGATTTTTGAAAAGATTAAAACTAAGTGGAGTTTTAATGAATCTTTAATTAGATTGAAAAGTGAATTGATAATTTAAATTATCAAATCTGAAAAGTGATCGAGAGTGGAGTACCACCAGTTTTGCTCCAAAGCGATAGTTAAATCTTTAATTAGATTTGAACGTGAAATGGTAATTAATTTTACCGATAACACCGTGGTGTTAGATATGGAATCACCAGTTTTGCTCCATGGGATATATAGGTTGGGATTGGGAAATAAAATAAATAATTACTTCGGTGTGGTTCGTTAATCCCGACTAGTTTGAAATGATATCCAAAGGAGGATTAAAGGATAAATTTAGAAGAATTTATCTTGGATAAAATTAATGGGAACCTTTCCCTAAGAATGTGATATTGTGAATAAAAGAATATTCTGAATTGGAATGAGGCGTTTGTTGTGTTTGTGTAACATTCGTTTATTATATACGTGGGTTATTCAGAAAGGCCGGGTTTATACTCATTCTGAATAACCGATTCGACGAGATGTCGAAGATGAAGACGGTGGTTGAAGACCGGAAGTCTTCACATCGTTTGGGTGATTACTGATGATCTTGATTGGGCTGTACACCCAAGATGAGGGAAACAGTCGGTGATCGTCCAGACGTACTTGGAGATCGATGGATATGCGAGGAAAGTGCCTCCGGTTTCGTTCAGACCCAGAACGGACTAGTAAATGGACTGTGTGTCTGACATTGGATTTTAGTCCGTGTGATTGATCTCTATTAAATATATATATGTTTGGCGGCGGAGAATTTATTCTCTTGCTTAACGCCCTTCTCTGAGACGTACGAGCTCAGGGGTTATATATTGATGGATATCAAACGCATGGAGTGAGTTGCCTGTGTGGCATGCGTAAGTGGCAATTGATCAAGGCTTCTGTTGAAAAGCAAAGTCTTGTGGTTGATGATCAAAGCACGGCCTGTGTGGCGTAGCTTTGTGTGTAACGTGGATTCGCGAGCCTCACACCTCGGTATGAGTCAAAAACGGGAGATGGACCGCTGGGAGAGCACGACGTTTCTTTCTAGCTAGGGTGGTGTCAGTGACCTACCAGCCCTGACATTTATATACTTTTCACCTGTGTGGTTGTTGGAATGCGAGGCGCCTCGGATATAGGTCTGTAAGGACCGGGAAACGTGTGTTCAGGAATTGCCAATCCTCAAAAGTAAGAGAGGACCGGCCCAGCCGATTCCAAGGATCAAAGTGGGGTCCTGAGGCATTTGCTAGAGTGTCTCGAACGCGGAGAGGAGCTTGCCCCTTGCCTCGGCTCATGACGGAAATCCAATTTCCAATACGTGATATTGCGGTTTTAATTGTAAAACTAGTATGGCGACATGATAGATGGTACCCATGCCGCCTATGATTGATACTTATGATTGAAATTGTTTTGGCACTATACACTTATTATAGTATCAAATAATGTGTTTTAAACGTATCAAGCATGCTTTGGCTGTTATAAGGTAAAAACCCTATCCTCCGGCTTGCGTTGCATTGTGTGATGGGACCTGGGTCTTATAACAGCTTCATTCTTCTTTATTTAGCATTGCGCTGTTTGTTTTATGCACTGGTATTCTTGGGAGGAAACCCGTTCCGTGTTATACGGCGGGGTCCCTTGATTTACCGAACTTTAAAATAAAGATTAATAACTGTTTTAGTTCTCACACCAGTCACATGACTGACCTGGAGTTTATTGTTTTAACCTAAACTCTGGGTGCCCCTATTTTCCACACGGGCAGCTAGTAGTTTTGGTTTTGCAGATTTATATTCACAGGATCCTGATTAACAGCTGGAACGATGCTCGGAAAGCTCTGTATCCGTGTATCACTTCTAGTTGTGCTTTTGTATATTTTTCCGCTGCTATGTAATTTATTGTAATCTCTGATATTTATCGAATGTAATTTATTCATTTATACTCTGTATATTCTTGTATCTGATGGAATTGTTGTAATAACAATGAAATGTTCTTCCGTATGCGCTCTATTTTGTGTTGTTCTCAATTCTATCCGTGCTTTCCTTAACGGGGAAGTTCGGGTCGTCTCAGTTTGGTATCAGAGCTTTGGTTTACAGAGCTCGAGAACAAGACACATTAGAACCATACGAAAGAATTCATCAGATATTGGATTAGCAATATCCAATTAGAATGACTCGTTAGAGATAGGATCAGTAGTATCCTAGAACGAGTGTGAAGAGTATATTTTTCAAATGAAAACAATTTTGTTTAGAAATTTAAATCACTTTATACGTATTTGAATATTTATTTATTTTGAATATGGACAATCGAGTATATATAGATTTCGCGTATACGCGTCATGAACGTATATTCGAAATTTTAATATACTGGGTAGATATGGAATCACATTCTAGATATCCGGGGATGATTCTGATGATGGTGCATCATCATCAGTATTCATATTCGAATTTCGAAGGTGTGATTTTCTATATATTTCCATTAGACTGGTGTGAGAACCAAAGCTTATATAGTTAGAACACATTGTTGTGATTTGTTATCAAAACATGATTTTTGTATATATGTATCAAAGTTATGAATTTGAAACTCTAATTCACTAATTGATTGATGTTTGTGTTGTTTGTTTATTTGTTTGCTAATTTTTAACCATTTATGCCTAATTGAATCGAATATTGAATTGTATTGAAAATTGGTCGCATTTGCTTGCATATACCTATACTTACATTGAACAGGTCATAGCAAGGAGGCTAGAGCCAGAGAATAAAATTTGTTTGCCCGACAAATAGGTACATGTTTATTACATAATTTCCTGTTTTGTTTGGGTGATGATGATTTTGTGAGCCTATTGGCTAGCCGCTTGGCTTTTTCTTTTTCTTTTTGAGATCTGAAGGACCGGGGAAGCTATTTGAAATTCCCCGATGCTCCCATTGCAGGGGAGGTTATGGCGAAATTTTTCGAAAATTTAGGGTGTTAGCCAAATTTTTGAAATTTTGAAAATTCTCAGAAACTGAAAAGTTGGAGAATGGAAGCCAGATCGAATGTAGAGCTTATTAATCAAACCACTTTCGACTTTGTTCCTTTTCGGGGACGAAAAGTTTTAAGTGGGGGAGATTGTAATAACCCGAAAATCTGGGCCAGTTTAAAATTTTTATTTTGGCAATTTTAGCGAATTTTGAATATTTAAAATAGATTATTTTAAATAATATCGACGAGAAATTTATTTTGAATTGAATTCGACGTATATATTATATACGTCGTCGTTAGAATATAAATATTTATATATAATTATAAATAGAATTGAAAATGGCGCGGTAGTTCGATAATTCGATTTCAAACTTCAATTGAATGTACCGGGTGCAAAACAATCCGGATTTTAATGAAACCAAAAACATTAGGATCTAATTGATAATATCTTTCTAACGGAGGTAAGAAACTGAGATTTCACTTTAAAAATTGAGAGATATGCCCAGTTGAAAATTCTGAATAGTCGCTATGGAATTCAGGCCCTTAAAAATGGACATTTTGCAAATGACCTCGGATTTCGACGAAACCAGTTTTGTTGGGTCCGTGATGTCAAATTATTGCTAGGTTTCAAATTTCATAATTTTCTGAATCAATATGTGAGCGTGGCAAAGGAAAACGCGTTTTGACCATTTCAGTTGATTTTAATCGACTGGGAATTGGTCATTTTTCTAACGGTCTCAGAATTCGACGAAACTAGTTTTGTTAGGACCGTATCGTCAATACGAAGCTAGAAAATATTTTTCTGTAATTTTTCGAGTTCGTATGCGGCCCCGGTAATTCGAAATGTACGTTTAAAATTCAATAAAGTGATTTAAATGTAAATTCAACGGAAACTGATTGTTGTGATCAAATCAGCTTACGATGCATATCCCATTGTGTTCGGAATGGGGATAAAACGCTATGGGCGACAGGCGGTGGGCCTCGTTACGAGGTCATATGTAAAAGTCAACTATTAGCAAATAAATAACTAAAAAAAATATATATATATATAAATAAATAAAATAAAATCTCTCCTTTATACCCCCCTCCCCGTTCATTATATCAGAAAAAAAATTATTAAATAAAAAAAAAAAAGAGACGAGATCCCAAATCGGGATCGGAGGAGGCCGCTCCCCAACGCGCGCCACCGCAGGTGGCGGCGCCGACCATCGCCAGGAGCCCCCCCCCTCATCAATCGACTACCGCGATACCCCCCCTCCCCACCTCGACGACGCGACACCACAGCCCCCTGAACCCTAGCCGCCGCAACCAGACTCCCTCCTACTCGCGAACCCCAAAGCGACGGAAGCCTCAAACCCCCCCTTGAAGCCTGATGCTGTGGACCCCACTGCCCCAGCGCCGTACCCCGCGTGAGCTCCAACACCCTCCCTTTGCCACCACCAACGACCCCTCCGACCCCCGGTCATCCCAATAAAACCCCTTTTCCCACCAACAAATCAATGTAAGTCTTTATTTATTTTATTTTATTTCTTATTCATATAGCCTATAGAAAGTTTAGATTTTTAGAACAGGAAAGTATAAAGTTATAATTTTTATGTAAGTAGGATATTAAAAATATGATTTTTTATATTTTTAAAGTATTAAAAATATAATCTTTACTATGTAGAAATGTTAAAAATATGATTTTTATATTTTTAAAGTATTAAAAATATAATCTTTATAGGATAGAGAACATAAAAATATCATCTTTGTATATGTAACGAAATAAAAATCTGATTTTTATTTTATATACGTTGAAATCAAGTGATGTCTTTAAATTTAAAAAGGTGAGATCTTTAAAAAAAAAAAAAAGTGATATCTTTAAATTTAAAAAAGTGATGTCTTTAAATTTAAAAAGGTGAAATCTTTAAATTCAAAAAGGCGAAATCTTTATATATTGAATAGCATAGTAAAAATTCGATTTTTAAATATATGAAGTGATTATAAAAATATGACTTTTAAATTGAAAGTGAATAAATAAAAATGTGATTTTTATTTTAAAAACATCGAAATATAAAAATGTGTGATTTTTATATATATAGTGACTACGGGCAATGAAGATGGCGAGGATAGGATAACGACGAAGATTTTCTACAAAAGAAGTGTCGTGAAGTTGGATAGCTACTGGTGAGAACTTCTCACTCAAATTCTATTTTTCTAGTTATATATATATACTAGGATGCAGACGGTGCTTATTAGAAGCACCCGACACCCGTCCACATACCATGGACTTGTTTGTTTGGTTGTGTAGTTGGTTAGATTATTTGATTGGATTTGATTGATTGGTTGAATTGGAAATTGATTAAAATTGATATGTGAATGGCGTGGGCCTTCACTAGACCGGGGATAAGGCTAGGCCTTGTCCCGTTTCTAGTATCGTGCCGTTATGCCGCCGAAATTTTCTAAAATATGTTAGAAAAATAAAAATATCATTTTTATTGTGTAAATGAAATGAATAGAAATTCAAGTGTTGAAATAGAATATTTTATCGTTAAAAATAATTTTTAACGTGAAAGTGAATAAATAAAATATTTATAAACAAATCGGCCGATTTGTTTATATACACTGATTTGACTGATATTGATTGGGTTGATAAATTTTACACATCGCCCAACTGCACAAATAAAATCTGTGTTTGATTGTTTGAAACCCCACACGGGTGTTGGGATGAAATTTGAAGTTCACTCATCCTGATTGATCAAATATGTCGATCGGTGGATTGACAGGCTGTTATAAGCGTTATATATCGATATTTGATGCTTATACAGTGTAGTGCACTTTGGTTGATGGTTGATTATTTTTCGACGTTATTATATACATGTGTTGTATGGAATCCATATAATTAACGTTATATGGTGATTGATTGGGCCTCATTCCAATTGGGAAAATAAGGAATATTATAAAAGAAAATTCATGTGTTGAATATAAAAATAGTCATGTGTTGACGATGTGCATGTGTTGAGTGAAATATTTTATATAATCAAAATTACATCTTTATCACATTTAAAATTAGAACTACTTCCCAGTAGAAGTCTAATTGAAAATCAAACGATAGATACCATAGTTTTATAAAATATTTCACATAATAAAAATAGTGATGTGTTGACAGTACTCATGTGTTGAGATTAGTCGTGTGTTGAAAGAAATATAGGTTCATGTGTTGAACTGAATAGAAGTTTTTGAAATATATAAAGCCGTGTGGATTAGAGATGCGCTATTTTGACGTGAACGATATTTATATCGATTTTATTCGTTTTACAACGAATATTGAAAAGTGATTTCAAAACTAAATATTTTGAAATGAAATTCAACTGAATTAGATTAAAATTCGAATTGAATAGGAAGTGAATTTGAATAAAATAGAAATGAATTGAATTGAAAACGATTTCGAAATGAATTGAATTGAAAACGATTTCGAAATGAATTGAATTGAAAACGATTTCGAAATGAATTGAATTGAAAACGATTTCGAAATGAATTGAATTGAAAACGATTTCGAAATGAATGGAATTGAAAACGAATTCAAATTGAATTGAAAGTGAATTGAAATGAATTCAAATTGAATTGAAATTTGAATTGAATAGAAATGAATTTTAAAACGAATTTATAGAGAAGAATTCAATTTTGATTTGAATTGAAATGGAAGTTGAAATTGCTTTTGAAACGAATTCAAAACTATTTATAAAATTCGTTTTAAAAGGAAACCGACGAAATATATATAATATATATATATATTATATATATAATGGCCTGAATAGAACGCGCCGCGCCGCGGTAGTTCGTGAATTTCGACCATTTATTTCAAACGGACATTGCGGGAGATCCGACCGTCGGATTCTCCTAAAACCGGAACCGTTGGGTTCGTATCGAAAGAGCTTTCCAATGAATATTAGAAATTTGAAATCTAACGGTTGGATTTGGAATTATGTCCAAATCAAATTCGAAAAAGGTCGCTGTAAGTGCAGTTCGATGGCCGTTGTTGGAAATCGACTGTACGGGCCTTGATAAAATTACTAAAAATATCTATAATTTGTGTAAAATTATAATATGTGAATTGGAAAGATTTGGGCTGGAAAATTCCACATTTGAAAAGATAAAAATAGATTTTTATCGAAATGAACTAGTTTTGAACTAGAATTGAAATCAATTTATTTTTAAAATAAATAAATTGAATTTGAAAGTGATTTTGAAAATAATCGATAATTTCCAATACGTGGATTGGACTGGAGCTGAATCGAAATTATCTTCGGGATATTTCGATGTTGGATTTCGTGACTATACAAATATTGTTATGGGGATTTGAAAGATATTTTATATCGTTATTTCCAATACGATATTTGTTGGTTTCAGAATTTGATATTGAATATAAGCCGATATATTTTCTATTCAGAGCCTTGTATTTAATATCAAATGTGATTTGGTTTGTCGTGAATCGTGTTTTTGATGACATTGGTTCTTTAACCCAGTTAAAGGCAGAATATTGATTTTTGAAAAGATTAAAACTAAGTGGAGTTTTAATGAATCTTTAATTAGATTGAAAAGTGAATTGATAATTTAAATTATCAAATCTGAAAAGTGATCGAGAGTGGAGTACCACCAGTTTTGCTCCAAAGCGATAGTTAAATCTTTAATTAGATTTGAACGTGAAATGGTAATTAATTTTACCGATAACACCGTGGTGTTAGATATGGAGTATCACCAGTTTTGCTCCATGGGATATATAGGTTGGGATTGGGAAATAAAATAAATAATTACTTCGGTGTGGTTCGTTAATCCCGACTAGTTTGAAATGATATCCAAAGGAGGATTAAAGGATAAATTTAGAAGAATTTATCTTGGATAAAATTAATGGGAACCTTTCCCTAAGAATGTGATATTGTGAATAAAAGAATATTCTGAATTGGAATGAGGCGTTTGTTGTGTTTGTGTAACATTCGTTTATTATATACGTGGGTTATTCAGAAAGGCCGGGTTTATACTCATTCTGAATAACCGATTCGACGAGATGTCGAAGATGAAGACGGTGGTTGAAGACCGGAAGTCTTCACATCGTTTGGGTGATTACTGATGATCTTGATTGGGCTGTACACCCAAGATGAGGGAAACAGTCGGTGATCGTCCAGACGTACTTGGAGATCGATGGATATGCGAGGAAAGTGCCTCCGGTTTCGTTCAGACCCAGAACGGACTAGTAAATGGACTGTGTGTCTGACATTGGATTTTAGTCCGTGTGATTGATCTCTATTAAATATATATCTGTTTGGCGGCGGAGAATTTATTCTCTTGCTTAACGCCCTTCTCTGAGACGTACGAGCTCAGGGGTTATATATTGATGGATATCAAACGCATGGAGTGAGTTGCCTGTGTGGCATGCGTAAGTGGCAATTGATCAAGGCTTCTGTTGAAAAGCAAAGTCTTGTGGTTGATGATCAAAGCACGGCCTGTGTGGCGTAGCTTTGTGTGTAACGTGGATTCGCGAGCCTCACACCTCGGTATGAGTCAAAAACGGGAGATGGACCGCTGGGAGAGCACGACGTTTCTTTCTAGCTAGGGTGGTGTCAGTGACCTACCAGCCCTGACATTTATATACTTTTCACCTGTGTGGTTGTTGGAATGCGAGGCGCCTCGGATATAGGTCTGTAAGGACCGGGAAACGTGTGTTCAGGAATTGCCAATCCTCAAAAGTAAGAGAGGACCGGCCCAGCCGATTCCAAGGATCAAAGTGGGGTCCTGAGGCATTTGCTAGAGTGTCTCGAACGCGGAGAGGAGCTTGCCCCTTGCCTCGGCTCATGACGGAAATCCAATTTTCAATACGTGATATTGCGGTTTTAATTGTAAAACTAGTATGGCGACATGATAGATGGTACCCATGCCGCCTATGATTGATACTTATGATTGAAATTGTTTTGGCACTATACACTTATTATAGTATCAAATAATGTGTTTTAAACGTATCAAGCATGCTTTGGCTGTTATAAGGTAAAAACCCTATCCTCCGGCTTGCGTTGCATTGTGTGATGGGACCTGGGTCTTATAACAGCTTCATTCTTCTTTATTTAGCATTGCGCTGTTTGTTTTATGCACTGGTATTCTTGGGAGGAAACCCGTTCCGTGTTATACGGCGGGGTCCCTTGATTTACCGAACTTTAAAATAAAGATTAATAACTGTTTTAGTTCTCACACCAGTCACATGACTGACCTGGAGTTTATTGTTTTAACCTAAACTCTGGGTGCCCCTATTTTCCACACGGGCAGCTAGTAGTTTTGGTTTTGCAGATTTATATTCACAGGATCCTGATTAACAGCTGGAACGATGCTCGGAAAGCTCTGTATCCGTGTATCACTTCTAGTTGTGCTTTTGTATATTTTTCCGCTGCTATGTAATTTATTGTAATCTCTGATATTTATCGAATGTAATTTATTCATTTATACTCTGTATATTCTTGTATCTGATGGAATTGTTGTAATAACAATGAAATGTTCTTCCGTATGCGCTCTGTTTTGTGTTGTTCTCAATTCTATCCGTGCTTTCCTTAACGGGGAAGTTCGGGTCGTCTCACCGGTCTTTCTGAATAATTCGCATATTTTGTGATTAAAAAGCAAATATTGGAAAATCACACATTACGCCGCATTCCAACTCCGAATATTCTTTTAATAAGGTATTCATATTAAAAGATTCTCATTAATTTTATCAAAGATAAACTCTGAAAATAAAATCTTAAATCTTCTTTAAAGGATTTATTAGAACTCCAATTTTGATTTGATATCAAAAATCATTCTTACAAGGTCATTTATTTTAAGGAATAAATCTTGTCTTAAACAGGTTAAAGAACTAGTGTCCTTTAAAACACAGTTCACGATAAACCCTCAAATCAATTTCCAAAATATGGAATTCCACAGAAATCAAATCAATACATAATCAATATAAAATTTCTGTATCAGACTAACAATATACATGGAATAACGGCAACGCCTCTTAAATTCCATATATAATATCGGTCTTCTTTTACAGAATCCCATCTCGATTATTATCAATCGAATTTCCACTTAATTCCAATTTAATATATTAAATTAGAAAACTTGATTTTTAGAAAATGCCTTTTTAAATCTATAAAATAGATTTATAAATTCCAAATAAAAATTTCAATGTAAATTGGATTAAAGGACAAATGTCGTTTAAAAACACCGTCCACGATAAATCCACTTCACACAACAATTTATTTCATATCACACAATATAATTGCACATTCTACTAATGGTAAATAAAAGGTTGCTCTTTAAATATTAATTCATTATTATAAGAACATATTTTAAAATAATCATTAAAAATATTCTTTATATTAAAATATACCTTTTTATATAAAAAAAATACCTTATGGAAAATAATCTTTTAAATAAAAGGTTTTAAATGTACAAATATTATCCTTTAAAATAACACCTGAATCGGAGTGCGACTCAATCATTTACCATATAATTTGGATTATATGGATTTCACACCCATCTCATATAAATGCCAATAACCGTATAATCATCAAGTCATCCATTTACATACAGAGTGTAATTTCTACTGTGTGAGCATTAAAAATTAAATAATAACGCTCATCGCAGCCTACCGATCTAACGATAGACATACAATTTAACATTAGGATTTGTGTCAGTCAAATATCGTCCCAATACCCGTGTGGGGTTTTCATCCAACACAATCCATACAGATATACAAATAAATAATTGGTTAATGGATTTAACCAATTTAAATTTCGCTAACAATTGATGATAATGAACATGTCATTTATTTCCAATGTTGAATAAAAGTATAATTTCCTCGAAATATATTTTGATATGGCATTCCATTTATTTCTTTTATTCACACCGTAAATCTTTTTTTTTCTACATTGAAATTATAATCAACATTATAATGTAAAATTTCTATCTTTCAGTTGCATTGTAAAATTTCCTTTTTAATTACATTATAAATATGTAATTTTATTTTCAATGCTAGTTCCCACTTCTAACTACATATAAAAATATAATCTTTATTTTACAATGTAAATCCCCTTTTCTAATTACATATAAAAATGTTATTTTTAATTTTAATGTGAATCCTACTTCTTTATTACATCATATAAAAATGTAATTTTTTTTACATTGTAAATCGCATCCTACGCTACATATAAAATGTAATTTTTAATTTACCATGTGAATTCATATTTTAATTACCATAGAAAAATGTAATTTCTATCATACGACGTAAATTCATATCTAAATTACATATAAAAATGTAATTTTTATCATATAGTGTAAATTCACATATTAATTACATATAAAAATGTAATTTTTATTCTACTGTTCTCATTCATATCAAAATTACATGTAAAAATGTAATTTTTATCCTATAATGCAAATTCATGCTTTAATTACATATAAAAATGTGATTTCTATTATGTGATGTAAATTCATAGATAAATTACATAGAAAAATGTAATTTTTATCATACGGTGTAAATCCATGTCTTAATTACAAAGAAAAATGTAATTTTAATCATACGGTACAAATTCCCATTTTAATTACATAGAAAAATGTAATTTTAATCATACGATGTAAATTTATGTCTTGATTACATATAAAAATGTAATTTTTGTCATATAGTATAAATTCATGTCTAAATTACAGATAAAAATGTAAGTTTTATCATACGATGTAAATTAAATTTAAATGCAATTCTTTTCATAAAAAAATGTAGCCTTTTGTATTCCGCAAAAGAATGTAACTATTTTGTTAGCCAAATTCTGTAAAAATAAAAATATATTTTATTTGTAGTTCAAATTCTATTGTAAGAAACAAATAAAAATAATATTTTATTGTTGTTCATATTCTATTGTAACATAACAAATAAAAATATCTTTTAGTTGTTGACCAAATTCTGTTGTTATGTAAACAAATAAAAATAAGATTTTATTTATCGATCAATTACTATTGTAATATAAACAAATAAAAAAAATAAGTTTTTATTTGTTGATCAGATTCTACTGTTCATTTCAGACTAATAAAAAAAATGATATTTTAATAATTTAGAATACTAGATCCAATCGCAACTAAAAATTCAGAAATCTTAAAATAATCATCGTCGACTATTTTTTTTTAAAATCTGACTAAAATATGAAATTTAGATCTAATTTAGATTTACTTTTCTAACCGCAAATAACATTCAACAATATATGAAATTCCAATGCGGATCTAGCATAACATGAACAACAAACATATCACAAGCAACCATCAACAATTTATACAACACATACATTCCAGATCTAAATTAACATCACAATACAATTATTTTAAAGAAAGAAAATTAATTAATAATTAATTAAATAATAAAAATTAGAGTTCTCACATTGATTTTTGGCAGAAATTCAATTGTCTCCGTTTCAGCTCTGATCTGCGCCGTCGCAAAGATCTCGGAAATACGAGTCTAACGCAACTTACGGTTCGAAAAACGGACCTCGTATGAAAAAGATATTGAATTTCAAACATTGGAAAATTTAATTAATTAAATAAATTAAATAATAAAATAATATCACACCCTTCTTCCACGTACAGGTTAAACCCGTCGTTCTTCATATTGAGGAACCCCATGCTTTCACCGTTGACCACCCCTGCGCACGCCTACCCGAAGCCCCGACCGACGATCAAACTCCACCGCACCAACGCCCTAGCCGAGCTCCACCGTCGGCCGAAACCCCAGCCAACTCGCGGGTCCCACCTCCCCTAAAATCGAGGTCAAAGTCGGTGGCTTCCTTACCAGAATTCGCGAAATCCGTGAACTAAAACCCCATCTTAACCATATGGATCTGTAGATCTCTCCAAGAGCTTCGATTTGGTACCAAGTTTGTCAATTTTCTTTGAGCGGATCAAAAGTAATTAACGATTGAAGTTTGGGACATTTTCAGCCATCGAAAATAAGGGCGGCGGCTGGCCATGATTAGGGTTAGGGTTTTCCGAAATTTTATTATTATTTTAATACTTAATCTTGTTTTACGTGTTTTAAAGGTGAAAATCCGGACTTTCTCCGAATTGGGCCTGCTTACTGTCGTTCTTAAGGTTTTGACACCTTATGAACGCAATGGGACAGGTCCCGGGGCCCAATTCCGAAATCTGTAGAGATTTTATTTAAATTTCATTAAAATTTTATTAATTAAACATTGACTATACATTTAAATATGTCGGGGCCACATACGGACTCCGAAAATTCCAGAAAAAATATTTCTGGCTTCGTATTGACGATACGGTTCTAACAAGACTAATTTCATCGAATTCTGAGACTGTTTGAAAAATGACCTTTTTCGAGGTCGATTAAATTTAACTAAAACAGTCAAAACACATTTTCTTTTGCCACGCTCACATATTAATTGAAAAATTCTGAAAATTGAAACCTAGAAATAACTTGTCATTCCGGTTCCAACAAAAGTGGTTTCGTCGAAAACGGAGATCGTTTGAAAAATGACTATTTTTAAGGCCAATATATTATATTAAAATATATATAAATTCTACATTGACTTTTCTAAATTTTAAACTGGACATAACTTACAACTTTTAAAGTGAAATTTAAATTTTTCAGATTCTTTAGAAAGATATACTTAAACAGATTTAAATATTTTTGGTTTCACTAAAATCCGATTTATTTTGAATCTTGTACATCCAATTAAAGTTTAAATCGAATTTTCGAACTGCCACACCATTTCAAACTCCTTTTGTAATTAAATTAAACTCATTCGTTATTATTTAAAATAAATTACTTTAAATTTCAAGAATCCATTAAAATAACTTAAAATAAAATTTTAAATTAGCCCCTAAATTCAGGGTTGTTACATCAATATTAATGATTATTTAATTTGGGAAATCATATTCTGTCTTTAACTGGGTTAAAGAACCAATGTTATTTAAAACACGGTTCACTATAAACCCGAAATCACATTCCATTAATTATCGGGTTAAAGAACAAGTGTTATTTAAAACACCGTTCACGATAAACCCAAAAATCAATTCTAGTTCAATTCCAATTAAATATATTTAATTGGTACACCTCATTAAATCTAAATAAAAAGATTTAATCTTTTTCTCAACTGGGTTTAAGAACAGTGTTAATGAAGACACCATTCACGACAAACCCAAATCCCATTTGATATTAAATACAAGGCTCTGAATAGAAAATATATCTGCTTATATTCAATATCAAATTCTACGACCAACAAATATCGTATTGGAAATAACGATATAAATATATCTTTCAAATTTCCTTAACAATATCTGTATAATCACGAAATCCAACATCGAAATATTCCAATAACAATTTCGATTCAAACCCATTTCCACTTTATATATTGGAAATTCTGGTTATTTTCAAAACCCCTTCAAATCCACTTTATTTATTTCAAAAATCAATGGATTATAATTCTAGTTCAAAACTAGTTCATTTCGATAAAAATCTATTTTTATCTTTTCAAATATGGAGTTTTTCATCCCAATTCTTCACAAATCATTCTTATGATTTTACACAAATTATTACTATTTTTAATAATTTTATCATGGCCCGTACAATCGATTTCCACAAATGGCCACTGAACCGCACTTACAACGACCTTTTCCAAATTTGATTTGGACATAATTCCAAATCCAACAGTTAGATTTCAAATCTCTAATATTCGTTAGAAATCTCTTTTCGATACGAATCCAACGGTTCCGCTTTTAGGAGAATCCGACGGTCGGATCTCCCATAATATCCATTCGAAGTCAATTGTCGAAATTCGCGAACTACCGCGTTGCGGCGCGTTCTATTCAGACCATTATATATATAATATATATTTCGTCGATTTACTTTCAAAACGTATTTTATAAATCCTTTTAAATTCATTTTCGAAACGATTTCAACTTCGTATTCAATTTCAAATCAAAATTGAATATTCCACATCATCGATATACAAATGATAATATTTTCAAAATGTTAAATTTTGAAATCACTTTCTTTTCTATATTCATTATAAAAATGAATAAAATCGATATAAATATCGTTCACGTCAAAATGGCGTCAATCTAATCAACACGACTTTTATTCGACACATGAATGTTTATTCTATTCAGCACATGAATTTATTTTCTATTCAACACATGAATTTATTTTCTATTCAACACATGAATTTATTTTCTAAATTGGAATGAGGCCCAATCAATTACCATATAATGTTAATTATATGGATTTTCTACAACACATGTATATAATAGCAATGATAAATAATCAACCATCATCTAGAGTGCACCACACAACTGCATAAGCATTAAATATAAATAATTAACGCTTACACAGTCTGTCAACCCATCGATTGACATACAACTAAACAATCGGGATTAGTGTACGTCAAATATCATCCCAATACCCGTGTGGGGTTTCAAATCAACAAACACAGATTTTTATTTATGCAGTTGGGCGATACGTAAAATTTATCGTCCCAATCAATATCAGTCAAATCGGTGTACATAAACAAATCGTTCGATTTGTAAATGAATATTTATTTTACTTCAACACATGAATATATATTTTATTTCAACACATGAATATGTATTTTATTTCAACACATGAATTTTCTTTCTATATTAAACACATGAATTTATATTTTATTTCATTCCACATCACACTATCAAATTTCACTACACAGAAATCAAACAAACAAGTCATCCATGGTCTGTGGACGACGGGTGTTAGGTGCTGCTAAGCACCGTCTGCATCCTAGTATATATTTCAAACTAGAAATAGAAATAAAAGTGAGGAGTTCTCACCGACTAGCTAAACCAAACGCCATGACTCTTCATATATAGAAAACCTTCGTCGTGCTCGCCTTTCGTCACTTTCGTTGCCCGTATTCACTACATATATAAAAATCACATTTTTATAATCACTTTGTATGGATAAAAATCACATCTTTATTTTCTATATTGTATAAAAATCATATTTTTATTCTTTCTATAATATAAAAATCATATTTTTATTCTTTCTATAATATAAAAATCATATTTTTATACTGAATAAAAATCTTATCTTTATCATTTTCATCCTATGATAAAAATCCAATTTATTTATTTCTCTATTTACATAATAAAAATTGTCTTCCTTCAAAATAAAAATGAAAAAAATATCCTTTACATTCATAAAAAAAATATAATCTTTATTTTGTAAAAATCTAATCTTTCTGATTCTATTCATAAAATAAAAATCGGATTTTTATTCCTTAAACAACTATATTAAAATCACTAATTAATAACATATAAATAAATAAATAAAATAAAATAAAAAGAAAAGGCCTCACTTTTTTCAGTTTTCGTTGAAGGAAGAGGGCAGCGGGGTACGGGGCGGAGGAAGGGTGGCGAGGTCGAGCTCAGGTGGGGCGAAGCTCGGCAGTGGGTCCCTCCTCTGGCGCGGCGGCGGCTTTGTCTAGGCGGGGTATTGGGGGACTTCGATTTGGGAGGAGGAGGAAGGGGGAGAGGGGGCGTCGGCGAAGGAGAGGAGAGGGGAGGCTGAGCGGCGTGCGATTGGGGAGGGCGGTCTGGGCCACTGGCGGCGCCGGCCAAGGGGAACGAAGGGGGGTACGGTTTTTTTGAGTTTCTTCTTTTTTTTTTGTTTATTTTGAATCTGAGCGTGAACGGGAGGGTGGGGAGAGAGAAAAGAATAGGGGTTGACCTTCTTTTTTTTTTATTATTTAATTATTTAACTTCCATAAAGGTACTTTTTATTTCGACCTCCAAACAAGACCCACCAACTGTCGCTCCAAGCTAATTACCCCCATTCCTAACACAATGGGATACGTATCTTGAGCCAGTTTGGCTGTTTCGATCAGTTTCCGCTAAAATAAAAATGTAAATCTATATATTGAATTTTGAGCGCACATTTCCATTTACCGGGGCCACATACTGACTCGAAAAATTCCCGAAAAATATTTTCTAGCTTTGTATTGATGATACGGTACTAACAAAACTAATTTCGTTGAATTATGAGACTGTTTGAAAAATGGCCATTTTCTGGTCGATCGAAATTGACTGAAACTGTTAAAACACGTTTTCCTTCGCCACGCTCACATATAGATTTCAAAAATTACGAATTTTGGAATCTAGCAATAACTTGACATCTCGGATCCAACAAAAGTGGTTTCGTCGAAAACCGAGGTCGTTTGCAAAATTTCCATTTTTAAGGGCCAAAATTCCATAGCGACTATTCTGAAATTTCAACTGGCCATAAATTTTTATCCCCGCTATGAAATTTCAATTTTTCAGATTCGTTGGAAAGATATTTTCAAATAGATTCAATTTCGCTAAAATCCGGTTTATTTTGAATCCAGCACATTCATTTGAAATTTTAAATCAAAATTTTGAACTACCGCGCCATTTTCAATTCCTTTTATAATTAAAATAAAATATTTATATTCTAACGTCCAGCTATATAAATATATACGTTCTAATTCTATTCAAAATAAATTTCTTGTCATAATTATTTAAAATTAATCATTTTAAATATTCAAAATTCGTTAAAATTGCCAATTTAAAAATTTTAAATTGGCACGGATTTCCGAGTTATTACACTCAAAGTCGAGCAGTTTGGAGGCGATTTCAGCAAGACTGGCTGCTTTGAGTTCAACGCCCTTGGAGGCGCAAGGAGGCCTTGTGTAGGCGGTTCGTGGCGCGATGTCAGATCGGTGGCGGAGGTTGTGTGGTGGCTGGCAGCATTGAAGTATTGGATCGATGTTTGGGCTTCTCTGAACGGAGTGTTACAGGGAAGAAGGCGCAGTTAAATTTGAATGGTGGGATAAATTGAATTGTTTAATTAATAAATAAATAAATTATTATTTAATAATCCAATATTTAAAATGGCATATCTTTTACATACGACAACATAATCAGGTGAAACAAGTTGCGTCGGATTCCTCTCGTCGAACACTACATGTACAAAAAGATTTGGAAGCAAACAGGGATAGCTAGGAATTTAGTTGAATTAAACCCCCAGTTTAAACAATTAAAATCAATCGTATTTAATGATTTCTGAAACCGTTCAAGGTGAGAACTCTCTCACTAAAATTTTCTCGTATAGTTATTTATATAAACTGCTATGATTTTTATATTTGTTTAATCACCACAAATATTTGTTCGTTAAAAAAATATAATTCTTAGCTTATAGGTGAGATTTCTTTTTTATGAATAATTGACATAAATTAATTATTATCATGTTTAGAAATTTCTACAAATACGCTATTAATTTCAATTTGTTATTATACGTGATTTGATTTGGGTTGACTGATGTTGTTATGTTGATCTATTGATTTAATGGATTATTGTGTTGAATATAGGACGGGAAAATTTGAATTGTTAAAAAATAAAAATATCATTTTTATTTGTTATGTTAAAAATTAGAATTGTAAACAAGTAAAAGTATCATTTTTATTTGTTATGTTAAGAAATAGAGATTTGTATGCAAATAGAAAATATTCATTTTATTTGCTATGTTAAAATAGAAGATTGTGTACAAATAAAAATATTCATTTTATTTGTTATCTTAAAATAGAAAATTGTGTACAAATAAAAATATTCATTTTATTTGTCATGTTAAAATAGAAAATTATGTACAAATAAAAATATTCATTTTATTTGTCATGTTAAAATAGAAGATTGTGTACAATTGAAAATATTCATTTTATTTGTCATGTTAAAATAGAAAATTGGGTACAAATAAAAATATTCATTTTTATTTTGTCATTTTGTAGGTAGAAATATGTGTACACATATAAATTCACATATTTATTTGTCATGTTAAAGATAGATATTTGTTTACCAATATAAATGTTCATTTTTATTTGTTATGTAAAAATAGGAATTATCGACAAAATAAAAGTATCATTATTATTTGTTATGTTAAAATAGATTTGTAAACAAATAAAAATATCATTTTTATTTGTTATATTAAAAATAGATTTGTACACAAACAAAAATATCATTTTTATGTGTTATGTTGAATTAGAATTGTCAACAAATAAAAATATCATTTTTTTTATTTGTTCTGTTTAATTAGAATTATAAACGAATAAAAATATCATTTTCATTTGTTAAGTTGAAATTGGAATTGTAAACAAATAAAAATATCATTTTTATTTGTCCTTTTTAAAAATAGAATTTGTTTACAAATAGAAATATTAATTTTTATTTCTCATGTTAAACATTGAAAATATACAAATAAAAGTAGTCATTTTTATTTGCCATTGTAAATATTGAAATTGTATACAAATATTCATTTTTATTTGTCATGTTAAATATTGAAATTTTATACAAATAAAAATATCCTTTTTGTTTGTCATGTTTAAAATAAAATTGTTGTCAAATAAAAATTTCCTTTTTATTTGTCACTAGATGACATTGGACATGTTATGCAAGTAAAACTTTCTTTTATTTCTCATTAGAAAATAGAAACATGTTATGCAAATAATACTTCTTTTATTTGTCATTTAAACATTGGAAACATGTCATGTAAATAAAATATTCTATTTATTTTGTCATTAGCAACATAGAGATGTTATGAAAATAAAAATTATCTTTTTATTTGTCATTAGCAACATAGAAATGTTATGAAAATAAAATAATCTTTTTATTTGTTATTAGAAAATATTGAAATTGTATACAAATAAAAATTATATTTTTATTTGTCATATATGGACAAAGGATTGGTTGAAAATAAAAATCATCTTTTTATTTGTCATTAGAACATTGAAATTTCTATGCAAATAAAACATTTTTTATTTGTCATTAGAAACATAGAATTTGTTAGACAAATGAAATATTCTTTTTATTTGTCATTAGAAATATAGAATTTGTTATGCAAATGAAACATTCTTTTTTATTTCACATTAGAAGCATTGAACTTGCTATGCAAATGAAACATTCTTTTTTATTTTGTCATTAGAAATATTGAACATGTTATGTAAATAAATCGTTCTTTTTATTTGACACTAGAAGTATATAAAATGTTATGCAAACAAATCATTCTTTTTATTTGACACTAGAAGTGTAGAACATGTTATGCAAATGAATATTCTTTTTATTTAACACTAGAAGTGTATAATATGTTATGCAAATAAATCATTCTTTTTATTTGACACTAGAGCTGTAGAAAATATTAGGCAAATAAATATTCTTTTTATTTGACACTAGAAGCATAGAAAATGTTATGACAATAAAACCTTCTTTTTTATTTGCCATTACCAACACGAAAAATGTTATGAAAATAAATTATTCTTTTTATTTATCATGTTGAATATAGGATGTGTAAACAATAAAATATTCTTTTTATGTTAATAGGTTAATGTTAGAATTTGATAAACAAATAAAATATTCTTTTTATTATAACATGTTAATGTAGAAATCGTGTAGACAGTAAAATTCTTCTTTTTATTGTATATATGTGAATATAGGAATGGTCAATTTAGTTGAAACATTAAAAATGATATTTTTAATGTAGAGGTTGATTCATTTTGAAAATAGACATTTAGGAAAATTTGATGAAACATTAAAAATGTTTATATGTTAAGATATGTTTCGTTTGGTTGAAAACATCACTTTAAATATGTTAGTGAAATCATTGAATGATTTATATTTATATATTTATACATATATATATATATTAAAATTAAACGAATCGCGCACGGTAGTTCGCATTTTGGAATCGTAACTTTAAATGATAATACCGAAAGATCCAACCGTCGGATTTTCCGAAAACTAGAACCGTTGGGTCCGCTTTGGGAAGATCTTTCCAACGATATAAAATTTGTTAAAATCCAATGGTTAGATTTCGAGAAATATGTAAATCAAATTTTGGGTAAAAACAACGCTAGGGTCGTCTATTGACCTGAAGCGTCTTTAAATTAAATTGGGCTATTCTTATATAAATTAAAAATGGCGATAAATCGTTATAAAATAATATTAACGATCTAAAATGATTTAAATTACATATATTCAAGAATTATTTAAAAAGACCGAGTTCGATCTCATTTCAAATAATTATACGACGATTTAGATCGAAGATATTGAAGACCGGCGATCTTCACATCGAATGGACGACTACTGATGCCCGGCATTGGGTAGCTCCCAATAAAGGATTAAAAGTGGTAGTTGTCCGGACGTACTTGTTGATTGTCCAGATATGCGAGAGCCTCTCGTTTGTATTGGACATATGGAATAAGGAATAAGGTGTCTCCGGTCTCGTTCAAAGCCAGAACGAACTTGTAAATGGATGTATGTCTGACATTTGATTTTATTCTATGCTGATTGATTTCTATTAAACATATATCTGTTTGGTGGCGGAGAATTTATTCTCTTGCTTAACACCCTTCTCTGAGACATACTAGCTCAGAGGTTATATATTGGTAGACATTAGTCGCATGGCGTGAATTGTCAGTGTGACATGCCAAGGTGCAAATAATCAAGGCTTATTGTTGAAAAGCAGAGCCTTGTGGTTGATGATCAAAGCATAGCTTTATTTAGCATAGCTTTGTGTATAGCGTTACTTCGCGAGCCTCACCCCCGGTATGGACCAGAAATGGGAGAAGGACCCCTGGGAGAACATGCGTTTCTTTCTAGCTAGGAGTGGAGTCATGGTATGGAGCCCAAACATTTTTACCTATGTGGATGATGGAAAGCGAGGTACCTTGAATTTGAGTCCCTAGTGGCTCTTGATTTATGCCCCATAGGGCGGGGAAACATATTATTCAAGAATTACTAATCCACTAACATATGTATGGACCGGCCCAGGCGCTCCTAAGGGCTTGACTGAGTACTTGTCATTAGACATGGGCCAGATTGTCTCGAATTTGGTAAGGACGATCCCTTGCCTTGGTTCATGATGGAAATCCAACTTCCAATACGACACTATGTGGTGTTGATTGTAAAACTAGTACGGCGACGTAGTATATGGTAGCTATGCCGTCTATGATTGATACATTATGATTGAATTGTTTTTGAAACATATATACATTAATAATAATATCAAATTTGTTTTATCGTATCAAGCATTTTTTACCGTTATAAGGTAAAACTCTATCCTTCGGTTTGTGTTGCATTGTGTGATGGGACTTGAGTATTATAATGGTTTCATTTTTCTAAAAAGCATTGCGTTTGTAACGAACCAGTAAAATTTTACATATTAAAATATAATATTAATTTAAGATTTAATGTTTAAGTAAATATTTATAATGTCTAACTTGAGTACGAAGCATAAAATCCCAGTTTATGTCGCATGTGCATATTGGAATTTTTAATTTATATTTTTGAAAACTTATCTGTTGTTTGAAATTATATATATATATATATATATATATATATATATATATGTGTGTGTGTGTGTGTGTGATAAGTTACAAATAAAATTGTTTATGTAAACGAAGCATAGTATGTTGCTTGTGAATAACATCAAGTCTTGTGAATTTAGTACGTTACATAAAAGTAATGAAATTAACAAGGAACGTCGAAGTCGCCTGTTTGGTTTAACCAGGTTTACTCAAACAATTGACCATAACAGACAACGATAATAAACTTAGTCTCCTTTTGTTTCTTGATTTTGTTATGTGAAATGGTTCAAATCTGAAAAGGAAAATTTATAAGACGTTAATTTTTGTTTAATACTAAAATTTATTTAATTAAACAAGTGGACACTTGTATCGTTCCATGCTTTCCGATTGACACTTGTTCTCTCGTTCACCATCTGTCCTTCCATCTCCATCTAAATTCTCCACGTTTTAGTTTGCTTTTGCTTCCTGCTCTTCTCTCCTACGATAAGAAGAAAGAAAAGAAAAAATACCACTTCACCTCACAGATGAAAACCGCCCTTATCTCTCCCTTCTGTTAAGCGAAAATCAAAAAGAAAAAAAAAAGAAAGGAAAAATGGTCGCTACTTTCTCTGCCAAATCGAAATTGCTCCTTCGAAGCCGCCGCACCCAAGCCTGACACCACCACCACCAGCGTTCGCCAGTCCATCTTCTTTCTTCCCATTGGCCTTCGTTCTGAAATGTTAAATCGAGATTGGCCACTTCGTTTACCTCTCCTCTTCGAACGAGGCAGCTTGTACTTCCACGCCATCGCCTGTAACGGCGCCGTCGCCGGTTCGAGCCTCCTCAGTATGCTCGCCAGATCCATTAACCCTTGTCCTTAGCAGCTCCATGCTCAGCTCTCTGTAAATCGGAAAATACCCAACGATTTCCTGCTTGAACCCGACCTCTCCTTCATCCATGAAGCGTTGCCTTCCGTTTGGAGCACCACCGACCGTGAATCACCCGGATCCACCAGACCGCATTCTGGTTTCTCTGTTGGTTCAGAAATTTTTTCGACTCCTTGCTAAGCATGCCAGGTGTTTGAATCAATGTCTGTAAGAAGGCTTCTTCCATCGACACTACGAATCAAAGGCCAACAAGGTTGTCGATGACTCCAGTTAGCGAGTTGAAGGGCATGAATCGTTGTTAACTCTGGTATAGCCACGCTCATCTCGCTCGGGACACCGTTTTATTTGGTACATCGCCTATTTTGTTAATATAGAATATATAATATACATATGTAATCCGGTCGTGATAATTTGGAAATCATTGGCATTTAGGAATCATGATTTTGGGATTTTGTCACACATGAACAAGTAATAAGCTAGTGGAGTCAGATTGGAAGTGTCCAATGTTATTTATGCACATATGTACGCCTACGTGTATATGTACATAAATAATTTTGGAGTGGATTCATCACTTGGGTATCGAGTTTCGCTTAGGTTCCGTGTCGAGTTCATAATCACCTTCTTCGCCTTCTCGCCTCGAAAAGTGAGTTTTTTCTCACTCACAGACTAACTAATTATTAAGTGAATTAAATATCTGAGATGTTGAATGGAATGTTAGGCTATTCTAGAAATTGGTTGCTTCGTGATTGTGCACACACGAAACACACCGTTATCTTATATGACACTTGTATGTGAATGTATGATATGCTTTATTTTATTCACACCATGCAAGTTCCCCTTTAGATTAGAAACCATTGCGGGTTGAAATGATAAATACCCGAAGAACTGTATATTCGAATCGATTCATGATGCGGGTTGAAATGATACATACCCGGGATTCGAATATTTTAAAGAACGGATTGAAATGATAAATATCCGTACCACTTGACCATAGGGTAGAAAATTATATACACACACCGTGGTCAGTAAAATAAATTATCTTTAGATACTTTTATCTATTTAATAAGTATAAATTTTAAATGAAACTTCTTCTGGCACAAAGAAAGTTTAAAGAAATTTTGCTCAAAACTTAATCGAAATTTGTAAGGAATCTCATTTGTATTAAAATAAATTTTAATGTTATTTTTTTGCAAACGAATACTGAGTACGAAATTATTTAAATAAATTCTTCATACTTGTATGTACATATAATGAATGTACTAATATGACGATTTCTGAAGTAAATGATCAATGTAAAAGATTTGCTAGCTTTGATAAATATTTTCCAAACTTATTTCAAAGTACGATTTGTCAAAAGGGGATATTGCCATGTGAATGTATACAAAAGGATTTTGATCCATAATTAATGCCAAAGTGGTTTGGGAATTTATTATATGAACGGTATGTGAATTTCAAGTTAAGTAATGATTCAAGAATCGTTTTAAAAAATGAGGTGTTGAAATTGAACCAAATCAAGAGAATTGGGTTTTATATGAAACTAGTTGTGAGGAAATTGTAAGACATGGACTTTGATTTGGATCTGGATTAATATTATTAGAATAAAACTATGATTTTTAAAAAGCGATTTTTCACATTACTTGGTTTTATAAATATTCTCTATAAAATGATTATATTTCTTTAACCAAATAAATTTTATAATAGTTTTCAAAAAAAAAAAATACATATAAAAAAATGTGTATATATGTTATACACTACTTTAAATTAAATATACATACATTAACTTCAAAACTTAACTTTCCAAACATACCTATTTTTTATTTTTAGTTTTTATTTTATTTTGACAAAATTTATGTCCAAATCCAATCTAGAGAATCTGAGGATGAATATTGGTTTATAATCCTAATTGAACGATTTGTAATTGATTTGGGATATTTGATTTTGGGACAAGTCTTGAAATGAATGAATTTGTGATATTTGAAATGTGTTTTCAAATTTAATGGCCACAGTGTGAAAAATATATGTAACGTGGGTTGTTAAAGAGACCGGAGTCGGTAAGTGGCATACTCTCTATCAGTGCCGATACCACTTTAACAACTTGTACGTGATGGAGTATTCGGAACGACAACATGATGGATGAAAGCGGCATTCGAATCGAAGATAGCGAACGATGACGAAATGGCCTTGACCTTCGGGTCATAATTAAAATGACTAAAACAGGAGCTATACCGTGACTAATTCAGGTCGCACCTCTGATCGGACACGCTTCTTCGATACCATTTCTATGACTATTGTGATTGATTTGGGTGCGCACCTTTTGATTATGGGAGTATGTTCCGAGGTGGGCGGTAGTGGCTGCTATGCGTTACCACCGGTCCGGGAGTGCAACTGGTAGAATCCTACCCTGGGTATTGCCTCGAGTGCCTTGTCATATTTATCCTTATCGAGCCCACACGATTTTGATTTAGTGTTGCTTTCTATGGAGTGCCCTCTGATAACGCCAGTACGGTGAATTTACGGTACTGTATAGACTGTTGATGCTTATAAACGGCGTAAGGGTAATATGGTAATCCCGCTTACGCTATTTTCATTATTTATACTTTACTGAATAGACATTACAATAATAGCGTACTATTATATAGATATTAGTTTCGCGGATCCTTAGAGGATGGAAATCCCAAACATCCTTTAAGTTATTGTATATTTCAGTTAACATTTCATTTGATTTAATTCACTTATATGAGACTGTTAGTCCTGACTCGTGTATTTTGTTTGTTTCATTTCTTGCAAAATGCCCGGGTCAGACCGAGTATTTCAGCTTGTAGATATGTGAAACACCCCACCTCCGTTAGGGTCACTCTCAAAGGGAATGCCCTAATTTTGGTGGAGGTTTATAAGTACAAGTCACAGATATACAAGACAGATATAAGAACACATATTTGTAAAACAGCGGAAGAACAACAAACTTTATTTCAAAAAGTCAAATACGTGTTACAACAACATCCTTTCCAAAAACATAACATAACACTTTCATAATCTGTCTTGAGTACATTATTTAAAGAAGCATAAATAAAACATAGATAAACTGCAAAAGCCCCTTAGTGGATTGTCCAAAGCCATAGTTCAAAACAGGAAAGTCCAAGCAATACATTTCTCTTCTTCAAGCTGGATGTTGAGGCTGGTCAAGCTGCTGTGTTCCCTCCCTGAGGACCTGGGGGGGGGGGGGGAACGGAAGAAAGAAGACGAAAGAAAAATAGAGTCAGACATAAAGCCTGAGTAAGTCTAGTACTACTTTGTCTATGAATAAAGAACTGGGTATGATAAGTAAAACAGGAAGTGGGCAAACACTATGAACTTGGTTAAGTTACCTAGGGTCGAATATACTATCGTACCCCATGTTAATCTCTGAACCCATATAAACTAGTTTCCAATTTGCACCCCATAATCAGGGTGATGTGATCCATTCAATGATGATCGGCTCCTACTCGCATAGTTACATGTGTCTTACGGCCCCCGATGTCTGTAGTTACCTATGCTGGTCCCACCATGGGGTGTATCAAGTCCCATAGTGGCAACCCGACACAACCTTAGAGTGCACAGGTATGCTACTGGTGTCCAGTGCCTTATTTTTCTGCGCCGGAGTGTGTGCACGCCCGCACTCCATTAGAACCTACACTGCTACACCACCGCCGTCGCTTTGACCTCTTACAATCAGCCCAGTAATCGTGCCCCACCCTGCCTAGTTTCAGGGTATCATGATACACCTTTTAGGGTTACTGCTGAAAAGGGTCCCCCGTTACTAGGTTTTCTATCTCTAGCCAACATGCTAAGTTGGTTAAGTGTTTCCTACCTAACCCCCACCAGTCCGTTTAGTTTAGCATGTTCCATTTTGATTAAGTTTTTAGTCCACTTAATCCTAACAATCCTGACTCAGCCTTAATTGTCTTATTAAGGCCCTGACCTCTCACATTAGACAGGTATTGTTGTGGCTGCCTGTTGCCGGTTGGTTCCGGGCAGTCTTACGCCACAACTCAGTCTAACCTCGGGTCCTTGCTGGGCTCCATGTTTAACCTCCCACATTGGATAGGTATTGTTGTGACTACTGGACAGCCGGGCGGTTCCGGGCAGGTTTACATCACAACTCAATCCAACCTCGGGTTAAACACATCGTATGTTCTACATTTACATATCTTGTCATTCTTCTTCATTTATATGTAAATATTTGCGGCCCATTATTAAGTTAATGGTGTAAATTTTACACCAATCACGGGCCCAACCCATACTTGAATTTGGGCCCTTCTATTTTATATTTTCATTCATTAATTTATTTTTAACCCAACGTTATTTTCCCCCGTTTTACACGTCCGTTTATATATATATTGGGCTTATCCTTTTAAAGCCCAATTTAGCCATGCGAAAAGGGGAGGCTTATGGCGTATACACAAAGAGGGGAAGGTGAGCGCATGAACTTGCAATACGACGTTGGAAATACAAAATAGAAATTGGTGTACTTGCATAGTGGTAACATAGGTGACATGAATCAAAGCATGTGAACTTGCATAGGTTTAACTACAACATGAACCTATATTCTTATTTAGGCATAATGTCAAACATAAGCATGGCATAAATATTCCTAGCATAAGCATGGCATAATGTCAAACATAAGCATGGCATAAATACTTCTAGCATAAACATGGCATAATGTCAAACATAAGCATGGCATAAATACTTCTAGCATAAACATGGCATAATGTCAAACATAAGCATGGCATAGGTAAAGTTCAATTTGTTCATGGCATAAACATAAACAAGTCATGTTCATAAGGTTTCTACATGTTTACAAAGGGGATACTTTGTTACTAACACAAAAGCATAGTTCAACTTAATCATGGTTTAAGTCTAATCACATAACGATGGTATAAATATACTTATGCATAAATATTCCTAATCATGGTGTTTTCTTTAAACTTGCAAAAAGGGATTTTTGAGTCTAACCTAGCCATGTCTCACATATGTCATCATATAACTCTTTTAAACAAGATAGACTTAATCATAGATTTCAATTATGCCAAATATCATTCATAGCCTAGCCATATTCATAAGCATGACTTAATACATGGATTAAGGTGTCAAAATTCCAACATAGTTTCATATGAACTATAACAACCAAACTTGTCTCAATTGCTTGCAAAACGATTTATGCACAAAGTATACATCATGACGACATAATAACAAAGCCCCAAACTTGCATAAATTTCACTCAACTACATACATGTAGCTTCAACATAGATTACATAATTTTGCGCAATATTCCAAACGTATATTTGCATAGAACTACCGCATGTAGTTCTTTATAATGAATAACATAATTTTTGCACAAACATGAATTACTTCCATTGCCACAATCCAAGCATACACATCAACACAGTTGTTTATTATACCAAAGTAATACTCTACTTACAATGGTTGCGGTGAATTCTCTAATTAAGAGACACGATTCCTTTGTTGAATTGATTAGCTTTAGGTTGCTTAAATTGCTTTAGGCTTTAGAACTTTCTTCCTAACTCTCTCTCTAGTCGGCGGCTAATCTTTGTCGTTCCTCAGCAACATGGCGGCTATAATCTTATTTTGAATGAATAGATTAGGGTTTAGTCTAGGGTTGTTTATATAGAGGTTAGGAATTGATTAGGACCATTGATGTTGCTAGGTTAGATCGTAGCCATTCATTAGGAAGAGAGACCAATAAAAACCCGCCACCTAGCCCTAATGACAAAGCAGACCACAGAAATTCGACCACACACCGACCTGGCCAGCCAGGGCTAGACCAGACCTGGCCAGCAGGTCATTTTTGACCTGGGCGCACTTGGCAGGTGCGCCAGGTCAAAAATGTACTGGCGCACTTCACAAGTGCGCCAGTGCATTTTTGTTCTGGCGCACTTCCCAAGTGCGCCAGTGCATTCTGACCCTGTTTTCCGGTTTTTCGCCCAACTTCGTTCGTCCATAACTTCTTCATACGATATCCGTTTTTCGAAAACTCGGACTCTATTTCGCGTATTTTTCCGAGACGAACGCAATGGCTTATCCCATTTCCCTTAGTTCTTTGATTTGAAATTAATTATACTTTAATTTGCGAGTTTCACAGTTATAGAATTCGCGGGGTGTTACATTCTCCCCCACTTAAAAGGATTTCGTCCCCGAAATCTTCAAGTTAGGAGGAATGTATATCCTAACATCCAATCATCCATCTACTCATCCATCAAACACGAGCATCTATTGTCCTTAAAAGACTTCTAATGCTTCATGATCATATGCAAAGTGTGTGTGTACATGAACTTATCTAATGCAAAATCAGGCGGTCTACTGATTCAGTTGACCTCCTTAATGCGAATTATGTAAGTGCCATGAACCCATTATGTATGCAAATTTTCCTATTCATGATTCTACATGAGTGCACAATCATTCAATACAAATGCAGCATCCACATGACAACACATTAGAGTTCAACCATATACGAATGCAAACATATATGCATATGCAATATGAAGTGACTGAGCCGATCTAAAACCTAGATTGTGTGTGTATATGCAACCACGAGCAACCACTAGCAATCACTTGCAACCACTTGCAACCATCATACATAACATGTTTCAATTACATGTTTCCATCCAAAAAGATTCTACCTAAAAGATACGGTCGAGGAAATATACCTAAAAAGATAAAAGCGCAACTTAAGGAAAGAGAAAGATCAAGGATGTACCCTCGAACAGAAAAGGGTAGGCTGTGCGTATTTTAGCTTCAGTTTCCCAAGTCGCGTCTCCCTCGGCGTCGCTCCACTGAACTTTGACGAGCTTGACTTCGCGGTTGCGTAGCTTCTTCACTTCCGTTCCTAATATGCGAGTTGGAACCTTTCTTATGGTTGCTTCGCGTTCCACTTCGGCCTCTTCGAGGATATTTGGCTCTACCACTTCAGCAGACTCAAGCAGACATTTTCGGAGATGTGAAACGTGAAAGACGTTGTGGACTCCAGCCAACTTCTCGGGTAGCTCTAATCTATAAGCCATTTTTCCAATTTTCTTAATGATAGGGAATGGTCCTACCTAAAGGTATAGTCGAATGAAGCAAGTAAAAACTTTGTGCCTATTAGGCAATGTCAAAACTGAAAACCTATGCCACATATATATTGATTAGGAGAAGAACTCTCTAAGCATCAGCCCCGAAGACCGAAATCAACATCAGACTGACACCCAAAGAATTACTCAACCCAACCACCATATATGATTCTAGGCAACTAAGCATGATGGACTCCTTTTAGGTCACAAGGGAGTCCCTTCCTAAGACCAATCTGTATCCTATAAAACCGAAAAACTTTAGTCAAACCAATGAACACCCTCGAGCCCCAACATGTGTTACTAACAGATGAGTCATACTCCCTATGTGGTTTGCAACAGAAATTGGACTGAGAATGGGACCGAGAGGATATACTCTTAAGAAGAGATATTATGCACGAATCTAGTCTTCAATCTTCTAAGTCGCACTTCCTTGAGCTTAACTCCATTATGCTTTGTCCGTCTATAACTTCACAATTTCGTAGCTTCTTAATCCTTGTTTCCAAAATATGAGTTGGAACCCTTGCCTCTCGTTCCTCTTTCACTTATTCTCCTTCTAGTATACTTGGCTCAAGCCTTAACTGCGTACTCATGGTTCCATGCAAGCTCTCCAAAATTCATTAGTGAATCTTGGATCTTGTTCACTTACTAGAAGGTATTCCACTTAGATGAATTATCTCTTGAAAATAAACAAATGTCAACTATGTTGCCAAATGTACTTACTAAGGTGATTCTTTACAACTCATGCATCAGCGAAATGAACCTTCAGCCTTAGTGGCGAACACTACTGGAGTGCCCTATTCTGAAATGCTCCTCCTAATGAACCCCTTTTCTAGAAGCTCTTTAATCTGTTTACTGAGCTCTTTCCTTTCTTGTGGAGCCATATGTCTAACGGGCAACGCAACGGGCTTTGCATTATCTACAAGATATATGCGGAAGTCTATTTCCCGCTTCGGAGGCAAGCCCTTCACCTCTTCGAAGACATCCGGATATTCCCGGACCACTCTAACTGATTTCAAATTTTCAACAGAGGCATCTAGCGATTCAAGATAACTAAGCATAACCGCATACGAGGGATTACAAGAAATTTCCAAAGTATTACCGAGCTGGGTTAGGAGCCTAACAACCCTTTTCTCACAATCAAGGATGGCCCCATTACGGGATAGCCAATCCATACCCAAAATCAAACCATACCCCGAAAAGCCCAAAACAAAGGCACTACATTGAAATTCAACACTTAGAATAGAAATTTTCAATCCCACACAGATCATAGACAAATGAGCTGGGCCCCCAATTGGGTTTGAAACAATTAAGGGGTCCTCTACTATACTAGTTTCTAGGTGCAGAGATTCTACTAAAGCAGACGAGATAAAGGAGTGTGATGCGCCGGAATCAAATAAAGTGCGAACGGGGTGATCGTAAAGATAACTACACTTTCTACAGAAGTGTTTGTACCTCGCTGTTGCAGAGGTGGCGCTTCCAGCACATGAACCTGTGCCCCTGGGGTGGATCCATCCCCCTGCCCCTGTCCTCGTTTCTTTGGGCAGTCCCTAGCCCTATGGCCCGTCTCACCACAAGAAAAGCACCCACCGTTCTCCTTGGCCTTCTTTTTCCGGCAGTCCTTTACTAAGTGCCCCACTTTGCCACAGAATTTACACTTCCTTTTCTCTCGGGACTTGTTGTCTTTCCCGCCCTTCTCAAAGTCTGTCTTCTCAGGGCAGTCTTTGCTGATGTGTCCAGTCTCCCCACAATGAAAACATTCTCTTTGCTTTCTTTTCCTCTTTCTACATTCCTTGGCTATGTGCCCTTCCGTACCACAAAAATTACATTTCCTTTTTTCTCGTTTCTTATTATTATTGTTATGATCCTTTCTTATTTGACTATTATTCGTCTTCCTACTCTGGGACTCTTCCGCTTGCTGGTTCACGTGGAGGAGGAGGAGTGAAAGTGTCAGCAGCTGGGGAGTAAGGTCTCCGGACATGCTGAAACCGAAAGGATAGATTCAAAACGAAGGATAAGAGATAGTTCCTATGGCTTTGGGGAGTGGACTTTGCCTTTTAAAAATAAAATAATATTTTATCTTTTAAAAATGCTTCTTTAAATTTCCCTTTTTGAAAATAATTTTTTTTTCAAAACTTTTTATCTCATCTGGTAAACCTATGCTCTGATACCAAGTGAAACACCCCACCTCCGTTAGGGTCACTCTCAAAGGGAATGCCCTAATTTTGGTGGAGGTTTATAAGTACAAGTCACAGATATACAAGACAGATATAAGAACACATATTTGTAAAACAGCGGAAGAACAACAAACTTTATTTCAAAAAGTCAAATACGTGTTACAACAACATCCTTTCCAAAAACATAACATAACACTTTCATAATCTGTCTTGAGTACATTATTTAAAGAAGCATAAATAAAACATAGATAAACTGCAAAAGCCCCTTAGTGGATTGTCCAAAGCCATAGTTCAAAACAGGAAAGTCCAAGCAATACATTTCTCTTCTTCAAGCTGGATGTTGAGGCTGGTCAAGCTGCTGTGTTCCCTCCCTGAGGACCTGGGGGGGGGGGGGAACGGAAGAAAGAAGACGAAAGAAAAATAGAGTCAGACATAAAGCCTGAGTAAGTCTAGTACTACTTTGTCTATGAATAAAGAACTGGGTATGATAAGTAAAACAGGAAGTGGGCAAACACTATGAACTTGGTTAAGTTACCTAGGGTCGAATATACTATCGTACCCCATGTTAATCTCTGAACCCATATAAACTAGTTTCCAATTTGCACCCCATAATCAGGGTGATGTGATCCATTCAATGATGATCGGCTCCTACTCGCATAGTTACATGTGTCTTACGGCCCCCGATGTCTGTAGTTACCTATGCTGGTCCCACCATGGGGTGTATCAAGTCCCATAGTGGCAACCCGACACAACCTTAGAGTGCACAGGTATGCTACTGGTGTCCAGTGCCTTATTTTTCTGCGCCGGAGTGTGTGCACGCCCGCACTCCATTAGAACCTACACTGCTACACCACCGCCGTCGCTTTGACCTCTTACAATCAGCCCAGTAATCGTGCCCCACCCTGCCTAGTTTCAGGGTATCATGATACACCTTTTAGGGTTACTGCTGAAAAGGGTCCCCCGTTACTAGGTTTTCTATCTCTAGCCAACATGCTAAGTTGGTTAAGTGTTTCCTACCTAACCCCCACCAGTCCGTTTAGTTTAGCATGTTCCATTTTGATTAAGTTTTTAGTCCACTTAATCCTAACAATCCTGACTCAGCCTTAATTGTCTTATTAAGGCCCTGACCTCTCACATTAGACAGGTATTGTTGTGGCTGCCTGTTGCCGGTTGGTTCCGGGCAGTCTTACGCCACAACTCAGTCTAACCTCGGGTCCTTGCTGGGCTCCATGTTTAACCTCCCACATTGGATAGGTATTGTTGTGACTACTGGACAGCCGGGCGGTTCCGGGCAGGTTTACATCACAACTCAATCCAACCTCGGGTTAAACACATCGTATGTTCTACATTTACATATCTTGTCATTCTTCTTCATTTATATGTAAATATTTGCGGCCCATTATTAAGTTAATGGTGTAAATTTTACACCAATCACGGGCCCAACCCATACTTGAATTTGGGCCCTTCTATTTTATATTTTCATTCATTAATTTATTTTTAACCCAACGTTATTTTCCCCCGTTTTACACGTCCGTTTATATATATATTGGGCTTAGCCTTTTAAAGCCCAATTTAGCCATGCGAAAAGGGGAGGCTTATGGCGTATACACAAAGAGGGGAAGGTGAGCGCATGAACTTGCAATACGACGTTGGAAATACAAAATAGAAATTGGTGTACTTGCATAGTGGTAACATAGGTGACATGAATCAAAGCATGTGAACTTGCATAGGTTTAACTACAACATGAACCTATATTCTTATTTAGGCATAATGTCAAACATAAGCATGGCATAAATATTCCTAGCATAAGCATGGCATAATGTCAAACATAAGCATGGCATAAATACTTCTAGCATAAACATGGCATAATGTCAAACATAAGCATGGCATAAATACTTCTAGCATAAACATGGCATAATGTCAAACATAAGCATGGCATAGGTAAAGTTCAATTTGTTCATGGCATAAACATAAACAAGTCATGTTCATAAGGTTTCTACATGTTTACAAAGGGGATACTTTGTTACTAACACAAAAGCATAGTTCAACTTAATCATGGTTTAAGTCTAATCACATAACGATGGTATAAATATACTTATGCATAAATATTCCTAATCATGGTGTTTTCTTTAAACTTGCAAAAAGGGATTTTTGAGTCTAACCTAGCCATGTCTCACAAATGTCATCATATAACTCTTTTAAACAAGATAGACTTAATCATAGATTTCAATTATGCCAAATATCATTCATAGCCTAGCCATATTCATAAGCATGACTTAATACATGGATTAAGGTGTCAAAATTCCAACATAGTTTCATATGAACTATAACAACCAAACTTGTCTCAATTGCTTGCAAAACGATTTATGCACAAAGTATACATCATGACGACATAATAACAAAGCCCCAAACTTGCATAAATTTCACTCAACTACATACATGTAGCTTCAACATAGATTACATAATTTTGCGCAATATTCCAAACGTATATTTGCATAGAACTACCGCATGTAGTTCTTTATAATGAATAACATAATTTTTGCACAAACATGAATTACTTCCATTGCCACAATCCAAGCATACACATCAACACAGTTGTTTATTATACCAAAGTAATACTCTACTTACAATGGTTGCGGTGAATTCTCTAATTAAGAGACACGATTCCTTTGTTGAATTGATTAGCTTTAGGTTGCTTGAATTGCTTTAGGCTTTAGAACTTTCTTCCTAACTCTCTCTATAGTCGGCGGCTAATCTTTGTCGTTCCTCAGCAACATGGCGGCTATAATCTTATTTTGAATGAATAGATTAGGGTTTAGTCTAGGGTTGTTTATATAGAGGTTAGGAATTGATTAGGACCATTGATGTTGCTAGGTTAGATCGTAGCCATTCATTAGGAAGAGAGACCAATAAAAACCTGCCACCTAGCCCTAATGACAAAGCAGACCACAGAAATTCGACCATACACCGACCTGGCCAGCCAGGGCTAGACCAGACCTGGCCAGCAGGTCATTTTTGACCTGGGCGCACTTGGCAGGTGCGCCAGGTCAAAAATGTACTGGCGCACTTCACAAGTGCGCCAGTGCATTTTTGTTCTGGCGCACTTCCCAAGTGCGTCAGTGCATTCTGACCCTGTTTTCCGGTTTTTCGCCCAACTTCGTTTGTCCATAACTTCTTCATACGATATCCGTTTTTCGAAAACTCGGACTCTATTTCGCGTATTTTTCCGAGACGAACGCAATGGCATATCCCATTTCCCTTAGTTCTTTGATTTGAAATTAATTATACTTTAATTTGTGAGTTTCACAGTTATAGAATTCGCGGGGTGTTACAATATGTCTGTTAGAGCTTGTGATTCGTTGGAGATCCAGCTGTTCATCTACCATATTCGGTTATGCCCATCTCTGCTGATTACCGAATACTAGTATAATTCTATATTTATTCTTCCGCTGTATCTATGTTTATTTCGGTACTCTGATATTACGTAAATTTAAAGAATTTTGTAATGCTGTATGAATTTTTCTTCCGCTGTGAGATATTCTGTGTCTGTGATTCTGTGATGATTTGTATTTCAACTTCATAAGCAATAACAATCTGTCGTTTTGAACGGTTCGAGTTGGTTTAACCACCGGCGAGAACCAGGCAAAAAGGCGGGTCGTTACAGTTGGTATCAGAGCTTTGGTTTATACAAAGCTTAGCTTATGAGGTTGAAATATTCATTAAAGATGGAGTAGAAATACTCTAGAATGAGTTAAATCATCTTGGAATCATACCCGAGAGAGCGTATTTTAAAAAAAAAAAAAAATCTTAAATGATTTTAAAGGGTTTGAAAGGGATTTTCTATATATGAAAATAATTTGAATTTTGCCTTGTTTAAAAAAAAAAAATACATCATTGTTTTGAATTCCTTTGAACACGTCCCTTTTGTCGAAAGCTTCTTTTATGGTTGGATCTTCCAAATTCAAGTCTAGATCTTGCATTATCCCTTCTTGGAACGAAAAATTGGTCGCTCTCGGATCTTGAATCTTACTTACTTCATCTGACTCACCCTTGGTAATTCACTTGATTTGGTATTCTCGGTCAACTTTTAGCTTATGTCCGAGCTTAGCTCGAATTGGATTAACTTAAGACATGAGAATTTAAAATACAACTTAAATAAATAATTAAGTGTCAAATGCTTGGTGTATCGAATAAGTTGAGTTATAGGGGAAAATTATAACCCGATGTTAAGGAAATTTCATTGATTGAAATGCTTATGAACAACATTAAAATAAATTGTATGTAAGAAAACTTTTAAATTGAACGTTGGGAATACATGGCTTGGCTTAATTCTCGAAAGCCGTGAAGGATAATAGAACCGTATAGCTAAATGTAATGTAAGACATATAAGCATAAAATGAGTTCGTGATTGGGTGAAATTGATATTTTACCAAATATTTACCTTTGGTAGTTTTAATAATGAGCACTTAGAACTTAGATTATGTTAAGGAAATTAAGAAAATTGGATAGGAATATGCATGTGCATAACCCTGATGACAGTTTATGGAAATAAACCAAACAATTATTTTGTTTAGATACCTGAAATGAATACCTGAATATACACCAAGAAATGATATTTAACTTTAACAAATGAAACAAGCCAAACACCATTAATGTGTACCTGAAATCACCTTCCAGTTTTCCCCTTCACACTGTATTAGCAGCGGAGATTTGAGAATATCCGTCAGCATACAGTAAATTTCAAAGCCTCATCACTTGTAGTCAGTCTTCAGAAGAAAGGAGAACTAATTGGTAGATATATTTACCAGTGATAGTACAATGAAAAGCCGAAGAAATTGTATATTAGAATTTTGTTAAGTGAACCTCTACCTTTGCAGATTTCATGGTATTGTCGGCTTCACTATTTTTCTAATATTTTAAAGTTCGAATCTCTTTTAGGATTTCAGTAGAGATGTTTTTATGTCCCATAGTTTTCGCACCCAGCTTCACTTCTGTTCTCAGGCTTGATCGAGACCATTTTGCTGCTATTTTCCTGACATATTTTAGCTCCATCTGTGTATGAGTCAGTCGTTCTCTTGCCTTTTCATTCTACTGCGAAACCCATTCTGGTCTAATAGATCTTAAATTGAAAAAAAAAATATGACAAAGATTCAATGCAACAGGGCATATTCGCCGAACTTACCCATACATACATTACTTTGATCTGCTTGTTCTTCCTCTAACCCCACCTTGTCAGCACTGAAGTCATGCTCAAACGCAGTAGATCACTATAGTCAATCTACATATGCAGTTTTCATATTTGAGTCCATCATTTCAACTGCTATTGTCGAACTCCAGTTTTGGCAACAGACTTTAATAGTTTCAGCTTTTGTTGTCACTTGTATGCATTTTAATATTTAGCGAAACCCATTTATACCGTAACATAGGATAATGGATCATCTGGTAACTGTGTGGAGACACTACAAGCACAATAATACAAGCTAATATGCATCTACATCGTCCACTCCACAGATTGATGCCGTTTAGATATTAAATTTCCGTACGATTTCTGATTAAATAGGAGATATTACTTTGTATGATGTATGCATGCGGATACAACCGAAAGTGGGTAAACTAACATTATAATTTTAATGGTAAATGAAATTCATTTTTGAACCGAATGTAAATCTATAGGTAAGTGATATATGAAACTAGGCATTCTTGTGTTTGGATTTTCGGCAATGGAACACCCCAATTTCTTCCTAATCACAATGCATTTATGAAAAATTATAGGTGAATGGCTGCTGTTAGCAGCAGCCGCAAAACTGCTGCCGCCACACTGCGTACAGCAGCAGCATTGGCTGCGCTGCGTAACAGCAGCAGTAGCTGCACCACATTATAAAAATAAAAAAAATAAAAATTTGAAAGAAGAAAAGGGGCTATGTGGAAGAAAATCTATAACTTTGTAAACAAAGAACTTGAGTTATGCCATGCATACAAACTGAAGTAACATTACTTCACAATAAGGTTTGAATTTGGAAGGAAGTGAGTTATGTATAAGGACTTTATATGGATCAATTGACAAAAACATAGCCTGTAATGATCATAATACATGAACTAATAATGCAGACCTGGAAAAAAAAATTACTGCTGCAATAGCAGCAGCAGCAACACACTAAAAAAAAAATTGTTTGGCAGCAGCATGGCTGCAGCTGTTAGGAAGGAAGCTGCTGCCACAAGGCGACAGGAAAAAAAAAGAAATATATATATGAAACTATCAATGAGTACATAAATTTTGCACCCATACGTGTACAATGTGTGTGTGTATGTTTATGTCTTAAAGATCATCTATTATGCATGTCTGCCCCATTTTGCTGATCTTGAAATGAAGCATTTCCTGCCTATGCTTTACTAGACTAACCTGGTGCATATACCTTGTTGATGCACTTATATACACTTATACATATATGCTTATTACACTTGTTTTTCTTGCTGCATTCAAATGTTTAAATGTTCATTCCTAATTCCCCAAGTTTACATAAACATGCATATAGTTATAAATGGCTAAAACTAAATTTAATGACAATAAAGGTGGCAAATAAGATATAAGTACAAAGACCTGTAAGTATTAATGTTAAATCATATGTTGCATATGCTTTTGACGTTGCAAATGTCATGTTTGTTATGTTAAATATTGTTTATGCTATATTTGCATTATATGTTCTCATTGTTATTGAGTGTTTAGTAGGTACAATGGCGCGCTTCGCTTTGGAGCTCGCTTTTGCGCCAAATACTATAAAAATAAGAAAATATGTTGTAAAACGCTAAATAAGGTACGTATTTCGGTTTAAATATCGCTTTTGGGTTGTTTTTCTTTTGTTTCCCCTATATTGGGATGCCTCATCGTGCGAATGAGATGTATATTGAAATTGTGAATTTTTCCGGGCACTCCGTACAAAGGAGGTGCTACCGAAATTTTTCGTAAATTCTGGGTGTTAGAAAATTTTGAGTTTTAAAAGCTATAAATTATTTTCCTTTTTAGCGGGTTTAAAACTAAGTAAAGTGTTTGGAATGTTAAACATATCGACTAAAATGCATAGGACATTTCCTTTTCGAGGACGAAAAGCACTAAGTGGGGGAGAATGTAACGAACCAGTAAAATTTTACATATTAAAATATAATATTAATTTAAGATTTAATGTTTAAGTAAATATTTATAATGTCTAACTTGAGTACGAAGCATAAAATCCCAGTTTATGTCGCATGTGCATATTGGAATTTCTAATTTATATTTTTGAAAACTTATCTGTTGTTTGAAATTATATATATATATATATATATATGTGTGTGTGTGTGTGTGTGTGTGTGTGTGTGTGTGTGTGTGTGATAAGTTACAAATAAAATTGTTTATGTAAACGAAGCATAGTATGTTGCTTGTTAATAACATCAAGTCTTGTGAATTTAGTACGTTACATAAAAGTAATGAAATTAACAAGGAACGTCGAAGTCGCCTGTTTGGTTTAACCAGGTTTACTCAAACAATTGACCATAACAGACAACGATAATAAACTTAGTCTCCTTTTGTTTCTTGATTTTGTTATGTGAAATGGTTCAAATCTGAAAAGGAAAATTTATAAGACGTTAATTTTTGTTTAATACTAAAATTTATTTAATTAAACAAGTGGACACTTGTGTCGTTCCATGCTTTCCGATTGACACTTGTTCTCTCGTTCACCATCTGTCCTTCCATCTCCATCTAAATTCTCCACGTTTTAGTTTGCTTTTGCTTCCTGCTCTTCTCTCCTACGATAAGAAGAAAGAAAAGAAAAAATACCACTTCACCTCACAGATGAAAACCGCCCTTATCTCTCCCTTCTGTTAAGCGAAAATCAAAAAGAAAAAAAAAAGAAAGGAAAAATGGTCGCTACTTTCTCTGCCAAATCGAAATTGCTCCTTCGAAGCCACCGCACCCAAGCCTGACACCACCACCACCAGCGTTCGCCAGTCCATCTTCTTTCTTCCCATTGGCCTTCGTTCTGAAATGTTAAATCGAGATTGGCCACTTCGTTTACCTCTCCTCTTCGAACGAGGCAGCTTGTACTTCCACGCCATCGCCTGTAACGGCGCCGTCGCCGGTTCGAGCCTCCTCAGTATGCTCGCCAGATCCATTAACCCTTGTCCTTAGCAGCTCCATGCTCAGCTCTTTGTAAATCGGAAAATACCCAACGATTTCCTGCTTGAACCCGACCTCTCCTTCATCCATGAAGCGTTGCCTTCCGTTTGGAGCACCACCGACCGTGAATCACCCGGATCCACCAGACCGCATTCTGGTTTCTCTGTTGGTTCAGAAATTTTTTCGACTCCTTGCTAAGCATGCCAGGTGTTTGAATCAATGTCTGTAAGAAGGCTTCTTCCATCGACACTACGAATCAAAGGCCAACAAGGTTGTTGATGACTCCAGTTAGCGAGTTGAAGGGCATGAATCGTTGTTAACTCTGGTATAGCCACGCTCATCTCGCTTGGGACACCGATTTATTTGGTACATCGCCTATTTCGTTAATATAGAATATATAATATACATATGTAATCCGGTCGTGATAATTTGGAAATCATTGGCATTTAGGAATCATGATTTTGGGATTTTGTCACGCATGAACAAGTAATAAGCTAGTGGAGTCAGATTGGAAGTGTCCAATGTTATTTATGCACATATGTACGCCTACGTGTATATGTACATAAATAATTTTGGAGTGGATTCATCACTTGGGTATCGAGTTTCGCTTAGGTTCCGTGTCGAGTTCATAATCACCTTCTTCGCCTTCTCGCCTCGAAAAGTGAGTTTTTTCTCACTCACAGACTAACTAATTATTAAGTGAATTAAATATCTGAGATGTTGAATGGAATGTTAGGCTATTCTAGAAATTGGTTGCTTCGTGATTGTGCACACACGACACACACCGTTATCTTATATGACACTTGTATGTGAATGTATGATATGCTTTATTTTATTCACACCATGCAAGTTCCCCTTTAGATTAGAAACCATTGCGGGTTGAAATGATAAATACCCTAAGAACTGTATATTCGAATCGATTCATGATGCGGGTTGAAATGATACATACCCGGGATTCGAATATTTTAAAGAACGGATTGAAATGATAAATATCCGTACCACTTGACCATAGGGTAGAAAATTATATACACACACCGTGGTCAGTAAAATAAATTATCTTTAGATACTTTTATCTATTTAATAAGTATAAATTTTAAATGAAACTTCTTCTGGCACAAAGAAAGTTTAAAGAAATTTTGCTCAAAACTTAATCGAAATTTGTAAGGAATCTCATTTGTATTAAAATAAATTTTAATGTGATTTTTTTTGCAAACGAATACTGAGTACGAAATTATTTAAATAAATTCTTCATACTTGTATGTACATATAATGAATGTACTAATATGACGATTTCTGAAGTAAATGATCAATGTAAAAGATTTGCTAGCTTTGATAAATATTTTCCAAACTTATTTCAAAGTACGATTTGTCAAAAGGGGATATTGCCATGTGAATGTATACAAAAGGATTTTGATCCATAATTAATGCCAAAGTGGTTTGGGAATTTATTATATGAACGGTACGTGAATTTCAAGTTAAGTAATGATTCAAGAATCGTTTTAAAAAATGAGGTGTTGAAATTGAACCAAATCAAGAGAATTGGGTTTTATATGAAACTAGTTGTGAGGAAATTGTAAGACATGGACTTTGATTTGGATCTGGATTAATATTATTAGAATAAAACTATGATTTTTAAAAAGTGATTTTTCACATTACTTGGTTTTATAAATATTCTCTATAAAATGATTATATTTCTTTAACCAAATAAATTTTATAATAGTTTTCAAAAAAAAAAATACATATAAAAAAATGTGTATATATGTTATACACTACTTTAAATTAAATATACATACATTATCTTCAAAACTTAACTTTCCAAACATACCTATTTTTTATTTTTTATTTTTTATTTTATTTTGACAAAATTTATGTCCAAATCCAATCTAGAGAATCTGAGGATGAATATTGGTTTATAATCCTAATTGAACGATTTGTAATTGATTTGGGATATTTGATTTTGGGACAAGTCTTGAAATGAATGAATTTGTGATATTTGAAATGTGTTTTCAAATTTAATGGCCACAGTGTGAAAAATATATGTAACGTGGGTTGTTAAAGAGACCGGAGTCGGTAAGTGGCATACTCTCTGTCAGTGCCGATACCACTTTAACAACTTGTACGTGATGGAGTATTCGGAACGACAACAGGATGGATGAAAGCGGCATTCGAATCGAAGATAGCGAACGATGACGAAATGGCCTTGACCTTCGGGTCATAATTAAAATGACTAAAACAGGAGCTATACCGTGACTAATTGAGGTCGCACCTCTGATCGGACACGCTTCTTCCATACCATTTCTATTACTATTGTGATTGATTTGGGTGCGCACCTTTTGATTATGGGAGTATGTTCCGAGGTGGGCGGTAGTGGCTGCTATGCATTACCACCGGTCCGGGAGTGCAACTGGTAGAATCCTACCCTGGGTATTGCCTCGAGTGCCTTGTCATATTTATCCTTATCGAGCCCACACGATTTTGATTTAGTGTTGCTTTCTATGGAGTGCCCTCTGATAACGCCAGTACGGTGAATTTACGGTACTGTATAGACTGTTGATGCTTATAAGCGGCGTAAGGGTAATATGGTAATCTCGCTTACGCTATTTTCATTATTTATACTTTACTGAATAGACATTACAATAATAGCGTACTATTATATAGATATTAGTTTCGCGGATCCTTAGAGGATGGAAATCCCAAACATCCTTTAAGTTATTGTATATTTCAGTTAACATTTCATTTGATTTAATTCACTTATATGAGACTGTTAGTCCTGACTCGTGTATTTTGTTTGTTTCATTTCTTGCAAAATGCCCGGGTCAGACCGAGTATTTCAGCTTGTAGATATGTCTGTTAGAGCTTGTGATTCGTTGGAGATCCAGCTGTTCATCTACCATATTCGGTTATGCCCATCTCTTCTGATTACCGAATACTAGTATAATTCTATATTTATTCTTCCGCTGTATCTATGTTTATTTCGGTACTCTGATATTACGTAAATTTAAAGAATTTTGTAATGCTGTATGAATTTTTCTTCCGCTGTGAGATATTCTGTGTCTGTGATTCTGTGATGATTTGTATTTCAACTTCATAAGCAATAACAATCTGTCGTTTTGAACGGTTCGAGTTGGTTTAACCACCGGCGAGAACCAGGCAAAAAGGCGGGTCGTTACAGCGTTGTTTAACGATTTACTTTATTTCATGCACCGACAATCCAATGGAGTAAACTTGTTCTGCGTTAGCGGCGTGGTCCTGTGATTAGCCTTATTATTAAACAAGTTAAGTGAGATTTTTCATACCAGTCTCATGACTAACTCATAGTTTGTTTCACTTTGCAAACATGGGTACCCTCTTTTCCACACAGGTAGTCGAGTGGCTTATTTTGCAGATATTTATTTATTACGTAGGATTCTGGATCGAAGCTCAAAGTTGTGGCCAGAGCAATGATAGTCTTCCGCTACGTTAGTTTGTATTAAAATTATTGTAAATTAATCTTACGTTGTTGTATTATTATACGCGATGGACTCTGATATTCTGTACTCTGATGTTACATTATTATGATGTAGTAAAAGTCTTATGTTATTTGTTCTAGTGTGTTGTATGCACAGAGTTAGCGTATGCGAGATTCAAACGGTCAAGGTCGATTTAGCGATCGATTAGGTCCGGGTAAAATCCATGTCGTTACAGCTGGTATCGGAGCTTTGGTTAACTCAAATCTTTGAGGTACAACTCGTTAGAACTGAACAAAAGACTCATCAGAGGTAGGATTAGAACTATCCTGTAAAAGAATATTCATTAGAGATAGGATCAGTAGAATCCTAGAATGAGAAAACACGTTAGAGATGGGGTTAGAAATGCCTTAGAATGAGTCGAGAGTGACAAGTTTATAACTAACGTACTTGTGATTATATATATATAATTCGATTTTAGAAAATATGATTTTTGATATTTAAAAGTTATATATATTTGAAAAGCTAATCAACTAATTGATGGACGATTGTGTTTTGTGATTATTTGTTCAACTAATAAAATTATTGAGACCAATAAAAACTGAGTTGGTTAGTTAAACAACTTTCAGCTCCGTTCCTTTTCGAGGATGAAAAGATTTTAAGTGGGGGAGATCGTAACAACCCAGAATTTTGGAACCAATTTAAAATTTTTATTTTAGAAATTTTAATGGATTTTGAATATTTAAAATGATTTATTTTAAGTAATAACGATTAAAAATTTATTTAATCGAAGTTACAACGAATATATTTATTTTAATTATAAAAGGAGTTAGAAATAGCGCAGAAGTTTGAAATTTTGATTTTGAACTTTGACTGAATGTACATGATTCAAAATAAATTGGATTTCGATAAAACCAAAATTATTTAAATCTGTTTAAAAATATCTTTCCAACGAATCTGAAAAATTGAAATTTCATAGCGGGAATAAAAAGTTATGTCCAGTTTAAAATCAGAATTAGTCGCTATGGAATTTTAAATAACATATAGCCCTTAAAAATAGCCATTTGGCAAATGACCTCCGTTTTTGACGAAACCACTTTGGTTGGATCCGGAATGTCAAATTATTGCAAGATTCCAATTTTCATAATTTTTTGGACTTAGTATATGAGCGTGGCAAAATAAAACGTGTTTTGTCAGTTTCAGTCAAATTTGATCGACCGGAAAATGGACATTTTTCAAACCGTCTCCAAATTCGATGATATTAATTTTGTTAGGACCACTATGTTTTGACCGCATCTTCAACACATAGCTAGATTTATTTTTTGGGAATTTTTGGAGTCAGTATGTGGCCTCGATAAATTAAAATGTATGATAAAATTAATAACTAAATGATTTATATTTTAAATTAAAGAAAAGTGGGCTGAGACGATCAAACGGGTTGACGGGACCTAGTACATTATGTCTGGAATAGGGGTATTTGGCTAAGATCAACATTCATTGGACTGGATTTGGAGTTATTAGGAATAAACGGGTTTTTTTTGTTGTAAATTTGAGAATTTAATAATTAAATATTATAAATAGATCAAAAAAATCTGAAACCCTAGTTCATAACAAAAGGCCGCCGCCAGCATTTTCTATGGCCGATATGCTCCCAACTTCAACCATTAATCTCTTCACAATCCAATTAAATTAAAACCCGATTCAAAAACAAAATCGAGGAGAATTTCATGGCCTTTAAATTCATACGGTTAAGATCGATTTTCACTTAGTAAATGGGTCGAATTTCTTGCTCAAACATCGAGCAGTTTGGAGGAGATTTCAGCACGCATAGGTTCTTCGAGTTCAACGCCCTTGGAGGCGCAGGGAGGCCTTGCATAGGCGGTTCGTGGCACGATGTCAGATCGGTGGCGGAGGCTGTATGGTGGCGGGTGGCGTTGAACTATTGGATCGATGTTTGGGTTTCTCTGAACGGAGTGTTATAGTGAAGAAGGAGCAATTAAATTTGAATGGTGGGATAAATTAAATTGTTTAACTAATTAATAAATAAATTATTGTTTAATTATCCAATCTTTAAAATGGCATATCTTTTACATACGACAATAGAATCAGGTGAAACAAGTTGCGTTGGATTCCACTCATCTAGCACTACATGTACAAACAGATTTGGAAGGAAATAGGGACAACTAGGAATTTAGTTGAATTAAAACCCCCAGTTTAAATCAATTAAAATTAATCGTATTTAATGATTTCTTAAACCGATCAAAGTGAGAACTCTCTCACTAAAATTTTCTCGTACAGTTATTTATATAAACTGCCATGATTTTTATCTGAATTTAATCATCACAAATATTTTTTTGTTAAGAATATAATTCTTAGCTTATAGGTGAGATTTCTTTTTTTTTTAAATAATTAAAATAAATTAATTATTATCGTGTTTAGAAATTTCTATAAATACGCAGTTAAATTCAATTTGTTGTTATACGTGATTTGATTTGGGTTGATTGATGCTTTTATGTTGATCTTTTGATTTGATGGATTATTGTGTTGAATATAGGATGGAAAAAAATAGAATTGTTAACAAATAAAAATATCATTTTTATTCGTTATGTTAAAAATTAGAATTGTAAACAAATAAAAGTATCATTTTTATTTGTTATGTTAAAACTAGATGCAGTGTCCCGAAATTCCGGTCCAATTTGAGCTGACCAAATAACACAAGTCCAACCCCAATTGCACTGGAAACCAGAAAACTAATGGAAAGAAAATAGAGGGTGAGAACAGATAAGATAGAAACTTATAATAGAAGAAGAAGAACACAACATCAGAGCAACACGAACCTCACAGCGGAACAAATAATATATATCATAACTTTGAAATATAAATCTATACTTGAATATACATATCATTTCCAAAGTGCAACACTTACAACACAGGGGAAATAAACAATAGCTATATGATCCTGAAGCCTCCTGCTCCAGCTGTTCAAGTATCTGTAAATCCCGACTACTTGACTGCCCGTATAAATTTGGGCACCCAAGAGTTTAGGGAAAACAAAACAAAATAAACTCTGGGTTAGTCATGAGACTGGTATGAGTAAAACAGTTTAAAACAGTTTGAGCCATTAAACGATATCTCATAAGACCACGCCGTATAACGGAACGGGGTTTTCCCTTATGAGAATCCAAAATTATCCTTATATCAAAACTCATTGATATTATAATAGTGTCTATCAACCACAATATAATAATCATCTAGCAGAAATGCTTTCATCTCACGTTCTACATATATAGTATACAATCAAAGCCACGAGCGCTTATTGGATAATGGATTTCCAACTATGACAACGTATATAACCACCTTTCGCTAGCGTACCTCTAGAGAGGAATACATTGGGTTCAACAAGAACATCTTGCAACCCGTCCACACATGACCGACCACTCGTTCCGCATGAGTGTATCGAATGTATATCACCAACGGTTAGGATCAGCAACCGTTTCCCGAATGGGACAGCATCGACAATAGATTTTTAGAAGTAAATGAAACTCTAGATCAGGTGATTATACAACCTAATTGGTGTGACTTACATAGCCATGCTGCTTGGCCGATTTTTGTCATTTCCCAGTTGTGAGGCTAGAGGCCACGCTTATCTCTGATAGATCTCACATTTATTCACTTTGAATGTCATATCGTCATACCCGCCAAATCACAAATTGATTTATCCAAAAATAACACGGGTATACAGCTAAGAGAAATGAATTCCTCCGCCACCAAACGTGAATACGTTTGAAGAGATCAACTTACGCGATCTATTAGATATATTCTGTCAGACCTTCTTCCATACAAGTTGTCCTGGGACTGGACAAACCGAAGGCACTATTCAGTACATCCATCTTAGGCAATGTTTACCTAAGATTTATACAACAGCCCTTGCGCTTTACTCCGTCTTCAATTATGAAACGACCTGAAATCGCCCTTACGGGAAATCATGGATTGAGTTGAGAACGAGCCACAAAAGAACGCAAACAGAAGAACATTTCATTGTTAATTACAACAATTCCATCAGACTACAAGAATATACAGAGTATAAATCAATATACATTATAAAATTATCAGAGATTACAATACATTACATAGCAGCGGAAAATAATACAATACACAACTGAATGAGATACACGGATACAAAGCTTTCCGAATATCGTTCCAGCTATAAATCAGGATCCTGTGAATATAAATCTGCAAAACCAAAACTACTAGCTGCCCGTGTCAAAATAAGGGCACCCAGAGTTTATGTTAAAATAATAAACTCCAGGTCAGTCATGAGACTGGTGTGAGAACTAAAACAGTTATTAATCTTTATTTTAAAGTCAGGTAAATCAAGGGACCACGCCGTAACACGGAATGGGTTTTTACCCCAAGAATGCTAGTGCATAAACAAACAGCGCAATGCTAAGTAAAGAACAATGAAGCTGTTATAAGACCCAGGTCCCATCACACAATGCAACGCAAGCCGGAGGATAGGGTTTTACCTTATAACAGCCAAAGATTGCTTGATACGTGAAATTTTATCTTTTGATTCTTAATCAGACTCCAACCGCAATTTAGTCAGAGAACGATTTCCTAAGTATTAACCCCGAAGGCCGAAACCAACATCAGATCAATACCCAGGAAACCACCCATCTTAACTCGTTTCGTGTTAGTTTCTAATTTTATATACAATCATAAATATCAATCATAGGCGGCATGGGTACCATATATCATGTCGCCATACTAGGCTCTACAATCAAAACCGCAAAATGTCGTATTGGAAGTTGGATTATCATTTATGATATGAACCGAGGCTAGGGATCATCCTCACCGATTCGAGACTGTCTTGCCCGAGTCTTAGGCAAGCGCGCAGACAAGCCTTGGATCATCAGGGCCGGTCCACCAATGTGGATTATTATGCCTGAACACTATGTTTCCCCGCCCTTTGGGGCGTAAATGAGCCAACGAATGGCTCCATCGGCTTCACATAGTCACCGATATATCCGAGGTGCCTCGTAACAACAACAACCACATAAGTCAAACTCGTCAGGGCGTGTAAAACCACTGACGTCACCTCTAGCTAGAAAGAAACGCATGTCCTCCCTGATGTCCGTCTCCCGTTTTTAGTTCATATCGGGTGTGAAACTCGCGAATTAAGCGTTACACAAAGCTATGCCACAAAGGCCGTGCTTTGATAATCAACCACAAGACTTTGCTTTTCAACAGAAGCCTTGATCATTTGCCACTTAGGCATGCGACACAGGCAATTCACTCTATGCGTTTGATATCCATCAGTATATAACCCCTGAGCTCGTACGTCTCAGAGAAGGGCGTTAAACAAGAGAATAAATTCTCTAACACCAAACAAATATATATTTAATAGAAATCAACCACACATCATAAAATCCAATGTCAGACACAAAGTCCATTTACAAGTCCGTTCTGGGTCTGAACGAAACCGGAGGCACCTAGTACCCCGCATATCCATCGATCTCCAAGTACGTCTAGACGACCGCTAATTGATTCCCTCCTCTTGGGTGTACGGCCCAATCAAGATCATCATTAATCACCCAAATGACGTGAAGACCACCGGTCTTTAACCACCGTCTTCATTTTCGACTTATCGTCGTTTCAGTTATTCAGAATGGGATAAACCCGGTCTTTCTGAATAACACGCGTATATAATAAACAAGTGTTACACAAACACAACATACGCCTCATTCCAATCCATCAGTCACTAACTGTAAATTAATCAAGAGAATAATTCCCCAAATATTAACCCTGAAGGCCGAAACCAACATCAGATCAATACCGAGGAAACCATTCTACTTAGCTAACCTACAGTTAGTTTCTAAATTTCACATTCTTAGGGAAAGGTTCCCATTAATTTTATCAAAGATAAATTCTTCTAAATTTTTTTTCTTTAATCTTCCTTTGAATATCACTTCAAACTAGTCGGGATTAGCGAACCGCACCGAAGTAATTATTTATTTTATTTCCCAATCCTAACCTATTTATCCCATGAAGTAAAACTGGTCATACTTCATATCTAACACCACGGTGTTATCGGTAAATTCAATTACCATTTCACGTTCAAATCCAATTGAAGATTTAACTACCGCCTGGAGTAAAACCGGTGATACTCCATTCTCGATCTTTTCAACCTAATTAAAGATTCATTAAAACTCCACTTAGTTTTAATCTCTCACTGGGTTAAAAAATCAGTGTCATTTAAAAACACGGTTCACGATAAATCCCAAAATCACATCACATTTCAACCAGTCCCTAATCGTAAATTAGCAAGTGAGCAATTCCCTAAGTATTAACCCTGAAGGCCGAAACCAACATCAGATCAATACCCAAGAAACCATTCAACTTAACTAATTTCCAGTTAGTTTTTTATTTTCTTAACTCCTTTGGGTCTAAGAACAGTATTATTGAAGATACCGTTCACGACAACCCAAAATCACATTCCATTAATTATCGGATTAAAGAACAAGTGTTATTTAAAACACTGTTCACGACAAACCCTAAAATCAATACCAATTCAATTCCAATTAAATATTATTTAATTGGTACATTTCATTAAATCTAAATAAAAAGATTTAATCTTTTTCTCAACTGGGTTTAGGAACAGTGTTAATGAAGGCACCATTCACGACAAACCCAAATCCCATTTGATATTAAATACAAGGCTCTGAATAGAAAATATACCGGCTTATATTCAATATCAAATTCTACGACCAACAAATATCGTATTGGAAATAACGATATTAATATATCTTTCAAATTTCCTTAACAATATCTGTATCATCACGAAATCCAACATCGAAATATTCCGAAGACAATTTCGATTCAAATCCATTCCAATTCAATATTGGAAATTCTGGTTACTTTTTAAAACCATTTCAAATTCAATTCATTTATTAAAACAATAAATAGATTATTATTCTAGTTCAAAACTATTTCATTTCGATAAAAATCTATTTTTATCTTTTGAAATATGGAGTTTTTCATCCCGATTTTTCCCGAATCATTTATTATTATTTTACACAAATTATTTCTATTTTTAATAATTTTATCAAGGCCCGTACAGTCGATTTCCATCAACGACCATCGAACTGCACTTACAGCGACCTTTTCCAAATTTGATTTGGACATAATTCCAAGTCCAACCATTCGATTTCAAGTTTCTAATATTCGTTAGAAAGCTCTATTCGATACGTACCCAACGGTTCCAGTTTTAGGAGAATCCGACGGTCGAATCTCCCGCAATATCCATTCGAAGTCAATGGTCGAAATTCGCGAACTGCCGTGGCGCATTCTATTCAGGCCATTATATATATAATATATATATTATTTATATTTCGTTGATTTCCTTTTGAAACGTATTTTATAAATCGTTTTAAATTCGTTTTCAAAACGATTTCAACTTTATTTCAAATTCAAATCAAAATTGAATTTTTCAATATAAATTCGTTTTAATTTCATTTCAAATCGATTTCAATTCAATTTCAATTTAATTCGAATTTCTATCTATTCAATTTAATTTGATTTTCAATTTATTTCGAATTTCAAATCATTTCAAAATATCAGAATTTGAAATCACTTCCTTTACTATATTCATTATAAAAATGAATAAAATCGATATAAATATCGTTCACGTCAAAATGGCGTCAATCTAATCAACACGGCTTCATATATTTCTATTTTCAAATATTCTGGTTCAAATATTTCTTTTCAAATATTTCCTTTTAAAAACTGGAATGAGGCCCAATCAATTACCATAGATTTTACTTCTATGGATTTACATACAACGCATGTATACATCGACAATGACAAATAATCAACCATCATCCAAAGTTCATTCTACACTGTATAAGCATCAAATATAAATATTTAACGCTTATAACAGTCTGTCAATCAATCGATCGACATACAACTAATTATTGGGATTAGTGTATGTCCTATATCATCCCAATACCCGTGTGGACTTTCAAACAATCAAACACATATTTTATTTGTGCAGTTGGGCGACGTGTGAAATTTATCGTCCTAATCAATATCAGTCAAATGTGTGTTTATAAACAAATCGTCCGATTTGTTTATATTATTTTATTTCATTTCATATACACGTTAAAAATTCTATTTTTAACTATAAAATATTTTATTTCCTTTCACATCACATCACACAATCAACTACACATCAAAATCAGACAAACAAGCATACAAGCCGTCCATGGTCTGTGGACGACGGGTGTCGGGTGCTACTAAACACCGTCTGCATCCTAGTATATATTTTTAACTAGAAATTTAAATTAAAAGTGAGGAGTTCTCACTGACTAGCTAAACCAAACGCCACAACTCTTCATATATAGGATATCCTCATCGTTCTCGCCCTTTGTCACTTTGGTTGCCCATGCTCGCTACATATATAAAAATCACATTTTTATATTATCACTCCATGGATAAAAAATATATTTTTATGATCTCTACTATATAAAAATCATATTTTTATTCTGCCACTAGTATAAAAATTATATCTTTAACCTTTCTATATTATAAAAATTATATTTTTAACCTTTCTATATTATAAAAATTATATTTTTAACCTTTCTATATTATAAAAATTATATTTTTATCTATAAAAATTACATTTTTATAATTCTTCCTTCATAATAAAAATTATATTTTTATCGCCATTCAAATAAATAAAAATCAAATTTTCATTTCGCTACCTTCATCTCATTAAAAATCTAAACTTTTCTAAATTTCATAAAAGATGAAAATCATAACTTTGAACAATAAAAATCTATTCTTTAATCATTTTAAAAATCTAAACTTTCTCAATATCCAAAATTTTATCTTTCTTAATAAAAATTATTATTTTATTTATTCCGGTATTATATTAAAACTGACAACAAAAAAATAAAAATAAATAACATAAATTAAAATAAATAAAACTTACAATGGTTTTGCTGATTTAGCGGTGCGTAGGGGTTAGAGGTAGCTGGGGCTAGAGTTTTAGGGGATGGCGACCCGAATTGTGGGATTTGGGACTGGTCACGTCGTAGGGGAGGAGGAGAAGGCGAGCAGGTGGCGGAGAAGGGGAAGGGTGAGACGACCCGAAATCCCTTTCAGACGGAAACAAGGGTTATCTTTGGAATATAACACAGAAACAGATAATTGCAGATCAGAATTAAATAAATACACCAGATAATGAACAATAGAATATACTGGATAAAAGTAATTATCAGAGTTACACAGTATACAGGATCTTACTTAGTACAAATACAGTTCAGCTAAACATAAATGTCTACAGCGGAAATAAACAAAATATGTACAATAGGAGCTGAACAGCATAAAAGGAAATAAATGATAGAATCCATCTTCAGCTCCAGCTATCCAGAAAGAACCAGCTAAACCTGAATACAAGGCTGCCCGTGTAGAAAAAGGGGCACCCGAGTTTGGAAGTGAAACAAACTACGAGTCAGTCATGGGACTGGTATGAGAAATCCACTCAACACATATATAATTGGCTAATCATAGGACCACGCCACTTTCGTGGAACGGGTTTACTCCATTGGATTGCCAGTGCTTTAAAACTAATCTTTCTTTTAAACATCGCTATGCTTTTTATAAAAATGAAGCCATTATAAGACTCAGTTCCCATCACACAATGCAACGCAAACCGGAGGATAGAGTTTTACCTTATAATGGCCAAAATATGATTGATACGAATAAAACAAAAGCATTTGGTATTATGACTAGTATTTATATGTTTCAAAAACAATTTCAATCATAACTATCAATCATAGACGGCATGGGTACCATATATCATGTCGCCATATATATATACAATCAAAACCGCACGATGTCGTATTTGGAAATTGGATTTCCGTCATGAACCAAGGCAAAAGATAGTCCTTACCGAATTCGAGACGCTCTAGCCCGCCCGTCAGGCAAGTACTCTGTCAAGCCTTTGGATCGTCAGGGCCGGTCCACCGATGTGGATTAAAATTCCTGAACACTGCGTTTCCCCACCCTTTGGGGTGTAAATGAGCCAACGAATGACTCCATCGGACCCGAATTGCCCGATCAAACCGAGGCGCCTCGCAACAGCAACAACCACATAGGTGAAAAGTATATAAATGTCAGGGCTGGTAGGTCACTGACACCACCCTAGCTAGAAAGAAATGCATGCCCTCCCTGAGGTCCTTCTCCCGTTTTAGGTTCATACCGGGGTGTGAGGCTCGCGAATTCACGTAATACACAAAGCTACGCCACACAGGCGGTTCTTTGATCATCACCACAAGACTTTGCTTTTCAACAGGAGCCCTGATCACTGCATCTTAGCATGCCACACAGGCAATTCATGCCATGCGACTGATATCCATCGATATACAACCTCTGAGCTCGTGCGTCTCAGAGAAGGGCGTTAAGCAAAAGAATAAATTCTCCGCCGCCAAACAGATGTATATTTAACAGAAATCAATCAACACAGAATAAACTCCAATGTCAGACACACAGTCCATTTACAAGTCCGTTCTGGGTCTGAACGAAACCGGAGGCACTAAATACCTCGCAAACCCTTCGATCACCACGTACGTCTGGACGATCACCACTCATTATCCATATTTCGGGATGCCTCCCAATCAGGACCTCGGTTACCATCCAAACGAGGTGAAGATCTCCGGTCTTCGACCGTCGTCTTCATCTTCGAATTTCAATCGTCGGTCAATCATTTGAAATGAGAATTAACTCGGCCTTTTCAAATAATTCACGTATATTTAGAATTTCAATTCAATTTATTTCAATGGTTAAATTATTCGTCAACACCAATTTTGTTCTTTAATGTAATTTTCACACCAAACACATTCAACCATCAAATATCACATAAATCAAGCAAATTCAGTTTATTTCCATTCCATAACGTTCCCAATATTTTATAATGATTTATCGCTATTTTTATTTATTTTAAAATAGCTAATTTATTCAAAACGACGCTTCGGGCCATAACGCGGCCGTGGCGCTGTTTTTCTTCGGATTTGATTTACACATATCTGAAAATCTAACCGTTGGATCTTCACAAAATTTACATCATTAGAAAGGTCTTTTCAAAATGAATCCAACGGTTCCAGTTTCGGGAAAATCCGATGGTCGGATCTCCCGTTACAATCGTTTGAAATTTCGATTTCAAAATACGAACTGCAGCGTCGTTATTCGATTAAATATATAATTATATTTATATATATATATATATAAATATAATCGCTTCTGGCGCTGTTTTTCTTCAGATTTGAATTAAACATTCCAGACAATCCAACCGTTGGATTTTTACAAGGTTGGTGTCGTTGGGAAGATATTTCCAAGGCGAACCCGACGGTTGAGATTTCGGGAAAATCCAATGGTCGGATTCCCCGTACTAGTTGTTTGAAATCACGGTTTCAAAATACGAACTGCACGGCTTCGTTTCGTTTTAATTTTATTTATATTTATATATTTATATAAATATAGTTCATTCAATGATTTCAATATCGTTTTCACTTCAAAAAATTTCTAACACTTTAAAATTTTGGAAAATTTCGCCATAACCTCCCTTGCACCGGGAGCATCGGGAAATTGCAAATAGCTTTCCCGGTCCTTCTAATCTCAAAAAGAAAAAGAAAAAGCCAAGCGGCTAGCCAACAGGCTCATAAAATCATCACCCAAACAAAGCAGTAAATGTGTACCTATTTGTCGGGCACAAAATTTTATTCCTCTTCTCTAGCCCCTTTGCTATAACCTGTTCAATGAATATGCATGTACATATATATACAGTTCTTATCATTTATCCTTTTCTATTCAACTTCATATTTGATTTCTATTTGGTTTAAAAACACCGTTCATTCTATTGTTACATAAATAGGTGCAAATCATTTCATTAGCTAATTAATGAATATTTCAACTCATATATGTTTATTTTGAACAAGTGGCTATTTTTAACACTTCACATTTCAACGGTTTATGCGTACAATAAAAATGTGATTTTTATTGTAAAACAATTCATTTCAAAACACTATTTTTCTATATAGTTCATGTTGGTGATAAAAATGAGATCTTTATCATAAAACAATTTCTTTTAAAACGAGATTACTTTACACAGTTCATATAGTCGATAAAAGGTGATTTTTATTATCAACCGATTTATTTCAAAATAGGAATACCATTCAACACATGAATTTCTAATCAACGAATGAATATCAATTCAACACATGAATGTTTTCTATAGTTTTTATATATAGATAAAAATGTGATTTTTATTATCAAACAATTTATTTCAAAATATGAATACCATTCAACACATGAATTTCTAATCAACGAATGAATATCAATTCAACACATGAATGTTTTCTATAGAAGGAATAAATATAGTTTAAGCAGATGAAAATAATTCAAACATACGAATATTATTCAAAATTTCGGCAGCATAACGGCAGGGTAGTTAAACCGGGACCGTCCCTAGTACGGCTCCTCGCTCTACCTTAAAACCTCGCGGTTTTTGACAATGGGAATCATGCATCTAGTTCGCACGCAGGCGGCATGTATATATTTATTTCATTTCCACAAACTAATCCTATGTGGTTTCAACCAAATATTTCTCAACCACAAATGGGTATTTTTCAACCACAATCAACCAATATCAATCACAAACAATCCCAAACAATCATTCGCTACCAATCATATTTCACAACAATTTCAACCAATAAATATCGTCCATGGTTTGTGGACGAGGGGGCGTATATATATATATATTATATATAGCAATTCACTTTAATTTTAACACACACATATATATATATATATATATTTAAATCAGAAATCTCACCAGTAGCTATCCAACTACTACGACTCTTCTTCGCCAATCTCTCTTTCTGTCGCTTTGTTGCCCGTATTCTCTACATATGTAAAAATCGAATTTTTACTATGTTATTCAATATATAAAAATCGAATTTTGACTTCGCTATTCAATATATAATGATATGATTTTACTTCGACTTTCAATATATAAAAATCTGATTTTTACTTCGACTTTCAATATATAAAAATCTGATTTTTCTTTTTAAAGTTCAAATCTTTTTCTTTTAAAAGTTCAAATCTCTTTCTTTTAAAAGATTAAACCTTTTTCTATTTAAAGTTTAAACCTTTTTCCTTTTAAAGTTTTAAAATCAAATCAGTTTTAAAACCTTTCTAAAATCAGTTTTTAAATCCTGTTAAAAATCAGTTTTTTACTTCTTTTAAAAATCAGTTTTTATAACCTGTTTAAAATCAGTTTTTAAATCTATTTAAAATCAGTTTTTAAATCTATTTAAAATCAGTTTTTCTTTTTACAAAAAAAAATAGAATTTACTTATTAAAATAAAATCTGTTTTTAAATGCTTTTAAAATCAGTTTTTTACTTCTTTTAAAAAATCAGTTTTAACCTTTTTTTTTAAATAAACAGTTTTTAAATCATTAAAAATAAAATAAAAAAACAAAAAAAAAATTACAGAGGGGGGGGGGGTTTCCGCAGTTCGTCGGAGGGGAGGCGGAGTCTGGCTTCGAGGCGGCGGCTCGGGGTTCGCCGGTGGTGGCAGGAGGTCATCAGACTGGGAGGGGGCTGCTCGATTCGCTCGCGATGGCTTCGAGGTCTCGAACGGCTTCGGGGGGTCGGATTGAAGGAGGAGGAGGGAGCGAGTGCAAGGAAGAGGGGGGGGGGAGAAGATCGGAGGGCGCGGTGGAGGTCTGGTCGACGGCTGAAGGCGGGCGGCTGCTGCTGCTTTCTTCTTCTTTTTTTTTTGAACGAGAATGAATGTGAGGAGAGAGAGAGAAAAGGAGTTTATATAAATATTTATTATTATTAAATTTCTATTTAAAAGTTGACTTTTTATTCGAAGTCGAAATGGGACCCACCGACTGTCGTGTATAGCGTATTACCCCCATTCCGAACACAATGGGATATGTATCGCTAGCTGATTTGATCGTTACAATCAGTTTCCATTGAATTTACATTTAAATCATTATATTGAATTTTAAACGTACATTTCAAATTACCGGGGCCACATACTAACTAGAAAAATTCCCGAAAAATATTTTCTAGCTTCGTTTTGACGATACGGTCCTAACAAAACTAGTTTCGTCGAATTCTGAGACCGTTTGAAAAATGGCCAATTTCCAGTCGATTAAAATCAACTGAAACTGGTCAAACGCGTTTTCCTTTGCCACGCTCACATATTGATTCGAAAAATTATGAAATTTGAAACCTAGCAATAACTTGACACTGCAGATCTAACAAAAGTGGTTTCATCGAAATCCGAGGTCATTTGCAAAATGTCCATTTTTAAGGGCCTGAATTCCATAGCGACTATTCAGAATTTTCAACTAGACATATCTTTTGATTCCCGCTATCAAATTTCAATTGGTCAGATTCGTTGGAAAGATATCACTAACAGATTTAAATATTTTTGGTTTCACTAAAATCCGGATTGTTTTGCACCCGGTACAGTCCGACAAAGTTTGAATTCAATTTTTTTGAAACTGCCACGCCATTTCAGGCCTTGTTTATAATTATAATTAATTATATTCGTTTTCAATTGTCGATTCAAACTTAGTTTTCATCGCCATTATTTTAAATATTTATTTTAAATATTTAAAATCCATTATTTTAGCCAATTTAAAAATTTTAAATTGGTTCAGATTTTCTGGGTCGTTACAAAGGGGGGTCGTGGCTGATCGAAGTGGGCCTAGGAAGGGCGGCGCAGCGCGTTTTGGGTGATTCCCATTGGTTTGCAGAGAGAAGCGAGGAAAGGGGCGTCGCTAGGGGGGATGGCCGGAGTTGGCTGCGCCGGAGGTGGGGTGAAGCTTCGGTGGTGGCGCGCCCCCCAGGAGCGACGGTGGAGGGTGAATGACGGCTAGTGCGCGGGTTTCCCCGTTCTTTTTTTTTTTATTTTGCTCGATCTGTATAATGAGAAGAGAGAGAGAATGGAGAGAGTTTTATATAATATTTATATAATTATTTTATTTAATACCTATAAAGTTACTTTTTGATTTGAACTCTAAACGATACCCAATGACTGTCGTCCCCAGCTAATTACCCCTATTCCGAACACAATGGGATATGTATCGTAGGCTGATTCGATCGTTTCGATCAGTTTTCCTCAAAATCAACATATAACCTATATATTGAATTTGAATGCACATTTCAATTTACCGGGGCCACATACTAACTAGAAATATTCCCGAAAAATATTTTCTAGCTTCGTATTGACGATACGGTCCTAACAAAACAAATTTCATCGAATTCCGAGACCGTTTGAAAAATGGCCAATTTCCAGTCGATTAAAGTCAACTGAAACTGGCCAAACGCGTTTTATTTCGCCGCGCTCACATATCAAATCGAAAAATTATGAAATTTGAAACCTAGCAATAATTTGACATCGCAGATCCAACAAAAGTGGTTTAGCCAAAAACCAAGGTCGTTTGCAAAATTCCCATTTTTAAGGGCCAGAATTCCATAGCAACTATTCTGAATTTTCATCTGGGCATATCTTTTGATTCCCGCTATAAAATTTTGATTTTTCAGATTCGTTGGAAAGATATTATCAATTAGATTTTAATATTTTTGGTTTCACTAAAATTTGGTTTATTTTGAATCCGGTACAGTCATTTGAATTTTGAAATCAAATTATCGAACTACCGCGCCATTTTCAATTCCTTTTATATATATAAATAAATATTTATATTCTAACGACGATCTATATAAATATATACGTTCTAATTCTATTCAAAATAAATTTCCTGTCGATATTATTTAAAATATTCCATTTTAAATATTCAAAATTGCTAAAATTGCCAAAAATAAAAATTTTAAATTGGCTCGGATTTCCGGGTTATTACAATCTCCCCCACTTAAAACTTTTCGTCCCCGAAAAGGAACAAAGCCGAAAGTTGTTTCACAAATCAACTCAACTTCCAGTATTTTCACTACGGCTTAAGTTCTTCAACTTTTCAGTTTCTAAGGACTTTTCAAATTTTTCAAAAATTTGGCTAACACCCTAAATTTTCGAAAAAATTCGCCGTAACCTCCCCTGCATCGGGGACTTCGGGATATTTCATATAGCCTCCCATGGCCTTCTTCAATCCAAAAGAAAAAGAAAAATCCAAGCGGCTAGCCAATCGGCTCAAAAAATCATCATCACCCAAACAAAATAGTAAATTATGGTAAACATGTACCTATTTGTCGGGCAAACCATTTTATTCTTATGCTCTAGCCTCCTTGCTATGACCTGTTCAATATAAATACATGTATATGCATGCAAATGCGACTAATTTTCAATACAATTCACTATTTGGTTCAATTTGGCTAAACGGTTCAACATTTAATTAATTCAAACAATAATCAAACAACACAACCAGCAATCAATTAGTTGATTAGCTTTTCAAATTCATAACTTTAATATATAGTCAAAAATCACATTTTTGATGCCAAATCACAACAATAAGCCCTATCTAGTTTTTGGTTCTCACACCAGTCTAATGGAAATATATAGATATCACACCTTCGAAACACGAACACAACACTGATGATGGGTACCCATCATCAGAATCATTCCCGGGCGACTACAGTGCGGTCCTACATCTATCCAGTATATTAAAACTTGAATACCTGTGGATCAGACGTATATGCAAAATCTATATATACTGGATTGTCCAAATTCAAATATAATAAATAATCAAATACGTATAATTGACTTAAATTTTCAAAACAAAATTTGTTTTCACTTTTTAAAATATACTCTTCACACTCTTTCTAGGATACTACTGATCCTATCTCTAACGAGTCATTCCCATTGGATATTACTAATCCAATTTCTGATAAATTCTTTCATATGGTTCTAACGTGCCTTGTTCTCTGAGCTTTGTAAACCAAAGCTCTAATACCACGATGAAACGACCCGAAATCCCCCTTACGGGAAAACACGGATTGAGTTGAGAACGAGCCACAAAAGAACGCAGACAGTAGAACATTTCATTGTTAATTACAATAATTCCTTCAGATTACAAGAATATACAGAGTATAAATCAATATACATTATAAAATTATCAGAGATAACAATACATTAAATAGCAGGGGAAAATAATACAAATACACGGATACAAAGCTTTCTAAATATCGTTCAAGCTGTAAATCAGGATCCCGTGAATATAAATGTGCAAATCCAAAACTACTAGCTGCCCGTGTCAAAATAAGGGCACCTAGAGTTTATGTTAAAACAATAAACTCCAGGTCAGTCATGGGACTGGTGTGAGAACTAAAACAGTTATTAATCTTTATTTTAAAGTTAGGTAAATCAAGGGACCACACCGTAACACGGAACGGGTTTTTACCCTAAGAATACCAATGCATAAACAAACAACGCAATGCAAAGTAAAGAACAATGAAGCTGTTATAAGACCCAGGTCCCATCACACAATGCAACGCAAGCCGGAGGATAGGGTTTTACCTTATAACAGCCAAAGAATGCTTGATACGTGAAATTTTATCTTTTGATTCTTAATCAGACTCCAATCGCAAATTAGTAAGAGAACGATTTCCTAAGTGTTAACCCCAAAGGCCGAAATCAACATCAGATCAATACCCAGGAAACCACCCATCTTAACTCGATTCCAGTTAGTTTCTAATTTTATATACAATAAAAAAATATCAATCATAGGCGGCATGGGTACCATATATCATGTCGCCATACTAGGCTCTACAATAAAAACCGCAAAATGTCGTATTGGAATTTGGATTATCATTTATGATATGAACCGAGGCTAGGGATCGTCCTCACCGATTCGAGACTATCTAGACCGAGTCTCAGGCAAGCGCGCAGACAAGCCTTGGATCGTCAGGGCCGGTCCACCGATGTGGATTATTATGCCTGAACACTACATTTCCCCGCCTTTGGGGCGTAAATGAGCCAACAAATGGCTCCATCGGCTTCACATAGTCACCGATGTATCCGAGGCACCTCGCAACAGCATCAACCACATAAGTCAAACTCATCAGGGCGTGTAAAACCACTGACGCCACTTCTAGCTAGAAAGAAATGCATGACCTCCCTGATGTCCGTCTCCCATTTTTGGTTCATATCGGGTGTGAAACTCGCGAATTGAACGTTACACAAAGCTATGCCACAAAAGCCGTGCTTTGATAATCAACCACAAGACTTTGCTTTTCAACAGAAGCCTTGATCATTTTCCACTTAGGCATGCCACACAGGCAATTCACTCTATGCGTTTGATATCCATCAGTATATAACCACTGAGCTCGTACGTCTCAGAGAAGGGCGTTAAGCAAAAGAATAAATTCTCCGCCGCCAAACAGATATATATTTAATAGAAATCAATCACACAACATAAAATCCAATGTCAGATACACAGTCCATTTACAAGTCCGTTCTGGGTCTAAACGAAACCGGAGGCACCTAGTACCCCACATATCCATCGATCTCCAAGTACGTCTGGACGACCACTAACTGATTCCCTCCTCTTGGGTGTACGACCCAATCAAGATCATCAGTAATCACCCAAGCGACGTGAAGACCTCCGGTCTTCAACCATCGTCTTCATCTTCGACTTATCGTCGTATCAGTTATTCAGAATGGGATAAACCCGGTCTTTATGAATGACTCGCGTATATAATAAACAAGTGTTAAACAAACACAACATACGCCTCATTTCAATCCATCAGTCACTAACTATAAATCAATCAAGAGAATAATTCCCCAAAAATTAACCCCGAAGGCCGAAACCAACATCAGATCAATACCCAGGAAACCATTCTACTTAGCTAACCTACAGTTAGTTTCTAAATTTCACATTCTTAGGGAAAGGTACGCCTCATTTCAATCCATCAGTCACTAACTGTAAATCAATCAAGAGAATAATTCCCCAAAAATTAACCCCGAAGGCCGAAACCAACATCAGATCAATACCCAGGAAACCATTCTACTTAGCTAACCTACAGTTAGTTTCTAAATTTCACATTCTTAGGGAAAGGTTCCTATTAATTTTATCAAAGTTAAATTCTTCTAAATTTATTCTTTAATCTTCCTTTGAATATCACTTCAAACTAGTCGGGATTAGCGAACCACACCGAAGTAATTATTTATTTTATTTCCCAATCCCAACCTATTTATCCCATGAAGTAAAACTGGTCATACTTCATATCTAACACCACGGTGTTATAGGTAAATTCAATTACCATTTCACGTTCAAATCTAATTAAAGATTTAACTACCGCCTGGAGTAAAACTGGTGATACTCCATTCTCAATCTTTTCAATCTAATTAAAGATTCATTAAAACTCCACTTAGTTTTAATCTTTGACTGGGTTAAAGAATCAGTGTCATTTAAAAACACGGTTCACGATAAATCCCAAAATCACATCACATTTCAACCAGTCCCTAACCGTAAATTAGCAAGTGAGCAATTCCCTAAGTATTAACCCTGAAGGCCGAAACCAACATCAGATCAATACCCAAGAAACCATTCAACTTAACTAATTTCCAATTAGTTTTTTATTTTTCTTAACTCCTTTGGGTCTAAGAACATTATTATTGAAGATACCGTTCACGACAACCCAAAATCACATTCCATTAATTATCGGATTAAAGAACAAGTGTTATTTAAAACACTGTTCACGATAAACCCAAAAATCAATACCAATTCAATTCTAATTAAATATTATTTAATTGGTACACTTCATTAAATATAAATAAAAAGATTTAATCTTTTTCTCAACTGGGTTTAAGAACAGTGTTAATGAAGACACCATTCACGACAAACCCAAATCCCATTTGATATTAAATACAAGGCTCTGAATAGAAAATATACCGGCTTATATTCAATATCAAATTCTACGACTAACAAATATCATATTGGAAATAACGATATTAATATATCTTTCAAATTCCCATAACAATATCTGTATCATCACGAAATCCAACATCTAAATATTCTGAAGACAATTTCGATTCCAATCCATTCCAATTCAATATTGGAAATTCTGGTTACTTTTTAAAACCATTTCAAATTCAATTTATTTATTAAAAAAATAAATAGATTATTATTCTAGTTCAAAACTATTTCATTTCGATATAAATCTATTTTTATCTTTTCAAATACGGAGTTTACATCCCGATTTTTCCCAAATCATTTCCTATGATGTTACACAAATTATTTCTATTTTTAATAATTTTATCAAGGCCCGTACAGTCGATTTCCATCAACGGCCATAGAACTGCACTTACAGCGACCTTTTCCAAATTTGATTTGGACATAATTCAAAATCCAACTGTTAGATTTCAAATTTCTAATATTCGTTAGAAAGCTCTTTTCAATACAAACCCAATGGTTCCGGTTTTAGGAGAATCCGACGGTCGGATCTCCCGCAATATCCATTCGAAGCCAATGGTCGAAATTCGCGAACTACAGCGGCGCGTTCTGTTCAGGCCATTATATATAATATATATATATATATATATATATATATATATATATATATATATATATATATTTCGTCGATTTCCTTTTGAAACGTATTTTATAAATCGTTTTAAATTCGTTTTCAAAACGATTTCAATTTTATTTCAAATTCAAACCAAAATTGAATTTTTCAATATAAATTCGTTTTAATTTCATTACAAATCGATTTCAATTCAATTTAATTCGAATTTCTATCTATTCAATTTAATTCGATTTTCAATTTATTTCAAATTTCAAATCATTTCAAAATATCAGAATTTGAAATCACTTCCTTTACTATATTCATTATAAAAATGAATAAAATCGATATAAATATCGTTCACGTCAAAATGGCGTCAATCTAATCAACACGGCTTCATATATTTCTATTTTCAAATATTCTGGTTCAAATATTTCCTTTTAAAAACTGGAATGAGGCCCAATCAATTACCATTGATTTTACTTCTATGGATTTACATATAACGCATGTATACATCGACAATGACAAATAATCAACCATCATCCAAAGTGCATTCTACACTGTATAAGCCTCAAATATAAATATTTAACGCTTATAACAGTCTGTCAATCAATCGATCGACATACAACTAATTATTGGGATTAGTGTATGTCCTATATCATCCCAATACCCATGTGGGGTTTCAAACAATCAAACACAGATTTTATTTGTGCAGTTGGGCGATGTGTGAAATTTATCGTCCTAATCAATATCAGTCAAATGTGTGTATACAAACAAATCGTCCGATTTGTTTATATTAGTTTATTTCATTTCATATACACGTTAAAAATTCTATTTTTAACTATAAAATATTTTATTTTCTTTCACATTACATCACACAATCAACTACACATCAAAATCAGACAAACAAGCATACAAGCCGTCCATGGTCTGTGGACGACGGGTGTAGGATGCTACTAAACACCGTTTGCATCCTAGTATATATTTTTAACTAGAAATTTAAATTAAAAGTGAGAAGTTCTCACCGACTAGCTAAACCAAACGCCACAACTCTTCATATAGGAAATCCTCATCGTTCTCGCCCTTTGTCACTTTGGTTGCCCGTGCGCGCTACATATATAAAAATGACATTTTTATATAATCACTCCATGGATAAAAATTATATTTTTATGATCTCTACTATATAAAAATCATATTTTTATTCTGCCAATAGTATAAAAATTATATCCTTAACCTTTCTATATTATAAAAATTATATTTTTAACCTTTCTATATTATAAAAATTATATTTTTAACCTTTCTATATTATAAAAATTATATTTTTATCTATAAAAATTACATTTTTATAATTCTTCCTTCATAATAAAAATTATATTTTTATCTCCATTCAAATAAATAAAAATCCAATTTTCATTTTGCTATCTTCATATCATTAAAAGTCTAAACTTTTCTAAATTTCATATACGATGAAAATCATATCTTTGAACAATAAAAAATCTATTCTTTAATCATTTTAAAAATCTAAACTTTCTCAATATCCAAAATTTTATCTTTCTTAATAAAAATCATCATTTTATTTATTCCGGTATTATATTAAAACTAACAACAAAAAAATAAAAATAAATAACATAAATTAAAATAAATAAAACTTACAATGGTTTTGCTGATTTAGCGGTGCGTAGGGATTAGAGGTAGCTGGGGCTAGAGTTTTAGGGGATGGCGGCCCGAATTGGGGGATTTGGGACTGGTCACGTTAGAGGGGGGAGGAGAAGGCGAGCAGGTGGCGGAGAAGGGGAAGGGGGGTCGTGGCTGATCGAAGTGGGCCCAGGAAGGGCGGCGCAGCTCGTTTTGTGTGATTCCCATTGGTTTGCAGAGAGAAGCGAGGAAAGGGGCGTCGCTGGGGGGGATGGCCAGAGTTGGTTGCGTCGGAGGTGGGGTGAAGCTTTGGTGGTGGCGCGCCCCCCAGGAGCGTTGGTGGAGGGTGAACGACGGCTAAGGCGCGGGTTTCCCCATACTTTTTTTATTTTTCTCGATCTGTATAATGAGAGGAGAGAGAGAATGGAGAGAGTTTTATATAATATTTATATAATTATTTTATTTAATACCTATAAAGTTACTTTTTGATCCGAACTCTAAACGACACCCAACGACTGTCGTCCCTAGCTAATTACCCCCATTACGAACACAATGGGATATGTATCGTAGGCTGATTCGATCGTTTCGATCAGTTTTCGTCAAAATCAACATATAACTCTATATATTGAATTTGAACGCACATTTCAATTTACCGGGGCCACATACTGACTAGAAAAATTCCCGAAAAATATTCTCTAGCTTCGTATTGACGATACGTTCCTAACAAAACAAATTTCATCGAATTCTGAGACCGTTTGAAAAATGGCCAGTTTCCAGTCGATTAAAATCAACTGAAACTGGCCAAACGCGTTTTATTTCGCCACGCTCACATATCAAATCGAAAAATTATGAAATTTGAAACCTAGCAATAATTTGACATCGCGGATCCAACAAAAGTGGTTTCGTCGAAAACCGAGGTCGTTTGCAAAATTCCCATTTTTAAGGGCCAGAATTCCATAGCAACTATTCTGAATTTTCATCTGGGCATATCTTTTGATTCCCGCTATGAAATTTTGATTTTTCAGATTCCTTGGAAAGATATTCTCAATTAGATTCTAATATTTTTGGTTTCACTAAAATCCGGTTTATTTTGAATCCGGTACAGTCATTTGAATTTTGAAATCAAATTATCGAACTACCGCGCCATTTTCAGTTCCTTTTATATATATAAATAAATATTTATATTCTAACAACGATCTATATAAATATGTACATTCTAATTCTATTCAAAATAAATTTCTCGTCGATATTATTTAAAATATTCCATTTTAAATATTCAAAATCGCTAAAATTGCCAAAAATAAAAATTTTAAATTGTCTCGGATTTCCGGGTTATTACAAATTATCTTTGGCATATATGATTCGTCACGCTTATGCCAATATGGAGTGGTTCTTCAAATAATAATCCAACTGGTCTCTCCATATTAACAACGTTAAAATGGGCAAAAACTTTGATAGTCGGTGAGTTAACTATCAAGAAAAAACAGGTGTGAAAACAACGATATTATTTCCAGATGGAAATTTTATCGATCAATCATCATTTAACATTTATTCTCTTTAGTTCATTAATTTATTTATCTTCTTTTTCCATATATTCTAAATTCTTATTTTCTATTATCAGAAAACATTTTTGATTCTTATTTGGAAAACATTCCCAAAACTTTACTTGATTTAAACCGATGTTTAAATCAAACATCACCATGCCAACTCAAACCATTTCACTCATTAACTAAATTCTCTTAACCATCCCTCACTATCAAACCTTACCATTCCTTAGTTAAGAAGGAAGGCAATCAAGTTGGGGTATAATTACCTCTCAGACTTTAACTGAACAACGTTTTAACTTCGGAATAGTCAAAGTTTATCTTTTTAAATCTTTAACAAACTTCCTTACGTAAATCTCGGATTCTATTTACGTATCCACTTCTTTATTGAAACATTGGTTATAACGATAACGTTATAATCCCTACTTTCGAAATATCTAACTTCAATTATAACTTTTATTCTTTAATGTGAATAAATAAATAAACACCGAATTTATAAATAAATCTTGATTTAAAAACCGGAAAGTATAAGTACATTCTCAAATTCGATATAATCGAATTCGACGTATAACTCTCTTTTGAGTAATCTTTATTTGATTAACTCTTCTTCGAATAACCTATATGCAATTATCTCTCTTCGAATAACTTATATTCGATTATCTCTCTTCGAATAACTTATATTCGATTAACTCGCTACGAATAACTTATATTCGATTAACTCACTTCGAATAACTTATATTTGATTAACTCACTCTTTCGAATAAACTATATTCGATCTCTTTCTTTCGAATACGCTATATTCGATAACACCTTTGGATTAACACATTTGGATTAACTCATTTGGATTAACTCGGTTTGATTAACTCCTCTTGACTAACTTAACTTAATTAACTCGACTTATTTAACTCGACTTGATTAACTCCTATCGAATAACTAATATTCGATTAACTTATATTCGAATAACTATGTTTGTTTTAACTCTATCTCGAATAACTATATTTGATTTAACCTCATTTCGAATGACTAGATTCAATTTTCTCCTTTAACTCTATTCGAATAAATTTTATTCAATTAACTCCTTCAACTCTATTGGTTAACTCTAATCGACTAACTCTATTCAATTAACTCTAATCAACTAACTCTTTTCAACTAACTCTATTTGATTAACTCTATTGATTAAACCCTTTTGATTTACTCCTTTTTGAATAAGGAATATTCGATTCACTCTTCGTCCATATTCAGTTTCAAATATCGATGTTGAAACTGATTCTTACTTCTCTATATAAGTCCTGACTTATATATTCTATTTATCCAAGGATAAATATTTTACTTAATTTATAAAACCTTATTTATAAATAAATCTTCTCAATCTATTGGTTACAACAGATTCTATTTAAAATCTTTACTTTTAATCCATATCATATTATACCCGTGTGCGAAGCACGGGTCTAAACTTTTCAGATGTAAAATTCTATTCATTTGCCAAATATTTCCTTATATGACATTCTTTTCATTTCCCTATAAATCCCTTTTATAACTCTATTTATTTTCTAAATAAACATTTCGTTTTTATAACTCTATTTATTTTCTAAATAAACATTTCTTTTTTTATAACTCTATTTATTTTCTAAATAACCATTTCCTTTTTTATAACTCTATTTATAAAAGTTTATCAATATTTCTCTTTCTGTTTTGTTTGTAAATGTTTTACAAATATTTCTCTTTTTATTTGTTTTACAAATATTTCCCTTTTCTATTTGTTTCTTTAACAAATAAATATTCCATTTTCACTTCTATTTATTTAACAAGTAAATATTCCTTTTCTCTTCTATTTATTTAACAAATAAATATTACTTTTCTCTTCTATTTATTTAACAAATAAATATTCCTTTTCAATACTATTGTAAATGTTTTACAATATTTCCTTTCCTATTCTATTTGTAAATGTTTACAAATATTTCCTTTTCAAAACTCTTTTGATTTTATAATTGTTTTCTTTTATAAAATCATTTTTTTATATATATAAAATCCATTGATTTTATATAATTTTTTTTTCAATATACACTTTGAAAATCTCCTTTTCTACATCCCAGTGTTTCTTACGGTATTTAAAAATACCAACTCACAATGATCGATATCATTCAAACACACATAATCAACAACAAATTATATATCACATCATATAACACAATATATGAACAAAACAGTATTATAAATATTGAGGAACCCAGATGGGTCCCTCCAACCTGTTTCCCTTCATCAAAAATGTTAAACAACACGAATATAAAATATTCTGTTAAACATAATCAATATTTGATTTACGATTTATATATATCGTTATCTATATTTCAACCAATACACAAGCAATTCAACCAAACAGTTAACACACAGCAATCAACAGATAATTATCGGTTTTAAGAATAAGTTATAAAAATATAACTGTTCAGAGTTGGTGAGTTTTACTCACATTGGCAGTTCATCGTTAAAGAATGATAAATTGTTGTTTGATTCGAATCAAACAATTTATTTCACCATAAATTCAAACGAGCTCCAATCCACTCCCAGTCAGTTCCATTGTGTTGCTCCCGTCCATACGATTTCAACGTAACCAACGGTTCGAAATTCTGATACGGTATGCAGAAGATATGTTATTTTAAAGTTGTCCTTATTTATTTCTAATTTAGACTTAAATTAAAAATTGATTTTGGGCTTTACCACAATATATAAGGCCCATCCACGTATTCTCTCCTGATCCACAACTCCCCTTTAAACCGCTCTTCAATCCTCATCTTCTTCCAGGACTTAACAATCCCATAACCCCTTTTTTCAACAGCCATTGTCCATCTTTATTCGCCATTTCCTCTCTCTCCACTGCAACGTTAAATGAACGGCCTCCACCCGCAACTCCCCCTTCACGACCTCTATCTCCCCATCCCATCAACTTCGAACTCGACCTTGATTCATAAATCTTGATCTCGAGCACCACAACATAGCTACAAGAAGACCAGCGATGCTCTCTACCATCGAACACCACCAGAACGACGGCGACAACCACCAATTAGTGCGCCTCCCTTTCCCGCTTCTCTTCACTTCTGACTCCACCGCCCAAAGATGCTTCCGGCGGTGGCAAACCGTAACCCTAGCTGCGACAGAACCCAAAAGACAACGAACGAAAATGGCATCAAACCGTTTAAACCATATCCCATATTGACGAGCACACCACCAGAAACCCATAAGTACATACTTCATGATTTATAGATTTTTGTTTGAGTTTCAGAGGGTTTATGAAGATCAGTTTTTGTTTTGCTGAAGAAAATAATGAGCGATGGCGGAAAAAGAAATTTTGGGTTTAGAAGGAGTTAAGGCTTACTTTTATGGTTAAATCTTTGAAGACGTGGTCTCTTGAGGATTCTACATGGTATCTGTGGTTAAGGAATAAGCACGTGTTTTTTAAATTGTTTAAGAAAATATCCATATCCATTTTGTAAACACCATTCATATACAAACTGCTATAGACAAAATTAGCTATATAGTTGTGATGACCAATGTGCCAGGATCCAAAAAATATAATAATATCGGTAGATTAACTCATATTGTGAAACCCCAAAATATCGATATATGGTGCGAAATACTCCAAAATAAAAAGTTGCTTATTTAATTAATTAAAAATTACAATAAAATTCTAAAAATTAAATTATCACTACGTCTAAAAATAATCTTGTCTAAATTCGAAACCGGTATCTAATTATATGAAATAAACCGTTACGGTCGATAGACGATTCTATAGCGACTATTTTAAAATTTGATTTGGACACAACTCACAATCTACACGACGAAATCCTGATTTTTCTCTTCCATCAGAAAAATATACTCCACCAACTCCCAACGTTTCTTGTTTCATAGAAATCCGATTTAAAACGGACCCTGTATATCCAGTTGAAGTTCAAATTGCCAAATAGCGAATTGCCGCGCCATTTCAAGCTCGAATTTAATTAAAATAGAATTATACGTTCAAACTTCGTTTATATAATATATTCGTTATTCTAATTCAATTATAAACTGAATTATATATTTTGAATTGCCCAGTTCACATTATATTGCCAATTCACTAATTCTGATTATTTTAGAATTAAATATATTATTTAAATTAATTAAATATTCAATATTATTTAATTAAATAACCCTTTAATTCTCTAAAATCATTAATTAAATAATTAAATAAATTAATTATTATACCGTAAAAATACGGGACATTACACTAGAGATTTGTATGCAAATAGAAAATATTTATTTTATTTGCTATGTTAAAATAAAAGATTGTGTACAAATAAAAATATTCATTTTATTTGTCATGTTAAAATAGAAAATTGTGTACAAATAAAAATATTCATTTTATTTGTCATGTTAAAATAGAAAATTGTGTACAAATAAAATTATTCATTTTATTTGTCATGTTAAAATAGAAGATTGTGTACAAACGAAAATATTCATTTTATTTGTCATGCTAAAATAGAAAATTGGGTACAAACTAAAATGAGTATTTTTATTTGTACCCAATTTTCTATTTTAACATGACAAATAAAATGAATATTTTCATTTGTACACAATCTTCTATTTTAACATGACAAATAAAACAAATATTTTTATTTTTACACAATTTTCTATTTTAACATGACAAATAAAATGAATATTTTTATTTGTACACAATCTTCTATTTTAACATAGCAAATAAAATGAATATTTTCTATTTGCATACAAATCTCTAGTTTTTAACATAACAAATAAAAATGATACTTTTATTGTTTAAAATTCTAATTTTTAACATAACAAATAAAAATGATATTTTTATTTGTTAACAATTCTAATTTTTCCATCCTATATTCAACATAATAATCCATCAAATCAACAGATCAACATAACAACATCAATCAACCCAAATCAAATCACGTATAAAAACAAATTGGATTTAACAGCGTATTTGCAGAAATTTCTAAACACAATTATTAATCAATTTATTTTAATTACTTAAAAAAATAAATCTCACCTATAAGCTAAGAATTATATTTTTAACGAACAAATATTTGTGATGATTAAACAAAGATAAAAATCATGGCAGTTTATATGAATAACTATACGAGAAAATTTTAGTGAGAGAGTTCTCACCTTGATCGGTTTCAGAAATCGTTAAATACGATTGATTTTAATTGATTTAAACTGGGGGTTTAAATTCAACTAAATTCCTAGCTGTCCTTGTTTGCTTCCAAATCTATTTGTACATGTTGTGCTCGACAAGAGGAATCCGACGCAACTTGTTTCACCTAATTCTATTGTCCTATCTAAAAGATATGTTATTTTAAAGATTGCATAATTAAACAATTACTTATTTATTTATTTATTAAAAATTTAATTTATCCCACCATTCAAATTTAATTGCTCCTTCACCGTAACACTCCGTTTAGAGAAACCCAAACATCGATCCAATAATTCAACGCCGCCCGCCACCACACAGCCTCCGCCACCAATCTGACATCGCACCTTGAACCGCCTACGCAAGGCCTCCCTGCGCCTCCAAGGGCATTGAACTCGAAGCACCTAGGCGTGCTGAAATCGCCTCCAAACTGCTCGAGTTTGAGCAAGAAATTCGACCCATTTACTAAGTGAAAATCGATCTTAACCTTATGAATTTAAAGGCCATGAAATTCTCTTTGATTTTGTTTTTGAATCGTGTTTTAATTTGAATGGATTGTGAAGAGATTAATGGTTGAAGTTGGGAGCATATCGGCCATAGAAAATGATGGCGGCGGCCTTCTGTTATGAATTAGGGTTTCGGATTTTTTTGATCTATTTATAATATTTAATTATTAAATTCACTAATTTACAAAAAAATGTTAATTCCTAATAACTCCAAATTCAGCCCAACGAATGTTGCCCCTAGCCAAATACCCCTATTCCGGACACAATGGACTAGGTCCCGTCGGCCTGTTTGATCGTCTCAGTCCACTTTTCTTTAATTTAAAATATAAATCATTTAATTATTTAATTTGATCGTACATTTTAATTTACCGGGGCCACATACTGACTCCAAAAATTCCCGAAAAATAAATTTAGCTATGTTTTGATGATGCGGTCCTAACAAAATTAATTTCGTCGAATTTGGAGACCGTTTGAAAAATGGCCATTTTCCGGTAGATCCAATTTGACTAAAATTTACAAAACACATTTTCTTTTGCCACGCTCACATATTAATTCCAAAAAAAATATGAAAATTGGAATCTTGCAATAATTTGACATTTCGGATCCAACCAAAGTGGTTCCATTGATGTTTTCATGATAAAATGGCTTAAACACCAAAAGTACTAAGATTGTACTTCACCAATATGGTAGGGAAATAAATGGATCTGTACTTGATAACAATTGAAAATGAAAATGTAAGGAAGAAAAAATAGAGACAAGATTTAGAGTGGTTGAGCCTTATATTAGGCCTACTTCCATTATGAAGATAACTTGCATTCTTGTAACAGGGATTACAAAATACATAAACTCTCCTTTTTCATGCATCTCTATGTCCACTCAATATACTTTCATTCATACATTTCAATCCTGGGATTTTATGAGAGAATGGTAGAGTTTGAGGAGGAGGGGGATGGGTGAATGATTGAGAAGGAGGATGTCTTTGTTTCCCCTAATTACAAGGTTGAACTTGACACCATGGCCAAATGGGTGATGGAACTTCGAGTGGAGAAGAAGTTCATTACTTCCAAGTGCTTAAGGAGTGACTGAGGATAGAATTTAGCTATACTTTGTTGTTAAAAAGATTCGATTCCCTTTACGCTGGCAGCCATGGAGTATTTATCGGTGAGCTCTCTTCAGAAAATGATCTGAAGTCTGTATATGCAGGCTATGGGTCGTTCATCCCATTAATTACAAACATACCATCGCCTAGATGTAGCAAGCTATTCGTATCTGTATCCAGTTGTCATGTGCGAGCGACTCTATAGGAGCGAGCGTTTTGAGTAGTTGAGTGGGTGACTTTAATCGATGTTCTTCGGGCGTGGCTATATCTAGCAATCGATGAGTGGTTACCTGATTCGCTTGATTGTGAAATGAGCGAGCGGCTTTGATTGCTTTTATGGTCGAGTGACTTTACGTGGGACTGGAATCAATTCTTCTCTGTATCTTGCATGACTGATTCCCTTGGCCCAAGAGCATTCGTTGAAACACCCCACCTCCGTTAAGGTCACTCACAAAGGGAATGCCTTAAATTTGGTGGACGGTTATAGGTACAAGACACAGAAAAATTCACAAGATAGATAAATTTAAGCAGCGAAATTCAAATATTTATTGCATACGTAGTTCAATACAAAAGCATTACATCAAATTGTCTCAAAATAACTTCAAAACATTACACCATAATTTCTGTCTTGATTATTTAATAAAGAAGCATAAACCATAAATAAAACTGCATAAATCCAAAAATGTAGTATCCAAAAGCCATAGCCAAGGTAAGAGAGTCCTAATCATACATCTACTTTCTTGAAGCTTGCAAAGAGTCTGATTAAGCTGGAGTATTCCCTCCCTGTGGACCTGAGGGGGGGGGAAGAAAAGAGGACAAAAGAAAATGGGTCAGACAATAAGTCTGGTATGTTCAGTGATTACTAGTATTTAAACAAGGAAAGGGATCATGACAGTAATAACAGAACATAGGACAATATCCTAATATAAGATAAGAGGAACATGTGATCGCACCCATTTCTATAATCTCTACACCACCAACTATTGGTTCAACCAGCCCCCACGTGTTCATAACAAACGATCCCCTTAATGATCGACTCCTACTCGCATGCATTCATGTCCTGTCTCATTCGGCCCCTCTTGACTGTAGATACCTGTGCTGGTCACACCATGGGGTGTATCAGTCCCTCTGGTGGCAACCCGACACGATTCAAGATGCATAGTTTATACTACTGATGCCCAGTGCCTGCTTTTTCCACTCCGGAGTACGTGCACGCCCATACTCCGTCGGAACCTACACTGGCCCACCAACTGCAGACGTTTTGACCGCTTATAATCAACCCAGTAATCGTGCACCACCCTGCATAGTTTCAGGGTAACATGATACATCTATATGGGTTACTACTGAAATGGGTCCCCGTTACTAGGGTTTTCTAATCAACATGTTTATTTGGTTAAGTGTCCAAGTTTACCTAACCCCACCCATCTGTTTAGTTAACATGTTGAATCGGTTAAGTGTTTCCCTAACTGACTTAACCCTTCTAATCTTGACTTAGCTTTAATTTATTCATTAAAGCACCAACCATTCACATTAGACAGGTCTTGTTGTGGTCACTGGATATGCTGGTCGGTTCCGGGCAGATTTACACCACAATTCAGTCTAACCTCGGGTTCTTTTTGGGCTTGATGCACTAACCACCCACATTAGACAGGTCTTGTTGTGGTCACTGGATATGCCAGTCGGTTCCAGGCAGATTTACACCACAACTCAGTCTAACCTCGGGTTAGGCATATTCGTCTTTTCTAAATTCACATATTTTCTATATATGTCTAATTTCTTTATGTAAATTAATTTTAATTTAATCATGCCATAAATATCCTTTGATTATGCTCACAATAAATGGTATATCAAATATACCATTTTATGAACAAATCTATGCCATGAATTTTCATATTTTCCCATTGCTACCCCCGTGGAACGTACAAATGAATCACATAAAATGTTGGGCTAGTAAATTAGCCCAAAACCATAGACAAAAAGGGGTAATAAACAAGGGACATGAAACAAACATAAAATAGCATACATTTAACTTATCATGTGTAACTTGGCATAGAAGTATCATTAACATAATCAAACGGGTAAAGGTGAACTTGTGACTAAGTTGGGTCTAATTGTCATGTGAACTTGATAAAGGTCTAGCATGGAGGTTTAACATATAAATACAATTTTAAACCACAACCTAGCATATTAACTTATGTATACCAAAACATAAGAAAGCTATTATAAACATATTTAAATCACAACTTAGCATATTAACTTATGTGTGTTAAACATAAGAGAACTATTATAAACATATTCGAATAACAACTTAGCATGATGACTTATGTGTGTTAAACATAAGAGGGCTAGTATAAACATGCTCAAATCACAACTTAGCATATTAACTTATGTGTGTTAAACATAAAGATATTCGAATCACAACTTAGCATGATAGCTTATGTGTGTTAAACATAAGAGAGCTACAAATCAAATCCTGCAACATAAATAAATTCAACTTAACATGGATCTAAATATACATGAGTGTTGATCTAACATATAATAATGTGTTTTAGATCATGAACTTGCAAGTAACAACCAAATTATAACATGACATTTTTCACCATTCAGTTGGTATAATAAATCCAATACCCAATCATAATAGATTCCAATAGCTTTCAATATGGTATGCTCATCATCACAAACACATAGACATGATCAATCGCAACGGTAGATTGAGAATCAAACTTTATTTATCTTATACATAGGCATCATTCTATATTCGAATTACAACATGTCATGATTTCGATTAAAAGAACGTTTAAATCTACGTAATAACCAACTTACAAACTCAAAGGAATTCTTGATTTCTGAAATCTGAATTTTGAAATTGGTAAGCTCGCCTTTGATGTAGATTGTTGAATTTGATTTCTTAAATTTAATTTTGATTTAGGTTATTATCTTGTCTTTGAATTGGTGATGGCTACTCCAAGTTCTCTATTGGCGGCATGATAGTTCCAGGATTAATTTTGTGTGATTTTTAGGTTTGAGCATTGGGTTGTTTATATAGAATTTTAATTTAATTTGAGCCATCGGATGATCTTAGGGTTAATCATAACCATTCAGTCAGGATAGGGTGACACCTCAGCCCTAATGACTCAGCAAGGAGTCAGAAAGGACTCAGCTATGGGTCACAGTATGGATTAGATCACACCAGAAAGCTGTGCAGTCTTTCTGCTCGGCCTGGACGCACTTGGTAGGTGCGCCAGTGCAACTTTTGTACTGGCGCACTTCCCAAGTGCGCCAGTGCATTTCTTTCCTTTTTTTCCCTTCTTGTATTCTGGTTTTCTGTTTAACTTCGTTCGTCCATATCTCTTCATACGGTGTCCGTTTTACGTAAACTCGGACTCTATTTCAAGAAGAATTCCGAGACGAACGAAATGGCGTAACCCGTATCCCTTAATTCTCACATTTGGCATTAAATATTCTTGGATTCGTTACTATAACGTTAACAGAAAATACAGGGTGTTACATTCTCCCCTCCTTTTAGGATTTCACCCCCAAAATCTTCAAGTCGAGAAGAACTTATATCCTACCGTCCAATCACCCATCTACTCAACCATCAAACACAGGCATCCATTTTCCTTAAAAGATTTCTAATGCTTCAATATCATATGCATGCAAAATCAGGCGGTCTACTGATTCAGTTGACCTCCTTAATGCAAATTATGTCAGTGCCATGAGTCCATTATGAATGCAAAAAAAAATTCTACTCAAAATTTCCTACATGAGTGCACAATCATTCATAAAAATGCAACGTCCATATGATAACACATCAAGTTTCAATCCATATACAAGTACATATATGCATATGCAATATGGAAGTGACTGAGCTGATCTAATACCTAATGTGTATGTATATGCATCCATGAGCAACCGCTAGCAACCACTTGCAACCACTTGCAACGATCAACCATACCATGTTTCAATTACATGTTTTCATCCAATTGGGTTTCTACCTAAGGATAAAGGATAGGATCGAGGAGATATACCTAAAAAGATAGATACGAGCATAAACTTAAGGAAAAAGAGATCAAGGATGTACCCTCAAAAAGAAAAGGGTACGCTGCACGTATTCTGTCCTCAGTTTCGTAAGTCGCGTCTTCCTCGGTGTCGCTCCATTGAACTTTGATGAGCTTAACCTCACGGTTGCGTAGCGTTTTGACTTCTGTTCCCAAGATACGGGTTGGAACTCTTCTCACAGTTTCTTCTCGTTCGACTTCTACTTCCTCTAGCATTCTTGGTTCTACCACTTCCGCAGACTCGTGTAAGCACTTCCTCAGGTGAGAGACATGAAAGACATTATGAACTCCAGCCAATCTTTCGGGCAGCTGTACCCTATAAGCCATCTTCCCAATCTTCTCGATGATAGGGAACGTCGCTACAAATCTTGGTGCTAACTTTCCTACGGATCCAAAGCGAATGACATTCCTCAAAGGAGATACTTTAAGGAACACCTTGTCTCCAACTTCGAACTCAAGGTCAGTTCTTCTTTTGTCTGCGTAGGACTTCTGTCTATCTTGGGCAGTCTTCATTCTTCTTCATATCAAGTCTACTTTCTCTGAAGTTTCCCTAATCATGTCTGGTCAAAGTATGAGCTTGTCTGTGGACTCCCACCAGCAAGTTGGTGACCTACACGGTCTTCCATATAAAGCTTCGAAAGGCGCCATGCATATGGTGGCTTGGTAGCTATTGTTGTAAGCGAATTCCTCCAAAGGTAGATGATCCTCCCATGTACCTCCGAAGTCAATAATGCATAATCTCAAGAGATCTTCTAATACTCTGTTGATTCTTTCCGTTTGGCCATCGGTTTGAGGGTGATAGGCCGTGCTTAAGCATAACTGTGTGCCTACATCCTCTTGTAAACTCCTCCAAAACTTGCTCATGAAGATAGGGTCTCGATCACTCACTATGCTGGAGGGTATCCCATGGAGTTGAATTATCTCTTTAAGATATACGGATGCTAGAGATGAGGCAGTCCTTCTATTCTTGACGGGTAAAAAGTGGGTGCTTTTTGTTAGCCTGTCCATTATTAGCCAAATGCTGGTATTGCCCCTTCTTGACCTAGGCAACCCATCTATAAAGTCCATCGAGATGCTATCCCATTTCCACTATGGGACCACTAGAGGATGGAGCAGACCACTAGGCTTCTTCTGCTCCGCCTTGACTTGTTGGCATATTAAACACTTAGAAACAAATTCAGCTACGTCTTGCTTCATGCCATTCCAAAAGAAAACTCTTTTTATGTCTTTATACATTTTGTCTCCGCCTGGGTGTATGGTCAGTTTGGAATGGTGTGCCTGTTCTAGAACCGCCTTTACCAAGCCCCTTGCTTGTGGGACACATAGTCTTCCATCTCATCTCAACCAGTCCTTGGCATCAATGGAGTATCTATTAAGGTGACTTGAAGTATCACCCCTAATTAACATGTCCACCACATCGGCTAGCTGAGGGTCTTCTCTTTGCGCGGCTCCGATTGAGTTTAATAGAGTTAGCCGCACTTCTAACGTTGCTAGCAAGCCAAGTACAAAGTCAGTGGAGGGTCTGAAGTTAAAGCTTGCTATGAACTCCAAGCTTTGCCTTTCCACAAAGAGAGGGCTTAAGGTCAGTTTCTTTCTACTCAAGGCGTCTGCTACTGCATTGCCCTTGCTAGGAGTGTAGGAAATCTCAAAATCGTACGAGGCAAGAAACTCCATCCATCTTTGCTGCCTCAAGTTGAGATCTTTCTGCAAGAATAGGTATTTCAATGATTTATAGTCAGTATACAATTCAAATTTCTCACCTAGGAGATAATGGCGCTAAGACTTAAGCGCAAAAACGATGGCTGCCAACTCTAGGTCATGGGTTGGGTAGTTTTTCTCATGTACTTTCAACTGCCTTCCACCATAAGCCACTACCTTTCCTTCTTGCATCAGAATAGCGCCTAGTCCTGTTCTGCATGCATCTGTGTATACTGTAAACATCTTGCTTCCATCAGGCAATGTCAGAACTGGGGCTGTTGTTAGAGCCCTTTTCAAATGTAGGAAAGCAATATCGCAATCCAAGTCCCAATTGAAAGCTAGGTTCTTCTTTGTCAACCTTGTAAGTGGAGCTGAGATTATTGCAAAATCTTTGATGTACTTTCGATAAAAGCCTGCTAGCCTGAGAAAGCTTCGGAATTCGGTTGCGTTTCGAGGAACCTTCCAATCTTGCACAGCAACCACTTTCGCGGGGTCCACAGCTATCCTCTTTTTGGACACCACGTGTCTAAAGAACCTAACTTCTTCTCTCTAGAAATGACATTTGGAGAATTTTGCCTTCAAATGATGTGCATGGAGAATATCCATGACTTCTTTTAGATGATGAGCATGCTCTTCCTCATTCTTTGAAAAGATCAAAATCTCGTCTACGAAGACCAACACAAACTTATTGAGGAACTCTCGGAATACCCTGCTCATTAAATCCATGAAGTAAGCGGGTGCATTTGACAAGTCCACTCGAAGAAACCATATGGAGTTCTGAACGCGGTCTTATCAATGCTGTCTTTAGCCACTCTTAGCTGATGAAACCCGGTAGCTAAATCTAATTAGGAGAAAACCGATGCACCTACAAGTTGATCGAACAAATCATCTATTCTTGGGAGTGGGTGTCTATACTTCTTGGTCAGCTTGTTTATCTCCCTATAATCAACGCACATGGGAAGCGAACCGTCATCTTTGGTTGCGAACACTACTGGAGCATCCCATTCAGAAATACTCCGTCTTATGAACCCCTTTTCAAGCAGCTCTTTTATTTGCTTGCTGAGATCCTTTCTCTCCCTTGGGGCCATGTTCCTAACGGGTAAAGCAACAGGCTTTGCATTATCAACAAGGTATATGCAGAAGTCTATCTCCCGCTTTGGAGGTAAGCCCTTTACCTCTTCAAACACATCCGAGTATTCACGGACTATCCTTACAGACTGCAAGTTCTCAACAGACGCATCAAAAGATTCTAGATAACTAAGCATGACGGAGTTCATGGGATTACAAGAAATTTCAAGAGTGTTCCCGAGGCGAGTCATGAGTCTAACCACTCTCTTTTCACAATCGAGGACGGCCCCATTACTGGATAACCAGTCCATGTCTAGAATCAACCCATAGCCCATGAAACCAAAAACAAAGGCATCACATCTAAACCCAACGCTTAGTATAGATATTTCAAATCCAAACAAACCATTGACAAATAAGCTGAGCCCCCAATTGGATTTGAAACAACCAAGGGATCCTCTACTATACTGGTGTCTAGGTGTAGAGATTCCACTAAAGAAGTAGATATAAAAGAGTGCGATGCGCCAGAATCAAATAGTGTATTAACAGGATGATCAAAAAGATAAACTAAACTTTCGATAGAAATATTTCTACCACGTTCTTGCGGAGGTGTCATGAGAGCGTGAACTTGTCCTCCAGAAGAAGGTCCAGCTCCCTACCCTTGCTTCCTTGGGTAGGCCCTAGCCATGTGTCATGTCTCACCACAGTGGAAACAGCCACCCATCTTCCTTTTCTTCTTCTTGCGGTCTTTGATTAGATATCCAGGAATGCCACAGAAATTAAACTTTCTTTTGTCACGGGGTTTGTTGTTCTTCCCGCCTTTCTTTGAATCGGCCTTCTTATTTTGCGACCCCTCCCCAATCTTATCTTGAGGCACTTCCGGTTTTGCCTCTTTCTTGCCCTTGTCTTCCTCATGTAAGAGTGCCATATCTACTAACCTCTCGTAAGTATCCCCCATAGGTATATGGGTCATAGCCAAGCTGTGAAGTGGCTCATTCAATCCCTTGAATAAACAGAGAGCCTTCTTACAAGGAGTATTCACTGAATCCAGTCCAAATCGGGCTAGCTGATTGAATTGGTTGATGTACTCCTTGACCATCATACTTCCTTGCTTAAGAGATAAGAACTTTTCCAACTGTAAACTTCGTTCAGCTTGTGAGAGGAATTTCATCTCAAACCTTATTCTGAAATCCATCCATGTTTCAACTGGTCTTTCAACGTTAGTGACTTCCCACCAATAGGAAGCTTCATCTTTGAGCAACTATACAGCCAACTGTATCTTTTGCCTATCGTCCACCTCGAAGATAACGAACAGATCCTCAGTTTCTTTGAGCCAGTTCCTTGCTTCTACGAATGATTCAGTTCACTTGAAATCATTTCCACCCATGGCCCTAAAGTCTTTACAAATCTTTGAGAAAGCATTTGTACGAGGAGAAGGAGGAGGAACCGCTGCAGCTGAAGGGGAGGAATATCTGCTGGGCCTGCGTCGTTGGCCCTAGCCTCTAAGTACCTCCTGAACCAGCCAGGTATCGGTACTCCCTCTGGAAGGTTAAGATTCCCAGACATGCTGAAACGAAAAAGAAAAGATTCAAAACGAAGGATAGAAAGATAGGGCATATGGCTTTGGGGATTATGCCCTTTTAAATTTAAAATAACACTTTTTCTTGTAAAATGCTTCTTTATATTTCTTTTTGAAAATAGTTTTCAAAATCTCTTATCTGATCTGGTAAACCTTTGCTCTGATACCAAGTGAAACACCCCACCTCCGTTAAGGTCACTCACTAAGGGAATGCCTTAATTTTGGTGGAGGGTTATAGGTACAAGACACAGAAAAATTTACCAGACAGATAAATTTAAGCAGCAAAATTCAAATATTTTATGCATACGTAGTTCAATACAAAAGCATTACATCAAATTGTCTCAAAATAACTTCAAAACATTACACCATAATTTCTATCTTGATTATTTAATAAAGAAGCATAAACCATAAATAAAACTGCATAAATTCCCAAATGTAGTATCCAAAAGCCATAGCCAAGGTAAGAGAGTCCTAATCATATATCCTTGAAGCTTGCAAAGAGTCTGACTAAGCTAGAGTATTCCCTCCCTGTGGACCTAGGGGGGAACGGAAGAAAAGAGGACAAAAGAAAACGGGTCAGACAATAAGTCTGGTAAGTTCAGTGATTACTAATATATAAACAAGGAAAGGGATCATGACAGTAATAACAGAACATAGGACAATACCCTAATATAGGATAAGAGGAATATGTGATCACACCCATTTCTATAGTCTCTGCACCTACCAACTATTGGTTCAACCAGCCCCCACGTGTTCATAACAAATGATCCCCTTAATGATCGGCTCCTATTCGCAAGCATTCATGTCCTGTGTCATTCGGCCCCGCTTGACAGTAGATACCTGTGCTGGTCCCACCATGGGGTGTATCAGTCCCTCTGGTGGCAACCCGACACGATTCAAGATGCACAGTGTATACTACTGATGCCCAGTGCCTGCTTTTTCCACTCTGGAGTACGTGCACGCCCATACTCCGTCGGAACCTACATTGGCCCACCAACCGCCGACGTTTTGACCACTTATAATAAGCCCAGTAATCATGCCCCACCCTGCCTAGTTTCAGGGTACCATGATACATCTATGTGGGTTACTGCTGAAATGTGTCCTCGTTACTAGGGTTTTCTAATCAACATGTTTATTTGGTTAAGTGTCCAAGTTTACCTAACCCCACCCATCTGTTTAGTTAACATGTTGAATTGGTTATGTGTTTCCCTAACTGACTTAACCCTACCAATCCTGACTTAGCTTTAATTTATTCATCAAAGCACCAACCACTCACATTAGACAGGGCTTGTTGTGGTCACTGGATATGCATGTCGGTTACGGGCATATTTACACCACAACTCATTCTAACCTCGGGTTCTTTTTGGGCTTGATGCACTAACCACCCACATTAGACAGGTCTTGTTGTGGTTACTGGATATGCCGGTAGGTTCCGGGAAGATTTACACCACAACTCAGTCTAACCTCGGGTTAGGCATATTCGTCTTTTCTAAATTCACATATTTTCTATATATGTCTAATTTCTTTATGTAAATTAATTTTAATTTAATCATGCCATAATTATCCTTTGATTATGCTCACAATAAATGGCATATCAAATATACCATTTTATGAACAAATCTATGCCATGACTTTTCATATTTTCCCATCGCAACCCCCGTGAAACATACACATGAAACACATAAAATGTTGGGCTAGTAAATTAGCCCAAACCCATAAACAAAAAGGGGTAATAAACAAGGGAAATGAAACAAACATAAAATAGCATACATTTAACTTATCATGTGTTACTTGGCATAGAAGTATCATTAACTTAATTAAACGGGTAAAGGTGAACTTGTGACTAAGTTGGGTCTAATTGTCATGTGAACTTGATAAATGTCTAGCATGGAGGTTTAACATATAAACACAATTTTAAAACACAACCTAGCATATTAACTTATGTATGCCAAAACATAAGAAAGCTATTATAAACATATTTAAATCACAGCTTAGCATATTAACTTATGTGTGTTAAACATAAGAGAACTATTATAAACATATTCGAATCACAACTTAGAATAATGACTTATGTGTGTTAAACATAAGAAGGCTATTAAAAACATACTCGAATCACAACTTAGCATATTAACTTATGTGTGTTGAACATAAAGATGTTCGAATCACAACTTAACATGATAGCTTAAGTGTGTTAAACATAAGAGAGCTACAAATCAAATCTTGCAACATAAATAGATTCAACTTAACATGGATCTAAATATACATGAGTGTTGATCTAACATATAAGCTTGTGTTTTAGATCATGAACTTGCAAGTAACCACCAAAATTATAACATGACACATTTCAACATTCAGTTGGCATAATAAATCCAATACCCAATCATTATAGATTCCAATAGCTTTCAGTATGGTATGCTCATCATCACAAACACATAGACATGATCGATCACAATGGTAGATTGAGAATCAAACTTTATTTATCTTATATATAGGCATCATTCTATATTCGAATTACAACATGTCATGATTTCGATTAAAAGAACATTTAAATCTACGTAATAGCCAACTTACAAACTCGAAGTAATTCTTGATTTCTGAAATTGGTAAGCTCGCCTTTGATGTAGATCGTTGAATAGGATTTCTTAAATTTGATTTTGATTCAAGTTATTATCTTGTCTTTGAATTGGTGACAGCTACTCCAAATTCTCTATTGGCGGCATGATAGTTCCAGGATTATTTTTGTGTGATTTTTAGGTTTGAGCATTGGTTGTTTATATAGAATTTCAATTTAATTTGAGCCGTCGGACGATCTTAGGGTTAATCATAACCATTCAGTCAGGATAGGGTGACACCTCAGCCTTAATGACTCAGCAAGGAGTCAGAAAGGACTCAGCTATGAGTCACAGTATGGATCAGATCACACCAGAAAGCTGTGCAGGCTTTCTACTCGGCCTGGGCTCACTTGGCAGGTGCGCCAGTGCAACTTTTGTACTGGCACACTTCCCAAGTGCGCCAGTGCATTTCTTTCCTTTTTTCCCCTTCTTGTCTTCTGGTTTTCTGTTTAACTTCGTTCGTCCATATCTCCTTCATACGGTGTTCGTTTTACACAAAATCAGACTCTATTTCAAGAAGAATTCCGAGACGAACGAAATGGCGTAACCCGTATCCCTTAATTCTCACATTTGTAATTAAATATTCTTGGATTCATTACTATAACGTTAGTAGAAAATACACGGTGTTACATTCATCCTTCACTGCCTTTGCACTATGCTATTTTCCTTCATGGTTGTGTTATATGGTCGCTCACGCCTATATTAAATGGACGACTTGCTTTGTTTTGATTCTCGAGCGGCTTTGTTCCGATATGAACGACTGACCTTTGCTTCCATGCTCGAATCTTGACTCATGTCTAGTTTTGGTTGAAGATATGGACACATAAGACATTACATGTGCTTGTTTTGCAGTTCTAACCTAGGCTCGGTCTTTTGATGGATAAACATTTACCCCTTGAAGTTTGTAGTTTTTTACAAAAAAAAACTGTAAGCTTTGAAGTAATGAGATACAGTACTATTGGGTGGATTTAATTTAATGTTCTGTAAAACAGGCGCCCTTACCAACAGCTTATGTTTTCAAAATTTAAACATTCCTACGGTTGTCTGCCTACGGACACCTGATGGGATGTTTTTTGGGCACATTAAATTGGATCACTGGGTTTTAATTGAGCTGTCATATCATTTAAAAAAGGGCCTTCTATTCCTCTTTAAATATTGTCTCTTCATTTTTCCGCTTTTTTATTCCTTAGATAAACCTTTTTCAAAGGCAATTCCATTGTAAAAGACTCCATTGTCGCCTCTTGAAAATTTAATTTTCTCTGCTTGGTTGATCGTTTTGCCTGACCTTTGAGGTTTTTTCAACTTCGTTTGCAGCTACAACACTCCTTCTTCGAATCGAATTTTTCGATTCGACTGTAAGTGAATTTTCTCCCTTTAAACTCTGACTTTGAATTAATTCACTTAGTTTTGTAAAAATAAGGTTCCCAGTTGGTAAAAGAAAAAACCAAATCGCTTCAATGCGCACGTTTTTGATGTTAGGAAAGTTTTGATTTGACTTAGTATATACCTGGATTTCATGCAAAATCTATTGGTAGTTCTGAGATTCACAAAAACCTTTTGGTCTTTTATGCCGACAAATTGCTTACTAAAATGCCTATAAAATGACATTTCCCAATTCACCACGCCTTTACTGGATGTTAGATGGAATACTTATGGCATAGAAAAATTTCTGCTCTTTCCCTCTTATTGCTGCTAGTATTCTCTTGGCATGTGCGATTGGTAATTTTTGCAACCGATTAGATCAGAGCCTATGTTTCTCGTACCTTTGAATTTGTAATTTTTCCTTCATCTGATTATACTACCAGTAAATCCTTATTGCTGGGTATGACTGATGATTAATTACTAGCAACTCAAGTCGCAATTTCTTTTTTAAGCATACTTATCTTTGTTGAAATGCAAACAGATCATTAAGACCAGTTAAACCATCATGTCTGGAGAATGAAAGGGTTCAGATCAAGCAATTGAAGTTGCCCCGGCTGCTGGTTCTGACTTGATTGTTAGCCAGACTTATCCTCAACCTTGCTTCCTTGAAAGGGTGCCTTCTGGTTGCCGTAAATCGACAATTTCTTTTGATCTATACTTACAAATGTGCGGTCGTTTTGGGTTTTCAAAGACTAAGCCAGATTTCCAAGGAAGGAAGAATCGACCGATCATCCGCCCTCTGGGTATGTGACAGTCAATTATCACATGCTGTCTAGTGGGGCAATTCCTCCTTTTAATTCCTACTTAGAGTCCGTTTTGCGGCACTTGACCATCACCCCATAACAGTTGCACCATAGTGGATATCAGATTTTACTCGGGCTATACATACTTTTCATGAAAGTCCGGCAGCAAGAATCTACGTTTACGGACATTTGCTCTTTATATGCTTTTAAAGGAAGGGAGGTGGACGGTCCTTCTTTCCTTTTCATAGAGGGCATGCACGGTAGAATTATTACTGGTTTAATGGATGGTGCCATGGGGTTCCCTGATCAATATTTCTATGTTCGGTGCCTTTGTAGATTTTACGGGCGATGGGCAGAAGGAGGTAATTACACCTTTGCTCTAGAATTCTTACTCCTTTCTCTTTCTCACTTAACTTTCTTTTTTATTTTTGTAGTGATTCCTTCTGTTGCGGGTCTTACTCTTGACCAAGCTCTTCTTAATTCTTTGATTGTTGTTAACAAAACCGAAAGGAGTGGACAAGTATTGCCTTCAGAGGAAAACCTCCGCAAGTACTAGCTGATTCATTCTACACGATCTTTTAAAACGACTTTGGTCCATCCTCAACGTTCCATTGGCAAACCTTCTACCAAAAGGAAATGCCCAGTCCTTGGTGAAAGTAGTTGATCTTCGCCTTTGATTACTGAAGGGAGCGATAGGGGAGTAGACAAGAACACGGATGGCTTGAGGGTCGATATAATTTCTGAAACGATCGCTGAAAATTTTGCTCACCCTATTACTCAGGTGGAAGGTTTCTCAGGGACTTTTGGAGGACTGGGAGATTTAGACTCCGTCAAATACTTGAGTCAGGGTGACATTGTGATGTCTGATCCCGTAAAACCTGATATAGGAAGAACTCGAGAATCTGTTCAACGTCTTGGGAAAACTTCCCTCGAAACTGGTTTGATATTATCTTATTCGTAGCATACTTTCCCATAAATCCCATAATTTTGAATGCTTACTGAATTCATGTTTTTCTTTTTAGGAGTAAATATGAAACATTCGTTATTAGATAGCTTCTCTCAGCAAGTTGACCTTACTGATCAACAAAGTCTCTTACAATCTCGCATTTCCTGTCATTTGAAGCGTTCCCAGTCGTCTTCAAGTTCTCAGGTTCAACATACCTCTGAACTTCCAATGATCGATTCTTTAGGGCATGGAGGACTTGGTTGTGCTAAGGCACTGGCCAAGACAATAAAGGTGAGCACCTCGTAGAAGGAGGAGAAAGGAAAAGTAGTAGGATCGACGGAAGCAAGAATGAGACTAAGAAAAGCTCCGCATCGATTGAATCTTCTGAACGATCCATCGTTCCGACCTCTACACAAATTCAGATGATCGTGATCGTCCACCTTATCGGGTTACACCTGGAAATTTGATGCTCAAGGATCGCTTCAGTGGTTGGGACCTAAGGGAGATGTATTTTGACATGGATTTACATCCAAATGACAGGAGAGATGCCATTAAGAGTTTAGATGCCATAAAAAGTTATACGATTAATCAGTTTAACATCGTTAAGAACCAACTTGAAACACAACTGAATCTGGCCATGAATAATGTTGACAGGCAACTAGAACATTGGGCTAAACTTGGTTATGAATTCCAGAGATTGAATGCTCGGCACCTTGACCACATTGACATCTTAGAAAATGATAAAGCTGGACTGATTCACTTGATTAGATCCCAAGAATTTGAAATTGCCTCTTTAAAGAATGGGAACATCAAAGTGAATAACTTAGAGGCAAGAAATGTCAAGCTTAAGAAAGAGATGGAGGTTGTGCGAGTGCGACTTCAAGAAGCTCAATCTGCTCAAGAACTCGCTGAGTGCCACTTGTCCTTAAAAAGACGGGCTTTGATTTCTTTTAAACAGGAAAAAAGGCTCTCAAGGGCAAAATTACTTCCCAAATTGAGACCCTTAGAATCCTTGAAGAAGATAAAACCAGATTGCGTAAAGATCTTGACGAAGCCAGAATCAGGACTGACAATACTTTGTTTAAATTCTATATTTGCATTTCATGAGTCATGGAAGTTTAAGTTATTTGAACAAGGATTTTCCGTGAACTTTGGCCTTGTTTTGGGAACAGGTACTTTTATATTCCGATAATGCTGATGATGAATACCTTCAAGAGCATCTTTTAGAAGGAGAAGATCATAAGGCTTTAGCTGAAGGCAGGAGGATATTGGCGAATGAGTGAGCTCAATTGTAACGACACGGATTTCGCTCGGATCCAATCGATCGCTAAACCGACCAAGACCGTTTGAATCCCATATACGCTAACTCTGGGCATACCCCACATCAGAACAAATAACAGAAGACTTCTATAAACATCATAATAATGTTACATCAGAGTACAGAATAACAGGGTATATCGAAATATAATACAATGGAAGATTAATTTACTTCAAATTTAATACAATGCACAGCGGAAACAAATAAACAAACACAGCGGAAGACTATCAATGCTCTGTACTCAGGTTTAAGCTTCAATCCAGAATCTTGCTTATATATCTGCAATATAAACTACTCGACTGCCCGTATGGAAAATAGGGGCACCCGAGTTTGCAAGGGAAAAGCAAACTACAGGTCAGTCATGGGACTGGTGTGAGAAACTCGAAACAGTTATAAACTTATATAAATGATAAGGCAATTCACAAGACCACGCCGCTAACGCGGAACGGGTTTTCCCCCATGAATGCCAGTGTATAAACGACAATCAATATAGATATATGGATCAACTATGCATCAATCAACATGCAATATCCCAATCTAACCATTTAGATTAATCACCACAATTTGATTTTCCAAATCCAATTCAATTTACAGAAATTATTCCTTTGGTCTTTATTTCTCGATTTCTATTTGAAATACATATCTAGCTTTATATCAAAGTAGATTTCACTTCAGGATCTCAAATCAAATCGTTTGGAAATGTGAATTCCAAAACATAACAATGCATACAAACAAGTATGCAACCAAATATCGGGCTCCCCCTAGACAAGGCAAAGGGCACACACCTAAGCAACTCGCTATATATATGTGCACCTCCCACTATGGAGCAAGCTACACTGATGATGCACCTCCCACACAAGGAAGCATACACCGCCCATCTCACCCATACTTTTAGTCGTCCGGGTTACCCGAATCTCTAGCCACATACCAAATCATCTCATATCCCGAAGCAGGGAAAATCATTTCACAACATAATAATCACAAGTACTTTAAAAATATAGTACTTCACATTAGCAGTTCACACATATGATTAATCACTATTAATCCCGTAACCTTTTTGCTCGTACGTCTCAAATAAGGGTGTTAAGCAAGAGAATAAATTCTCCGCCACCAAACAGATATGTTATCAATAGCAACTAATCGAATACGGGATGAACCACAATGTAAAATATAATACATTTCTAAATCATTTTAGAAATCATCGGGTTTAGGCATCGAAATCCTTTCTGTTTTATAAAACATTCCCTATCCAAAATCGGGAATATATTTCTTTTCACTTAAGAAAAACATCATTTCAAAATCATTCATTAAATTTTGAAATATATAACATCGCTAAAAACCTTATAGTCCAATCGTGAAGTGTTTCACAAGGTGTTATCACACAGATATTTTTACCCAACCCAATGCTAAATGTAAAATCATATTCTGCTGATAAAATGGTCGAGCACCATCCAAACAATCAATCAGTCACAATCAATATCAACAACCAAGTATATTTGGTTTACACCACATCTCATGTTTTGGTAAATTTAATCACCATTCATTCATTCAAATCTAATTAAAGATTTATTTAAACTCCAATTGGTTTCATCTTTAAAATCATTTCATATTGATTGTTGTACTTTTTGGAAATTAATCCTTCTTTTACTTTGGTTAAAGAACTAATGTCATTTAAACATAGTTCACGACAAACCCCAAATCCAATTTGATATTGAATACAAGGCTCTGAATAGAAAATATATCGGCTTATATTCAATATCAAATTCTGAAACCAACAGATATCATAACTGGAATAATGATATTGATATCTTCCAAATTCCCATCACAATATCTGTATAATCACGGAATCCAATATCGAAATATTCCGAATAATATTTTCATTCAAATTCATACATTGGAATATTCTGGTTATATTAAAACCATTTCTCAATCCAAATTATTTATTTAAAAATAATAGGATTGTAATTCTAGTTAATAACTAGTTCATTTCGATAAAAATATATTTTTATCTTTTCAAATATGGAATTTTTCATCCCAATTCTTTTCAAATCATTTCTTATGATTTTACACAAATTATTAATATTCTTAATAATTTTATCAAGGCCCATACAGTCGATTTCCATAAACTGTCGTCGAACTGCACTTATAGCAACCTTTTCCAAATTTGATTTGGACATAATTCCAAATCCAAACGTTAGATTTCTAATTTCTCATATTCATTAGAAAGCTCTTTTCGATACGAACCCAACGGTTCTGGTTTTAGGAGAATCCGATGGTCATATCTCCTGTAATATCCATTTGAAGTCAATGGTCGAAATTCACGAACTACCGCGGCGCGACGCGTTCTATTCAGGTCATTATATATATATATATAATATTATATATATTTCGTCGATTTCAATTCAAAACGTATTTTATAAATCGTTTTAAATTCGTTTTAAAAACAATTTTCACATCCATTTCAATTTCAAATCAAAATTGAATTTTCCACTACATGAAAATTTTATACATCTCATATATATGTTAAAAATAATATTTTTAACAAACCAATATTTATTTCATTCACACTTCATATATACATGTTTTTTTTTCACCTTTCATATATATTTCATTTCATATATATATATATATATTATTCTCACTTCATATATATATCATTTTCACATCACATATATATTGTTTTCACATTTCGTATATATATCATTTTCACATTTCATATATATATATATCATTTTCACATTTCCTATATATATCATTTTCACTTCATATATATATATATATATATAGATAATTTTCATTTCATATATATATATCATTTTCACTTCATATATATATAAATAATTTTCACTTCTAATATATATAATTCGTTTCATACATATATATTTATATATATATTTTTATTTCAACTCATATATATATATATATATATATATATTTCAACTCATATATATATTTTTATTTCAACAACACATTTATTTCATACAACGTATATTTTTATTTATCACATCACAATCACAACGCAATACCATCAAACAAGTCGTCCATGGTCTGTGGACGACGAGGAGCAGTTCATTTATGTAGTTATAAAATAAATAACTGTACAGAAAATTATAGTAAGAGAATTCTCACCTTGACTGGTTTTAATTTCTGAATTAGTGTTCTTTTTTGATTCGAATTTGCCTAAAATTCTGATGTGCTCTGTTTCAGTTCCAATCAGTTCCATCGCGAAGCTCTCATTGAGATGAACCCAATGCATCAAAAATCATCGAAATCCGACCTCGTTTGAAGGAGATATGAGGTTATGAACATTTGATTTAAAGATGGAAATAATTAATTAAAATAATTAACTAAATCCCCCTTTTAACCTTCTTCTTTCTGTAACCCTCGTCCATCGATCTAAAACTGCTCCAACCTTTGACCAAACTTTGCCGCAACCAGGATCGTCGTGTTGATGATCGGAGGGCAGTACAAGAACGGCAGCGCCTTCCCGCGCTAGGCACGTAGCCAACTCGCCAGCCCTAGGGCGACAAAATCGCCCGCTGAACGGCGATAGTTGAAGTTCGAAATTTGAGCTCAGGACTCCACGGTTTCTGATTATTTTGGTATAGATCGATCGAGCTAGGGAAGCGCTACAATATTTCTTGAAGGGCCATCATCTATTTCGGAGTGTGGATGGAGAATTTGGGGATTCTTTTCTGGAGCAATATCGGCTATTAAAAGAAGTGGCGGCAGGTTTAGTTATTAAACTAGGGTTTCAGTAATTTAGGCTATTTATAAATACTATTTAATATTATTTTATTCTTTTCTTTCATTTTAATGAAACTTCAAGCACCGAACTCCAAATCAAACCCAACGACTCTCGCCCCTAGCTAAATACCCCCATTCTGAACACAATGGGATATATTTTGTAAGCCCATTCAGTTGTTTTGATAGGTTTTTCTTTAAATTAAAATTTAAACCAATTTACATTTAATTTAAACATACATTTCAATTTACTGGGGCCACACACTGACTCTAAAAATTACAGAAAAATTATTTCTAACTTCGTATTGATGATACGGTCCTAATAATACTAATTTCGTCAAATTCAGAGACCGTTTGAAAAATGGTCAATTTCTGGTCAATCCAATTTAACTGAATGACAAAACACGTTTTCTTTTGCCACGCTCACATATTGATTTCAAAAATTATGGAAATTTGAATCTAGCAAAAATTTGACATTCCAGTTCAAACAAAAGTGGTGTCGTCGAAAACAGAGGTCGTTTGCAAAACGGCTATTTTTAAGGGCTTTATATATATTAAAATATATATAAATTTCACCGCGACTTTTCTGAATTTTAAACTGGACATATCTTACACTCTATAAAATGAAATCTCAATTCCTTAGATCTGTTAGAAAGATATGATTAAATAGATTCAAATATTTCTGGTTTCGTTCAATTCTGACTTATATTGGATTCTGTATATTCAATTGAAATTTGAAATCGAATTTTTGAACTGCCACGCCATTTCAGGCTCGTTATATAACTAAAATAAATTTATTCGTTTTAACTTCGTCGAAAATAAATTTTTCGTCATTATTATTTAAAATAAATCATTTTAAATATTCAAAATTCATTAAAATCGCCAAAATAAAAATTTTAAATTGGCTCAGATTTCCGGGTTGTTACATCAATCTTTTAGGAGGAAACATTCAGATGCTATCAATATTTGTGACCCACCCAGTTCTGTTGGGATTGAAATTTCGAGTTCTCAAACTCTCTCCGTAGGCCGTTCTGGTCTAAATGTTGCCGGAAATCGACCCACTATCGAGCACCCAATTCAAGAAAATGTTGTTAAGCAATGTGCAAGTCATGGCGACACTTCTTTAAATGCGAACGATTATGGAGCTGACCTTGTGTACCCAGCAACTCCAAGTAAAACTGATATCTATCAGTCTACCCTGGATAGGGATTTCCTTATTTCTTCACTTGGGATTGCTGAGTTTCGTGCTTGCTATTCACTAGCATCACGTGTGCTTTCGCCACCTCCTTTGCCTGCTTGTGGTACTACTGTTCAACCTGTCGCCGTTGATTCCATCTTAATATCCACTAGCACTAATCCTCTCATCACACCTTCATCAGACAGCCCATCTTTACTTGATGTGTCTGATTCGGAAGATGTAGACGGAATTTGGAATACCAAGGCTGCGTCCACTTTGTTACGTAGAAGGAAATCAGTTTGTATGTAGTCCAGAACCATTAGCTTGTCTCTTCCCGATGGTTCTTTTGGGTAAGCAGATAAGTAAGAGATGAATGTTGAAAAATTGGTTCATCTTTTGCTTTCTCTGTTTAAGAAGCAACATTTGTGATTTTTTGTGCTCTAATTTCAACCTATTTCCTTTATCTGATATGTATTTAGATCGGTTTTGTATGCGAGTGCCGGCCCTCACTTAATATTTTTATGTTTGCGTACTTACGTTTGTATTGTTTGGTATTATAATGGTTTTACTACTCCTCTCTTATGAGTGACAGTACTCCATGGGGAATTTATTTTGTTAGCCGCACGAATCTTATTGTTCGTTCACTTTTCGCAGTAAAGTTATAACGAGTCTGTGTTATGTTTTGAGTGGGCATTGTCGATTTTTTACACATGGTGATGTTCCCATACCAAAGCTCTTTATAATTTCATAGATTTTCTTAATTTTAATCACGATTTCAATTGATTAGTTCATGATTTTTGAGTTGATGTTCAACCACATCCCCTGCTAACTTGGTTGTATAAGTTTATTTTCAGGGATTAGGTTTTTTTTTAGAGATGTGCGTGGTCATTATGTGTTTTTCTTTGGGTGCCCCCAGGGGAGGTCTTGGGTTTCAATTTTCAATCAAAGTTTGTTCTTTTTAGTCCAGATTTTTCTAGGACCAAGAAGACCTCATTGGATACCCCCTTTTGGTTAGGATTTCTATTACCCCCTTTCGGCTAGGATTTCTGTTACCCCCTTTCAGCTAGGATTTCTGATTTGGGCTGGTCCTTCTAGCATGTTCTGACGGTCTTTCTGGCACAAGAACTGGTGTTTCTAGCCTAGGTATTTATCCGTGGGACAATTTTACCGTTACACGTGTACCTTTCTTGGAGCCTGATGTCAATTTCTTCAGTAAATGCTTACTAAGAGAAGTACCACCCTTTGACTTGTTGTCTGTCTTAGAACAGCTTGTCCCGTTGAGGCGATGTGCTCATTCGTCCTATTTGGTTCGCATGATATTTGTGGCTCTCAGGCCGCTTTGCTTAAAATGTGCTTTGAGAATCTTCCCATCACAATTAGGCTGTATACGATTAATTGCTTCTATCATGCCTACATTCCAAAAAATTGGCTTTTAGCATGAAGTGATAAGTATGTTACTCAGATCATTTCCTTTGTACAAGGCATTTGTAAGTAGACCATTGCCAAATATTAGCATGAATATAGTGGGTGACAAAGCAGGGTAAAACGACTACTATTTCTTAAGTAAATAGCGTAAAAACAGGGTAATAAAGTAAAGTAACGGGGATTCTATTTCAAAGCTCCATAATCAGGACAACAGTTACTGATCCTTAAACAAGCATTGGCTTCGGATTAGTTTAGGCCTTTTCCTCAAAGCTCGCTGCCCCTTGTTCGTAGAGAAGGGGGACAATGTTCGTGGTCTTGCACATATTGTTGCAAATGGTTCTCCCTGACCAACCCCTCAATTAATGATTTTAAGTGTCTATACTTGTCAGTATCATGTCCTCATTGGTTATGGAATTGACAGAACCTTCCTGATTTTATGTTAGCGTCTCTGACTTGCATCCGTTCCAGAATCGGATACTTTTTAGTGCTCTTAATTGCCATGAAGATATTCCCTATGGTGTCATTAAGGGAGGTAAATTCAGAATTCTTGAAAAAGCGTGGCTTCTTTTTAGGCTGGTTGATTCTTCCTTTGTTGCTTCTCTTTGAAACTTCACCTGCAGTTCCTAAGATATATTTTCATTTTTCATTCCGATCCATGGAGCGAGTACCTTTTTCCCTGCTAGATCTTCGCCCGGGCACATAATCATAATTTGGAAATGAGATATTTAGGTCTTCTTTTGAGGGAGATTCCCCCTTGATGGGATCATTTACCCATTGTGGGGTTATGTTACTAGAATAATTACGCACATCATCATGATACACAGTTTTTTGAGTAGAATTTTCTCGTTCAGCGAAAAATCCTACCTTGCTTGCATGACTCGTTTGAGTGAATGGAAGGTTTGTGGCACTTGGTGCGGGTTTTATGGTAGTGGCTTGAATAACGAGCATCGACACAATCTTCTTTATCACTGCGTTGTTTTCAATAGTTATTTGACTCGTTAGCCCTATCATTTCTTCTTCCAATTCTCTCTTGGTTATGGCCACCTCAACTATTAACGGTTCCTTTACTTCGGAATGGGTGGTAGGCGATGTGGCAATGTTGAAGATGCCGTCGATTTTGTCAGTAACTTCCTTTGGCGTGTTCATGATTTCAAGCATAGTTTTTCTTAGAAAACCTTCATTGGACTTTAATTTGGGAAAGAAGCAAATACGACCCCACGGTGGGCGCCAAAATGTTTTCCCCAAAAAATGGCTTAAACACCAAAAGTACTAAAATTGTACTTCACCAATATCGTAGGGAAATAAATGGAGCCGTACTTGATAACAACGAAAAATGAAAATGCGAGGAAGATAAAATAGAGACAAGATTTAGAGTGGTTCAGCCTTATATTAGGCCTACATCCACTATGAAGATAGCTTGCATTCTTATAACAGGGATTACAAAATACATAAACTCTCTTTTTTCATACATCTCTATATCCACTTAATATACTCTCATTCACACATTTCAATCCTAGGATTTTATGAGAGAATGGTAGAGTTTGAGGAGGAGAAGGATAGGTGAATGATTGAGGAGGAGAAGGATAGGTGAATGATTGAGGAGGATGTCTTTGTTTCCCCTAATTACAAGGTTGTACTTGACGCCATGGCCAAATGGGTGATGGAACTTTGAGTGGAGAAGATGTTCATTACTTCCGAGTGCTTGAGGAGTGACTGAGGATAGAATTAAGCAGCACTTTGTGGTTAAAAATATTCGATCCCTTTTACGCTGGCAGACATGGCATATTTATAGGTGAGCTCTCTTCAGGAAATGATCTGAAGTCTGTATATGCAGGCTATGGGTCGTTCATCCCATTAATTACAAACATGCCATCGCCTAGCTATAGCCAGCTGTTCGTAGCTATATTCAGTTGTCATGTGTGATTGAATTTATAGGAGCGAGCGTTTTGAGTAGTTGAGTGGGTGACTTTAATCGGTTTTCTTCGGGCATGGCTATATCTGGCAATCGATGAGTGGTTACCTGATTCGCTTGATTGTGAAATGAGCGATCGGCTTTGATTGCTATTATGTTTGAGCGACTTTACCTGGGACTGGAATCAATTCTTCTCTGTATCTTGCATGACCGATTCCCATGGCCCAAGAGCATTCGTCCTTCACTGCCTTTGCACTATGCTATTTTCCTTTATGGTTGTGTTATATGGTCGCTCCCGCCTATATTAAATGGACAACTTGCTTTGTTTTGATTCTCGAGCGGCTTTGATCCGATATGAACGACCGACTTTTGCTTCCGCGCTCGAATCACGACTCGCGTCTAGTTTTGGTTGAAGATATGGGCACATAAGACATTCCAGGTGCTTGTTTTGAAGTTCTAACCCAGGCTCGGTCTTTTGACAGATAAACAGTCGAAAATGGAGGTCGCTTGCAAAATGGCTATTTTTAAGGGCTATATATTATTTAAAATTCCATAGCGACTATTTCTAATTTTAAACTGGACATAACTTTATATTCTTGCTATGAAATTTCAATTTTTCAAATTTGTTGGAAAGATATTTTTAAATAGATTTAAATAATTTTGGTTTTACTGAAATCCGATTTATTTTGAATCCTGTACATTCAGTCAAAGTTCAAAATCAAAATTTCAAACTACCGCGTTATTTCTAACTCTTTTTATAATTAAAATAAATATATTCGTCCTTATTTCGATTTAAATAAATTTTTAATCGTTATTATTTAAAATAAATCATTTTAAATATTCAAAATCGATTAAAATTTCTGAAATAAAATTTTTAAATTGGTTCCAAAATTCCGGGTTTTTACAAACAATGACAATTTTAAAAAATGATCATTTTATTTTCATTAACATGTTAAAAAGAATATTTTTAACACATAAACATTTATTTCAAGACATGTTTATGTTAGATGTCGCCTACTTATGCTAAAAATCGTAGTTTTAATTAATAACTATTTCTTTGCATGAAAATTTTCTACCACTCATATATCATTTTCTACAACACATATATGATTTTCTATAATGCATACATATCATTATACAATGCATATATATTTTATACAACACTTATATATTCTATACTACGCAAATATATTTTATACAACGCTTATATAATCTAAACTACGCTTATACATTTTTTTCATACAACACTTATATAATTTTATACAACGCTCATATGATTTTCTACGACGCGTAAATAATTTGTATAATGCATACCTAAGCCAAAAATTACATCCTTAAGGAACTAATAATTATTTCATCGCATGACAATTTTTATTATTCCTTAAATAAGCTAAAAATCATATTTTTATCTAACTAATATTATTTCGTATCACTAGTTAAAAATCACATTTTTAACTTACCAAAAATTATTTCATCTCATAATGATTTTTCTACGTTGTATAAATAATTTTATACATCGCAAGAATATATTTTGTAATCCATTTTCAAGTCAGTTTAGAAATCTCAAGACAATTTTCTACATCACATATATAAGCTTAAAATTGTTTCATATCATACATTAGTTAAAAATCACATTTTTAACTTGCTAAAAATTATTTCATAACTAAATAAATTTTTTATTTGCCACTAACAATAATGTTCTAACTAACAATTAATTTTCACGCAAATAATTTTCTAGTCCACCCGTTTTCTAAATTGAATTTAGATTTCTCACTACTTACTCTTTGGTATTTAAATGCCACAAACGCGCGTATATCAAGTAAAAATGATATTTTTAACTTACTACACATTATTTAGCATCATAGTGAACTTATATAATTAACCCCATATCATTATATATTCATATAAATTCACTAACTACAATTAGCTTTAAATTAGACCTTTAAGTTTCAGTTTCTCACATACATCAATTAAAAATGATATTTTTATCACACTACTTAATTATTAACATCATATTAAACTTGTCTAATCAATCAATAATGATTATCTAATCCAATCAATTAACCATAGATAGTTAATATAAATCTAGCCCTTTTCAATGAGTAATTTCTCACCACAATTTTCTACATTGCATAAGTAGTTTTAATCTCATTCCAATTTTTCTACATCGCATAAGCAATTTTTATAAAAACCCTTTTTATTTGAATTAGGAAATCTCACCTTGTGTGGATATGATGAAGACAAGAAGCAAACATTAATAATGACCAACTGAAGATCCTTTTTGTACTTTTGAGAAGAAGGATGAACAAAATTTTAAGAAGAAGAGGATATCATGAGATTTACAGAGAAGAGGAGGCTGTGTTTTTGAGATATGAAGATTTGTAGATGTAAAGAAAAGGAAAGAAATGGAACTGTTTTATTATTACGTGAATTTTGAAAGATATGCATTAGAGAAGACAGAGGAGATAATAATTACATGATTTATTTCCCTAAGATGTCTCTCTGTATTATGCAAGTTACAAATAAATTAAATGTGGATTACTAAGGCTGATGTGGCAATACTTATTTTTCATTCAAATTCAAAAGTAAATCACAGAAGAAAATAAAATAAATGGAAAGGAATGAATGCATGATTGATTGCCTGACGTTTATTGTTAGAAAGTTGTATGACTTTTCAAATTTCAAAATGTAGAATATTAAAAAAAAAAATTGAATTTAAGGAACATGTTAAATTAGACAAACACAAATAAGGTAAAGGAAATGGCTAGATATATGCATAGACAACGCTGATAGTTTTACAGGTTTTTATTTTTTTGGTATTTCTTTCTTAATATAAAAAGAGAAGGGAAATATAAATTCATAGAGGTGGTTTGTTCTTGAATAATAATAATAATGGAAAACAAAAGAGGAAAGGTAAAAAAGGGGATGTAAATATAAGGAATGAAAACACACAAGTGAAGTATGATGTGAAAAATAGAATAAAGGAAAGAGGTTAATAGAATAAAGGGTAATAAATTAATTGAATGAAGGCAAGAAATGAATGCATGGTTAATGAAAGAAAATATCTTGCAGGAAACGTGAATGGGCAATGAAATAATGCATAATTTCTTTTACTTTGAAAAGAATTAATCGGGAAAATGTTATTTTAAAATTAACTAAAAGTTGCATAAGATAGAAGTGAAAAGGGAAAGAAGAGGAGAAGAAGGAAATATCATGCAATATTTAGGAGAGGATAAATTAAAAAAATGTGTCAATTTTGAAGGAGAGGAATGGGGCAGTATTAATGAAACAACGAAGAGAGGAGGACACTAAAAACAAATGCAGTTATTCACATGTAATCCCATTCCAAATTCTTAAACGTTACATTTTGAACAAATAGGGAAAGAATTAAAGACGATAGACAAATATATATACATGTATGTATTGGAATTTATTTCATCTATAATGAAAACATTATTTCGAAACAATCTTTCAGAAAAAATTAATAAATTCCATTGCTAACATTATAAATTTTATTTAGGACCAAATAATATTCAATTATATAATTTAATAATTTTCCTGAGTTTGTTTTAAATCGAATAGTATGTAAAAACTAATTTTAAAGTTATTCTCAAATTTTTATTTCCTAAAAATAACCAATTTATACCCCATATTCCTCAAAATAGCTTAAATTAAAATTTAAAATTGCCTCTGAAATTCCGGGTTGTTACAATCTCCCCCACTTAAAACTTTTCGTCCTTGAAAAGGAATGAAGCTAAGAAACGAAGACAGCAAGTTCGTATTCTATATCACGATTACGCTCTCTCGTATACGTAATACTCTCAACTCATTCTAGGGCATTATTAACCCCATCCCTAACGAGTTTTCTCATTCTAGGATACTACTGATCCTATGTCTAATGAGTATTCTTTCATAGGATATTTCTAATCCTACCTCTGATGAGTCTTTTTTTCCGCTCTAACGAATTATACCACAACGATTTGAATTAACCAAAGCTCTGATACCAGCTGTAACGATACGACGAAATCCGGTAGGCTTTGCAACCATCCCTTCATCGCCCAGTACAGCAGACAACACCCACCGTGGCTTATAGTGGTAACCCAGACACCTTGTTTTACGGCCACCCTTTCAGCGTCCAGGCCACAGCCTAACCAATCCCTAAAAAGGACATGTAGGGGTAAGAGTCTCAGGTTCGCCACCTAACACAAAGCGAGAACCCCCTATCATGCTGCATCCTATTACCAGGCATGCCAAACAAGGAATGGTATGAGAAATCTTACTTAACTTATCTAATAATAAGGCTAATCATAGGACCACGCCACTAACGCGGAACGGGTTTACTCTATTGATTGCCAGTGCATAAAAAAAGTTAATCTTTTAAAACAACGCAATGCTTTTTAGAAAAATGAAACCATTATAAGACTCAATTCCCATCACACAATGCAATGCAAACCGGAGGATAGAGTTTTACCATATAATGGTCAAACATGATTGATACGTATAAAACTTAATATTATTATTAGTGTCTAGTCAGTTTAAAACATTTTCAAAGTAAATGTATCAATCGTAGATGGCATAGTACCTCGTCCAACTATGTCGCCATATATAGGTTTTCAAACAAATCCGTAATGTCATATTGGAAATTGGGTTTCCATCGTGAGTCAAGGCTAGGGATGGTCTCCTTACCGATTCGAGACACTCTAGCAAATGTCTCAGGGCTCGAATGCTGGGGAACCCTTGGATCCTGCAGGACCGGTCCATAAATACTTTAGTGGATTGGCAATTCCTAAACATACGTTTCCCGGTCCTATCGGACCTATGTCTAAGCCAGTGGAGCCTCAATATCCGAGGCGCCTCATTCCATCATCCGCATAAGTAAAAATGTCGGGGCTCCATAACATAACACCACTTCTAGCTAGAAAGAAACTTCATGCACTCCCTATGTAACACCCCACATCCGTTAGTGTCACTCACAAAGGGAATGCACTAAGTTCTGTGGAGCATTTTAAGTGAATATAGAACAGAAAATCACAACAAGACAGATATAAAGCAGTACTTGAAAATTTTAAACTTTATTTATTGCATCAGAAGGTAAATATGTTTGGTTACATCATCAAAAACCTTAAACCAAAGTCAAGTACTTAATATCCATCTTGATAAAACAAAGTACATAATCCCACTACTACAAGTAGCCATAAAGAAAATGATAGGCTGAACTTCACTTCGGCAATCCAAATCCAAGTGCTCCCAAAGAGATCCCAATCAAGCTCCACTAGTACTAGTCCCACCCTTAGAACCTGGGGGGGGGGGGGGAAGGAAGAAAAGAGGTGGAAACAAAGGGGGTCAGACATAAAGTCTGGCGAGGGCGATAACTCTAACAACATAATTATTAAAGAAATATGATAAGATATAAGCTAGAGAATAAGGTAATGACTGTGTGAACCACATGGGTATGGCAAGGCAATCAAGAGAAACAAAGATAACGTAAATGGTGCTTCCTAATCAATATAGGATAATTACTATACTCTACCGTAATATACCATACTGTACTGTACTAACACTAACTGCACCCCTACTAGTCACTCTAGAATTTTGATCCCTCTTGGCTAAATAGAACGATGATAGCTTCATGTACTACTAGATGTACCCACTATCCTCCATGTTTGACTGTATATCTCTAGTTACTATCATAGGTACCCAGCGTGTACCTATCCCCACTAGATGTACCCCCTTCAATAAGTAATAATGGTAATTCTATGTACTCCTAGCTGACGTCATAGGTGCCGCCTGCTCCTATCTCCACTAGGTGTACCCCCTTAATAATTATTAATAATAGTGGTAGCTTCGTGTACCCCTAGCTGACTACATAGGTGTCATCTGCTCCTATCTCTACTAGGTGTACCCACTACCCTGCCCCATTCGATTGGCTCCCTAACTCGTAGATACCTGTGTTGGCCCCAAAGTGGGGTGTATCACTCCCCAAAGTGGCAACCCGATACCACCAATAATGCACGGCTTATACCTACACGATGCAACAACGTCTTACCTATCATCCCGGGTCCACACACGCATATGAAACCATTGGACTTACGTTGCCACCGCTAACCCGGTTTGGCCTCTTACAGTCAATCCCAGTATGCGTATCCCGTCCTCGACTTGGGTCGAGCCCACAAAGATACGAATGGGTTATTGGTTGAAACGGGTCCCCATTACTTGACACAAGCTATCCACCTAGGCTTGTCCCCTCTAGTACATCCCACTTAACCCACTTCTTATTCATGTTTCAATTACATGTTTTAAATTTGGTTAAGGGTTTCCATTAGTAATTCCACATGGCACCCAAGGCACCCACTTAACCCCTATGTCCCACTTACATGTTTTACCTTGGTTAAGCGTTACTAATCGTATTTCCTCATGCCACCCAAGGCACCAATTAGATTCCACATGCCACCCAAGGCACCCACTTAACCCCCTCATGTCCCACTACATGTTTATCTGGTTAAGTGTTTCTTAATTCATTAAGACTGTAACCTCATAAAGACCTCTTACATTAGACTGTCATTTGTGGCAGATGGATTTGCCGCGCGGGTCCGGGCAGTCTTACACCACAAAAGAGCCTAATGTCATGTCTTTACAATTGTTACGTATTTAATTTATGCCTAAGACCTCTCACATTAGACTGGCATTTGTGGTAGCTGGATTTGCCGGGCGGGTCCAGGCAGTCTTACACCACAAAAGAGCCTAACCTCGTGTCTTAGACGATTAATTACTCCTAATTAATCATTCCCCAATTTGAATTACTTTCCCTATTCAAATTATCAATCAATTCCAAATTTAACGATGTCCATAATTGACTCAATTATGTCCATCCATTTATGGTATGTGTGATGACCCGCATTTCCGTAACATCAGAGTTGACCATATACATCATACGTCCAACCCAAATATCACGAAAATACGAGACATTTTTTTTTAGAAGAAAGAGGTAGAAGAAGAACAGAAATAACGACACAGAATCTCACATCGCAGCGGAACAAAATATAATATATCACATCTTTGAAATACAAAATCTTATCTGTATAACATACACTTATCAGAGTACAACACTTACAACATAGCGGAACAAATTATAACTAGATAACGCTGAAGCCTCCTGCTCCAAGCTCCTTTAGATATATCTGAAAAATCCTGAACTACTTGACTGCCCGTACAAATTTAGGCACCCAAGAGTTTAGGTAGAACAAAACAAATAAACTCCGGGTCAGTCATGGGACTGGTATGAGTAAACAGTTTAAAACAGTTTCAGAAAACTAAATGATATCTCATAAGACCACGCCGTATAACACAGAAAGGGTTTTTCCCTTATGAGAATCCAAACACTTGACTTATCTTTATATCAAAACTCTTTTGATATTATAATAATGTCTAAATCAAGTAGATAACAATCTAGTGGAACGTTTGCATCTCACGTTCCACATATGTAATATACAATCAAAACCGCAAGCACGTATTGGGTAATGGATTTCCAACTATGACAAGGTATGGAATCACCTTCCGCTGGTATATCTCTAGAGGATAATACACCGAGTTCAACAAGAACATCTTGCAACTCAGCCACACATGACCGACCACTCATTTCGCTTGAGTGTATCGAATGTATATCACCAACGATTGGGATCAGCAACCGTTTCCCGAATGGGTCAGCATCGACAATAGATTTTTAGAAGTAAATGAAACTCTAGATCAGGTAATTATACACCCTAATAGGTGCGACCTACATAGCCATGTTGCTTGCCCGATTTCTGTCATCTACCGGATGTTGAGGCTAGAAGCTACGCTTTATCATCACATCAGATTCACTTCGAATGTCACATCGTCGGATCCATCGAAAATCACTAATTGACGTCTACAACAGTACATTACGTGTCAGCTAAAAGAAGTTTGCTCCTCCGCTTCCACTCTTGGTACAGTTGAAGAAATCAATGTACGTGACCTTTCTGGAAATACTCTGTCAGACATTCATCCATACAAGTCACCCAGGAACAGGATGAACTGAAGGCACTATTTCTATTTATAGAAAAAGTCCTTGCGCTCTACTCCGTCTTCGATTATCTTTATATAATCTGACTCGCACGCTACTGCCGATATGGAGTGGTTCTTCGGATAATCATCCAACCGGTCTCTCCATATTGACAACGATGGTCAAAACTTCGATAGTCTGTGATTTAACTATCGAATAAAAACAAGTGTTTCGATAGTCGATGTTTTAACTATCGAATAAAACAAGTGTTCATCCAAACATCCAACAATCATTGAACCTTTAATTAATATTCCATTAATTAAATCTCTTCTCTATTTCTTTATCAATATTTGTTAACCAAATATTTTCAATAACCATGTTGGCCTTTTACGTTATTTGGAAAACATTTCAATATATCGTCTTCCTTTATTTTCTATACTAGGAAATATTCATTATTCTATTTCCAAGCTTTGCACATATTTGGGTTAAAACAGATGTTGTGTAAAACATCGTTACGACAACCCAAATACAGTATTTAACTAATTCTTATTCCACATTGATCTTCGAGCCTGAATCTTGCTACTTATCGGTATATCATGAAATCAACCAAGTTGGGGTATAATTACCTCTCAGACCTTGACTGAATAACATTTAACGTCAAAACAGACAAGACTACTTACTCGAATAATCAATACTATACAACTGATTATTCACCTTCAAACACATATACATTTTCTCTTTCTATTCTACTAGATTTTATTCTTATACTTCCTTTTTGATTATACTATTCTATTTCTAAGTTCGTTTTCTTATCGACTTCTATATATATCGATACGTTGATTTCTAACTATCAAATTATCTTAAAAATATTCTATCTCCTTAAATTCCCGGAAAAATTCGCCATAACCTCCTTTGTACCGGGAGCATCAGGAAATTTCAAATAGCTTTCCCGGTCCTTCTTATCTCAAAAAGAAAAAGAAAAAGCCAAGCGGCTTGCCGATACGGTGCATAAAATCTCATATGGAAATTAAATACGTACCTTTTTGTCGGGCATTCTATTTATTTCAGTTCTATACTTTATTCCATACCTGTCTCCTGTATATTTATGCCTGTCCAATCTATTTTAACTATACCAATCGTTTTAACTCAATTTGTTAATTTAATCTGTTACTTAACTTTTCAGTCTATTTCACCTTCATATTTGAACATGACATGTTCAAATATATTTTAACTGCATATTAACAAATCCTAATTATACTCATACTCTCGTTTACTTATCGACTACTCTATTCAAATTCCAATTCAATTCTATTTGAATTCTCTTTATTTAAAACTTCATTTGAATTCTATTTGCAAATTCTATAGTTTAAAGTCCATTTGAATTCTGTTATTCAAATTCTATATTCAAGGTCTATTTGAATTCTATATTCAAATTCTATTTCAATTCCTTATATTCAAAGTCCATTTGAATTCTCTGCATTATTTATAAACAATGTTTATAACTTCAATTCAAATCCCACCTTTCCATTTATAAACAACGTTTATAAATTTGATTCAAACCCCATATTTCCATTTATAAACAACTTTATAAATTCGATTCAAATTCCATATTTCCATTTATAAACAAAGTTTATAAATTCAATTCAAATTCCATATTTCCATTTATAAACAAAGTTTATAAATTCAATTCAAAACCCACCTTTCATTTATAAACAAAGTTTATAAATTCGATCACTTGTTTTATATACCTTCAAAACAAGTTAATATTTTCTATAGTTTTAAAGTCCATTTGAATTCTATATTCAAATACTATCGTTTAAAGTCCATTTGAATTTCTATATTCAAATCTATAGTTTTAAGTCCATTTGGATTTCTATATTCAAATCTATAGTTTAAATTCCATTTGAATTTCTATATTCAAATTCTAGTTTAAAGTCCATTTGAATTTCTATATTCAAATTCTAGTTTAAAGTCCATTTGAATTCTATATTCAAATTCTAGTTTAAAGTCCATTTGAATTCGATTTTTCAAATTCTATAGTTTAAAGTCCATTTGAATTCGATTATTCAAATCTCTATAGTTTAAAGTCCATTTGAATTCGATTATTCAAATCTCTATAGTTTCCTTATATTCAAAGTCCATTTGAATTCTCGGCATTATTCATAAACAACGTTTATAACTTCAATTCAAATCCCACCTTTCCATTTATAAACAACGTTTATAAATTTGATTCAAATCCCATCTTTCTATTTATAAACAACGTTTATAAATTCAATTCAAATTCCATACTTTCATTTATAAACAACTTTTATAAATTCGATTACTTGTTTTATATACCTTCAAAACAAGTTAATATTTTCTATAATTTTATTAAAAATTCAAATTCTATTTATAAAAATAGAATTTCCTTTTTAAATATCAAATACCCTTTTTGATATTTTTACGAATCAATATTCAAGCCCCATGGATATTTTAAACAATCAAATCAACCAATTTTCAATCATTTGATTTTAACACATCATATATGAATATATATGAAATCAAACAAACAACAGATAATATATATTTTTGAGGAATCCAGTTGGATTCCTCCAACCTGTTTTCCTGCATCCACAGACGTTAGTCAACATAGTAATACCCATCCTACTTCGATGCAGGATATAGTGGTATAGAAGGTCATCCACTAATCATAGCGTGGGGCGTATAGGGTAATCTTCCGCTATGAAACTGCGGGCATCCGCTAATGAGACTGCGGGAATCCAACCAATCATCAACCCAATATATATATATATATATATATATATATATAATAGTCCTAAATAACTAATATATATTTTAAATCAACCAAACAATATTCAAAAAAGCATAGCAATTATTTTTAACAACTAGAAGTAATTCTAATTAAATGGTGAATGAGGTTTACTCACCTGATATTTTATTTGCAGAATATTCCGTTAAAATCCCATATTGTCGCGGCTACCACTCGAGATGAATCTACTTAGTACCTATGATAATTTATTTTAACTCATCGATTAATCGATTGTTTAATTATAAATTAACTACTAACCAATAAATGAATATGTATTTTTTTAATTTTGTAAAATTGTATATACCTTATTGCCTCGTGAATAACTCGATCAATCCACACAGTATAACCTCAACAGCCATGAATCTGTAATCAGTCCCGAACTGCTTCGTACTGCATTTCATCCCAACGGCACTTCATCAAACACCATGCAGGCAATCCCCATTTCTTATTAAATGGGGTTTCATTCTGCTCCTATCACCATTGACCTCGCACCCTTGCTTCGAAATCCATCATGAACCATACGCATTCCTCAAAACTAGTTCGAACAACGTCGAAACAAGCTCGGATTTCCCCTTCCCACTGTGATTTCTGTCGTTAACCTTGTCTTCACACGACCTCTAACCTCGCCATGAATCCAGATCCGTTCATACTAGATCGAAGCCATTGTTGCCATACAACCGAACCCTAAATCGCACCCCTTCCAATCTATCCCAATCGCCAGTAAAATCGAAGCCCAGGTCGACCGTTGCTTCTCCTCTGTTATCGCGAGTGAAACCAATCCCCAGTCTCCCAATCTTTGAACGCGGCTTTCATATCGAGACCCCAAACGAGCTTTGCGTCACACAAGGATTCGATTTCTGAAGGACTTAAATTTGGGCAGAGGCGATTCTATTTTGGTAAGGAGAAACGGAACTCGATTTTATTAGCAGAAGACCCAAAACGAAAAAATGAAATCCAAGAGGGAGGAGGTCATCGTGATTTATAGAATGAAGGAATGGAGGAAGAAAGGCCACCAGTTGATTTGCTCCTATGGTTCTGAATGAGGCATGGTGGGTTTTGATTTGTGGTGTTTAAGGGAGAGCACGGTGGTTTGGTTCTTGTGGAGAGGAAAGGAAGCACGTTTTGGTTTGTTATGTGGAAGAAGAGAGGCCCCGTATTGTTTTGAATCTGTGGAGAAGGAAGGCCACGTTTATAGACTGTTGGCCCAAAGAAATCCACAGAATTTTATTTGTTTATAATTAGTTTTAATTTACTGATGATTAAAATTAATTAAATTATCCCACAGGTTCTGAACTCCTTTCTGAATCCAACGACTGTCGTTTTTAGGGTAATACCCCTATTCCGGACACCCTGGGACAGGTCACGAATTCTGATTCGATTGACTGTACAAGATATTTATTTAATTCGATATAAATTAATTTCAGACCAATTTATTCTCCTCGAAAATAAATTAATATTATTAGCGTTATATATTCAAATAAAATTTCCTATTTATTTATTTGAACTGCTATTAATTCAAATTAAAAATCTGAATGTAACTAAATCCATTTTCGTATTCTGACATTTTAATATATTCAATATTAAAACGAAATTGATTATTAAATCGATAATTTAATATAAAAATCCATTTATATTATCAACACCATATTTAAATTAAATATTAAATATTCAAAATTAACCCATAAGGATCCGGGTCATTACAGTATGTAAAATCATACCCATTTTCACCACAATTATATTTTTATGCCTTTTAAGGCACTTATGCTCATCTATTTATGCTGTATAAATTATACCAATCTCATTACTAATTAATTTTATTCCTTAAAATTAATTACATGCCTTTTTAGGACATTACATGACAAATTCACAATTTGTATGTATCCAGTATTATCCCCATCGTTCCCCCGTCATTCGTTCGCTTAACATGACATATACATATTAGACTAGCTAATAGTCTAATACTAAAAAAAAGGGAATAAACTTCACAAAGTCACATACACACAATAATAGATCTAATTTGCATCTAACTTGCAATTAAGAATTACAACATACTTGCATAGTCTTTGTATTATCAAGGATAAAAAATCATAGATCTAAAAGGTGTGAGGTTGCATGTATGAACATAATTTTACACCCAACTAGCCTAGGTAATTATCACAAACTTACATAAACTATGTATGTCGTCAACCTAAACATAAAGGTGTCATCTTGAATAATTATGGATCCAATAAAGGTGTTAACTTGAGTAAACTATGGATCCACATAAAGGTGTAAACTTGCATAACTAGGCATGTCATAGATTCAACATAAAAATGTCAACTTGAATATGGATCTAAACTTTAAAGGTGCGAACTTGTATATATATGAATCCAATTATCACTTAAACTTGCATATGAACATAATACTTATACAAACTAGCGTATGTTCCACATCCATATTCGCATGCAAACTGATGTTATAAACCTAGGTGATTGGGTTATAAAAAGGGATTCATTGACACAAGTTAACGTCATGAACTACTAGCATATATTTTAGATCCAAACTTACATAACATCATATAACTCGCATACAACTTGCGTGATCCTATTAACTTGCATAACATCATATGTACAACTTGTGTAATCATATCAACTTGCATAACATCGTATATGAAACTTGCATAATCATATTAACTTGCATAACATCATATGCGAAACTTGCATAACATCATATATAAAACTTGCATAACATCATATATAAAACTTGCATAACATCATATATAATATGAATCAAGTTAACATACATGATTAAACATATAAATTAGATTCACAACCACAACTTATAATCCAACATATATCACATCATAATTGATTCAGCAATTATTTTATTAAGGTAATCAAACTCACAACTCAAAAGCAGTTCTGAATTCTTATTTCTGGAGTTGCATTAGCTTTCCTTTGAAGAAGATTCATTGTTAGAGTTGAATAGTTCTGATTTGTTTTGCTGTTCTTCCTCTTTAATTTGTGGCGGCTACTCTAGGGTTCAAGACAACAGCATGACGACCATAGTTTCAGTTTTAATTCTGATTTAGGGTTTGAGTCTATGGGTGTTTTTATAGAGTTATGGATTAGTTTAAGCCATCTGATCAACCCAGAATTAATCCCTGCCAATCAGAGCAGATCAGAAACCCTAATGAGTCCGCACATAGTCACAAACAGGTCATTAATCAAATTTGCCTGGGGCCGAGGGGGGGGGGCAGGTCGACCCCCAGGTCGACCCCCAGGTTGACCCTATGGTCGACCTGGCCCTGGCGGCGATTTTCCCGCCTAGCCTGTCTGACTCTGAGATTTGAATTTTCTGAAAATCTGTTTTGAATTTTCTGAAACTTCCGATCGCCATAACTTCTTCATACGAAGTCCAATTCACGCAAACTTGGACACTATCTCAACCAGAATTCCGAGACGAACACAATGGAGCAACCTATTTCCCTTAATTCTCACGTCTGAGATTAATTATTCTTTAATTTAGTTAATTCGATTATTCAAAAATCAGGGGTGTTACATTCTCCCCTCCTTAAAGGATTTCGCCCCCGAAATCTCTAAGTTAAGGAGAATGCATATCCTAAAATCTAAACAACCATCTACTCAACCATCAAACATAGGCATCCATTGTCCTTATAAATTCCTAATGCTGTATGAACATATGCAAGAAGTGTATGTATATGTTCCTTATTTAATGCAAAATCAGGCGGTCTACTGATTCAGTTGACCTCCTTAATGCAAATCATGATAGTGCCATGCGTCCATTATGTATGCGAAGAACCTTATCGATACATATCATTTCTACATGCGTGCACAACAATTCACCAAAATGAAACATCCATATGATGGTACAACCATTATTCATCCATTACTTAAATATGTACACACATTTATATGCAATATGCAATATGAAGTGACTGAGGCGATCTAGTGCTTAATATGTGTGTATATGCATCCACGAGCAACCACTGGCAAACACTTGCATCCACATGCATCCATCATACATAACATGTCTCAAACACATGTTTCAACCCTAGGACTACCCTATCTAAAGGTCAAAGATACTAGCGAGAGGACATACCAAAAATAAGATAAGTTCAAGCTAAGCGATAAAGGAGAAATTAAAAGACATACCCTCGAAAAGAAAAGGGTATAATGAATGCATCTTCTCTTCCGTCTCCCAAGTAGTGTTGCTCTCATCATCTCCCCATTGCACTTTGACTAGTTTGACCTCTCGATTCCTCAACTTCTTAATCTCCGACCCAAGAATGCGCGTAGGAGCTCATCGAATCGTTGCATCACGCTCGATCTCCACCTCTCTAAGCAAGCTCGGCTCTACCACTTCCACGGTCTCGTGCAAGCACTTCCTCAAATGTGATACATGGAATATGTCGTGTACACCACTAAGTCTCTCGGGCAACTCCACTCTATACGCCATCTGCCCAATCCTTTCCTTAATAGGAAACAGTCCTACAAACCTTGGTGCTAACTTTCCAACGGACCAAAAGCGAACGACGTTCCATAATGGAGACACTTTGACAAAGACTATGTCCCCAATATCAAAATCAAGATCTGACCTCCTCTTGTCCGCATAAGATTTCAGTCTATCTTGACTCGTCTTCATTCTCCTTCGAATCAATTCGATCTTTTCCGAATTCTGTCTAATCATATCGGGCCCAAGCAAGATCTTATCTATAGATTCCCACAAACATGTAGGCGAACGACACGGCCGTCCATAAACAGCCTCGAAAGGTGCCATGCCAATACTAGACTGAAAGCTGTTATTACATGCGAACTCTACCAACAGAAGAGGTTCCTCCCATGTACCTCCGAAATCTAAGACACACAACCTCAATAAGTCCTCTAGAATACGATTCACCTCTCGGCCTGGCCGTCCGTCTGAGGATGATATGCGGTGCTCAAACATAACTGAGTCCCTACCGCCTCTTGCAAGCTCTTCCAAAATTCGCTAGTGAAGATAGGATCACGGTCGCTCACAATGCTAGAAGGAACACAGTGCAAACGAACTATTTCTCGAATGTATACGGAGGATAACCATGGAGCAGTCATCTTACTCTTTACAGGAATGAAATGGGCGCTCTTAGTAAGTCTGTCTACCACGACCCAAATCCCCGTATTACCCTTCCTCGATCTTGGTAATCCGTCAACAAAGTCCATCGAAACACTTTCCCACTTCCATTGTGGGACCTCTAATGGGTGAGGCAATCCACCGGGCTTCTTTTGCTCTGCTTTTACTTGTTGGCACACCAAGCATCTAGTGACAAACTCGGCCACGTCTTTCTTCATACCGGCCCAAAAGTAAACTTGTCTCATGTTCATGTACATTTTGTCCCCGCCGGGATGAATGGTCATCTTCGAACGATGTGCATCATCAAGAATGGTCTTCCTTAGGTCATCGTCTTTTGGTACACAAAGTCTACCGTCCCTACGCAACCAACCATTATCATCTAGAGTATACCTACTTAGGTGGCCTGATGACTCCCCTCTTATGAGCTTCTCTACTAACTCCATCAACTGTGGGTCATCATGCTGTGCCTCTACAACCCGTCCCAAAAGCGTAGGTCTGACCTCAAGGATGCTAGCAAACTAGGGACAAAATCAATGGATGGTATAAAGTCAAAGGTAGAGATAAACTCTAAGCTACGCCGCTTGACAAACAAAGGACTCAATGTCAATTTTTTCCTACTCAAGGCATCTGCCACAACGTTACCGTTGTCAGGGGTATATGCTATCTCGAAATCGTAGGACGCCAAGAACTCCATCCACCATAACATATCACCCTTCCCTAGAGACCACATGACCTAAAATCCTCACTTCTTTCCCCCAAAATTGGTATTTTGGAGAACTTAGCTTTAAGCTGGTGCACTTGTAGGGTCCCTAAGCTTTCCCTAAGATGTAGGGCATGCTCTGCTCTGCTTCTAGAGAAAACCAGGATATTATCCCATGAAAAATCGTCACAACTATCCATCTCTCACACAGACCATCCTAGTCGAACTCGACATCCCCCAAGTGCAAGCCCCAAAGGCCTAAACCAATATTAGACAAACACCCAAGGAATACCTCCTTCGAATTCAGACCACCTACGTGATATGATACTAGTAAGACGGTCAACCAATTGGGCACTTGACCGACTCTAGCTGTCCATGCCAGTCTTGCTCTAAAACCATCGCTGTTCACATAACTGGCTTTGCTTAATCTATTAAGCACATACGAAAACTTATTTCGCGCCTCTTGGTAAACCCCGTACTTTATCAATGACGTTTCCATACTCACGGACCACACAAACAGACTCCCAATCATCGTTGGATGCGTCAGAAGATTCTAGGCATCTAAGCATCACTGAACCCCGAGGGTCACAAGAAATATGAGGGTCCTTCCCTAACGAATCAATAGTCTAACTACCCTCCTTTCACAATCTAGGATGGCACCCCGCCTGGCTAGCCAATCCACCCCTAGAATCAAACTATAGCCCGTGAAACCAAGGATGAAGGCGTTGCATTCAAATCCAACGCCCAAGATAGATAATCTCAAATCCCGACAAACCATTGAAGGATGAGCCGAACCACCAACAGCATTTGAGACTAGGATGGGATCCTTAACTAGACTAGTACTTAGGTGCAGTGTTTCAACTAACGAAGCAGATACTAACGAGTATGAAGCGCCAGAATCAAACAAATTCAAACATGATGATAAAAAACCGAATTTCAACCTAAACGGTCCTACCCCCATCAGGTATACCAGCCGTGAGGGAATACAACTACCCTCCAGAAGATCCTGTACTTTGTCCTTGCCTCTTTGGACAATCCTAAGGTGTCCTATTTCTCGAAAACAACTAGCCTTCTTCTTCACATTCTCCATTCGTGACCTCCCACCAAGATGAGGTTTCGTCCTTTATTAACCAAACAGCTATTTGAACCTTCCTTCCATCATCTATCTTAAAGGTACCAACAAGTCCTCCACTTCCTTGGGCTAACTTCTAGCCCGACAAACGTCTAAGTCCCTTGAAGTGGTTCTCCGTCCTTCGTACGGAAGTCCTTATTTATCTTAGAAAAAGCCTCTATACGCGGAGGGGGAAAAACTCAAAAAGAGAAAGAGGAAGAGATTCAAAACGGAGAATCAAAGGAAGGATATACAGCTCTTAGGGATTATGTTCTTAAAATAAACTTTCTTTCAAAAATACTCTTCTACAAACATATTTTTGAAAGTATTCTTTATAAAAATGCTTTTGAAAAATAGTTTTTCAAAATATCTTATCTATTCTGGTAACCTTCAGCTCTGATACCACGTGTAACACCCCACATCCGTTAGTGTCACTCACAAAGGGAATGCACTAAGTTCTGTGGAGCATTTTAAGTGAATATAGAACAGAAAATCACAACAAGACAGATATAAAGCAGTACTTGAAAATTTAAAACTTTATTTATTGCAGCAGAAGGTAAATATGTTTGGTCACATCATGAAAAACGTTAAACCAAATTCAAGTACATAATATCCATCTTGACAAAACAAAGTACATAATCCCACTACTACAAGTACCCATAAAGAAAATGATAGCCTGAACTTCACTTCGGCAATCCAAATCCAAGTGCTCCCAAAGAGATCCCAATCAAGCTCCACTAGTACTAGTCCCACCCTTAGAACCTGGGGGGGGGGGGGGGGAAAGGAAGAAAAGAGGTGGAAACAAAGGGGTCAGACATAAAGTCTGGCGAGTGCGATAACTCTAACAACATAATTATTAAAGCAATATGATAAGATATAAGCTGGAGAATAAGGTAATGACTGTGTGAACCACATGGGTATGGCAAGGCAATCGAGAGAAACAGAGATAACGTAAATGGCGCTTCCTATTCGATATAGGATAATTACTATACTCTATCATACTGTACCATTGTGTACTGTACTAACACTAACTGCACCCCTACTAGTCACTCTAGAATTTTGATCCCTCTTGGCTAAATAGAACGATGATAGCTTCATGTACTACTAGATGCACCCACTATCCTCCATGTTTGACTGTATATCTCAAGTTGCTATCATAGGTACCCAGCGTGTACCTATCCCCACTAGATGTACCCCCTTCAATAAGTAATAATGGTAATTCTATGTACTCCTAGATGATGTCATAGGTGCCGCCTGCTCCTATCTCCACTAGGTGTACCCCCTTAATAATTATTAATAATAGTGGTAGCTTCGTGTACCCCTAGCTGACTACATAGGTGTTGTCTGCTCCTATCTCTACTAGGTGTACCCACTACCCTGCCCCATTCGATCGGCTACCTAACTCGTAAATACCCATGCTGGCCCCACAGTGGGGTGTATCACTCCCCAAAGTGGCAACCCGATACCACCAATAATGCACGGCTTATACCTACACGATGCAACAACGTCTTACCTACCAGCCCGGGTCCACACACGCATATGAACCCGTTGGACTTGCATTGCCACCGCTAATCCGGTTTGGCCTCTTACAGTCAATCCCAGTATGCGTGTCCCGTCCTCGACTTGGGTTGTGCCCAAAAAGATACGAATGGGTTACTAGTTGAAACGGGCCCCCATTACTTGACACAAGCTATCCACCTAGGCTTGGTCCCCTCTAGTACATCCCACTTAACCCACTTCTTATTCAAGTTTTAATTACATGTTTTAAATTTGGTTAAGGGTTTCCATTAGTAATTTCACATGCCACTCAAGGCACCCACTTAACCCCTATTTCACACTTACACGTTTTACCTTTGTTAAGTGTTACTAATCGTATTTCCTCATGCCACCCAAGGCACGCACTAGATTCCACATGCCACCTAAGGTGCCCACTTAACCCCCTCATGTCCCACTACATGTTTATCTGGTTAAGTGTTTCTTAATTCATTAAGACCGTAACCTCATAAAGACCTCTCACATTAAACTAGCATTTGTGGCAGATGGATTTTCCGGGCGGGTCCGGGTAGTCTTACACCACAAAAGAGCCTAACGTCGTGTCTTTACAATTGTTACGTATTTAATTTATGCCTAAGACCTCTCACATTAGACTAGCATTTGTGGCAGCTGGATTTGTCGGGTGGGTCTGGGCAGTCTTACACCACAAAAGAGCCTAACCTCGTGTCTTAGACGATTAATTACTCCTAATTAATCATTCCCCAATTTTAATTACTTTCCCTATACAAATTATCAATCAATTCCAAATTTAACGATGTCCATAATTGACTCAATTATGTCCATCCATTTATGGTATGTAAAATCGTACCCATTTTCACCACAATTATATTTTATGCCTTTTAAGGCACTTATGCTCATCTATTTATGCTATATAAATTATACCAATTTCATTACTAATTAATTTTATTCCTTAAAATTAATTACATTCCTTTTTAGGCCATTACATGACAAATTCACAATTTGTGTGTATCCAGTATTATCCCCATCGTACCCCCGTCATTCGTTTGCTTAACATGACATATACATATTAGACTAGCTAATAGTCTAATACTAAAAAAAAGGGAATAAAGGTCACAAATTCACATACACACAATAATATATCTAATTTGCATCTAACAATTAAGAATTACAACATACTTGCATAGTCTTTGTATTATCAAGGATCAAAAATCATAGATCTAAAAGGTGTGAGGTTGCATGTATGAACATAATTTTACACCTAACTAGCCTAGGTAATTATCACAAACTTACATAAACTATGTATGTCGTCAACCTAAACATAAAGGTGTCATCTTGCATAATTATGGATCCAATAAAGGTGTTAACTTGAGTAAACTATGGATCCACATAAAGGTGTAAACTTGCATAACTAGGCATGTCATAGATTTAACATAAAAATGTCAACTTGAATATGGATCTAAACTTTAAAGGTGTGAACTTGTATATATATGAATCCAATTATCACTTAAACTTGCATATGAGCATATTACTTATACGAACTAGCGTATGTTCCACATCCATATTCGCATACAAACTGATGTTATAAACCTAGGTGATTGGGTTATAAAAAGGGATTCATTGACACAAGTTAACGTCATGAACTACTACCATATATTTTAGCTAGATCCTAACTTACATAACATCATATAAATCACATACAACTTGCGTGATCCTATTAACTTGCATAACATCATATGTACAACTTGCATAACATCATATATGAAACTTGCATAATCATATTAACTTGCATAACATCATATGTGAAACTTGCATAACATCATATATAAAACTTGCATAACATCATATATAAAACTTGCATAAAATCATATATAATATGAATCAAGTTAACATACATGATTAAACATATGAATTAGATTCACAACCACAACTTATAATCCAACATATATCACATCATAATTGATTTAGCAATTATTTTGTTAAGGTAATCGAACTCACAACTCAAAAGCAGTCTTGAGTTCTGAATTCTGATTTCTGGAGTTGCATTAGCTTTCCTTTGAAGAAGATTCATTGTTAGAGTTGAATAGTTCTGATTTGATTAGCTGTTCTTCCTCTTTAATTTGTGGCGGCTACTCTAGGGTTCAAGACAACAGCACGACGACCATAGTTTCAGTTTTAATTCTTTAGGGTTTGAGTTTATGGGTGTTATTATAGAGTTTAGGATTAGTTTAAGCCGTCCGATCAACCCATAATTAATCCCAGCCAATCAGAGCAGATCAGAAATCCTAATGAGTCAGCACATAGTCACAAACATGTCATCAATCAAATCTGCCCGGGGGGGGGGGGTAGGTTGACCCCTAGGTTGACCCTATGGTCGACCTGATTAAGGCAGGTCGACCCTATGGTCGACCTGGCCCTAGCCGGAATTTTTCCGCCTAGCCTGTCTGACTCCGAGATTTGAATTTTCTGAAAATCTGTTTTGAATTTTCCGAAACTTCCGATAGCCATAACTTCTTAATACGAAGTCCAATTCATGCAAACTCGGACTCTATCTCAACTAGAATTCCGAGACGAACACAATGGCGCAACCTGTTTCCCTTAATTCTCATGTCTGAGATTAATTATTCTTCAATTTAGTTAATTCGATTATTCAAAAATCCGCGGTGTTACACCCTACGTTCCCTTATCCCGTTTCTGTCTCTTACCCGGGATGTGAGGCTCGCGAAGTAGCGCTATACACAAAACTATGCTAATTTAAGCTGTTCTTTGATCATCAACTTCAAGGCTCTGCTTTTCAACAAAGTCTTGATCAATTGCATCTTAGCATTCCACATTGACAATCCAGGTCATGCAAATGATGTCTATCAATATATAACCTCTAAGCTCGTACATCTCAGAGAAGGGTGTTAAGAAAGAGAATAAATTCTTCACCACCAAACAGATACATATTTAATAGAAATCAATTTACACAGGACGAAATCCATTGTCAGATACACATCCATTTACTAGTCCGTTCTCGGTCTGAACGAAATCGGAGACACCTTATTTCTCGTCCTGTTTTTCCAATACGGAAGAGAGGTTCTCGCATATCCGGACAATCAACAAGTACGTCCGGACAACTACCACTTTGACCCTTTACTAGGAGCTACCCAATTCAGGGCATCAGTAGTCGTCAATTTGATGTGAAGATCGTCGGTCTTCAACCACTGTCTTCACTGTCTTCAAGTTTTAGTCGTCGTATAATTATTTGAAATGAGATTTAACTCGGCCTTTTCAAATAATCCTCGAATATATATAATTCAAATCATTTTGTTCTTTGGTTAAATTTAATTCAATTCTATAGATTAATGCCAAATAAATCTAACCGTCCATATTACTTTATAAACCAAGGGAAATTGGTTTATTTCCACTCCATATCGTTCATAATATTTTATAATGATTTATCGCTATTTTTATTTATATAAAAATGACCCATTTTATTCGAATGACGTTTCAGGTCATTACGCGGCCTTGGCGCTATTTTTATTTAGATTTGAATTACACATTTCTCGAAATCTAACTGTTGGATCTTAACAAATTTAATTTCATTGGAAAGATCTTTCCAAATCTAACCCAATGGTTCCCGTTTTGAGAAAATCCGACGGTCGGATCTCTCGGATAATCGTTTAAAGTTACGATTCCAAAACGCGGACTACCGCACGCGATTCGTTTTATTTTAATTTATATGTATGTATGTATGTGTGGTGTGTGTGTGTGTGTGTGTGTGTGTGTGTGTGTATATATATATATATATATATATATATATATAATTCGTTTGACGATTTCAACACCATTTATTACATTACATGGAAATTTTGTACAATTCATGTTCATGTTAAAAACAATATTTTTATCATATAAACATATATTTCAACACCTGACTATTTAATTCACTTCATTAACATGTTGAAAATAATATTTTTATCTAACATAAACATATTTCAACAAATGGTTATTTTTATTACTTCATTAACATGTTAAAGATGATATTTTTATCTAGCATAAACATATTTGAACATATGATTCTTTTATTTCAAACTAACATGTTTAAAAAATGACATTTTTATCTAACGAAACATATATTAACATATGGTTCTTTTATTCTAACATAACATGTTAAAAATGACATTTTTATTCTTAACTTAAATGTTAAAGATGACATTTTTATCTAAAAAAATATATTTTAACATATGCTCACTAACATGTTAAAGATGACATGTTTATCTAACGAAACATATTTTAACATATGACTCCTTTTACTCTAACTAACATGTTAAGGATGATATGTTTATCTAACGAAACATATATTAACATATGAATCTTTTTATTCTAACTAATATGTTAAGGATGACATGTTTATCTAATGAAAACATATATTAACATATAAATCTTTTTATTGTAATTTTTATTGTTAAAACATTTTTGATCTTACAATACCTATTATAACATAATGACATTTTGTCTAACAAAGTATATTTTAACATAATTACCTTTTTATCTAACACTACAAATTATAACATAATGACATTTTTGTCTAACAATGGCATATTTTAATAAGACGACATTTTTAATCTAACTATGACATAGTTTTAAAAAATGACATTTTTTTATCTAACAATGACAATTTTAACAAAATGACATTTTTTATCTAACAATGAAAATTTTAACAAAATGACATTTTTGATCTAACAATGACATTTTAACAAAATGACATTTTTGATCTAACAATGACATTTTTTTTTATCTAACACTACATATTATAACATAATGACATTTTTGTCTAACAATGGCATATTTTAACAAGATGACATTTTTAATCTAACTATGACATAATTTAACAAAATGACAATTTTTTTATCTAACAATGACAATTTTAATAAGATGACATTTTTTATCTAACAATGACAATTTAAACAAAATGTTCATTTTTTTTCTAACACTACATATTATAACATAATGACATTTTGCCTAACAATGACATATTTTAACAAGATGACATTTTTAATCTAACTATGACATAATTTAACAAAATGACATTTTTTTAATCTAACAATGACAATTTTAACAAAATGACATTTTTTATCTAACAATAACAATTTTAACAAAATGATCATTTTATTTTCATTAACATGTTAAAAAGGATATTTTTGACACATAAACATTTATTTCAAGACATGTTTATTTTATATGTCGCCTACATATGCTAAAAATCATATTTTTAATTAATAACTATTTTTTTGCATGAAAATTTTCTACCACTCATATATGATTTTCTACAACACATATATGATTTTCTACAATGCATACATATCATTATACAACGCATATATATTTAATACAACATTTATATAATCTATACTATGCAAATATATTTTATACAACGCTTATATAATCTATACTACGCATATACATTTTTTTTCATACAACACTTATATAATTTTATACAACGCTCATATGATTTTATACAATGCATAAATAATTTGTATAAAGCATACCTAAGCCAAAAATTATATCCTTAAGGAACTAATTATTATTTCATCGCATGACAATTTTTGTTATTCCTTACATAAGCTAAAAATCAAATTTTTTATCTAGCTAATATTATTTCGTATCATACACTAGTCAAAAATCACATTTTTAACTTACCAAAAATTATTTCATCTCATAATGATTTTTCTACGTTGTATAAACAATTTTATACATCGAAAGAATATATTTTGTAATCCATTTTCAAGTGAGTTTAGAAATCTCATGTCAATTTTCTACATCACATATATAAGCTAAAAATTATTCCATATCATACATTAGTTAAAAATCACATTTTTAACTTGCTAAAAATTATTTCATAACTAAATAAATTTTTTATTTGCCACTAACAATAATGGTTCTATCTAACAATTAAGTTTCATGCAAATAATTTTCTAGTCCACCCCTTTTCTAAATTGAATTTTGATTTCTCATAACTTATACTTTTGTATTTAAATGCCACGAACACGCATATATCAAGTAAAAATGAAATTTTTAACTTTCTACACATTATATCGCATCATAATGAACTTATATAATTAACCCCAAATCATTATATAATCTTATAAGTTCACTAACTATGACTAATGTTAAACTAGCCCCTTAAGTTTCAGTTTCTCACATACATCAATTAAAAATGATATTTTTTTCACACTACTTAATTATTAACATCATATTGAACTTGTATAATCAATCAATAATGATTATCTAATCCAATCAATTAACTATAGATAGTTAATATAAATCTAGCCTTTTTCAGTGAGTGATTTCTCACCACAATTTTCCACATCGCATAAGTAGTTTTAATTTCATTCCAATTTTTCTACATCGCATAAGTAATTTTTATAAAAAACCATTTTTATTTGAATTTAGAAATCTCACCTTACGTGGATATGATGAAGACAAGTAGCAAACATGAATAACGACCAAGTGACGATCCTTTTTGTTCTTTTGAGAAGAAGTATGCACAAAATTTTAAGAAGAAGAGGATATCATGAGATTTTCAGAGAAGAGGAGGCTCTGATTTTGTTTTTGATTTTAAGATATGAAGATTTGTAGACGTAAAGAAAAGAGAGAAGAAAAAGGGAAAGAAATGGCATTGTTCTTTTGTTACATGAATTTTGAAAGGTATGCATTAGAGAAGCCAGAGGAGATAATAAATACATGATTTATTTCCCTAAGATGTCTCTCTGTATCATGCAAGTTACAAATAAATTACAATGTGGATGACTAAGGCTGATGTGGCAATACTTATTTCTCATTAAAATTCAAACTAAATCACAGAAGAAAATAAAATAAATGGAAAGGAATGAATGCATGATTGATTGCTTGATGGTTATTGTTAGAAAGTTGCTTGACTTTTCAAATTTCAAAATGTAGAATATTAAAAAATAATGAATTTAAGGAACATGTTAAATTAGACAAACACAAATAAGGTAAAGAAAATGGCTAGATATATGCATAGCAACGCTGATAGTTTTACAGGGTTTTTTTTGTCTTTGTTTCTTAATATAAAAAGAGAAGGGAAATATAAATACATAAAGGTGGTTTGTTCTTGAAGAAAATTAATGATGGAAAACAAAAGAGGAAAGGGAAATAAGGGAATGTAAATATAAGGAATGAAAACACACAAATGAAATATGATGTGAAAAATAGAATGAAGGAAAGAGATTAATAGAATAAAGGGTAATAAATTAATTGAATGAAGGCAAGAAATGAACGCATGGTTATTGAAAGAAAATAACTTGCATGAAACGTGAATGGACAATGAAATAAGGCATAATTTATTTTTCTTTGAAAAGAATTAATCGGGAAAACGTTATTTTAAAATTAACGAAAAGTTGCATGAGATAGAAGTGAAAAGGGAAAGAAGAGGAGAAGAAGGAAATATCATGCAATATTTAGGAAAGGAAAAATAAAAATAAAAATGTGTCAATTTTGAAGGAGAGGATTGGGGCAGTATTAACGAAACAACGAAGAGAGGACACTAAAAACAAATGCAGTTATTCACATGTAATCCCATTCCAAATTCTTAAACGTCACATTTTGAACAAATGGGGAAAGAATTAAAGACGATAGACAAAGATATATACATGTATGTATTAGTTAACCTATAAAATATGTTTAAGAAAATAATAAGCATATTTGGGTCATTCCATGATTTCAGGTCGATAGGTTCTTTAGATCGTTCAGGCTCCGCTAGCACATTAATTTCTTTAGTTCGCTTAAGTGTCCAAGGCCGTTACAGTATTTTGAGGTCATTCCTACAATATGGGGCATTCAGGAAGCTTTGGCTCATTTGGGGCATTCATGAAGATTTGACTCATTTGGGGCGTATTGGATCATTGTTGCGTCCTGGCTTGTACGAGCTCTTTTGGCCGATAAACGACCTTAGAGCATTGGGGTCCTTCGCTCTTCAAAAAACTTCTGGTAGGGGGTCCTCTCGGCGTGCCAAGCTATAGCCCACATAATTCTTGGGTCGCTAGCTCTTCAAGTCGCTAGCCCACTAAAAGATTTAGATCGGTCCATCAAGGTTTAAGCCGCTTCATTCTGATTTAACACGATCCAAGTGTACATAGGTCGCCCAGCTTTATGATAGCTCGGGCCGCCATGGTGCATGTGTCTCTAAGCCCGTTCCGCATTTCTTAGCTCGTTTCCATCCTGCCTCGTTTGGCTCTGGTCCGCCCCGCGTATCTAAGCCCGCTCCGATATCATGGCTCATGCCGCAGAAAGATTAAGTCGCTCCGCATTATGTAGATCGCGCCATTGTACTTCAGAAGCTTTTAGCTCGCCCCACGACGTAAAAAGCAGTTCAGGGAAATTACAGAATTGCCACATAGTCTGAAAATCACCTATAAATACCCCCTCGCTTCTTCATTAAGGGGGATGGTTTTCGATGGCCACGAAGTGCTACTGAAATATTTCTTCAACTATTTCAAAGGGTTCTAACACTCATCATCACCTTGAAGTGAAGATCAAATCATCGATTAATCATGATTTCCATCGAATTCATCCAAGAGACCTAAGACTTGAAGATCTATCGTCCAAATTCAATCATCTAGAGAAACCATCCAATTCTTCTCTAATTACACCATATCTGCGCTGGTCTTTCTATTCCTTCATCATTTTTTGGAGAATTTAAATGAGATCTTTAAGTGAGAGAGTGATTGGACTTGTTGTAAGAGTGAAGTTTATCTTGTAATCAACATATTGATAATGGAATCTCTTATGAAAGTGGATGTAGATCCTCATTGGGTCGAACCACTATAAAAACCTTATGTTCTTTCTTTTATACTTTTAGTACATCTTTGATTGCGTCCTCACACTACTTTTCCTTACCGAATTGGTGAAGTGCACTCCATGCACCGATGGTGTTGAAGACAAATTTCGATTTCAACATTTGGTGCCCATCATGGGGCCGATTTAATCTTCTATCCTCTCGCACTCTTACACGAGGATCAAGTCCTTGCTTTAAGAGTCTAAGTCCATCCCACTACGATTTAAGTCAAGTCTTCACCTAAAGCTATGGGTAAACCACGAAGACCACCGAAGAAGATCATGAGTTCGAATGTCGAGCACGATGACAATGCCTCCGACAAAAAGAACACTCCTCCCACCAGCCAATTTGAGTGAGGAGAGATTTCTAAGGCTGGAGAAGTAGTGACGAGGAGGGAGCTTTATGAAGTCGAGGCCGGTTTAGCAAGTCAAATGGACGTTGCAAATAAAGCTATGATGAAGAAGCTTGAAGCAATGTTCGCCGAACAAGCTACTACAACCAAAATCACTCTTGGAACCGCGCGAGCTAAGTCTGTCCAGGTGGGTCACACGGAAGACGTGGGTTCCTCTTCCTCTAGTCCAAATCGAGGTAATTCCATCCAAGAGATCACAGATCCCAACGGTGAAGTAAAACTTCAGACGCGCGACCGCTCTAATAAAGCGACTTCTCGACGAGCGCTCGGTGCCATCAAAGGAGCACTTCCCCAAGATGGAGGCGAAAGGCCATGGATTCCAGGCCATGACCGTTTGCTTAGGAAGACATCCGACAGGGAGGAAGGCGCCCGCTCCATGGCCCGGCTCAACGAAGAAGAACACTTAACGGATGTGGTGCGTAGAATTATGGAAAAGACCCCGAAGAAGCCAAATGATGTTAAAGATTGGGGGTTTGCTCCCATTAAAACCCCACTTACAGAAAGGATAAAGATGGAACCATATCCCAACAAATTCAAACCACTAGCAATCCAAGCCTATAATGGAACAAGTGACCCCAACATATTCCTGTTCAAATACGACCAGCATATGGACTGGGCACGTGCCACTAATGAGTTGAAGTATTTGTACATTCCAACCTATCTCGAAGGCGTGGCATTGCTTTGGTTCACAAAACTACCGCCCAGATCTGTAGATGACTTTGCTACCCTAGCCATGTTATTTCGAGATCAATTCAGGCTCCAAGCAACGAAGGTGCGAGATGTCATGGAATTGAATGAACTTGAGCAAAGGCCAGGGGAACCAATTAGGGCCTTTCTCACTCGCTTCAGTGCTGCCGCTGTTGAGGCTGGCAATTATGAGCCTCGTCTGGCCTTAAAAGGGGCTATAAGAAAAATGATCAAGCTTGGACGGTGGATCAAAAAGAAGAAACCAAGTACACTTGAGGAGTTGTTTAATAAAGCGGAAGAATATATAGGTGTGGATGAAGATCCGGCCTATGCCATGGACATCCTGGAAAGCGGCACTCAACCTGAAAAGAAGAACAATGATGCAGAAAATGGCCAGAAAAACCCCGGGAATCAAAATAGGGGCAATAAAGGGAAAAACAACCAGATTACCAAGAGGTTCCATTTCTATGAAAACTCAAAATTGACTCCGTTGAATGAAACGGTAGAAAACATTTTCATGGCCACCAAAGAGATTGAGGAATACCCAGTCCCAAAGAAGATAAGGGTGAGTGACGTGGCAATCAAATCCGGGAAATTTTGTCGATTTCATAACCAGTCGGGCATAGCACAAATGAGTGTAGGCATCTGATGAGCCTAATCAAGGAACTGATAAGGAAAAACAGACTTCAGTAATACACAAAGAATCCTCAAAATACTCAAGCTCCTGAAAACCAGGGAGTTTTCACCGGACAACCGATGCAAAGTGAGAATGCTGCAAATGTTGTCAAGCCGAAGTTGATCATTAACACCATTTCAGGGGGTCTACACCCAGCCAGAAAGAGTTGGGGGGACATTGTGAAATATGCCAATGAGATGAAGAACCCCCCAAAAGGAAAAGAGCTCATGATTATGTATGAAGGTTTTTCATCAAAAATGCCAAGGTCTCTTTGGGATGACATTGTCTTCAAAGATCGAGACTCAGAAGGTTTGATAAATCCAACTGTGGATTCAATGGTGATAACCATAGGTCTGGGTCCTGCTATCGTCAGAAGGGTTCTAGTTGATAGTGGAGCTTTTGTCAATGTCCTCTTCATTAATGCCTTTCATAGGATGAAGCTCTCCATGGAAGATGTGATGGAATGCCAGAACAAAATCCACAGATTCACAAGGCAGGCCATTCAGCCGATTGGAATCACTAACTTGCTCGTTGAGCTCGAAGAAGGGGAGCAGAAAGCAGCGCAAAAGAAAGATTTTGTTATAATCGATGAGTTGTCTGCTTATAACGCCTTCCTTGGAAGACCAACCCTTGCAGCATTCAGAATAACAATGGCTCTGTGGTGCCTAACGATGAAATTTCCTACTGAAAACGGAGTTGGCGTGGTAAAAGGTGACTAACGGGCAGCAAGAGAATGTTACCTAGCTGAACTTGCGGAGGCGAGGAGGAAAGAAGTGAGAAAGGATGTCGGGCAGCCGCCCCGCATCCCAGAATCTCCCTTATAGCAACTAAGGCGGGGCCCCCACACTGGAGAGCATAGCGGAGTCCAGAAGAAAACCGATCCAAGAGAAACCAGCATGGGGGAAAACATAGCGGCGCTGGCCGAGGACACGACTCCTGTTCTAGTGCACGATAAAGATCTTGACCGAGTCCTCAAGATAGGTTTTCAGTTGGGCCCAAGATTGCGGAATGAGTGTCATTTTTAAAAGCAAACTTAGACGTGTTTGCATGGATGCATTCTGACATGTACGGGATATCACCAGATGTAATCGTCCACAAGTTGAATATTAATCCTAGTTTGACTCGTATGAAACAAAAAAGATGAATGCAAGGACCTGAAAGATCTGTTGCACTAAAGGAAGAAGTTGACAGATTATTTAAAAAACAATTTCATATGAGAATCAATGTATCCTGATTGGGTCTTCAATCCAGTCCTCATCAAAAAATCGAACAGTAAATGGAGAGTGTGCGTAGATTACTCGGATCTTAACAAAGCGTGTCCCAAAGACAGCTTTCCATTACCAAGAATTGACCAGCTAGTTGACGTGACAGCAGGGCACGAGCTCTTGTCTTTTATGGATGCATACTTTGGGTATAATCAAATCATGATGCATAACCAGACGAATAAAATACGAGCTTCATAACCGATAGAGGTTTATATTGCAATAGAGTTATGCCGTTTGGATTGAAGAATGCAGGAGCAACCTATCAGCGCCTGGTAAATTCCATGTTCAGGACCAAAATCGGGAAAACTATGGAGATCTATGTAGATGATATGCTAGTAATCTAGGAAAGCATAGAATCATCTAGAGAATTTAGCTGAGATGTTTCACATCCTTAAAAAGTACGGTATGAAGTTGAATCCACTGAAGTGTTCATTTGTAGTCTCATCGGGGAAATTTCTCGGATTTATAGTTAATGCTAGGGGCATTGAAGCAAACCCTTCACAAGTCACGGCATTACGGAAAATGCGAGCCCCAAGGATGAAGAAAGAGCTTCAAAACCTGAACGGAAAGGTTGCTGCCCTTAATCGTTTCATCTCCAAAGCGACCGATCGGTGCATTCCGCTTTTCGATGCTTTGGAATAGGGGAGGAAAAACTTCCAGTGGACTTCAGAATGCTAAATGGCCTTTAATGAGTTGATTAAACACATGGAGTCACCTTCATTGCTTTCCAAGCCTAGGGATGGAGAAAAGCTTTTCCAATATCTAGCTGTCTCCTCACATGCCTTAAGCGCAACACTCGTTCGAGAGGATGCTAAAGTCCAATGGCCAGTTTATTACATTAGCAAGCGACTCGCCGGAGCAGAGTTAAATTATCCGAAGTTGGAGAAGATTTCATACTGTATGCTCATTGCATCTAAAATGTTGAGACCATATTTCCAATCTCATCCAATTAGAGTCCTCGCCAATCAACCTCTAAGGCAAGTTCTGTATCGCCCAGAGACGTTGGGAAGGTTATTGAAATGGAACATTGAACTCAGCCAATACGACATCACATATTACCCCCGAAGAGCTATTAATGGGCAAGCCTTAGCAGATTTCATCGTGGAATTCACTGACAGGGGAGAGGAGTTTTAAGAACAAGCACAGACAGTCACGAACTGGAAGTTGTACTTCGACGGATCCAGAAATGATTATTACTCAAGGGCCGAAATTGTTTTTGAAACCCCAGATGGTTATTCTCTGTGTTATGCTGAGAGACTGGAATTCTCATTAACAAACAATGAGGCCATATACGAAGCGCTAATAATAGGGTTGAAGTTAGCAAAGGAACTAGGTCTAAAAACTTTGCAAATCTTCAGCGATTCACAACTAGTGGTATGGAAGGTCATAGGAGAATTCCAAACTAAACCCGGAAACCTCCCTTCTTATCTCATCAAAACCATGGAACTTCTCAACAATCTTGACCACTACACTATATCTCACATTCCGAGGGAAGAAAATTCAAAGGCGGACTCTCTTGCCAAGCATGCTAGCTCTTCAGATGCACAGTTGCTGGTTCTTATTCCTATTGAAGTCCTTTCATCTCCTGCTATCGAGGAAGCAGACGTTGATTGAATTATGGAAATAGATGAAGAAACTGTGTCATGGATGACTCCAATGAAGGAATACATCCTTAAGGGAACACTCCCTAAAGAGCCAAAAAAGCGAAGGAAAATATTATGCAAGGCTCCATTATATCTCATTCAAGATGGAAGATTATACAGACAAGGATTTTCTATGCCATTACTTCGATGTGTAACGAAGGTGGAATTGAAAGAAATCTTAGCAGAATTGCATGAAGGAGATCGTGGAGGTCACATAAGCGACCAAACACTAGCCAAGAAAATTATGCGGTACGGCTATTTTTGGCCTGATGTGAACCTAGATGCGATGACTTATGTTAAGAAATATGATAGATGCCAGAGGTTTGCAAAAATTCCAAGAGCACCCCTACTGAATTGACTCAAATGGTTAGTCCCTAATCATTTGCTGTTTGGGGCATAGATTTGATTGGATCGTTACCTACGACCAAATCAAATAGGAAGTATGCAATAGTGGCAGTTGATCATTTCACTAAATGGGTTGAAGCTGAACCACTAGCCACTATTACTTCAAAGAAGGTGATCGATTTTGTCCTGAAGAATATCATTTGCAGATTCGGTGTGCCACAGAAAATAGTCACCGACAATGGAACACAATTCGAGAGTAGAGAGTTTCTATATTTTTGTGCCAGATACCAGATGAAGAAGAGTTTTGCAGATGTTTCCCATCCACAGGCCAATGGGCAAGTTGAAGCAATCAGCAAAATATTAAAGTCGGCTATTAAGAAGAGACTAGAAAAAGCTAAGGGCGCCTAGGTGGACGAACTTCCGCTTGCACTATGGGCGTACCGTACCTCTCATAAAACTGCAAAAAGAAATACTACGTTCTCACTTGCGTTCGGATCTGAAGCTATGATTCCAGAGGAGCTTGAGGTTCCGACTCATAGAAGAATCCACTTTTACCAAAAAGAGAATGAGAAACTGCAGCTCGAAGCGCTTGATTTTTTCGAGGAAAAGAGAAGAGAAGCGGAACGCAGAGTCCTAGCACATCAGAGAAGAATAGCTCGTCATTTCAATGCAAGAGTAAAACACAGAACCTTCCAAGTTGGGGACCTTGTCCTGGAGAGGATCATGACAGGAACTGGGGTATTTGAACCCAACTGGGAGGGGCCCTATGTGATTAGCCAGAAATTCTCTGTTGGATTTTTGAATTAAGAACGATGGATGGGTTCCAACTTCCGAGAGCATGGAATGCCATACACCTCCATCACTAATTCATTTAATAATTCCTTCATGTGATTTGAAAAAGTTGTAAATATTATGCATTGCAAATACCATGCAATATAATTTCAAGATTTGTACATGCTAGAGAAAGAAATTACTTTACTTGCCTAAATCGTATGGTTTGCAAACAATTTGCTAAAATTCGATTTTGATCGCAGGTCCATTAAGAGAGCATTAACGCATTTTCAACTTGATAAAACCGGGTGGTAGCCAAAGCACACCCAGGTTGGGATAGCTCGAACACCCATTGCTTAGTGCTTAAAATATCATTGATGTATAGCATACGAGTGCAAGAAAACAACACCAGGGATTGAATAGTTAAACAGCATGGCACTCAAAGCTACAAGTAAAATTGCCAACTTCACCAAAGGGGCACCTTCTTAACTGCAAGGTCATTGGCCCTAGTTCTAACAAATCGAAGCAAATCCGGATGAATGAACTAGCATATGCCCCGTGAAGTAATGCAACCTAAAACCAAAGACTTCCCCGAGAGGCACCTGGTTCATCGCCGATGCCATTCATACATGGCTGGATAGCTATACAAACACCGGGTTTTGAAAGCAAAGACCTCCCAGAGGGATACTTGGTTCATCGACGATGCCATTCATACATGGCTGGATAGCGATACAAACACCGGGTTTTAAAGACAAAGACCTCCCCAAGGGATACCTGGTTAATCACCGATGCGATTCATAAATGGCTGGATAGCGATACAAACACCGGGTTTTAAAACTAAAGACCTCCCCGAGGGGCACCTGGTTCATCGTCGACGCCATTTATACTTGGCTGGATTGCGATACAAACACCGGGTTTTAAAACCAAAGATCTCCCCGAGGGGCATCCAGTTAATCGTCAGCGCCATGATTACATGGACCGATTACCACAAACACTGGGTTTTTAAACCAAAGACCTCCTCGAGGGGCACCCATTTGATCATCAGCGCCATGGTTACATGGACCAATTACGACAAACATTGGGCTTTTAAACCAAAGATCTCCCCAATGGGCATCCATTCGATCGTCAGTACCATGATTACATGGTCCAAGTATGGAAAACACTGGACTTATAAACCTATGACCTCCTAGAGGGGCACTCAGTTCATCGTCGGTGCCATTAATACATGGCTGGATAACGATATAAACACTGAGTCTAAAAGACCTCTTGCGAGGCCTCTGATCAAATGCTAAATCTTTCAAATTCAGCAATTGATTCTGGGTCTTCCAAACCTAGTTACTGATGGTTTTCAAAAGACTCCTACTGGGGAATCCGATCGTATGCCGGGTCTTCCAAATTCAGTTAGTGACGGGCCAAAAGACCTCCTCGGAGGCGCTCTACAAATTCTACAAGTAGCTGAATTGTTCAGTCACAACGAATAACGGGTTCACAAATACCTCTTTAGAGGAACGATATAAGGTCTCTCAAGCAGAGGCACAAAAACGGAAATACATCTCTGAGAAAAGATGAAAAATCGACCAACCATATTGGAAACTTTTAGCCATGGTCAAGTCAAGGAATTTTAACGGTAAAACTGGCTAAGTAAACCCAATTAACAATGATTTGTGGCTACAATACAAACCCAGTTTACAAAAAGTGCCATGAAGGTATAAACATTGCAAAACAAAAAGACTTGTGAAATATAGAATTCGCTATGTAAATATGAAAAGAAAATAGGTGTGAAAGTGAAACAGAAAGCCCGATCAGGAAGCGTAGGGTATACACATCCAAAAACCACTTCATCCATGAAGCAGGACAACACAAAGTCAAGTACATGAGTAAGAGTCATAAGCGAGCACTGGTACTCGCATAAAACAATCTAGCCTAGTAATTTACATACATAAAATTACGAACCAAAAAGTAGAATGAAAAAGTCGAGGTTTCTGCCTATCACAAAGTCACTTGCTAAGCGGAATGAGAGGAAGGCGGTCCCATCTTCCCCTCCTGGCCCAAGAGTTCAGCGATGAGCCTGTCTCTAGACTTCAAAGCAAGAATAAGCATGGTCTTATCGTCCTCCAAAATAGAAATTCGTTCAAGATGCTCCTTGTTTAATCTTTGTAGGTCACATGCAAGCATATTCCAACCGGTCATCTTCTTCGCAGTATAATTCTCGATAAAATTGGTGTGCTTTTCAAACTAGTCCCTTGTAACACCCCGTATTTTCTGAGAATATGAAAAAAATGGTTAATTATGAAGAAGTGATTAAGCCTTGAAGTTTGTATGCATATGAGAGAAATATATATATAGATATATATATAAATTAAATAAATAAACATGTAAAAAAAGGTTCAAAACAGCGAATTGGGAGGGGGAATAACCGAACCGGCCCATTTTTGAGGTCGACCCGAGCCTTGCTAGGTCGACTAGGGGTTAATCCAGGGTGTTTGGCTGTCATCCCGTGGGCCGATTCGCTCAAATGCAGAATTTGCATTTGAATGGTTCTCATGATTCAGGGTTAATCTAATGGTCCTAAATAACTTCCTACACCTATATATACATCCCTAACCTAAACCAAAATTCATATACAATTCTCTAGCCTCCATTGTTCTCTTCCTCTCTAAAAATAAATAAATCAATGGCGTCTCTACTCTGCTGAAACCTAAGCTAGGACTTGTGCTTCTTCTTCCTCCAATTCTGATTAGGATTAAAAGAGAACAGCTACAACACCTTTTTCTTTAATCCAATCAAGGCAAGTGCAGTTATTTTCCGATATAAACTTTAATCATAATTGTGACATGATTGTAAATCTAAATTTGAGATTGTGTATGTTCTGTTGCATCTATTTTATTCTGTATCTCTTCTTCTTTCTGTTCTATAGCCAGGCTTCTACGAGCCTGCGCCAATCTCCTAAGAGATTAACATACGCTAAAATATTTGGGACAATAAAATGAATAATGCATGAAATGGGCATGACCGATATGTGATTGATTTAAGGAAAGAACATAGGTTGAACTTGGAACTTAGGACATAAATCTAAGGCATATAATTGAACCTATGACTTGAGTTTGTGGCATAAAGAATATTGAACATACGACTTGAGAAGTTGGTTAATCTGTGACTGATTTAAGAAAAAGGACATAGGTTGTAAACTAGATTTAGATCTATGCATATTCTGTGAATTGGAAGAAGAGGAACCATGGTATGTTAACATATGATTTGAGGACATGACATAGAAAGGTATATAATTAGACATAAATATAGACTGTATTGACTTGAGATAAGGAGAATATGGTTTAGGTATAAAGATTTACATTAAAGTAGGAATCTATCAAATGTGAATAATACCTAAGTAGGAGACTTTTGTCAATAGCTATATTTGGTATAATTTATATGTGAATCTTTTGTACTAGGCAAGTTGAACTAAATTGGGACATGTAAATTATGACCATAATCTGTGACATGCAAATTTAATGCAAACATGGGGTATATGATCATATTGTGAATCATGACTATTATTTATGCATGTGAATTTAGGCAAGATTTATAATTAGGCAAGATATGTTTGTGAAACTTTAAGGAATGATTAAATCTGTTATATTTGCGTAATTTGCTAGTTCTGTTATATTGCCAATCTGCTAGTTCTGTTATATTGCTTAATCTACTAGTTCTGCCCTACTGCCTAGTCTGCTAGATCTGTTCATCTGCCAAATCTGTCGTCTGCTAAGTCTGTTGAAAATGCCAAAACTGCTAAACTAAATCTGTTGAGATGCCTAATCTGTTATCTGCTAAATCTGCTAGTTTGCTTAATCTGCTAAATCCATTAATCGCCTAAATCTGTTATCTGCTATGTCTGTTAAGTTGATATATTCAGCCTATTATTAACATAATCTGAATTAGCTATGAATAATTGACATGTATAGTAGGCGTGGGCACAAATGGTAAATTATTAATTAATTGGCCGCAAAGATAAACATGGCTAACTCGAGGTTAGAATGAGTTTGCAGCGTAATTCTGCCCGAAACCGCCCGGCATATCCAGTGGCCGCAAACAATAGGTTCTAATGTGAGAAGTTAGTCATAACGTGCTTGAAACCCGAGGTAAGACTCAGTTTGCGGCAGAAACCTGCCCGGAACCAACCGGCCTAACCAGTAGCCGCAAACTGTCAGTCTAATGTGAGAGGTCTGGGCATTAATATTTAATTAATGAAAATCTGAGATAAATATAATGTGTTTGGCGGATAGGGTTAAACCCAATAGCCTGATGAATTTAATAAACCCGTTTTGTGAATCCGTAGACCGAATACAAAGTTAGATAATCTGTAACCAATTAATCTGTAAGCCTGTTGATCCGAACATCTGATCGGTTAGTCTGAAAACCTGTTAACTTGATTGTCTGATCTGTGAACTAGTTAATCTAAATTTTGTATGTCTGAAACTTGCAAACAAGTAAATCTGAAATCTGTTAGTCTGGGGACACAAGGTTAGGAGGGGAATTACTTGTGTCATCTGTTGTTTGGGACCCATATTAGTCAGTAACCCTTTCTGGTATCAAAACTTTGACCCAACAGTAGGTAGGGTCCGGGCACGCTTACCGAACTAATTATAAGCGGTTCATTCTGATAATGGCAAGGGGTGTTGATGGTGCGTTCCAACAGGGTCATGTGCGTGCATGGATCCCAGTCTGCCTCTGAGGATGTAAGACGCCGTGACATCTGTAAATAGGTCTGTGCCAATTGGTTGTCACTTTAGGGAGTGATACACCCTACTGTGGGGCCGACACAGGATATTTAAGTATTAGGGAGCCGATCGCTTGGGGTAGGGTTTTAGGGTACACTTAGTTCTGTCTGTTTCTGTTGGTACCGTCTGTTTCTGTTGGGTGGTAACACCTGTCTGTTTCTGCGTGGTACCATCTGTTCGGGTGGTAAAGGCCCATTACTAGTGTACACCTAATTCTACATTCTGTTTCCGTAGGGATTAATCTGTTTCTGCTTCTGTCTGTTTCTGATCGGGTAGTAAAGGCCCATTATTAGCTTCCTGTTTCTGTTAAATTGTTCTGTACCCGTTTCTGTTTCAGTTTAGACATTAGGGTGACACCTAATTCTGTTATACTAGTATTAGTGCAGAGAAGTGTAAAATAATAGCTTATATCATTCTGTTCTTCTGTTATATCTGTTACACCTGTTACAGTTATCTCTCATCCAGTTTTATTTTCATGTCATGTTATTATTATCTGTTCATAACTGAAAATCACTGGACTTGCCAGACTTTTTGTCTGACCCTTGTTGTTTCGCTTCCTTTCTTCCGTTCCCCCCCCAGGTTATCCAAGGAGGGAATACTTTAGCTTGATCCGGATTTCTTCTGCTTGAAGTGCTTAAAGTATGGCTTGGCTCTGTATAGCTTCCGTTCTATGGGGATTATGATTTTAAAACTATGCATTCTGAAGGCTTTTGTACAAGACTGATATTTTGTACTTGAATTCTGAAAATGTGATTTGAAAGGATGTAACCAAGTTTACTTCGGTTTCTGTTGAAATAAAGTTATAATTTTTTTTCAAGTACTATTTTATCTGTCTTGTAAGTTTCTGTTCTGTTTACTAAAATGCTCCACCAAAGTTAAGGCATTTCCTTTGTGAGTGACCTTAACGGAGGTGGGGTGTTACATCCCTGGTATTGTCGAGTTGAGTAAGTGCGCTATGGTGAACAACATCTATGTCATCGGGAATGGTTTTCTGGTCAAATGGGTAAATGTCCGCCTCGACATGCGCCCTCTGCAAACACCACTCTTTGTATCGACTAGCAAGTTCAGGGTGGCATGGTCCAGGAGAGTAACGAGGTCTATCCACGATAATTCTGAGATCGTCTAGAGTTGGAGCATTACAAGCGAGAGGGTTAGATGAGGAGTAAGCATCAGCTGGAGATGACTCATTCGATTTGCGGCGCTTTCTGGAATCATCTTCTTTTAAAGGACCTTTCATTTTGTTGTGACCGGTAGACATCCTGCATAAGCAACCACATTTGTAAGTAAAAGAAAAGGGAAAGGGAGCATATACAAAATGTTCAATGAGATCAAGATTTTAGATCGTTAAAGCCAATCAGTATTTTGGGTCGTTAGGATCAGTCATAGCTTTGGGTCGTTCTAAACTTCTTTAAGCTCTGAGTGGTTCTGTTGAAATTTAAGGTCACCAGAATATGTCAATACTTTGGGATTAATAAGTTATGAAAAACCAGAGGTAGAAAACTGGAAATGACCCAAAAATGAAGACCAAAATAATGACCTAAGACCTTGAGTTGTTGTAGCGGCCTAAAGTAGGGATGCGGATTAAAACCCAAAACTGGTAGTAATGACCTAATCCAAGATGGGCTATTACGTGACTACAATCTGAAACAAAAATCAGCTAAGATGGAAAGACATGGTGACACAAAATAAGATCGCTAATAAGCAAGGTTGTCATGTCATTCAGCAAAAAGAAAAAAACACATGATTGAATCATAAGAGTTCATGCATGGAAAATAAACCAAAACTATCACCAATAAGTAAGTTTGAAGCCACAAAGAGGGACCATTACAGGTGACGTTATTATCACCAAACGAATGACGAAATCGCAACGAATGACAAATGCACAAAATTCAAAAGCATCAAGTTCAATTCAAAATGTATGAGCAGCAAGGAGAAGATTTAGAGTCAAACCTGATTCTTGGTGTTGAAGAGTTGTAGATTTGATTGGAAGTTAGTAGGACTTTTGTAACAACCCGTAAAATCTGGGCCAGTTTAAAATTTTTATTTTGGCAATTATAGCGAATTTTGAATATTTAAAATGAATTATTTTAAATAATAATGATGAGAAATTTATTTTGAATAGAATTAGAACGTATATTATATAGATCGTCGTTAGAATATAAAAATTTATTTATAATTATATAAAAGGAATTGAAAATGGCGCGGTAGTTCGATAATTCGATTTCAAACTTCAATTGAATGTACCGGGTGCAAAATAAACCGGATTTTAGTGAAACCAAAAATATTTGAATCTAATTAATGGTATCTTTCCAACGAATCCGAAAAATCAAAATTTCATAGCGGGAATCAAAATATATGCCCAGTTGAAAATTCTGAATAGTCATTATGGAATTCAGGCCCTTAAAAATAGCCATTTTGCAAACGACCTCGGATTTCGACGAAACCACTTTTGTTGGATCCGTGATGTCAAATTATTGCTAGGTTTCAAATTTCGTAATTTTTCGAATCAATATGTGTGTGTGGCAAAGGAAAACGTGTTTGACCAGTTTTAGTTGATTTTAATCGACTGGAAAATGGTCATTTTTCAAACGATCTCAGAATTCGACGAAACTAGTTTTGTTAGGACCGTATCATCAATACGAAGCTAGAAAATATTTTTTAGGAATTTTTCGAGTTAGTATGGGTATGTGACCCCAGTAAATTGAAATACGCGTTCAAATACAATGTATATTGTTATATTTTGATTTTAATGAAAACTGATCGAAACAGTCGAATCAGCTTGTGATACATATCCAATTGTGTTCGGAATGGGGGTAATTAGCTATGGACGACAGGCGGTGAGTCTCGTTTCGAGGTCAAAATAAAAAGTACCTTTTTGAAATTAAAAATAAATAAAATATTATATATAGTCAAACTTCCTTGGGTCAAACCCTAGTTTTATTCGTTCTCGGTCAAACCTTATTACCGCCGCTCTACCCCAATTAAACGGCGAAAGCACTCCAAATTTTCTTCTGATTTTTTTCTCCTAATCCACAAAATAATTTCGCAAGTTTCTAAAATGAAATCATAGAAGAAGTTTTGATCTTCATATCAACACGGTGGAGATCGATCTTCAATTGAAGTACGGCTCGGATTTCATGCTCGAACTGGTGCGGTTTGAAGGCGATTTTATCACGCCTGGAAGTTTCGAGTTGACCGCCGCGCCAGGTGGTGGGAGGCACTGCCCAGCTCTTCGCGGTGGTGGTCCCTGATCGTCGTCCGATGGCTAAAGGGGAGGAGCGCTGGCAAACTTCGACAGTGACGTTTTAAACGTGAAATCTGAAGGTATAAACAGTGAGCTTTGTTTGTTTGTTTTTATTTATTTATTTTTAAAATTGGATATGAATAACTTTGGAAAGAAGAAAAATATACATATAAGCATTGTTTTTAAATTTCAATATATATATAAGAACATATTTTTGAAAATATAGAAAGAACATATGTTTGTAAATATAAAATATACTTTGCTTTTGTAAATATAGAAAGAACATATGTTTGTAAATATAAAATATACTTTGCGTTTGTAAATATAAAATATACTTTGCTTTTGTAAATATAAAATATACTTTGCGTTTGTAAATATAAAATATACTTTGCTTTTGTAAATATAAAATATACTTTGCGTTTGTAAATATAAAATATACTTTGCTTTTGTAAATATAAAATATACTTTGCTTTTGTAAATATAAAATATACTTTGAACATGAAAATAAGAATAAAAATATGATTTTTATTTATACAATAGCAGAATAAAAATATGACTTTTATTTATACAATAGCAGAATAAAAATATGACTTTTATTTATACAATAGCAGAATAAAAATGTGACTTTTATAGTGATGAAATAAAAATATAATCTTTATATTTGAAAAGGCGAAATCTTTATATAGAGAAGAGCGAGATAAAAATAGAATTTATATCTATATAGTAGCGATGTAAAAATAGAATTTTTATCTATATGGAGCAATTATAAAAATATGATTTTTATATACATAGCAACAATATAAAAATGTGATTTTTATATATGTAGTGGCTACGGGCAACGAAAGTGACAAAAGGCGAGAACAGTGAAGATTTCCTACATTAGAAGAGTTGTGGCGTTGGATTAGCTAGTTGGTGAGAACTTCTCACTTTAAATTTTCTTTTCTAGTTAAAAATATATACTAGGATGCAGATGGTGCTTAGCAGCACCCGACACCCGTCATCCACAGACCATGGATGGCTTGTATGTTTGATTATTTGTTGTGATGAAAATTGATTGTGTAACGTGAAATAAAATATTTATATAGTTAAAAATATTTTATCATTAAAAATATTATTTTTAATGTGTGTATGTGGATAAAAATGTGTGTTTGTTGATGTGAAACCCCACACGGGTGTTGGGATGATATTTGGCGTACATTAATCACCATTATTTAATTTTATGTCGATTGATTGGTCGACAGACTGTGTAAGCATTGATTATATATATTTAATGCTTATGCAGTTGTGTGGTGCACTTTGGATGATGGTTAATTATTTATGGTTTTTATTATATACATGTGTTGTATGGAATCCATATAATTAACATTATATGGTAATTGATTGGGCCTCATTCCAATTGGGAAAATAAAGAATATTATAAAATATAGTCACATGTGGACAATACTCATTTGTTGAGATTAGTCATGTGTTGAAAGAAATATAGATTCATGTGTTGAATAGAATAAATATTCATTTGTTGAAAAGAATAACGAAGTTATTGAAAAATATAAAGCCGTGATGATTAGAGATACGCTATTTTGACGCGAACGATATTTATATCGACTATATTCGTTTTTAAAATGAATATTTAGAAAGAGATATAGAAAATGAATTGAATAGAATAGAAATTGAATTCGAATTGAATAGCATAGAAATTGAATTCGAATTGAATAAAATAGAAATTGAATTCGAATTGAATAAAATAGAAATTGAATTTGAATTGAATAAAATAGAAATTGAAGTCGAATTGAATAGAATAGAAATTAAATTCGAATTGAATAAAATAAAAATTAAATTCGAATTGAATAAAATAGAAATTGAATTCGAATTGAATAGAATAGTAATTGAAATCGAATTGAATAAAATAGAAATTGAATTTGAATTGAATAGAATAGAAATTGAATTCGAATTGAATAGAATAGAAATTGAATTCGAATTGAATAGAATAGAAATTGAATTGAATAGAATAGAAATTGAATTCAAATTGAATAGAATAGAAATTGAATTCGAATTGAATAGAATAGAAATTGGAATCGAATTGAATAGAATAGAAATCGAATTTGAATTGAATTGAAATGAATTTAAAACGAACTTATAAGAAAAAATTAAACTTTGATTTGAAATTGAAAAGTAATTTGAAATTATTTTTGAAACGAATTTAAACGATTTATGAAATTCTTTTTAAATAGAAATCGATGAAGTATATATTATATATAACATATATATAATATAATGGCCTGAATAGAACGCGCCGCACCGCGGCAGTTCGCGAATTTCGACCATTAACTTCGAACGGACGTTACGAGAGATTCGACCGTCGGATTCTCCTGAAACCAGAACCGTTGGGTTCATATCGAAAAGAGCTTTCCAATGAATATTAGAAATTTGAAATCTAACGGTTGGATTTGGAATTATGTCCAAATCAAATTTGGAAAAGGTTGCTGTAAGTGCAGTTCGATGGCCGTAGGTGGAAATCGACTGTACGGGCCTTGATAAAATAATTAAAAATATCTACAATTTGTGTAAAATCAAAAGAAATGATTTGGGAAAAACTGGGATGAAAAACTCCGTATTTGAAAAGATAAAAATAAATTTTTATCAAAATGAACTAGTTTTGAACTAGAATTAAAATCAATTTATTTTTGAAATAAATAAATTGAATGTGAAATGGGTTTTAACTAACCAGAATTTCTAATATATTTAATTGGAATTGAAATAGAATGTGATTGGGTTTATCGTGGACTGTGTTTTAAATGACATTAGTTCTTTAACCCAGTAAAAGGAGTTTTAATGAATCTTTAATTAGATTGAAATATGAATTGATAATTTAAATTATCAAAATTTGGAAATGATCGAAAAGGGGAGTATCACCAGTTTTACTCCTAGAGATAGTTAAATCTTTAATTAGATTTGAACGTGAAATGGTAATTATATTTACCGTTAACACCGTGGTGTTTGTTATGGGGTAATAACTGTTTTGCTCCAAGGGATGAATAGGTTAGGATTGGGAAATAAAATAAATAATTACTTCGGTGTGGTTCACTAATCTCGACTAGTTTGGAAAACCATAATCTGGTTTGAAATGACATCCAAAGGAGGATTAAAGAATAAATTTAAAAGAATTTATCTTTGATAAAATTAATGGGAATATTTCCCTAGGAGTGTGAATATCTGAATAAAAGAATATTCTGAATTGGAATGAGGCGTATATTGTGTTTTAAAGCACTTGTTGATTAAGATACGCGAATTATTCAGAAAGTCCGGGTATAACCCATTCTGAATAACTGATTCGACGATGAGTCGAAGAGGTTGAAGACGGTGCAAGACCGACGATCTTCACATCGAATGGATGGGTGCTACTGATGCTCATAATGGGAGTAGCTACCTTGAAGGGGGCTAAAGTAGTAGCCGTCCAGACGTGCTTGGAGGTCGACGGATTTGCGAGGAAAGTGCCTCCGGCTTCGTTTAGACCTAAAACGGACTTGTAAATGGATGGTGTGTCTGACATTGTATTCCTTTATATTGTATTCGTTGATCTCTGCTAAATATATATCTATTTGGCGGCGGAGAATTTATTCTCTTGCTTAACGCCCTTCTCTGAGACATACGAGCTCAAAGGTTATATACTGGCAGAAATCATTTGTACGATATGGACTGATAGTGTGGCATGCTGAGATGCAGTGATCCAGACTTTTGTTAAAAAGCAAAGTTTGGTGGATGATGATCAAAGGGCAGCTTTAAAATAGCACGGCTTTGTGTATAGCGTTGATTCGCGAGCCTCACACCCCGGTATGGTGGTAAACTGATGGTTTGATCAGTATGCTTTTTAGTGGATGGGCACCTTAGTGGTGTCGTGGATTCGGTCGACCGAGATTGAGCTTAGTGCTCAGAGGGCTAGGGTAAGCAGTGTTTTCTCTCGCCGAGACGTAAGCCACAGTGATACTCGATTTCCCAAAAGTGCGGACGTGCATTACAGGGTTTTCTCTAGCTGAGACGTAAGCCGTTGAGATGGCACTACGCGATCGATCTTTCGAATCAGCAGCCACCATGATGGAAATTCAATTTCCAGATATGACATTTTGCGGTTTTGATTGTAGAGCCTAGTATTGCCGACATGATATATGGTACCCATGCCATCTATGATTGACACATTTATATTTGAAGTTGTTTTCTTCACTTATAGTAATAATATAAGATGAAATTTCGCGTATTAAGCATATTTGGCTATTATAAGAGAAGACCCTATCCTCCGGCTTGCGTTGCATTGTGTGATGGGATCTGGGTCTTATAATAGCTTCATTGTTCTTTATCTAGCATTGCGCTGTTTGTTTTATGCACTGGTATTCTTGGGAGGAAACCCGTTCCGTGTCATACGGCATGTCCCTTGATTTACCTAACTTTAAAAACAAAGATTAATAACTGTTTTAGTTCTCACACCAGTCACATGACTGACCTGGAGTTTATTGTGTTAACCTAAACTCTGGGTGCCCCTATTTTCCACACGGGCAGTTAGTAGTTTTGGTTTTGCAGATTTATATTCACAGGATCCTGATTTACAGCTGGAACGATATCCGGAAAGCTCTGTATCCGTATATCTCTTCTAGTTGTGTTTTGTATTGTTTTTCCGCTGCGATGTATTTAAATGTAATTTAAATCTCTGATATTTTTCTATGTAATATTAATTCATACTCTGTATATTCTTGTATTCTGATGGAATTGTTGTAATATACAATGAAATGTTCTTCTGTCTGCGTTCTATTTTGTCGTTTTCTCAAAACAATCAGGCATTTCGAAAAGTCTAGATCGGTTTAGCGACTGATTCGGATCGAGAGAAATTCCTTGTTGTCACAGTTGGTATCAGAGCTCTGGTTTACAGAGCTAGAGAACAAGACACATTAGAACCAAACGAAAGAACCCATCAGATATTGGATTAGTAATATCCAATTAGAATGACTCGTTAGAGACAGGATCAGTAGTATCCTAGAACGAGTGTGAAGAGTATAATTTTTCAAATGAAATCAATTTTGTTTTGAGAGTTAAATTCAAGTATACGTATTTGAATATTTATTTATTTTGAATTTGGACTATCTAGTATATAAAGATTTTGCATATACGCGTCATGAATGTATATTCGAAGTTTTAATATACTGGATAGATATAGAATCACATACTAGTCGCCCTGGGATGGTTCTGATGATCGCTATATAGTACGTACATCATCAGAATTTATATTCGAGTTTCGAAAGTGTGATATCTATATATTTCCATTAGGCCGATGTGAGAACCGAAACTATATAGATTTATTGTTGTGATTTGGCATCAAAAACATGACTTTCGGTATATGTAGTAAAATTATGAATTTGAAACGTTAATCCACTAATTGATTGATGGTTGTGTTGTTTGTTTATTTGTTTAATAATTTTGAACCATTACGCCTAATTGAATCAAATATTGAACTGTATTGAAAATTAGTTGCAAATGCTTGCATATACATGTACTTACATGGAACAGGTCATTGCAAAGAGGCTAGAGCAGAAGAATAAATTTGTTTGCCCGATAAATAGGTACATGTTTATCATAATTTACTGTTTTGTTTGGGTGATGATGATTTTATGAGCCGATTGACTAGCCGCTCGGCTTTTTCTTTTTCTTTTTGAGATCAGAGGGCCTGTATGGCAATTTCGGGATTTTCCCGGTGCTCCTGGTGCAGGGGAGGTTATGGCGAAATTTTTCGAAAATTTAGTGTGTTAGCCAAATTTTTGAAAAATTTGAAAAGTTCTTAGAAACTGAAAAGTTGAAGAACTTAAGCCGTAGCGAAAATAATGAAAGTTGAGTTGGTTTTTAAAACTACTTTCGGCTTCGTTCCTTTTCGGGGACGAAAAGTTTTAAGTGGGGGAGATTGTAACAACCCGTAAAATCTGGGTCAGTTTAAAATTTTTATTTTGGCAATTATAGCGAATTTTGAATATTTAAAATGAATTATTTTAAATAATAATGACGAGAAATTTATTTTGAATAGAATTAGAACGTATATTATATAGATCGTCGTTAGAATATAAATATTTATTTATAATTATATAAAAGGAATTGAAAATGGCGTGGTAGTTCGATAATTCGATTTCAAACTTCAATTGAATGTACCGGGTGCAAAATAAACCGGATTTTAGTGAAACCAAAAATATTTGAATCTAATGGATGGTATCTTTCCAATGAATCCGACAAATCAAAATTTCATAGCGGGAATCAAAAGATTTGTCCAGTTGAAAATTTTGAATAGTCGCTATGGAATTCAGGCCCTTAAAAATAGCCATTTTGCAAATGACCTCGGATTTCGACGAAACCACTTTTGTTGGATCCGTGATGTCAAATTATTGTTAGGTTTCAAATTTTGTAATTTTTCCAATCAATATGTGAGCGTGGCAAAGGAAAACGTGTTTGAACAGTTTCAGTTGATTTTAATCGACTGGAAAATGGCCATTTTTCAAACGATCTCAGAATTCGACGAAACTAGTTTTGTTAGGACCGTATCGTCAATACAAAGCTAGAAAATATTTTTCAGGAATTTTTCGAGTTAGTATGTGACCCCAGTAAATTGAAATACGCGTTCAAATTCAATATATAGTGTTATATTTTGATTTTAACGAAAATTGATCAAAACAGTCGAATCAGCTTGTGATACATATCCCATTGTGTTCGGAATGGGGGTAATTAGCTATGGACGACAGGCGATGAGTCTCGTTTCGAGGTCAAAATAAAAAGTACCTTTTTGAAATTAAAAATAAATAAAATATTATATATATTCAAACTTCCTTGGGTCAAACCCTAGTTTTAATCATTCTCAGTCAAACCTTATTACCGCCGCTCTACCCCAATTAAATGGCGAAAGCGCTCCAAATTTTCTTCTGATTTTTTTCTCCTAATCCACAAGACAATTTTGAAAGTTTCTAAAATGAAATCATAGAAGAAGTTTTGATCTTCATATCAACACGGTGGAGATCGATCTTCAATTGAAGTACGGCTCGGATTTCTTGCTCGAACTGGTGCGGGTTGAAGGCGATTTTAGCACGCCTGGAAGTTTGGAGTTGACCGCAGCGCCAGGTGGTGGGAGGCGCTGCCCAACTCTTCGCGGTGGTGGTCCCTGATCGCCGTCCGATGGCTCAAGGGGAGGAGCGCTGGCGAACTTCGACGGTGAAGTTTTAAACGTGAAATCTGAAGGTATAAACAGTGAGTTTTGTTTGTTTTTATTTATTTATTTATTTATTTATAATTTAGGCAATTAGATTAATTAAAATTGGATATGAATAACTTTGGAAAGAAGAAAAATATATATAAGCATTGTTTTTAAATTTCAATATATATATATAAGAACATATTTTTGAAAATATAGAAATAACATATGGTTGTAAATATAAAATATACTTTGCGTTTGTAAATATAGAAAGAACATATGTTTGTAAATATAAAATATACTTTGCGTTTGTAAATATAAAATATACTTTGCTTTTGTAAATATAAAATATACTTTGCGTTTGTAAATATAAAATATACTTTGCTTTTGTAAATATAAAATATACTTTGCGTTTGTAAATATAAAATATACTTTGCTTTTGTAAATATAAAATATACTTTGCTTTTGTAAATATAAAATATACTTTGCTTTTGTAAATATAAAATATACTTTGAACATGAAAATAAGAATAAAAATATGATTTTTATTTATAAAATAGCAGAATAAAAATATGACTTTTATTTATACAATAGCAGAATAAAAATATGACTTTTATTTATACAATAGCAGAATAAAAATGTGACTTTTATAGTGATGAAATAAAAATATAATCTTTATATTTGAAAAGGCGAAATCTTTATACAGAGAATAGCGTGATAAAAATTGAATTTATATCTATATAGTAGCGATGTAAAAATAGAATTTTTATCCATATGGATTAATTATAAAAATATGATTTTTATATACATAGCAACAATATAAAAATGTGATTTTTATATATGTAGTGGCTACGGGCAACGAAAGTGACAAAAGGCGAGAATAGTGAAGATTTCCTACATTAGAAGAGTCGTGGCGTTGGATTAGCTAGTTGGTGAGAACTTCTCACTTTAAAATTTCTTTTCTAGTTAAAAATATATACTAGGATGCAGACGGTGCTTAGCAGCACCCGACACCCGTCATCCACAGACCATGGATGGCTTGTATGTTTGAATATTTGTTGTGATGAAAATTGATTGTGTGACGTAAAGTAAAATATTTATATAGTTAAAAATATTTGATCGTTAAAAATATTATTTTTAACGTGTGTATGTGGATAAAAATGTGTGTTTGTTGATGTGAAACCCCACACGGGTGTTGGGATGATGTTTGGCGTACATTAATCCCAATTATTTAATTTTATGTCGATCGATTGGTCGACAGACTGTGTAAGCATTGATTATATATATTTAATGCTTATGAAGTTGTGTGGTGCACTTTGGATGATGGTTAATTATTTATGGTTGTTATTATATACATGTGTTGTATGGAATCCATATAATTAACATTATATGGTAATTGATTGGGCCTCATTCCAATTGGGAAAATAAAGAATATTATAAAATATAGTCACATGTGGACAGTACTCATTTGTTGAGATTAGTCATGTGTTGAAAGAAATATAGATTCATGTGTTGAATAGAATAAATATTCATTTGTTGAAAAGAATAACGAAGTTATTGAAAAATATAAAGCCGTGTTGATTAGAGATGCGCTATTTTGACGCTAACGATATTTATATCGATTATATTCGTTTTTAAAATGAATATTTAGAAAGAGATATAGAAAATGAATAAAATAGAAATTGAATTCGAATTGAATAGAATAGAAATTGAATTCGAATTGAATAAAATTTGAAATTGAATTCGAATTGAATAAAATAGAAATTGAATTCGAATTGAATAAAATAGAAATTGAAGTCGAATTGAATAGAATAGAAATTGAATTCGAATTGAGTAAAATAGAAATTGAATTCGAATTGAATAGAATAGAAATTGAATTCGAATTGAATAAAATATAAATTGAATTCGAATCGAATAAAATAGAAATTGAAGTCGAATTGAATAGAATAGAAATTGAATTCGAATTGAATAGAATAGAAATTGAATTCGAATTGAATAGAATAGAAATTGAATTCGAATTGAATAGAATAGAAATTGAATTCGAACTGAATAGAATAGAAATTGAATTCGAATTGAATAGAATAGAAATTGATATCGAATTGAATTGAATAGAAATTGAAATCGAATTTGAATTGAATTGAAATGAGTTTAAAACGAACTTATAAGAAAAAATTGAACTTTGATTTGAAATTTAAAAGGAATTTGAAATTGTTTTTGAAACGAATTTAAACGATTTATGAAATTCGTTTTAAATAGAAATCGACGAAGTATATGTTATATATAATATAATGGCCTGAATAGAATGCACCGCGCCGCGGTAGTTCGCGAATTTCGACCATTAAATTCGAACGGACGTTACGGGAGATCCGATCGTCGGATTCTCCTGAAACCGGAACCGTTGGGTTCATATCGAAAAGAGCTTTCCAATGAATATTACAAATTTGAAATCTAACGATTGGATTTGGAATTATGTCCAAATCAAATTTGGAAAAGGTCACTGTTAGTGCAGTTCGATGGCCGTAGGTGGAAATCGACTGTACGGGTCTTGATAAAATAATTAAAAATATCTACAATTTGTGTAAAATCATAAGAAATGATTTGGGAAAAAATGGGATGAAAAACTCCATATTTGAAAAGATAAAAATAAATTTTTATCAAAATGAACTAGTTTTGAACTAGAATTAAAATCAATTTATTTTTGAAATAAATAAATTGAATGTGAAATGGGTTTTAAATAACCAGAATTTCTAATATATTTAATTGGAATTTAAATAGAATGTGATTGGGTTTATCATGGACTGTGTTTTAAATGACATTATTCTTTAACCCAGTAAAAGGAGTTTTAATGAATCTTTAATTAGATTGAAATATGAATTGATAATTTAAATTATCAAAATTTGGAAATTATTGAAAAGGGGAGTATCACCAGTTTTACTCCTAGCGATAGTTAAATCTTTAATTAGATTTGAACTTGAAATGGTAATTAAATTTACCGATAACACCGTGGTGTTAGTTATGGGGTTCTAACTGTTTTGCTCCAAGGGATGAATAGGTTAGGATTGGGAAATAAAATAAATAATTACTTCGGTGTGGTTCACTAATCTCGACTAGTTTGGAAAACCATAATCTGGTTTGAAATGACATCCAAAGGAGGATTAAAAATAAATTTAAAAGAATTTATCTTTGACAAAATTAATGGGAATATTTCCCTAGGAGTGTGAATATCTGAATAAAAGAATATTCTGAATTGGAATGAGGCGTATATTGTGTTTTATAGCACTTGTTGATTAAGATACGCGAATTATTTAGAAAGTCCGGGTATAACCCATTCTGAATAACTGATTCGACGACGAGACGAAGAGGTTGAAGACGGTGCAAGACCGACGATCTTCACATCGAATGGATGGGTGCTACTGATGCTCACGATGGGAGTAGCTACCTTGAAGGGGGCTAAAGTAGTAGCCGTCCGGACGTGCTTGGAGGTCGACGGATATGCGAGGAAAGTGCCTTCGGTTTCGTTTAGACCTAAAACGGACTTGTAAATGGATGGTGTGTCTGACATTGTATTCCTTTATATTGTATTCGTTGATCTCTGCTAAATATATATATATATATATATCTATTTGGCGGCGGAGAATTTATTCTCTTGCTAGCACATTGATCTCTTCAGTTCGCTTAAGTGTCCTAGGTCGTTGCAGTATTTTGAGGTCATTCCTACAATATGAGGCATTCAGGAAACTTTGGCTCATTTGAGGCGTTCAAGAAGCTTTGGCCATTTTGGGCGTATTGGATAATTGTGACGTCCTAGCTCGTACGAGCTCTTTGGGCCGATAAACACCCTTAGAGCGTTGGGGTCCTTTGCTCTTCAAAAAATTTCTAGCAGCGTGTCCTCTCGGTATGCCAAGCTATAGCCCGCGTAATTATTGGGTCGCTAGCTCTTCAAATAGCTAGCCCACTAAAAGATTTAGATCAATCCATCAAGGTTTAAGCCGCTTCATGCTGATTTAACCCGATCCAAGTGTACATAGGTTTCCCAGCTTCATGATAGCTCATGCCGCCATGGTGCATGCGTCTCTAAGCCCGTTCCACATTTCTTAGTTCGTTGCCATCCTACCTCGTTTGGCTCTGGTCCTTCCTCATCTCTAAGCCCGCTCTGCTTTTGTGGCTCGTGCCGCAGAAAGTTTAAGTCGCTCCACATTATGTAGATCGCACCATTGTTCTTCAGAAGCTTTTAGCTCGCCCCACAGCCTAAAAAGCAGTTCATGGAAATTATAGGATTGCCGCCTGGTCTGAAAATCACCTATAAATACCCCCTCACTTCTTCATTAAGGGGGGGCGATTTTCGATGGTCGCGAAGTGCTGTTGAAATCTTTCTTCAACCATTTCAAAGGGTTCTAACACGCATCATCACCTTGAAGTGAAGATCCAATCATCAATTAATCGTGACTTCCATCGAATTCATCCAAAAGACCTAAGACTTGGAGATCTATCATCCAAATTCAATCATCTAGAGGAAACCTTCTGATTCTTCTCTAATTACACCATATCTTCGTTGGTCTTGCTATTCCTTCATCATTTTTTAGAGAATTTAAATGAGATGTTTAAGTGAGAGAGTGATTGGACTTGTTGTAAGAGTGAAGTTTATCTTGTAATCAACATATTGATAATGGAATCTCTTATGAAAGTGGATGTAGATCCTCATTGGGTCGAACCACTATAAAAACTTTGTGTTCTTGCTTTTATGCTTTTAGTACATCTTTGATTGCGACCTCACACTACTTTTCCTTACCGAATTGGTGAAGTGTGCTCCGTGCACCATTGGTGTTGAAGACAAATTTCGACTTCAACAGTATTGGAATTTATTTCATCTATAATGAACACATTATTTTCAAACAATCTTTCAGCAGAAATTAATAAATTTCATTGATAACATTATAAATTTTATTTAGGACCAAATTATATTCAATAATATAATTTAATAATTTTCTTGAGTTTGTTTTAAATCAAATAGTATATAAAAACTAATTTTAAAGTTGTTCCCAAATTTTTATTTTGTAAAATAACCAATTTATACCCCATATTCCTCAAAATTGCTTAAATTAAAATTTAAAATTGGTTCTGAAATTCCGGGTTGTTACAACCTCTTATCGTACGCACTTCTTCGATACTATTTCTATGATTATAATGATGATTTGGGCCCTTTTCTTTTTGATTTGGGAGTGTATTCCGAGGTGGGCGGTAGTGGCTGCTACGCATTACCACCGGTCCAGAAGTGCAAATGGTAGAATCCTACCCAGGGTATTGCCTCGAGTGCCTTGTCATATTTATCCTTATCGAGCCCCATACGATTTTGATTTAGTGTTGTTTTCTATCGTGTGCCCTCTAATAACGCTAGTACGGTGAATTTACGAAGCTGTATAGATTATGATGCCTATAAACGGCGTAAGGGTAATATGGTAATCTCGCTTACGCTATTTTTATTATATTAACTTTGCTGGATAAACACTATCATAATAGCGTATTATACAATGTATGTATTAGTTTAACGGATTCTTGAGAGACGGAAAAATCCTGTAACATCTCTTAAGTTACTACACCCATGACACTTAGGTTATTTCATGTTTTAATTTGACTAATATGAGAATGATTTAGTGCTGATCCAAGTGTTTGTTGTGTTTTCTTTTTATTCAATACGCTCGGGTCAGCAGAAGTTTGCAGTTAGCGAAGATTTGATGACTTGAAGAACGAAGACGAAGATTGGGTATATATCTAATATACATAAGTAATTTCCGCTGCACTTTGTTTTCGTTGTTGTTATGTAGATATGTATATGTGTAACTCTGATAACCATTGTATGGTATAGACAAATATATGTATTCCGACTAGTTTAACTGTTAGTTAATTATTATATGTTGTCCTTCCGCTATGAGAAATCTGTTATTGTTTTCTCTTCTTTCTTCATTTTCTTCTTTTTCCCAATAACTACCTGTGTTGTTGATTTGTTTGGGTCGACATGTGTGTTTTATTATCGATTTGAATGGTCAAATATCCATGTCATTACAAGTTGGTATCAGATGTTTGTCTAGCGATAACCTTGGCTTAGTTTGGAAATTAACTCATTAGAGATAAGGTAAGTAATGCCCTAGAATGAATTGGGTGAATATACGAGAGAGCGTACTTGTAATTTTGGTATAAATGGTTTTATATTTTGTTGATTTGTTTTGTTGAATATTTATAAATTCTGGTAGACACATGGGACGCCACTGTATCAATAGGAATTTCTGAATAATCGAGTAGAATGGATCGACATAATATGGTTTCGATTATATTTTAAATATATCAAATATATTATATGCTTCTAAGTGTATATGCACTCGTTATTGGTAGGTAATAATATTAAGCTATTATCTATCATGGCTGATTAGATAAAAAATCTAATAAGGAAAATTAAACAGTTTTAAAATATTTGAAAATGAATTGATGCCTTTAATATAATTGATTGCAGAATACATTTTTGCAAACAACATGGAAATGAACCTGAGAACTCGATTCCGGGACTTTTGAAAATAGTTTTACCAAAGTTTGGGAATAATAACGTATTATAAGAAATAGTTTTCAAAATATTTTAAATGAAATAAGTGTAATCCCTTCTTGAACATTAGAAATAACTTTGGTAATGAGTGCACACATTATCGACATTTATTTTGAAGAGTCTGAGCAGGAGAGACCACTCAATGATTATTACAACTTGTATGATGAAGGATTTTGGATTTAATTTCCTATGCTATAAATTTTTATATAAGGATATTAGTATATGTTGTTTAAAGTTGAATTCAAATTTAACCAGAATCAAAATTCCTATGTTCCTTGTTAATTACGGATTTGGATTTAAAATTTTATATGTTATGGTTTTCTATGAATAGTGTAAGTACATATATTATTTTAAAATTTAGTTTATAAACCTGGAATCAAAGTATTTAAGTTCATCTAAACTAATAATATTGATTGAGGTACTAAGGTAACTCGATTCATTGGAATTTGAGATTTTGAAACCATGAAATGGACTTAAGTATTAAGAGGAGAGATATGATCATTGAAATGCTTAAGCATGAGCGATAATAAAGTTTAAACAAATTCTGAATTTGGTCGATACAAGTGTTAGAGAAAATTGAAATTAATCGTGAAATAAAAGTCAACTAAATTAAATTGGAAGATTAGATTTGTAATAAAAGCGATAACCCATAACTTGGCTAATTAATAAGTATATCAAGTTAGTCGAGAAGGAGTTGAAAGGAATGTAGGTTGTTAATAAGGTATGAATGGTCGATAAATTAAAAATGAAGGAATTAAATGCTAAATTAGAGTACATATAGAATGAAGTCATAAAAATCTAAATGGGTTAAACCTTATTAGGATAGTATATCGAATGTAAATCTGAGAATGAACAATGAAATGTATGGAATGCAAATCATTTTGTCTAATGAAATATAACTTAATTTGTAGAGGAATCGAGTTAAATAAAGTTTAACTTAGGAAATTGAATAAGAATGGTTTGAGAACTAAGTATCACATTTGAGTGATGAACAGTCCTTAATTTAATTTATGATCTATGAGTCGAATAAATAAATTGAGTTACGGGAATAAAATTTAATTTAAAATGAAATGGGAATAGGCAAAAAAAAAATTAAGTTAGATGAATAAATAGAAGTTCCAAAAAACAAGAGAAACGAGAAGCGAATATGAATTTGGCTTATTCGGAATAAGATAATAGTTAAACGAATTCTAAATTGGGAATCAAAGATATAGAAATGAGATGTAAAATAAAACTTAACCTGAGTTGAATGGACTTAATGAAATGACATCAACTTAGGGAAATTAAATAAGTCAATTTAGAATTCATATAGATAATTGGATTTAGTAAGTATAATTTGATTCCAACTAAAGGTAAATCATTGAATAAACAAGTGATAACCAAATCTAATGGTCGGAGTTTGCTAAGGTTTTGAAATCTGAAGGTTTGAAACTCTAACTTAAATAAATTGACACTTATGGGAAATTTGGCTGAATTAAATAGATATGAAAGTTTTAAAATCTCTTCTGAAAATGAAACCATTAGGAATAGAAATTTACGTAAATGAGATTGGCAAATGGAATATAGAATAAGGATAAATTTAGTACTTAGAGAGGAAATAAGTCATGAAATTTGGCAAATTGATTCATGGTAATGAATTAAAGATCTAATATAATCAAGTTTGTTGGAAATTTAAAACGATTTCAAGTTTTATTCGGAATTTAATGCTTGTAATGAAATGGGAAATGAATAGAAAATACCATCGGAATGGTGTGAGCAGTTGAAAGCAAACTCATTTCCCGGATAATGTGACGACCCCAAAACCCCGTACTGATGGTGTCAAGGGTAATCTTTGGAATATAACACATAAATAGAAAATAGCAGAACAGAATTAAATAAATACACCAGATAATGTATAATAGAATGCACTGGATAAACGTAATCATTAGAGTTACACGGTATACAGGATCATACTTAGTACAAATATAGTTCAGCTATACATAAATGTCTACAGCGGAAAACAAACATAATATGTACAATAGGAGCTGAACAACATAAAAAGAGACAAATGATAGAATCCATCTTCAGATCCAGCTATCCAGAAAGAGCCTGCTAAAACCTGAATACAAGGCTGCCCGTGTAGAAAAAGGGGCACCCGAGTTTGCAAGTGAAACAAACTACGAGTCAGTCATGGGACTGGTATGAGAAGTCTACTTAACACATTATATAATTTGGCTAATCACAGGACCACGCCACTTTCGCGGAACGGGTTTAGTCCATTGGATTGCCAGTGCTTCAAAACAAGTAAATCTTTTAAACATCGCAATGCTTTTTATAAAAATGAAGCCATTATAAGACTTAGTTCCCATAACACAATGCAACGCAAACCGGAGGATAGAGTTTTACCTTATAATGGCCAAAATATGCTTGATACGAATAAAACAAAAGCATTTGATATTATTACTAGTGTCTATATGTTTCAAAAACAATTTCAATCATAACTATCAATCATAGACGGCATGGGTACCATATATCATGTCGCCATATATATATATATATACAATCAAAACCGCACGGTGTCGTATTTGGAAATTGGATTTCCGTCCTGATCCAAGGCAAAATATAGTCCTTACCGACTTTGAGACTCTCTAGCCCGAGCTTCTGGAACAGCCGCAACTGCCCCTTGGATCGTCATGGCCAATCCACACGGAGTGGATTATAGTGCCTGAACAATGCGTTTCCCCGCCCTTTGGGGCGTAAATGAGCCAACGAGTGACTCCATCGATCCCTGATCGACCAATATAACCGAGGCGCCTCACAACAGCAACAACCACACAGGTGAAAATAATATAAATGTCAGCCAGTTTAAGCACTGACACCACCTCTAGCTAGAAGGAAACGCATGCCCTCCTTGATTTCCTCTCCCGTTTCTGGTTCATACCGGGGTGTGAGGCTCGCGAATTCACGTTATACACAAAGTTACGCCACATAGGCGATGCTTTGATCAACAACCACAAGACTTTGCTTTTCAACAGAAGCCTTGATCACTGCATCTTAGCATGCGACATAGGCAATTCACACCATGCAACTGATGGCTATCAATCACACAGAATGAATTCCAATGTCAGACACACAGTCCATTTACAAGTCCGTTTTGGGTCTGAACGAAACCGGAGGCACTATATACCTCACATAACCATCGATCTCCACGTACGTCTGGACGATCACCACTCATTATCCATATTTCGGGATGCCTCCCAATCAGGACATTAGTTATCATCCAACCGAGGTGAAGATCTCCGGTCTTTAACCACCGTCTTCATCTTCGACTTCTTATCGTCGATTCAGTTATTCAGAACGGGATAAACCTGGTCTTTCTGAGCAACTCACGTATATTATAAACAAGTGCTACACAAACACAACATACGCCTTATTTCAATTCATTAGACACTAACCGTAAATTAGTTGGAGAACGATTTCCCAAATATTAACCCCGAAGACCGAAACCAACATCAGATCAAAACCCAGGAAACCATTCGACTTAGCTAACCTTCAGTTAGTTTCTAAATTTCACATTCCATATTGTTTATAATATTTTATAACGATTTATCGCTATTTTTATTTATTTAAAAATAGCCAATTTATTAAAATGACGCTTCAGGCCATAACCCAGCCACGGCGCTGTTTTTCTTCAGATTTGGTTTAAACATTCCAGACAATCCTACCATTGGATCTTCACAAAGTTGGTGTCGTTGGAAAGATATTTCCAAAGCGAACCCAACGGTTTCGGTTTCGGGAAAATCCGATGGTCAGATCTCCCGCACTAATCGTTTGAAATCACAGTTTCAAAACACGAACTGCAGCTTCGTTATTCGATTTAATTTAATTATATTTATATATATATAAATATAATCTATTCTTCGATTTCAAAACCATTTTCTTTTCATACATTTGATAAAAATGATATTTTTATCCAACAGATATTTATTTCAACATAAATATAATCTATTCTTCGATTTCAAAACCATTTTCTTTTCATACATTTGATAAAAATGATATTTTTATCCAACATACATTTATTTAAACACTTCACTATTTTAACAATTCATGTATATAATAAAAATGTGATTTTTAATGTAAAATAGTTTATTTCAAGACACAACTATTTTATATAGTTCATATAGATGATAAAAACATGATTTTTATTATAAAACAATTTATTTCAAAACACGACTATTTTAAGTTCATATAGATGATAAAAATATGATTTTTATTATAAAATAATTTCTTTCAAAACACGACTATTTTATATAGTTCATATAGATGATAAAAATATGATTTTTATTATAAAAGAATTACTTTCAAAACAAGACTATTTTATATAGTTCATATAGATGATAAAAATATGATTTTTATTATAAAACAATTTATTTCAAACACGAATACCATTCAACATATGAATTTCTATTCAACGAATGAATTTCTATTCAACACATGAATGTTTTCTATAGTTCGTATATACAAAATAAAAATGTGATTTTTATTGTTAAAACAATTTATTTAAAACACGAATACCATTCAACACATGAATTTCTATTCAACGAATGAATTTCTATTCAACACATGAATGTTTTCTATAGTTCGTATATATAAAATAAAAATGTGATTTTTATTGTTAAAACAATTTATTTAAAACACGAATACCATTCAACACATGAATTTCTATTCAACGAATGAATTTCTATTCAACACATGAATGTTTTCTATAGTTCGTATATATGAAATAAAAATGTGATTTTTATTGTTGAAACGTTTTATTTAAAACACGAATACCATTCAACACATGAATTTCTATTCAACGAACGAATTTCTATTCAACACATGAATGTTTCCTATAGTTCGTATATATAAAATAAAAATGTGATTTTTATTGTTGAAGCAATTTATTTAAAACACGAATACCATTCAACACATGAATTTCTATTCAACGAATGAATTTCTATTCAACACATGAATGTTTTCTATTCAAAATTTTGGTAGCATAACGGCATGGTAGTTAAAACTGGGGCCATCCCTAGTACGGCTCCACGCTCTACCTTAAAGCCTCGCAGCTTTTGACAATGGGGATTTCATGCATCTAGTTCGCAAGCAGGCGGCATGTATATTTTTTCTTTCTTTTCCACAAACTAATCCTATGTGGTTTCAACCAAATAATTCTCAACCACAAACGGGTATTTTTCAACCACAATCAATCAATTTCAACCACAAATAATTCAAATCAACCATTCGCTATCAACCAATTTTCACACCAATCACAACCAATAAATATCGTCCATGGTTTGTGGACGAGGGGCATGTGTGTGTATATATATATATATATTTATTTATTTATATAAGTATTTCACTTCTATTTCAACACATATATAATTTTTACAATGCATATATAACTTATACATCGAACGTACAACTTATACAACGCTTATACATGAGGTGTACCACGCTTATATAACTCATACATCGACTATATAATTTATACATCGTCGTTTTCATTATCGTTTATAATTCAGAAATCTCACATTGGGTTCCACTCCACCAAAAATAGCAGGAGGCTCAGAAAAATATGCGGTTTCTTCTAGAATGTAGAAGACGTCCACACGAGTCCACTGTCTCTTGTTTCACTGAATTTCGTCAATAAATGAAAAAGATATGAATTTTACAGTGAAATCAAAAACCATAGCGCTTTAAAGTGCAATTAAATGTTTAATATAATTTAAACCGTACCTCAGCAGTTTTATTCAAACCTAGGTCACGGATTTGCGTGCAAACGGTGGAGCTTGAGGGCGATCGGCCTATGCCACGTTGTCGGCCTTGGAGAGGCGCACGCGTGCCAGTGGTGGGGTGGAGTACGGTGGCTCCTAGCGGCGGCGGCGGCTACTTGAACGATGAAACTTCCCGAGCTCGATTCTCCTTGAATGCTGAACAAAAAAATCCAATCACTATATGGATTTGAAGCTCTTGTGAAGCTCTACAAAAACCCCAACAGGAGCTCTTGATTTTAATGAGTGGTTTGATCGGATTTGAGGGGAGAAAGAAAGATGCGGTGTTCGACGTTTATCGTGGGGGGAGAGAGAATTCACGAGGAGAGAGAAATCTGAGGTGGACCAATGAAATTTTTTTATATTTAAAAATTTTTAAAAATCCAAAAATACCCCTTACCTCATACTAACTCCAATCCAACCCCAACGACTGTCATCCCTAGCTAAATACCCCTATTCCGAACACAATGGGATATGTTTCGTAGGCCCATTCGACTGTTTCAGTCAGTTTTCCTTCAAATTAAAATATAAAACATACAATATTTAATTTGAACGTACATTTTAATTTTCCTGGGCCACATATTGATTCTAAAAATCCCCAAAAAATAAATCTAGCTATGTTTGGTTGATACGGTCCCAACAAAACTAATTTCGTCGAATTCTGACCGTTTGAAAAATGGCCCTTTTCTGGTCGATCCAATTTAATTGAAATCGACCAAACACATTTTCCTTTGCAACGCTCACATACTAGCTTCAAAAATTATGAAATTTGAAACCTAGCAATAATTTGACATGCCGGATCCAACAAAAGTGGTTTCATCGAATTCTGAGGTCGTTTGCAAAATGGCCATTTTCACGGGCTATATAAACTCTATAGCGACCTTTCTAAAAATTCGTTTGGCCATAACTTTTGCTTCCCGCTATGAAACTTCGATTTTTCAGATTTGTTAGAAAGATATTCACTAACAGATTTAAATATTTTTGGTTTCACTCAAATCCGTTATGTTTTGCACCTGGTACAATCAGGCAAAGTTTGATTTCAAATTTTGAAACTACCGCGCCATTTCCGGCCTTGTTTATAATTAGAATTAATTATTTTTATTTTCAAACATCGATTCAAACTTACTTTTCGTCGTTATTATTTAAAATATTTATTTTAAATATTTTAAATCCACCAAAATAGCCAATTTAAATTTTTTAAATTGGTTCAGATTTTCCGGATTGTTACAATCTCCCCCACTTAAAACTTTTCGTCCCCGAAAAGGAACAAAGTCGAAAATGGTTTGATTAATCAACTCTACTTTCAACCTGGCTTCCATTCACTAACTTTTCAGTTTCTGAGAATTTTCAAATTCTTCAAAAATTTGGCTAACACCCTAAATTTTCAGAAAAAATTCACCATAACCTCCTTTGAAAGGGGAGGGGTTTGGAAATTTATTGGGCCGTATTAGGTACCCAGTAAATCCTAATAAGCATGCACATATTTATAGTGATATATTCTGTAACATCCCACGTCCATTAATGTCACTCACGAAGGGAATGCATTTACTTCCATGGAGGTTATAAGTGAATATAGAACAGAAAAATTACAACAAGACAGATAGTAAATAGTACTTGGAAATCTAAAACTTCATTTTATTGCAGCGGAAATTAAACATGTTTGTTACATCATAAAACCATAGATCATAACCAAGTGCAATATTCATCTTCATAAAAACAAAATACATAATCCCATTACATAAATAGCCATTAAAAAGATAACAAGATGGACTTTACTTCAACGGTCCAAGCTTTCCAAGGAGAGATGAAGTAATTCAATCAAACTCCACTAGAGTTGGGCCCAACCCGAGGACCTGGAGGGGGAAAAGGATAAAAATAGAGGGGGTCAGACATAAAGTCTGGCGAGTAGGATAATTCTAACAATACTATTATCAAAATAACTAGACTAAGGCATAAGCTGGAAGACAAGTAAATGTCTATGAACTCTTAGGAAGATAAAGATAGCATTTAAGATAACGGTAAAGGCACACCTAATTACTAATGAATAATTACTACACTGCACCACACATCACTACACTGCACCACACCAGTCACCCTATTGTTTGATCCCACTTGCTTCACATAAAAACTTTATAAATAGCCTTACGTATCCCTAGCTGACTACATAGGTGTTGTCTGCCCCTATCTCCACTAGGTGTACCCCACTACCCACTTTCGATTGGCTCCCTAGTCGTAGATACCCGTGCTGGCCCCACAGTGGGATGTATCACTCCCCTAAAGTGGCAACCCGATACAACTTGAGAATGCACGGCTTATACCTACACGATGCAACAACGTCTTACCTACCAGCCCGGGTCCACAAACGCATATGAAACCCGTTGGACTTGCATTGCCACCGCTCCCCGTTTTGGCCTCTTACAGTCGAACCCAGCATGCGTGTCCCGTCCTCGACTTGGGTCGAGCCCACGAAGATACGTTTGGGATACTGGTCGAAATGGGCCCCCACAAGCTACCCACCTAAGCTTGTTACTAGTATATCCCACTTAACCCTCTTAGCCATGTTCATTTACATGTGTGTTTGGTTAAGTCTTACTAATCGTATTTCACATGCCACTAAGGGCACCCCCTAGATTCCTCATGCCAACCAAGGCACCTACTTAACCCCCATGTGCCACCTTACATGTTTATCTGGTTAAGTATTTCTTAATTCATTCAGGCCATAACCTCATAAAGACCTCTCACATTAGACTGGCATTTATGGCAGCTGGATTTGCCGGGCGGGTCCGGGCAGTCTTACACCATAAAAGAGTCTAACCTCGTGTCTTTACAACCGTTATGCTTTAGTTTAGGCCTAGGACCTCTCACATTGGGCTGACATTTGTGACCACTGGATTTGCCGGGCGGGTCCGGGCAGGTTTACGTCACAAACGAGTCCAACCTCGTGTCCTAAGCATTGATTAACACTTAAAATCTTTTACCCCAGTTTTAATAATTACCTATTCAAATTATTAATTAAGTCAACTTTTAATGATGTCCATAATTGACTCAATTATGGCCATCCACTTATGGCATGCAAAATCATATCAATTGCACCCCAACTTTTTAATATTAAATCCTTATTATTACCCCTACCCCACGTTTATACGTTCGCTTATTCAACGCATAATATAGGCTAGACTTTTATAGTCTAACACCTAGCACAAAGATAAATTATCACAACATATAGACAATTAAAATAAATCTAATCATAATAGGGGTGAAACTTGCATAAACTACACATGTTAAGGATCAAAAGGTGTCAACTTGTTAAATGTCTCAATTTACATGATATGATCATAGCCCAAATCTATACATAAACTTGCATATGGGGTTTTTAGGCAACATAATGATGGTGTGAACTAGCATAGGATATCAAATATGTCATAGCATAATTCTAGATGTCATAATAGATGTCTTGGCATATGTTCATAAGTTTTCTAATCAATCTAACTTGCATATGTGACTTGTCATATAGATCAACATAACCCAAACATGATGATTTAATTAATATGAACTAACTAGCGTAGATGGTAACATCATGGCCTTTTTAACATGTATGATTCATCACAACTTAGCATAGAAACTTTCAACATACATAACATCATCACAGCATGATTTACAACATATAAGATATCATCATCACATAACATTGGATTTACAATATACATGATAGCAAAAGGGGTTTACAACAACATATATGATAATTCACATCATCTACTCATAATCCATTCATAACTCAACCTAATTAAAATGATAATAACCTTGTTAAGATCATCATACTCACAATTTAGGGAAGAAAAGAGAGAGTTTTGCTTTGCTTTAGGGTTGAGAGAATTAGAATTGAATTTGCTTTTCTTCTTTCTTAGTTGGCGGCGGCTCCATTGATTTCCATGGCGACGGTAACTATTCTATTTTAATTAGGTTTAGGGTTAGCATTAGGATGTATTTATAGGTGTAGGAAGTTATTTAGGACCAATAGATTAACCCTGAACCATGAGAACCAATCAAATGCAAAATCTGCATTTGAGCGAATCGGCCCACGGGTTGACAGCCAAACACCCTGGATTAACCCCTAGTCGACCCAGTAGGGCTTGGGTCGACCTCAAAAATGGGCCGGTTCGGTTATTCCCCCTCCCAATTCGCTGTTTTGAACTTTTTCGCATATTTATTTATTTAATTTATATATATATATATATATCAATATATATATATTTCTCTACGCAACCCATTTCACTTAATTCTTTTCTAAAAATTAATTATACTTTAATTTGTAAATTTTAATAAAATTACGGGGTGTTACATTCTCCCCTCCTTAAAGGATTTCGTCCCCGAAATCTCCAAGTCAAGAAGAATGTATATCCTACCATCTAATCGTCCATCTACTCAACCATCAAACACCATCATCCATTGTCCTTAAAAGACTTCTAATGCTTTAATGTTTATATGCACAGTGTGTGTATATGTCCATATCTAATGCAAAATTAGGCGGTCTACTGATTCAGTCGACCTCCTTAGTGCAATTCATGATAGTGCCATGCGTCCAATATGTATGCAAAAGATTCCTAATGATACATATTAATTCTATATGCGTGCACAACCATCCACCCGAATGCAGCAACTATATGATAATACAGCCATTATACATCCATTTTACTAAATACATCCATATATATGCAATATGCAATATGAAGTGACTGAGCCGATCTGGTGCCTAATAGTGTGTGTATATGCATCCACGAGCAACCACTAGCAAACACTTGCATCCACTTTGCATCCACCATACATAACATGTCTCAAACACATGTTTCAACCATAGGATTATCCTAACTAAAGGTCAAAGATACTAGCGAGAGGATATACTAAAGATAAGATAAGTACAAGCTAAGCGATAAAGGAGAAATTAAAGGACATACCCTCAAAAAGATAAGGGCATCGTGAACGCATCTTCTCTTCCGTCTCCCAAGTAGCGTTGCTCTCATCATCTTCCCATTGCACTTTGACTAGTCTGACCTCTCGATTCCTCAACCTCTTGATCTCCGACCCAAGAATGCGCGTAGGAGCTCGTCGAATTGTCGCATCACGCTCTATCTCCACCTCTCTAAGCAAGCTCGGCTCTACCACTTCCGCGGTCTCGTGCAAGCACTTCCTCAAATGTGACAGATGGAATACGTCATGTACACCACTAAGTCTCTCGGGCAACTCCACTCTATACACCATCCGTCCAATCCTCTCCTTAATAGGAAACAGCCCTACAAACCTTGGTGCTAATTTCCCAACGGACCCAAAGCGAACAAGTTTCGTAATGGAGACACTTTGACAAAGACAATGTCCCCAACTTCAAACTCGAGATCTGTCCTCCTCTTATCCGCATAAGATTTCTGCCTATCTTGCGCTGCTTTCATCCTCATTCGAATCAAGTCAATCTTCTCCGAAGTCTCCCTAACCATATCGGGCCCAAGTAAGATCTTATCCGTAGATTCCCACCAACATGTAGGTGAACGACAAGGTTGTCCATAAATAGCTTCGAATGGTGCCATACCAATGCTGGACTGAAAGCTGTTATTATATGCGAACTCCACCAATGGAAGATGCTCTTCCCACATACCCCCAAAGTCTAGGATACATAGCCTCAACAGATCCTCTAGAATGCGATTCACCCTCTCGGTGTGGCCGTCCGTCTGAGGATGATATGCGGTGCTCAAACATAACTGAGTCCATACCGCCTCTTGTAAGCTTCTCCAAAATTCGCTAGTGAAAATAGGATCGCGGTCGCTCACTATGCTAGAAGGAACACCGTGCAAACGAACTATTTCTCGGACATATACAGAAGCTAACCATGGAGCAGTCCTCTTACTCTTCACGGGAATGAAATGGGCGCTCTTAGTAAGTCTATCTACTATAACCCAAATCCACGTATTACCCCTCCTCGATCGCGGTAATCCATCCACAAAATCCATCGAGACACTCTCCCACTTCCATAGTGGAACCTCCAATGGGTGAAGCAACCCACCGGGTTTCTTTTGCTCCGCTTTTACTTGTTGGCATACCAAGCATCTAGCAACATACTCGGCCACGTCTTTCTTCATGCCGGCCCAAAAGTAAACTCTCTTCATGTCTTTGTATATCTTGTCCCTACCGGGATGAATGGTCATCTTCGAATGATGTGCTTCGTCAAGAATAGTCTTCCATAGGTCATCGTCTTTTGGTACACAAAGTCTACCGTCCCTACGTAACCAACCCTTATCGTCTAGGGTATACCTATGGAGATGGCTTGATGACTCCCCTCCTTTGAGTTTTTCTACTAACTCAACCAACTCCGGGTCGTCTCGCTGTGCCTCGCCAATCCGTCCCAAAAGCGTAGGTCTGACCTCCAAGGATGCTAGCAAACCGGGTACGAAGTCAATGGAAGGTCTAAAGTCAAACATCGAAATGAATTCTAAACTTCGCCGCTCAACAAACAAAGGACTTAAGGATAATCTTTTTCTACTTAAGGCGTCTGCCACCACGTTACCCTTGGCAGGGGTATAGGCTATTTCGAAGTCGTAGGACACTAAGAACTCCATCCACCTTTGCTGCCTTAAGTTCAAGTCCTTTTGAGAGAATAGGTATTTTAAAGACTTGTGGTCAGTGAATAATTCGAATTTCTCGCCAAGAAGATAATGACGCCAAGACTTAAGCGCGAAAACAATAGCGGCCAATTCTAGGTCTTGTGTAGGAATATTTTTCTCATGCGCTCTCAACTGCCTTCCACCATAGGCTATTACCCTACCCTCTTGCATTAAGACTGCGCCTAGTCCTGTCCCACAAGAGTCGGTATAAACGGTAAACGGCTTACTCCCGTCTGGCAATACTAAGACTGGGGCTAAAGTCAAAGCTCTCTTCAAACGTTGGAACGCATCATCACAATCTCCGTCCCATGTGAAAACTAGGTTCTTTTTCGTCTAGCTTGTCAGTGGAGCTGATATCTTTGCGAAGTCTTGGATAAACTTCCTATAGTAGCCAGCCAACCCAAAGAAACTTCTCACTTCGGTAGCATTTTTGGGAACCTTCCAATCTTGGATGGCCACCACCTTCGTGGGATCTACAACTATCCCTTCTTTGGAAACCACGTGCCCCAAGAACCGTACTTCCTTCCTCCAGAAGTGACACTTAGAAAATTTAACCTTAAGACTATGCGCTCGTAGGGTCTCCAACACTTCCCTAAGATGTAGGGCATGCTCTTCTTCATACTTAGAAAAGATCAAGATGTCATCTACAAAGACTACCACGAATTTGTTAAGGTACTCCCTAAACACCCTACTCATCAAATCAACAAAATATGCTGGGGCGTTTGTCAAACCGAAGGGCATCACTAGCCATTCATTGAAACCGTCCGGAGTCCTAAAGGCAGTCTTGTCTATGCTATCCTCAACCACTCTCAACTGATGGAACCCAGTGGCTAAATCCAACTGCGAAAACACTGAGGCGCCAACTAACTGATCGAGGAAATCGTCAATCCTCAGCAGTGGGTGTCTGTTCTTCTTAGTAAGCTTATTAAGTTCTCTATAGTCCACACAAAGTTTAAGGGACCCATCCGCCTTCGTGGCAAATACTACTAGAGCACCCCACTCTGATATACTTCGCCTTATGAACCCCTTCTCAAGCAACTCCTTCACTTGCTTACCGAGTTCCCTCCTTTCACGTGGAGCCATGTGGCGTACTGGCAAAGATACTGGTTACACATTATCCACAAGATATATTCGAAAATCTATCTCCCGCTTCGGAGGCAAGCCCTTCACCTCCTCAAACACATCCGAGTATTCTCGGACCACTCTAACAGATCGTAGATTTTCCTCGGACGCATCAAGAGATTCTAGATAACTTAGCATAACCGAATTTATGGGATAACAAAAGATTTTGAGAGTGTTGCCAAGGCGACTCACGAGCCTAACTACTCTCCTTTCACAATCAAGAACGGCCCCATTTCTGGATAACCAATCCATTCCTGAAATTAGCCCATAGCCCGTGAAGCCCAACACATAAGCATCACATCTAAATTCAACGCTAAGTATGGAAATTTTCAAATCTAAACACATCATAGACAAATAAGCTGAGCCCCCAATTGGATTCGAAACAACTAAGGGATCCTCTATTAAACTGGTGTTTAAGTGCAGTGATTCAACTAATGATGTAGAGATAAACGAATGCGATGCGCCCGAATCGAATAGGGTACGGACAGGATGACCAAACAGAAAAACTAAGCTTTCAACAGAAATGGTTCTACCTCGTTCTTGCAGCGGTGGGACCGCGAGAGCATGAAGTTGTCCCCTTGCCTGCCCTGGTGCTATAAGAGCCTGCACCTGTCCTCCCGAGGTAGCTCCTTCCCTCTGCCCCGTCTTTGGGAAGTCCTTCACTAAATGTCCCGCATCGCCACAATGAAAACAGCCTGTCTTCTTTTTCTTTCGGCAATCCTTGCTGAGATGGCCTGGTGTCCCACAGTTAAAACATTTCTTCTTTCCCTTGCCGTTATTGTCTTTACCACCCTTCTTGTTTTGCTGTTGTGGTTTCTTCTTATCCCCCTTCTTCTCGGGTGCCTTATCAGCTTTAGCGCTTTTCTCCACATGCATGAGCGCCATTTCTACTAACTTCTCAAAGGTGGCCCCCATCGGGATGTGGGTCACAACCAACCCTTGCAATGGTTCATTCAAGCCATTCACGAACCATAGAGCCTTCTTCTCCGGCGTGTTTACTAAGTCCAAGCCAAACCTTGCTAACTGATTAAATTTATTGACATATTCTTTCACTGATGAGATTCCTTGCTTCAATGTCAAGAACCTTTCCATAAATAGATTTTCTTCTGCCCTTGAGAGAAACTTCGCCTCGAACCTACGTCTGAAATCCGCCCAAGAGTCAACAGGACGCTCCCCATTAGTGACCTCCCACCAAAACGAGGCCTCTCCCTTCATCAACCAAGCTGCTAAACGAGCTCTCTTCCCTTCTTCTACTTTAAAGATTTCTAGCAATTCTTCCACCTCCTTAAGCCAATCTCTAGCTTCCACAAACGTTTCTGACCCTTGAAATGGTTTTCCACCCATAGCCTTGAATTCCTTGCACGTATTTGCAAAAGTATCTACGCGAGGAGGAGGAGGAGGAACGGGTGCAACTGGTGGTGGAGGAACATTGGCTGGACCTGCAGCGGCCCTAGCCTCTAATAACCTCCTATACCATCCTGGCATCGTTACATCGTCGGGTAGATTAAGATCTTCAGCCATGCTGAAACGAAAAAGGAAATATTCAAAATGGAGAATTCGAAAGATAAAGATATGGGCTATTGGGGATTATGTTTTTTTTTTCTTAAAAACTTTTCTCTTTAAATTTCTCATTAAAACATGTTTTTGAAAGCACTTCTTCCAAAAATAACTATTTTTCTAAAGTATTTTTATCTGTTCTAGTAACCTTAAGCTCTGATACCACGTGTAACACCCCACGTCCATTAATGTCACTCAGGAAGGGAATGCATTAACTTCCATGGAGGTTATAAGTGAATATAGAACAGAAAAATTACAACAAGACAGATAGTAAATAGTACTTGGAAATCTAAAACTTCATTTTATTGCAGCGGAAATTAAACATGTTTGTTACATCATAAAACCATAGATCATAACCAAGTACAATATCCATCTTCATAAAAACAAAATACATAATCCCATTACATAAATAGCCATTAAAAAGATAACAAGCTGGACTTTACTTCAACGGACCAAGCTTTCCAAAGAGAGATGAAGCAATTCAATCAAACTCCACTACAGCTGGGCCCAACCCGAGGACCTGGAGGGGGAAAACAGATAGAAATAGAGGGGGTCAGATATAAAGTCTGGCGAGTATGATAATTCTAACAATACTATTATCAAAATAACTAGACTAAGGCATAAGATGGAAGACAATTAAATGTCTATGAACTCTCAGGAAGATAAAGATAGCGTTTAAGATAACGTTAAAGATAACGGTAAAGGCACACCTAATTACTAACGAATAATTACTACACTGCACCGCACATCACTACACTGCACCACACCAGTCACTCTATTGTTTGATCCCACTTGCTTCACACAGAAACTTTATAAATAGCCTTACGTACCCCTAGCTGACTACATAGGTGCCGTCTGCCCCTATCTCCACTAGGTGTACCCCACTACCCACTTTCGGTCGGCTTCCTACTCGTAGATACCCGTGCTGGCCCCACAGTAGGGTGTATCACTCCCCTAAAGTGGCAACCCGATACAACTTGAGAATGCACGGCTTATACCTACACGATGCAACAACGTCTTACCTACCAGCTCGGGTCCACAAACGCATATGAAACCTGTTGGACTTGCGTTGCCACCGCTCCCCGTTTTGGACTCTTACAGTCAAACCCAGCATGCGTGTCCCGTCCTCGACTTGGGTCGAGCCCACAAAGATACGTTTGGGATAATGGTCGAAATGTGTAACACCCCGTGTATTCTATAACAGTGAAATACACAAATTAAAGTATAATTAATTATAAATCAAAGAATTAAGGGAAACGGGCTGTGTCATTGTGTTCGTCTCGGAAAAATACGTGAAATAGAGTCCGAGTTTTCCAAAATCGGAGTCCGTATGACCAAGTTATGGCCCGTCAAAGTTTTCAGAAAATTTCAAATTCAGAAAATAGCTCGAAGATTCGAATTTCAAACACGCAGGGGGGAAAGTTCCCTCCCAGGACAAGTCGACAGGGGTGTCGACTTGCCAGTCGACACTCCCCCCCCCCCCGTGTCGACTGCCCAGTCGACACGGGTGTCGACTTGCAGGTCGACCTGCTTGGTCGGCCTGGCTGGCCTGGTCTGTGCTGGGTCCGAATTTCTGAGGCTCGCTTTGTCACGAGGGCTAGGTGTCAGCTCCTGATTGGTCTCTCTTTCGAATGAATGGCTACGATTAACCCAAGCTACATCGACGGTCCTAATCAATTCATAAACTCTATAAAAATGACCCTAGACTCTACCTAATCTATTCATTCAAAAATAAGAATGAGGCCATCATGCTGCTGAGGAACGACTAGAAGTAGCCACCAATTTGAGAGACAATTAGGAGACAAACTCTAAAGCATAAAGCAACTACAAGTTAAACTTAAACAAATCAAATCAACGCCTACATCAAAGGAATAGCATCTCCAAATCCAGAATTCAGATTCCTGAATTGAAGAATTCGTCACACGATTGTAAGTAGAGTACTATTCCGATGAGAATAAATAACTGTGTTTGATTTGTGTAAAATGAGAATTACACTTGATTTGTGGTGATAGTAATTCATATTTGTGCGTTGCTATGATTCTAATCGATTTGGAATGTTGTGATATAACGATTGGATATTCGCAAGTATGTAATTCATGATAAAAACTACATGTTTGCGGTAGTTTATTTGAGATTCATGCAAGTATACGATTGGATATTCGCAAGTATGTAATTCATGTTGAAGCTACATGTTTGTGGTTGTTTAATTGAGATTCATGCAAGTATGTGGTTTTGCTACTATGCCAACATAATGTATATTTTTGTACAAAATCACTTTGTGTGTAATTGGATCAAATTTGGGGTATTATGATTCATATGAAATTATGTTGGAATTGGCATCATGATCTATGTATAAAACCATACTTTTGTATTAGAAACAAAAGTAAGCCTCTTTGTGAACTTATGTTGATTTTATGAATATGACTAGGCTATGTTTGGTATTATGCCTAATTGAAAAACATGTTAGGCCTATATTGTTAACAAGAATTATATGATAATATATGTGACACATAGCTAAGTTAGATTTACATTCCAATTGCAAGTTTGCATGAATAAAGTAAAAACCATGATTTCATGTTTAGGAATATTTATGCCATGATTACATGAATAGATCAAAAACCATGATTTATTGTTTAGGAATATTTATGCCATGATTACATGAATAGATCAAAAACCATGATTTCATGTTTGGGTATATTTGTGCCATGATTATGTGAATAGATTAAAAATCATGATTAAGTTGGAATAATTCTAGTTGAACTATACTTTTGTATTAGTAACAAAAGTAAGCACCTTTGCAAACATATAGTAATTTTATAAACATGATTTGCTTATGTTTGACATTATGCCTAAGTAAAAATATAGGTTTATGTTGTAGTTAAGACTATGTGTCAATAATGATATCGAATTTAGTTAGATTCTTAACTTAACTACAAGTTTACATGGTTTGATTCATGTCACTTATGCTTTATGACCAAAGTATATGTTACCACAATGCAAGTACACCAGTTTCTATTTTGTAGTTCCAACGTTATGTTGCAAGTTCATGCGTTCACATTCCCCTTTTTGTGTATATAATCACGTTTTAAGCCTCCCCTTCTTTCACGTGGCTAAGTTGGGCTTAAAAGGCTAAGCCCAACATATATTATAATAAACGAACGTATTAAACGGGGGAAATAGCGTTGGGCCAAATTAATTAATAAATGAAAATATAAAAATAGATGGGCCCAAATTCAAGAATGGGTTGGGCCCATGATTGGTGTAAACCTTTACACCATTAGCTTAAATTGATTTTGAATAATGGGCCGCAAATATTTACATATAAGAAAATAAAGAAGAAAGACAAAATATGTAAATGTAGAAAATACGATGTGTTTAACCCGAGGTTGGATTGAGTTGTGATGTAAACCTGCCCGGAACCGCCCGGCTGTCCAGTAGTCACAACAATACCTATCCAATGTGGGTGGTTAAACATGGAGCCCAATAAGGACCCAAGGTTAGACTGAGTTGTGGCGTAAGACTGCCCGGACCCAACCGGCAACAGGCAGCCACAACAATACATGTCTAATGTGAGAGGTCAAGGCTTTAATAAGACAATTAAGGCTGAGTCAGGATTGATAGGATTAAGTAAATTATATTAATACTTAATCAAAATGGAACATGCTAAACTAAACAGACTGATTGGGGGTTAGGTTTATAAAACACTTAACCAATTTAGCATGTTGGCTAGAAATAGAAAACCTAGTAGCGGGGGACCCTTTTAAGCAGTAACCCTATAAGGTGTATCATGATACCCTAAAACTAGGCAGGGTGGGGCACGATTACTGGGCTGACTGTAAGAGGTCAAATCGACGGCGGTGGTGCAGCAGTGTAGGTTCTAACGGGGTGCGGGCGTGCACACACTCCGGCGTAGAAAAATAAGGCACTGGGCACCAGTAGCATACCTGTGCATTCTAGGATTGTGTCGGGCCGCCACCATGGGACTTGATACACCCCATGGTGGGACCAGCATAGGTAACTACAACATCGGGGGCCGTAAGACACATGTAACTATGCGAGTAGGAGCCGATCATCATAAAATGGATCACTTTACCCTGATTATGGGGTGCCCGTTGGGAACTAGTTTATATGGGTACAGAGATTAACATGGGGTGCGATAGTATATTCGACCCTAGACAACTTAACTAAGTTTATGATGCTTTCCCATTTCTAGTTTATACTTATCATACCTAGTTCTTTATTCATAGACTGAATAGTCCTAGACTTACTCAGGCTTTATGTCTGACTCTACTTTTCTTCCGTTCCCCCCCCCCCCCCCACAGGGAGGGAATACCGCAGCTTGACCAGCCTTCATATCCAGCTTGAAGAGAAAGAATGTATTGCTTGGATCTTTTCGTTTTGGACTATGGCTTTGGACAGCAACTATGGGACTTTTTGTGACGGCAAGAAATTTCGCTTGGTCCGAACCAGTCGCTAAACTGATCCAGGCCGTTCGAAACGCCCTATCGTTTGAGAACAGGACAAAACAGAACTCATACAGAAGAACATTTCATTGTATATTACAACAATGCATCAGATTACAAGAATATACAGAGTATAAATGAATAATACACAGAAATATCAGAGATTTAAATTACATTTAAATACATAGCAGCGGAAAATAATACAATACACAACTAGAAGAGATATACGGATACAAAGCTTTCCGGATATCGTTCCAGCTGTAAACCAGGATCCTGTGAATATAAATCTGCAAAACCAAAACTACTAGCTGCCCGTGCGGAAAATAGGGGCACCCAGAGTTTAGGTTAAAACAATAAACTCCAGGTCAGTCATGTGACTGGTGTGAGAACTAAAAACAGTTATTAATCTTTATTTTCAAAGTTAGGTAAATCAAGGGACCACGCCGTATAACACGGAACGGGTTTCCTCCCAAGAATACCAGTGCATAAAACAAACAGCGCAATGCTAAATAAAGAAAAATGAAGCTGTTATAAGACCCAGGTCCCATCACACAATGCAACGCAGTCGAGGATAGGGTTTTCCCTTATAACAGCCAAAGAATGCTTGATACGTTTTAAAACAAATCATTTGATACTATTATAAGTGCATAGTGTATAAAACACTTCAAATCATAAGTATCAATCATAGGCGGCATGAACGGCCCATAACACTATGTCGCCATATATAAGTTTACAATCAAAACCGCAAATGTCGTATTGGAAGTTGGGTTATCATTTATGGTATGAACCGAGGCTAGGGGCAAGATCCTCAACCGATTCGAGACTGTCTAGTCCGAGCCTTAGGCAAGTACCCTGTCAAGCCTTTGGATCGTCAGGGCCGGTCCACCGATGTGGATTAAAATGCCTGAACACTGCGTTTCCCCGCCCTTTGGGGCGTAAATCTGGCCCGTCAGCTGACCAGAAGCATCGGCCGAAACCGATATCACGAGGCGCCTCGCTTTTCAGCAAGTAATAGTAAGTAACATCCACATGAGTCAAACTCGTCAGCCAGTTCAAGCACTGACGCCACTCATAACTAGAAAGAAACGCATGCCCTCCCTGAGGTCCGTCTCCCGTTTTTGATTCATGCCGGGTGTGATACTCGCGAATCAACGTTACAAAAAGCTATGCCACAAAGGCCGTGCTTCGATCATCAACCACAAGACTTTGCTTTTCAACAGAAGCCTTGATCATTTGCGACTTAGGCATGCCACACAGGCAATTCACTCCCTGCGATTGATATCCATCAATATATAACCCCTGAGCTCGTACGTCTCAGAGAAGGGCGTTAAGCAAGAGAATAAATTCTCCGCCGCCAAACAGATATATATTTAATAGAGATCAATCACACGGACTAAAATCCAATGTCAGACACACAGTCCATTTACAAGTCCGTTCTGGGTCTGAACGAAACCGGAGGCACTTTCCTCGCATATCCATCTATCTCCAAGTACGTCTGGACGATCACCAACTGTTTCCATCTTCTTGGGTGTACAGCCCAATCAAGATCATCAGTTATCACCCAAACGACGTGAAGACTTCCGGTCTTCGACCATCGTCTTCATCTTCGACTTATCGTCGTATCAGTTATTCAGAATGGGATAAACCCGGTCTTTCCGAATAACTCGCGTATATTTTAAATAAGTGTTACACAAACACAACATACGCCTCATTCCAATTCATTAGTCACTAACCGTAAATTAATCAAGAGAATAATTTCCCAAATATTAACCCCGAAGGCCGAAACCAACATCAGATCAATATCCAGAAAACCATTCTGCTTGGCTAACCGACAGTTAGTTTCTAAATTTCACATTCATAGGGAAAGATTCCCATTAATTTTATCAAAGATAAATTACTTGAATTTATTCTTTAATCTACTTTTGAATACCAATTCAAACTAGTCGGGATTAACGAAACTTACCGAAGTAATCATTTGTTTTAATTTCCCAATCCCAACCTATTTATCACATGAAGTAAAACTGGTAATATTTCATATCTAACACCACAGTGTTATCGGTAAATTCAATTACCATTTCACGTTCAAATCTAATTAAAGATTTAACTATCGCCTGGAGCAAAACTGGTGATACTCCATTTTCGATCATTTCAATCTAATTAAAGATTCGTTAAAACTCCACTTAGTTTTAATCTTTGACTGGGTTAAAGAATCAGTGTCATTTAAAACACGGTTCACGATAAACCCAAATCCACATTCCATTAATTATCGGGTTAAAGAACGAGCGTTATTTAAAACAGTGTCCACGATAAACCCAAAAATCAATATCAATTCAATTTCCAATTAAATATTATTTAATTGGTACACTTCATTAAATCTAAATAAAAAGATTTAATCTTTTCTCAACTGGATTCAAGAACAGTGTTAGTGAAAACACCATTCACGACAAACCCAAATCACATTCGATATTCATTACAAGGCTCTGAATAGAAAATATATCGGCTTATATTCAATATCAAATTCTACGACTAACAAATGTCGTATTGGAAATAACGATATAAATATATATCTTTCAAATTTCCATAACAACACCTGTATAATCACGAATTCCAACATCGAAATATTCCGAAGACAATTTCGATTCAAATCCACTCCAATGCAATCATTGGAAATTCTGGTTATTTTTAAAACCCTTTTCAAATTCAATTTATTTATTTAAAAATAAATAGAAGTATAATTCTAGTTCAAAACTAGTTCATTTCGATAAAAATCTATTTTTATCTTTTCAAATATGGAGTTTTTCATCCCAATCCTTTCTAAATCATTTCTTATGATTTTACACAAATTATTACTATTTTTAATAATTTTATCAAGGCCCGTACAGTCGATTTCCAACAACGGCCATCGAACTGCACTTACAGCGACCTTTTTCGAATTTGATTTGGACGTATCTCCAAATCCAACCGTTAGATTTCAAATTTCTAACATTCATTAGAAAGCTCTTTTCGATACGAACCCAACGGTTCCGGTTTTAGGAGAATTCGACGGTCGGATCTCCCGCAATGTCCGTTTGAAATAAATGGTCGAAATTCACGAACTGTCGCGGCGCGGCGCGTTCTATTCAGGCCATTATATTATATATATAATATATATAATATATACTTCGTCGATTTCTATTTAAAACGAATTATATAAATAGTTTTAAATTCGTTTCAAAAGCAATTTCAACTTCCTTTTCAATTCAAATCACAATTGAATTCTTCTTTATAAATTCCTTTCTATTCAATTCAAATTTCAATTCAATTTGAATTCATTTCAATTCAATTTGAATTCATTTCAATTCACTTTCAATTCAATTCGAATTCGTTTTCAATTCAATTTATTTCGAAATCGCTTTCAATTCAATTCATTTCGAAATCGTTTTCAATTCAATTCATTTCGAAATCGTTTTCAATTCAATTCATTTCGAAATCGTTTTCAATTCAATTCATTTCGAAATCGTTTTCAATTCAATTCATTTCGAAATGGTTTTCAATTCAATTCATTTCGAAATCGTTTTCAATTCAATTCATTTCGAAATCGTTTTCAATTCAATTCATTTCGAAATCGTTTTCAATTCAATTCATTTCGAAATCGTTTTCAATTCAATTCATTTCGAAATCGTTGATCTCGAAATCACTTTTCAATATTCATTTTAAAATGAATAAAATCGATATAAATATCGTTCACGTTAAAATGGCGTCAATCTAATCAACACGGCTTCATAAATTTCTATTTTCAAATTTTCTTTATTTTTCAAATTGGAATGAGGCCCAATCAATTACCATATAAAATTAATTATATGGATTTCCATACAACACATGTATATAATAGCAACGATAAATAATCAACCATCAACCAAAGTGCACTACACCGTATAAGCATCAAATATAGATATCAAATGCTTATAACAGCCCGTCAATCAACCGATCGACATATTCAATCAATCAGGATGAGTGAACTTCAAATTTCATCCCAACACCCGTGTGGGGTTTCAAACAATCAAACACATATTTTATTTGTGCTGTTGGGCGATGTGTAAAATTTATCGACCCAATCAATGTCCTTCAAATAGGTGTACATAAACAAACCGTCTGGTTTGTAAATGAATATTTATTTATTCACATTCACGTTAAAAATTATATTTTTAACGATAAAGCATTTTATTCCAACATATGAATTTCTATTAAGTTCATTCTTTAAATAAAATGATATTTTTATTTTTTTTTTCTAACATATTTTAGAAAATTTCGGCGGCATAACGACACGATACTAGAAACGGGACGAGGCCTAGCCTTATCCCCGGTCTAGTGAAGGCCCACGCCATTCACATATCAATCATATCAATTTTAATTTCACCAAAACAATCCAATCCAAATCAAATAATCTAACCAACTACACAACCAATCAAACAAGTCCATGGTCTGTGGACGGGTGTCGGGTGCTACTAAGCACCGTCTGCATCCTAGTATATATATAACTAGAAAAATTAAATTGAAAGGTGAGAAGTTCTCACAGATTAGCTATCCTAGCTCCACGGCACTTCTAATGCAGGAAATCTTCACCAACTCGCCTTTTGTCGCTTTCGTTGTCCGCTTTCACTACATATGTAAAAATCGAATTTTTACTTTGCTATTCAATATATAAAAAGCGAATTTTTACTATGCTATTCAATATATAAATATCGAATTTCTATCACTCTACACGAATAAAAATCATATTTTTGTCGATTTCTATTTTTATTTATTAAACAACGATATTTTTATGTACAAAAATATTGACATTTCTATTTTTTTAAAAACCATGCAAATAATATTATTCAAAAACAAAACATATATTATATATATAGATATTCAAAGCAATTTCATTCTAAAAATCATATTTTTATAAAAGAAAGCTATATATATCTTAAAACAATGATTTTTATATTTTAAAAACAATGGTATTTTTATATTTACAATAACAGTCTTTTCATTTTTAAAACAACGCCCTTTTATTTTATTTTTTTAAAACAACGCCCTTTTTACTTTTATTTTTAATCACAATGTTATATTTAATCTATAAAAACTGATTTCTTAATAATGTTATATATGTAAATTTCCTTTTTATCCAATGTTACATATTTTAAAAACTGAAATTTAAACAAAGTTTATTATATTGAAAAACAGAAATTATCACCATGTTTATAACACTAATCATTGAAGAAAATTACAGTCGTTACCTTCTTCTCCTTCGCATACCAGGTTTCAGATCGAACCCCATAACCGCCGATTTAGGGTTTTGAAAACGCGCCGCCACGCTCGACGTTGACCGGATCGGGACCCACCACCGGCTTCCCTTTCGAGTGACGCCCCTCCACCGCTGGCGATGGCCAGCTCGCACCAATGATGGCGCCGGAATCTGCCGTTGAACGGCGCGCCTTCCCATCGAGAATCCCACCCCAAAACTCCTCAATAACTGCTCAATCTACTATGGATTTATAGAGCTCAGCACGCACTAAAACTTTTCTTTGGAAGCACTGATTTTTAATTGTTGGGTTGGAAGAATTTTGAGCTCAAAGTTCTGAGCTTTTTTTTTTCTTTCCCGCCTTCGGTTAAAGAACGACGGCTGAGAGAGTGATTGTTGACTAGGGTTTGACTGTGGCCCTTTATTGAAAATTATTTTATTATTTTAATCAAGTTTAATGCCAAAACCGCAAACAAACACCAAATGAATCCCAACGACTGTCGCCCCTAGCTAATTACCCCCATTCCGAACACAATGGGATATGTTTCGCAAGCTGATATGATCGTTTGAATTAGTTTCCGCTGAATTTACATTTAAATCACTATATTGAATTTTAAACGTACATTTCAAATTACCGGGGTCACATACTAACTAGAAAAATTCCCGAAAAATATTTTATAGCTTCGTATTGACGATACGGTCCTAACAAAACTAGTTTCGTCGAATTCTGAGACCGTTAGAAAAATGGCCAATTTCCAGTCGATTAAAATCAACTGAAATGGTCAAAACACGTTTTCCTATGCCACGCTCACATATCGATTCCAAAAATTATGAAACTTGGAATCTAGCAATAACTTTACATCACGGACCCAACAAAACTGGTTTCGTCGAAATCCGAGGTCGTTTGCAAAATTCCCATTTTTAAGGGCCTGAATTCCATAGCGACTATTCAGAATTTTCAACTGGACATATCTTTTGATCCCTGCCATGAAATTTTGATTTCTCAGATTCGTTGGAAAGATATTCACTATTAGATCCTAATGTTTTTGGCTTCACTAAAATCCGGATTGTTTTGCACCCGGTACATCCAATTTAAGTTTGAAATCGAATTATCGCACTACCGCGCCATTTTCAATTCTATTTATAATTATATATATATATATTTATATTCTAACGACGAAGCGTATAAATATATACGTTCTAATTATATTCAAAATAAATTTCTCGTCGATATTATTTAAAATAATTCATTTTAAATAATCAAAACTCGCTATAATTGCCAAAATAAAAATTTTAAACTGGCCCAGATTTTCGGGTTGTTACAATCTCCCCCACTTAAAACTTTTCGTCCCCGAAAAGGAACAAAGTCGAAAGTGGTTTGATTAATCAACTCTACGCTCGACCTGGCTTTCATTCTCCAACTCTTTAGTTTCTGAGGATTTTCAAAATCTCAAAAATTTGGCTAACACCCTAAATTTTTGAAAAATTTCGCCATAACCTCCCCTGCACCGGGAGCATCGGGGAATTTCAAATAGCTTCCCCGGTCCTTCAGATCTCAAAAAGAAAAAGAAAAAGCCAAGCGGCTAGCCAATAGGCTCACAAAATCATCATCACCCAAACAAAACAGGAAATTATGTAGTAAACATGTACCTATTTGTCGGGCAAACAAATTTTATTCTCTGCTCTAGCCTCCTTGCTATGACCTGTTCAATGTGAGTATATGCATATGCAAGCAAATGCGACCAAATTTCAATACAATTCAATATTTGGTTCAATTAGGCATAATGGTTCAAAATTATCAAACAATTAAACAAACAACACAAACATCAATCAATTAGTGAATTAGAGTTTCAAATTCATAACTTTGATATATATACAGAAAATCATGTTTTTGATGCCAATTCACAACAATGTGTTCTAGCTATATATATAAGTTTTTGTTCTCACACCAGTCTAATGGAAATATATAGAAAATCGCACCTTCGAAACTCGAATACCAATTCTGATGATGTCTAGACTATCATCAGAATCGTCTCCGGGCGACTAGAGTGTGACTCTATATCTATCCAGTATATTAAAACTTCAAATACACGTGGATCAGACGTATACGCCAAGTCTATATATACTGGACTGTCCAAATTCAAATATAATAACTAATCAAATACGAATAGTTGATTTAAATTTTCAAAACAAAATTTGTTTTCATTTTCAAAAATATACTCTTCACACTCGTTCTAGGATACTACTGATCCCATCTCTAACGAGTCATTCTAATTGGATATTACTAACCCAATATCTGATGAATTCTTTCGTAGGGTTCTAATGTGTCTTGTTCTCTGAGCTTTGTAAACCAAAGCTCTGATACCAACTGTGACGGCAAGAAATTTCGCTCGGTCCGAACCAGTCGCTAAACTGATCCAGGCCGTTCGAAACGCCCTATCGTTTGAGAACAGGACAAAACAGAACTCATACAGAAGAACATTTCATTGTATATTACAACAATGCATCAGATTACAAGAATATACAGAGTATAAATGAATAATACACAGAAATATCAGAGATTTAAATTACATTTAAATACATAGCAGCGGAAAATAATACAATACACAACTAGAAGAGATATACGGATACAAAGCTTTCCGGATATCGTTCCAGCTGTAAACCAGGATCCTGTGAATATAAATCTGCAAAACCAAAACTACTAGCTGCCCGTGCGGAAAATAGGGGCACCCAGAGTTTAGGTTAAAACAATAAACTCCAGGTCAGTCATGTGACTGGTGTGAGAACTAAAAACAGTTATTAATCTTTATTTTCAAAGTTAGGTAAATCAAGGGACCACGCCGTATAACACGGAACGGGTTTCCTCCCAAGAATACCAGTGCATAAAACAAACAGCGCAATGCTAAATAAAGAAAAATGAAGCTGTTATAAGACCCAGGTCCCATCACACAATGCAACGCAGTCGAGGATAGGGTTTTCCCTTATAACAGCCAAAGAATGCTTGATACGTTTTAAAACAAATCATTTGATACTATTATAAGTGCATAGTGTATAAAACACTTCAAATCATAAGTATCAATCATAGGTGGCATGAACGGCCCATAACACTATGTCGCCATATATAAGTTTACAATCAAAACCGCAAATGTCGTATTGGAAGTTGGGTTATCATTTATGGTATGAACCGAGGCTAGGGGCAAGATCCTCAACCGATTCGAGACTGTCTAGTCCGAGCCTCAGGCAAGTACTCTGTCAAGCCTTTGGATCGTCAGGGCCGGTCCACCGATGTGGATTAAAATGCCTGAACACTGCGTTTCCCCGCCCTTTGGGGCGTAAATCTGGCCCGTCAGCCGACCAGAAGCATTGGCCGAAACCGATATCACGAGGCGCCTCGCTTTTCAGCAAGTAATAGTAAGTAACATCCACATGAGTCAAACTCGTCAGCCAGTTAAAGCACTGACGCCACTCATAACTAGAAAGAAACGCATGCCCTCCCTGAGGTCCGTCTCCCGTTTTTGATTCATACCGGGTGTGATACTCGCGAATCAACGTTACACAAAGCTACGCCACAAAGGCCGTGCTTCGATCATCAACCACAAGACTTTGCTTTTCAACAGAAGCCTTGATCATTTGCCACTTAGGCATGCCACACAGGCAATTCACTCCCTGCGATTGATATCCATCAATATATAACCCCTGAGCTAGTACGTCTCAGAGAAGGGCGTTAAGCAAGAGAATAAATTCTCCGCCGCCAAACAGATATATATTTAATAGAGATCAATCACACGGACTAAAATCCAATGTCAGACACACAGTCCATTTACAAGTCCGTTCTGGGTCTGAACGAAACTGGAGGCACTTTCCTCGCATATCCATCTATCTCCAAGTACGTCTGGACGATCACCAACTGTTTCCATCTTCTTGGGTGTACAGCCCAATCAAGATCATCAGTTATCACCCAAACGACGTGAAGACTTCCGGTCTTCGACCATCGTCTTCATCTTCGACTTATCGTCGTATCAGTTATTCAGAATGGGATAAACCCGGTCTTTCCGAATAACTCGCGTATATTTTAAATAAGTGTTACACAAACACAACATACGCCTCATTCCAATTCATTAGTCACTAACCGTAAATTAATCAAGAGAATAATTTCCCAAATATTAACCCCGAAGGCCGAAACCAACATCAGATCAATATCCAGAAAACCATTCTGCTTGGCTAACCGACAGTTAGTTTCTAAATTTCACATTCATAGGGAAAGATTCCCATTAATTTTATCAAAGATAAATTCCTTGAATTTATTCTTTAATCTACTTTTGAATACCAATTCAAACTAGTCGGGATTAACGAAACTTACCGAAGTAATCATTTGTTTTAATTTCCCAATCGCAACCTATTTATCCCATGAAGTAAAACTGGTAATACTTCATATCTAACACCACAGTGTTATCGGTAAATTCAATTACCATTTCACGTTCAAATCTAATTAAAGATTTAACTATCGCCTGGAGCAAAACTGGTGATACTCCATTTTCGATCATTTCAATCTAATTAAAGATTCATTAAAACTCCACTTAGTTTTAATCTTTGACTGGGTTAAAGAATCATTGTTATTTAAAACACGGTTCACGATAAACCCAAATCCACATTCCATTAATTATCGGGTTAAAGAACGAGCGTTATTTAAAACACTGTCCACGATAAACCCAAAAATCAATATCAATTCAATTTCCAATTAAATATTATTTAATTGGTACACTTCATTAAATCTAAATAAAAAGATTTAATCTTTTCTCAACTGGATTCAAGAACAGTGTTAGTGAAAACACCATTCATGACAAACCCAAATCACATTCGATATTCAATACAAGGCTCTGAATAGAAAATATATCGGCTTATATTCAATATCAAATTCTACGACTAACAAATGTCGTATTGGAAATAACGATATAAATATATATCTTTCAAATTTCCATAACAACACCTGAATAATCACGAATTCCAACATCGAAATATTCCGAAGACAATTTCGATTCAAATCCACTCCAATGCAATCATTGGAAATTCTGGTTATTTTTAAAACCCTTTTCAAATTCAATTTATTTATTTAAAAATAAATAGAATTATAATTCTAGTTCAAAACTAGTTCATTTCGATAAAAATCTATTTTTATCTTTTCAAATATGGAGTTTTTCATCCCAATCCTTTCTAAATCATTTCTTATGATTTTACACAAATTATTACTATTTTTAATAATTTTATCAAGGCCCGTACAGTCGATTTCCAACAACGGCCATCGAACTGCACTTACAGCGACCTTTTTCGAATTTGATTTGGACGTATCTCCAAATCCAATAGTTAGATTTCAAATTTCTAACATTCATTAGAAAGCTCTTTTCGATACGAACCCAACGGTTCCGGTTTTAGGAGAATTCGACGGTCGGATCTCCCGCAATGTCCGTTTGAAATAAATGGTCGAAATTCACGAACTACCGCGGCGCGGCGCGTTCTATTCAGGCCATTATATTATATATATAATATATATAATATATACTTCGTCGATTTCTATTTAAAACGAATTATATAAATAGTTTTAAATTCGTTTCAAAAGCAATTTCAACTTCCTTTTCAATTCAAATCACAATTGAATTCTTCTTTATAAATTCGTTTTAAAATTCCTTTCTATTCAATTCAAATTTCAATTCAATTTGAATTCATTTCAATTCACTTTCAATTCAATTCGAATTCGTTTTCAATTCAATTTATTTCGAAATCGCTTTCAATTCAATTCATTTCGAAATCGTTTTCAATTCAATTCATTTCGAAATCGTTTTCAATTCAATTCATTTCGAAATCGTTTTCAATTCAATTCATTTCGAAATCGTTTTCAATTCAATTCATTTCGAAATCGTTTTCAATTCAATTCATTTCGAAATCGTTTTCAATTCAATTCATTTCGAAATCGTTTTCAATTCAATTCATTTCGAAATCGTTTTCAATTCAATTCATTTCGAAATCGTTTTCAATTCAATTCATTTCGAAATCGTTTTCAATTCAATTCATTTCGAAATCGTTGATCTCGAAATCACTTTTCAATATTCATTTTAAAATGAATAAAATCGATATAAATATCGTTCACGTCAAAATGGCGTCAATCTAATCAACACGGCTTCATAAATTTCTATTTTCAAATTTTCTTTATTTTTCAAATTGGAATGAGGCCCAATCAATTACCATATAAAATTAATTATATGGATTTCCATACAACACATGTATATAATAGCAACGATAAATAATCAACCATCAACCAAAGTGCACTACACCGTATAAGCATCAAATATAGATATCAAATGCTTATAACAGCCTGTCAATCAACCGATCGACATATTCAATCAATCGGGATGAGTGAACTTCAAATTTCATCCCAACACCCGTGTGGGGTTTCAAACAATCAAACACATATTTTATTTGTGCTGTTGGGCGATGTGTAAAATTTATCGACCCAATCAATGTCCTTCAAATAGGTGTACATAAACAAACCGTCTGGTTTGTAAATGAATATTTATTTATTCACATTCACGTTAAAAATTATATTTTTAACGATAAAGCATTTTATTCCAACATATGAATTTCTATTAAGTTCATTCTTTAAATAAAATGATATTTTTATTTTTTTTTCTAACATATTTTAGAAAATTTCGGCGGCATAACGACACGATACTAGAAACGGGACGAGGCCTAGCCTTATACCCGGTCTAGTGAAGGCCCACGCCATTCACATATCAATCATATCAATTTCAATTTCACCAAAACAATCCAATCCAAATCAAATAATCTAACCAACTACACAACCAATCAAACAAGTCCATGGTCTGTGGACGGGTGTCGGGTGCTACTAAGCACCGTCTGCATCCTAGTATATATATAACTAGAATAATTAAATTGAAAGGTGAGAAGTTCTCACAGATTAGGTATCCTAGCTCCACGGCACTTCTAATGCAGGAAATCTTCACCAACTCGCCTTTTGTCGCTTTCGTTGTCCGCTTTCACTACATATGTAAAAATCGAATTTTTACTTTGCTATTCAATATATAAAAAGCGAATTTTTACTATGCTATTCAATATATAAAAATCGAATTTCTATCACTCTACACGAATAAAAATCATATTTTTGTCGATTTCTATTTTTATTTACTAAACAATGATATTTTTATGTAAAAAATATTGACATTTCTATTTTTTTAAAAACCATGCAAATAATATTATCCAAAAACAAAACATATATTATATATATAGATATTCAAAGCAATTTCATTCTAAAAATCATATTTTTATAAAATAAAGCTATATATATCTTAAAACAATGATTTTTATATTTTAAAAACAATGGTATTTTTATATTTACAATAACAGTCTTTTCATTTTTAAAACAACGCCCTTTTATTTTATTTTTTTAAAACAACGCCCTTTTTACTTTTATTTTTAATCACAATGTTATATTTAATCTATAAAAACTGATTTCTTAATAATGTTATATATGTAAATTTCCTTTTTATCCAATGTTACATATTTTAAAAACTGAAATTTAAACAAAGTTTATTATATTGAAAAACAGAAATTATCACCATGTTTATAACACTAATCATTGAAGAAAATTACAGTCGTTACCTTCTTCTCCTTCGCATACCAGGTTTCAGATCGAACCCCATAACCGCCGATTTAGGGTTTTGAAAACGCGCCGCCACGCTCGACGTTGACCGGATCGGGACCCACCACCGGCTTCCCTTTCGAGTGACGCCCCTCCACCGCTGGCGATGGCCAGCTCGCACCAATGATGGCGCCGGAATCTGCCGTTGAACGGCGCGCCTTCCCATCGAGAATCCCACCCCAAAACTCCTCAATAACTGCTCAATCTACTATGGATTTATAGAGCTCAGCACGCACTAAAACTTTTCTTTGGAAGCACTGATTTTTAATTGTTGGGTTGGAAGAATTTTGAGCTCAAAGTTCTGAGCTTTTTTTTTTCTTTCCCGCCTTCGGTTAAAGAACGACGGCTGAGAGAGTGATTGTTGACTAGGGTTTGACTGTGGCCCTTTATTGAAAATTATTTTATTATTTTAATCAAGTTTAATGCCAAAACCGCAAACAAACACCAAATGAATCCCAACGACTGTCGCCCCTAGCTAATTACCCCCATTCCGAACACAATGGGATATGTTTCGCAAGCTGATATGATCGTTTGAATTAGTTTCCGCTGAATTTACATTTAAATCACTATATTGAATTTTAAACGTACATTTCAAATTACCGGGGTCACATACTAACTAGAAAAATTCCCGAAAAATATTTTCTAGCTTCGTATTGACGATACGGTCCTAACAAAACTAGTTTCGTCGAATTCTGAGACCGTTAGAAAAATGGCCAATTTCCAGTCGATTAAAATCAACTGAAATGGTCAAAACACGTTTTCCTATGCCACACTCACATATCGATTCGAAAAATTATGAAACTTGGAATCTAGCAATAACTTTACATCACGGACCCAACAAAACTGGTTTCGTCGAAATCCGAGGTCGTTTGCAAAATTCCCATTTTTAAGGGCCTGAATTCCATAGCGACTATTCAGAATTTTCAACTGGACATATCTTTTGATCCCTGCCATGAAATTTTGATTTCTCAGATTCGTTGGAAAGATATTCACTATTAGATCCTAATGTTTTTGGCTTCACTAAAATCCGGATTGTTTTGCACCCGGTACATCCAATTTAAGTTTGAAATCGAATTATCGCACTACCGCGCCATTTTCAATTCTATTTATAATTATAAATATATATTTATATTCTAACGACGACGCGTATAAATATATACGTTCTAATTATATTCAAAATAAATTTCTCGTCGATATTATTTAAAATAATTCATTTTAAATAATCAAAACTCGCTATAATTGCCAAAATAAAAATTTTAAACTGGCCCAGATTTTCGGGTTGTTACAATCTCCCCCACTTAAAACTTTTCGTCCCCGAAAAGGAACAAAGTCGAAAGTGGTTTGATTAATCAACTCTACGCTCGATCTGGCTTTCATTCTCCAACTCTTTAGTTTCTGAGGATTTTCAAAATCTCAAAAATTTGGCTAACACCCTAAATTTTTGAAAAATTTCGCCATAACCTCCCCTGCACCGGGAGCATCGGGGAATTTCAAATAGCTTCCCCGGTCCTTCAGATCTCAAAAAGAAAAAGAAAAAGCCAAGCGGCTAGCCAATAGGCTCACAAAATCATCATCACCCAAACAAAACAGGAAATTATGTAGTAAACATGTACCTATTTGTCGGGCAAACAAATTTTATTCTCTGCTCTAGCCTCCTTGCTATGACCTGTTCAATGTGAGTATATGCATATGCAAGCAAATGCGACCAAATTTCAATACAATTCAATATTTGGTTCAATTAGGCATAATGGTTCAAAATTATCAAACAATTAAACAAACAACACAAACATCAATCAATTAGTGAATTAGAGTTTCAAATTCATAACTTTGATATATATACAGAAAATCATGTTTTTGATGCCAATTCACAACAATGTGTTCTAGCTATATATATAAGTTTTTGTTCTCACACCAGTCTAATGGAAATATATAGAAAATCGCACCTTCGAAACTCGAATACCAATTCTGATGATGTCTAGACTATCATCAGAATCGTCTCCGGGCGACTAGAGTGTGACTCTATATCTATCCAGTATATTAAAACTTCAAATACACGTGGATCAGACGTATACGCCAAGTCTATATATACTGGACTGTCCAAATTCAAATATAATAACTAATCAAATACGAATAGTTGATTTAAATTTTCAAAACAAAATTTGTTTTCATTTTCAAAAATATACTCTTCACACTCGTTCTAGGATACTACTGATCCCATCTCTAACGAGTCATTCTAATTGGATATTACTAACCCAATATCTGATGAATTCTTTCGTAGGGTTCTAATGTGTCTTGTTCTCTGAGCTTTGTAAACCAAAGCTCTGATACCAACTGTGACGGCAAGAAATTTCGCTCGGTCCGAACCAGTCGCTAAACTGATCCAGGCCGTTCGAAACGCCCTATCGTTTGAGAACAGGACAAAACAGAACTCATACAGAAGAACATTTCATTGTATATTACAACAATGCATCAGATTACAAGAATATACAGAGTATAAATGAATAATACACAGAAATATCAGAGATTTAAATTACATTTAAATACATAGCAGCGGAAAATAATACAATACACAACTAGAAGAGATATACGGATACAAAGCTTTCCGGATATCGTTCCAGCTGTAAACCAGGATCCTGTGAATATAAATCTGCAAAACCAAAACTACTAGCTGCCCGTGCGGAAAATAGGGGCACCCAGAGTTTAGGTTAAAACAATAAACTCCAGGTCAGTCATGTGACTGGTGTGAGAACTAAAAACAGTTATTAATCTTTATTTTCAAAGTTAGGTAAATCAAGGGACCACGCCGTATAACACGGAACGGGTTTCCTCCCAAGAATACCAGTGCATAAAACAAACAGCGCAATGCTAAATAAAGAAAAATGAAGCTGTTATAAGACCCAGGTCCCATCACACAATGCAACGCGGTCGAGGATAGGGTTTTCCCTTATAACAGCCAAAGAATGCTTGATACGTTTTAAAACAAATCATTTGATACTATTATAAGTGCATAGTGTATAAAACACTTCAAATCATAAGTATCAATCATAGGCGGCATGAACGGCCCATAACACTATGTCGCCATATATAAGTTTACAATCAAAACCGCAAATGTCGTATTGGAAGTTGGGTTATCATTTATGGTATGAACCGAGGCTAGGGGCAAGATCCTCAACCGATTCGAGACTGTCTAGTCCGAGCCTCAGGCAAGTACTCTGTCAAGCCTTTGGATCGTCAGGGCCGGTCCACCGATGTGGATTAAAATGCCTGAACACTGCGTTTCCCCGCCCTTTGGGGCGTAAATCTGGCCCGTCAGCCGACCAGAAGCATTGGCCGAAACCAATATCACGAGGCGCCTCGCTTTTCAGCAAGTAATAGTAAGTAACATCCACATGAGTCAAACTCGTCAGCCAGTTAAAGCACTGACGCCACTCATAACTAGAAAGAAACGCATGCCCTCCCTGAGGTCCGTCTCCCGTTTTTGATTCATACCGGGTGTGATACTCGCGAATCAACGTTACACAAAGCTACGCCACAAAGGCCGTGCTTCGATCATCAACCACAAGACTTTGCTTTTCAACAGAAGCCTTGATCATTTGCCACTTAGGCATGCCACACAGGCAATTCACTCCCTGCGATTGATATCCATCAATATATAACCCCTGAGCTCGTACGTCTCAGAGAAGGGCGTTAAGCAAGAGAATAAATTCTCCGCCGCCAAACAGATATATATTTAATAGAGATCAATCACACGGACTAAAATCCAATGTCAGACACACAGTCCATTTACAAGTCCGTTCTGGGTCTGAACGAAACCGGAGGCACTTTCCTCGCATATCCATCTACCTCCAAGTACGTCTGGACGATCACCAACTGTTTCCATCTTCTTGGGTGTACAGCCCAATCAAGATCATCAGTTATCACCCAAACGACGTGAAGACTTCCGGTCTTCGACCATCGTCTTCATCTTCGACTTATCGTCGTATCAGTTATTCAGAATGGGATAAACCCGGTCTTTCCGAATAACTCGCGTATATTTTAAATAAGTGTTACACAAACACAACATACGCCTCATTCCAATTCATTAGTCACTAACCGTAAATTAATCAAGAGAATAATTTCCCAAATATTAACCCCGAAGGCCGAAACCAACATCATATCAATATCCAGAAAACCATTCTGCTTGGCTAACCGACAGTTAGTTTCTAAATTTCACATTCATAGGGAAAGATTCCCATTAATTTTATCAAAGATAAATTCCTTGAATTTATTCTTTAATCTACTTTTGAATACCAATTCAAACTAGTCGGGATTAACGAAACTTACCGAAGTAATCATTTGTTTTAATTTCCCAATCCCAACCTATTTATCCCATGAAGTAAAACTGGTAATACTTTATATCTAACACCACAGTGTTATCGGTAAATTCAATTACCATTTCACGTTCAAATCTAATTAAAGATTTAACTATCGCCTGGAGCAAAACTGGTGATACTCCATTTTCGATCATTTCAATCTAATTAAAGATTCATTAAAACTCCACTTAGTTTTAATCTTTGACTGGGTTAAAGAATCATTGTTATTTAAAACACGGTTCACGATAAACCCAAATCCACATTCCATTAATTATCGGGTTAAAGAACGAGCGTTATTTAAAACACTATCCACGATAAACCCAAAAATCAATATCAATTCAATTTCCAATTAAATATTATTTAATTGGTACACTTCATTAAATCTAAATAAAAAGATTTAATCTTTTCTCAACTGGATTCAAGAACAGTGTTAGTGAAAATACCATTCATGACAAACCCAAATCACATTCGATATTCAATACAAGGCTCTGAATAGAAAATATATCGGCTTATATTCAATATCAAATTCTACGACTAACAAATGTCGTATTGGAAATAACGATATAAATATATATCTTTCAAATTTCCATAACAACACCTGAATAATCACGAATTCCAACATCGAAATATTCCGAAGACAATTTCGATTCAAATCCACTCCAATGCAATCATTGGAAATTCTGGTTATTTTTAAAACCCTTTTCAAATTCAATTTATTTATTTAAAAATAAATAGAATTATAATTCTAGTTCAAAACTAGTTCATTTCGATAAAAATCTATTTTTATCTTTTCAAATATGGAGTTTTTCATCCCAATCCTTTCTAAATCATTTCTTATGATTTTACACAAATTATTACTATTTTTAATAATTTTATCAAGGCCCGTACAGTCGATTTCCAACAACGGCCATCGAACTGCACTTACAGCGACCTTTTTCGAATTTGATTTGGACGTATCTCCAAATCCAACCGTTAGATTTCAAATTTCTAACATTCATTAGAAAGCTCTTTTCGATACGAACCCAACGGTTCCGGTTTTAGGAGAATTCGACGGTCAGATCTTCCGCAATGTCCGTTTGAAATAAATGGTCGAAATTCACGAACTGCCGCGGCGCGGCGCGTTCTATTCAGGCCATTATATTATATATATAATATATATAATATATACTTCGTCGATTTCTATTTAAAACGAATTATATAAATAGTTTTAAATTCGTTTCAAAAGCAATTTCAACTTCCTTTTCAATTCAAATCACAATTGAATTCTTCTTTATAAATTCGTTTTAAAATTCCTTTCTATTCAATTCAAATTTCAATTCAATTTGAATTCATTTCAATTCACTTTCAATTCAATTCGAATTCGTTTTCAATTCAATTTATTTCGAAATCGCTTTCAATTCAATTCATTTCGAAATCGTTTTCAATTCAATTCATTTCGAAATCGTTTTCAATTCAATTCAATTCATTTCGAAATCGTTTTCAATTCAATTCATTTCGAAATCGTTTTCAATTCAATTCATTTCGAAATCGTTTTCAATTCAATTCATTTCGAAATCGTTTTCAATTCAATTCATTTCGAAATCGTTTTCAATTCAATTCATTTCGAAATCGTTTTCAATTCAATTCATTTCGAAATCGTTTTCAATTCAATTCATTTCGAAATCGTTTTCAATTCAATTCATTTCGAAATCGTTTTCAATTCAATTCATTTCGAAATCGTTGATCTCGAAATCACTTTTCAATATTCATTTTAAAATGAATAAAATCGATATAAATATCGTTCACGTCAAAATGGCGTCAATCTAATCAACACGGCTTCATAAATTTCTATTTTCAAATTTTCTTTATTTTTCAAATTGGAATGAGGCCCAATCAATTACCATATAAAATTAATTATATGGATTTCCATACAACACATGTATATAATAGCAACGATAAATAATCAACCATCAACCAAAGTGCACTACACCGTATAAGCATCAAATATAGATATCAAATGCTTATAACAGCCTGTCAATCAACCGATCGACATATTCAATCAATCGGGATGAGTGAACTTCAAATTTCATCCCAACACCCGTGTGGGGTTTCAAACAATCAAACACATATTTTATTTGTGCTGTTGGGCGATGTGTAAAATTTATCGACCCAATCAATGTCCTTCAAATAGGTGTACATAAACAAACCGTCTGGTTTGTAAATGAATATTTATTTATTCACATTCACGTTAAAAATTATATTTTTAACGATAAAGCATTTTATTCCAACATATGAATTTCTATTAAGTTCATTCTTTAAATAAAATGATATTTTTATTTTATTTTCTAACATATTTTAGAAAATTTCGGCGGCATAACGACACGATACTAGAAACGGGACGAGGCCCAGCCTTATACCCGGTCTAATGAAGGCCCACGCCATTCACGTATCAATCATATCAATTTCAATTTCACCAAAACAATCCAATCCAAATCAAATAATCTAACCAACTACACAACCAATCAAACAAGTCCATGGTCTGTGGACGGGTGTCGGGTGCTACTAAGCACCGTCTGCATCCTAGTATATATATAACTAGAATAATTAAATTGAAAGGTGAGAAGTTCTCACAGATTAGCTATCCTAGCTCCACGGCACTTCTAATGCAGGAAATCTTCACCAACTCGCCTTTTGTCGCTTTCGTTGTCCGCTTTCACTACATATGTAAAAATCGAATTTTTACTTTGCTATTCAATATATAAAAAGCGAATTTTTACTATGCTATTCAATATATAAAAATCGAATTTCTATCACTCTACACGAATAAAAATCATATTTTTGTCGATTTCTATTTTTATTTACTAAACAATGATATTTTTATGTACAAAAATATTGACATTTCTATTTTTTTAAAAACCATGCAAATAATATTATTCAAAAACAAAACATATATTATATATATAGATATTCAAAGCAATTTCATTCTAAAAATCATATTTTTATAAAATAAAGCTATATATATCTTAAAACAATGATTTTTATATTTTAAAAACAATGGTATTTTTATATTTACAATAACAGTCTTTTCATTTTTAAAACAACGCCCTTTTATTTTATTTTTTTAAAACGACGACCTTTTTACTTTTATTTTTAATCACAATGTTATATTTAATCTATAAAAACTGATTTCTTAATAATGTTATATATGTAAATTTCCTTTTTATCCAATGTTACATATTTTAAAAACTAAAATTTAAACAAAGTTTATTATATTGAAAAACAGAAATTATCACCATGTTTATAACACTAATCATTGAAGAAAATTACAGTCGTTACCTTCTTCTCCTTCGCATACCAGGTTTCAGATCGAACCCCATAACCGCCGATTTAGGGTTTTGAAAACGCGCCGCCACGCTCGACGTTGACCAGATCGGGACCCACCACCGGCTTCCCTTTCGAGTGACGCCCCTCCACCGCTGGCGATGGCCAGCTCGCACCAATGATGGCGCCGGAATCTGCCGTTGAACGGCGCGCCTTCCCATCGAGAATCCCACCCCAAAACTCCTCAATAACTGCTCAATCTACTATGGATTTATAGAGCTCAGCACGCACTAAAACTTTTCTTTGGAAGCACTGATTTTTAATTGTTGGGTTGGAAGAATTTTGAGCTCAAAGTTCTGAGCTTTTTTTTTTCTTTCCCGCCTTCGGTTAAAGAACGACGGCTGAGAGAGTGATTGTTGACTAGGGTTTGACTGTGGCCCTTTATTGAAAATTATTTTATTATTTTAATCAAGTTTAATGCCAAAACCGCAAACAAACACCAAATGAATCCCAACGACTGTCGCCCCTAGCTAATTACCCCCATTCCGAACACAATGGGATATGTTTCGCAAGCTGATATGATCGTTTGAATTAGTTTCCGCTGAATTTACATTTAAATCACTATATTGAATTTTAAACGTACATTTCAAATTACCGGGGTCACATACTAACTAGAAAAATTCCCGAAAAATATTTTCTAGCTTCGTATTGACGATACGGTCCTAACAAAACTAGTTTCGTCGAATTCTGAGACCGTTAGAAAAATGGCCAATTTCCAGTCGATTAAAATCAACTGAAATGGTCAAAACACGTTTTCCTATGCCACGCTCACATATCGATTCGAAAAATTATGAAACTTGGAATCTAGCAATAACTTTACATCACGGACCCAACAAAACTGGTTTCGTCGAAATCCGAGGTCGTTTGCAAAATTCCCATTTTTAAGGGCCTGAATTCCATAGCGACTATTCAGAATTTTCAACTGGACATATCTTTTGATCCCTGCCATGAAATTTTGATTTCTCAGATTCGTTGGAAAGATATTCACTGTTAGATCCTAATGTTTTTGGCTTCACTAAAATCCGGATTGTTTTGCACCCGGTACATCCAATTTAAGTTTGAAATCGAATTATCGCACTACCGCGCCATTTTCAATTCTATTTATAATTATATATATATTTATATTCTAACGACGACGCGTATAAATATATACGTTCAATTATATTCAAAATAAATTTCTCGTCGATATTATTTAAAATAATTCATTTTAAATAATCAAAACTCGCTATAATTGCCAAAATAAAAAATTTAAACTGGCCCAGATTTTCGGGTTGTTACAATCTCCCCTACTTAAAACTTTTCGTCCCCGAAAAGGAACAAAGTCGAAAGTGGTTTGATTAATCAACTCTACGCTCGATCTGGCTTTCATTCTCCAACTCTTTAGTTTTTGAGGATTTTCAAAATCTCAAAAATTTGGCTAACACCCTAAATTTTTGAAAAATTTCGCCATAACCTCCCCTGCACCGGGAGCATCGGGGAATTTCAAATAGCTTCCCCGGTCCTTCAGATCTCAAAAAGAAAAAGAAAAAGCCAAGCGGCTAGCCAATAGGCTCACAAAATCATCATCACCCAAACAAAACAGGAAATTATGTAGTAAACATGTACCTATTTGTCGGGCAAACAAATTTTATTCTCTGCTCTAGCCTCCTTGCTATGACCTGTTCAATGTGAGTATATGCATATGCAAGCAAATGCGACCAAATTTCAATACAATTCAATATTTGGTTCAATTAGGCATAATGGTTCAAAATTATCAAACAATTAAACAAACAACACAAACATCAATCAATTAGTGAATTAGAGTTTCAAATTCATAACTTTGATATATATACAAAAAATCATGTTTTTGATGCCAATTCACAACAATGTGTTCTAGCTATATATATAAGTTTTGGTTCTCACACCAGTCTAATGGAAATATATAGAAAATCGCACCTTCGAAACTCGAATACCAATTCTGATGATGTCTAGACTATCATCAGAATCGTCTCCGGGCGACTAGAGTGTGACTCTATATCTATCCAGTATATTAAAACTTCAAATACACGTGGATCAGACGTATACGCCAAGTCTATATATACTGGACTGTCCAAATTCAAATATAATAACTAATCAAATACGAATAGTTGATTTAAATTTTCAAAACAAAATTTGTTTTCATTTTCAAAAATATACTCTTCACACTCGTTCTAGGATACTACTGATCCCATCTCTAACGAGTCATTCTAATTGGATATTACTAACCCAATATCTGATGAATTCTTTCGTAGGGTTCTAATGTGTCTTGTTCTCCGAGCTTTGTAAACCAAAGCTCTGATACCAACTGTGACGGCAAGAAATTTCGCTCGGTCCGAACCAGTCGCTAAACTAATCCAGGCCGTTCGAAACGCCTTATCGTTTGAGAACAGGACAAAACAGAACTCATACAGAAGAACATTTCATTGTATATTACAACAATGCATCAGATTACAAGAATATACAGAGTATAAATGAATAATACACAGAAATATCAGAGATTTAAATTACATTTAAATACATAGCAGCGGAAAATAATACAATACACAACTAGAAGAGATATACGGATACAAAGCTTTCCGGATATCGTTCCAGCTGTAAACCAGGATCCTGTGAATATAAATCTGCAAAACCAAAACTACTAGCTCCCCGTGCGGAAAATAGGGGCACCCAGAGTTTAGGTTAAAACAATAAACTCCAGGTCAGTCATGTGACTGGTGTGAGAACTAAAAACAGTTATTAATCTTTATTTTCAAAGTTAGGTAAATCAAGGGACCACGCCGTATAACACGGAACGGGTTTCCTCCCAAGAATACCAGTGCATAAAACAAACAGCGCAATGCTAAATAAAGAAAAATGAAGCGGTTATAAGACCCAGGTCCCATCACACAATGCAACACAGTCGAGGATAGGGTTTTCCCTTGTAACAGCCAAAGAATGCTTGATACGTTTTAAAACAAATCATTTGATACTATTATAAGTGCATAGTGTATAAAACACTTCAAATCATAAGTATCAATCATAGGCGGCATGAACGGCCCATAACACTATGTCGCCATATATAAGTTTACAATCAAAACCGCAAATGTCGTATTGGAAGTTGGGTTATCATTTATGGTATGAACCGAGGCTAGGGGCAAGATCCTCAACCGATTCGAGACTGTCTAGTCCGAGCCTCAGGCAAGTACTCTGTCAAGCCTTTGGATCGTCAGGGCCGGTCCACCGATGTGGATTAAAATGCCTGAACACTGCGTTTCCCCGCCCTTTGGGGCGTAAATCTGGCCCGTCAGCCGACCAGAAGCATCGGCCGAAACCGATATCACGAGGCGCCTCGCTTTTCAGCAAGTAATAGTAAGTAACATCCACATGAGTCAAACTCTTCAGCCAGTTCAAGCACTGACGCCACTCATAACTAGAAAGAAACGCATGCCCTCCCTGAGGTCCGTCTCCCGTTTTTGATTCATACCGGGTGTGATACTCGCGAATCAACGTTACACAAAGCTACGCCACAAAGGCCGTGCTTCGATCATCAACCACAAGACTTTGCTTTTCAACAGAAGCCTTGATCATTTGCCACTTAGGCATGCCACACAGGCAATTCACTCCCTGCGATTGATATCCATCAATATATAACCCCTGAGCTCGTACGTCTCAGAGAAGGGCGTTAAGCAAGAGAATAAATTCTCCGCCGCCAAACAGATATATATTTAATAGAGATCAATCACACGGACTAAAATCCAATGTCAGACACACAGTCCATTTACAAGTCCGTTCTGGGTCTGAACGAAACCGGAGGCACTTTCCTCGCATATCCATCTATCTCCAAGTACGTCTGGACGATCACCAACTGTTTCCATCTTCTTGGGTGTACAGCCCAATCAAGATCATCAGTTATCACCCAAACGACGTGAAGACTTCCGGTCTTCGACCATCGTCTTCATCTTCGACTTATCGTCGTATCAGTTATTCAGAATGGGATAAACCCGGTCTTTCCGAATAACTCACGTATATTTTAAATAAGTGTTACACAAACACAACATACGCCTCATTCCAATTCATTAGTCACTAACCGTAAATTAATCAAGAGAATAATTTCCCAAATATTAACCCCGAAGGCCGAAACCAACATCAGATCAATATCCAGAAAACCATTCTGCTTGGCTAACCGACAGTTAGTTTCTAAATTTCACATTCATAGGGAAAGATTCCCATTAATTTTATCAAAGATAAATTCTTTGAATTTATTCTTTAATCTACTTTTGAATACCAATTCAAACTAGTCGGGATTAACGAAACTTACCGAAGTAATCATTTGTTTTAATTTCCCAATCCCAACCTATTTATCCCATGAAGTAAAACTGGTAATACTTCATATCTAACACCACAGTGTTATCGGTAAATTCAATTACCATTTCACGTTCAAATCTAATTAAAGATTTAACTATCGCCTGGAGCAAAACTGGTGATACTCCATTTTCGATCATTTCAATCTAATTAAAGATTCATTAAAACTCCACTTAGTTTTAATCTTTGACTGGGTTAAAGAATCAGTGTCATTTAAAACACGGTTCACGATAAACCCAAATCCACATTCCATTAATTATCGGGTTAAAGAACGAGCGTTATTTAAAACACTGTCCACGATAAACCCAAAAATCAATATCAATTCAATTTCCAATTAAATATTATTTAATTGGTACACTTCATTAAATCTAAATAAAAAGATTTAATCTTTTCTCAACTGGATTCAAGAACAGTGTTAGTGAAAACACCATTCACGACAAACCCAAATCACATTCGATATTCAATACAAGGCTCTGAATAGAAAATATATCGGCTTATATTCAATATCAAATTCTACGACTAACAAATGTCGTATTGGAAATAACGATATAAATATATATCTTTCAAATTTCCATAACAACACCTGTATAATCACGAATTCCAACATCGAAATATTCCGAAGACAATTTCGATTCAAATCCACTCCAATGCAATCATTGGAAATTCTGGTTATTTTTAAAACCCTTTTCAAATTCAATTTATTTATTTAAAAAAAATCGAATTATAATTCTAGTTCAAAACTAGTTCATTTCGATAAAAATCTATTTTTATCTTTTCAAATATGGAGTTTTTCATCCCAATCCTTTCTAAATCATTTCTTATGATTTTACACAAATTATTACTATTTTTAATAATTTTATCAAGGCCCGTACAGTCGATTTCCAACAACGGCCATCGAACTGCACTTACAGCGACCTTTTTCGAATTTGATTTGGACGTATCTCCAAATCCAACCGTTAGATTTCAAATTTCTAACATTCATTAGAAAGCTCTTTTCGATACGAACCCAACGGTTCTGGTTTTAGGAGAATTCGACGGTCGGATCTCCCGCAATGTCCGTTTGAAATAAATGGTCGAAATTCACGAACTGCCGCGGCGCGGCGCGTTCTATTCAGGCCATTATATTATATATATAATATATATAATATATACTTCGTCGATTTCTATTTAAAACGAATTATATAAATAGTTTTAAATTCGTTTCAAAAGCAATTTCAACTTCCTTTTCAATTCAAATCACAATTGAATTCTTCTTTATAAATTCGTTTTAAAATTCCTTTCTATTCAATTCAAATTTCAATTCAATTTGAATTCATTTCAATTCACTTTCAATTCAATTCGAATTCGTTTTCAATTCAATTTATTTCGAAATCGCTTTCAATTCAATTCATTTCGAAATCGTTTTCAATTCAATTCATTTCGAAATCGTTTTCAATTCAATTCATTTCGAAATCGTTTTCAATTCAATTCATTTCGAAATCGTTTTCAATTCAATTCATTTCGAAATCGTTTTCAATTCAATTCATTTCGAAATCGTTTTCAATTCAATTCATTTCGAAATCGTTGATCTCGAAATCACTTTTCAATATTCATTTTAAAATGAATAAAATCGATATAAATATCGTTCACGTCAAAATGGCGTCAATCTAATCAACACGGCTTCATAAATTTCTATTTTCAAATTTTCTTTATTTTTCAAATTGGAATGAGGCCCAATCAATTACCATATAAAATTAATTATATGGATTTCCATACAACACATGTATATAATAGCAACGATAAATAATCAACCATCAACCAAAGTGCACTACACCGTATAAGCATCAAATATAGATATCAAATGCTTATAACAGCCTGTCAATCAACCGATCGACATATTCAATCAATCGGGATGAGTGAACTTCAAATTTCATCCCAACACCCGTGTGGGGTTTCAAACAATCAAACACATATTTTATTTGTGCTGTTGGGCGATGTGTAAAATTTATCGACCCAATCAATGTCCTTCAAATAGGTGTACATAAACAAACCGTCTGGTTTGTAAATGAATATTTATTTATTCACATTCACGTTAAAAATTATATTTTTAACGATAAAGCATTTTATTCCAACATATGAATTTCTATTAAGTTCATTCTTTAAATAAAATGATATTTTTATTTTTTTTTCTAACATATTTTAGAAAATTTCGGCGGCATAACGACGCGATACTAGAAACGGGACGAGGCCTAGCCTTATCCCCGGTCTAGTGAAGGCCCACGCCATTCACATATCAATCATATCAATTTCAATTTCACCAAAACAATCCAATCCAAATCAAATAATCTAACCAACTACACAACCAATCAAACAAGTCCATGGTCTGTGGACGGGTGTCGGGTGCTACTAAGCACCGTCTGCATCCTAGTATATATATAACTAGAAAAATTAAATTGAAAGGTGAGAAGTTCTCACAGATTAGCTATCCTAGCTCCACGGCACTTCTAATGCAGGAAATCTTCACCAACTCGCCTTTTGTCGCTTTCGTTGTCCGCTTTCACTACATATGTAAAAATCGAATTTTTACTTTGCTATTCAATATATAAAAAGCGAATTTTTACTATGCTATTCAATATATAAAAATCGAATTTCTATCACTCTACACGAATAAAAATCATATTTTTGTCGATTTCTATTTTTATTTACTAAACAATGATATTTTTATGTACAAAAATATTGACATTTCTATTTTTTTAAAAACCATGCAAATAATATTATTCAAAAACAAAACATATATTATATATATAGATATTCAAAGCAATTTCATTCTAAAAATCATATTTTTATAAAATAAAGCTATATATATCTTAAAACATTGATTTTTATATTTTAAAAACAATGGTATTTTTATATTTACAATAACAGTCTTTTCATTTTTAAAACAACGCCCTTTTATTTTATTTTTTTAAAACAATGCCCTTTTTACTTTTATTTTTAATCACAATGTTATATTTAATCTATAAAAACTGATTTCTTAATAATGTTATATATGTAAATTTCCTTTTTATCCAATGTTACATATTTTAAAAACTGAAATTTAAACAAAGTTTATTATATTGAAAAACAGAAATTATCACCATGTTTATAACACTAATCATTGAAGAAAATTACAGTCGTTACCTTCTTCTCCTTCGCATACCAGGTTTCAGATCGAACCCCATAACCGCCGATTTAGGGTTTTGAAAACGCGCCGCCACGCTCGACGTTGACCAGATCGGGACCCACCACCGGCTTCCCTTTCGAGTGACGCCCCTCCACCGCTGGCGATGGCCAGCTCGCACCAATGATGGCGCCGGAATATGCCGTTGAACGGCGCGCCTTCCCGTCGAGAATCCCACCCCAAAACTCCTCAATAACTGCTCAATCTACTATGGATTTATAGAGCTCAGCACGCACTAAAACTTTTCTTTGGAAGCACTGATTTTTAATTGTTGGGTTGGAAGAATTTTGAGCTCAAAGTTCTGAGCTTTTTTTTTTCTTTCCCGCCTTCGGTTAAAGAACGACGGCTGAGAGAGTGATTGTTGACTAGGGTTTGACTGTGGCCCTTTATTGAAAATTATTTTATTATTTTAATCAAGTTTAATGCCAAAACCGCAAACAAACACCAAATGAATCCCAACGACTGTCGCCCCTAGCTAATTACCCCCATTCCGAACACAATGGGATATGTTTCGCAAGCTGATATGATCGTTTGAATTAGTTTCCGCTGAATTTACATTTAAATCACTATATTGAATTTTAAACGTACATTTCAAATTACCGGGGTCACATACTAACTAGAAAAATTCCCGAAAAATATTTTCTAGCTTCGTATTGACGATACGATCCTAACAAAACTAGTTTCGTCGAATTCTGAGACCGTTAGAAAAATGGCCAATTTCCAGTCGATTAAAATCAACTGAAACGGTCAAAACACGTTTTCCTATGCCACGCTCACATATCGATTCGAAAAATTATGAAACTTGGAATCTAGCAATAACTTTACATCACGGACCCAACAAAACTGGTTTCGTCGAAATCCGAGGTCGTTTGCAAAATTCCCATTTTTAAGGGCCTGAATTCCATAGCGACTATTCAGAATTTTCAACTGGACATATCATTTGATCCCTGCCATGAAATTTTGATTTCTCAGATTCGTTGGAAAGATATTCACTATTAGATCCTAATGTTTTTGGCTTCACTAAAATCCGGATTGTTTTGCACCCGGTACATCCAATTTAAGTTTGAAATCGAATTATCGCACTACCGCGCCATTTTCAATTCTATTTATAATTATATATATATATATTTATATTCTAACGACGACGCGTATAAATATATACGTTCTAATTATATTCAAAATAAATTTCTCGTCGATATTATTTAAAATAATTCATTTTAAATAATCAAAACTCGCTATAATTGCCAAAATAAAAATTTTAAACTGGCCCAGATTTTCGGGTTGTTACACTTTTGCAGTTTATTTATGTTTTCTTTATGCTTCTTTAAATATTGTAATCAAGACAGTTATGAAGATGTTATGTTTTTGGAAGTATTGTAAGACAATTATGGTATGGTTGTTGTAACACATATTTTTAATGAAATAAAAGTTGTTGTTTTTCCGCTGTTCAAAAATATGTGTTCTTATATCTGTCTTGTATATCTGTGACTTATACTTATAAACCTCCGCCAAAATTAGGGCATTCCCTTTGAGAGTGACCCTAACGGAGGTGGGGTGTTTCAAAATGGGCCCCCACAAGCTACCCACCTAAGCTTTTCACTAGTATATCCCACTTAACCCTCTTAGTCATGTTCATTTACATGTGTGTTTGGTTAAGTCTTACTAATCGTATTTCACATGCCACTAAAGGCACCCCTTAGATTCCTCATGCCCCCCAAGGCACCTACTTAACCCCCATGTGCCACCTTACATGTTTATCTGGTTAAGTATTTCTTAATTCATTCAGGCCATAACCTCATAAAGACCTCTCACATTAGACTGGCATTTATGGCAGCTAGATTTGCCGGGCGGGTCCGGGCAGTCTTACACCATAAAAGAGTCTAACCTCGTGTCTTTACAACCTTTATGCTTTAGTTTAGGCCTAGGACCTCTCACATTGGGCTGACATTTGTGACCACTGGATTTGCCGGGCGGGTCCGGGCAGGTTTACGTCACAAACTGGTCCAACCTCGTGTCCTAAGCATTGATTAACACTTAAAATCTTTTACCCTAGTTTTAATAATTCTCTATTCAAATTATTAATTAAGTCAACTTTTAATGATGTCCATAATTGACTCAATTATGGCCATCCACTTATGGCATGCAAAATCATATCAATTTCACCCCAACTTTTTATTATTAAATCCTTAATATTACCCCTACCCCACGTTTATACGTTCGCTTATTCAACGCATAATATAGGCTAGACTTGTATAGTCTAACACCTAGCACAAAGATAAATTATCACAACATATAGACAATTAAAATAAATCTAATCATAATAGGGGTGAAACTTGCATAAACTACACATGTTAAGGATCAAAAGGTGTCAACTTGTTAAATGTCTCAATTTACATGATATGATCATAGCCCAAATCTATACATAAACTTGCATATGGGGTTTTTAGGCAACATAATGATGGTGTGAACTAGCATAGGATATCACATATGTCATAGCATAATTCTAGATGTCATAATAGATGTCTTGGCATATGTTCATAACTTTTCTAATCAATCTAACTTGCATATGTGACTTGTCATATAGATCAACATAACCCAAACATGATGATTTAATTAATATGAACTAACTAGCATAGATGGTAACATCATGGCCTTTTTAACATGTATGATTCATCACAACTTAGCATAGAAACTTTCAACATACATAACATCATCATAGCATGATTTACAACATATAAGATATCATCATCACATAACATTGGATTTACAATATACATGATAGCAAAAGGGGTTTACAACAACATATATGATAATTCACATCATCTACTCATAATCCATTCATAACACAACCTAATTAAAATGATAATAACCTTGTTAAGATCATCATACTCAAAATTTAGAGAAGAAAAGAGAGAGTTTTGCTTTGCTTTAGGGTTGAGAGAATTAGAATTGAATTTGCTTTTCTTCTTTCTTAGTTGGCGGCGGCTCCATTGATTTCTATGGCGACAGTAACTACTCTATTTTAATTAGGTTTAGGGTTAGCATTAGGATGTATTTATAGTTGTAGGAAGTTATTTAGGACTATTAGATTAACCCTGAACCATGAGAACCAATCAAATGCAAAATCTGCATTTGAGCGAATCGGCCAACGGGTTGACCGCCAAACACCTTGGATTAACCCCTAGTCGACCCAGCGTGGCTCGGGTCGACCTCAAAAATGGGCCGGTTCGGATATTCCCGCTCCCAATTCGTTGTTTTGAACTTTTTCGCATATTTATTTATTTAATTTTTAATTTTTATATATATATCAATATATATATATATATATATATATATATATTTCTCTGCGCAACCCATTTCACTTAATTCTTTTCTAAAAATTAAGTATACTTTAATTTGTGAATTTTGATAAAATTACGGGGTGTTACATATTCCGGTGTCCACAGGGGAGTGTGTATAGATCATAACTCCAGAGAATAAATTCTCGTCACCCTATAAATGATTTTTGTGCCTTAATGACCAGAGAGACGTGTTTATTGTCATCTCCAGACCCGTGTGGGTTTTTTTTATTAATCTGGCAATTTACCGTTACATTTTATATGGTCCATATCAGTCATCAGTTCAACCTGTAAAATACAGTCATAGCCATACAAGCCTCTCGCTCGTATGGTAAATGTAATGACCCGGAAAATCTGGGCCAATTTAAAAATTTTATTTTGGCAATTTTAGCGAATTTTGAACATTTAAAATGAATTATTTTAAATAAAATCGACGAGAAATTTATTTTGAATATAAATCGAACGTATATATTTATACGCGTCGTCGTTAGAATATGAATAATTATATATATTTATAAATAGAATTGAAAATGGCGCGGTAGTTCGATAATTCGATTTCAAACTTCAATTGAATGTACCGGGTGCAAAACAATCCAGATTTTAGTTAAACCAAAAATAATAGGATCTAATTGATGATATCTTTCCAACGAATCCGAAAAATTAAAATTTCATAGCGGGAATCAAAAGATATGTCCAGTTGAAGATTCTGAATAGTCGCTATGAAATTCAGGCCCTTAAAAATAGACATTTTGCAAATGACCTCGGATTTCGACGAAACCACTTTTGTTGGATCCGTGATGTCAAATTATTGCTAGATTCCAAATTTCATAATTTTTCGTATCAATATGTGAGCGTGGCAAAGGAAAATGCGTTTGACCAGTTTTAGTTGAATTTAATCGACTGGAAAATGGCCATTTTTCCGACGGTCTTAGAATTCGAAGAAACTATTTTTTCTAGGACCGTATCATCAATACAAAGCTAGAAAATAATTTTCTGGAATTTTTCGAGTTAGTATGTGACCCCAGTAAATTGAAATGCGCGTTCAAATTCAATATATAGAGTTATATGTTGATTTTGACGAAAACTGATCGAAACGATCGAATCAGCTTGTGATACATATCCCATTGTGTTCGGAATGGGGGGTAAAATGCTATGGACGGCAGGCGGTGGGCCTCGTTTCGAGGTCGAAAATCAAAGTCAACTTTTTGAATTAAAAAATTAAATTAAATAAAAAAAATATCCTTCTCTTCTCCTCTTAAATTCCGCTGGCCCTCCCCCCCCCCCTTTGATTTTCAATCGGCATTCAGAGAAAAAGAAAAAAAAAGGAACCCAACCCTGAACGATGGCCAGCCTCCCTCCACCCTCCTTCGCCGAAGTCGCCACCGCCAGTCGGAGGTCTCCCTCCCCTCCTCTCGAGCGACGCCCGAACCCCCCCTGCCTCGCGATACCCCATACCCCCCTCCTCCTCGTTCGAACCTCGAACCCCCCCAACCACCGCCGCTCCTTCACCTTCTTCCTCCTCTGCCTCGACCGCAGCTACCCCCCCTCCGATCCTCCACCAAACCCTAACGCCCCTGAAGCCCCGGCGCGCAACAGCCCCCCCCCCCCCCCCCCCCCCGCTGGAAGAAAATTGTAAGCTTTAATTTTTCTCCTTTTTTCAGTTTTGAATTTTTATAGTTAAGAAAAACTGATTTTCTTTGATTAGAAAAAAAATCCGATTTCTTTGATTTAATAATCTGCTTTTTTTTTCTGTTTGAATAAAAATATGAAAAGCACAGAAAGATTATATTTTTATTTATGGAAAGATTATATTTTTAAAGATGAAAAGACGATATTTTTAAAGGTAGAAAGACGATATTTTTAAAGGTAGAAAGACGATATTTTTAAAAGATGAAAAGACGATATTTTTAAAAGGTGAAAAGACGATATTTTTAAATAGAAAAGATTAGATTTTAAAAATAGAAAAGGCGAAATCTTTATATGAAGAATAGCGTGATAAAAATAGAATTTTTATCTATATAGTAGTGGTATAAAAATAGAATTTTATCCATATAGCGTGATTATAAAAATTCGATTTCTATTTATTGAATAGCATAGTAAAAATTCGATTTTTATTTATTGAATAGCATAGTAAAAATTCGATTTTTATAAATTGAAAAGCGAAGTAAAAATTCGATTTTTATATATGTAGTGAATACGGGAAACGAAAGGGGAGAACGACGAAGACTTCTACAAAAGAAGAGTCAAGATGATTGTATAGCTTTGGTGAGAACTTCTCACTCTTCAATTTCTTTTTCTAGTTATATATATATACTAGGATGCAGACGGTGTTTAGTAGCACTCGACACCCGTCATCCACAGACCATGGATGGCTTGTTTGTTAAATTGTTTGGTTGTGTAGTTGGTTAGTTTATTTGGTTTGAATTGAATAGTTTGGTGAAATGGAATGGATTTGATTGATGTGTGAATGGCGTGGGCCTTCACTAGACCGGGGATAAGGCTAGGCCTTGTCCCGTTTCTAGTATCGTGCCGTTATGCCGCCGAAATTTCCTAAATATGTTAGAAAAATAAAAATATCATTTTTATTGTGTAAATGAACTGAATAGAAATTCATGTGTTGAAATAAAATATTTTATCGTTGAAAATATAATTTTTAACGTGGAAGTGAATAAAATAAAATATTCATTTACAAACCGGACGGTTTGTTTATGTACACCTATTTAAAGGACATTGATTGGGTCGATAAATTTTACACATCGCCCAACTGCACAAATAAAATCTGTGTTTGATTGTTTGAAACCCCACACGGGTGTTGGGATGAAATTTGAAGTCCACTCATCCTGATTAATTAAATATGTCGATCGATTGATTGACAGTCTGTTATAAGCGTTAGATATCTATATTTGATGCTTATACAGTGTAGTGCACTTTGGTTGATGGTTGATTATTTTTCAATGCTGTTATATACGTGTGATGTATGAAAATCCATATAATTAACATTATATGCTGATTGGTTGGGCCTCATTCCAATTTAGAAAATAAAGAATATTATAATATAAAGGTTCATGTGTGGACTGTACTCATCCGTTGAGATTAGTCATGTGTTGAACGAAATATTTGAAATCGAAATATTTGAAATAGAAATATTCGAAATAGAAATATTTGAAATAGAAATATTTGAAAACGAAATATTTGAAATAGAGATATTTGAAATCGAAATATTTGAAATCGAAATGTTTGAAATAGAAATGTTTGAAATAGAAATATTTGAAATAGAAATATTTGAAATAGAAATATTTGAAATAGAAATATTTGAAATCGAAATATTTGAAATAGAAATATTTAGAAATATTCGAAATAGAAATATTTGAAATAGAATATTTGAAAATAGAAATATATGAAGCCGTGTTGATTAGATTGACGCCATTTTGACGTGAACGATATTTATATCGATTTTATTCATTTTAAAGTGAATATTGAAAAGTGATTTCGAAATCGAATATTTTGAAATGAATTTGATTTCAATTGAATATATAATGAATTTGATTTGAATAGCAAACGAATTTGATTTCAATTGAATATATAATGAATTTGATTTGAATAGAAAACCAATTTGAATTGAATCGAATAGAAAACCAATTTGAATTGAATTGAATAGAAAACCAATTTGAATCGAATCGAATAGAAAACGAATTTGAATTGAATTGAAATGAATTTAAAACGAATTTATAAAGGAAGATTCAATTTTGATTTGAATTTGAATTGGAAGTTGAGATTGTTTTTGAAACGAATTTAAACTATTTATAAAATTCATTTTAAATAAAAATCGACGAAATATATATTATATATAGCATATATATAATATAATGGCCTGAATAGAACGCGCCGCGCCGCGGTAGTTCGTGAATTTCGACCATTGACTTCGAATGGACATTACGGGAGATCCGACCGTCGGATTCTCCTAAAACCATAACCGTTGGGTTCGTATCGAAAAGAGCTTTCTAACGAATATCAGAAATTTGAAATCTAACGGTTGGATTTGGAGATACGTCCAAATCAAATTTGGAAAAGGTCGCTGTAAGTGCAGTTCGATGGCCGTTGATGGAAATCGACTGTACGGGCCTTGATAAAATTATTCAAAATATCAATAATTTGTGTAAAATCATAAGAAATGATTAGGGAAAATTTGGGATGAAAAACTCCATATTTGAAAAGATAAAAATAGATTTTTATCGAAATGTACTAGTTTTGAACTAAAATTAAAACCCATTTATTTTTAAATAAATAAATTGGATTTGAAATGGATTTAAATAGAACTGATTCATGGGTTTATCGTGAACTGTGTTTTAAATAACACTAGTTCTTTAACCCGATAGTAAATAGAATGTGATTTGGGTTTGTCGTGAACTGTATTTTAAAAGACATTAGTTCTTCAACCCAATAAAAGGAGTTTTAATGAATCTGCAATTAGATTGAAATGTGAATTTGTAATCTAAATTACCAAATTTAGAAAATGAGCGAGAATGGAGTATTACCAGTTTTGCTCCAAAGCGATAGTTAAATCTTTAATTAGATTTGAGCGTGAAATGGTAATTAATTTTACCGATAACACCCTGGTATTAGATATGGAGTATTACCAGTTTTGCTTTAGGGGATGAATAGGTTGGGATTGGGAAATAAAATAAATAATTACTTCGGTGTGGTTCGCTAATCTCGACTAGTTTAGGAAACCATAATTTGGTTTGAAATGTCATCCAAAGGAAGATTAAAGGATAAATTTAAAAGAATTTATCTTGGATAAAATTAATGGGAACCTTTCCCCTAAGAATGTGATTTTGAGAATAAAAGAATATTCTGAATTGGAATGAGGCGTTTGTTGTGTTTGGGTAGCATATGTTTATCATATACGTGGGTCATTCAGAAAGGCCGGGTTTATACCCATTCTGAATAACCGATTCGACGAGATGTCGAAGATGAAGACGGTGGTTGAAGACCGGAAGTCTTCACATCGTTTGGGTGATTACTGATGATCTCGATTGGGCTGTACACCCAAGATGAGGGAAACAATTGGTGATCGTCCAGACGTACTTGGAAATGGATGGATATGCGAGGAAAGTGCCTCCGGTTTCGTTTAGACCCAGAACGAACTTGTAAATGGATTATGTGTCTGACATTGGATTTTATTCTGTGTTGATTGATCTCTATTAAATATACATCTGTTTGGCGACGGAGAATTTATTCTCTTTCTTAACGCCCTTCTCTGAGACGTACGAGCTCAGAGATTGTATATCGATGGACATCAGTCGCATGGAGTGAATTGCCAGTGTGGCACGCATAAGTGGCAATTGATCAAGGCTTCTGTTGAAAAGCAAAGTCTTGTGGTTGATGATCAAAGCACGGCCTGTGTGGCGTAGCTTTGTGTATAACGTGAATTCGCGAGCCTCGCACCTCGGTATGAGTCAAAAACGGGATAGTGACTGCAGGGAGAGCATGACGTTTCTTTCTAGCTAGGATGGTGTCAGTGACCTACCAGCCTTGACATTTATATACTTTTCACCTGTGTAGTTGTTGGATATGAGGCACCTCGGATATAGGTCTGTAAGGACCGGGAAACGTGTGCTCAGGAATAACTAATCCTCAAAAGTAAGAGAGGACCGGCCCTGAAGATCCAAGGATCATAGTGGGGTCCTGGGACATTTGCTAGAGTGTCTCGAATCGGAGAGGAGCTTGCCCCTTGCCTCGACTCATGATGGAATCCAATTTCCAATACGTGTGTTTCGGTTTTATTTGTAGAACCTAGTATGGCGACATAGGGGTATGGGTCATTCATGCCGCCTATGATTGATATTTAAGATTGAAATTGTTTTGACACTATACACCTACAATAGTATCAAATAATGTGTTTTAAACGTATCAAGCATGCTTTGGCTATTATAAGGTAAAAACCCTATCCTCCGGCTTGCGTTGCATTGTGTGATGGGATCTGGGTCTTATAATAGCTTCATTTTTCTTTATTTAGCATTGCGATGTTTGTTTTATGCACTGGTATTCTTGGGAGGAAACTCGTTCCGTGTTATACGGCGTGGTCCCTTGATTTACCTAACTTTAAAAATAAAGATTAATAACCGTTTTAGTTCTCACACCAGTCACATGACTGACCTGGAGTTTATTGTTTTAACCTAAACTCTGGGTGCCCCTATTTTCTACACAGGCAGCTAGTAGTTTTGGTTTTGCAGATTTATATCCATAGGATCCTGATTTACAGCTGGAACGATGCTCGGAAAGCTCTGTATCCGTGCATTACTTTCAGTTGTGCTTTTGTATTATTTTCCGCTGCGATGTATTTAAATGTAATTTAAATCTCTGATATTTGTTGAATGTAATTTATTCATTTATACTCTGTAAATTCTAGTATCTGATGGAATTGTTGTAATAACAATGAAATGTTCTTCCGTCTGCGTTCTATTTTGTCTTGTACTCAATTCTATCCGTTCTTTCCTTCCCGGGGAAGTTTGGGTCATTTCAGTTTGGTATCAGAGCTTTGGTTTATAGAGCTCGAGAACAAGACACATTAGAACCATACGAAAGAATTCATCAGATATTGGATTAGTAATATCCAATTAGAATGACTCGTTAGAGATGGGATCAGTAGTATCCTAGAACGAGTGTGAAGAATATATTTTTCAAATGAAAACAATTTTTTTTAAAATTTAAATCGCTTTATACGTATTTGAATATTTATTTATTTTGAATTTAGACAATTGAGTATATAAAGGTTTTGCATATACGCGTCATGAACGTATATTCGAAGTTTTAATATACTGGATAGATATAGAATCACACTATAGTCGCCCGGAGATAATTCTGGTAATGCGGCCGCATTATCAATATTTATGTTCGTGTTTCGAAGTTGTGATTTCTATATATTTCCATTAGACTGGTGTGAGAACCAAAACTAAACTAGATAGATTTATTGTTGTGAATTGGCATCAAAAACATGATTTTCTGTATATGTAGCAAAATTATGAATTTGAAAGTCTAATTCACTAATTGATTGATGTTTGTGTTGTTTGTTTATTTGTTTGATAATTTTGAACAATATGCCTAATTGAATCAAACATTGAATTGTATTGAAAATTGGTCGAATTTGTTTGCATATACATGTACTTACATTGAACAGGTCATAGCAAGGAGGCTAGAGCAGAGAATAAAATTTGTTTGCCCAACAAATAGGTACATGTTTACTATGATTTACTGTTTTGTTTGGGTGATGATGATTTTATGAGCCTATTGGCTAGCCGCTTGGCTTTTTCTTTTTCTTTTTGAGATCAGAAGGCCTATATGGCAATTTCGGGATTTTCCCGTGGCTCCCGGTGCAGGGGAGGTTATAGCGAAATTTTTCGAAAATTTAGGGTGTTAGCCAAATTTTTGAAAATTTGAAAATTCTCAGAAACTGAAAAGTTGGAGAATGGAAGCCAGATCGAACGCAGAGTTGATTAATCAAACCACTTTCGACTTTGTTCCTTTTCGGGGACGAAAAGTTTTAAGTGGGGGAGATTGTAATAACCCGGAAAATCTGGGCCAATTTAAATTTTTTATTTTGGCAATTTTAGCGAATTTTGAACATTTAAAATGAATTATTTTAAATAAAATCGACGAGAAATTTATTTTGAATATAAATCGAATGTATATATTTATACGCGTCGTCGTTAGAATATGAATAATTATATATAATTATAAATAGAATTGAAAATGGCGCGGTAGTTCGATAATTAGATTTCAAACTTCAATTGAATGTACCGGGTGCAAAACAAACCGGATTTTAGTGAAACCAAAAATAATAGGATCTAATTGATGATATCTTTCCAACGAATCCGAAAAATTAAAATTTCATAGCGGGAATCAAAAGATATGTCCAGTTGAAGATTCTGAATAGTCGCTATGGAATTCAGGCCCTTAAAAATAGACATTTTGCAAAAGACCTCGGATTTCGACGAAACCACTTTTGTTGGATCCGTGATGTCAAATTATTGCTAGATTACAAATTTCATAATTTTTCGAATCAATATGTGAGCATGGCAAAGGAAAATGCGTTTGACCAGTTTCAGTTGAATTTAATCGACTGGAAAATGGCCATTTTTCCGACGGTCTCAGAATTCGACGAAACTAGTTTTGCTAGGACCGTATCGTCAATACGAAGCTAGAATATATTTTTCTGGAATTTTTCGAGTTAGTATGTGACCCCAGTAAATTGAAATGCGCGTTCAAATTCAATATATAGAGTTATATGTTGATTTTGACGAAAACTTATCGAAACGATTGAATCAGCTTGCGATACATATCCCATTGTGTTCGGAATGGGGGTAAAACGCTATGGACGACAGGCGGTGGGCCTCGTTTCGAGGTCGAAAATAAAATTCAACTTTTTGAGTTAAAAAATTAAATTAAATAAAAAAAATATCCTTCTCTTCTCCCCTTAAATTCCGCTGGCCCTCCCCCCCTTTGATTTTCAATCGGCATTCAGAGAAAAAAAAAAGGTACCCAACCGCGAACGATGGCCAGCCTCCCTCCACCCTCCTTCGCCGAAGTCGCCACCGCCAGTCGGAGGTCCCCCTCCTCTCGAGCGACGCCCGAACCCCCCCTGCCTCGCGATACCCCATACCCCCCTCCTCCTCGTTCGACCTCGAAACCCCCCCCCCAAACCACCGCCGCTCATTCACCTTCTTCCATCTCTGCCTCGACCGCAGCTACCCCCCCTCTGATCCTCCACCAAACCCTAACGCCACTGAAGCCCCGACGCGCAACAGGCCCCTCCCCCCTCGCTGGAAGAAAATCGTAAGCTTTAATTTTATTATTTAATTTTTCTCCTTTTTTTCAGTTTTGAATTTTTATAGTTAAGAAAACCTGATTTTCTTTGATTAGAAAAAAAAAATCCGATTTCTTTGATTTAATAATCTGATTTTTTTTTCTGTTTGAATAAAAATATGAAAAGCATAGAAAGATTATATTTTTATTTATGGAAAGATTATATTTTTAAAGATTTAAAGACGATATTTTTAAAGGTAGAAAGACGATATTTTTAAAGGTAGAAAGACGATATTTTTAAAAGTTGAAAAGACGGTATTTTTAAAAGGAGAAAAGACGATATTTTTAAAATAGAAAAGATTAGATTTTAAAAATAGAAAAGGCGAAATCTTTATATGAAGAATAGCGTGATAAAAATTGAATTTTTATCTATATAGTAGTGGTATAAAAATAGAATTTTATCCATATAGCGTGATTATAAAAATTCAATTTCTATTTATTGAATAGCATAGTAAAAATTCGATTTTTATTTATTGCATAGCATAGTAAAAATTCGATTTTTATAAATTGAAAAGCGAAGTAAAAATTCGATTTTTATATATGTAGTGAATACGGGAAACGAAAGGCGAGAAAGACGAAGACTTCTACAAAAGAAGAGTCAAGATGATTGGATAGCTTTGGTGTGAACTTCTCACTCTTCAGTTTCTTTTTCTAGTTATATATATATATATACTAGGATGCAGACGGTGTTTAGTAGCACCCGACACCCGTCATCCACAGACCATGGATGGCTTGTTTGTTAAATTGTTTGGTTGTGTAGTTGGTTAGTTTATTTGGTTTGAATTGAATTGTTTGGTGAAATGGAATGGATTTGATTGATGTGTGAATGGCGTGCGCCTTCACTAGACCGGGGATAAGGCTAGGCCTTGTCCCGTTTCTAGTATCATGCCGTTATGCCGCCGAAATTTCCTAAATATGTTAGAAAAATAAAAATATCATTTTTATTGTGTAAATGAACTGAATAGAAATTCATGTGTTGAAATAAAATATTTTATCGTTAAAAATATAATTTTTAATGTGGAAGTGAATAAAATAAAATATTCATTTACAAACCGGACGGTTTGTTTATGTACACCTATTTAAAGGACATTGATTGGGTCGATAAATTTTACACATCGCCTAACTGCACAAATAAAATCTGTGTTTGATTGTTTGAAACCCCACACGGGTGTTGGGATGAAATTTGAAGTCCACTCATCCTGATTGATTAAATATGTCGATCGATTGATTGATAGGCTGTTATAAGCGTTAGATATCTATATTTGATGCTTATACAGTGTAGTGCACTTTGGTTGATGGTTGATTATTTTTCAATGCTATTATATACGTGTGATGTATGAAAATCCATATAATTAACATTATATGGTGATTGGTTGGGCCTCATTCCAATTTAGAAAATAAAGAATATTATAATATAAAGGTTCATGTGTGGACTGTACTCATCCGTTGAGATTAGTCATGTGTTGAACGAAATATTCGAAATAGAAATATTCGAAACAGAAATATTTGAAATAGAAATATTTGAAATAGAAATATTTGAAAACGAAATATTTGAAACAGAAATATTTGAAATCGAAATATTTGAAATCAAAATATTTGAAATAGAAATATTTGAAATAGAAATATTTGAAAACGAAATATTTGAAATAGAAATATTTGAAATCGAAATATTTGAAATCGAAATATTTGAAATAGAAATATTTGAAATCGAAATATTCAAAATAGAAATATTTGAAATAGAATATTTGAAAATAGAAATATATGAAGGCGTGTTGATTAGATTGGCGCCATTTTGATGTGAACGATATTTATATCGATTTTATTCATTTTAAAGTGAATATTGAAAAGTGATTTCGAAATCGAATATTTTGAAATGAATTTGATTTCAATTGAATATATAATGAATTTGATTTGAATAGCAAACGAATTTGATTTCAATTGAATATATAATGAATTTGATTTGAATAGAAAACCAATTTAAATTGAATTGAATAGAAAACCAATTTGAATTGAATCGAATAGAAAACTAATTTGAATTGAATCGAATAGAAAACGAATTTGAATTGAATTGAAATGAATTTAAAACGAATTTATAAAGGAAGATTCAATTTTGATTTGAATTTGAATTGGAAGTTGAGATTGTTTTTGAAACGAATTTAAAACTATTTATAAAATTCGTTTTAAATAAAAATCGACGAAATATATATTATATATATTATATATATAATATAATGGCCTGAATAGAACGCACCGCGCCGCGGTAGTTCGTGAATTTCGACCATTGACTTCGAATGGACATTACGGGAGATCCGACCATCGGATTCTCCTAAAACCGGAACCTTGGGTTCGTATCGAAATGAGCTTTCTAACGAATATTAGAAATTTGAAATCTAACGGTTGGATTTGGAGATACGTCCAAATCAAATTTGGAAAAGGTCGCTATAAGTGCAGTTCGATGGCCTTTGATGGAAATCGACTGTACGGGCCTTGATAAAATTATTAAAAATATCAGTAATTTGTGTAAAGTCATAAGAAATGATTTGGGAAAATTTGGGATGAAAAACTCCATATTTGAAAAGATAAAAATAGATTTTTATCAAAATGAACTAGTTTTGATCTGAAATTAAAACCCATTTATTTTTAAATAAATAAATTGGATTTGAAATGGATTTAAATAGAACTGATTCATGGGTTTATCGTGAACTGTGTTTTAAATAACACTAGTTCTTTAACCCGATAGTAAATAGAATGTGATTTGGGTTTGTCGTGAACTGTATTTTAAAAGACATTAGTTCTTCAACCCAATAAAAGGAGTTTTAATGAATCTGCAATTAGATCGAAATGTGAATTTGTAATCTAAATTACCAAATTTAGAAAATGAGCGAGAATGGAGTATTACCAGTTTTGCTCCAAAGCGATAGTTAAATCTTTAATTAGATTTGAGCGTGAAATGGTAATTAATTTTATCGATAACACCCTGGTAATAGATATGGAGTATTACCAGTTTTGCTTTATGGGATGAATAGGTTGGGATTGGGAAATAAAATAAATAATTACTTCGGTGTGGTTCGCTAATCTCGACTAGTTTAAAAACCATAATTTGGTTTGAAATGTCATCCAAAGGAAGATTAAAGGATAAATTTAAAAGAATTTATCTTGGATAAAATTAATGGGAACCTTTCCCCTAAGAATGTGATTTTGAGAATAAAAGAATATTCTGAATTGGAATGAGGCGTTTGTTGTGTTTGGGAAACATTTGTTTATCATATACGTGGGTTATTCAGAAAGGCCGGGTTTATACACATTCTGAATAACCGATTCGACGAGATGTCGAAGATGAAGACGGTGGTTGAAGACCGGAAGTCTTCACATTGTTTGGGTGATTACCGATGATCTCGATTGGGGTGTACACCCAAGATGATGGAAACAGTTGGTGATCGTCCAGACATACTTGGAGATGGATGGATATGCGAGGAAAGTGCCTCCGGTTTCATTCAGACCCAGAACGAACTTGTAAATGGATTGTGTGTCTGACATTGTATTTTATTCTGTGTTGATTGATCTCTATTAAATATACATATATTTGGCGGTGGAGAATTTATTCTCTTGCTTAACGCCCTTCTCTGAGACGTACGAGCTCAGAGGTTGTATATCGATGGACATCAGTCGCATGGAGTGAATTGCCAGTGTGGCACGTGTAAGTGGCAATTGATCAAGGCTTCTGTTGAAAAGCAAAGTCTTGTGGTTGATGATCAAAGCACGGCCTGTGTGGCATAGCTTTGTGTATAACGTGAATTCGCGAACCTCACACCTCGGTATGAGTCAAAAACGGGATAGTGACTGCAGCGAGAGCACGACGTTTCTTTCTAGCTAGGGTGGTGTCAGTGACCAACCAGCCCTGACATTTATATACTTTTTACCTGTGTGGTTATTGGATATGAGGCGCCTCGGATATAGGTCTGTAAGGACCGGGAAACGTGTGCTCAGGAATAACTAATCCTCAAAAGTAAGAGAGGACCGGCCCTGAAGATCCAAGGATCATAGTGGGATCCTGGGACATTTGCTAGAGTGTCTCGAATTAGAGAGGAGCTTGCCCCTTGCCTCGACTCATGATGGAATCCAATTTCCAATACGTGTGTTTCGGTTTTATTTGTAGAACCTAGTATGGCGACATAGTGGTATGGATCATTCATGCCGCCTATGATTGATATTTATGATTGAAATTGTTTTGACACTATACACCTATAATAGTATCAAATAATGTGTTTTAAACGTATCAAGCATGCTTTGGCTATTATAAGGTAAAAACCCTATCCTCCGGCTTGCGTTGCATTGTGTGATGGGATCTGGGTCTTATAATAGCTTCATTTTTCTTTATTTAGCATTGAACTATTTGTTTTATGCACTGGTATTCTTGGGAGGAAACCCGTTCCGTGTTATACGGCGTGGTCCCTTGATTTACCTAACTTTAAAAATAAAGATAAATAACCGTTTTAGTTCTCACACCAGTCACATGACTGACCTGGAGTTTATTGTTTTAACCTAAACTCTGGGTGCCCCTATTTTCTACACGAGCAGCTAGTAGTTTTGGTTTTGCAGATTTATATCCACAGGATCCTGATTTACAGTTGGAACGATGCTCGGAAAGCTCTGTATCCGTGCATTACTTTCAGTTGTGCTTTTGTATTATTTTCCGCTGCGATGTATTTAAATGTAATTTAAATCTCTGATATTTGTTGAATGTAATTTATTCATTTATACTCTGTATATTCTTGTATCTGATGGAATTGTTGTAATAACAATGAAATGGTCTTCCGTCTGCGTTCTATTTTGTCTTGTACTCAATTCTATCCGTTCTTTTCTTCACGGGGAAGTTAGGATCGTTTCAGTAAATCTTCAACCTCGTCACACAAGCTCCAAATGCTTATGTGGTATAGGATGAAGTATGCCTATCTTCAAGAAGTATGCCATGTAGCGTAGTACAAAATTAATTGTTACTATCCTATGGCGACGTTTATTATTACACACAGAACAACCAGCACTCCGCATCCAATGGCATTCACAGGAGTTGATATAATAATAAAATTGCGCATCCAACTCATTAAGGTTTACCTATTGGTCGGTCACGCAAATAAAATCTTTACTCAACAGCTAATCCATTTACCTGTTCAAACATATATAATGCACATGTATATATTTCTATCTATTTTTAAATCAGTTCAATGTGTGATTTAATCGAATAAATTCTACCATTTATTCTCTTATTGATAAAATTAACTATCGTTCTAATAATTTAATTAATCAAATACACTATCACACAACACAAACAACAATCAATTTGTTTTTAACTTTCCAAATATATAACTTTTTATATGTTCAAAAATTATATTTCTAAAACCAGACTATATATATAATCACAAATACGTTATTTATAAACATATAACTCTCGACTCGTTCTGGGGCACTTCTGACCCCATCTCTAACGAGTTATTTTTATTATTCTATACTCATACTAGGATATTACTGATCCTATCTGTAATGAGTTATTCGTCCTAGAAAACTACTGGTTCTATTTCTGACGAGTTCGTTAATATGTTATATTCCAACACTAAGCTTAACCAAAGCTCTGATACCATGCTGTGACGACCCCAAAACCCCGTACTGATGGTGTCAAGGGTAATATTTGGAATATAACACATAAACAAATAATAGCAGAACATAATTAAATAAATACAACAGATAATGTACAATAGAATACACTGGATAAACGTAATCATCAGAGTTACACAGTATATAGGATCATACTTAGTACAAATACAGTTCAGCTATACATAAATGTCTACAGCGGAAAACAAACATAATATGTACAATAGGAGCTGAACAGCATAAAAAGAGATAAATGATAGAATCCATCTTCAGCTCCAGCTATCCAGAAAGAGCCTGCTAAAACCTGAATACAAGGCTACCTGTGTAGAAAAGGGGCACCCGAGTTTGCAAGTGAAACAAACTACGAGTCAGTCATGGGACTGGTATGAGAAATCAACTTAACATATTATATAATTTGGCTAATCATAGGACCACGCCACTTTCACGGAACGGGTTTACTCCATTGGATTGCCAGTGCTTCAAAACAAGTAAATCTTTTAAACATCGCAATGTTTTTTATAAAAATGAAGCCAATATAAGACTCAGTTCCCATCACACAATGCAACGCAAACCGGAGGATAGAGTTTTACCTTATAATGGCCAAAATATGCTTGATACGAATAAAACAAAAGCATTTGATATTATTACTAGTGTTTATATGTTTCAAAAACAATTTCAATCATAAATATCAATCATAGATGGCATGGGTACCACATATCATGTCGCCATATATATATACAATCAAAACCACACGGTGTCGTATTTGGAAATTGGATTTCCGTCCTAAACCAAGGCAAAAGATAGTCCTTACTGACTTCGAGACTCTCTAGCCCAAGCCTCCGAAACAGCCGCAACTTCCCCTTGGATCGTCAGGGCCGGTCCACATGGAGTGGATTATAGTGCCTGAACAATGCGTTTCCCCGCCCTTTGGGGCGTAAATGAGCCAACGAATGACTCCATCGGTCCCGGATCGACCGATATAACCGAGGCACCTCGCAACAGCAACAACCACACAGGTGAAAATAATATAAATGTCAGCCAGTTTAAGCACTGACACCACCTCTAGATAAAAGGAAACGCATGCCCTCCCTGATGTCCTCTCCCGTTTCTGGTTCATACCGGGGTGTGAGGCTCGCGAATTCACGTTATACACAAAGCTACGCCACATAGGCGATGCTTTGATCATCAACCACAAGACTTTGCTTTTCAACAGAAGCCTTGATCACTGCATCTTAGCATGCCACACAGGCAATTCACACCATGCAACTAATGGCTATCAATCACACAGAATGAATTCCAATGTCAGACACACAGTCCATTTAAAGTCTGTTCTGGCTCTGAACGAAACCGGAGGCACTATATACCTCGCATACCCATCGATCTCCACGTACGTCTTGACGATCACCACTCATTATCCATATTTCGGGATGCCTCCCAATCTGTACATCAGTTATCATCCAACCGAGGTGAAGATCTCCGGTCTTTAACCACCTTCTTCATCTTCGACTTCTTATCGTCGACTCAGTTATTCAGAATGGGATAAACCCGGTCTTTCTGAGTAACTCGCGTATATTATAAACAAGTGCTACACAAACACAACATACGCCTTATTTCAATTCATTAGACACTAACCGTAAATTAGTAGGAGAACGATTTCCCAAATATTAACCCCGAAGGCCGAAACCAACATCAGATTAAAATCCAGGAAACCATTCGACTTAGCTAACCTTCAGTTAGTCTCTAAATTTCACATTCCATATCGTTTATAATATTTTATAACAATTTATCGCTATTTTTATTTATTTAAAAATAGCCAATTTATTAAAACGACGCTTCAGGCCATAACGCAGTCGTGGCGCTGTTTTTCTTCAGATTTGATTTAAACATTCCAGACAATCCAACCGTTGGATCTTCACAAAGTTGGTGTCGTTGAAAAGATATTTCCAAAGCGAACCCAACGGTTTCGGTTTCCGGAAAATCCGATGGTCGGATCTCCCGCACTAATCGTTTGAAATAACGGTTTAAAAACATGAACTGCAGCTTCGTTATTCGATTTAATTTAATTATATATATATATATAATCTATTCTTCGATTTCAAAACCATTTTCTTTTCATACATTTGATAAAAATGATATTTTTATCCAACAGATATTTATTTCAACACTTCACTATTTTAACAATTCATGTATATAATAAAAATGTGATTTTTAATGTAAAACAATTTATTTCAAGACACGACTATTTTATATAGTTCATATAGATGATAAAAATATGATTTTTATTATAAAATAATTTATTTCAAAACACGACTATTTTATATAGTTCACCGAGATGAAAAAAATATGATTTTTATTATAAAACAATTTCTTTCAAAACACGACTATTTTATATAGTTCATATAGATGATAAAAATATGATTTTTATTATAAAACAATTTATTTCAAACATGAATACAATTCAGCACATGAATTTCTATTCAACGAATTAATTTCTATTCAACACATGAATGTTTTCTATAGTTCATATAGATAAAATAAAAATGTGATTTTTATTGTTAAAACAATTTATTTAAAACACGAACACCATTCAACACACGAATTTCTATTCAACGAATGAATTTCTATTCAACACATGAATGTTTTCTATAATTCGTATATATAAAATAAAAATGTGATTTTTATTGTTAAAACAATTTATTTAAAACACGAATACCATTCAACACATGAATTTCTATTCAACGAATAAATTTCTATTCAACACACGAATGTTTTCTATAGTTCGTATATATAAAATAAAAATTTGATTTCTATTGTTGAAACAATTTATTTTAAACACGAATACCATTCAACACATAAATTTCTGTTCAACGATTAAATTTCTATTCAACACATGAATGTTTTCTATAGTTCTTATATATAAAATAAAAGTGTGATTTTTATTGTTGAAACAATTTATTTAAAACACGAATACCATTCAACACATGAATTTCTATTCAACGAATGAATTTCTATTCAACACATGAATGTTTTCTATTCAAAATTTCGGCAGCATAACGACAGGGTAGTTAAAACCGGGGCCGTCCCTAGTATGGCTCCTCGCTCTACCTTAAAGCCTCGCAGCTTTTGACAATGGGTGTAACGGCCCGCCCCGCACCAGCCTGCATTTCCTCCGAAAGTGCGCTGTACACATGCCCGACTAGCACAGGACGGACGTCAAGAGAAAGGAAAGAAGAGAATGAACAAATCAAGAAACCTGTAGAATGTCTCACAGCGCATGGAATAAAATATAATAATAACATACTTGACACAAAACAGGCGAGACAGTGCGTAAGCTGATAACTAAAATCAACATCAATCATCAAAGCAGCAGAAATCCAAATACAGCTTATTACAATTTTCCAAATTTACTGTCTCTAAACAAAAGAAAGCTGAAGTAGAAGATACACCAATAATGCCCAAGCAGTGATCTTCAACAACACAGGGAGAATACTATATATATTACGTGGAAGCCTCCTGCTCGTCTCCGGATCATCTACCCGTGCATCACCAGCTAACCTGTCTCTAGTCTGCTCGTGTGAGCACCCAGAGTAATAAGAGGAGACATAAAACTCTGGGTCAGACATAAAGCCTGGTATGAGCGATAAGCATCTAAACAGAGTAATAACAGGTATACTAAACCATACCTGAACCTGGACCTGCAACCAAAGAGTTAGTACCACATACCGTACAATGCTCTAAGGTGCCATAATAAATAGTGTAAGAATACGGGGTGGGGTGTGCATGTCACAATGATAGCAAGCAAATCATCCATAGCAACCATCCTCACATCTCTCATTCAGTGCGTAAAGCATACGACATCTACCACTTTGGAACACTAGACAAACTGAGGTAACGACGAATCCCGACTTGTAGAAACCCTGCTGTGACCAAGCCAAACACTTGGAGTCATGACCAAACATTTCAATGACCCACTTCATTGGTCGTAGCCCTTGGTTCTACCGTTGCCATAATGGCCCTGAATCCGCCTTCGTACCTCCTACCATAGTGGTCCAAAGCTATAGACGTCGATAACCCCTTGGCACGCATCCCGCAGCAAAGCCCAACCATGAAGCGAACTCGTTGATTCCCATCTGAATCTTGAGCTCTAACTTCTCATTTGGACTTCCTTTGCATCTCGGGTTTGGTCGAATTGGAGTTGGTCTTCAGAAGAGTCATCACGAAGTAGTAAAAGTACACGTCCAGTTCCCCATGCTCGGTTCGGTTCGGATACGTTCCCCGGTTCGGTTCGGAGTGCCACCATCCTCTGGGTTCGGGCCCTCATGCGGTTTGGTTCGGTGCTCTCCCTCATGCGGTTCGGTGATTCTGAAGCGGTTCGGTTCGGATACCCCATAGCTTGAATGTCTCCGTCTCCGTCTCGTCAGCATCAGTTCGGTTCGGGTATTGCTCTCGGTTCGGTTCGGAAGATGGCATCCATGCTCCTCTTTCTTCCACTTCAGTCCTCCTTGTTCCTTCCGATCCCACGCTACGCCCCTCCGATCCGACCAGGCCTTCCTTGTTGCCTCTTCACGTCATGTTCCAGAAAGTACCACGCCCCGATCCGGTTCGGACATGTCCGATCCGATCCCTACCCGATCCGATCCCCTACCCGATCCGATCCGGATCTCTGTAGTATTTCCTGCAGCTTTTCTAGCGAGTGTTTCGCGCCATACGACGGCGTCCCCGACCAATCTAACTATTCTAATCAATCATAAAACATACCAAAGAGTCATAGCAACATATAACAGCAACCACAAGCAACAAACAACAATTTAAATGAATCAAAATGGATCAAAAGTGGCCAAAGCCTCACATTTTCCTATAATCCCTCTTAATCATGTTTAAGCATACGATTAGCAAAACACATCGAAATTAACCCAAATTTCTAACAGAGCCCTAAAACATTATTTTAGAATTTTAAGAATTTTTCCAGAATTTATTTACGTATAAATTCGCTAATCTTCACTAATTACCCTTAATTACCGTAATTAGTGCAAAAACTATGCAAATCACTCACCTTGGCCACAAATGAAACACCAAATCTGAAGTATCCTCTGTTTGGGTCGAATTCCTATGTATAGCAGTAGCTCCAACCTTGCTTTGTTGCTATTTGGCCTTGTTTTGATGTAGTTTAGGCTTAATCTTCGCTAAAAATGTGTTTTGGGGTGATTTTAGAGGATGGAAGCCATTACCAAGGTCTCAAGAAGGTTTGTGGCGGCTCAAAACTGAAATGAAAGTGATAACCTAACCCTAATCAGTCCTCCTATACCTCTAAACCCGAAATTCCCCTGTGGGCCTAGCTGCTAATCACCCGGTTAAGCCCAATTAAGCTGTTTTTCACCATCTGAAACTTGTTTCAGCCATACCTCCCAAACGGTAAGTCCGTTTGGCTAATGTGTTCTGGGTGTGTCCGTTTGGCTAATCTGAAACTTGTCTCACAAGTCGCCAACGGAGAATTTTAAGTCTCTTCTCCTCCTATCAGCATAACTCTTCTGCCTATCTTGGGCAGCCTTCATTCGTTGTTGAATGATCTTGATCTTATCTGAAGTTTCCCTCACCACATCTGGTCCAAGCATAAACTTCTCGCCAGTCTCTATCCAACATGATGGTGAGTTACACGGCCTTCCGTACAAAGCTTCAAACGGAGCCATACCGATACTAGATTGGTAGCTATTATTATATGCAAACTCTACTAGATGCAAATGGTCATCCCATGATCCACCAAAATCCAATATACATGCTCTCAAGAGGTCTTCCAAGATACGGTTCACCCTCTCCGTCTGACCGTCGGTCTGAGGATGATATGCGGTACTGAGATGTAACTCTGACCCTAGAGCCTCTTGTAAGCTCTTCCAAAATCCACTAGTGAACAACGGGTCTCGGTCGCTCACAATGCTTTAAAGTACTCCATGAAATCTCACTACCCACTTCATATACAATTCTGCTAACTTAGCTGCCGTTCTGGTCGATTTGACTGGTATAAACCTTGCACTTTTAATTAGTCGATCTACAATTACCCAAATGCTGTCATGTCCCGATCTAGTTCTTGGTAAACCATCAATGAAATCCATCGAGACTTGCTCCCATTTCCATTCGGGAATTTCTAATGGTTGCAACAACCCACTAAGCTTCTTTTTCTCGGCTTTAACTAGCTGGCAATTCATGCATTTGGATATAAACTTCCCAACGTCTCTTTTCATCCCTTCCCAGTAGTAAGTCTGCTTCATATCTCGATACATCTTATTACCACCGGGGTGTATAGTCAGCTTTGAGTGATGACATTCTCTAAGCACTTCATCCCTCAATCCATTGACATTGGGTACAACAAGCTTTCCATTCTTTCTAAGCCATCCATCTCGATCAAGCCCATACTTGTTCATCTCCTCATCGATACCCATCTCTAACTTGGAGATGATTTCTAGTAGGTTAGGATCGTCCCTCTGACTAGAGCCGATCCGCTCAATCAAAGTGGGTCTGATCGTCAAACTTGCTAACATTTCTGGATCCAATTCGCACTTTGGTCTGAAATCAAACCCCGCGATAAACTCCAGTTGCTTCCATTCAAGGAACATAGCCCCTAAGCTGGCATGTCTTCTACTCAATGCATCAGCCACCGCATTGCCCTTTCCTGGTGTGTATGCGATGTCAAAATCATAGGAAGCTAAGAACTCTAACCATCTCTGCTGACGAAGATTTAAATCCTTCTGGGAGAATAGATACTTCAACGACTTATGATCTGTGAACAGCTCAAATCTTTCTCCCAAGAGATAGTGTTTCCACAACTTTAACGCGAACACGATCGCTGCCAATTCTAAATCATGGGTAGGGTATCTTCTCTCGTGTGGTTTCAATTGCCGACTTGCGTAAGCTACAACCCTACCGCCTTGCATCAATACAGCACCCAGTCCGGTACCACAGGCATCCGTGTATACCGTCATCTCTTCATTCCCCTTAGGAATGACTAACACTGGTGCGCTTGTCAACTTGTCCTTTAGACTCTTAAATGCATTCTCGCACCTTTCATCCCAGACAAAAGCTTGATTCTTCTTGGTCAACTGGGTCAATGGTGCTGCTATCTTGGAGAAGCCTTGGATAAACTTACGATAATATCCCGCTAATCCCAAGAAACTTCTTACATCAGTTGCATTCTTGGGCGTAGGCCAATCTTGTACCGTAGCCACCTTCGCTGGGTCCACGGCAATACCATTCTCTGATACAACATGGCCCAAGAACCTCACTTCCCTCTTCCAGAAGTGACACTTAGAAAACTTTGCTTTCAATTGGTGTTTTCTCAACACCTCCATCACTACTCTTAAATGTTCCTTGTGTTCTTCTTCTGTCCTCGAATAAACCAAAATATCATCCACAAACACAAGAACAGACTTATTCAACTGATCTATGAATACCCTATTCATAAGATCCACAAAATATGCCGGGGCATTAGTCAGCCCAAATGGCATAACCAACCATTCATAAAATCCAGACGGCGTTCGAAATGCCGTTTTAGCTATACTCTCAGCTTCCACTCTAAGCTGATGAAAACCTGTCGCAAGATCCAACTGAGAAAATATTCTCGCGCCGCTCAACTGATCGAACAAATCATCTATCCGCGGTAGAGGATACTTGTTCTTCCTCGTCACTTTATTCAACTCGCGGTAGTCTACACACAAACGAAGGGAACCATCCGCCTTGGTAGCAAACACAACTGGTGCTCCCCATTCAGAAACACTCCTTCTGATAAATCCCTTCTTCAAAAGATCGCTGACTTGCACCTCGAGCTCTCGCTGCTCTCTTGGTGCCATACGACGAAGTGGCATCACTATAGGTCTGGCATCCTTTACCAAATCAATACGAAACTCAATCTCTCGGTGTGGTGGAAGTCCGGTCACTTCTTCGAAAACATCCGGATACTGGCCAACCACGGGCAAACCTGACAACTCACTATGCGGAATGTCGAGGGAGTTTAGAAAACTAGCCAATACCCCCTTATTGGGCAGACCACCAAACACTATCCTCCGCCCATCATCCGCTCTAGCTGTCACCAACAAGCCCTCACAGTCTACCACCACCCCGTATCTTTGGAGCCAATCTACTCCCAAAATAATGCCAAACCCAGTAAAGCCCAAAACAAAGCAATAACAAACAAACATGCATCCATGACTCGATAAGACCACATTACGACAAATCATGCTAAGGCTAGTCGAACCACCAATCGGGTTCGTCACTACTAAAGGTCTATCGACAATCTCAGGCTCCAATCCCAACCTATCTACCAGGTCACTAGATATGAAAGAACTGGAAGCTCCGGTATCAAACAAAACTCTAACAGGAACATCATAAACAGAAAGCATACCTTGAATGACGACATTCTTTCCCTTCTCCGCCGCAGTTGGGGCATTCGACGAAGAAGGAATAGCATTAAGGGCATATGCTTTCACCATTTGCTTTTCCTTAGGGGTCTGTGGACACTTGTCCTTGTGATGTCCCATTTGGCCACAGTTGAAGCACTTCCTATCCGCTGGCTTGGCCCGACAATTACTAGCATAATGGCCCTTCTTACCACAGCTGAAGCACTCCACCTCTTGTTTATTCTTTTTCTTCTGGCCATCCTTAGCTTGGTTCTGCTTTCTCTTATTCTGGGAACCACCCTTGCCTCCACCACTTGCTTGTGGTTTTGGCTCTTCTGCAGATGTAACCTCAGTCTTCGACTTAGGGTAGAGACTTTTTGATCTTAATGCTTTCCCCACAATCGACTCAAACGTCTCATCGATGTGGTTAATAAGCCTTTCCCCTAAGTACTGATCTAATCCAGTTATGAATTTCTCATTCTTCTTCTCGGCAGTATCAATAAGAGATAACCCATATTTTGACAAAGTGTCAAATTCAGCAATATACTCCGAGACAGCTCTGCCATTCTGCTTGAGCTCCAAGAACTTCTTAAACAACATTGACTTCTGAGCAGCTGGAATGAACTTCTCACTAAAGCGAGCCTTAAACTGCCCCCAAGTAATCTGATCTTCGGGAGTAGCTGCCTTTATAGTATTCCACCAATTCATTGCCCGCCCTTGTAGCTGACGGGACGCTAGCTTTCTCTTCATCGCATCCTCGATACCCAAATCCTCGAAGATACGTTCACAACTATCCAACCAATCTTGAACATCTGTAGCCGACTCCGTTCCGTGGAATGATTTCCCACCAAGACTAGTATAATCCTTATTCAGCTTGGCGAAGTCGACTCTTGGCGCCTGCACCATTGGACCACCACCATTTCCATCATTGGGAGCTGCCCTCTGCACATCTCTAAGCATCTCTCTCATGAGGTCAGTAAACATCGTCCTCATGTCAGCAGCATTCCCATTATTGGTTCCCCTACCAGCACCTCTAGTATCTCGGCTCATCGTCAATCTGAAAAAAGAAACGATTAACGATTCCATAGTGGTGCTAGTGCAGTACGACTTCATCCTTATACTACTAATAGTATATATATATAGCTTTTAAAAACAAAAGTAATCACAAATACGCTCTCTCGTATGCGTGTATTATCTCTCCCTAATAACTTCCCTAGGTTAACTACGCAACCTAGAGCTCTGATACCAAGTGTAACGGCACGCCTCGCACCAACCTGCATTTCCTCCGAAAGTGCGCTGTACACATGCCCGACTAGCACAGGACGGACGTCAAGAGAAAGGAAAGAAGAGAATGAACAAATCAAGAAACCTGTAGAATGTCTCACAGCGCATGGAATAAAATATAATAATAACATACTTGACACAAAACAGGCGAGACAGTGCATAAGCTGATAACTAAAATCAACATCAATCATCAAAGCAGCGGAAATCCAAATACAGCTTATTACAATTTTCCAAATTTACTGTCTCTAAACAAAAGAAAGCTGAAGTAGAAGATACACCAACAATGCCCAAGTAGTGATCTTCAACAACACAGGGAGAATACTATATATATTACGTGGAAGCCTCCTGCTCGTCTCCGGATCATCTACCCGTGCATCACCAGCTAACCTGTCTCTAGTCTGCTCGTGTGAGCACCCAGAGTAATAAGAGGAGACATAAAACTCTGGGTCAGACATAAAGCCTGGTATGAGCGATAAGCATCTAAACAGAGTAATAACAGGTATACTAAACCATACCTGAACCTGGACCTGCAACCAAAGAGTTAGTACCACATACCGTACAATGCTCTAAGGTGCCATAATAAATAGTGTAAGAATACGGGGGTGGGGTGTGCATGTCACAATGATAGCAAGCAAATCATCCATAGCAACCATCTTCACATCTCTCATTCAGTGCGTAAAGCATACGACATCTACCACTTTGGAACACTAGACAAACTGAGGTAACGACGAATCCCGACTTGTAGAAACCCTGCTGTGACCAAGCCAAACACTTGGAGTCATGACCAAACATTTCAATGACCCACTTCATTGGTCGTAGCCCTTGGTTCTACCGTTGCCATAATGGCCCTGAATCCGCCTTCGTACCTCCTACCATAGTGGTCCAAAGCTATAGACGTCGATAACCCCTTGGCACGCGTCCCGCAGCAAAGCCCAACCATGAAGCGAACTCGTTGATTCCCATCTGAATCTTGAGCTCTAACTTCCCATTTGGACTTCCTTTGCATCTCGGGTTTGGTCGAATTGGAGTTGGTCTTCAGAAGAGTCATCACGAAGTAGTAAAAGTACACGTCCAGTTCCCCATGCTCGGTTCGGTTCGGATACGTTCCCCGGTTCGGTTCGGAGTGCCACCATCCTCTGGGTTCGGGCCCTCATGCGGTTCGGTTCGGTGCTCTCCCTCATGCGGTTCGGTGATTCTGAAGCGGTTCGGTTCGGATACCCCATAGCTTGAATGTCTCCGTCTCGTCAGCATCAGTTCGGTTCGGGTATTGCTCTCGGTTCGGTTCGGAAGATGGCATCCATGCTCCTCTTTCTTCCACTTCAGTCCTCCTTGTTCCTTCCGATCCCACGCTACGCCCCTCCGATCCGACCAGGCCTTCCTTGTTGCCTCTTCACGTCATGTTCCAGAAAGTACCACGCCCCGATCCGGTTCGGACATGTCCGATCCGATCCCTACCCGATCCGATCCCCTACCCGATCCGATCCGGATCTCTGTAGTATTTCCTGCAGCTTTTCTAGCGAGTGTTTCACGCCATACGACGGCGTCCTCGACCAATCTAACTATTCTAATCAATCATAAAACATACCAAAGAGTCATAGCAACATATAACAGCAACCACAAGCAACAAACAACAATTTAAATGAATCAAAATGGATCAAAAGTGGCCAAAGCCTCACATTTTCCTATAATCCCTCTTAATCATGTTTAAGCATACGATTAGCAAAACACATCGAAATTAACCCAAATTTCTAACAGAGCCCTAAAACATTATTTTAGAATTTTAAGAATTTTTCCAGAATTTATTTACGTATAAATTCGCTAATCTTCACTAATTACCCTTAATTACCGTAATTAGTGCAAAAACTATGCAAATCACTCACCTTGGCCACAAATGAAACACCAAATCTGAAGTATCCTCTGTTTGGGTCGAATTCCTATGTATAGCAGCAGCTCCAACCTTGCTTTGTTGCTATTTGGCCTTGTTTTGATGTAGTTTAGGCTTAATCTTCGCTAAAAATGTGTTTTGGGGTGATTTTAGAGGATGGAAGCCATTACCAAGGTCTCAAGAAGGTTTGTGGCGGCTCAAAACTGAAATGAAAGTGATAACCTAACCCTAATAAGTCCTCCTATACCTCTAAACCCGAAATTCCCCTGTGGGCCTAGCTGCTAATCACCCGGTTAAGCCCAATTAAGCTGTTTTTCACCATCTGAAACTTGTTTCAGCCATATCTCCCAAACGGTAAGTCCGTTTGGCTAATGTGACCACTCTACGGAAAGAGAAACCATCATTCGGAGCCAATGGAAGTGGTTTCAGGTCAAAATTCCTTTCCAGTCAAAAGTTATGGCCAAAACAGTGATAACTAGGGGTAAAATGGTCATTTAAAAATCGAGAAAAATCATGAACATGGGAAATGACCCCAATAGTCGTCCCCCAAAGTTACATGACCATACGACTTCGTATGTGACGGAAATAAATACTCTACGATTCTATGATGCGTAGAATGCGGGTCGTTACAATGGGGATTTCATGCATCTAGTTCGCACGCAGGCGGCATGTATATTTTCTCTTTCTTTTCCACAAACTAATCCTATGTGGTTTCAACCAAATAATTCTCAACCACAAACAGGTATTTTTCAACCACAATCAATCAATTTCAACCACAAACAATTCAAATCAACCATTCGCTATCAACCAATTTTCACACCAATCACAACCAATAAATATCGTCCATGGTTTGTGGACGAGGGGCGTATATATATATATATATATATATATATATAAGTATTTCACTTCTATTTCAACACATATATAATTTTTACGATGCATATATAACTTATACATCGAACGTACAACTTATACAACGCTTATACATGAGGTGTACAACGCTTATATAACTCATACATCGACTATATAATTTATACATCGTTGTTTTCCATATCGTTTATAATTCAGAAATCTCACATTGGTTTCCACTCCACCAAAAATAATAGGAGGCTCAGAAAAATATGCGGTTTCTTCTAGAATGTAGAAGACGTCCACACGAGTCCACTGTCTCTTTTTTCACTGAATTTCGTCAACAAACGAAAAAGATATGAATTTTACAGTGAAATCAAAAACCGTAGCGCTTTAAAGTGCTATTAAATAGTTTAATATAATTTAAACCGTACCTCAGCAGTTTTGTTCAAACCTAGGTCACGGATTTGCGTGCAAATGGTGGAGCTTGAGGGCGATCGTCCTACGCCACGCTGTCGGCCTTAGAGAGGCGCACGTGCGCCAGTGGTGGGGTGGAGTTAGGTGGCTCCTAGCGGCGGCGACGGCTACTTGAGTGACGAAACTTCCCGAGCTCGATCCTCCTTGAATGCTGAACGAAGAAATCCAATCCCTATATGGATTTGGAGCTTTTGTGATGCTCTACAAAAACCCCAACAGGAGCTCTTGATTTTAATGAGTGGTTTGATCGGATTTGAGGGGAGAAGGAAAGAAGCGGCGTCCGTCATTTATCGTGGGGGGAGAGAGAATTCACGGGGAGAGAGAAATCTGAGGTGGACCAATGAATTTTTTTTATATTTATAAATTTTTGAAAATCCAAAAATACCCCTTACCTCATACTAACTCCAAACCCAACGACTGTCGCCCCTAGCTAAATACCCCCATTCTAAACACAATGGGATATATTTCGTAGGCCCATTCGATTGTTTTAGTCAGTTTTCCTTCAAATTAAAATATAAAACATTCAATATTTAATTTGAACGTACATTTTAATTTGCTTGGGCCACATACTGATTCTAAAAATTCCCGAAAAATAAATCTAGCTATGTTTTGACGATACTGTCCCAACAAAACTAATTTCGTCGAATACTGAGACCGTTTGAAAAATGACCCTTTTCTGGTCGATCCAATTTAATAGAAATCGACCAAACACATTTTCCTTTGCCAAGCTCACATACTAGCTTCAAAAATTATGAAATTTGAAACCTAGCAATAATTTGACATCCCGGATCCAATAAAAGTGGTTTCGTCAAATTCTGAGGTCGTTTGCAAAATGGCCATTTTCACGGGTTATATAAACTCTATAGCGACCTTTCTGAAAATTCGTTTGGCCATAGCTTTTGCCTTCCGCTATGAAACTTCGATTTTTTAGATTCGTTAGAAAGATATTCACTAACAGATTTAAATATTTTTGGCTTCACTCAAATCCGTTTTGTTTTGCACCCGGTACAGTCAGGCAAAGTTTGAATTCAAATTTTGAAACTACCTCGCCATTTCAGGCCTTGTTTATAATTAGAATTAATTACTTTTATTTTCAAACATCGATTCAAACTTACTTTTTGTCATTATTATTTAAAATATTTATTTTAAATATTTTAAATCCACCAAAGTAGCCAATTTAAAAATTTTAAATTGGTTCAGATTTTCTGGTTTGTTACGGATAATGAAGTGAATGTAAATGACTGAATGGATGAACAAGAACAAACGAAATGGATGAGTTTCAAATGAACTTAATATAAAATGGGTGATAATGGAATATAAATGAAATTGAATTTATTAGAAATAAAATGAATATGAATATATATTTATGTAATAATAGGGTAAATCATATTATGGAAATAATGGAGCGATAACTCATTCTATATGGCTAAGTTTTCTAAAGTTTTGGAATCCGAAGGCTAGAACCACAAAATAAGATAAGTCAATATTTATGCAAAAACCTGAAATATTAAATAAGTTGAAGCAAAATGGCCATAACTTTTGAATAGATGATCAAAATTCGATGATTCCGGACTTTTTGGAAACCATAGAAACTGAACTAAAACTTTTTTAATGGGGCACAGTCTAATTTAAAAAAGGGTCTATGCAGCGGTATAGGATCGTGTAGTATGGAGAATAAATATAGAATGGTAAAATAATAGTTGTAAGTAAAATCACACGGTCAATTTTATACTGGTTCGGACCACTTTCCTATGTCCAGTCCCAGGCTCACTTCTGGAATTTCACTAACACAACAACCCTCACTTCACCCGGAGGAATAGGTTTACAACTACCCGAACAGCCGAACGGGATTTCTTGCCTCAATTACTGAAGAGGACTTCCACAATACAGAATAATTGATGACTTGTTTGTGATTTTGTTAACACGGATATGTCAAGTTGAAGTACACCCTTCCTATAACCTTTCCTTGATGATAGTAGTGTAATTCATGAAGGAATACAGAAGGTATAAGAATTAAAATCTTTAGAGTATGAAGATGAAGTGCTTAGAGATCTTTTAGAAAAGATAGAAAGAATTGTAGTAAGAATATTGGTGATTTGATCACTTAATCAAGTCTTTATTTATAATATACAAAAGGATATAACTTATCACGAAGAGATTCGATAAAAAGATATGGATTAGAAAGTTGTGACTCTTCATTTAATGTTGCATCTCTTCGTATTCAGATGTCTGAATGAAAATTTCAGATATCTGTTTTGATTTAAAAACAAAACAGCAAGAAAATAGGCAATTTCGAAGCAGATTCAGATGTCTAAATAAAAAAATTCAGATGTTTGTTTTTTGAGTAAAATTCAAACAGCAAGGAAATAGGCCATTTTGGAGGTTATTCAGACATCTGAAATTTTTGACTCAGATGTCTAAATATTATGGGAAATTTGTTCTTTGCTTCAGTAGATAGACGTCTGAATTAAATAATTCAGACGTATGTTTTCTGTAATAGACCTATGCCTTGTGCATGTCATATAAAATCATATATACATTAAAACATGCATGTATGTGTTTCATCAAGGAAGATTTTAACAATTAATGCTAATACTAACAGACTCTAAACATATTTAATCTTCAATTATAGCTCTTGAATTTGTTGTTGAGTATCTTCCTGCAAGACAAAGTTAGTCGATGATAATATATATGTACATGTATAGTTGTCATAATCAAAACGCCATATAGCAAGATCCAACATTCTCCCCATTTTTTATAATAACAACTATATACGTAACTTCCCCTATCAATATGCATGTACTATCATATATTTCTCCCCCTTTTTCATTGATAAAAAGGAGATACTTATGTAAACAATTCACATGAATATGCACAAACACACAAACAATACGCATACGTAATAAGCACTAACAAACAAACAATACACATACGTAATAAGCACAAACAAACAAACAGATGATAGACATTTTAAAGCTCATTCAAACGACTGAATTATGGGATAAAATTTTGATCCCAAGAATATTCAGACAACTGAATTTGGGATTTAGTCGGCTGAATATATAGTTTTTCTGAGTTATGCATATAATATTCATGTTTATATATAACTCGTAAGTTTATATTCAAGTTCAGTATATATTTCATGTCACAAGCTATAGTTTGATCATACGAAAGCATATTTACCCAATTATTTACAGATGTACTCATATATAAGTCAAAGGAGAAATTATAAGCTTTATTTAATTATGAGCTTGTGATGTATGAAGTATTTCCATAAGAAACTATATAAAAATATGTAGAAATGATATAGTATATCAATTGACCATTAATATGAAATATGATGTGTAAAAGAATAATTGCATATCAATATAAATATATAAGATTACCAATTTCTCCAATTTATTCTTTCATTTTGAGCTCTGTTTCCAAAAAATTCAAAGATTTTTGACTAAACATATTGTTGTGGTGTATCTGCAAAAAAATATGACTTTGGTACCCACTTCCTTTGTCAGGGTCCAAGGATTAAATGGAAGGTAACCATACCCAAGAGGGTGTAATGGAACATTTAAAAATAAAATTTTCATTATTAACTACTGAATCAAAATAATCATCTATATATCTTTCTCTGTTTTTCCAATTTATAGGAACCCAAATACTTAAATAATTTATATTGATAATTTCTATGGTACTTCTAGATTTAATATAAATATTTCTAGTCATAGGAGTATTCGAATTTCGATAAAAATTGAATCTTTGATTTATTCGTGCTTTAGTACTAATAGTGATATTTTTCATAAAGGCATATCTAGTACTATTCCTCTGATTAGTTTTATTATATCCTAAACCACTTTTGTCGTGTAAAGGTCTAGAACTAGATAAAATCACGTCTAAATCATTTTTACTTTTATTGAATTTTGCGAACTTATTTGTACATTTTTCAAATTTGATTCCAAAGTCACGATTAACACTTTCAAAAGATATTTTGCTACTTTTTAAATTACCATTTTCCTTATTTAATTCAGAATTCTTCCTTTTTAAAGTACTATTCTCATTTTCAAGATGATAAATTTGAGATTCTGAATTAAAAGACGATTGTAAATTTTCAAAATTTTCTTTTGAGTCACAAATTTCTTTTTGCAAAATATTATTATTAACTTTTAAAAAATCACATTCTTTAGATTATTCCAAATACTTTCCAATTAAAGCTTCATTCTCTTTTTCTAGAGACAAAATTAAAGAACAAGAATCATTTAAAGAATCTCCTATAGATGCTTTTTTATTTTGTAAAAGATAAATTTCCTTTAAAAGAACCTTGTTTTTATCTTCCAGTCGCTCATTTTCTTTTTGAAGGAAATCTTTTTGAAAAAAAAGCTCTTCTAAAGTATTTTCAAAACAGTTGGCTTGTCTTACTAAAAAATTATTTTCCTCTTTTAATTTTGAATTTTCTTGCTCATAATCTTTAGATTTGGCTAAAATAATTGCATTAAGTTTACCCAAACTTTTAAAATCTTTTAACAATTTATCATGGTCTATCAAAAGATCTTTATATAATGAATCTACACATACCGATTGTGATCTGACTTTAGCCATGAGACATTGTTCTTTTGATTCTGCTTTGTTGCTCTTCTTCTTTCTAATTCCTTGTATTGCCATATATTCTAGGATGTTGTTACTATCTCTAGAATCCGTTGCTCTGATACCAATTGAAAAAGGGTCTATGCAGCGGTATAGGATCGTGTAGGATGGAGAATAAATATAGAATGGTAAAGTAATAGCTGTAAGTAAAATCACATGGCCGATTTTATACTGCTTCGGACCAATGTCCTACGTCCAGTCCTAGGCTCACTTCTGGAATTTCACTAACACAACAACCCTCACTTCACCCAGAGTAATAGGTGTACAACTACGCGAACAGCCGAACGGGATTTCTTGCCTCAACTGCTGAAGAGGACTTCCACAATACAGAATAATTGATGACTTGTTTGTGTTTTTGTTAACACGGATATGTCAAGTTGAAGTGCACCCTTCCTATAACCTTTCCTTGATGATAGTAGTGTAATTTGTGAAGGAATATAGAAGGTTTAAAAATTAAAATCATTAGAGTATGAAGATGAAGTGCTTAGAGATCTTTTAGAATAGATAGAAAGAATTGTAGTAAGAATATTCGTTGATTTGATCACTTAATCAAGTCTCTATTTATAATATACAAAAGGATATAATTTATCACAAAGAGATTCGATAAAAAATATGGATTAGAAAGTTGTGACTCTTCATTTAAAGTTGCATCTCTTTGTATTCAGATGTCTGAATGAAAATTTCAGATGTCTGTTTTTATTTAAAAATAAAACAGCAAGAAAATAGGCAATTTCGAAGCAGATTCAGATGTCTGGATTTTTTAATTCAGATGTCTGGATTTTTTAATTCAGATGTCTGAATTAAAAAATTCAGATGTCTATTTTTGAATATAATTCAAACAGCAAGGAAATAGGCCATTTTGGAGGTTATTCAGACATCTGAAATTTTTGACTCAGACGTCTAAATATTATGGGAAATTTATTCTTTGCTTCAGTAGACAGACGTCTGAATTGAATAATTCAGACGTCTGTTTTCTGTAATAGACCTATGCCTTGTGCATGTCATATAAAATCATATATATATTAAAACGTGCATGTGTGTGTTTCATCAAGGAAGATTTTAACAATTAATACAAATATTAACAGACTCTAAACATATTTAATCTTCAATTATAGCTCTTGAATCTATTGTTGAGTATCTTCCTGCAAGACAAAGTTAATCGATAATAATATATATGTAGATGTATAGTTGTCATAATCAAAACGCCATATAGCAAGATCCAACATAATTTTCATGTTTATTAGGTTGAAATCCAAGCGTTAGTTGTAGTTCAGCGAGCAAAAAATTAAAACTGAAGTGTATATCAATATGGTTTTGACCATAACTTCCTAACGGATCGTCGGATTTTGATGTGCTTATAAAATTCGGAAAGCCCAAAATGTAAACCAAACTATTTTTTGAATGTTCTGGGTAAAAATTTGATGTTTAAAGGGTTAAAAACTGGGTTGAACAACTGAGATCTGCATTTTTATGTGTATGGGCTGAAGCGTTTGCTTTCACTAAAATGGTCATAACTTTTGAACGGATTATCCGAATTCGACGAATCCGGGTAATTCGGAAAGCCTGAAAAGAATGCATTAACTTTTGCCTTATTCAAATCCCAACATTTAAAGGGTGATAAACCTCATTTTGTTTTCTGGCCTGTCATTAACATTTTGGTTTTCTAGTTGAAATGATTGGTATATGTTGTGTAGATTATATATATTTGCTATGTATTGAGTATGTGAGTATGTAGCAGGTGTAAGGAAGTCACGCTACGCTTTGGTGCTCGCTGGCGCTAAATACTAAGATGCTAAGATAAATAAAATTGCAATTAACGCTAAAAGAGGTACGTATTTGTGTTATATGGTTATGTGGTCGTATACATATGTTGTTTTCCCCATTATTGGGATACCTCATAATGTGATGAGATTTATATTTGGATTAATGTATATTATGATTTTTCCGATCTCTCTGTACAGAGGAGATGCTGCCGAAATTTTCTCTGATTTCGAAAGTTAGAAAATTTATAAGATTTTATGACTCGATAACTTGATTTATTAATGCTATTTTATAAGTTATAAATTTGAAAAAAAATATATGCGCTCAATACCATATTTCGTTCCATTTTCGAGGACGAAAAGATTTGAGTGGAGGAGAATGTAACATCCCAAAAGTTTTAGTATATTTTAAATTTTCATTTAGTATAAATAAATGGAATAATAATAGTTAAAATGTAATTTTTGTTGGCTTTAATAATAATAACTATTTGAATTTAACATGTATAAAATTTCTAATTTAACTTATATTGGTGAGTGTTGGATTTTGAATTTTATTAAGATAACTGAATGAGATGTGAGTTATTTAGTTTATAATACATATTTGGGCATTACATTGTCAGTAATTAAATTTGGAAATTGAAATGCTTGAAATCTATTTATAAATTTGATTATAAAATATTTTTTAACGATCATAATAATAAAGTAAACTACATGAACATTAATGAATTTTTAATTTAATTATATTGATGAAGGATTGGAATTTTGAATTTAAACATTTATGAATTTATATGGAATTTGTATTATTTAATATATAACTGGAATTGAAATGTTAATTGTAAATAAATAATTTTGGAAACTTAAAATTTTATGAAATCAATTTATTAAATTTGTTTAAGTTATAATTAGATTAAAATGGAATTTAATAAATATATCAGTTGAATTTAAACAGTTAAATGAATAATTGAATATTTTATTAATTAATTAACTCTGAAATTTAACTGTTTTGGTAACGGTCTCGGAATTCGACGAAACTAGGTTCATCGGATCCGGAACGGTGAATTATGATAGGATTTCAAATTTCGGTACATTCGGACTTGTAATTTGATCATATGGAATAAAATGTGAAAGAAAACAATGTAACATGATAATTGTTTGTTTATCATATTGGGCCTTATATATATATATATATATATATATATATATATATATATATATATATATATATATATATATATATATATAACCCATTTACCATACCCTCAGCCATTTCAACATACGTATGCTTTCCTCCATCAAATATTTTCTCTAGTGGTTGGAATTAAACTAAAAAATCCTAGCTGAAATAAAATTCTAATATCTGCAAAACCTAAACTACTAGCTTCCCGTGTGGAAAATAGGGCACCCAGAGTTTAGGTTAAAACTATAAACACCAGGTCAATCATGTGACTGGTGTGATAACTAAAACAGTTATTTCAAACTTTACTTTATAAATAAGGTAAATCTAGGGACCATGCCGTATAACACGGAATGGGTTTTCTCCCAAGAATACAAGTGCATACAACAAATAGCGCAATGCTTTTTGGAAAAATTAAGCTATTATAAGACTCAGGTAATATCACATAATGCAACGCAAGCTGAAGGATAGAGTTTTCCCTTAGAATAGCCAAAAATGCTTGGTACGTTTAAAATAAATCATTTGATACTATTATAAGTACATAGTGTGTAAAACAATTTCAAATATAAATGTATCAATCATAGGCAGCATGGGTACCATCTATCATGTCGCCATACTAGGCGCTACAATCAAAATCGAAATGTCACATATTGGAAATTGGATTTCTATCATGAGTCGAGGCAAGGGATGTTCTCCTAATCGCTTCGAGACACTCTACCAAATGTCTCAGAACTGCACACTCTGGGCAACCCTTGGATGATTCAAGGCTGGTCCTCCCTTACGTTTGAGGATTGGCAATTCTTGAACACACGTTTCCCGGTCCTATCGGACCTATCCATCTGCTTCGTAGTAACAGATATATCCGAGGTGCCTCACAATCCAACAATCACATAGGCAAAAAATATGATAAATGTATGGGCTCTATACCATGACACCACCCATAACAAGAAAGAAACATCGTGTTATCCCTGCAGTCCCTTATCCCGTTTTTGACTCATACCGAGGTGTGAGGCTCGCGAATTAACACTATACACAGTGCTATGCTATATTAAAGCCGTTCTTTGATCATCAACCACAAGAATCTGCTTTTCAGCAAAAGCCTTGATCATTTGCATCTCAGCATGCCACACAGGCAATTCACTCCATGCGACTGATGTCTATCGATATATAACCTCTGAGCTCGTACATCTCAGATAAGGGCGTTAAGCAAGAGAATAAATTCTCCACTACCAAACAGGTACATATTTAATGGAAATCAATCAACAAAGAATAAAATCCAATGTTAGACACATATCCATTTACTAGTTCGTTCTGGGTATGAACGAAACCAGAGGCAACTTATTCCTCGTCCCATATGTCCAATACAGGATAGAGGTCCTCACATATCCGGTCGATCTCGTCTGGATGATCACCACTTATTTCCTTGTCTTGGGTGTATAGACCAATCAAGACATCAGTAATCATCCAACCAATGTGAAGACCTCCGGTCTTCAACCACCGTCTTCATCGTCGACTTATCGTCGAAACAGTTATTTAGAATGGGTATAAACCCGGCCTTTCCGAATAACTCGCGTATATTATAAACAAGTGCTATGAAAACACAATATACGCCTCATTCCAATCATGAATATTCTTTTATTTAAATATTCATATCCTTTGGGAAAGGTTCCCATTAATTTTATCAAAGATAAATTCTTTAAATTTATTCTTTAATCTTCCTTTGAATATCAATTCAAACCAAATTAAGGTTTATCCAAACTAGTCGGGATTAGCGCACCTTACCGAAGTAATCATTTGTTTAATTTCCCAATCCCAACCTATTCATCCCATGGAGCAAAACTGGTAATACTCCTTATCTAACGCCACGATGTTATCAGTAAATTTAATAACCATTTCACGTTCAAATCTAATTAAAGATTTAACCATCGCTTGGAGTAAAACTGGTGCTACTCCATTCTCGATCGTTTATCGAATTCGATAATTTAAATTATCACATTCTCTTTTCAATCTAATTAAAGATGCATTAAAACTCCACTTAGTTTTAATCTTCCCAAAAATCAATATTAATGATTATTTAACTTTGGATACACAAACATGTCGCATCGACAATCAACACCGTACTATTGATTTCTACCGATATATAACCTCTAAGCTCGTACGTCTTAGAGAAGGGTGTTAAGAAAGAGAATAAATTCTCCATCACCAAACAGATATGTGTTTAGCAGAGATCAACCATACAACTCGAAATACAATGTTAGACATGTAATCTTGTCTTTAACTGGGTTAAAGAACAAATTTCATTTAAAACACAGTTCACGATAAACCCAAAATCACATTCCATCAATTGTTGAATATTCACGGAAACCAGATTGATATATATATATATAATCGATATCAATTTCCATATCCGACTAACAAAATAAATGGAATAACGACCAAGCCTTTTAAATTCCATATATATTACCAGTCTTCCTCCACAGAAGTTCACTTCGATTATTATCGAATCAAATACCATTCAATTCCAATCTAATATACTAAATTGGAAAACCTTTCTTTGGAAATTTTCCTTTAAACCTTAATAAAAAGATTTATAAATTCCGAACCACATTTCACTGTAAATCGGGTTAAAAAACGAATGTCGTTAAAAACACAATTCACATTAAACCCAATTCACATTCTATTTTATTCCAATTATTAGATATAATTGTAACCTCTAATAATCTTAATTAAAAGATTTATTCTTTTCATATGGGGGTTCAAGAACATTGTTATTTAAGAAACCATTCACGAGAAGCCCAATATCAATTCTTTTATTCAACTCCAATTAAATATTAATAAATTGGAAAACTTCACTAAATCTTAATTAAAAGATTTATTCTTTTTCTCAACTGGGTTTAAGAACAGTGTTATTTAAGACACCATTCACGACAAACCCAAAATCCAATTTGATTTTAAGTAAAAGGCTCTGAATAGAAATTATATCGGCTTATATTCAATATCAAATTCTGAAACCAATAGACATCGTATTGGAAATAACGATACATAATATATCTTCCAAATTTCCATAACAATATCCGTATAATCACGGGATCCAATATCGAAATATTTCGAAGATGATTTCCATTCAAATCCATTCCAATTTGTTCGTTGGAAATTTCTTGTTATAATGAAACCATTCACAAATCTAGTTTATTTTATTTAAAAATTATTGGATTTTAAATTTATTTAATAACTAGTTCCTTTCGATAAAATTATATTTTTATCTTTGCAAATGGAGAATTTATCATCCCAATTCTTTCCAAATCATTTATTATGATTTTACACAAATTATTAATATTTTTAATAATTTTATCAAGGCGCTTTTAGTCGATTTCCATCAACGGTCATCGAATTGCACTTACAACGAACTTTTCCAAATTTTATTTGGACATAATTCCAAATCCAACCGTGACATTTCAAATCTCTTGTATTCGTTGGAAAGCTCTTTGCGATTCGAACCCAATGGTTTTGGTTTTAGGAGAATCTGACGGTTGGATCTCCCATAATATCAATTCGAAGTCAATGGTCGAAATTCGCGAACGGCCGCGGCGCGTCGTATTTTATTCAGGCCATTATATATATATATATATATATATATATATAATACATATAATATATACTTCATCGATTTCCATTTAAAACGTATTTTATAAATTGTTTATAAATTCGTTTTAAAACGATTCTAAATTCATTTTCAATTTTAAATCAAAATGAATATTCCTTATCATTATAATATATAAATGATAATATTTTCAACAGATTTTGAAATCATTTCCTTTTCGATATTCATTATAAAAATGAATAAAATTGATATAAATATCATTCACATCAAAATGGCGTTAATCTAATCAACATGGCTTTATATATTTAAATATTTTCGTGTCCATCCCAAATCGGACATCAAAATCATATTTTGATCCATTACTGAATATTATTTTAAAGTATATTTTAAAATATTCATTATTCATCATTTTAAAATATTCGTTCTTTCCGAATTGGAATTAGACACTGTCAATTACCATATAATTTTAGTTATATCGATTTCATACAACACATGTATATGACTACAATGATAAACAATCAACCATCATCCAGAGTGCACTACACAGCTGCTATAAGCATTAATTATGAATAGTTAATTATGAATAATTAATGCTTGCAACAGTCTGTCAACCAATCGATTGACATACAACTAAACAATTGGGATTAGTGTATCTCTAATATCATCCCAATACCCATGTGGGGTTTCAATCAACACACCGATTTTGTTTGTGCAGTTGGGCAATGTGTAAAATATATCATCCCAATCCATATCAGTTAAATGTGTGTACATAAACAAATCGTCTGATTTGTAAATGGATATTTATTTTATTCATATACACGTTAAAAATTATATTTTTAACTATAAAGTATTTATTTCAACTAATGAATATTTTATATAGTTCATTTATATAATAAAAATGATACTTTTATTGTTCTAACATTTTTAGAAAAAGTCGGCAGCATAACGGCGCGATACTAGAACCGGAATAAGGTCTAGCCTTATCCCTCACCTAATAAAGGCTCATGCCATATATAAACAAAATTATAATCAATTCATTTCACTTCCCAAACCAAATTCAAACAAATAATCCAATCAAACAAACATACGTGGTTTCAAACAAAGGTGTCGGGTGCTACTAAGCAACGTATGCATCCTAGTATATATATTTAACTAGAAAATAAATTAAAGTGAGAAGTTCTCATAGTTGGTTTCCACTCCACCAGTTTTATTTCTGAATTTTTGAAGAGTTTGGATTTGAATTTGCCTGAAATTCTAACGTGCACCAAATTGGACCCGGTCAGTTTTAGAATGTAGCGCACGATGTCATGGTCCCAATGTCTCTTGTTTCACTGGATTTCGACAACATACGAAAAAGATAAGATTTTTATTCGATAAATAAACTTTGCAACGCTTTTATATGTTGTAAACAATTAAAAATATACACAGCCGTTACCTTCCATTTTCGTTCAAAACTAGGTCTCCAATTATCACATAAACCGGTGTACGAAAGGGCGATCAGCTGGCGCCACGTCGGAGAGGGGGGAGAGGTGCACCTATGCCACCCCTTGATGGCGAACTCGAACGCGCCCAGATGGAGCAAACTGGCACGAGGCGGCGGCACTTTGGAGGCCCAGATCTCGAGAACCACACAACGATAGGGGGCGAAGCTGGTATGGATGTGGGAGGATCCTCTACAAATTACCCTGAAGAAGCATCGAACTTTATTGTGTGGTTTGAGAGGAATCGAGAGGAGAAAGAGCCATTTCCGTCGTTCATCGCAGGTCAGGGAGAGAGAATATCCGTTGTTTCAATTTTTTATTTAATGATTCTAAATTTTCTGATTCGCAAATATTTATATAGATTCCAAAAAAATTAGTGATTTTTCGTCCGAACTCTAAATTGAATCCAATGACTAACGTTCCTAGCGTATTACCCTCATTCCGGACACAATGGGATATGTTTCGTAAGCCAATTTGACTGTTTCAATTAGTTTTTTTGTAAATTAAAATATAAATCAATGTATATTTAATTTAAACGTACATTTTAAATTACAGAGGCCACATACTACCTCCAAAAATTCTAGAAAAATTAAATCTGGCTATATTTTGACGATACGGTCCTAATAAAACTAATTTCGTCAAATTTGGAGACCGTTTGAAAAATGTTCATTTTCCAGTGGATTAAATTCAAACTGAATTGACCAGACGCGTTTAAATCCACCACGCTCACATATTGATTCCAAAAATTATGGAAATTGGAATCTAATAATAATTTTACATTCCGGATCCAACAAAAGTTGTCTCATCGAAAACGGAGGTCATTTGAGAAATCCCTATTTTTAAGGGATATATATTATATAAAATTCCATAGCGATTATTCTCAATTTTCAATTGGACGTACCTTTTTATTTCTGTAATGAAATCTGAATTTTTCACATTCATCGGAAAGATATTTTCAGAAAGATTCAAGTATTTCTGGTTTTACCAAGATCCGGTTTACTTTGAATCCTTTTCATTCATTTGAAATCGATTTTTCAAACTACCGCGCCATTTTCAATTCCTTTTATAATTAAAATAAATATTTATATTCTAATTTCAATTTAAATAAATTTTTAGTCATTATTATTTATAATAAATCATTTTAAATATTCAAAATTCATTAAAATTGCTATAATAAAAATTTTAAATTGGTTCTGATTTTCTGGGTTGTTACAATCTCCCCCACTTAAAAATCTTTTCACCCTCGAAAAGGAACGGAGCTGAAAGTTGTTTTACTAGCCAACTCAACTTTCATTCTTTAACTTTTCAATTTCTAAGAATTTTCAAATTCTTCAAAAATTTGGCTAACACCCTAAATTTTCGAAAAATTTCGCCATAACCTCCTTTGTACGGGAAGACATTTAAAACCGCAACTAGCCACGCAAGGCCCTCATCATCAAAAATAAAAAGAAAAGGCCAAACGGCTAGCCAATTGGCTCATAAAACCATCCAGACCCAAGAAATATAGTAAACATGTACCTATTTTTCGGGCATACAGTTTTATTCCTCTTCTTAGCCTCCTTTCTATGACCTGTTCATTCTATACATATGTACATATATGCAATTGCAATCAATTTTCAAGTCAGTTCAATATTTGATTCAATTTGGCTTAATGGTTCAAAATTTTAATTAATCAAACCAATAATCAAACAACACAATCAGCAATCAATTAGTTGATCATCGTTTCAAACACATAACTTCTATATATATATATATATATATATAAATAAATAAATAAATAAATCCATTTTTGATGCTAAGTCACAACAATAGACCTTATCTAGTTTTGGTTCTCACACCAGTCAATTGGAAATATCTAGATATCCCACTTTCAAAACTCGAACACAATCTATTGATGCTACATAGTCTTCAATAGTTTCATCCCCTAGCGGCTAGAGTGTGATTCTATATCTATCCAGTATATTTGAGGCTTTCTATACAAGTTTGCAAGGCGTATATGCAAAATCTTTATATACTCGATTGTCCAAATAAATTTAAAATAAATATTCAAATACCTTTAATAAGATTTAAATTTTCAAAACAAAATTTGTTTTTAAATTTTTATTTTAAAACAACACTCTTCACAATCGTTCTAGTATACTACTGATCCTATCTCTAACGAGTCATTATCATTGGATATTACTAATCCAATCTCTGATGAGTTCTATCGTTTGGTTCTAATATGCCTTGTTCTCAAGCTATGTAAAACCAAAGCTCAGATACCAAAATAAAATGACCCAAACTCGCACTTACGGGAAAGCCCAGATTGAGTTGAGAACATGACAAATCATAACACAAATAGAAGAAAATTTCATTGCTATTACAACAATTTACCTCAGAATACAAGAATATACACAGTATGAACAAATAATATACATTTGATAAATATTAGAGATTTAAAAATTATTATGCAGCGGAAAATAATTCCAACACAACTGAAAGAAATACACGGATACAGAGCATTCCAAATATACTTCCAGCTGTAAACCAGGATCCTGTTAATATAATATCTGCAAAACCAAAACTACTAGCTGCCGTGTGGAAAATAGGGGCACCCAGAGTTTAGGTTAAAAAAATAAACTCCAGGTCAGTCATGTGACTAGTGTGAGAACTAAAACAGTTATTTAAAACTTTACTTTAGAAATAAGGTAAATCAAGGGACCACGCCGTATAACACGGAACGGGTTTTCTCCCAAGAATATCAGTGCATACAACAAATAGCTCAATGCTTTTTGGAAAAATGAAGCTTTTATAAGACTCAGGTCCCATCACACAATGCAGCGCAAGCCGAAGGATAGAGTTTTCCTTATTATAGCCAAAAATGCTTGGTACGTTTAAAACAAATCATTTGATACTATTTGTAACACCCCACGTCCATTAATGTCACTCACAAAGGGAATGCATTAACTTCCATGGAGGTTTTAAGTGAATATAGAACAGAAAAATTACAACAAGACAGATAATAAGTAGTACTTGGAAATCTAAAACTTTATTTCATTGCAGCGGAAATTAAACATGTTTGTTACATCATAAAACCATAAATCAGAGTCAAGTACAACATCCATCTTGATAAAACAAAATACATAATCCCATTACATAAATAGCCATTAAAGAAGATAACAAGATGGACTTTACTTCAACGGTCCAAGCTTTCCAAAAGAGAGATAAAGTAATCCAATCAAGCTCCACTAGAGCTGGGCCCACCCTGAGGACCTGGAGGGGGAAAAAGATAGAAATAGAGGGGGTCAGACATAAAGTCTGGCGAGTATGATAATTCTAACAATACTATTATCAAAATAACTAGACTAAGGCATAAGCTGGAAAACAAGGAAATGTCTATGAACTATTGGGTATGGAAGAGCAGATAAAGATAACGCTAAAGGCACACCTAATACTAACGAATAATTACTACACTACACCACACCAGTCACACTAAAAGTTGATCCCACTTGCTTCACTTAGAAATTATATAAATAGCTTTGTTTACCCCTAGCTAACTACATAGGTGCCGCCTGCCCCTATCTCCGCTAGGTGTACCCCACTACCTACTTGCGATCGGCTCCCTACTCATTGATACCCGTGCTGGTCCCACAGTGGGGTGTATCACTCCCCTAAAGTGGCAACCCGATACAGCCTGAGGATGCACGACTTATACCTACACGATGCAACAACGTCTTACCTACCAGCCCGGGTCCACACACGCATATGAAACCCGTTGGACTTGCGTTGCCACCGCTAACCCTTTTGGCCTCTTATAGTCAAGCCCAGTATGCGTGTCCCATCCTCGACTTGGGTCGAGCCCACAAAGACATGTTTGGGATACTGGTTGAAATGGGCCCCCAATTACTTACCACAAGCTATCCACCTAAGCTTGTCCCCACTAGTATATCCCACTCAACCCTCTTCTTAGTCATGTTGATTTACATTTGTGTTTGGTTAAGTCTTACTAATCGTATTTCAAATGCCACTAAAGGCACCCACTAGATTCCTCATGCCACCCAAGGCACCTACTTAACCCCCATGTCCCACCTCACATGTTTATCTAGTTAAGTATTTCTTAATTCATTAAGGCCATAACCTTATAAAGACCTATCACATTAGATTGACATTTATGGCAGCTGGATTCGCCGGGCGGGTCCGGGCAGTCTTATACCATAAAAGAGTCTAACCTCGTGTCTTTACAACTGTTATGCTTTAGTTTGGGCCTAGGACCTCTCACATTGGGCTGACATTTGTGACTACTGGATTTGTCGGGCGGGTCCGGGCAGTTTTACGTCACAAACGAGTCCAACTTCGTGTCCTAAGCATTGATTAACACTTATAATTTTTTACCCCAGTTTTAAATATATCCCTATTCAAATCATTAATTAATTCCAATTTTAATGATGTCCATAATTGACTCAATTATGGACATCCACTTACGGTATGCAAAATCATATCAATTGCACCCCAATTTCTTAATATTAAATCCTTAATATTACCCCTACCCCACGTTATACGTTCGCTTATTCAACGCAACATATACGTTAGACTCGAATAGTCTAAATCATAGCACAAAGATAAATTATCACAACATATAGACAAATAAAATAGATCTAATCATAATAGGGGTGGAACTTGCATAAAACTACAAATGTCATGGATCTAAAGGTGTCAACTTATTTGGTTAAATGTCACAACTTACATAATATGATCATAACCCAAGTTCATGTATAAACTTGCATATGTGGTTTATGCGACATAATGATGGTGTGAACTAGCATCTAACACATAGAACTCACACATGTCATAGCATAATTCTAGATCTAAATATATGTCATAATTCTAGATCTAAATAGATGTCATACAATATGTGAGATTATACATACTAATAAATCTAAACTTGCGTAGGTACATGTGATTTATCATGTGAATCATCATAGCCCAAATATATATAATCAACATCATGATTCATAAGCTAACTACAACATAATAACATCATGGCTTTGTAACATCGCAACCTAGCATAGAAACTTGCAACATATATAATATCATCATAGCATGATTTACAATATATAGGATATCATCATCACATAACATAGGATTTACAACATACATGATAGCATAAGGTTTACAACAACATATATGACAATTCACATCATTTTCTTATGATCCATATCATATCTTAATCTAATTAGTTTGCTAATAATCTTATTAAGATCATCATACTCACAATTAGAAAAGAAAGAGAGTCTTGATTTGCTTTAGAGTTGAGTAGAATTAGAGTTTTGATTAGCTTTCTTCCTTCTTAGTTGGCGGCGGGTACACTGAGTTCCATGGAGACGACATGACGACGGCTATTCTATTTTTCATGTGATTTTAGAGTGAGAGACTACCTAGGTATATATAGAGTTTAGGATTTATTTAGACCGTCAGATCAACTCAGAACTAACCTGAACCGTTAAATTAGCCAACTCATCCCTAAAGACACATCAGCAGCTCAAGATTGGGCTCTGCCAAAACCTGGCCGACTTGACCAGGTCGACACCCAAGTCGACTGCGCAGTCGACCTGGTCCTGGGGGTGTCGACTGCCCAGTCGACTCCCCAGTCGACCTGGGGTGCTGGGCAGGAAATTTCCTGCCTGGCCTGTTTGACTTCGAATTTTGAATTTTGAATTTTCTGAAACTTCCGATGGCCATATCTCCTTCATACGAACTCCAAATCACGCAAACTCGGACTCTATTTCAACCAGAATTCCGAGACAAACACAATGGCGCACCCCGTTTCCCATAATTCTCATGTTTGAGATTAGTTATTCTTTAATTTGTGAATATTTATATTAACAGAATTACGGGGTGTTACATTCTCCCCTCCTTAAAGGATTCGACCCCGAAATCTTCAAGTCAAGAAGAATGTATATCCTAACATCCAATCGTCCATCTACTCAACCATCAAACACAGGCATCCTTTGTCCTTATAGACTTCTAATGCTTTCATGTTCAAATGCACAGTGTGTGTATATGTCCATATCTAATGCAAAATCAGGCGGTCCACTGATTCAGTTGACCTCCTTAATGCAAATCATGATAGTGCCATGCGTCCATTATGTATGCAAAAGTTCCTTAATGCTACATATTATCTCTATATGTGTGCACAATCATCATCTGAATGCAACATCCATATGATAAAAAAATCCTCATCCATCCATTTTACTAAATACATCCATATATATGCAATATGCAATATGAAGTGACTGAGCCGATCTAGTGCCTAATAGTGTGTGTATATGCGTCCACGAGCAACCACTAGCAAACACTTGCATCCACTTTGCATCCATCATACATAACATGTCTCAAACACATGTTTCAACCATAGGATTATCCTAACTAAAGGTCAAAGATACTAGCGAGAGGACATACTAAAGATAAGATAAGTACAAGCTAAGCGATAAAGGAGAAATTAAAAGACATACCCTTAAAAAGAAAAGGGTAAAATGAACACATCTTCTCTTCTGTCTCCCAAGTAGCGTTGCTCTCATCATCTCCCCATTGCACTTTGACTAGTCTGACCTCTCGATTCCTCAACTTCTTGATCTCCGACCCAAGAATGCATGTAGGAGCTCGTCGAATTTTCGCATCACGCTCTATCTCCACCTCTCTAAGCAAGCTCGGCTCTACCACTTCCGCGGTCTTGTGCAAGAACTTCCTTAAATGTGACACATGGAATACGTTGTGTACACCACTAAGACTCTCAGGCAACTCCACTCTATACGCCATTTGTCCAATCTTCTCCTTAATAGGAAACGGCCCTACAAACCTTGGTGCTAATTTCCCTAGGGACCCAAAGCGAACAACATTCCGTAATGGAGACACTTTGATAAAGACCATGTCCCCAACATCAAACTCAAGATCTGTCCTCCTTTTGTCTGCATAAGATTTCTGCCTATCTTGCGCCGTCTTCATCCTCCTTCGAATCAAGTCGATCTTTTCCGAAGTCTCTCTAATAATATCGGGCCCAAGTAAGATCTTATCGGTAGATTTCCACCAACATGTAGGTGAACGACAAGGTCGTCCATAAAGAGCTTCGAAAGGTGCCATGCCAATGCTGGACCGAAAGCTATTATTATATGCGAACTCCACCAATGGAAGATGCTCTTCCCATGTACCCCTAAAGTCTAGGATACATAGCCTCAAAAGGTCCTCTTGAATACGATTCACCCTCTCGGTTTGGCCGTCAGTCTGAGGATGATATGCGGTGCTCAAACATAACTGAGTCCCTACCGCTTCTTGCAAGCTCTTCCAAAATTCGCTAGTGAAGATAGGATCACGGTCGCTTACTATGCTAGAAGGAACACCATGCAAAAGAACAATCTCTCGGACGTATACAGAAGCTAACCATGGAGCAGTCCTCTTACTCTTCACAGGAATGAAATGAAATGGGCGCTGTTAGTAAGTCTGTCTACTATAACCCAAATCCCCGTATTACCCTTCCTTGATCTTGGTAATCCATCCACAAAGTCCATCGAGACACTTTCCCACTTCCATAGTGGAACCTCCAATGGGTGAAGCAACCCACCGGGTTTCTTTTGCTCCGCTTTTACTTGTTGGCACACCAAGCATCTATCAACATACTCGGCCACATCCCTCTTCATACCAGCCCAAAAGAAAACTCGCTTCATGTCTTTGTACATCTTGTCCCCGCTGGGATGAATGGTCATCTTCGAATGGTGTGCTTCGTCAAGAATAGCCTTCCTCAAACCTTCGTCTCGAGGTACACAAAGTCTACTATCCCTACGTAACCATCCCTTATCATCCAGGGTATACCTATGGAGATGGCTTGATGACTCCCCTCTTTTGAGATTTTCTACTAACTCAACCAACTGTGGGTCGTCTCGCTATGCCTCACCAATCCGTCCAAAAAGCGTAGGTCTGACCTCCAAGGATGCTAGCAAATCGGGTACAAAGTCAACGAAAGGTCTAAAGTCAAACCTAGAGATGAATTCTAAGTTTCTCCGCTCAACAAACAATAGGCTCAAGGACAACCTTTTCCTACTTAAGGCGTCTGCCACCACGTTACCCTTGCCAAGGGTATATGTTATTTCGAAATCGTAGGACGCTAAGAACTCCATCCACCTTTGCTGCCTTAAGTTCAAGTCCTTCTGAGAGAATAAGTATTTGAAAGATTTGTGGTCAGTGAACAATTCGAATTTCACGCCAAGAAGATAATGGAGCCAAGACTTAAGCGCAAAAACAATTGCGGCCACCTCTAGGTCATGCGTAGGGTAATTTTTCTCATGCACCCTTAACTGCCTTCCACCATAGGCTATTACCCTTCCCTCTTGCATTAAGACAGCGCCTAGTCTTGTCCCACAAGCATCGGTATAAACAGTAAACGTCTTACTCCCGTCTGGCAGCACTAAAACTGGGGCTGAAGTCAAAGCTCTCTTCAAACGTTGGAACGCATCATCACAATCTACGTCCCATGTGAAAACTAGGTTCTTCTTCGTCAAACGTGTTAATGGAGCTGATATCTTTGCGAAGTCTTTGATAAACTTCCTATAGTAGCCCGCCAACCCCAAGAAACTTCTCACTTCGGTGGCATTTTTAGGGACCTTCCAATCTTGGATGGACACTACCTTCGCGGGATCCACAGCTATCCCTTTTTTGGAAACCACGTGCCCTAAGAACCGTACTTCCTTCCTCTAGAAGTGACACTTAGAAGATTTAGCTTTAAGATTATGTGCTCGAAGGGTCTCCAACACTTCCCTCAGATGTAGGGTATGCTCTTCTTCGACCTTAGAAAAGATCAAGATGTCATCTACAAAGACCACCACGAATTTATTAAGGTACTCCCTAAACACCCTACTCATCAAATCAACAAAGTATGCAGGGGCGTTTGTCAAACCGAAGGGCATCACTAGCCATTCATAGAAACCGTCTGGAGTCCTAAAGGCAGTCTTGTCAGTGCTATCCTCAGCCACTCTTAACTGATGGAAACCAGTGGCTAAGTCCAACTGCGAAAACACTGAGGCGCCAACTAACTGATCGAAGAGATCGTCAATCCTCGGCAGTAGGTGTCTGTTCTTCTTAGTAAGCTTATTAAGTTCTCTATATTCCACACAAAGTCTAAGGGACCCATCCACCTTCGTGGCAAATACTACTAGAGCACCCCACTCCGATATACTTCGTCTTATGAACCCCTTCTCAAGCAACTCCTTCACTTGCTTATTGAGTTCCCTCCTTTCACGAGGAGCCATGTGGCGTACTGGAAAAGATACTGGTTTTGCATTATCCACAAGATATATTCGAAAATCTATCTCCCGCTTCGGAGGCAAGCCCTTCACCTCCTCAAACACATCCGAGTATTCTTGGACTACTTTAACATATCGTAGATTTTCCACCGATGCGTCAAGCGATTCTAGATAACTAAGCATAACGGAATTTATGGGATTACAAAAGATTTTGAGAGTGTTGCCAAGGCGAGTCATGTGCCTAACTACTCTCCTTTCACAATCAAGAACGGCCCCATTTCTGGATAACCAATCCATTCCTAAAATTAGCCCATAGCCCGTGAAGCCCAAAACATAAGCATCACATCTAAACCCAACGCTAAGTATAGAAATTTTCAAATCCAAACATATCATGGACAAATAATCTGAGCCCCCAATTGGATTCGAAACAACTAAGGGATCCTCTATTAAACTGGTGTTTAAGTGCAGTGATTCAACTAATGATGTAGAGATAAACGAATGCGATGCGCCCGAATCGAATAAGGTATGGACAGGATGATCAAACAGAAAAACTAAGCTTTCAACAAAAATGGTTCTACCTCGTTCTTGCAGCGGTGGGACCGCGAGAGCCTGAACTTATCCCCTTGCCTGCCCTGGTGCCATAAGAGCCTGCACCTGTCCTCCCGCGGTAGACCCTGCCCTCTGCCCCTTCTTTGGGCAATCCTTCACTAGATGTCCTGCTTCACCACAGTGAAAACAACCAGTCTTCTTTTTCTTTCTGTAATCCTTGCTGAGATGGCCTGGTGTCCCACAGTTAAAGCATCTTTTCTTTCCTTTGCCATTATTGTCTTTACCACCCTTCTTGTTTAGCTGTTGTGGTTTCTTCTGATCCCCTTTCTTCTCGGGTGCCTTATTAGTATTAGCGCCTTTCTCCTCGTGCATGAGTGCCATGTCTATTAGCTTCTCTAAGGTGGCCCCCATGGGGATGTGGGTCATAGCCAACCCCTGCAATGGCTCATTCAAGCCATTAACGAACCTAAGAGCCTTCTTCTCCTGCGTGTTCACCAAATCTAAGCCAAACCTTGCCAATTGGTTAAATTTGTTGACGTACTCTTTCAATGATAGATTTCCCTGTTCAATGTCAAGAACCTTTCCATGTATAGATTCTCTTCTGCCCTTGTGAGAAACTTTGCCTCAAACCTACGTCTGAAATCCGCCCAAGAATTAACAGGACGCTCCCCATTAGTGACCTCCCACCAAAACGAGGCCTCTCCCTTCAATAACCAAGCTGCTAATTTGACTTTCCTCCCTTCTTCTACTTCAAAGATTTCTAGCAATTCTTCCACCTACTTAAGCCAATCTCTAGCTTCCACAAACGTTTCTGACCCTTGAAAAGGTTTTCCACCCATAGCCTTAAATTCCTTGCATGTCTTTGCAAAAGTATCAGCGCGAGGAGGGGGAGGAGGAGGAGGAGGAGCGGGTGCAACTGGTGGTGGAGGAACATTGGCTGGACCTGCAGCAGCCCTAGCCTCTAATAACCTCCTATACCATCCTGGTATCGTTACACCCTCCGGAAGGTTAAGATCTTCAGCCATGCTGAAACGAAAAAGGAAAGTTTCAAAATGGAGAATTCGAAAGATAAAGATATATGGCTTTTGGGGATTATGTTTTTCATAAAAACTTTCCTCTTTAAATTACTCATCAAGACATGTTTTTGAAAACACTTCTTCCAAAAATACTTTAGAAAAATAGTTTTTCTAAAAAAATTATCTGTTCTGGTAACCTTAAGCTCTGATACCACGTGTAACACCCCACGTCCATTAATGTCACTCACAAAGGGAATGCATTAACATCCATGGAGGTTTTAAGTGAATATAGAACAGAAAAATTACAACAAGACAGATAATAAGTAGTACTTGGAAATCTAAAACTTTATTTCATTGCAGCGGAAATTAAACATGTTTGTTACATCATAAAACCATAAATCAGAGTCAAGTACAATATCCATCTTGACAAAACAAAATACATAATCCCATTACATAAATAGCCATTAAAGAAGATAACAAGCTGGACTTTACTTTAACGGTCCAAGCTTTCGAAAAGAGAGATAAAGTAATCCAATCAAGCTCCACTAGAGCTGGGCCCACCCTGAGGTCCTGGAGGGAGAAAAAGATAGAAATAGAGGGGGTCATACATAAAGTCTGGCGAGTATGATAATTCTAACAATACTATTATCAAAATAACTAGACTAAGGCATAAGCTGGAAAACAAGGAAATGTCTATGAACTATTGGGTATGGAAGAGCAGATAAAGATAACGTTAAAGGCACACCTAATACTAACGAATAATTAATACACTGCACCACACCAGTCACCCTAAAAGTTGATCCTACTTGCTTCACTTAGAAATTATATAAATAGCTTTGTGTACCCCTAGTTGACTACATAGGTGCCGCCTGCCCCTATCTCCGCTAGGTGTACCCCACTACCCACTTGCGATCGGCTCCCTACTCGTAGATACCAGTGCTGGTCCCACAGTGGGGTGTATCACTCCTCTAAAGTGGCAAACCGATACAGCCTAAGGATGCATGGCTTATACCTACACGATGCAATAATGTCTTACCTACCAGCCTGGGTCCACACACGCATATGAAACCTGTTGGACTTGCATTGCCACCGCTAACTCGTTTGGCCTCTTATAGTCAAGCCCAGTATGCGTGTCTCGTGCTCAACTTGGGTCGAGCCCACAAAGATACGTTTGGGTTACTGGTTGAAATGGGCCCCCAATTATTTACCACAAGCTATCCACCTAAGCTTGTCCCCACTAGTATATCCCACTTAACCCTCTTCTTAGTCATATTCATTTACATGTGTGTTTGGTTAAGTCTTACTAATCATATTTCAAATGCCACTAAAGGCACCCACTAGATTGCTCATGCCACCCAAGGCACCTACTTAACCCCCATGTCCCACCTCACATGTTTATCTGGTTAAGTATTTCTTAATTCATTAAGGCAATAATGTAACGACCCGCATTCTACGCATCAAAGGATCGTAGGATATTTATTTCTGTCACATACGAAGTCGTATGGTCATGTAACTTTGGGAGGCGACTATTAGGGTCATTTCCCATGTCCTTGATTTTTCCCAATTTTTAAATGACCATTTTACCCCTAGTTGGTACTGTTTTGGCCATAACTTTTGACTGGAAAGGAATTTTGACCTGAAACCACTTCCATTGGCTCCGGATGATGGTTTCTCTTTCCGTAGAGTGGTCATAATAGCCAAACGGACTCATCGTTTGGGAGATATGGCTGAAACAATTTTCAGATGGCGAAAAACAGCTTAATTGGGCTTAACCGGGTGATTAGCAGCTAGGCCCAGAGGGGAATTTCGGGTTTAGAGGCATAGGAGGGCTGATTAGGGTTAGGAAGTCACTTTCATTTCAGTTTTGAGCCGCCACAAACCTTCTTGAGACCTTAGTAATGGCTTCCATCCTCTAAAACCACTCCAAAACACATTTTTAGTGAAGATTAAGCATAAACTACATCAAAACAAGGCCAAATAGCAACATAGCAAGGTTGGAGCTGCTGCTATACATAGGAATTCGACTCAAACAGAGAGTATTTCAGATTTGGTGTTTTATTTTGTGGCAAAGGTGAGTGATTTGCGTGATTTCTCACTAATTACGGTTGATTAAGGGGTAATTAGTTATAATTAGCGAATTTATACACAAATAAAATCTGGAAAAACGTTTAGAAATTATTAAATAATGTTTTATGCTTCTGTTGGAAATTTGGTTCGATTTGATTAAGTTTCGTTAACCCTATGATTAGTTTTACTTAAACATGCTTAAGGGAAAATAAGGAGTTTTGGCCACTTTTGATCCATTTTGCTTCATTTGAATTGTTGTTTAGTGTTTGTGGTTGCTACTACATGTTGCTATGACTTTATGGTGTGTTTTATGATTAATTAGAAGTGTTAGATTTGTCAAAAACGCCGTCGAATGGCGTAAACTGCTCGCTGGAAGAACTGCAGGAAATCAGCCCGAACCGGACCGGATCGGTGGAAGCAAAGGCGATCCGAACCGATGGCGCGACCCGATCCGTCGATGCTTAAAGACCACGATCCGATGATAACGACCGATCTGGCCTGCTTTTGTGGGGGACTCCGATCCGATGGTGTCGATCCGATCCGATCAAGACTTCGCGAGACGACCCGTGTTGCTTCACGAAGAGGTGACCCGAACCCAATGAACTGACTTGAATAGAGGAGTCTGAACCGACCCAGTGAGGTGACCACGATCCGAACCACTCGTGAGCAGAAAGTGCGATCCGAACCGGTGTGCTTGGAGGAGGCCGATCCGAACCGCTACCAGATGGACGCCACGAAACGCACCGCGTTGATGATAGGGAGCTAAAGGCCGAACCGAACCGATGGCTAAGATGGGATCCGAACCGATCCGGTGATGACAGAAACCCGAGATGCAAAGGTAGTCCAAATGGAAGTTAGAGCTCGGGATCCAGTTGGGAACCGACGAGTTCATTTCATGGGTTGGGCTTTGCTGCGGGACGTGTGCCAAGGGGCTATCGATGTCTATAACTTTGGATCACTATGCATGGGAAGTACGTGAACGGATTCAGGGCTGCAATGGCCTAGGTAAAACTAAAGGGCTATAAACCAATGAAGTGGGGTCATTTGTAAAGATTTAGTCATGACTCCACGTGGTAAGCTTGGTAGTAGCAGTAGTTGTGCAAGTCGAACTCCGTCACTACTTCAATGGGTCTAGCGATTGACAGTGGTGGACATCGTATGCTTTACGCACTGAGTGAGGGATGTGAGGATGGTTGCTATGGTTGATTTGTTTGTTATCATTATGACATGCACACCCCACCCCCGTATTCTTTACGCTATTTATTATGGCACCTTAGAGTATTGTACGGTATGTGGTACTAACTCTTTGGTTGCAGGTCCAGGTTCAGGTATGGTTTAGTGTACCTGTTATTGTTCTGTTTAGATGCTTATCGCTCATACCAGGCTTTATGTCTGACCCAGAGTTTTATGTCTCCTCTTATTACTCTGGGTGCTCACACGAGCAGACTAGAGACAGGTTAGCTGGAGATGCACGGGTTGATGATCCGGAGACGAGCAGGAGGCTCCCACGTAATATATATATAGTATTCTCTCTGTATTGTTGAAGATCACTGCTTGGGCATCAGTGGTGTATCTTCCACTTTAGCTTTCTTTTGTTTAGAGACAGTAAATTTGGAAAGTTGTAATAAGCTGTATTTGGATTTCCGCTACTCTGATGTTGATGTTGATTTTAATTATCAGCTTATGCACTGTCTCACCTGTTTTATGTCAAGTATATTATTAATATTATATTTTACTCCATGCGCTGTGAGACATTCTACAGGTTCTTGATTAGTTCGTTCCCTTCTTCCCTTTCTCCTGACGACCGTCCCGTGCTAGTCAGGCATGTGTACAGCGCACTTTTGGAGGAAATGCAGGCTGGTGCGGGGCGGGCCGTCACACTTGGTATCAGAGCTCTAGGTTGCGTAGTTAACCTAGGGAAGTTATCAGGGAGAGATAGTATATGTATACGAGAGAGCGTATTTGTGATTATTTTGGTTTTTAAAAGCTTTATATATATATACTATTAGTAGTATAAGAATGAAGTCGTACTGCACTAGCACCACTATGGGGTCGTTAATCGTTTCCTTTTTCAAATTGACGATGAGCGGATATATTAGAGGGACCGGTAGAGGGGCCAATAATGGGAATGCTGCTGACATGAGGACGATGTTTACTGACCTCATGAGAGAGATGCTTAGGGATGTACAGAGGGCAGCTCCCAATGGTGGAAATGGTGGTGGTTCAATAGTGCAAGCGCCGAGGGTCGACTTCGCCAAACTAAATAAGGATTATACTAGCCTTGGTGGGAAGCCGTTTCACGGAACGGAGTCGGCCACGGATGTTCAGGATTAGTTGGATAGTTGCGAACGTATCTTCGAGGATTTGGGTATCGAGGATGCAATGAAGAGAAGGCTAGCGTCCCGTCAGCTACAAGGGCGGGCAATGAATTGGTGGAATGCTATAAAGGCAGCTACTCCCGAAGATCAGATTACTTGGGAGCAGTTTAAAGCTCGCTTTAGCGAGAAGTTCATTCCAGCTGCTCATAAGTCAGTGTTGTTTAAGAAATTCTTGGAGCTCAAGCAGAATGGCAGAGCTGTCTCGGAGTATATTGCTGAATTCGACACTTTGTCGAAGTATGGGTTATCTCTTATTGATACTGCCGAGAAGAAGAATGAGAAATTCATAACTGGTTTGGATCAGTACTTGGGGGAAAGGCTTATTAACCACATCGATGAGACGTTTGAGTCGATTGTGGGAAAAGCATTGAGGTCGGAGAGTCTCTACCCTAAGCCAAAGACTGAGGTTGCATCTGCAGAAGAGCCAAAACCACAAGAAAGTGGTGGAGGCAAAGGTGGTTCCCAGAATAAGAGAAAGCAGAATCAGACTAAGGATGGCCAGAAGAAAAAGAATAAGCAAGATGTTGAGTGCTTCAGCTGTGGTAAGAAGGGCCATTATGCTAGTAATTGTCGGGCCAAGCCAGCGGATAGAAAGTGCTTCAATTGTGGACAAATGGGACATCACAAGGACAAGTGTCCGCAACCCCCTAAAGAAAAGCAAATGGTGAAAGCCTACACCCTTAATGATATTCCTTCTTCGTCGAATGCCCCAACTGCGGCGGAGAAAGGAAAGAATGTCGTCATCCAAGGTATGCTTTCTGTTTACGATATTCCTGTTAGAGTTTTGTTTGATACCGGAGCTTCCAGTTCTTTCATATCTAGTGACCTGGTAGATAAGTTGGTATTGGAGCCCGAGATTGTCGATAGACCTTTTGTAGTGACAAACCCGATTGGTGGTTCGACTAGCCTTAGCATGATTTGTCGTAATGTGGTCTTATCGAGTCATGGATGCATGTTTGTTTGTGATTGCTTTGTTTTGGGCTTTACTGGGTTTGGCATTATTTTGGGAGTAGATTGGCTCCGAAGATACGGGGTGGTGGTAGACTGTGAGGGCTTTTTGGTGACAGCTAGAGCGGATGATGGGCGGAGGATAGTCTTTGGTGGTCTACCCAGTGAGGGGGTATTGGCTAGTTTTCTAAACTCCCTCGATATTCCGCATAGTGAGTTGTCAGGTTTGCCCGTGGTTGGCCAGTATCCGGATGTTTTCGAGGAAGTGACCGGGCTTCCACCACACCGAGAGATTGAGTTCCGTATTGATTTGGTAAAAGATGCCAGGCATATAGTGATGACACTTCGTCGTATGGCACCAAGGGAGCAGCGAGAGCTCGAGGTGCAAGTCAGCGATCTTTTGAAGAAGGGATTTATCAGAAGGAGTGTTTCTAAATGGGGAGCACCAGTTGTGTTTGCTACCAAGGCGGATGGTTCCCTTCGTTTGTGTGTAGACTACCGCGAGTTGAATAAAGTGACGAGGAAGAATAAGTATCCTCTACCGCGGATAGATGATTTGTTCGATCAGTTGAGTGGCGCGAGAATATTTTCTCAGTTGGATCTCGCGACAGGTTTTCATCAGCTTAGAGTGGAAGCTGAGAGTATAGCTAAAACAGCATTTCGGACGCCGTCTGGATTTTATGAGTGGTTGGTCATGCCATTCGGGCTGACCAATGCCCCAGCATATTTTGTGGATCTTATGAATAGGGTATTCAGGGATCAGTTGAATAAGTTTGTCCTTGTGTTCGTTGATGATATTTTGGTCTATTCGAGGACAGAGGAAGAACACAAGGAACATTTAAGGATAGTGATGGAGGTGTTGAGAAAACACCAATTGAAAGCAAAGTTTTCTAAGTGTCACTTCTGGAAGAGGGAAGTGAGGTTCTTGGGCCATGTTGTATCAGAGAATGGTATTGCGGTGGACCCGGCAAAGGTGGCTACGGTACAGGATTGGCCTACGCCCAAGAATGCAACAGATGTAAGAAGTTTCTTTGGGTTAGCGGGATATTATTGTAAGTTTATCCAAGGTTTCTCCAAGATAGCAGCACCATTGACCCAGTTGACCAAGAAGAATCAAGCTTTTGTCTGGGATGAAATATGCGAGAATGCGTTCAAGAGTCTAAAGGACAAGTTGACAAGCGCACCAGTGTTAGTCATTCCTAAGGGAATGAATAGATGACGGTATACACGAATGCCTGTGGTACCGGACTGGGTGTTGTATTGATGCAAGGCGGTAGGGTTGTAACTTATGCAAGTCGGCAATTGAAGCCGCACGAGAAAAGATACCCTACCCATGATTTAGAATTGGCAGCAATAGTGTTCACGTTGAAGATGTGGAGACACTATCTCTTGGGAGAAAGATTTGAGCTGTTTACAGATCATAAGTCGTTGAAGTATCTATTCTCCCAGAAGGATTTAACTCTCCGGCAACAAAGGTGGTTAGAATTCTTGGCTTCCTATGATTTTGACATCGCATATACACCGGGAAAGGGCAATGCGGTGGCAGATGCATTGAGTAGGAGACATGCCAGTTTAGGGGCCATGTTTCTAGAATGGAAGCAACTGGAGTATATCGCGGGGTTTGATTTCAGACCCAAGTGCTAATTGAATCCAGAAATGTTAGCAAGTTTGACGATCAGACCCACTTTGATTGAGCAGATCGGCTCTAGTCAGAGGGACGATCCTAACCTATTGGAAATCATCTCCAAGTTAGAGATGGGTATCGATGAGGAGATGAACAAGTATGGGCTTGATCGAGATGGATGTCTTAGAAAGGATGGAAGATTAGTCGTACCCAACGTCAATGGATTGAGGGATGAAGTACTTAGAGGGTGTCATCACTCAAAACTGACTATACACCCCGGTGGTAATAAGATGTATCGAGACATGAAGCAGACCTACTACTGGGAAGGGATGAAAAGAGACATTGGGAAGTTTATATCCAAATGCATGAATTGCCAGCTAGTTAAAGCCAAGCAAAAGAAGCCTAGTGGGTTGTTACACCCATTAGAAATTCCCGAATGGAAATGGGAGCAAATCTCGATGGATTTCATCGATGGTTTGCCAAGGACTAGATCGGGACATGATAGCATTTGGGTGATTGTAGACCGATTGACTAAGAGTGCAAGATTTATACCAGTCAAATCGACCAGAACGGCAGCCAAGTTGGCAGAATTGTATATGAAGTGGGTAGTGAGATTTCATGGAGTACCCAAAAGCATAGTGAGTGACCGAGACCCATTGTTCACTAGTGGGTTTTGGAAGAGCTTACAAGAGGCTCTAGGGTCAAGATTACATCTCAGTACCGCATATCATCCTCAGACCGACTGTCAGACGGGGAGGGTGAATCGTATATTGGAAGATCTCTTGAGAGCTTGTATATTGGATTTTGGTGGATCGTGGGATGACCATTTGCATCTAGTAGAGTTTGCATATAATAATGGCTACCAATCCAGTATCGGTATGGCTCCATATGAAGCTTTGTACGGAAGACCGTGCAACTCACCATCATGTTGGATAGAGACTGGCGAGAAGTTTGTGCTTGGACCAGATGTGGTGAGGGAAACTTCAGATAAGATTAAGATCATTCAACAACGAATGAAAGCTGCTCAAGATAGGCAGAAGAGTTATGCCGATAAGAGGAGAAGAGACTTGAAATTCTCCATTGGTGACTTGGTGTTTGTCAAGATCTCTCCGTTGAAGAGCGTGATACGATTTGGCAGGAGAGGCAAATTAGCACCAAGATTTGTTGGCCCATTCCCTGTTCTTGAATTAGTCGGGAATTTGGCATATAGAATTGGCTTACCAGAGAAAATGGCGGGAGTTCACAATGTATTTCATGTTTCCCAACTAAGGAAGTTCGTTCATGACTCAGATATGACTATTTCACCAGATCAATTAGAGGACTTCGAAGTAGAACCCGAGGCGGTTGGGAACCGCAAGCCGATTCGTATTGTGGGGCACGATACGAAACAACTTCGAAGGAAGGCGGTGAAGCTAGTCAAGGTCCAGTGGGGTGAGAACGAGAGTGATTGTGCTTGGGAGACAGAGGAGAGCATTAGGAAGGCATATCAAGAACTCTTTGTCTGGTAAGATTTACTTTGTAATTTAGTTTTCCGCATGCTAGGGTAGACTTGTTTTGCTTGTTTGCATGTTTGATTGTTGTTTTATGATTGATAGGCATGCGGGACCTTTGTGTATGTTCTGATTAGGGAATTTCGGGGGCGAAATTTCTTAAGGGGGGGAGAGTGTAACGACCAGCATTCTACGCATCATAGGATCGTAGGATATTTATTTCTGTCACATACGAATTCATATGGTCATATAACTTTGGGAGGCGACTATTAGGGTCATTTTCCATGTCCATGATTTTTCCCGATTTTTAAATGACCGTTTTACCCCTAGTTGGCACTGTTTTGGCCATAACTTTTGACTGGAAAGGAATTTTGACCGGAAACCACTTCCATTGGCTCCGGATGATGGTTTCTCTTTCCGTAGAGTGGTTATAATAGCCAAGCGGACTCACCGTTTGGGAGATATGGCTGAAACGAGTGTCAGATGGCGAAAAACAGCTTAATTGGGCTTAACCGGGTGATTAGCAGCTAGGCCCAGAGGGGAATTTCGGGTTTAGAGGCATAGGAGGGCTGATTACGGTTAGGAAGTCACTTTCATTTCAGTTTTGAGCTGCCACAAACCTTCTTGAGACTTTAGTAATGGCTTCCATCCCCTAAAACCACTCCAAAACACATTTTTAGTGAAGATTAAGCATAAACTACATCAAAACAAGGCCAAATAGCAACAGAGCAAGGTTGGAGCTGCTGCTATACATAGGAATTCGACCCAAACAGAGAGTATTTCAGATTTGGTGTTTTATTTTGTGGCGAAGGTGAGTGATTTGCAAGATTTCTCACTAATTACGGTTGATTAAGGGGTAATTAGTGTTAATTAGCGAATTTATACACAAATAAAATCTGGAAAAACGTTTAGAAATTCTTAAATAATGTTTTATGCTTCTGTTGGAAATTTGGTTCGATTTGATTAAGTTTCGTTAACCCTATGATTAGTTTTACTTAAACATGCTTAAGGGAAAATAAGGAGTTTTGGCCACTTTTGATCCATTTTGCTTCATTTGAATTGTTGTTTGGTGTTTGTGGTTGCTACTACATGTTGCTATGACTTTATGGTGTGTTTTATGATTTATTAGAAGTGTTAGATTTGTCAAAAACGCCGTCGAATGGCGTAAACTGCTCGTTGGAAGAACTGCAGGAAATCAGCCCGAACCGGACCGGATCGGTGGAAGCAAAGGCGATCCGAACCGATGGCGCGACCTGATCCGTCGATGCTTGAAGACCACGATCCGATGATAGCGACCGATCTGGCCTTCTTTTCTGGGGGACTCCGATCCAATGGTGCCGATCTGATCCGATCCGATCCGATCAAGACTTCGCGAGACGACCCGTGTTGCTTCACAAGGAGGTGACCCGAACCCAATGAACTGACTTGAATAGAGGATCCCGAACCGACCCAGTGAGGTGACCACGATTCGAACCACTCGTGAGCAGAAAGTGTGAACCGAACCAGTGTGCTTGGAGGAGGCCGATCCAAAGCGCTACCAGATGGACGCCACGAAACGCACCGCGTTGATGATAGGGAGCTAAAGGCCGAACCGAACCGATGGCTAAGAGGCGATCCGAACCGATCCGGTGATGACAGAAACCCGAGATGCAAAGGTAGTCCAAATGGAAGTTAGAGCTCAGGATCCAGTTGGGAACCGACGAGTTCACTTCATGGGTTGGGCTTTGCTGCGGGACGTGTGCCAAGGGGCTATCGATGTCTATAACTTTGGATCACTATGCATGGGAAGTACGTGAACGGATTCAGGGCTGCAATGGCCTAGGTACAACTAAAGGGCTATAAACCAATGAAGTGGAGTCATTTGTAAAGATTTGGTCATGACTCCACGTGGTAAGCTTGGTAGTAGCAGTAGTTGTGCAAGTCGAACTCCGTCACTACTTCAATGGGTCTAGCGATTGACAGTGGTGGACATCGTATGCTTTACGCACTGAGTGAGGGATGTGAGGATGGTTTCTATGGTTGATTTGTTTGTTATCATTATGACATGCACACCCACCCCCGTATTCTTTACGCTATTTATTATGGCACCTTAGAGTATTGTACGGTATGTGGTACTAACTCTTTGGTTGCAGGTCCAGGTTCACGTATGGTTTAGTGTACCTGTTATTGTTCTGTTTAGATGCTTATCGCTCATACCAGGCTTTATGTCTGACCCAGAGTTTTATGTCTCCACTTATTACTCTGGGTGCTCACACGAGCAGACTAGAGACAGGTTAGCTGGAGATGTACGGGTTGATGATCCGGAGACGAGTAGGAGGCTCCCACGTAATATATATATATATATATATATATATATAGTATTCTCTCTGTATTGTTGAAGATCACTGCTTGTGCATCAGTGGTGTATCTTCCACTTTAGCTTTCTTTTGTTTAGAGACAGTAAATTTGGAAAGTTGTAATAAGCTGTATTTGGATTTCCGCTGCTCTGATGTTGATGTTGATTTTAATTATCATCTTATGCACTGTCTCACCTGTTTTATGTCAAGTATATAATTAATATTATATTTTACTCCATGCGCTGTGAGACATTCTACAGGTTCTTGATTAGTTCGTTCCCTTCTTCCCTTTCTCCTGACGACCGTCCCGTGCTAGTCAGGCATGTGTAATGCGCACTTTTGGAGGAAATGCAGGCTGGTGCAGGGCGGGCCGTCACACATAACCTTATAAAGACCTCTCACATTAGACTGACATTTATAACAGCTGGATTCGCCGGGAGGGTCAGGGCAGTCTTATACCATAAAAGAGTCTAACCTCATGTCTTTACAACTGTTATGCTTTAGTTTGGGCCTAGGACCTCTCACATTGGGCTGACATTTGTGACTACTGGATTTGCCGGCGGGTCCGGGCAGTTTTACGTCACAAACGAGTCCAACCTCGTGTCCTAAGCATTGATTAACACTTATAATCTTTTACCCCAGTTTTAAATATATCCCTATTCAAATCATTAATTAATTCCAATTTTAATGATGTCCATAATTGACTCAATTATGTCCATCCACTTACGGTATGCAAAATCATATCAATTGCACCCCAATTTCTTAATATTAAATCCTTACTATTACCCCTACCCCACGTTATACGTTCGCTTATTCAACGCAACATATACTTTAGACTCGAATAGTTTAACTCATAGAAGAAAGATAAATTATCACAACATATAGACAAATAAAATAGATCTAATCATAATAGGGGTGAAACTTGCATAAAACTACACATGTCATGGATCTAAAGGTGTCAACTTGTTTGGTTAAATGTCAAAACTTACATAATATGATCATAACCTAAGTTCATGTATAAACTTGCATATGTGGTTTATGCAACATAATGATGGTGTGAACTAGCATCTAACACATAGAACTCACACATGTCATAGCATAATTCTAGATCTAAATAGATGTCATAATTCTAGATCTTAATAGATGTCATACGATATGTGAGATTGTACATACTAATAAATCTAAACTTGCATAGGTACATGTGATTTATCATGTGAATCATCATAGCCCAAATATATATAATCAACATCATGATTCATAACTTAACTACAACATAATAACAACATGGATTTGTAACATCGCAACTTAGCATAGAAACTTGCAACATATATAATATCATCATAGCATGATTTACAACATATAGGATATCATCATCACATAACATAGGATTTACAACATACATGATATCATAAGGTTTACAACAACATATATGACAATTCACATCATTTTCTTATGATCCATATCACATCTTAATCTAATTAGTTTGCTAATAATCTTATTAAGATCATCATACTCACAATTAGAAAAGAAAGAGAGTCTTGATTTGCTTTAGAGTTGAGTAGAATTAGAGTTTTGATTAGCTTTCTTCCTTCTTAGTTGGCGGCGGCTACACTGAGTTCCATGGCGATGGCATGACGACGGCTATTCTATTTTTCATGTGATTTTATAGTGAGAGACTACCTTGGTATATATAGAGTTTAGGATTTATTTAGACCATCAGATCAACTCAGAACTAACCTGAACCGTTGAATTAACCAAATCAGCCCTAAAGACACATCAGCAGCTCAAGATTGGGCTCTGCCAAAACCTGGCCGACTTGACCAGGTCGACACCCAAGTCGACTGCGCAGTCGACCTGGTCCTGGGGGTGTTGACTGCCCAGTCGACTCCCCAGCCGACCTGGGGTGCTGGGCGGGAAATTTCCCGCCTGGCTTGTTTGACTTCGAATTTTGAATTTTGAATTTTCTGAAACTTCCGATGGCCATATCTCCTTCATACGAAGTCCAAATCACGCAAACTCGGACTCTATTTCAACCATAATTCCGAGACGAACACAATGGCGAAACACGTTTCCCACAATTCTCACGTCTGAGATTAGTTATTCTTTAATTTGTGAATATTTATATTAACATAATTACGGGGTGTTACACTATTATAAGTACATAGTGTATAAAACAATTTCAAATATAAATGTATCAGTCATAGGTGTCATGGGTACCATCTATCATGTCGCCATACTAGGCTCTACAATCAAAACCGAAATGTCACGTATTGGAAATTGGATTTCCGTCATGAGTCGAGGCAAGGGATGTACTCCTAACCGCTTCGAGACACTCTAGCAAATGTCTCAGGACTGCACACTTTGGGCCACCCTTGGATGCTTCGGGGCTGGTCCTCCCTTACGTTTGAGGATTGGTATTTCCTGAACACACGTTTATCGATCCTATCCGACCTATCCATCGGCTCCGTAGTAATCGATATATCTGAGGCGCCTCGCAATCCAACAATCACATATGTAAAAATATAATAAATGTCCAGGCTCCATACCATGACACACCCATAGCTGGAAAGAGACGTTGTGTTCTCCCTGCAGTCCCTTATCGCGTTTTTCACTCATACCGAGGTGTGAGGCTCGCGAATTAACGCTATACACAAAGCTATGCTATATTAAAGTCGTTCTTTGATCATCAACCACAAGACTCTTCTTTTCAACAGAAGCCTTGATCATTTGCATCTCAGCATGCCACATAGGCATTTCACTCCATTGGACTGATGTCTATCAATATATAACCTCAAAGCTCGTACGTCTCATAGAAGGGCGTTAAGCAAGAGAATAAACTCTCCGCCGCCAAAAAGATATATATTTAATAGAAATCAATCAACAAATAATAAAATCCAATGTCAGACACACATCCATTTACTAGTTCGTTCTGGATCTGAACGAAACCGGAGGCACCTTATTCCTCGTCCCATATGTCCAACACCGGAGAGAGGTCCTCGCATATCCGATCGATCTCCAAGTACGTCTGGACGATCACCACTTATTACCATGTCTTAGGTGTACAGCCCAATCAAGACATCAGTAATCATCCAAACGATGTGAAGACCTCCAGTCTTCAACCACCGTCTTCATCGCCGACTTATCATCGAATCAATTATTCAGAATGGGTATAAACCCGGCCTTTCCGAATAACTCGCGTATATAATAAACAAGTGCTATGAAAACACAACATATGCCTCATTCCAATTTTGAATATTCTTTTATCTAAATATTCATATCCTTTGGGAAAGGTTCCCATTAATTTTATCAAAGATAAATTCTTTAAATTTATTCTTTAATCTTCCTTTGAATATCAATTCAAACCAAATTAAGGTTTATCCAAACTAGTCGGGATTAGCGCACCTTACCGAAGTAATCATTTGTTTAATTTTCAAATCCCAACCTATTCATCCCATGGAGCAAAACTGGTAATACTCCATATCTAACACTACGGTGTTTTCGGTAAATTTAATTACCATTTCACGTTCAAATCTAATTAAGGATTTAACTATCGCTAGGAGTAAAACTGGTGCTACTCCATTCTCGATCATTTCCCGAATTTGATAATTTAAATTATCACATTCTCTTTTCAATCTAATTAAAGACTCATTAAAACTCCACTTAGTTTTAATCTTCCCAAAAATCAATATTAATGATTATTTAACTTTGGAAACACAAACATGTCGCATTGACAATCTACACCGTACTGTTGATTTCTACCAATATATAACATCTAAGCTCATACATCTTAGAGAAGGACGTTAAGCAAGAGAATAAGTTCTCTACCATCAAATAGATATATATATTTAGCAGAGATCAACCATACATCTCGAAATACAATGTTAGACATGTAATCATGTATTTAATTGGGTTAAAGAACTAATGTCATTTAAAACACAGTTCACGATAAACCCAAAATCAAATTCCATCAATTATGGAATCTTCACGGAAAACAGATCGATAAATGTATAGTCGATATCAATTTCTGTATCCAACTAATAATATAAATTGAATAACGACCAAGCCTTTTAAATTCCATATATAGTACCGGTCTTCCTTCACAGAAGTTCACTTCGATTATTATCAAATCGATTTCCGTTCAATTCCAATCTAATATACTAAATTGGAAAACCTATCTTTGGAAAATTTCCTTTAAACCTTGATAAAAAGATTTATAAATCCCAAACCACATTTCACTGTAAATCGGGTTAGAAAACGAATGTCGTTAAAAACACAATTCACAATAAACCCAATTCACATTCTATTTTATTCCAATTATTAAATATAATTGGAAACTCTAATAATATTAATTAAAAGATTTATTCTGTTCACACGGGGTTTCAAGAACAGTGTTATTTAAGACACCATTCACGACAGGCCCAAAATCCAATTATTTTATTTAATTCCAATTAAATATTAGTTAATTGGAAAACTTCACTAAATCTTAATTAAAATATTTGTTCCAAATCGGCTTATATTCAATATCAAATTATGAAACCAATAGACATTGTATTGGAAATAACGATATATAATATATCTTCCAAATTTCCATAACAGTATCCATATAATCACGGAATCCAATATCGAAATATTCTGAAGATGATTTCCATTCAAATCCATTCCAATTTGTTCGTTGGAAATTTCGGGTTATAATGAAACCACTCACAAATGCAATTTATTTTATTTAAAAATTATCGGATTTCAAATCTATTTAATAACTGTTTCCTTTCGATAAAAATATTTTTATCTTTACAAACGGGGAATTTTTCATCCTAATTCTTTCCAAATCATTTATTATGATTTTATACAAATTATTAATATTTTTAATAATTTTATCAAGGCCCTTTCAGTGATTTCCATCAATGGTCATCGAACTACACTTACAACGACCTTTTACAAAATTTATTTGGACATAATTCCAAATCCAACCATTAGATTTCAAATCTCTTTTGTTTGTTGGAAAGCTCTTTGCGATACGAACCCAACGGTTCCGATTTTAGGAGAATCTGACGGTCGGATCTTCCGTAATATCAATTAGAATCAATGGTCGAAATTAGCGAACGACTGCAGCGTGGCGCATTCTATTCTAGCCATTATATTATATATATAATATATACTTCGTCAATTTCCGTTTAAAACATATTTTATAAATCGTTTATAAATTCGCTTTAAAACGATTCCAACTTCATTTTCAATTTTAAATCAAACTGAATATTCCTTATCATTAAAATATATAAATGATAATATTTTCAAAAATCAGTTTTTGAAATCATTTCCTTTTTGATATTCATTATAAAAATGAATAAAATCGATATAAATATCGTTCAAGTCAAAATGGCGTTAATCTATTTAATACGGTTTTATATATTTAAATATTTTTGTGTCCATCCCAAATCGAACATCAAAATAATATTTTGATCCATTACTGAATATTATTTTAAAATATTAGTTATTTTAAAATATTAGTTATTCGTCATTTTAAAATATTCGTTAATTTAAAATATTCGTTCTTTCCGAATTGGAATCAGACATAGTCAATTCTATATAATTTTAGTTATATGGATTTCATACAACACATGTATATAACAACAATGATAAACAATCAACCATCATCCAGAGTGCACTACACAACTGCATAAGCATTAATTATGAATAATTAACTCTTACAACAGTCTACCAACCTATCGATTGACATACAACTAAACAATTGGGATTAGTGTATGTCGAATATCATCCCAATAACCGTGTGGGGTTTCAGTCAACACACACCGATTTTATTTGTGCAGTTGGGCGATGTGTAAAATATATCGTCCCAATCCATATCAGTTAAATGTGTGTACATAAACAAATCTTCCGATTTGTAAGTGAACATTTATTTTATTCATATACACGTTAAAAATTATATTTTTAACTATAAAATATTTATTTCAACTCATGAATATTTTATACAGTTCATTTATATAATAAAAATGATATTTTTATTGTTCTGACATTTTTAGAAAATTTCGGCAGCATAATGGCGTGATACTAGAACCGGAATAAGGTCTAGTCTTATCCCGCGCCTAATAATGGCTCAACGCCATATACAAACCAAATTCTAATCAATTCATTTCACTTCCCAAACTAAATTTAAACAATCCAATCAACCAAACAACCAAACAAACATGGTTTCAAACAAAGGTGTCGGGTGCTACTAAGCACCGTCTACATCCTAGAATATATATTTAACTAGAAAATAAATTAAAGTGAGAAGTTCTCACAGTCGATTTCCACTCCGCCAGTCTTATTTCTGAATTTTTGAAGAGTTTGGATTTGAATTTTCCTAAAATTCTAACTTGCACAAAATTGGACTCAGTAAGTTCTAGAATGTAGCGCACGATGTCACGGTCCCAATGTCTCTTGTTTCACTGGATTTCGACAACAAACGAAAAAGATATGATTATTATTTGATAAATAAACTTTGCAACACTTTTATATGTTGTAAACAGTTAAAATATACACAGCCGTTACCTTCCATTTTCGTTCAAAACTAGGTCTCCGATTATTGCATAAACCGGTGTATGAAAGGACGATCAGCTGGCGCCACGTCGGAGAGGGAGGACAGGTGCACCTGTGCCAACCCATGATGGCGAACTCGAATGCGCCCAGATAGAGAAAACTGGCATGAGGCGGCGACACTTTGGAGGCCCAGATCTCGAGAACCACACTGCGATAGGGGGCGAAGCTGGTATGGATGTGAAGGTGGGAGGATCCTCTATAAATTTCCCTGATGGAGCATCGAATTTTATTGCGTGGTTTGAGAGGAATTGAGGAGAGAAGGAAGGAGCCATTTCCGTTGTTCGTCGCAGGTCAGGGAGAGTGAAAATCCGCTTTTTTTATTTTTTTTATTTAACGATTCTAAATTTTCTGATTTGCCGATATTTATATAAATTCCAAAAAAGTAGTGATTTTTCGTCCGAACTCCAAATCGAACCCAACGACTGACGTTCCGAGCGTATTACCCCCATTTCAGACACAATAAGATATGTTTCGTAAGCTTATTCGACTATTTTGATCAGTTTTTCTTTAAAATAAAATATAAATCTTTGTATATTTAATTTAAACGTACATTTTAAAATACCGGGGCCACATACTGACTCCAAAAATTCCAGAAAAATAAATATGGCTGTGTTTTGACGATGCTGTCCTAATGAAACTAATTTCATCAAATTTGGAGACAGTTTGAATAATGGTCATTTTCCAGTCGATTAAATTCAAACTGAATTGACCGGACGCGTTTAAACACACCACGCTCACATATTGATTCCAAAAATTATGAAAATTGGAATCTAACAATAATTTGACATTCCGGATCCAACAAAAGTGATCTCGTCGAAAACGGAGGTCGTTTGCAAAATCGCTATTTTTAAGGGCTATATATTATATAAAATTCCAGAGCGACTATTTGGAATTTTCAACTGGACATAACTTTTTATTCCCGTTATGAAATATGGACTTTTCACATTCGTTGGAAAGATATTTTCAAATAGATTCAAATATTTCTGGTTTTACCAAAATCGGGTTTATTTTGAATCCTGTACATTCATTTGAAATTTGAAATCGAATTTTCAAACTACTACGCCATTTTCAATTCTTTTATAATTAAAATAAATATTTATATTCTAATTTCGATTTAAATAAAATTTTATTCGTTATTATTTAAAATAAATCGTTTAATTATTCAAAATTCATTAAAATTTCTAAAATAAATTTTTTAAATTGGTTCTGATTTTCTGGATTGTTACACTGGGTCAGCAAAAGTTCGCAGTTAGCGAAGATTTTGATGACTTGAAGAACGAAGAGGAAGATTGGGTATATATCTATTATATATAAGTATTTTCCGCTGCACTTTGTTTTCGCTATTGTTATGTAGATATGTATATGTGTATCTCTGAAAACCGTTGTATGTTATAGACAAATGTATGTATTTCAGCTAGTTTAACTGTTAGTTAATTATTATATGTTGTCCTTCCGCTGTGAGAAATCTGTTATTGTTTTCTCTTCTTTCTTTTTTTTCTTCATTTTCCCAATAACTACCTGTGTTGGTGATTTGTTTGGGTCAACATTTGTGGTTTATTGTCGATTTGAACGGTCAAAAATCCAGGTCGTTACACATAATTTAATAAAACGAAGATTGCAGCCATTTTATAAAGCTTGTTTAAAATGGCTTCTGAGTGTTAAACTTGAAACTAAGCAAAGAAGGTTAATTTAAATGTTTCCTTGCAAGGACGGGGAAACATCAAGTTTCTAAATGTCTTAAAAGACACTCATTATTTTAATAGCTTCAATGAGACATGTTCTAGAGGGTTGGAAAACATTCTTGGGATAGGGTAAGTAGTTTGCATGGGAGGAGTGGGCGTCAGAGAGGTAGAGGGGCACTAAAGATGTTTGGATGGCTCAGAACAGTTTGGTCTAGGTTATCCAATGGTGAAAAAGAAACGAACGGGTGATAGGCGAGGGGAAGAAAATGAGAAAAAATAGCAAAGAGAGGGAAAACAAAATGTAAAGTATGAAGTAGTAAAGGTAAATATATATACGGGACGGGTTGAAAAACAAACAGGAGTAGAAATGGAATCAAGACTAGTAAAAGAAAGAAAATGTTGAGGTGGCATTTTCGGTTTTGCTGAAATGAAGTAGGGTGAAATGGGATGGGGATTGTTTGCTGTAGCCATACGTTGGCTTTGTTCTCCGCCTAGGTTGTTTGCATGCAGCTGGGCATCGGCCCAGTTTCCTATTTTTTAAAGAATTGTTTATACGTAAAAGACATGTTGCCGTATCATGAGGACAAGGCACGCTGAAAATCCTGGTGTGTGAGTGCAAGTAAATTGCCTTATGGGCCATAGGTCGGGCATTAAAAATAGTACATATCATAAAATAAGTTTAAACTTAATTTAAGTTTATGTAATATTATATATTTATCCATAAAATATATATATGTATGAGGGCTGATGTAATTGGGCGCGACCCATCATACTTAAAAGAAGAATATTTCAAGCTAAAATTTCAAATAAATAAAAAAATATTTCATATACAGCGAAGTATATGGATAAGTTAAATTGAGAACAAATAGTTGAATAAATTTTGGTTCATAGGGGCAGTCGAGTCGAATAATAATGTATAACTCAATGTAGCTAGCGAGTTCTAAATAATCCAATTTAAAATGAATTTATGTGTTCTGAAATTTATCAAATATTGATTTAGCTGTTGAACTAAATTATAACACAACTGTTAATAACTGATCAGTTATGATCTGTAATTTGGTAATTTTGAATAACTTGTTCAGCTAATTGTTTAAATAATTAGGTAGTATTAAGTACGTTAACCATAATTATATATCGACACCTTTAGTGGAAATAAATACCGTTCCACTATAAATTGAACTGACTGAATTGTTTTGTCACCCTATTAGTGATAATAAACATTGTTCTGCTATTAAATTGGTAAATATGTGTTGTTGAGATATTATATTATTAGTTGATAATATTGAATTGCATTTACATGGTTATTTGTGTAAATTGGGTTAACAACTTGTACATCGTATGTTAAAAGAACTGCTACACACCGTGGGACTGCTAAGTGATATTTCTGTGAAGTAAATCAGAAATTTACTCGAGTTGTTAATAATTTAAATAATTGGTTTAAGAAAAAATTAAAGTTGAATATTTTAAAGTAATTATATCACAAATTAATTCAAAAAGAGAAGATTAACTTTAACCAGTTAATCAGATTGTTTTAGGTTGATTTACGTCAACCATTTTTAAATGAGAATTGATTATTAAACTAATTGGGTCAATTAATGGGTTCTGACATGTAATTGTTAAACACAAAAATGTTTTATTTAGATTTAATTAATATTTCAGTTGATAGTTTTGGTAAGATAATTATGTAGTTAACTAAATAAGAAGTTAAAATTTGATAAATTATCTAAGATGATATTTTTAACTTAATTAATTTCTTAATTAAGTAAGTTTTAAAGGAAATTTAATTATCAAAAGGAAAGGGAATTAAGTCGATTCACTGGATTAAATTCCTTTGTTTAAATATTTATATTATCTTGATGAATGTTTCGAAACAACAACATTGTTTTGAAATAATTAAGATTTGCAAATCAAATGGGATTTTCCAAACTCTGGTTTATCGAACATTTTGAATATCAAAACTTCTACAAATCTTAACAATAAGAATGATTTTGATTCAAGGTCTGAGAGATAATTAAAATACCCCAACTTGAACGATTTCACTATTATCCGATGGATAATATTAGTTAGTATTCAAAATGAGTATTAGTGTAACGACCCGTAATTCTACGGATAATAATTAATTTATCTAAATATTTAAATAACTGTTTGGTAATTTAAAATGATCAGAATTAAATAATATTGAATATTTAATTAATATAAATAATAGAACAATATATTTAAATTCCAAAATAGTCGGAAATAGTGGAATTCACAATATTGTGAGAATTGGACAATTTAAAATATATAATTCAGTTTCGAGTTGAATTATATTAACGAATATATTATATAAATGACAGTTGAACGTATAATTATATAATAATTAAAATCGAGCTCGAAATGGCACTGTAGATCGTAATTTGGCTATTCGAACTTCAATTGAATATACAGAATCCGTTTTAAGTCCGATTTCTGTGAAACAAGAAACATTCGGAGCTGGTGAACTATATTTTTCTAATGGAAGAGAAAAATCGAGATTTCGTTGTGTAGATATTGAGTTATGTCCAAATCAAATTTTTGAACAGTCGCTATGGAATTCGTTTATAATTTATAACGATTTATTTATATCATATAACGATTTTTAATATAAATTGAATATCAATCTAACCCGGATTAGAAATATCGAGTTATAAATTCAGATAGAAATATTTTGGACCTGTATGGTATTATATTGTGAATATATATACGATAATATTTATTTGAAAATATTTATTTTAATTATTTTTAAATATATTAATATTTAAATGGTCTATTTAAAATTTCAGAAAATAACCATTTTTTGCAAACGACCTCCGTTTTCAACGAAACTAATTTTGTTGGATCCGGATTATTAAATTATTGCTAGATTTCAATTTCCGTGATTTTTGGAGTCAGTATGTGGTCGTACGATATTTTAATGTGAAAAACAGTCGATAATTTGACTTTAAAAATAGGTTGTGTGAGCTAACAGATTCGGAATTCGATGAAACCAGTTTTGTTGGGTCCGTAAATATCAAAATATAGTTGTATATCCATTTTCGTCAAATTCAGATACTGTATGTGATCATACGGATTTTTAGATGACTAATACAAACAACGATTGATTAAAACTTAATATAAAATCGAATATAAAAATAATATTTTTCCCTATAAATATACCACTTAACTCGCTAACCCTAAAATTCACAACTTCTATGGTCAACAGTTCTTCCGCCACTTCCATTTTCTTTCAACAGTAAAACCATGAGTTTGTAAAATCAAAACAATTGCAAATAAAAATCCTAAAATCACGGAGTTCATATATTCGTGATCACTAAGTGATGCTCTTCATTTCTACATAGATTTTAGGTTGGAAAGTGTCGAGGTCTAGATTTCAACGTTTTGATGATTTAAGGAGCTAAGGATTTAATTCGAATTCGTTTTGGGGTTTCTGAGATTGTGTAGCACCTTATGGCAAAATTTGGGATCAATCGATGAAAATTTGTGTCGCACAAAATGCTAGGGTTCGTCATCAGTGATATGCGACGCAATTCTCGAGCAGGGTTCGGAAATGACAAAGTTAGTATGATCTGATGAAGATTTTAATGAGAAGTTTAGTGGTATACTTAGTTTGGTTTTTTGTTGAAAGAAGGAGGAGTTAGGATAAGGAAAAGAATTGACTATGGAGGAGGAAAGCTTCAGGGAAGCAACGTGATACTGGTAAAGGAAGAAGGAGGCGGGCACGGGCCTTGTGCAAGGAAGATGGGCTGGATGTTTATTGGTAAAAGCCTGGTTTTTAATAAATTAAAGTTAAAATGAATTTAAATAATGTATTAATTTATAAAATGATTATCTTGATCATACATTATCGGAATTCGACGAAATAGGATCCGTTGGGATCGTATGGATGGTGGCTATAAAATGGAACTAACTGGGAGTGAATTGGAGCTCGTTACAATCTATAGCGAAATAAATTGTCTGTCTGAATCAATTGATAGTTATCGTTATTTAACAATAACCGTCCAATGTGAGTAAATCTCACTAACTCTATAAAGTTTATATTTTTATAAAATAAAATCTAGTATTGATAAATAATGATTGATTGTTGTGTGTTGATTGTTTGGTTGAATTGTTGATGTATTGGTCGAAATTATAGATAACGATATATATAAATCGTTAATCAAAGTTTGATTCTGTTTATCAGAATATTTCATATAGAAATGAAATTGATGTTAATTATATTGTTTAACATCTGTGAATGCAGGGAGATAGTTTAGAGGGATCCAACTGGATTCCTCAATATTATAATACTGTTTTTTTATATATTGTGATATATGATGTGATATATATTCTGCGATTGATTATGATGACACCGGTCATGTTATTTGGTATTTTAAATACCATATGAATACTGGAATGTAAAAAGGAAATTTTCAAAATGAATATTGAAAATGAAATATTTATATATAAAATAAATAGAATTATATAAAAGGAATTATAAATGGAATTATAAGTGTTAGAAGAATAAAATGAGATTTTATATGAATAATTCTATAATTAGAAGTATAAATAGAATTTGGGTTTGAGATATTGTTTTTAAATACGAAATAAAACTGTTTTGATTATATAAAGAAATATTATTCACATTTTATGTGAAAAAATAGAATAAAGTAAATATTTTGCAAATAAAACATTATAATGGAATTTGGGTTTTGAAATAGGGATCTAAAATGAAGTTAAAGGAATTAGAAACTGACAGGAAATTAGTTGAGTTGAATGGCTTTCTGGGTATTGATCTGATGTTTGTTTCGGCCTTCAGGGTTTATACCTAGGAAGTTGTTCTCTTGCTAGTTTACAGTTAGAGACTGATAGAGGTGGGAAGATATTGATGCGTGAGTCAGAAATGGAAACGTTTTCCAAAGTTAATAATTTATATTTTCTAATTCTAGAAAGTAAGGATTTATGAATATATGGAAACAAAATATGGGAAATTGGGAAATGAAATGATGATTGATCGGTAAGATTTCCATTTGGAAATACGGCTGTTCTTTGTACACATGTTTTCCATTGATAGTTAAATCACCAACTATCAAAGATTTTGACCATTTCCGTTGTCAATACGGAGTGACCGGGATCAGATTCATTTTCTGAAAACCACTACATATGGCATTAGCTTTGCGATCAAATATGATGAAAATAATTTAAGATGGAGTTTTGCAAGGGCTGTCCTGTTTACGGAATAGTGCCTTCGGTCTGTCCAATCCCAGGACGACCTATATGGAAGAATGTCTGACGGAGTATATTTAATAGACCGCGTAAGTTGATCTCTTCAAACCTTTTTATGTTTGGTGGCGGAGGAATTCGTTTCTTTTAGCTATTTACCCATGATATGTTTGGGGAAGTAAATTTGCGATTTAGCGGGTATGACGATGTGACATTCAAAATGAACAAAGATGTGGTTTGAAATGGATACGTTATGGCCTCTAGCCTCACAACCGGAAATGGTATAAAATCAGGTAGGTTTCATAGCTAAGTGGTTAGCTTCAAATTAGGGTGTATTGTCACCTGATCTAGAGAAATTCCATTTACTTCTATAATCTATTTCGTGTTGTCCCTTTCGGGAAACGGTAGCTGATCCCAACCGTTGGTGATAATACATTCGGTACACTCAAGCGAAATGAGTGACCAGTCATGTTTAGCCTGGGTTGCAAAATGTTCTTGTTGAACTCGGTGTATTCCTCTCTAGAGATACACTATTGGAAGGTGGTCCCATTCCTTGCCAGCTGGAATCCATTACCCAATAAGAGCATACGGTTTTGATTGTATATTATATATGTAGAACGTGAGATGAAAGCGTTTTGCTAAATGATTATTAGTTGTGGTTGATAAGCACTATTGTAATATCAGAATAGATTTGATATAAAGAATAATCTGGTTTATCGTAAGGTAAAAACCGTCCGTGTTTATGTGTGGATCGGTCTTACGATATCCTTTCTTTTATTGGGATTTTACAAGTTAAAAAAATGGTTAGAGTTTACTCACACCAGTCACATGACTGACCCGGAGTTCATTTTGTTTTGTTTTTTCTAAACTCTTGGGTGCCCAATTTTGTACGGGCAGTCAAGTAGTCGGGATTTTTTCAGAAATACTGAGAGCTTGGAGCAAGAGGCTTCAGGATTATATAGCTTTTGTTATTTCCGCTGTGTTGTAAGTGTTGTACTCTGATAATGTTACTATATACATATACTAGTTTTATTTCAAAGTTATGTATCTATTATATATTGTTCGTTCCGCTGTGAGTTTCGTGTTACTCTGATGATGATGTATGTTCTCCTTCTTCTTCTATTCTAAGTTTCTATCTTATCTATTCTCACCCTCTAATTTTTTCATGGACTATCTTGTGTTTCCGATGCTTGGATAGTCGACATTGAGTTTATGTCAATAACCAAGGTCGCGAATTCACCGGATCGTTATAGTGGTATCAGAGTTGAAGGTCAAGTAATTACCTTGGCTCTGTGGTGTGACTCAGTAGAGATGGGGTTAGTAATACCCTAGATTGAGTTGAGTGTATATATACGAGTGAACGTATTTGTAGATTTTATAAAAAAAAATTATATTGTGGAGATTTATTGGTTGAGTTGTTTATGGGTTCTGATCGATCAGTTTGATCCACTGTATCAGTAAGAGTTTCTAAACACTCGAATACGATGAACCAACACAGTATGTTTTGAAAGATGGTAAATGAAATAATTTTATCCAAAGTATGTTTTGATACAAAGGAATTATTAATATTTGGAATATTATAGTATATTGGATGTGTTGGTTGTTATTATAATCGAATAAGATTGTAGAAATGTTTCTAAATGGACTTCGATTAAATATAAGAGAGTTTTAAAATCCTAGGAGATTTTAAATTATTTTACAAGCAGTGTGAATGGTATTTTGGAATGTATTTCAAATGGAAGTGTTTAGAAATGGTTTTAAAAGTGATATAGTATTGAACTCACTTCGATCGCTAGAAAATAAATTCTGATGATGACACCTGAATCATCAGTGTTCATTTTTGAGTTGTTAAGTAACGGATTACTATGAAGGATTTTATTTTTGAATTGTTTTGAGAAAATAAGTTGTTTTGGATCACAAAAAGGAAAGTTTGATTTTGATATGGTAAATGGTTTAAAATTCCCAGGGAAAGACTGTTCGAGTTAAAACCAAATTGGATTGAAATTTGGAAAAGCAAATTGGAATTAAATTGAAGTCAATTAAGTGGAAATTGAATTGAATTGAATTAGAATATAATGATATCGAGTAAGTTGGATTGATGTGGTAAGAATTTTTAATTGATAATGGAATTTGAGTTCAGAATTGAAATTGGCTTAGTTATAAGACAGTGGTTGGAACTGAGGATAAAAACTGATTGGAGTTTGATTGGGATGACCTTGGTATATGCTGAATTAACAGCAGATGGGAAGGATATAATGATATGCCCGACAAAAAGGTACAAATTTATTTTTATATGAGTTTGGTGATTTATGATCTTCTTTGGCAAGCCGCTTGGCTGTTTGATTTTCTTTTGGATTGAAGAAGGCCTAGAGAGGCGAGTTGGAGTTTGAACTATTGACCGGTACAAAGGAGGTTGCTGGCGAAATTTTTTGAAAAGTTAAGGTGTTAGAAAATTTTCAGGATTTTTGAAAATTTTCGTTAGTAGGAAAAAAAAAATATTTAGTTGAAATTAAATTGGTTCATTGAAACTGGAGTTAAGAATTAAACAAATAAGGTTTAACCAGTTAGTAGGGTTTGTTTTCTACCTTAGCAATTTCGAGGATGAAATTATTTTAAGGGGGGAAGAATGTTACGACCCGTATTTTTACAAATAATAATTAATTTATTTAATTATTTAAATAATGGTTTAGTAATTTAAAATGATCAAAGTTAAATAATATTGAATATTTAATTAATATAAATAATAGAACAATATATTTAAATACCGAAATAGTAAGAAATAGTGGAATTCTGAATTAGACAATTTAAAATATATAATTCAGTTTAGAGTTGAATTATATTAACGAATATATTCTATAAACGACAGTTGAACGCATAGTTATATTATAATTAAAACCAAGCTCGAAATGGCGCTGTAGTTCGTAATTTGGTGATTCGAATTTCAATTGAATATACAGAATCCGTTTTAAGTCCGATTTCTATGAAACAAGAAACGTTCGGAGCTGGTGAAGTATATATTTCCAATGGAAGAGAAAATTCGAGATTTCAGTGTGTAGATTTTGAGTTATGTCCAGATCAAATTTTTGAAAAGTAGCTATGGAATTCGTTTACAATTTATAACGATTTATTTATACTATATAACGGTTTTAATATAAATTGAATATCGATTTAACCCGGATTTGAAATATCAAGTTATAGATTCAGATAGAAATATTTTGGAGCTGTATGGTATTATATTGTGAATATATACACGATAATATTTATTTATAAATATTTAATTTAATTATTTTTAAATATATTAATATTTAAATGATCTATTTAGAGCTTTAGAAAATAACCATTTTTTGCAAACGACCTCCGTTTTCGATGAAACTAATTTTGTTGGATCCGGAATATTAAATTATTGCTAGATTTCAATTTCCATGATTTTTGGAGTCAGTATGTGGCCGTACGGGATTTTAATGTGAAAAACAGTCGATAATTTAACTTTAAAAATAGGCTATGTAAGCTATCGGATTCGGAATTCGACGAAACCAGTTTTATTGGGTTCGTAATGTCAAAATATAGTTGTATATCCATTTTCATCAAATTCAAAAATTGTATGTGATCATATGGATTTTTAGATGTCTAATTCAAACAACGGTTGATTATAACTTAATATAAAATCAAATATAAAAATAATATTTTTCCCTATAAATATACCACTTAACTCACCAACCCTAAAATTCACAACTTCTATGGTCAACAGTTCTTCCACCGCTTCCATTTCTTTCAACAGTAAAACCATGAGTTTATAAAATCATAACAATTGCAAATAAAAATCCTAAAATCATGGAGTTCATTTATTCGTGATCACTAAGTGATGCTCTTTATTTCTACATAGATTTTGGGTTGTTCGAAGCTATACTCTTCGCTGTTCTAGAACACGTCGCAAGTGTCGAGGTCTAGATTTCAACGTTTTGATAATTTAAGGAGCTAAGGATTTAATTCGAATTCGTTTTGGGGTTTCTGAGATTGTGTAGCACCTTATGGCAAAATTTGGGATCAGTCGATGAAAATTTGTGTCGCACAAAATGGTAGGGTTCGTCGTCAGTGATGTGCGACGCATTTCTCGAGTAGGTTTCGAAAGTGACAAAGTTAGTATGATATGATGAAGATTTTAATGAGAAGATTAGTGATATGCTTAGTTTGGTTTTTTGTTGAAAGAAGGAGGAGTTAGGAGCAGGAAAAGAATCGACTATGCTGGAGGAAAGCTTCAGGGAAGCAGCGTGATACTTGTAGAGAAAGAAGGAGGCAGGCACGGGCCTTGTGCAAAGAAGATGTGTAACACCCCGTATTTTTTAATATAACTAAAAATTAATAATATAAAATATATGAATATATGTTTAAATGGGTAAATAATGGTGATGTGAAATGAGAATTAATTAATACATGAAAGAGAAGAATAATTAATTCAATAACAGTGTACGTAACGGAGAAGTTAATAAAATAAGGATAATTAATTTAAATATCCAGAATTAGGGAAAATGGACATCACCATTGTGTTCCTCTCGAAATTTTACATGAAACAGAGTCCGAGTTTTCGAAAATCGGAGTCTGTATGAAGGAGTTATGGCCTTCGGAAGATTCAGTGAAAAATCAGAAATCAACCAGCCCATCCTAGCCCAGAAAAAAAAAGGCCAGGTCGACCATAGTGTCGACCACCCCCTGGGGAGGTCAACTTGTAGCGACCTGGAGCGGGAATTTTGGTCTAGAAGCGGGAAATTCGCCCCAGAAGCTGGCCAGGTTCATTTTTGAGCACCCGGATGAGTTTTTGGGCCTGGTACGTTGGTCTAACACCTATATAAACACCATAGGCTCATTGTTAACTCCACTACAATTTCTGGCAAGGCCAAGGCTCTCTTCTAACTTGATTTCTTCTTCCTCAAGCTATTGATCTAAATAAATTTAGATCTATTCTTCTCTCTTTTCTTTACCACATCTATTCTTAAAATTAAAAGAATAAGATATAGAACAACGAATGAAATAGAAGAGAGATTCAAATCTAAAGAGAAGATAATGGATTCAGATTCACAAATTTATGCTGTAAAGAGAAATAAAAATTGAATCAAAAGGGGGAATCAATAAAATCAAATAGCAATGATCTTCAACAAAAATCAATTAAGAAGGTTAATCAACTCCAAATCAGTGAATTGTTCAACTCTCCAATCCAATCAAGGTGAGTGGATTTATAATGCACTTTAAGTATAAGATTATTATCTATCGTTCAATCATCCCCTATGTAAACAAATTATTATGAATAATTGGATCTAAAATCTTTAATTTTTATGCCTACGATTAAATTCCTCCTTTTATTCTTTCCCTTTTTACTTTTATTGCTAGGCTATCTCGAGCCTAGGTTTATCATGAAATAAATACGATTGAATGGTTATTGCAGATGAAAAGGGAAACGCTTGATCTGGGGATTATAATTAGAGTTGGAGGATTTGAATATAAATTACCATGAGTTTTGGCATAATATAATATTGGCAAGATTTGAATGTATAAACCAAGTTGGGAATTGTAAGTAGGACATGGTTTGGTGTTTGGCATAGAATTGACATCATTGAAACATGAATTTGCTTATAAAATTGTTAATGGGCACATGACACTTGAATAAGACATGAATTGTAACTTGGACATGGATAGGAACATGAAATTTATAGTTAAAACTTAGCTTGGAATTTACCTCTAGAACTTAATATGGAATTTATGTAAGTGCATCATAATTAAATTTGATTATGGAATTGGCATAATTAGCGACGTGTAAATTTGATAATATGGATTGGTGAAAATTAATTGTGACTTGACAAAAAAGCCAAAAACGATGAATTTTCCTATAATTGGATAATATGTGGGATTGGCTAATTAATATTAGTATGGTTTTTTTGGCAAAGCCGACGGGGTTGAGTGGACCCCTACCACTTTTATTGATATGCAAAGACGATTATAGAATAACATAGACAGAAAAAACAAAAACAAAATAGAAGACAGAGGATACATGCATACCAACCTCTAGCTAAAGGAGACAATGAAACATAATTACAAGCAAAAACCAAAAGACTAACTATTACTCTTTATACAAAAATCCCCGGATCATATGAAAACTTGAGGAACTTCAAACCATCTCTTGCGGCTCGCCATAACTGTTGCTTCCATTGGTCATATATGAATACATGCGTACTGTCAAAGCAGCAGGAATTCCGCTCAGTCCAGACAGCTTGCACATGTTTCTTGAGTATGTAGTTGAATATTCTTGGTCTCGCTCTTTTTGTACCTGCCTTGTTTTTAACATAATTCCACTGGTCTGTATTATTCCTTGGGAAGTTATGATGGCCAATTTGTTGCATAGCTTCATCACATAACTGCTGTACCTTTGTGCATTCAGAAAAGAGATGCTGAAGATTCTCAACGGCAGCTCCACAAAACTTGCATTCAGTCTGAATTTCCATACCAAAGCTCGACAGTCTGTCTTTGGTTAATAAAGCTTGGTTGATCACCTTCCATAAAAGCATATTCTCCTTAGCATAGTTATCTCTTTTCCAAATTTTCTTGTGCCACCTGCAAGTAGAAAGAGTAGTAAAGCCTGATAACGCATAGTACATTTATTTAATGTTGAAGCGCTCACCTTTCCACTTCCACGCAGTGATGCATGGAGAGACCGGTCCGGTGTTGATAGCCTCAATCTTGTTCCACAGCCTATGTTCATTTCGAAAAATAGTGTTGGGAAGCCGTAGCTTGTCATGAACCAGCAAATCACCTACATAAGTATTAGCGTGCACACCGGAACCATGCTTTTCAAGGTAGGTCATATATTCATTTAAAATTAAACCATGATCAAGCCAGGGATCTTCCCAAAACCTAATGGTATCGAAAGCAGGAAATCCAAATTTGAAGTGTGGGAGAATCTTAGATTTCAATTTATTAATTGATTTCTAGGTCGAACTAAACCCTTGTAGTGTTTTAAGAGCCCAAAAACTTTGATCTTTAATGATGTATTTTTTGGACCAACGAACCCACAGACTAGCAGAGTTGTTCAGAATATCATCAATATTCCTAGCTAAAGTTGCTGTGTTCCAAATACTAGTATTAATTACACCTAACCCTCCATTGTCAATAGGCCTAGCAATTTTAGAGTACGAAGTAGGCGCAATGAACTTGACGTGCATGTTTCCTTTCCAAAGGAATCTCAAGCATGCAGTTCGAATCATATTATGAAGTTTAGTGGGAAGTATATAGGTGCGCGACCAGTAAACTTGCATCGAAATGATAACAGCTTTAATCAAAATTAGTCTACCAGCTTGACTAAGTAGGCTGGTTGACCAACAATTGAATCTATTAGTTATTCTCTCAAATTAAGGAATACAATGCAGAGTAGTAATTCAAGAAGAAATCATTGGAAGACCTAGATAAGTTAAAGTCAAGTCTGTACATGTTATACCAGTAGAGCTTTGGATCTCAGAAATCCGGGTTTGAGATACTCCAGCAATCATGATGCTAGACTTTTCATAGTTGATTTTTAAACCAGCTAGCATGTAAAACTTTTGAAGAGCAGACATAATATTGGTCATCGTTTTCTCATTCGGCTTGCAAAAATTAATCAAGTCGTCCGCAAACATAAGGGAGGTGATGCAAGGTTCAGAGCATTTAGGATGCAAATCAAATAAATTCGAAGCAACCAAATTATTCAACATTTTAGTTAGCATTTCCATAACTGTAATAAATAAAAAGGAAGAAATAGGGTCAACTTGGCTGATTCCTTGTTTGCTTCCGAAAATCCAACCGGAGTGCCATTGACATTTATCGAGAAGTGCACTGTACTAATTCAAGAGTAGACCCAAGCAGTAAAACAAGCAGGAAAATTCATATAACTAAGGATTCTAATGATAGACGTCCATTGAATAGTGTCAAACGCTTTTCTAATGTCGAGTTTAATCATAGCTCTCGGGGATATGTTGCGCGTGTTGTAACCTTTTAATAATTCATGAGCTATACGAACATTATCAAGAATGTTCCTGTTCGGTAGAAAAGCAGATTGATTCAGGGATATAATTTGCGGGAGAACGTGCTTAAGTCTACTCGCTATAATTTTGGAAATACATTTATATATAGTATTACAACAGGAAATAGGTCTAAAGGCAGCAACATTATTAGCATTCTTAGTTTTTGGAATAAGAGCTATAACAGTATTATTAAAGGAATGGAACATGTTAGCCTTTAAAAAAAATTGCTTAACAGCATTGCACACATCAGTTCCTACAATATCCCAACACTTAGTGTAAAAAGCAGCATTCAGACCATCCGGTCCACCACAGGACTGTTTGTTGAGAGAAAACATAGCAAGTTTAATTTCCTCATTAGTGATAGTCATACTTAAATAATTTTTCATGTCTTGGTTAATCTTAGGTAAAATCATAGGATTAATGTCATCGATTAGAGGCACAAAATCTTCACTGTTACCAAAGAGATTCTCATAATAGCTAACAAAGGCATGCTGAATATCTAAAAGAGAAGTTTGTACCTACCCCTGGTTATCCGTGTTAGAGTGTATCATCTCTCTAACTTGCTTAGCTTTGAGCGCCGCATGGAAGTACGCTGAGTTTTTGCCTCCATCTTCAAACCATTTTATTCTGCTTTTTTGTTTCTTCATCATGGATTCCATAGAAAGAGCTTCCCGATGCTGACTGGATATGTCATGTTCTAATGGTGGTAATGTGTTGTTGAGCAGGTCACGCAACATTTCAGATTGAATCTGCTCAAGTTGTCGCTCAAGAGTATGCGACTTCAAGCTACCACTACCAAAATGCTTGGTAGACCATATTTTCAAGTCATTCTTAACTGTTTTGTGCTTCTTGAATAATTTAAACATATTATTACCATAGCAAATAACATTCCATGCATTTTTAACTATGTCGAGAAAATCACTTTGCTTAGACCATTCATTAAAAAATTTAAAAGATGGGATCTTAACCAACTGATGCTTATTCAAGTGTAAAATTTGCGGGGAATGATCAGATAAAATAGGCATCACAAGCTCATTAACTAAACTAGGCCACGTACTTAACGCATTGGCATTGCAAAACGAATGATCAATTTCGGAAAAAGTGCGAATGCCATTCCTATTGCTATTGTTCCAAGTGAATTCAGGACCGGTAGATTTAATTTATATAAGCTCAGAGCTCATGATAGCAGTGTTAAAATGACAGATTTCAGAGAGCGTCACACTATTCCCACCTACCCCATCGTTAAGGTTAAGCGGATTATTAAAATCACCACAAATCATCCAAGGTAAAAGATCCTGTTTAAGGGAGGGCATAGAAAGAAAAAGAATCTCCCTAGAAGCTAATGAATTAAACGCATAAACAAAGGTAATAAAATACGTCGTAGAGGAAGTAATATGCAGGTTTTGATAGTAAATAAATTGGCTAGATGAACTAATCTTAGAAAGACGGTGAATTGAAGGATCAAACAGAACTAAAATTCTACCATAACCGGCTTGATCTAAATAGTGCCAATTAGGATTCACATACCTGGCAGCTCTAATAGAAAGATCTTCAGAAAGTTTAGTTTCTAGAATTGCTATAGCCGACAAGTTATATTTCAAAATCATGGTCTTACGTCTATCCAGCTTAATTTTCTTGTGAGCTCCTCTAATGTTCCATATACATATATTGTGTATCATTAATTAAGCTCGAGATGCTTTTCGGTAACCCTTGTCATGGATCTGGTTTTCATCTTGTTCTCTTCGACACCACCATTGGCTGAAGCAACAGGAATGGTAATGTTGCTTTCTATCATGTTCAGATTACCTGTGCTGCGTTTATCAATAGTGTACAAATGAGGTTCTGTTTCTTCTTGAAAGCTAGGTGGTAGTTGAATTAACTTGTAAATGCTTTCAGGTTGCTTGGTGGGATTGGTGCTTTCTATCATGTTCAGATTACCTGTGCTGCGTTTGCCATCTTTTTGTATTCCATTTGAACTGGCTTCTACTTGAGAAACTCGCTTGTCAGTTCCAGAAGATTCACCTTGTATTCCATGACTGGTACTAGTTTTGCATGCAACTAAGGTAGTCAAACGTGGCATGACTTCCAGGATTACTGGCTGAAAATTGTTATCACAAAAGATGCATGCCTCATCAGAGTCTTTTAATCCAGAAGTATCAGGCATGCTATTAATATCATTATTCACACTGTCCTTCTGTTGTCTTTGTTCTCATTGGTACTATACAAATAGTCCTCGTTGACCACTTCATTGTTCGAAGTAGCAGATGAACACTTACTTGCTGCAGTTTCTTTACCAGGTTCAGAAATCCCTACAGCACTAACAATACTAGGAATATTAGTTGCCATCAGATCTTCAAGGGAAGCACTAGGCTGATGTGAACTTGGTGAAACTTGGTCTTGCTTCTTACGTTGGGATGAATTCAGACAGTTGATAATTTTGTTGGTTTCAGCATTAACGGCAAGGGCACTAAAACTATTCTTGGAAAGAGTTATAGATTGCATAGTCGGGGTATTGTTTGGTAGTCTTTTTTGACTAACTACTATTTCTCCTTCTTCCGGCATATAGTCTGCTAAACTAACCTCTTTTCTTTTATAAATGGGCTTATGAGCTATAAAAGTTTTAGTATAGCTGTTTACTCTATTTGTTTTGAAAGCAAACCTACTCTTGTTCCTTTCTATTCTATTCCATGGAGCTTCTTTCCTGCCTTGATTCCTCCCTTCTTGTTTATTTCCTTTGTCATTGACTGATTGAGGCACCTTGTCACTAATCTGAGTTTTGCCCTTGTAATTACCCTTGTTCTTGTCTTGATCCTCAAAGCTGACTTGCTGTTCTTGGTTATTGTTTCCTTGAGATTTTTCTTTTAGGTTGTTAACTTCACAGTCTTCAAGCTTTTGCCCGAAAGCACTACACTGGGTACAAACGAGTGGTTTCAAGTAACAATTTACTTTGACCTTTTGTGTACCCCCATCTGGTAGTGTTGTTAGAAAGTCTTCGATAAGTTCTTTATTCGGTTTAATCTCAATCAGACATTTTGCATAGTGTGATATTTCCAATCTCTCCGTTGTTTCATCCAAACAAATTAATTTACCAAGCCTAAGCTAACCAGTTAATACCGTAGTGTGACCAAGCAAACAGCGGAATATTGGTGAAGTATACCTACACAGGGACTGATTTAATCATACCTCGCACGTTGCTAACATTGGGATCATATGGTTTAATGACGAATAATTTACTCTGAATAATTAACTGCTCACCCATAAGCGCCTTATCTTTGTCTTCTTCACACGCAAAGTGAAACAAGAAGAGAACTCCATCAGATTTGATTTTCAGATCTCCTTTCGGCCTCCATACCGATCTGCATTTCTGATCCACTGTAGTGTATGACAGTGGCTTGTCTAGAAAGAATCCTACTAAAACATCCTTCCATACGGCTGTTCCAGCTTCCACTACAGCATCAGTATGCTTTAACGCTCCATTATCATAGGTAGGCTTCAAATCAACGGGCTTGTACTTCTCGGCGTTGCGAGGCAGACGCTGAGCAAACGAAGTCCATGCGCGTTGATTATTTGCTTGATGATTAAACTACGATGAGCTCGCCACATTACTAGACGGATTACCAAGCGGTACACTAGATGGAAAACTCGGGGAAAGTCGCAAAACAGCAGGGGGAAGCGGAACCAAGGAGGGTGCTAGGGTTTGAGAGGCTGGTAAGGAGGAGGAAAGGGTTAGAATGGCTAGCGTTGGCGGAAAGGCGAAGGATAAGGGTTGGTTGGCTAGCGTCGTCAGATTTGGTTGGGGAGGAACAATAAGGTGGTCGGAAAGTGATAGAGGTGAAGCGAGAGGAGGTAACGGGTCCGAAGGGTCTGGAGGGGGCTCAAAAGGTGGTTGTAGGTTGGATGGAAGCAGGGGGGAAGGAGGCAGGGGAACTGAAATCGGCACTTGAGGGCTTGAGGGGAGAGGCGGAAAAATTGGGGAAAGACAAGGCTCTGCCATTAAAAAGACCGTTGGGTGAAATTATGAACAAATAGGCATAATTATGAACATAATTATATGTTGAATTAGAATCACTTGACATGAACTTGGGGTTGGGTGAAATATGATTTTAATGAACCTTTGACACGAGGTTAGGCGCAATTGTGATGTAAGACTCCCGGAACCGCCCGGCAAATCCAGTAGTCACAATTGGATGTCCAATGTGAGAGGTCAAAGGAAGTAATTTGAGCGTAACGGTTTATGACATGAGGTTAGACTCGAGTTGTGGTATAAGTCTGCCCGGAACAGCCCGGCACATCCGGCAGCCACAAAGGGTTAGTCTAATGTGGGAGGTCATACATCATTATGGCATAATAAATGAATTATGGAATACTAACCATAATAAGACATGTGGGTGACATGGGTAGGGTTAGAGGGTTAAGTGGGTAGTATAAATGACATGTAAAACACGAGTAAGGTAGACTTAACCGTAGTAAGACATGTGTAAAACTTGGAAACCATAATAAAAGGGAACACAGGGGACATGTGAAACAAAAGTTTAGATATGCTTAACCAAATGGGACCCGCATCGATATTATGAATTAATTGAATTGAGTAAAGTTTAAGTAACGGGTCAATTAAAAGGAAGGGTTGAGTCAAATCTAAAATTAAAGACACAGTAATGGGGGAATGATAACTACCTATTCTAAACTTGAATTGCGGTAATGTAAAATTAAATAATATGTAAAACTTGTCCTAGGGACAAGGGACGATTATGACTTAAGATGTAATACAATACTTGAAGGGTGGGACGACTTATACTATGAAATAAGTTAATCTAAGCTAAAAATGTGGGAAAACACCAGTATGCTATCGTCCGATAAAGAAAACATAAGTCATGTTTGAATTCATTAGTAAACCTTAATTAACAGAAACTAAGTAACAAACCTTAGTTAAAGAACTAAGTAAATAAAGATGAAGTTAACCAAGTGTTGAACCTTAGTTAGAGAACTAAGTAAGCTACGGTAAAGATAACTAAGAAAGTAAACCTTAGTAAAAAAAGGAACTCAGTAACAAACCTTAGTTAAAGAGAACTAAGTAACATAAACTAAGTATCAAACCTTGGTTAAGAGAATCAAGTAATAAACCTTAGTTAAGATAACTAAGTGGATAACGAGAAAGAGAACTAAGTAGTAAACCTTAGTTAAGTGGACTAAGTTGTAAACCTTAGTTAAGAAAAACAAACGATTGAGAGAACTAAGTAGTAAACCTTAGTTAAAAGGACTAAGTAGTAAACCTTAGTTAAGAAAATGACGATTCAGAAAACTAAGTAGTAAACCTTAGTTAAGGGAACTAAGTAGTAAACCTTAGTAGAACACGAGAAGGAGCGAACGTCCATCTGATCTTAAAGAAGGCTCCAACGAACTGGATTACGCAGCACGCGGCTTCGAGGGGACGTGAGGGTACTCTTGGTATCCCTCCGTGAGGCTGCAGATGATCCTCCTGGGCTCACAGAGGTTAAGGTCTGCGTTAGAAGAACCAAAGGTATGCCTTGGTTGCAATATAAGGCAACCTAAAGACTAGGATGGACCAGCGTGATTCGATGAGACCAATAGCCCTTTGATAGCAACTCGTTGTCTAACTACCATCTTGAGTCAGTGAAACGACCCGAAATCCCCCTTATGGGAAATCACGGATTGAGTTGAGAACGAGCCACAAAAGAATGCAAACAGAAGAACATTTCATTGTATATTACAACAATTCATCAGATTACAAGAATATACAGAGTATGAATAAATATTACATAGAAAATATCAGAGATTTAAATTACATTTAAATACATCGCAGCGGAAAATAATACAATACACAACTAGAAGTAATACACGGATAGAGAGCTTTCCGAGTATCATTCCAGCTGTAAATCAGGATCCTGTGAATATAAATCTGCAAAACCAAAACTACTAGCTGCCCGTATCAAAATAAGGGCACCCAGAGTTTAGGTTAAAACAATAAACTCCAGGTCAGTCATGGGACTGGTGTGAGAACTAAAACAGTTATTAATCTTTATTTTAAAGTTTGGTAAATCAAGGGACCACGCCGTATAAAACGGAACGGGTTTCCTCCCAAGAATACCAGTGCATAAAACAATAGCTGTAACAACCCGCATCCTACGCATCGAAGGATCGTAGAATATTTATTTCTTTCTCATATGAAGTCGTATGGTCATGTAACTTTGGGAAACAACCATTAGAGTCATTTCCCATGTTCATGATTTTTGTCGATTTTTAAATGACTGTTTTACCCCCAATTGGTACTGTTTCGGCCATAACTTTTGATTGGAAAGGAGTTTTGACCTAAAACCACGTCCATTGGATTCGAATGATGGTTTCACTTTCCGTAGAGTGGTTACATTAGCCAAACGAACTTACCGTTTGGGAGATATGGCTGAAACAAGGTTTAGAAGGTGAAAAACAGCTTAATTGGGCTAAACCGGGTAGTTAACAGCTAGGCCCATAACCCATTTCGGGATTAGGGTTATGGGGACGCTGATAGGGTTTGGGAAATCATTTTCATTTCAGTTTTGAGCCGCCACTTTCCTTCTTGAAACCCTAGTAATGGCCTCCACCTTCTAATTTTATCCCAAATCGTCTAATCACTTTCTAATCGAATATTAAGCAAAACTACATCAAATCAAGGGAGGGTAGCACCAAATAAGAGAGAGAGAGCTGCTGGAACACATAGGGATTGGATCCAAATCAGAGATTATTTCAGATCTAAAGTTTGTTTGTGGCTAAGGTGAGTGATTTGCATTGTTTTTCGCTAATTACGGCTAGTTATGGTAATTAGCGAAGATTAGCGAAATTATGGCTCAGAAAAATCTAGAAAAATTCCTAAAATTCTAAAACATCATTTTATGCCTCTGATATGAATTTGGGTTAATTTCGACTAATTTTGCAAATCCCGGAATTTGGGGGATTAAGGGGTGATTAGTGATAATTAGCGAATTTATGCATGATTAAAATCTGGAAAAATATTCAGAAATTCCCAAATATTGTTAAAGACCTTTATTAGAAAATTTGGCTAATTTGGATAGGTTTTTCTAATTATATACCCAAACATGATTAAGAGGGATTAAGGGGAAAATATGGGTTTTTTGTGTATGTTTGATCCATTTTACATGGTATGATCGTTGTTTTGGTGTTTGTGAATGATGATACATGTTGCTATGACTATATGGTGTGCTTAGTGATTGATTAGAATAGTTGGAATGGTCGAAAACGTCGTCGAATGGCATAAAACACTTGCTAGAAAAGTTTCAGGAAACAGTGCAGGTTTTCGGATCGGATCGGAGAAATGGGCTCAGATCGGATAAGTGAACTGGGCAAGGGATTCGATCGGATCGGAACTTGGCACTTGGGAAACCTGGCAAAAAGGAAGGCCATGCTAGTTGAACTGGGATCGGATCGGCTAAAGGAGGGGGATCGGATCGGCTAAAGGAGGGAGGGATCGGATCGGCTAAAGGAGGGGGATCAGATCGGAGTAAACGAAGGACGAGGGGAGCTGATCGGAGCTGGAGCACGAACTGGATGGGAGATGGCAACTTGACCCGACCCGAAGTGGGACACCCGACCCGAACCAATGCGACATTGTGAACTCGAACCGAATCGTTACCAGAGGAAGACCACGAACCGAACCAACTCATGGGAGAGGACCCGACCCGAACCGATGGCTAGAAGGGGAACCAGAACCGACCTAGTGGTGACCCATAACCCGAGATGCAAAGGTAGTCCAAATGGGAAGTTAGAGCTCAGGATCCAGTTGGGAACCAATGAGTTCACTTCATGGTTGGGCTTTGCTGCGGGACGTGTGCAAAGGGGTTGTCGGTATTCATAACTTTGGTTCACCACTGAGAGATGGATGGTGGGCTTGTAGTGATAGTTACACGGGATTGGATTCCGTCATGGCCCAAAGTATTAAGTGACCAAAGTAGTGGATATCGTATGCTTTACGCACTGAGTGAGGGATGTGAGGATGATTGCTATGCTTGATTGTGTGACACCACTATGACATGCACACCCCCACCCTCGTATCTCTTACACATTATGTTAGTGGCACCTTAGAGTATTGTACGGTATGTAGTGCTCACTCTTTGGTTGCAGGTCCAGGTTCAGGTATGATTGCACTATACCCGTTATTGTTCTGTTTTGTTGCTTATCGCTCATACCAGACTTTTTGTCTGACCCAGAGTTTTATGTCTCTTCTTATTACTCTGGGTGATCACACGAGCAGACTAGAGACAGGGTAGCTGGTGGTGCGCGAGTAGCTGATTCGGAGGCAAGCAGGAGGCTTCCACATATGATATATAGATATTCTCCCTGTGTCGCTGGTGGTCGCTACTTGGGCATTAGTAGTGTACCTCCTTTATCTTGCTTTTGCTTTTTGAGACAGTTTGAAAAGTTGTAATAATGTTGGCTTTGGATCATAAGCTGTACTTGGATTTTCCGCTGCTATGTTAGTTTATTTTCAGCTTATGCACTGTCTCACCTGTTTTATGTCAAGTATGTTGTTATCATATTTTATCCTATGCGCTGTGAGACATTCTACAGGTTCCTTGTTGATTCTTCTTCTTCTTCTTTCCTTTCTTTGGCGACTGTCCCGTGCTAACTTGACATGTGTACAACGCACATTTGGAGTAAATGTCGGTTGGTGCAGGGCGGGCCGTCACACTTGGTATCAGAGCTCTAGGTTGCGTAGTTAACCTAGGGAAAGACACTAGGGAGAGATAGTACATATATGAGAGCATGTATTTGTGATTAATTTGGTTTTCAAAAGCTATATATATACTATTAGTAGTATAAGAATAAAGTCGTACTGCACTAGCACCACTATGGGGTCGTTAATCGTTTCCCCCTTTTACAGATTGACGATGAACCGATATGCTAGAGGTGCTGGTAGGGGGACCAATAATGGGAATGCTCCTGATATGAGGACGATGTTCACTAACTTCATGAGGGAGATGCTTAGGGATGTTCAAGGGGCAGTTCCCAATCCCTGAAATGGTGGTGGTCCAGTAGTGCAGGCGCCTAGGGTCGATTTCGCCAAGTTGTGCAAGGATTACACTAACCTTGGTGGGAAGCCGTTCCATGGAACAGAGTCGGCCACAGTTGTTCAGGTTTGGTTGGATAGCTGTGATCGTATCTTCGACGACTTGGGTATCGAGGATGCGATGAAGAGAAGGCTAGCGTCTCGTCACCTGCAAGGGCGAGCGATGAATTGGTGGAATGCCATTAGAATAGCTACTCCAGAAGATCAAGTTACTTGGAATCAGTTTAAGACTCGCTTTTGTGATATGTTTATTCCAACTGCTCATAAATCAGAATTGTTCAAGAAGTTCTTGGAGCTTAAGTGGAATGGTAGAGCAGTCTCGGTGTATATTTCCGAATTCGATACCTTATCGAAATATGGATGGTCCCTTATCGATACAGTCGAAAAGAAGAACGAGAAGTTCATAACTGGCTTGGATGGGTACTTGGGGGAAAGACTTATAAACCATATCGATGAGCCGTTCGAGTCTATTGTAGGAAAGGCATTAAGGTCAGAGAGCCTTTTCCCTAAGTCGAAGACTGAGGTTGCTACGGCATCTGCAGAGGAGCCAAAGCCGCAAGCAGGCGGTGAAGGCAAGAAGAATTCTCAGAACAAGAGGAAGCAGAACCCGACCAAGGATGGTCAGAATAAGAAAAATAAGAAAGATGGTGAATGCTTTAGTTGTGGCAAGAAGGGCCACTATGCCAGAGATTGTCGAGAAAAGCCTGGGGAAAGGAAGTTCTTTAACTGCGACCAGGCAGGACATCACAAGGATGATTGCACACAACCTCCTAGGGAGAAGCAGGTTGTGAAAGCGTATGCTATCAATCCTGTTCCTTCTTCGTCGAATGCTCCAAGTGTGGCGCAGAAGGGAAAGGGTGTCGTTATAAAAGGTATGCTTTCTATTTAAGATGTTTCTGTTCGGGTATTGTTTGACAAACCCGATATAGTCGATAGACCTCTAATTGTGACAAACCCGATAGGTGGTTCGACTGATCTTAGTATGATTTGTTGTGGTTTGGTCTTATCGAGTCATGGATGTATGTTTCCTTGTGATTGCTTTGTTTTGGGCTTTACTGGGTATAGCATTTTTTTGGGGAGTCGATTTACTCTAAAAGAATAGGGTGGTATTAGGTACCTACCTAGTGATGGCGATAGTAACTGGAGTTAAGGAAGCTAAGAGGTTATCGTTGTAATAAGCTCTAGTTGTCTCTGGGAGGCAAATGAGTGCTCCAGTGCTAGATTGTTTTGCTAGTATCACCTCACGTGGGTTGTCCGAACTCGGAAGAGATGTTCCTTGGGTGCTTGTCGGATATTGGTTTAGGCCTTTGGGGCTTGTGCTTGGGGAATGTCGATTTCGACTAGGATGGTTTGCATGAGGGGTAAATAGTTGTTGTGATTTTTCATTGGATGATATCTTGGTTTACTCGAGGAGTGATGGGCAGATGGAACATGATGAGACTGTTCAATGGTATAGACTGCCCAGAGTTAGACTCGATAGGGTTATGAGATTGCTCGAGTGGGACTCGGGAAAGATGAAAATAATGGATTGTTTAGGACCCTATGTTGATGTTCTCTATTGGATAGTAGAACTTTGAAGGAATAGCATGTGTTCATTGATCATGGAAGATACAATGAAGATTAGGGCGATTCAAGTTGGACTTGAACTCGTAAAAGAAAATGGGTGTTCGTTGATCTTGGAGATGCAACGAATAGGGAGACGACTCACGTTGGACTAGAGTTTGTCACTAATGGATACTCAAGACTGTGTCTGAGTTATAGATTGACTCGAGTTAGACTCGAGAAGGCTGCAAGGAATTGGATTCGGCTTGAGTTGGACTCGAGAGGGCAGCAAGAAAATGGATAGACTTGGGTTGGACTCAAGTATTTTAGGTGGACTAAAAGCAGGGGTATCTGGGGATGCCCATTACCCTGGATCCTTTGGACGTCATCTAGTTATCCTTGGAGGATAAACGTACGTTGGACGTACGGTAGTCCGTAGGGAGGCGGGGCTTCCATTGGCCTGGGATTGGTTGGACCAGTCAAGTAGGCATCGGTGTATGTACGGAGGCTGGGCTTCCATTAGTTATTGATGCTGGTTAGACCAGACATACTAGAATTGACATATTGGGATTAGTTAGACCAATCATGTAGGTGTCGATGTGTTTATGAATTTAGCAGGTGATAGGTAGGACTTGTTTGATGGATGTTATGGTTGCTATGTTGTTCCTATTTTTCTTCCCTTGAGTAGACTATCACCTGTAGGGTTCCAGCGATGGGGAGCAAAGTGATTGTAGTAGGACTATGAGCCAGTGCAGTAGAGTCGTCATGACTCGAGGGGCAAAGTGGACGTAGTAAAGGATTAGTAAGGCTATGAGCCAGTGCAGTGGAGTTGTTATGACTTCATGGGGCAGTGTGGACATAGCAAAGGACTAGTGGCTATGGATCAGTGCAGTGGAGTCGCCATGACTCCATGGGGCAGAGTGATCATAGTAAAGGATTTGGGTGCGGTAATAGTTGCATTGAGTAGGAGACATGCCAATTTAGGGGTTTTGTTTCTAGGATGGAAGCAACTAGAGTATATCACAAGATACGATTTCAGGCCCAAGAGTGAATTGGATTCAGAAACACTAGTAAGCTTGACGATTAGATTGATTTTGATTGAGTGGATTGGTTCCAGTTAGAAGGACGATCCTAATCTATTGGAAACCATCTCTAGGGTAGAGATGGGTATCGATGGAAAGAGAATGATCGAATAAGGATTTGATCGAGAAGGGTAGCTTCGAAAGAATAAGGGACTAGTTGTACCCAACGTAGATGGACTGAGAGGTGAAGTGCTTAGAGCATATCATCACTCGAAATTGACTATACATCCCGGTGGTAACAAGATGTATTGAGACATGGAGCAGATCTACTACTGGGAAAGGATAAAGAAAGACGTTGGGAAGTTTATGTCCAAATGCATGAATTTCCAGTTAGTTAAAGCTGAGCAAAGGAAGCTCAGTGGTTTGTCACAACTATTGAGAACAAGTCTGAAATGGATTATACTGATAGTTTACCAAGGACCAGGTCAGGTCATGATGGTATTTGAGTAAATTGTATATTAGAGAATGAAGGCTACCCAAGATAGGCAGAAGACTTATCTCGATAAGAGACGAAGAGATTTGGAATTCTTCGTTAACAACTTGGTGTTCGTCAAGATCTCTCCATTGAGAATGTGATTCGGATTGGTTGGAGAGGTAAGTTAGCACCAAGATTTGTTGGTCCATTCCCAGTCCTCGAGCAAGTTGGGAATTTGGCGTATGAAGTAGAGCTACCTGACAAGATGGTGGGAGTTCACAACGTATTTCATGTTTCCTAGTTAAGGAAGTTTGTGCAAGACCCTAATGTGGCTATTTCACCAGATCAGTTAGACAATAGCGAGGTTGAACCCGAGGCGGTTGGGAACCGCAAGCCTATGCATATTATTGGGAACGATACGAAGCAGCTTCGAAGGAAGGCGGTGAAACTAGTCAAATTCCAGTGGGGTGAGAATGAAAAAGACTGTACTTGCGAAACAGAGGAGGATATAAGGAAGAAGTATCTAGAACTCTTTGCCTGGTAAGGTTTTGGTAGTGATAGTTTCTTCCCTTGTTAGTAAACCGCATGCTAGGATAGACTTGTTTGGCATGTTGATTGTTGTTTTATGGTTGATAGGCATGCGGGACCCTTTGTGTGTTTTGGTTAGGGAATTTCGGGGGTGAAATTTCTTAAGAGGGGGGGGGGGGGGGGGAGAATGTAACAACCCGCATCCTACGCATCGAAGGATCGTAGAATATTTATTTCTTTCTCATATGAAGTCGTATGGTCATGTAGATTTGGGAAACAACCATTAGATTCATTTCCCATGTTCATGATTTTTTTCGATTTTTAAATGACCGTTTTACCCCCAGTTGGTACTGTTTCGGCCATAACTTTTGATTGGAAAGGAGTTTTGACCTGAAACCGCTTCCATTGGATTCGAATGATGATTTCTCTTTCCGTAGAGTGGTTACAATAGCCAAACGGACTTACCGTTTGGGAGATATGGCTGAAACAAGGTTTAGAAGGTGAAAAACAGCTTAATTGGGCTAAACCGGGTAGTTAACAGCTAGGCCCATAACCCATTTCGGGATTAGGGTTATGGGGAGGCTGATAGGGTTTGGTAAATAGTTTTCATTTCAGTTTTGAGCCGCCACTTTCCTTCTTGAAACCCTAGTAATGGCCTCCACCTTCTAATTTTATCCCAAATCGTCTCTAATCACTTTCTAATCGAAGATTAAGCAAAACTACATCAAATCAAGGGAGGGTAGCACCAAATCAGAGAGAGAGCTGCTGGAACACATAGGGATTGGATCCAAATCAGAGATTATTTTAGATCTAAAGTTTGTTTGTGGCTAAGGTGAGTGATTTGCATTGTTTTTCACTAATTACGGCTAGTTATGGTAATTAGCGAAGATTAGCGAAATTATGGCTCAGAAAAATCTAGAAAAAATCCTAAAATTCTAAAACATCATTTTATGCCTCTGATATGAATTTGGGTTAATTTCGACTAATTTTGCAAATCCCGGAATTTGGGGGATTAAGGGGTGATTAGTGATAATTAGCGAATTTATGCATGATTAAAATCTGGAAAAATATTCAGAAATTCCTAAATATTGTTTTAGACCGCTATTAGAAAATTTGGCTAATTTGGATAAGTTTTGCTAATTATATACCCAAACATGATTAAGAGGGATTAAGGGGAAAATATGGGTTTTTACGTATGTTTGATCCATTTTACATGGTATGATCGTTGTTTTGGTGTTTGTGAATGATGATACATGTTTCTATGACTGTATGGTATGCTTAGTGAATGATTAGAATAGTTGGAATGGTCGAAAACGTCGTCGAATGGCATAAAACACTTGCTGGAAAAGTTTCAGGAAACAGTGCAGGTTTTCGGATCGGATCGGAGGAATGGGCTCGGATCGGATAAGTGAACTGGGCAAGGGAATCAATCGGATCGGAACTTGGCACTTGGGAAACCTGGCAAAAAGAAGGCCATGCTAGTTGAACTGGGATCAGATCGGCTAAAGGAGGGGGATCGGATCGGCTAAAGGAGGGGGGATCGGATCGGCTAAAGGAGGGGGATCGGATCGGAGTAAACGAAGGACGAGGGGAGCTGATCGGAGCTGGAGCACGAACTGGATGGGAGATGGCAACTCGACCCGACCCGAAGTGGGACACCCGACCCGAACCAATGCGACGTTGTGAACCCGAACCGAATCGTTACTAGAGGAAGACCACAAACCGAACCAACTCATGGTAGAGGACCCGACCCGAACCGATGGCTAGAAGGGGAACCCGAACCGACCCAGTGGTGACCCATAACCCGAGATGTAAAGGTAGTCCAAATGGGAAGTTAGAGCTCAGGATCCAGTTGGGAACCAATGAGTTCACTTCATGGTTGGGCTTTGCTGCGGGATGTGTGCAAAGGGGTTGTCGGTATTCATAACTTTGGTTCACCACTGAGAGATGGATGGTGGGCTTGTAGTGATAGTTACACGGGATTGGATTCCGTCATGGCCCAAAGTATTAAGTGACCAAAGTAGTGGATATCGTATGCTTTACGCACTGAGTGAGGGATGTGAGGATGATTGCTATGCTTGATTGTGTGACGTCAATATGACATGCACACCCCCACCCCCGTATCTCTTACACAGTATGTTAGTGGCACCTTAGAGTATTGTACCGTATGTAGTGCTAACTCTTTGGTTGCAGGTCCAGGTTCAGGTATGATTGGATTATACCTGTTATTGTTCTGTTTTGTTGCTTATCGCTTATACTAGACTTTTTTGTCTGACCCAGAGTTTTATGTCTCTTCTTATTACTCTGGGTGCTCACACGAGCAGACTAGAGACAGGTTAGCTAGTGGTGCGCGAGTAGTTGATTCGGAGGCAAGCAGGAGGCTTCCACATATGATATATAAATATTCTCCCTATGTCGCTGGTGGTCGCTACTTGGGCATTAGTAGTGTACCTCCTTTATCTTGCTTTTGCTTTTTGAGACAGTTTGAAAAGTTGTAATAATGTTGGCTTTGGATCATAAGCTGTACTTGGATTTTCCGCTGCTATGTTAGTTTATTTTCAGCTTATGCACTGTCTCACCTATTTTATATCAAGTATGTTGTTATTATATTTTATCCTATGCGCTGTGAGACATTCTACAGGTTCCTTGTTGATTCTTCTTCTTCTTCTTTGGCGACTGTCCCGTGCTAACTGGACATGTGTACACCGCACATTTGGAGTAAATGTCGGTTGGTGCGGGGCGTGTGACAACCCAGATTTTTACAACATGCTAAGTCAAGAATCAAGGCAGAATTTAATTATAAAATCTGAATCAGGAGAAACGGGTTGTGCCATTGCGTTCGTCTCAGAAAAATAAGCGAAATAGAGTCCGAGTTTTCGAAAATCGGAGCCCGTATGACCAAGATATGGTCCGTCGAAGTTTTCAGAATTTTCAGAGTTCAAAACAGATTCGAATTCAAAAATTCAACACAGGCCAAGTCAAAGGGGGTGTCGACTGCCAAGTCGACACCCCCCTCCCCAAGTCGACTGCCAAGTCGACTGGGGAGTCTGGCCTGGCCAGTTTGGCCTGGTGCACCTGACTTCTTCCCCAAGACATGCTTTTGGTCTGGTTTGTTAGCTTGTGACGAATTTCAGTGGTTAGGATCTAAACTAGGGTTAATCCTATGGCCTAAACTATCCTAATCTTCTATAAAAAGACCCCTAACCTAATCTAAAACCCTCATAAATTGATCCTACAACTAAACTATGCCAAAATATTTAGTCATGGCCTCCATCCTCTTGTCATAAATTCTATCTTCATTCATATGAGAGATTACATGATCATATAAGTGATTTCAAGTTTGTATGAGAGTTCATAAGTTGCATTCTAACCAAAGTTGCAACCTTTCTACTTCAAGGCATGGATTTCTATTGATATTTGCTCAAGGGTTTCATTTGGAGCTTATCATTTGGGGTTTTTGGTGTTGCTTGAGTGGCTTCGTCTCAATCTTTGTATTATATGTCGTTTTATTGCCTTCATAGCATTGTAAGCCCTTTTCTACTTTCTTTTTAGACTATGAAGTTAAATGAATGTTGCAAGTTTGGGTTTGAACATTAAGTATCATACATGCTATCATGTTATGTATCCCATCATGTTTGTAAAGACATAATCTTGATCTTGTAGGCTAAAAGCTATAAGCTTTATGTTGAATGTTGCATTATGCAACATGAGAGCTATCATATCTCTTATGATAACTTGCATATAATGCTATATGCGAACTTCTAGTCATCTTTCTATGTCACCTATCGTCGTGATTCGCCCATGTGCTAAGTTTTGGGTTATGCATGTTTTTGAGGCTTAATAATGTAACATGCAAGTTAATGAACACATTTATGCCTCATATGCCACCATGATTAACTTGTGGCCTTATACCCTTCTTGTCATGCCTTTTCCAAGTTCCTTCTTAAATCTATTATGCGTTGTTGCGAATGTATATGCGAGTTTAAAAGCGTTGGGGTTACGTTATGGGTAAACTTTAATGACATGAAACATGACTTGGATAAATGGGTATAAACATGACAACATGTAATTTTGGCTATGAACATGGAACTTGAAAACTAGACGTGTATGGGTTGTAAGCGTAATATGACACTAGACTAAACATGAAAGTGGCCAACTCGAGGTTGGGTTGAGTTTGTAGCATAAATCTACCCGGACTCGCCCGGCTTAACTAGTGGCTACAAACAATAGGACCCAATGTGGGTAGTTGGTCATATAGCACTTAAAACCCGAGGTTAGACTAGGTTGTGGTGTAAATCTACCCGGACCCGCCCGACTTAACTAGTAACCACAACAAAGTCTAATGTGAGAGGTTGGGGTGCATTAATCTAATTAATGCCACATGAAAAGGTTAAGTAATTTTGACTAATGACACTTAACCGATATGACACGAATGGGTAGGTTAAGTTAAACCAGACTTGATTTCTTAATGACACTTAACCAAATAAGACAATTGGGGGATGGAGTTAAGTAATTTACACTTAACTAATCCGACTTGGTAATTAGATGGTTTTAAGTAACCTACACTTAACTAATCTAAACACGGTAATTAGATGGGGTTAAGTAACTTAGACTTAACTAATCTAAACACGGTAATTAGAAGGGGTTAAGTAACTTAGACTTAACTAATCTAAACACGGTAATTAGATGGGGTTAAGTAACCTACACTTAACTAATCTAAACACGGTAATTCGATGGGGTTAAGTTAAACACTTAACCAATCTAAACTTGGTAATTCAATAAGGTTAAGTAACCAATACTTAACCAACATAACATGATAATTTAATGGGGTTAAGTAACTTATAATTAACCAATTATACATGATGATTTGATGAGGTTAAGTAACCTATACTTAACCAATCTAACATGCGGACCGGATAGGGTTAAGTCACAAGACCTTTTGAATATACTTAACCATTGTAATACGATTATTGGATGAGGTTAAGCTAACCCATACTAAACCAATTCGACTTGATGATCTGATGGGATTAAGATAATCTATGCTTAATCAATCTAACACGATAATCTGATAGGGTTAAGACAAACAAATACTTAACCAATTTGACTTGATAGGGTGAAGTCATTCGCTTCTTGGTATACTTAACCAATTTGTAGGGCTAAGCCTTGAACTTAAATACTTAGCCAATCTTGACATGATTCGTAGGCGGGTTAAGTCATGAACCTGAATAACTACACTTAACCCAATAGACAAAACCCTAGTTAGAGGAACTAGGTAGAAAATCGTAGTTAATCAAGGATGACGGGAAAAGAAGCTAAGTGGTAAACTTTAGTTCAGAACAACTAAGTAATAATTCTTAGCCAAGGACATGGGACTAGTTCATAAATAGATGAGTAACCTGATACGGTAGGTCATCGCTTAGTACACGAGGAGGAGCAACTTATCTGACTTGGATTAAAAGCTCCAGCGAACTGGGTGACGAAGCGGTAGCTTCGGGGGATGTGAGGGTACTCTTGGTATCCCTCTGTGAGGTGGCAGATGGTCCATGAAACCTGGCCTCACAGAGGTTAAGGTCTACGGTAGAAGAGCCAAGGGTATGCCTTGGTTGCTGTGCGAGCAACCTAAAGACGGGGATGGATTAGCGTGGAGTCGTCGATTCTTGTTTTTGCCCTGGATAGCGCGTCGTCGACTACCTACCATCTTTAGTCAATCGTGTACGAACGGAAAGGCAGAGAACTCCCAACAAACCATGTTCTTGCTATCGAGTCATGGGTGAGGTTGGCCAATAGGAAAGTGGGGCATAGTGGGGCCGGGATGTAGTTCTCATACATGATTTTTCTTGGATTGCCTTCCAGTAGTTGAGGGAGGGGTCACATGGGACCATAGCCACGGATACAAAAACAGACCTTGATATCTGCATCAGCAGACGACTTAAAGCTCCCGACCGAGTTCTGTATTTCTCGATTTGCCCTGGCACGGAATTCGGATGGCACATTGAGATACATGTGCGTCTAGACCTGGAAAACGATTCACGATACATACGTGGGATAAAGGGCGTGGTTGACGGGTGGCATAACCCCTAGTGGCCCTAGGTGGCTTGAACCCAAACCGAGACACGGAAACGTTCATTAGGTAGCATAATCCCTAGCGGTCCTAGGTAGCATAAATCCTAGTTGAACACGCGATGATCATGATAAGAAAACCTAGCCAGATCAAGGGTGACAGTCCAAACGATTTCGAGGATAATACGACATGAGGAAGCCCGTACGAGGTACGACAAAAGACTGAACTTATACACTTGGAAAGAAGCATACGAGTGGGGAAAACCTACATATGCTATATATATTAGGTTGACATGGACCATTACATGACACTGGGCAAGGGACATTCATAGTTAACATATGACGCGGGTTGGGACACTAGTACGGAAGGTGCAGAGCAAATATACATGTTAGAAACATGAGAAAAATACTTGATAGTAACCTCGGGATGTTATACATGACAGATACCTTGGAATATTATACTTGATAGAAACCTGACGATGTGATACTTTGTTGTATCTTGACACCGTAATTTATCATGACACCTCAGCTTATCTGGGTACTGTAGTTCATCCGGTTGTTTTGGTTTAGCTTATCTATCTTGTCATCATACTTATGTTTCATCTCAGTTTCTCATGTCAGTTAACTTTATTAGTTTATGTACTGATAGTAGTTAGGGCTTACCAGTCTTTATGACTCACCCCGTTTTCTTTTGCTTCTTGTCTTCCGTTTCCCCTCCTAGGTTACAGGGAGGAAATGTATTGTTAGTGCGGACTTCTTCTGTTTGAAGGTCATCATGTATGGCTTGGACTTTTCTTGGCTATGGCTACTTTACTGTTTCACTTGGGGAATAATTTATGAAAAGGTTTTTATGCTTCTTTACTATTGCAAGACAGGTTTTCATGTAAGAAATTCTCTGATGTAAAAGTCTTTAGACTTTATTTATTAATGATATGAAAGTTGGTTTAACTTCCGCTATTTTATATGTTCTGTCTCGTAATATTTCTGTACATGTTTACCAATAATACCCCTCTAAAGCTAGTGCATTCCTTTGCGAGTGACCCTAGCGGAGGTGGGGTGTTACATTTGGTATCAGAGTAGAAAGTTACCAGACTGGGCAAAAGTTTTTAAAACCTTCTGAAAACTATTTGAGAAACCGTTTACAAAGAAGCACTTTTCAAGAAAAGTTTTTTAAGCTATTCCCAAAAGCCATTAGCACTATCCTTTGTTTCCTTGATTGAACCTCTTTTCCTTTCTTTCCTCCATCTGTAGTCACAGTAGTTTTAACTGCGACTAATCCTTGTCTAGCTACGTAAGTGTTTTCCCGTGCGATGGAGGAAGTTCTCGAGAGACCTGTTACCGAAGTTATAAGAAGGGATAATAAGAGCAAGGATAAAGGACACGAGCTTAAGAATAGGCAACTTGTTGGTATGGCTTGATCCACGAAGGAAGACAAGGACAAGATCAGCGAGAGGGCGATTGCATGCTCTCATTTCTAGCGTACCCAAGAGGAATGGTACCGTTTCTGTTAAAGGCTTAGCCTTTCTTTTCTATCGTCCCATCTAGACTTTGTTTTGATCATCGCATCATTTAAGTCTGCCTCGATAGTTAAGTCTCTGCACCTTAGTACTAGCATGGTAGAAGATCCCACTTTAGTCCCGAAATCTGGTTGGAGAGTCGGTCCATTTATTCATGACTTGTTTGGATTTGAGAACGTCTATGCCAAGTGTTGAGATTAGAAGCAATGCTTCTATTGTTGAGCTATGGATGGATTCTACGGATGAAGTGGTTATCCAGTAAGGGATGCCATTCTCGGTTTTGAAAGGAGGGTAGTTAAACTCTTAACTTGCCTTGGTAATACCCTCGAAGTCTTGTATAACCTTTTGGGTTTTGTCATGATTAGTTACCTAGAATCTCTTGATGCATTTATCAGATATCTCTGATCCGATCGAATAATGTTCGCCAATAAGACGGATGGTTCATTCCGCTTGAGCATGGGTTATAGGAATCACCCTAGTAAGTGCACGTGGTAACATGGATTGGCATCGGCAAACGAGATCCAGAATTCACTAGTGAATTTTGGAGAGCTTGCATGATTACGCAAATATGTTTGGGCCGAGCATACTAGGGAAAGAATAAGTGAAAGTGAAACGAGAGGCGACAGTGAAATGAGTTCCAACTCATACCTTGGAAATAGAAATCAAGTAGCTACGAAATCATGAAGTCAAAGGGCGATCAAGGCACAATGGAATTAAGCTCAAGGAAATGCGGCTTAGACGCGCGCATCATGTCTCTTTTTAATAGTACATCTTTGATCCTTGGTCCACCTGTAAAGCTTGCTTGCACGCTATCGCTTGGTGGATATCCTCTCGGTCCTGTTTCTGTTACAAACCCCGTAAGGAGTTTGTCTTGTTTATCTTCTCGATCTTAGCTTGGGAACCTTAGATAGAACTCTATGGATGTAAACATGTATTTCAAACAAGTTATGATTGATATGGTTGCAAATGGTTGCAAGTGGTTGCTCGTGGATGCGCGAATACACATTAGATACTAGATTGACGCGGTCACGTTTCATGTTGCATATGCACGAGTATTTATACTTGTTTATGGATGAAATTGAATGTGTTGTCATGCGGATGTTGCATATGAATGAATGTTTGTGCACACATATAGTGTTTATATGACTAGGACTATTTGCATACATGTTGGACTCATGGCACTAGACATATTTTGCATTAGAAAGATCATTCAGGCCTGATCATTAGCATTAGCTAAGGAACATATACACACACTTTCTGCATGTGTTCATAAAGCATTAGGAGTCTTTTTAAGGACCATGGTTTCCTGTGGATGATGTTTTGAGTAGATGGATGATGGATGGTAGGATACGTTCTTCCTAACTTGGAGATTTCGGGGACGAAATCCTTTGAGTTAGGGAGAATGTGACAACCCGGATTTTTACAACATGCTAAGACAAGAATCAAGGCAGAATTTAATTATAAAATCTGAATCAGGAGAAACGGGTTGTGCCATTGCGTTCGTCTCGGAAAAATACGCGAAATAGAGTCCGAGTTTTCGAAAATCGGAGCCCGTATGACTAAGATATGGTCCGTCGAAGTTTTCAGAATTTTCAGAGTTCAAAACAGATTCAAATTCAAAAAGTCAACACAGGCCAAGTCAAAGGGGGTGTCGACTGCCAAGTCGACACCCCCCCCCCCCCAATTTGACTGCCAAGTCGACTGGGAGTCAACACAGGTGGCCTGGCCAGTTTGGCCTGGTGCACCTGACTTCTTCCCCAAGACATGCTTTTGGTCTGGTTTGTTAGCTTGTGACGAATTTCAGTGGTTAGGATCTAAACTAAGGTTAATCCTATGGCCTAAACTATCCTAATCTTCTATAAAACGACCCCTAACCTAATCTAAAACCCTCATAAATTGATCCCACAACTAAACTATGCCAAAATGTTTAGTCATGGCCTCCATCCTCTTGACATAAATTCTATCTTCATTCACATGAGAGATTACACGATCATATGAGTGATTTCAAGTTTGTATGAGAGTTCTTAAGTAGCATTCTAGCCAAAGTTGCAAACTTTCTACTTCAAGGCAAGGATTTCTATTGATATTTGCTCAAGGGTTTCATTTGGAGCTTATCATTTGGGGTTTTTGGTGTTGCTTGAGTGGCTTCGTCTCAATCTTTGTATTATATGTCGTTTTATTGCCTTCATAGCATTGTAAGCCCTTTTCTACTTTCTTTTTAGACTATGAAGTTAAATGAATGTTGCAAGTTTGGGTTTGAACATTAAGTATCATACATGCTATCATGTTATGTATCCCATCATGTTTGTAAAGACATTATCTTGATCTTGTGGGCTAAAAGCTATAAGCTTTATGTTGAATGTTGCATTATGCAACATGAGAGCTATCATATCCCTTATGATAACTTGCATATAATGCTATATGCGAACTTCTAGTCATCTTTCTATGTCACCTATCATCATGATTCGCCCATGTGCTAAGTTTGGGGTTATGCATGTTTTTGAGGCTTAATAATGTAGCATGCAAGTTAATGAACACATTTACGTCTCATATGCCACCATGATTAACTTGTGGCCTTATACCCTTCTTGTCATGCCTTTGCCAAGTTCTTTCTTAAATCCATTATGCGTTGTTGCGAATGTATATGCGAGTTTAAAAGCGTTGGGGTTACGTTATGGGTAAACTTTAATGACATGAAACATGACTTGGATAAATGGGTATAAACATGACAACATGTAATTTTGGCTATGAACATGGAACTTGAAAACTAGACGTGCATGGGTTGTAAGCGTAATATGACACTAGACTAAACATGAAAGTGGCCAACTCGAGGTTGGGTTGAGTTTGTAGTATAAATCTACCCGGACCCACCCGGCTTAACTAGTGGCTACAAACAATAGGACCCAATGTGGGTAGTTGGTCATATAGCACTTAAAACCCGAGGTTAGACTAGGTTGTGGTGTAAATCTACCCGGACCCGCCCGACTTAACTAGTAACTACAACAAAGTCTAATGTGGGAGGTTGGGGTGCATTAATCTAATTAATGCCACATGAAAAGGTTAAGTAATTTTGACTAATGACACTTAACCGATATGACACGAATGGGTAGGTTAAGTTAAACCGGACTTGATTTCTTAATGACACTTAACCAAATAAGACAATTGGGGGATGGAGTTAAGTAATTTACACTTAACTAATCCGACTTGGTAATTAGATGGGGTTAAGTAACCTACACTTAACCAATCTAAACACAGTAATTAGATGGGGTTAAGTAACTTAGACTTAACTAATCTAAACACGGTAATTAGAAGGGGTTAAGTAACTTAGACTTAACTAATCTAAACACGGTAATTAGATGGGGTTAAGTAACCTACACTTAACTAATCTAAACATGGTAATTCGATGGGGTTAAGTTAAACACTTAACCAATCTAAACTTGGTAATTCAATAAGGTTAAGTAACCAATACTTAACCAACATAACATGATAATTTAATGGGGTTAAGTAACGTATAATAAACCAATTATACATGATGACTTGATGAGGTTAAGTAACCTATACTTAACCAATCTAACATGCAGACCGGATAGGGTTAAGTCACAAGACCTTTTGAATATACTTAACCATTGTAATACGATTAGTGGATGAGGTTAAGCTAACCCATACTTAACCAATCCGACTCGATGATCTGATGGGATTAAGATAATCTATGCTTAATCAATCTAACACGATAATCTGATAGGGTTAAGACAAACAAATACTTTACCAATTTGACCTGATAGGGTGAAGTCATTCGCTTCTTGGTATACTTAACCAACTTGTAGGGCTAAGCCTTGAACTTAAATACTTAGCCAATCTTGACATGATTCGTAGGCGGGTTAAGTCATGAACCTGAATAACAACACTTAACCCAATAGACAAAACCCTAGTTAGAGGAACTAGGTAGAAACTCGTAGTTAATCAAGGATAACGGGAAAAGAAGCTAAGTGGTAAACCTTAGTTCAGAACAACTAAGTAATAATTCTTAGCCAAGGACATGGGACTAGTTCATAAATAGATAAGTAACCTGATACGGTAGGTCATCGCTTAGTATACGAGGAGGAGCAACTTATCTGACTTGGATTAAAAGCTCCAGCGAACTGGGTGACGAAGCGGTAGCTTTGGGGGACGTGAGGGTACTCTTGGTATCCCTCTGTGAGGTGGCAGATGGTCCATGAAACATGGCCTCACATAGGTTAAGGTCTGCGGTAGAAGAGCCAAGGGTATGCCTTGGTTGCTGTGCGAGCAACCTAAAGACGGGGATGGATTAGCGTGGAGTCGTCGATTCTTGTTTTTGCCCTGGATAGCGCGTCGTCGACTACCTACCATCTTTAGTCAATCGTGTACAAACGGAAAGGCAGAGAACTCCCAACAGACCATGTTCTTGCTATCGAGTCATGGGTGAGGTTGGCCAATAGGAAAGTGGGGCATAGTGGGGCCGGGATGTAGTTCTCATACATCATTTTTCTTGGATTGCCTTTCAGTAGTTGAGGGAGGGGTCACGTGGGACCATAGCCACGGATACAAAAACAGACCTTGATATCTGCATCAGCAGACGACTTAAAGCTCCCGACCGAGTTCCGTATTTCTCGATTTTCCCTGGCACGGAACTCGGATGGTACATTGAGATACATGTGTGTCTAGATGTGGAAAACGATTCATGATACATACGTGGGATAAAGGGCATGGTTGATGGGTGGCATAACCCCTAGTGGCCCTAGGTGGCTTGAACCCAAACCGAGACACGGAAACGTTCATTAGGTAGCATAATCCCTAGCGGTCCTAGGTGGCATAAGTCCTAGTTGAACACGCAATGATCATGATAAGAAAACCTAGCTAGATCAAGGGTGACAGTCCAAACGATTTCGAGGATAATACGACATGAGGAAGCCCGTACGAGGTACGGCAAAAGACTGAACTTATACACTTGGAAAGAAGCATAAGAGTGGGGAAAACCTACATATGATATATATATTAGGTTGACATGGACCATTACATGACACTGGGCAAGGGACATTCATAGTTAACATATGACGCGGGTTGGGACACTAGTACGGAAGGTGCAGAGCAAATATACATGTTAGAACCATGAGAAAAATACTTGATAGTAACCTCGGGATGTTATACATGACAGATACCTTGAGATATTATACTTGATAGAAACCTGACGATGTGATACTTTGTTGTATCTTTACACCGTAATTTATCATGACACCTTAGCTTATCTGGGTACTGTAGTTCATCCGGTTGTTTTGGTTTAGCTTATCTATCTTGTCATCATACTTATGTTTCATCTCAGTTTCTCATGTCAGTTAACTTTATTAGTTTATGTACTGATAGTTGTTAGGGCTTACCAGTCTTTATGACTGACCCCGTTTTCTTTCGCTTCTTGTCTTCCGTTTCCCCCCCAGGTTACAGGGAGGAAATGCTATTGTTAGTGCGTACTTCTTCTTTTTGAAGGTCATCATGTATGGCTTGGACTTTTCTTGGCTATGGCTACTTTACTGTTTCACTTGGGGAATAATTTATGAAAAGGTTTTTATGCTTCTTTACTATTGCAAGACAGGTTTTCATGTAAGAAATTCTCTGATGTAAAAGTCTTTAGACCTTATTTATTAATGATATAAAAGTTGGTTTTACTTCCGCTATTTTATATGTTCTGTCTCGTAATATTTCTGTACATGTTTACCAATAATACCCCTCTAAAGCTAGTACATTCCTTTGCGAGTGACCCTAGCGGAGCTGGGGTGTTACAGAGCGGGCCATCACAATAGCGCAATGCTAAATAAAGAAAAATGAAGCTATTATAAGACCCAGGTCTCATCACACAATGCAATGCAAGCCGGAGGATAGGGTTTTTACCTTATAATAGCCAAAGAATGCTTGATACGCTGAATTTCATGTTTTAATTCTTAATCAGACTCCAACCGTAAATTAGTAAGAGAACGATTCCCTAAGTATTAACTCCGAAGGCCGAAACCAACATCAGACCAATACCCAGGAAACCATCCATCTTAGCTCGTTTCCAGTTAGTTTCTTATTTTATATACAATCATAAATATCAATCACAGACGGCATGGGTACCACATATCATGTCGCCATACTAGTTCTACAATTAAAACCACAAAGTCATGTATTTGGAAATTGGATTTTCGTCTGTGAACCGAGGCAAAAGATAGTCCTCTACCGATTCGAGACGCTCTAGCCCGTGTCTCAGGACCCAGACTCAGGTGGGCCCTTGGATCGTCAGGACCGGTCCACCAATGTGGATTAAAATGCCTGAACAATGCGTTTCCCCACCCTTTGGGGTGTCAATGAGCCAACGAATGGCTCCATCGGCTTCACATAGTCACCGATATATCTGAGGCGCCTCGCAACAGCAACAACCACATAAGTCAAACTCGTCAGGGCGTGTAAAACCACTAACGCCACTTCTAGCTAGAAGGAAACGCATGCCCCTCCTGAGGTCCTCTCCCGTTTCTGGTTCACAAACGGGGTGTGAGGCTCACGAATCAACGCTACACAAAGCTATGCCACACAGGCCATGCTTTGATCATCAACCACAAGACTCTGCTTTTCAATAGAAGCCCTGATCAATTGCCACTTAGGCATGCCACACAGGCAATTCACTCCATGCGTTTGACATCCATCAATTTATAACCCCTGAGCTCGTACGTCTCAGAGAAGGGCGTTAAGTAAGAGAATAAATTCTCCGCTACCAAACAGATATATATTTAATAGAAATCAATCACACAGACTAAAATCCAATGTCAGACACACAGTCCATTTACAAATTCGTTCTGGTTCTAAAAGAAACCGGAGGCACCTAGCACCCCGCATATCCATCGATCTCCAAGTACGTCTGGACGATCACCAACTGATTCCCTCCTCTTGGGTGTACGGCCCAATCAAGATCATCAGTAATTATCCAAACGATGTGAAGACCTCCGGTCTTCAACCACCGTCTTCATCTTCGACTCATCATCGAATCAGTTATTAAGAATGGGATAAACCCGGTCTTTTTGAATAACTCGCGTATATAATAGACAAGTGTTACACAAACACAACATATGCCTCATTCCAATTCATCAGTCACTGTTAGACTAAAAAGTGGTTCTAACACCCAAATTGACTAAAATTTCAATAGAATGAGATCAAAAACAGAAAAGAGACACAGAATTTATAGTGGTTCGGCTTTGAAGAGCCTACGTCCACTTTATAACACTTTGTTTGATGATATAGATGAAAATACAACAAGATAATCGCTCAATCTCACTGACTTTTCATATACATTCACTCAATTATCTCAAAATACACTGTATATGATGATTTGGATTGTTTGGGAATGCTGGAATTCGGTTCTCTAAGATACTTAAATTCTCAAAGTGCCAAAAGATCCCTCCAAATGACCTTTGGGGGTCTATTTATAGGTGGAAATTCACCCAGAATCTGGTTCGGATCAGAGCTACGTGGCTCATATCCCATCATTCTCATGCTCAGATGGATTCCAGTGTTGACAGCGCACCAGGTTAGTGGTCATCATGGGTAGAAAGTGGGTGTAACCGCTCCGAATATCCAGGAGATCGTGGGGTGAAGCAACATGGTACACTGGGTTTGTAACACCCCACGTCTGTTAGTGTCACTCACAAAGGGAATACACTAAGTTCTGTGGAGCATTTAGGGTAAAAGATGCAGATAAATTACAAGACAGACAGAAATTAAACAGTGGAAAATAAAACTTTGCTTTATTGATAAAATAGTTTGTACAATGGTTTCTTTACAATATCAAAGTATCATCTGTCTTACAAAATAAAGAAGCATAAAAACAACATTTATATTCCCCGATTTTAGCAAGAGCCATCCATAGCATCTGAAAAGAGAATCCAAGCAAACTTCGACAAATCTTCAAGCTGGGAAAGAGTGACGGTCCAACTCAACCTGAACTACACTATTCCCTCCTTTACTACCTCGGAGGGGGGAACGGAAGAAAAGAAGACGAAAGAAAAATGGAGTCAGACATAAAGCCTGATTAAGTTCAGTAACTTCTAGCATGTGAACATGGAAAACAAAACGACATGAATTAACTGAATACAAGATAACACCATGATGATAGGGTCAGCAAGATTAGATAAGATCAACACAAGATATGTTAAGATAAGACAAACTGGATGTTCTCTAATACTTTCGCCGCTTCGCCATTTCCTTGTTATACGGATTTCTATTATCTCTGCACCAGCTAACTAATGTCCCAACTAGTAACGCTAACGTGATCCCAATCCCTGCATTTTCCATCGCCTTCAGGCATCCATTTATTTATTTGTTACCTAGATTTAATCTAGGGTTTTCTACCAAGTGCCTTCTAGATTCAACTAGAGTTTATGCTGTCTGCTGAATGCTTCTCGGATTCAGGATTTATGCCACCTAGTTCAACTAGGAATTAAGCTACCTGTCGAACGATGCCCCCAAGTCTAGCACACACAACCTAGAGTGGTATATGTTCCTATACTTCCCCACGCATGTATCGCGAATCGTTATCGCTTGTCTAGATGCACATGTCCTGTAATGTGCGGTCTGAGTCCTGTGACAGGGCAAATCAAGGAATACAGAACTCGGTCGGGAGCATTTAGATATCTGCCGATGCAGATGCTAAGGTCTGTTTTTATTCCAGTGGCTATGGTCCCACTTGACCCCTCCCTCAACTAATGAAAGGCACACCTTGTAAAATGAGAACTATACGCCGGCCCCCGGTGCCCCACTATCCTATGGCCATCCTCACCCATAACTAGATAGCAAGTATATGGTCTTTTGGAGTTCTCTGCCTTTCCGCTTCACGTATCTGGATGGACTCAAGATGGATGGTAGACGACGAGTGTAAAGACTCGCATTCTACGCATCGGGGGATTGTAGAACATTTATTTCTTTCCCGTATGAAGTCATATGGTCATGTAACTTTGGGAAACATCCATTGTAACACCCCGAAAATTCTATAACTGTGAAATTCACAAATTAAAATATAATTAATTTGAAATCAAAGAACTAAGGGAAACGGGATACGCCATTGCGTTCGTCTCGGAAAAATACGCGAAATAGAGTCCGAGTTTTCGAAAAACGGAGTCCGTATGAAGAAGATATGGCCTTCGGAAGTTTGAGAGTCAAGTTTAAATTCAAACAGAATAAATCAGGTTTAAATTCGGAAATGGGGCCCAATGGGCCAGGGCGGAAAACACCAGCCTGACCCACCAGGTCGACTGGGCTGTCGACCTGGTCTAACCAGGTCGACAGGCCTGTCGATAGGGCTGTCGACAGGGGTGTCGACCTGGTCCAGACCAGGTCGAGCCCAGTCTAACCCGGCTGGCCTATTCTCTATGTGGTCGATTTTCTGTGGTCCGCTTTGTCATTAGGGCTAGGTGGCAAGTTCTAATTGGTCTCTCTATCGAATGAATGGCTACGATCAATCCAAGCAACATCAATGGTCCTAATCAGTTCCTAACCTCTATATAAACAATCCTAGACTAAACCCTAATCTATTCATTCAAAAATAAGAACATAGCCGCCATGTTGCTGAGGAACGACTAGGAGTAGCCACCAAATTGGAGAGAGGATTAGGAGGAAGATTCTAAAGCTTAAAGCAACCTTAACAAATCAATTCAACAAAGGAATTTGCGTCTTCAATCCCTAAATTAGAGAATTCATCACACCATTGTAAGTAGAGTATTACTTTGGTATGAATAAACAATTGTGTTGGTTTGTATGCTTGAATTGTGGCAATAAAGTAATTCATATTTGTGCGTTCTTATCAATTTGAAATATTATATACGTTTGGATATTTATGAATTATGTTATTCATTATAAAGAACTACATGCGGTAGTTCTATGCAAGTATACGTTTGGAATATTTCGCAAATTATGTAATCCATGTTGAAGCTACATGTATGTAGTTGATTTAAATTCATGCAAGTTTGGGGTTTTGCTACTATGCCATCATGATGTATATTTTTGTGCATAAATCAATTTGTAAGTAATTAAAACAAGTTTGGTTATTATAATCCATATGAAATTATGTTGAGAATTTGGCATCATGTATTAAGCCATGCTTTTGTACTAGAAAACCTATTTGCAAACTTATGAATATGGCTAGGCTATGATTGATATTTGGCAACCACGATTAGGTCTATCTTGTTTACAAGAATTATATGATGACATATGTGGTACATGGCTAGGTTAGATTCAAAATCCCTTTTTGCAAGTTTACATGACTAAAGTAAGAATCATGATTTCATGTTAGAGATATTTATGCCATGCTTATGTTTGACATTATGCCATGCTTATGTTAGAAATATTTATGCCATGCTTATGTTTGACATTATGCCATGCTTATGTTAGAAAAATTTATGCCATGCTTATGTTTGACATTATGCATAAATAAAAGTATAGGTTCATGTTGTAGTTATGACTATGTGTCAATAATGATACCCAATTTAGACTCTTATCTCAACTACAAGTTCACATGCTTTGATTCATGTCACCTATGCTTTATGACCAAAGTATATGTCACTACTATGCAAGTACACCAGTTTCTATTTTGTATTCCCAACGTCATATTGCAAGTTCATACGCTCACCTTCCCCTTTTTGTGTATGTAATCACGCCATAAGCCTCCCCTTTTCGCATGGCTAAATTGGGCTTTAAAAGGCTAAGCCCAATATATATAAACGGACGTGTTAAACGGGGGAAAATAACGTTGGGTTAAAATTACTAATGAATGAAAATATAAAATAGAAGGGCCCAAATTCAAGTATGGGTTGGGCCCATGATTGGTGTAACCTTTACACCATTAACTTAATAATGGGCCGCAAATATTTGCATATAAGAAATAAAGAAGAATGACAAGATATGTAAATGTAGAAAATACGATGTGTTTAACCCGAGGTTGGATTGAGTTGTGATGTAAACCTGCCCGGAACCACCCGGCTGTCCAGTAGTCACAACAATACCTATCCAATGTGGGAGGTTAAACATGGAGCCCAATAAGGAGCCGAGGTTAGACTGAGTTGTGGCGTAAGACTGCCCGGAACCAACCGGCAACAGGCAGCCACAAAAATACCTGTCTAATGTGAGAGGTCAGGGCCTTAATAAGACAATTAAGGCTGAGTCAGGATTGTTAGGATTAAGTGAACTAAAGACTTAATCAAAATGGAACATGCTAAACTAAACGGACTGGTGGGGGTTAGGTTAGGAAACACTTAACCAACTTAGCATGTTGGCTAGAGATAGAAAACCTAGTAACGGGGGACCCTTTTCAGCAGTAACCCTAGAAGGTGTATCAGGACACCCTGAAACTAGGCAGGGTGGGGCACGATTACTGGGCTGATTGTAAGAGGTCAAATCGACGGCGGTGGTGTAGCAGTGTAGGTTCTAACGGGGTGCGGGCGTGCACACACTCTGGCGCAGAAAAATAAGGCACTGGGCACCAGTAGCATACCTGTGCACTCTAAGGTTGTGTCGGGCCGCCACCATGGGACTTGATACACCCCATGGTGGGACCAACATAGGTAACTACAACATCGGGGGCCGTAAGACACATGTAACTATGCGAGTAGGAGCCGATCATTATAAAATGGATCACTTCACCCTGATTATGGGGTGCCAGTTGGAAACTAGTTTATATGGGTTCAGAGATTAACATGGGGTACGATAGTATATTCAACCCTAGACAACTTAACCAAGTTTATAGTGCATGCCCACTTCTTGTTTATGCTTATCATACCCAGTTCTTTATTCATAGACAAAATAGTACTAGACTTACTCAGGCTTTATGTCTGACTCTACTTTTCTTTCGTCTTCTTTTCTTCCGTTCCCCCACCCCCCCCCAAGGTCCTCAGGGAGGGAACACATCAGCTTGACCAACCTCAACATCCAGCTTGAAGAAGAGAAATGTATTGCTTGGACTTTCCTGTTTTGAACTATGGCTTTGGACAAACTCTATGGGGCTTTTGCAGTTTATCTATGTTTTATTTATGCTTCTTTAAATAATGTAATCAAGACAGATTATGAAAGTGTTATGTTTTTGGAAAAGATGTAAGACAATTATGGTGATGTTGTTGTAGCACGTATTTGCTTTATGAAATAAAAGTTTGTTGTTTTTCCGTTGTTTACAAATATGTGTTCTTATATATGTCTTGTATATCTGTGACTTGTACTTATAAACCTCCACCAAAATTAGGGCATTCCCTTTGAGAGTGACCCTAACGGAGGTGGGGTGTTTCACTTGGTATCAGAGCATAGGTTTACCAGATAAGATAAAAAGTTTTGAAAAAAGAAATATTTTCAAAAAAAGAAAGAAATTTAAAGAAGCATTTTTAAAAGAAAAATATTATTTTATTTTAAAAAGGCAAAGTCCACTCCCCAAAGCCATAGGTACTATCTCTTATCCTTCGTTTTGAATCTATCCTTTTTGTTTCAGCATGTCCCAAGAACATAACTTTCCGGAAGGGGTGCCAATACCTGGTTGGTTTAGACGGTTCTTAGAAGCAAGGGCCACTCAGCCATGTCCTACCGTTCCTCCTCCCCCAGCTGAAGGAAATCATCCAGCTGCAGCAGCACCTTTTCCTCCACCTCCTCCTCGGGGAAACACGTTTGCTAAGATATGTAAAGATTTTAAAGCTATGGGAAGAAGGGATTTCCATGGAACCGAGTCCTTCGTGGCAGCTAGAAATTGGCTGAAGGAAACGGAGGACCTATTCATCATCTTTGAAGTAGAAGATAGACAAAAAGTACAATTGGCAGTGTGGCTATTGAAGGGTGAGGCTTCCTACTGGTGGGAAGTCACTAATGCTGAAAGACCAGTGGAGACATGGGAGGACTTTAGGGCAAGGTTTGAGACAAAATTTCTCTCAGATGCGGAAAGAAGTTTGCAGTTGGAAAAATTCTTATTTCTTAAGCAAGGGGATAAGACAGTCAGAGAGTATGTGAATCAGTTCGATGAGCTGGCTAGGTTTGGGCTTGACCTAGTCAATACCCCGCACAAGAAGGCTCTCCGTTTCGTCAAAGGGTTGAATGAGCCATTACACAGTTTGGCCATGACCCATATACTCATGGGAGCCACGTATGAAAGATTGGTGCAAATGGCATTGCTGAATGAAGAGGATAAGGGCAAGAAGAAAGAGGGTTTGCAACCTAAGAAGACAGACTTTAAGAAAGGCGGGAAAGGCAACAAAGAGAAGAGGAAGTGCAATTTCTGTGGCAAAGTGGGGCACTTAGTAAAGGACTGCCGGAAAAAGAAGGCCAAGGAGAATGGTGGGTGCTTTTCTTGCGGTGAGACTGGCCACAGGGCTAAGGACTGCCCAAAGAAACGAGGACAGGGGCAGAGGGCTGGATCCACCCCAGGGGCACAGGTTCATGTGCTGGAAGCGCCACCTCTGCAACAGCGAGGTATAAATACTTCTGTAGAAAGTGTAGTTTATCTTTATGATCACCCCGTTCGCACTTTATTTGATTCTGGCGCATCACACTCCTTTATCTCGTCTGCTTTAGTAGAATCTCTGCACCTAAAAAACTAGTATGGTAGAGGACCCCTTAATTGTTTCAAACCCAATTGGGGGCCCAGCTCATTTGTCTATGATCTGTGTGGGATTGAAAATTTCTATTCTAAGTGTAGAATTTCAATGTAGTGCCTTTGTTTTGGGCTTTTCGGGTTATGGTTTGATTTTGGGTATGGATTGGCTATCCAGTAATGGGGCCATCCTTGATTGTGAGAAAAGGGTTATTAGGCTCCTAACCCAGCTCGGTAATACTTTGGAAATTTCTTGTAATCCCTCGTATGCGGTTATGCTTAGTTATCTTGAATCGCTAGATGCCTCTGTTGAAAATTTGAAATCAGTTAGAGTGGTCCGGGAATATCCGGATGTCTTCGAAGAGGTGAAGGGCTTGCCTCCGAAGCGGGAAATAGACTTCCGCATATATCTTGTAGATAATGCAAAGCCCGTTGCGTTGCCCGTTAGACACATGGCTCCACGAGAAAGGAAAGAGCTCAGTAAACAGATTAAAGAGCTTCTAGAGAAGGGGTTCATTAGGAGGAGCATTTCAGAATGGGGCGCTCCAGTGGTGTTCGCTACAAAGGCGGATGGTTCACTCCGTCTATGTGTTGACTATAGGGAGCTCAACAAGCTAACGAAAAAGAATAGGCACCCTCTCCCTAGAATTGACGATTTATTTGACCAGCTTGTAGGAGCGTCTGTTTTCTCCCAACTCGATTTAGCAACCGGTTTTCATCAGCTAAGGGTGGCTGAAGATAGCATCGATAAAACGGCGTTCAGAACCCCAGACGGCTTCTTTGAATGGCTTGTCATGCCTTTCGGCTTGACAAATGCACCTGCTTACTTCGTGGACCTAATGAGTAGGGTATTTAGAGATTTCATCAACAAATTCGTAGTGGTCTTCGTAGATGATATCCTTATCTTCTCAAAGAGTGAAGAGGAACATGCTCAGCACTTAAGGGCAATCATGGAAACTTTGCGAGCCCATCAATTAAAAGCCAAATTCTCCAAATGCCACTTTTGGAGAGAAGAGGTGAGGTTCCTTGGGCACATAGTATCTAAACAAGGGTTAGCAGTGGACCCTGCTAAGGTAGTGGCGGTACAGGACTGGAAGACACCAAGGAATGCGACTGAGGTCCGAAACTTTTTAGGACTAGCGGGTTTCTATCGAAAATTCATAAGGGATTTTGCGAAAATCTCAGCTCCGCTCACGAAATTGACTAAGAAGAATCTAGTGTTCAATTGGGATTTGGATTGCGAGTTTGCTTTCCAACGACTGAAAAGGGCTCTCACAACAGCCCCAGTTTTGACGCTGCCAGATGGGAGCAAGATGTTCACTGTTTATACGGATGCATGTGGGACAGGGCTAGGCGCCGTCTTAATGCAAGAAGGAAGGGTAGTAGCTTATGGCAGGAGGCAGTTGAAGGTGCACGAAAAGAACTACCCAACCCACGATCTTGAGTTAGCCGCCATCGTCTTTGCACTCAAGTCTTGGCGACACTATCTCCTAGGTGAGAAGTTCGAACTTTACACTGACCATAAATCGTTGAAATATCTTTTCTCGCAGAAAGATCTTAACTTAAGGCAACAAAGGTGGATGGAGTTTCTTGCCTCGTACGATTTCGAAATCTCCTACACTCCGGGCAAAGGCAACGTAGTGGCAGACGCGTTGAGCCGAAAGAAATTGACCCTAAGCCCGTTGTTTGTTGAAAGACAAAGCCTAGAGTTTATAGCCAGCTTCGACTTTAGGCCTTCCTCCGATTTCGTACCAGGCTTGCTAGCATCTCTCGAAGTGCGCCCAGCTTTAGTGGATTCAGTAGGGGCAGCACAACGCGAAGACCCTCAGCTTGTGGAAATAATTGATAGGCTTATTAGGGGTGAGACTTCAAGTCACCTCAACAGATACTCCATCGACGATAAGGGTTTGCTAAGGCGAGACGGAAGACTATGCGTCACACAGACAAAAGATTTAGTAAAGAAGGTTCTAGAGGAAGCACATCACTCCAAGATGACGATACACCCAGGCGGAGATAAAATGTACAAAGACATAAAAAGGTCTTTCTTCTGGAACGGCATGAAAAAGGACGTGGCATAATTCGTTTCTAAGTGTATGGTGTGCCAACAGGTTAAGGCGGAACAGAAAAAGCCTGGCGGACTGCTACATCCTCTGGAGGTCCCGCAGTGGAAGTGGGATAGCATCTCAATGGACTTCATCGATGGGCTGCCTAGGTCTAGGAGAGGCAACACTAGCATTTGGGTAATAGTGGATAGGCTTACTAAAAGCGCCCACTTTTTACCTGTCAAAAGTAAGAGAACTGCCTCATCCCTAGCATCACTTTACCTCAAGGAAATCGTTCGACTCCATGGAATACCATCTAGCATTGTTAGTGATCGAGACCCCATCTTCACCAGTGAGTTTTGGCGGAGTCTGCAAGAAGCAGTAGGAACGCAGTTATGCTTGAGCACAGCCTATCATCCCCAAACCGACGGCCAAACAGAGAGAGTGACCAGAGTTTTGGAAGACCTCTTAAGGCTATGCGTCCTTGACTTCGGAGGGACATGGGAAGACCACCTTCCTTTGGTGGAATTTGCCTACAACAACAGCTATCAAGCAACCATCGGAATGGCGCCCTTCGAAGCTTTATATGGAAGACCGTGCCGATCGCCCACTTGTTGGTGGGAGTCCACGGATAAGCTCATACTTGGGCCAGATATGATCCGAGAGACCTCATAGAAAGTAGACTTAATACGAAGAAGGATGAAGACGGCCCAAGATAGACAAAAGTCCTACGCCGACAAGAGGAGGACCGACCTTGAATTTGAAGTTGGAGACAGAGTTTTTCTCAAGGTATCACCGCTAAGGAACGTTGTTCGTTTTGGAACCACAGGAAAACTAGCGCCAAGGTTCGTAGGGCCATTCCCAATCATCGAGAAGATTGGGAAAATGGCCTATAGAATAGAGCTACCCGAGAAGTTGGCTGGAGTCCACAACGTTTTTCACGTTTCACATCTCCGAAAATGTCTACATGAGTCTGCTGAAGTGGTAGAGCCAAATATACTCGAAGAGGCCGAAGTGGAACGCGAAGCAACCATAAGAAAAGTTCCAACCCGCATATTAGGAACAGAAGTGAAGAAGCTACGCAACCGCGAAGTCAAGCTCGTCAAAGTTCAGTGGAGCGACGCCGAGGAAGACGCGACTTGGGAAACTGAAGCTAGAATCCGTACAGCCTACCCTTTTCTGTTCGAGGGTACATCCTTGATCTTTCCTTTTCCTTAAGTTGCGCTTTTATCTATCTTTTTAGGTATATTTCCTCGACCTTATCTTTTAGATAGAATCTTTTTGGATGGAAACATGTAGTTGAAACATGTTATGTATGATGGTTGCAAGTGGTTGCAAGTGATTGCTAGTGGTTGCTCGTGGTTGCATATACACACACAATCTAGGTTTTAGATCGGCTCAGTCACTTCATATTGCATATGCATATATGTTTGCATTCGTATATGGTTGAACTTTAATGTGTTGTCATATGGATGTTGCATCTGTATTGAATGATTGTGCACTCATGTAGAATCAAGAATAGGAAAATTTGCATACATAATGGTTGCATGGCACTTACATAATTCGCATTAAGGAGGTCAACTGAATCAGTAGACCGCCTGATTTTGCATTAGATAAGTTCATGTACACACACACTTCGCATATGATCATGAAGCATTAGAAGTCTTTTAAGGACAATGGATGCTTGTGTTTGATGGATGAGTAGATGGATGATTGGATGTTAGGATATACATTCCTCCTAACTTGAAGATTTCGGGGACGAAATCCTTTTTAAGTGGGGGAGAATGTAACACCCCGAAAATTCTATAACTGTGAAATTCACAAATTAAAATATAATTAATTTGAAATCAAAGAACTAAGGGAAACGGGATACACCATTGCGTTCGTCTCGGAAAAATACGCGAAATAGAGTCCGATTTTTCGAAAAACGGAGTCCGTATGAAGAAGATATGGCCTTCGGAAGTTTGAGAGTCAAGTTTAAATTCAAACAGAATAAATCAGGTTTAAATTCGGAAATGGGGCCCAATGGGCCAGGGCGGAAAAACACCCGCCTGACCCACCAGGTCGACTGGGCTGTCGACCTGGTCTAACCAGGTCGATAGGCCTGTCGACAGGGCTGTCGACAGGGGTGTCGACCTGGTCCAGACCAGGTCGAGTCCAGTCTAACCCGGCTGGCCTATTCTCTATGTGCTCGATTTTCTGTGATCTGCTTTGTCATTAGGGCTAGGTGGCAAGTTCTAATTGGTCTCTCTATCGAATGAATGGCTACGATCAATCCAAGCAACATCAATGGTCCTAATCAGTTCCTAACCTCTATATAAACAACCCTAGACTAAACCCTAATCTATTCATTCAAAAATAAGAACATAGCCGCCATGTTGCTGAGGAACGACTAGGAGTAGCCACCAAATTGGAGAGAGGATTAGGAGGAAGATTCTAAAGCTTAAAGCAACCTAAACAAATCAATTCAACAAAGGAATTTGCGTCTTCAATCCCTAAATTAGAGAATTCATCACACCATTGTAAGTAGAGTATTACTTTGGTATGAATAAACAATTGTGTTGGTTTGTATGCTTGAATTGTGGCAATAAAGTAATTCATATTTGTGCGTTCTTATCAATTTGAAATATTATATACGTTTGGATATTTATGAATTATGTTATTCATTATAAAGAACTACATGCGGTAGTTCTATGTAAGTATACGTTTGGAATATTTCGCAAATTATGTAATCCATGTTGAAGCTACATGTATGTAGTTGATTTAAATTCATGCAAGTTTGGGGTTTTGCTACTATGCCATCATGATGTATATTTTTGTGCATAAATCAATTTGTAAGTAATTAAAACAAGTTTGGTTATTATAATCCATATGAAATTATGTTGAGAATTTGGCATCATGTATTAAGCCATGCTTTTGTACTAGAAAACCTATTTGCAAACTTATGAATATGGCTAGGCTATGATTGATATTTGGCAACCACGATTAGGTCTATCTTGTTTACAAGAATTATATGATGACATATGTGGTACATGGCTAGGTTAGATTCAAAATCCCTTTTTGCAAGTTTACATGACTAAAGTAAGAATCATGATTTCATGTTAGAGATATTTATGCCATGCTTATGTTTGACATTATGCCATGCTTATGTTAGAAATATTTATGCCATGCTTATGTTTGACATTATGCCATGCTTATGTTAGAAAAATTTATGCCATGCTTATGTTTGACATTATGCATAAATAAAAGTATAGGTTCATGTTGTAGTTATGACTATGTGTCAATAATGATACCCAATTTAGACTCTTATCTCAACTACAAGTTCACATGCTTTGATTCATGTCACCTATGCTTTATGACCAAAGTATATGTCACTACTATGCAAGTACACCAGTTTCTATTTTATATTCCCAACGTCATATTGCAAGTTCATACGCTCACCTTCCCCTTTTTGTGTATGTAATCACGCCATAAGCCTCCCCTTTTCGCATGGCTAAATTGGGCTTTAAAAGGCTAAGCCCAATATATATAAACGGACATGTTAAACGGGGGAAAATAACGTTGGGTTAAAATTACTAATGAATGAAAATATAAAATAGAAGGGCCCAAATTCAAGTATGGGTTGGGCCCATGATTGGTGTAACCTTTACACCATTAACTTAATAATGGGCCGCAAATATTTGCATATAAGAAATAAAGAAGAATGACAAGATATGTAAATGTAGAAAATACGATGTGTTTAACCCGAGGTTGGATTGAGTTGTGATGTAAACCTGCCCGGAACCACCCGGCTGTCCAGTAGTCACAACAATACCTATCCAATGTGGGAGGTTAAACATGGAGCCCAATAAGTACCCGAGGTTAGACTGAGTTGTGGCGTAAGACTGCCCGGAACCAACCGGCAACAGGCAGCCACAACAATACATGTCTAATGTGAGAGGTCAGGGCCTTAATAAGACAATTAAGGCTGAGTCAGGATTGTTAGGATTAAGTGAACTAAAGACTTAATCAAAATGGAACATGCTAAACTAAACGGACTGGTGGGGGTTAGGTTAGGAAACACTTAACCAACTTAGCATGTAGGCTAGAGATAGAAAACCTAGTAATGGGGGACCCTTTTCAGCAGTAACCCTAGAAGGTGTATCAGGACACCCTGAAACTAGGCAGGGTGGGGCACGATTACTGGGCTGATTGTAAGAGGTCAAATCGACGACGGTGGTGTAGCAGTGTAGGTTCTAACGGGGTGCGGGCGTGCACACACTCCGGCGTAGAAAAATAAGGCACTGGGCACCAGTAGCATACCTGTGCACTCTAAGGTTGTGTCGGGCCGCCACCATGGGACTTGATACACCCCATGGTGGGACCAACATAGGTAACTACAACATCGGGGGCCGTAAGACACATGTAACTATGCGAGTAGGAGCCGATCATTATAAAATGGATCACTTCACCCTGATTATGGGGTGCCAGTTGGAAACTAGTTTATATGGGTTCAGAGATTAACATGGGGTACGATAGTATATTCGACCCTAGTCAACTTAACCAAGTTTATAGTGCATGCCCACTTCTTATTTATGCTTATCATACCCAGTTCTTTATTCATAGACAAAATAGTACTAGACTTACTCAGGCTTTATGTCTGACTCTACTTTTCTTTCGTCTTCTTTTCTTCCGTTCCCCCCCCCCACCAGGTCCTCAGGGAGGGAACACAGCAGCTTGACCAACCTCAACATCCAGCTTGAAGAAGAGAAATGTATTGCTTGGACTTTCCTGTTTTGAACTATGGCTTTGGACAAACTCTATGGGGCTTTTGCAGTTTATCTATGTTTTATTTATGCTTCTTTAAATAATGTAATCAAGACAGATTATGAAAGTGTTATGTTTTTGGAAAAGATGTAAGACAATTATGGTGATGTTATTGTAGCACGTATTTGCTTTATGAATTAAAAGTTTGTTGTTTTTCCGCTGTTTACAAATATGTGTTCTTATATCTGTCTTGTATATCTGTGACTTGTACTTATAAACCTCCACCAAAATTAGGGCATTCCCTTTGAGAGTGACCCTAACGGAGGTGGGGTGTTTCATCCATTGGAGTCATTTCCCATGCTTATGATTTTTGTCGATTTTTAAATGACCATTTTGCCCCTAGTTGGTACTGTTTTGGCCATAACTTTTGATTGGAAAGGAATTTTGACCTAAAACCACTTCCGGTTGATTCATTTGTTGGTTTACCTTTCCGTAGAGTGGTCATAATAGCCAAACGGACTTACCGTTTGGGAGATATGGCTGAAATAAGGTTTGGAAGGTGAAAAACTGCTTAACGAGGCCAAATCGGGTGATTAGTAAGTAGGCCCATAACCCATTTCGGGATTAGGGTTATGGGGAGGCTGAATGAGATAGAGGATCATTCCATTTCAGTTTTCTAGCCTCCACTTATCACCAAGGAACCCTAAAAATGGCCTCCAACCTCTAAATCACCTCCAAATCACCTTTTGGTCAAGGATTTAGCTTAGCAACCCATAATCAAGGAAGATCTACACCAAATCAACATTGGAGCTGCTGTTTAGCATTGGGATTCACCTCAAATCAGGGATTTATTTCTGATCTTAGTTTATTTGTGGCTAAGGTGAGTGATTTGCATAGTTTTACACTAATTATGGCTAGTTAAGGGTAATTAGTGTTAATTAGTGAATTTAAGCATGATAAAATTCTAGAAAAATGTTCATAAATTTCTAAATGATGTTTTAGACCTCTGATATGAATTTGGGTTAATTTGGTTAAGTTTTGCTAATCCTATCATTAGTTTCACCTAAACATACTTAAGGGGAAATATGGGATTTTGGGGTATGTTTGATCCATTTTAACCTATTATATTGATGTTTTAATGTTTGTGGTTGATTATGCATGTTGCTATGACTGTACGAAATGCTTTGTGATTGATTAGAATAGTTGGAATGGTCGAAAACGCCATCGAGGGGCGTAAACAGCTCGCGGGACAAGGTGCAGGGATTCAGATCGGATAGGGGATTGAGGGACGATCGGATCGCCCTATGGGATCGTGGGACATCACCAAGAGTCGAGTCATCCCCTCCGAACCGAACCATCTGCGCAAGGCCCACGAGCAACAACCGTGAACTGCTACCCGATCCGATCCACTCGTGCTTCGTATCACGATCCGACTAGAGGAAAGCAGCATCCACGATCTGATGCACAACGAGACGCCGATCCGAACCAGGGGGAGTCACGAGCTGGAGGAGCGCGATCCGATCCGTATGGGGTATTCCGATCCGAACCAAGGAGAGGAGTACGATCTGAAGCAAAGAGAAAGAGGACCGCGATGACGATCCGAACCGTGGCAAGCTGGAGACCCCGACCCGATCCGCCAGGGGTGATGGCGACCCGAACCGATCCAGTGAAGAAGGAGCTTATGATCCGACCCGACCCAGTATTGACCAATAACCCGAGATGCAAAGGTAGTCCAATATGGGAAGTTAGAGCTCAGGATCCAGTTGGGAACCAAGGAGTTCACTTCATGGTTGGATTTTGCTGCGGGATGTGTGCTAAGGAGTTTTCGACGTTCATAACTTCGATTCACCACTAAGAATGAGTGATGGCTACTTATCAGTGCAGTAGGGTCATTATGACCTGAGGGGGCAAGGTGATGCGTAGTAAGACTATGAGCCAGTGCAGTGGGGTCATCGCGACTCCATGGGGCAGAGTGGACATAGTAAGGATTGGAAAGGCTATGAGCCAGTGCAGTGGGGTTCTTGTGGCTCCATGGGGCAAAGTGGACATAGCGAAGGATTTGTGGCTACGTTATCAGTGCAGTGAAGCCATTTATGACTTCATGGGGCAGAGTGATCGTAGCAAGGTATGTTGGGGGATCGAAGTGGTGAATATCGTTTGCTTTATGCACTGAGTGAGAGATGTGAGGATGGATGCTATGTTTGATTGTTTGCCATCATTATGACATGCACACCTCCCCCACCTCTGTATCTTTACACCGTTTGATATGGTACCTTACAGTGTTGTACAGTATGTAGTGCTAACTCTTTGGTTGCAGGTCCAGGTTCAGGTATGTTTTAGTCTACCTGTTATTGTTCACTTTAGATGCTTATCGCTCATACTAGGCTTTATGTCTGACCCAGAGTTTTATGTCTCCTCTTATTACTTTGGGTGCTCACAAGAGCAGACTAGAGACAGGTTAGCTGGTGATGCGCGAGTAGCTGATTCGGAGGCGGGCAGGAGGCTTGCACGTATGATATATATATATATATATATATATACACACACACACACACATTCTCCCTGTGTCGTTGGTGGTCGCTGCTTGGGCATTAGTAGTGTACCTCATTTATCTTGTTTTGCTTTGAGACAGTTTGAAAAGTTGTAATAAGCTGTATTTTGGATTTCCGCTGCTATGATGTTTAGTTCTGATTGTCAGCTTATGCAATTTCTCACCTGTTTTATGTCAAGTATGTTGTTATTATATTTTATTCTATACGCTGTGAGACATTCTACAGGTTCTTTGCATGTTCATTTCCGTCTTCCTTTTCCTTCTGACGACCCGTTCCGTGCTAACTGGACATGTGTACAGCGCACTTTTGGAGTAAATGTCGGTTGGTGCGGGGTGGGCCGTCACACTTGGTATCAAAGCTCTAGGTTGCGTAGTTAACCTAGGGAAAGACACCAGGGAGAGATAGTACATATATGAGAGCGCGTATTTGTGATTACTTTGGTTTTCAAAAACTATATATGTATATATTATTAGTAGTATAAGAACGAAGTCGCACTGCACTAGCACCACTATGGGGTCGTTAATCGTTTCCCTTTTACAGATTAACGATGAGCCGAGACACGAGGGGTGCTGGTAGAGGGACCAACCAAGGGAATTCCGCTGACATGAGGGCAATGTTTACTAACCTCATGAGAGACATGCTTAGAGAAGTGCAAGGGGCAGTTCCCAATCCCGGAGTTGGTGTTGGCCCAGTAGTGCAGGCGCCTAGGGTCGATTTCGCCAAGTTGTGCAAAGATTACACTAATCTTGGTGGAAAGCCGTTCCATGGAACGGAGTCGGCCACGGATGTTCAGGACTGGATGGATAGCTGTGATCGTATCTTTGATGACTTGGGTCTTGAGGATGCGATGAAGAGAAGGCTAGCGTCTCGTCAGCTGCAAGGGCGAGCGATGAATTGGTGGAATGCCATTAGAACAGCTACTCTAGAGGATCAGGTTACTTGGGATCAGTTCAAGGCTCGCTTTAGCGAGAAGTTTATTCCAGCTGCCCAGAAGTCAGTGTTGTTTAAGAGGTTCTTGGAACTCAAGCAGAACGGAAGGGCAGTTTCTGATTATATTGCTGAGTTCGACACTTTGTCGAAGTATGGACTGTCTCTTATCGATACTCCTGAAAAGAAGAATGAGATGTTCATTACTGGTTTGGATGGTTACTTGGAGGAAAGGCTTATCAACCACATCGATGAGACTTTTGAATCGATTGTGGGGAAGGCTTTGAGATCAGAGAGTCTTTACCCCAAGTCAAAGACTGAGGCTGTATCTGCAGAAGGACCAAAGCCGCAAGCAGGCGGTGGAGGCAAGAATAATTCTCAGAATAAGAGGAAGCAGGACCAATCTAAAGGTAGCCAGAAAAAGAGCAAGAAGGATGTTGAGTGCTTCAGCTGTGGTAAGAAGGGCCATTATGCTAAAGAATGTCGGGCCAAGCCAGCAGAAAGGAAGTGCTAAAACTGTGGTCAAGTGGGACATCATAAGGATAAGTGTCTGCAACCTCTTAAGGAGAAGAAGATTGTGAAAGCATATGCTATTGATGCTGCTCCTTCTTCGTCGAATGCCCCAACTGCGGCGGAGAAAGGAAAGAATGTTGTTATTCAAGGTATGCTTTCTATTTATGATATACCAGTTCGAGTTTTGTTTGATACTGGGGCTTCCCGTTCCTTCATATCTAGTGACCTGGTAGATAGGTTGGAACTGGAACCTGAGATAGTCGATAGACCATTGGTTGTGACGAACCCGATTGGTGGTTCGACTAGTCTTAGTATGATTTGCAGGAATTTGGTCTTATCGAGTCATGGATGTATGTTTGTTTGTGATTGCTTTGTTTTGGGCTTTACTGGGTATGGCATTATATTGGGAGTCGATTGGCTTCAAAGATACGGGGTGGTGGTAGACTGTGAGGGCTTTTTGGTGACAGTGAGGGCGGATGATGGGTGGAGGGTAGTGTTTGGTAGTCTACCTAGTGATGGGGTTATGGCTAGTTTTGTAAATTCCCTCGACATCCCGCAGGATGAGTTGTCAGATGTGCCCGTGGTTGGCCAGTATCCGGATGTCTTCGAGGAGGTGACCGGGCTTCCACCACACCGAGAGATTGAGTTCCGTATTGATTTAGTGAAAGATGCCAGACCTATAGTGATGCCACTTTGTCATGGCACCAAGGAGCAGCGAGAGCTCGAGGTGCAAGTCAGCAATCTTTTGAAGAAGGGATTTATTAGAAGGAGTGTCTCCGAGTGGGGAGCACCAGTTGTGTTTGCCACTAAGGAAGATGGTTCCCTTCGTTTGTGTGTGGACTATCGCGAGTTGAATAAGGTAACGAGGAAGAATAAGTATCCTCTACCATGGATATATGATTTGTTTGATCAGCTGGAAGGAGCAAGAGTGTTCTCCCAGTTGGACCTCACGACAGGATTTCATCAGCTTCGAGTAGCAGATGAGAGTGTTCCGAAAACGGCATTTAGGACGCCGTCTGGATTTTATGAGTGGTTGGTCATGCCATTTGGGTTGACCAATGCACCAGCCTACTTTATGGATCTTATGAATCGAGTATTTAGAGATCAGTTGAATAAGTTTGTTCGTGTGTTCATGGATGATATCCTTGTTTACTCAAGGACAGAGGAGGAACACAAGGGACACTTGAGGATAGTGATGGAGGTGTTGAGGAAACACCAATTGAAAGCGAAATTCTCTAAGTGTCATTTTTGGAGAAGGGAAGTGATATTCTTGGGTCATATTGTTTCCGAGAGTGGTATTGCCGTGGACCCTACGATGGTGGCTACGGTACAGGATTGGCCTACGCCCAAGAATACAACAGATGTAAGAAGTTTCTTGGGATTAGCTGGATATTATCGTAAGTTTATCCAGGAATTCTCCAAGATAGTAGCACCGTTGACTCAATTGACTAAGAAGAATCAGTCCATCGTCTGGGACGGAGTGTGTGAGGATGCCTTCAAGAGTCTAAAAGAGAGGTTGACGCGTGCGCCAGTGTTAGTCATTCCTATGGGGAATGAAGAGATGACGGTATACACAGATGCTTATGGTATCGGACTAGGTGCAGTATTGATGCAAGGAGGTAGGGTTGTAGCTTATGCTAGTCGACAGCTAAAGCCGCATGAGAAGAAGTATCCTACCCATGATTTGGAATTAGCAGCGATTGTATTTGCACTGAAGATGTGGAGACACTATCTCTTGGGAGAAAGATTTGAGTTGTTTACCGATCATAAATTGTTAAAGTATCTCTTCTCCCAGAAGGATCTGAATCTCCGTCAGCAGAGATGATTAGAGTTCTTGGCTTCGTATGATTTTGATATCGCATATACACCTGGGAAAGGTAATGCGGTAGCCGATGCCTTGAGTAGGAGACATGCCAGTTTAAGGGCCATGTTTTTTGAATGGAAGCAACTGGAGTATATCGCGGGGTTTGATTTCAGACCAAGGTGCGAATTGGATCCAGTCATGCTAGCTAGTTTGACGATCAGACCCACTTTGATAGAGCGGATTGGTTCTATTCAGAGGGATGATCCTAACCTATTGGAAATCATCTCCAAGTAAGAGATGGGTATTGATGAGGAGATGACTGTGTATGGGCTTGATCGAGACGAATGGCTTAGAAAGAATGGAAGATTAGTTGTACCCAACGTGAATGGTTTGAGAGATGAAGTGCTTAGAGAATGTCATCACTCAAAACTGACTATACACCCCGGCGGTAATAAGATGTATCGAGACATGAAGCAGACTTACTACTGGGAAGGGATGAAAAGAGACCTTGGGAAGTTTATATCCAAATGCATGAATTGCCAGCTAGTTAAAACCGAGCAAAAGAAGCCTAGTGGGTTGTTGCAACCATTAGAAATTCCCGAATGGAAATGGGAGCAAGTCTCAATGGATTTCATCGATGGCTTACCAAGGACTAGATCGGGATATGATATCATTTGGGTAATTGTGGATCGATTGACTAAGAGTGCAAGATTTATACCAGTCAAATTGACCAGAACGGCAGCCAAGTTGGCAGAATTGTATATGAAGTGGGTAGTGAGATTTCATGGAGTACCCAAAAGCATTGTGAGTGACCGAGACCCGTTGTTCACTAGTGGGTTTTGGAAAAGCTTACAAGAGGCTCTAGGGTCAGGATTACATCAAAGTAATGCATATCATCCCCAGACCGACGGTCAGACGGAGAGGGTGAATCGTATATTGGAGGATCTCTTGAGAGCTTGTATATTGGATTTTGGTGGATCATGGGATGACCATTTGCATCTAGTAGAGTTTGCATATAATAATAGCTACCAATCCAGTATCGGTATGGCTCCATATGAAGCTTTGTACGGAAGACCGTGCAACTCACCATCATGTTGGATAGAGACTGGCGAGAAGTTTGTGCTTGGACCATATGTTGTGAGGGAAACTTCCGATAAGATTAAGATCATTCAACAAAGAATGAAAGCTGCCCAAGATAGGCAGAAGAGTTATGCTGATAAGAGGAGAAGAGACTTGAAATTCTCTGTTGGTGACTTGGTGTTTGTCAAGATCTCTCCGTTAAAGAGCGTGATACGATTTGGCAGGAGAGGCAAGTTGGCACCAAGATTTGTTGGCCCATTCCCTGTTCTTGAACTAGTCGGGAATTTGGCGTATAGAGTTGGCTTACCAGAGAAGATGGCGGGAGTTCACAATGTATTTCATGTTTCCCAATTAAGAAAGTTCGTTCACGACTCAAACATGACTATTTCACCTGATCAGTTAGAGGACTTCGAAGTAGAACCCGAGGCGGTTGGGAACCGCAAGCCGATTCGTATCGTGGGACATGATACGAAGCAACTTCGAAGGAAGGCGGTGAAGCTAGTCAAGGTTCAGTGGGGGCGAGAATGATTGTACTTGGGAGACAGAGGAGAGCATTAGGAAGGCATATCCAGAACACTTTGCCTGGTAAGATTTACTTTGCAATTTAGTTTTCCGCATGCTAGGGTAGACTTGTTTTGCTTGTTTTGCATGTTTGATTATTGTTTTATGATTGATAGGCATGCGGGACCTATTTGTGTTTTGATTAAGGAATTTCGGGGGCGAAATTTCTTAAGGGGGGGAGAGTGTAATGACCCGCATTCTACGCATCGGGGGATCGTAGAATATTTATTTCTTTCCCGTATGAAGTCGTATGGTCATGTAACTTTGGGAAACATCCATTGGAGTCAATTCCCATGCTTATGATTTTTGTCGATTTTTAAATGACCATTTTGCCCCTAGTTGGTGCTGTTTTGGCCATAACTTTTGATTGGAAAGAAATTTTGACCTCAAACCACTTCCATTTGATTCGTTTGATAGTTTACCTTTCCGTAGAGTGGTCATAATAGCCAAACGGACTTACCGTTTGGGAGATATGGCTGAAATAAGGTTTGGAAGGTGAAAAACTGCTTAACCGGGCCAAATCGGGTGATTAGTGAGTAGGCCCATAACTCATTTCGGGATTAGGGTTATGGGGAGGCTGAAATGAGATAGAGGATCATCCCATTTCAGTTTTCTAGCCTCCACTTATCACCAAGGAACCCTAAAAATGGCCTCCAACCTCTAAATCACCTCCAAATCACCTTTTGGTCAAGGATTTGGCTTAACAACCCCTAATCAAGGAAGATCTAAACCAAATCAACATTAGAGCTACTGTTTAGCATTGGGATTCACCTCAAATCAGATATTTATTTCAGATCTTAGTTTATTTGTGGCTAAGGTGAGTGATTTGCATAGTTTTATACTAATTATGGCTAGTTAAGGGTAATTAGTGTTAATTAGCGAATTTAAGCATGATAAAATTCTAGAAAAATGTTCATAAATTTCTAAATGATGTTTTAGACCTCTGATATGAATTTGGGTTAATTTGGTTAAGTTTTGCTAATCCTATCATTAGTTTCACCTAAACATGCTTAAGGGGAAATATGGGATTTTGGGGTATGTTTGATCCATTTTAACCTATTATATTGATGTTTGTGGTTGATTATGCATGTTGCTATGACTGTATGAAATGCTTTGTGATTGATTAGAATAGTTGGAATGGTCGAAAACGCCGTCGAGGGGCGTAAACAGCTCGCGGGACAAGGTGCAGGGATTCAGATCGGATAGGGGATTGAGGGACGATCGGATCGCCCTATGGGATCGTGGGACATCACCACGAGTCGAGTCATCCCCTCCGAATCGAACCATCTGCGCAAGGCCCACGAGCAACAACCGTGAACTGCTACCCGATCCGATCCACTCGTGCTTCGTATCATGATCCGACTAGAGGAAAGCAGCATCCACGATCTGATGCACAACGAGACGCCGATCCGAACCACGGGGAGCCACGAGCTGGAGGAGCGCAATCCAATCCGTATGGGGTATTCCGATCCGAACCGAGGAGAGGAGCATGATATGAAGTAAAGAGAAAGAGGACCGCGATGACGATCCGATCCGTGGCAAGCTGGAGACCCCGACCCGATCCGCCAGTGGTGATGGCGACCCGAACCGATCCAGTGAAGAAGGAGCTTCTGATCCGACCCGACCCAGTATTAACCGATAACCTGAGATGCAAAGGTAGTCCAATATGGGAAGTTAGAGCTCAGGATCCAGTTGGGAACCAAGGAGTTCACTTCATGGTTGGACTTTGCTGCGGAACGTGTGCTAAGGAGTTGTCGACGTTCATAACTTCGATTCACCACTAAGAATGAGTGATGGCTACTTATCATTGCAGTAGGGTCATTATGACCTGAGGGGCAAGGTGATGCGTAGTAAGACTATGAGCCAGTGCAGTGGGGTTATCGCGACTCCATGGGGCAGAGTGGACATAGTAAGGATTGGAAAGGCTATGAGCCAGTGCAGTGGGGTTCTTGTGGCTCCATGGGGCAAAGTGGACATAGCGAAGGATTTGTGGCTACGTTATCAGTGCAGTGAAGCCATTTATGACTTCATGGGGCAGATTGATCGTAGCAAGGTATGTTGGGGGATCGAAGTGGTGAATATCGTATGCTTTATGCACTGAGTGAGAGATGTGAGGATGGATGCTATGTTTGATTGTTTGCCATCATTATGACATGCACACCTCCCCCACCTCCGTATCTTTACACCGTTTTATATGGTACCTTAGAGTGTTGTACAGTATGTAGTGCTAACTCTTTGGTTGCAGGTCCAGGTTCAGGTATGGTTTAGTCTACCTGTTATTGTTCACTTTAGATGCTTATCGCTCATACCAGGCTTTATGTCTGACCCAGAGTTTTATGTCTCCTCTTATTACTCTGGGTGCTCACACGAGCAGACTAGAGACATGTTAGCTGGTGATGCGCGAGTAGCTGATTCGGAGGTGGGCAGGAGGCTTCCACGTATGATATATATATATATATATACATACACACACACACATTCTCCCTGTGTCGTTGGTGGTCGCTACTTGGGCATTAGTAGTGTACCTCATTTATCTTGTTTTGCTTTGAGACAGTTTGAAAAGTTGTAATAAGCTGTATTTTGGATTTCCGCTGCTATGATGTTTAGTTCTGATTGTCAGCTTATGCACTGTCTCACCTGTTTTATGTCAAGTATGTTGTTATTATATTTTATTCTATGCGCTGTGAGACATTCTATAGGTTCTTTGCATGTTCATTTCCTTCTTCCTTTTCCTTCTGATGACCCGTTCCGTGCTAACTGGACATGTGTACAGCGCACTTTTGGAGTAAATGTCGGTTGGTGCGGGGTGGGCCGTCACAACGAGTCGCTATCACAGGGCAACCGTTTGCTCGCCGAATCACGCTGGTCCATCCTAGTTTTAGGTTGCCATGTATTGCAACCAAGGCATACCCCTGGTTCATCTACGCAGACCTTAACCTCTGTGGGCCCAGGCGGATCATCTGCAGCCTCACAGAGGGATACCAAGAGTACCCTCACGTCCCCTCAAAGCCTCGGGCTTCGTAACCCAATCCGTTGGATCCTTCTTTTTAACCAGACGGACGTTCACTCCTCCTCATGTTATACTAAGAATTACTACTTAGTTTTGTCAACTAAGGTTTACCACTTAGTTTCCAGAATCGTTGTTTTCTTAACTAAGGTTTACTATTTAGTTCTCTTTCCCGTCAACTCGGATTGGTTAAGTGTCATTAGTCAATTCCAGCTAACTTAACCCCCTTCATTTTTCCTGTTAAATTGGTTAATTTTTATCAGTAATTCATGTTGACTTAACCCTACCACAAACCAAGTTATATTGGTTAAGTATTTCTTATTACTTAACCCTACCCATTCATCCTGTATTGGTTAAGTGTTTCCTTTTAACTTAACCTTGCCCGTCTGTTTTAACTAACATGTTATTAATGGTTAAGTAATATCTCTTCATGTTTTAGACTTAACCCTATTCCTTTATCTCAATCCGATGGTTAAGTGTTCAAGTTTACTTAACCCTACAGTCTAGCCCAGCTAACATATCAAATTGGCTAAGTGTATTAAATCTTACTTAACCCCAACCTCTAGTCCAGTTAACATGTTAATTTGGCTAAGTGTATTAACTTTACTTAACCCCACCTTCTAGTCTAGTTAATTTGGATAAGTGTTTTCTTAGTTACTTACCCCCTACAAATCTTGTCTTGTTATGATGTTAAGTTCGGTTAAGTGTCCCCATGGACTTAGCCCTCTCATCTTAGCTTAACCGTGTTAAGTTGGTTAAGTGTTCTTATGGACTTAACCCTCCCATTCTAGCTTAACTGTGTTAAGTGTCAATCTGAACCTAACCCCACCCATCAGTTTAGTTATCATGTTGAACTGGTTAAGTGTCTTAGTTAACTTAACCCTACCTTTCTTGTTCTAGCTTTAACTAAATAAATTAAATCCGCGACCACTCACATTAGACAGATATTGTTGCGAATACTGGATGTGCCGGTTGGTTCCGGGCAGGTTTACATCGCAACTCAGTCTAACCTCGGGTTAGGCATATTCGTGTTTTTCTAAGTTCAAGGGTTTTGACTAATTTTCAAATCAGGTTTTGAAAGTAACCATCCCGTCCGTCGGATCAGTTAGGGATAGCCAGGGAGAGCAGGAAACTTGTATTTTCCAAATTCAAGCCTAGACACTATCCTCTCTGTCACCATAGAACTTTTTGGTTTATTAGTAAAAGAGATGTCGTTAATAAACCTTTAATTTGTCCTAATTAACATTTCCTCATTTAGGACAAATTCTATAAGTAAATTAATCCTAATTTACTTATTTCCCAATTACTCTTTTAATGTAAACTGTCTACATTTATTCTTATGGCCCATTTCCCTTCGTAAATCATATTTATGCCTTTTGGTATGTAAACTATACCAAATTAAGTGTCACTTACAATGATTTTTCTAAACCTGATAGTTATTCCCAATTATGGCCAATTTCACATTTACGCCAATATACTTACCGTGCCAAATTAGCTAATCCAATTCCGATTCAACATTCTAATTCACGTCAAACTAGACTTATTACTCTAGTTCACTATTCATGTAAATGCTAGATTTACATGTTCATACTAGATTCAAATTACACATCTTATAATTCATGTCAAATTTATACATGTACCCAATTTATGCCAATTTCAAAGTTAAACTACGTTTTTAGTAAATTTCATATTTTGCCCAAACCGCATTCCCACCGTTCGTATAATCGTGATTCATTTTAGATTATAAATAAAGCTAGATTCGTAGAAAATAGGGAATGAACCACAGATGTTATGCAAAAGATAGACATAAAAAGGGTTGAATAACGACGTCGGTTCAAGAACATGGGTAGACCTAACTTAATAGGTAAATTCCCAAGGTCTAAAACCAAGAATAGACAGAATAAAGGCGTAGGTTCAAGAACATGGGTAGACCTAACTTAATAGTTAAATTCCCAAGGTCTAAAACCAAGAATAGACTGAATAAATAATCGGGTTTAGACCCAATTTCATAGTCATAAAACTTAAGCAACACTTTCCTAGTCATGAATCACAGGTGTTTAATCACAGATGTCCTTGTTATGTCATAGGCAATAGTTTATGTTTCCTAATCAAAGGCATAGGCTTAGTCAAGGAAATAATTCTCATAGTCACAGTCACAGTCATAGGCAATGTTCATAGTCATAGGCAATGTCCATAGTCATAGGAAATGTTCATAGTCATAGGCAATGTCCATAGTCATAGGCAATGTTCAAAGTCATAGGCAAAGCCTAATTGGTCATCGAATCATAACAATTCTTAATTAGGTCCAAAGATGTAGGCACAGATTCGAATAGAAAGATTTGGTATATTCTTCTATTCCTTTAATTTCATGTCACGAACAGAGCGTTCAAATCTAGAAATAACTGACTTACAGAGATTAGATTAGAATAGAAAGATGGCGTTGCTATGATTTGTAGAAAAACAGTCGTTGCAGTCGTTCGAATCTTCACTTAAATTCTAGCTTGAATCTCCTCTTTGAAAGTCTTTGAGCATCACCTCCTCGTCTTGATTTATTTTATATATATTATTCTATTTATATTTTAATTAAGAGGAGGATAAAAAGCCATGTTTACTAAGAATCTTTGTAGCATAAGGGTAGAGAAGAATTGTGAATAGGGAAGAAGACTAGGGCTGTTTATATAGTGTAGAAGTCAACGAATCTGGTCAGAATGGCGTCCGGATGCAGAGGAATGAACCAGGTGCAGAAAACTGGGAAAACGGGGGGTGGGGGGGGTCGACCCCCAGGTCGACTATGTAGTCGACCTGGGTGCCCCAGGTCGACTACCCAGTCAACCTGGGTAGCCCAGGTCGACTACCCAGTCGACCTGGGTGTCTTGGGCAGGAAAATTCCCGCCCTGGCCAATCCGGCCCGATTTTGAAATTTGAATTTCGCTGAATCTTTCGGAGACCATATCTTCCTCATACGGACTCCGATTTACGCAAACTCGGACTCGTTTTCATGCAGAATTCCAATATGAACGCAATGGCGCAGCCCGTTTCCCTTGATTTTGATTTTAACTTTTAATTCTGCCTTAATTTGTGAATCTTAGCATTACAGAATCACGGGGTGTTAAATTCTCCCCCACTTAAAAGGATTTCGTCCCCGAAATCTTCAAGTTAGGAAGAATGTGTCCTACCATACAATCACCCATCTACTCAACCATTCACTTACAGGCATCCATTGTCCTTAAAAGATTTCTAATGCTTTCATGTTCATATGCATAGTGTGTGTATATGTCTTTATCTACTGTAAAATCAGGCGGTCTACTGATTCAGTCGACCTCCTTAATGCGAGTTATGTCAGTGCCATGCGTCCAATCATGTATGCAAGCATCCCTAGTTACGTAAATACTACATGCGTGCACGACCATTCATCCATATGCAATACCCATATGATAACATATCAAGTTCAATTTACAAACAAATACATATCTGTAAATGCAATGTAAAAGCGTCTGAACTGATCTAGAGCCTAATACGTATACATATGCATTCACAAGCAACCATTAGCAACCACTTGCAACCATCAACCATAACATGTTTCAAATACATGTTTACATCCATTGGCTTCTACCTAAGGATCGAAGATACGACCTAGGTGATATACTTTGGAAAGAGAGAAACAATTATGCGTAAAGCTCCTAAAACAAACAAATCAAGGATGCACCCTCAAGGAAAAGGGTATGATGCTAGTATCTAGCCTTCTTGAGCTTTACTCCACTGTATCTTAACTAATTTAACTTCACGATTGTGAAGTTCTTGACCTCCATTTCCAAAATAAACAGATGTCAATCACGGTACCAAGTGTATGTACTATGATGGTTTGAGCTCTCTCCTCTTAGCTTATCCATCACGCCATAACTATGAGGGTCGAAAGGTCACTATGCACTTTTTAGAGTGCCTTCCACAACTATTCATCCCTCACGCAAACCATCCTAGTCGAACTTGACATTCCTCAAGTACAAGCCCCAAAGGCCTGAACCAGTATCAGACAAGCACCCAAGGAATACCTCCTTCGAATTTGGACGATCTACGTGAGATGATATAAGCAAACTCGATAGCTATTCTCAAATCCGTACTAACCAAAAATAAACTGGTCGAACCACCAATTGGATTTGAGACTCTAGTGGGATCTTTCTACCATACAAGTACTATGGTGCAAAGACTCAACTATGGAAGTGGATATGAACAAATGCGAAGCGCTAAAACCAAAGGAAAGAGTACGAACAGCAAAACTAGACTCTTCCAACCGGACTACCTTTCTCTTAGGTACGCTTGGTGGCGAAAGCATGTACTTGTCCTTCTGAAAATCTCGTCCTCGTTCTTGCCCTTGTCCTTAAGTATATGCCCTATCATACCCTAGTAAAGATACTTCCTCTTGTCTTAGGTTTTATAATTTCTTCCTCCTTCGTGTGCTAAGTCTACATCCATGAATTCCTCATCCTAGGGTTATGCTACTTAGCCAAACTCCTCATCCCATTCCGTGTGTAGTCATGTTGACAAATCTCTCGAAAACTGCTTCCATCGTCCGGAAAACCTTATAAGCTTTGAAAGAAAACTGCCCGTAGATGAAACAACTATGGCTATGGATGGAAGCTGGGCACTACTTTGCCCTTCGATGAGGTTACCTCCCAAAAAGCCAGGAGCCCCAGAGACTCAAGAAAGAAGGAGACAAAAATTTAAACAGAGGAAGAGAAAATAGTGTGTATGGCTTTGGGGAATATGTCTTTAAAACAAATCTTTTCTCTTGAAAATGCTTCTTTAAAAACCGTTTTGAGAATAATTTTTCAAATCCTTTATCTGATCTGGTAACCTTCAGCTCTGATACCACGTGTAACACCCCACGTCCGTTATTGTCACTCACAAAGGGAATGCACTAAGTTCTGTGGAGCATTTAGGGTAAAAGATGCAGATAAATTACAAGACAGACAGAAATTAAACAGCGGAAAACAAAACTTTGCTTTATTGATAAAATAGTTTGTACAATGGTTTCTTTACAATATCAGAGTATCATCTGTCTTACAAAATAAAGAAGCATAAAAACAACATTTATATTCCCCGATTTTAGCAAGAGCCAGCCATAGCATTTGAAAAGAGAATCCAAGCAAACTTCGACAAATCTTCAAGCTGGGAAAGAGTGACGGTCCAACTCAACATGAACTACACTATTCCCTCCTTTACTACCTAGGGGGGGAACGGAAGAAAAGAAGACGAAAGAAAAACAGAGTCAGACATAAAGCCTGAGTAAGTTCAGTAACTTCTAGCATGTGAACATGGAAAACAAAACGACATGAATTAACCGAATACAAGATAACACCATGATGATAGGGTCAACAAGATTAGATAAGATCTACACAAGATATGTTAAGATAAGACAAACTGGATGTTCTCTAATACTTTCGCCGCTTCGCCATTTCCTTGTTATACGGATTTCTATTATCTCTGCACCAGCTAACTAATGTCCCAACTAGTAATTCTAACGTGATCCCAATCCCTGTATTTTCCATCGCCTTCAGGCATCCATTTATTTATTTGTTACCTAGATTTAATCTAGGGTTTTCTACCAAGTGCCTTCTAGATTCAACTAGAGTTTATGCTGTCTGCTGAACGCTTCTCGGATTCAGGATTTATGCCACCTAGTTCAACTAGGAATTATGCTACCTTTCGAACGATGCCCCCAAGTCTAGGACACATTAACTAGAGTGGTATATGTTCCTATACTTCCCCACGCATGTATCGCGAATCGTTATCGCTTGTCTAGATGCACATGTCCTGTAATGTACGGTTTGATTCCTGTGACAGGGCAAATCAAGGAAAACAGAACTCGGTCAGGAGCTTTCAGATATCTGCCGATGCAGATGCTAAGGTCTGTTTTTATTCCAGTGGCTATGGTCCCACTTGACCCCTCCCTCAACTAATGAAAGGCACACCTTGTAAAATGAGAACTATACGCCGGCCCCCGGTGCCCCACTATCCTATGGCCATCCTCACCCATAACTAGATAGCAAGTATATGGTCTTTTGAAGTTCTCCGCCTTTCCACTTTACGTATCTCGATTGACTCAAGATGGATAATAGACAACGAGTCGCTATCACAGGGCAACCGTTTGCTTGCTGAATCACGCCGGTCCATCCTAGTCTTTAGGTTGCCATGTATTGCAACCAAGGCATACCCCTGGTTCTTCTATGCAGACCTTAACCTCTGTGGGCCCAGGCGGATCATCTGCAGCCTCACAGAGGGATACCAAGAGTACCCTCACGTCCCCTCGAAGCCTCGGGCTTCGTAACCCAATCCGTTGGAGCCTTCTTTTTAAACCAGACGGACGTTCGCTCCTCCTCGTGTTATACTAAGAATTACTACTTAGTTTTGTAAACTAAGGTTTACCACTTAGTTTCCAGAATCGTTGTTTTCTTAACTAAGGTTTACTACTTAGTTCTCTTTCCCGTCAACTCGGATTGGTTAAGTGTCATTAGTCAATTCCAGCTAACTTAACCCCCTTCATTTTTCCTGTTAAACTGGTTAAGTGTTATCAGTAATTCATGTTGACTTAACCATACCACAAACCAAGTTATATTGGTTAAGTATTTCTTATTACTTAACCCTACCCATTCATCCTGTATTGGTTAAGTGTTTCCTTTTAACTTAACCTTGCCCGTCTGTTTTAACTAACATGTTATTAATGGTTAAGTATTATCTCTTCATGTTTTAGACTTAACCCTATTCCTTTATCTCAATCCGATGGTTAAGTGTTCAAGTTTACTTAACCCTACAGTCTAGCCCAGCTAACATATCAAATTGGCTAAGCGTATTAAATCTTACTTAACCCCAACCTCTAGTCCAGTTAACATGTTAATTTGGCTAAGTGTATTAACTTTACTTAACCCCACCTTCTAGTCTAGTTAACATGTTAATTTGGATAAGTGTTTTATTAGTTACTTACCGCCTACAAATCTTGTCTTGTTATGATGTTAAGTTCGGTTAAGTGTCCCCATGGACTTAGCCCTTCCATCCTAGCTTAACCGTGTTAAGTTGGTTAAGTGTTCTTATGGACTTAACCCTCCCATTCTGGCTTAACTGTGTTAAGTGTCAATCTGAACCTAACCCCACCCATCTGTTTAGTTATCATGTTGAACCGGTTAAGTGTCTTAGTTAACTTAACCCTACCTTTCTTGTTCTAGCTTTAACTAAATAAATTAAAGCCGCGACCACTCACATTATACAGATATTGTTGCGAATACTGGATGTGCCGGTTGGTTCCGGGCAGGTTTACGTCGCAACTCAATCTAACCTCGGGATAGGCATATTCGTGTTTTTCTAAGTTCAAGGGTTTTGACTAATTTTTCAAATCAGGTTTTGAAAGTAACCATCCCGTCCATCGGATCAGTTAGGGATAGCCAGGGAGAGCAGGAAACTTGTATTTTCCAAACTCAAGCCTAGACACTATCCTCTCTGTCACCCTAGAACTTTTTGGTTTATTATTAAAAGAGATGTCGTTAATAAACCTTTAATTTGTCTAAATTAACATTTCCTCATTTACGACAAATTCTATAAGTAAATTAATCCTAATTTACTTATTTCCCAATTACTCTTTTAATGTAAACTGTCTACATTTATTCTTCTGGCCCATTTCCCTTCGTAAATCATATTTATGCCTTTTGGTATGTAAACTATACCAAATTAAGTGTCACTTACAATGATTTTTCTAAACCTGATAGTTATTCCCAATTATGGCCAATTTCACATTTACGCCAATATACTTACCGTGCCAAATTAGCTAATCCAATTCCGATTCAACATTCTAATTCACGTCAAACTAGACTTATTACTCTAGTTCACTATTCATGTAAATGCTAGATTTACATGTCCATACTAGATTCAAATTACACATCTTATAATTCATGTCAAATTTATACATGTTCCCAATTTATGCCAATTTCAAAGTTAAACTACGTTTTTAGTAAATTTCATATTTTGCCCAAACCGCATTCCCATCGTTCGTATAATCGTGATTCATTTTAGATTATAAATAAAGCTAGATTCGTAGAAAATAGGGAATGAACCACAGATGCTATGCAAAAGATAGACATAAAAAGGGTTGAATAACGACGTCGGTTCAAGAACATGGGTAGACCTAACTTAATAGGTAAATTCCCAAGGTCTAAAACCAAGAATAGACAGAATAAAGGCGTAGGTTCAAGAACATGGGTAGACCTAACTTAATAGGTAAATTCCCAAGGTCTAAAACCAAGAATAGACAGAATAAATAATCGGGTTTAGACCCAATTTCATAGTCATAAAACTTAAGCAACACTTTCATAGTCATGAATCACAGGTGTTTAATCACAGATGTCCTTGTTATGTCATAGGCAATAGTTTATGTTTCCTAATCAAAGGCATAGGCTTAGTCAAGGAAATAATTCTCATAGTCACAGTCATAGGCAATGTTCATAGTCATAAGCAATGTCCATAGTCATAGGAAATGTTCATAGTCATAGGCAATGTCCATAGTCCTAGGCAATGTTCAAAGTCATAGGCAAATCCTAATTGGTCAACGAATCATAACAATTCTTAATTAGGTCCAAAGATGTAGGCACAGATTCGAATAGAAAGATTTGGCATATTCTTTTATTCCTTTAATTTCATGTCACGAACAGAGAAAGCGTTCAAATATTGAAATAACTGACTTACAGAGATTAGATTAGAATAGAAAGACGGCGTTGCTATGATTCGTAGAAAAACAGTCATTGAAGTCGTTCGAATCTTCACTTAAATTCTAGCTTGAATCTCCTATTTGAAAGTCTTTGAGCAGCACCTCCTCGTCTTGATTTATTTTATATATATTATTCTATTTATATTTTAATTAAGAGGAGGAGAAGAAGCCATGTTTACTAAGAATCTTTGCAGCATAAGGGTAGAGAAGAATTGTGAATAGGGAAGGAAACTAGGGATGTTTATATAGTGTAGAAGTCAACGAATCTGGTCAGAATGGCGTCCAGTGCAGAGGAATGAACCAGGTGCAGAAAACTGGGAAAACGGGGGGGGGGGGGGGGTCGACCCCTAGGTCGACTATGTAGTCGACCTGGGTGCCCCAGTCGACTACCCAGTCGACCTGGGTAGCCCAGGTCGACTACCCAGTTGACCTGGGTGTCTTGTGCGGGAAAATTCCCGCCTTGGCCAATCCGGTCCGATTTTGAAATTTGAATTTCGCTGAATCTTCCGGAGGCCATATCTTCCTCATATGGACTCCGATTTACGCAAACTTGGACTCGTTTTCATGCAGAATTCCGAGACGAACGCAATGGCGTATCCCGTTTCCCTTGTTTTTGAATTTAACTTTTAATTCATCCTTGATTTGTGAATCTTAGCATTATAGAATCATGAGGTGTTACAGGGTTCGGTTCGGAGAGGCAAGTAGAAGTGGTTCGGATCGGGGCCTCCGATCCGGTCCGACCTGTGTTAAACTTGAGCTCTTGTCCATTCTGCTCTGTTCCATCCCGGTCTGATAGTGGCCCTCCAATCCGATCCGATGCTTTTTAGGAAGAAGTGTTCTTCAACGCTTGACATCTCGACTTTGTGTAGCCTAGTTCACAAAGTAGGCTAACATTTTGCCCCTCAAAGGATGCTTCTGTTGGATACGGAGCATGCTTTGATGTCATTTACCTGGTGCCTTTCTGAAATTGAATCGTTGAAAAGTCGTTTCTATTGACATATAAAGACACGTTGCTTCAGAAAGTTGCATCTCTTGATGTCTATATATACTTTGCATAGTATGTAAATCCCTTTCTTTATTTTCAAACAGCTTGGAGAACTCTTGTTAAAATCCGATTATCCTTCCAGGTGATTTTCTTTTTGGTTTTTCTTTGTTTTTATCTCCTCTTCGAATTTTAACTCAATTTTGATGCCAAGCGGATGCACGAAATTACGTTCGGTTCGGGCTCCGACCCAAACATCCTTTCTTTCTTTTTCACTTTGTACTAAGTCAATGGGCTGGAATGTATGGGCTGGCTTGGACCTCGATCCGAACGGAACTTAGGGCCAGGAATACGAAAGGGCATTTCGAGCTTATATAAGTCCATCGCCTCATTTTTATCTTTTCTTCTTCTTTTCATTTCCGTCATTTCTTCAGACATCGCCCAACCGAGAGAACGAAACCCTAGACGCCAAAAACCCCAAAATTCTCGCTCTAATCCTTGAATCTAGCATATAGGTAGTCTTATAACTTTAAATCATCTCGCTATAATCGTTTTCAGTTTATATTTGTGGTAAAATCGAATGATTTGGCCATGATTGTTGCTTGGCTTCGGCGCCATGGCTTTCTCCTCACACGCTGTCGTCGTCAGTGGGTCCGCCATCACCTCTATGCGTTGGGAGGTGGAAGATGGTATTTGCTCGGTCCCAGTTGGAGTTTTGGAGATGGGATTGGGTTCAGTTGTGGTTGAGGAGGCAGAAAAAGACGAAGGACATGTGGGATCGGTTCGGGTGAGGAAGCATGGAAGATGGAGGAAAAAGAAAGATGGTGAGGTTCATAAGGCCGGATCGGGTCGGGGCAAAAGTTGAAGAGGGAGACGGAGATTATTGGACCGGGTCGGATAGTGCTCTCGCAATCGGATCGGATCGAAAAGTGAAATAAAAGAGGAGAGGGGCATGGTCACTTAATTCGATCCGGACCGTTCGGGGAGTCTACTTCCGAACCGATCCGACTTTGATCTCTAGGCTTCAATGTTTGTCTGAGTCCAAGGCAAGGTTGTACATGCCCCCGATCCGATCCCAATGAATGCATCCGAACCGAACCGAAGAGCAGTCCAACTTAATGCATAAGAATTTGTTTAACTGGCCCAATCAACTCTTGGCATAATCTTCAACTTAATGGATAGTTAGGAAAGTGCCTTGCGAACATACATGAACATCAAAAACTGCCCTGAACATTATTGTTTTCCAAGATTTTGCATTGCACTTTCGAGCGTTGACTTTACATTTTCTGCATACTGTTCACACTTTAGTTCATACACATGCACGGGGGGATACGGGCTAATTTACTCTAACTTGTGCTATTGCTTCTTCAATAGTTTAGTGACTATGACAGCCAGACGTTCATCTAGATTAGCAGAAAAGAAAGAGATCCCAGAGACATCCAACAAAATCACTCTTGAAGACATATCTTCTTCCTCAGATCCAGAATGGGATGATGAGGGCTCAGACTACGAGGTAGAAACTCATGAAAGCGATAATGTGTCTTCTGAGGGTGGAGTTTCCCTGGGCTGTGAAGAGGAAGGAGGGATTGGAGATAATCGAGCTCCTGATGAATTTGAGTCTGCCATCATACTGGAATCACCTCAAGATTCTGTTGAATCGACGATCGACAATGACAGACTTATTCGAATACGCCTAAAGTACGGGATACCCAAAGGGGATACCTTGGTGCCATCAAAAACTGATTGTCCTCACAACCCTCCAGAGGAATTTATGGCAATCACTCGATTGATGTGCATGGTTGGGGCTATCCCTCCATTTTCTCCTTTCGTCGTCGATTTTCTAAGACAAATGCGGATTGCCCCCATGCAGCTGCACCCCAACTCCTATGCTTACCTGTATACCCTATATGTAGTGTACCGCGAGATCTTAGGCATAGAGCTCCCTTTTGATGACGTTCATTTCTTTTATAACTTCAAGCACCGGACTCGAGAAACTCCTTCTTTCTGTTACTTCGAGTCTGTCCCAAAGAGGAAAATAATTCCAGCACCGTTCAGCAGTAAAGCGGGTGATTCCAGGCTGGAATGGTTTTATGTAAGACAACAGCTAGGGTGTGCTAGGAGATGGACAAGATCAAGTAAAGCACTGGTTTTCTAAATCTCGACTTTGTATGTCCACGCCACCACATTAATCCGTTTTCTTTTGTTTGCAGTTGATAACCCAAAACAAATATCGGATCAAGCGTTCTTTGGTCAGATGCACCGGCTTCTTAATGGTGATCAAAAGTTTTTAACTATTGATGAAGTCCTTAAGGATGAATATCTTCATCTTCATGAGTTGTTGTCCATTACCCGTAGCATTGGTCACGGGACGAGTCCATATGTATATATTCCCCCAGTGGACGTAATCCCATAAACGGGCGAAAGCTCGAAAGCTCCTACAATGCCACTTCAGGCTTCAGGCTTCACCTTCTCCATCTTCGACTCAAGATGATGAATTGGCTAACATGGCCAAAAAGCACTGTGAGGGGTATATCGTTCCCGAGGATGCCATCTCTCCGGAGAGGTCAACGTCTTCCAAAGAGCCGCCAATTGATGCTTCTCAGGAAGACGCCCCTAGTACCAATGATCCAACATTTCAGGGTTTGGGGGATCTCCCCTTACCTGAAACTATTTACACTTCAGAGGATTTTGGGACAAATCCTTTAGTTTTCACTTCTTCCAAAGAGACCACTCCTGCTAAGGCCAAAGAGCCCGCTCGTACTAGTCTGACTTCGGACTCGGGTTTGTCAGGGGGAAAACACCACTTAGGACGCACTTAACACAATAGTACCACATTTCACAGCACTTTTCTTTTATGAAAACACTGATTCTGAATTTCATTTTCCTTGTTGTGCAGGTACAATGTCCCGCTCCCATTACGATATCAGGAAACTTCGTCGCAGCATGTCTAGACCCCCTTCTGATCCTGAGCATGATCGTCGCGAAAGCCGCGGTAGGGAGGATAGAAGGCCCTATGATTCTTACCAGTCGCAGTCTTCGCGCTCTCGCTCTCCCGTTCGGTCAGACTCAGAGCGATATAAGGGCTACTAAGGTCGTCGAGAAGATGACAGGCCGCAATCAAAGGACCTAATTCTTTCTCAAGAAAAGCACAGTAGGGAAAGGAGCCTGCTGAGAGATACCGATTCGCGAAGCAAGCACAAGGTTCCTGCTAAACTGCCTAGAAGGAATGAGGAGGCTATTGAGCCTTCCACACATAAGGATACCGAGCTGACATTCCCTGCACCTCCCCCATTGGATGCTGGAACTGCAGTTAAGCGGGCGTATCTGGAGGAGCAATTTCCCGAACACTACTTCGAAAGCTTGACTTTTTTACCTGCTTTTGAGCCTATTTCCTCGAGGTGGGCAGATGAGGCCAAAGCAAAAATTGATGTGGTCGAGAAACAATATTCAGAGAAGTTCAAGTATTCGCGTAATCTTTCCAGAATCATCCGAACTCTAATCACGAATACGGACTCGATGCAGAAGACCGTAGAAGCCGATGCAAAGGCCCTGAAAAATTTAGGAAAAGACCTCGAGGATACACAGGCCCAACTTGTTGTCGCTCAATGGGATGCTGCTAGCTTCAAGCAACAATTTGAGGACCTACAAAATCGCTACCATGACTTGCTTGAGTCCCATACCCAAGAGCGTTCAGAATTGAAAAAGCAAGCAGAAGATGCCAAGTCAGATGCTGCCAAAATGCAACTTGCTTATGCTGACCTTGAGCGAGAGAAGGCCGAGTTAGCGAAGAATAACGCCGAATTGGAGAAGAAAAACGCTGACTTGGCTTCCAAGTTGGTGGAGGAAGAAAACAGGGCTGCCCTAGCAGAGGGTAACGTCGAAAGTGTTATCAATTCCACTGAAGAGACCCGCAAGCAGCTTTCAGAGGCTGAGGAAGAGGTGCATGGTTTCGGCGAATTAATGATTGAATTCTTTGCGCATATAATTCGCCGCCGGAACATCTCTTGGATTGAAGATTATCCATCTACCTTGGTCCAAGTATGGAGTCAAATCGTTGAATGGGAGAAAGAGGAGCTCAAGGTTGATTCCATTGACGAGGACAAGCTTATGGAGAAATATCTAAGAGATGATGAACCAGAACGCCTAGCCGAGGGCCGCCGCCTTATTGCTGCTATTATGGAGGAAGAGAAGCGGAGAGCTAAACAAAAGAACATTCCTGGGGTTGGTTCTTCTTCTACTGCCTCTTAAACTTCTGAAGTAGAGGGATATGATCCCAAAAACCCGGGGATCCCTTGGGCATCTCTTTTATCCCCCATACCCGAAACGGCGTCGGAGAAAGCGGTCACTCTAGCTGAGAAGTCATCGGAAGGTATCTCTACATTTTCACCTCAATTCGTCAAAGCTATCTCTACCTTTCATCACATAATCGGGAAATCGATGAAGAACCCATTGTTTTCTCCTGAGTTGATAACTGTTGCTTCTCACTCTATAGGTGTTGAACCGTCCGAAAAGACAGATGTGTCCCAGGGAACCACCGCTGGAGCAGAACCTACAGAGAAGGCGAAAGGGGGGAAGGACAAGGCTGCCACCATTGATTCGGGAGAAGGAACTGAACCATCTAAGGCTGATACTCCTCATGATGACGAAATGATAGATGCCTTAAAAGATGATGGCGGCAACGGGGGACACGAGGAAGACCCTGAGGTAGCTATGGTTGGGGAGTTGAGAAGTGCCAATGATATCACTTTGGCTGCATTGAAAGCCGAACAAGACAAACGCATGCAGCTTAAAGTTGAAGATCTAGACCCCGAAAGCCTTAATCCTCTCGCAGTGGTGGATGCTGGATCAAGGTTAGTAGTTAAGCTTTCGACTAGATCTATTACAGAAGAACTTGTTAAAAAGTCTTCTCTTGATTCCAGCGTTCCGACTCCTGCGAAAAAGTTAGCCGATTCCAGCACTTCGGTCTTGGGGAAGAAAAATCCAAGGCGCATCTTAACTAATGCTGAAAGAGAGGCAAAGGATGCTCAAAAAGCTGCTAAGAAGTCCAAGTCCACTTCGAAGTCTAAGTGATAAAGTGCTTCGCTTTATCTTAGTATTTAATTGGCCCACAATCGTTGCAGCGAGTGTGGCCTTCGCATCTTCTTTTTGCCTGTTTTCCTGTACAAATTCATACATTTGTGAATAAAAATAATTCATTTCCTGCAATGCCTATTAGCTGTCATTTCATTACTTATGTAAAAATTCAAATGTATGTCCTACTCAAGTTGTGTAATGGAATCATAGCGGGGGGGGGGGGGAATATGTGTGTACATATATGCCCCCAGTCAGTCTTGGAAAACTATTCAAGATTAAATTAAAAAGTCCGAATGTCCCCGATTGTCTGACGGGGGTCACATTCCTTTTGTCATTGATGCCTTTTCTTTTCCGGCATCTTTTATACTCTCCTGTCTTATATTCAGGTTAGAGTTCTTGCCAAGGCGGTCTCTTATCTGGGTGCACCTTCACGCCTCGGAGGACGTCGTCTTCCCGTCCTTTATATTCTCTCTCAATTCTTGAGAGTTAGAGTTAAGAATGTCATCTTCCCATTCTTTTATGTATTATTGTACAAACAGTCGTCGTGTTTGTTCCTGCATATAAGCCATCTCCAACTTTCCAGATTTCAATTTAACATCTCGTATTCCACAGTCACAACAGAATAATAGTTGAAGATATAAATAATATAGGAAAGTAAATGGCACAAAATATTTTTATAGTGGTTCGGATAAGTCGTAGCCTACATCCACTTTATAATTTCTTGTTCGCATCAACAGACTTTTCTAAGGCAAGTCGTGCCTTTTTACAGAGTTTATAAGAAAAACAAAAGAAGATACAATATCCCTAATTCAAATATCGCATCAAGTGTTGGGAATTCTAAGCCCTAGGCACTTCTTCGCCATCTACGGTCGTTAACTTGAAGGCTCATGTCTCAAGTTTTCGTTGGATGACGAATGGCCCTTCCCACTTTGGCCTAAGGTGAGGAAGGGATGGAAAAACTCGCTTTAGTACCAAATCTCCCGGTTCAAAGGTTCTAAAACGAACTTTTTTGTCATAGTAGCGTGCCATCTGACGTCGATGTCTTGATGCACGCAAGTCTGCCTTGTCCCTTTTCTTTTCGATTTCATCAAGGGACTCAAGGAGGAGTGCCCGATTCGTCATCGGGTCATAATATGTCACCCTATGAGAGGGACCTTCAAGCTCTACCGAGATTACCTCCTCTGAACCAAATGAAAGAGAGAAAGGAGTATGACCGGTAGCTGTCTTAAACGTTGTCCGATATGCCCATAAGGCCAAAGGCAATTCATCCACCCATTTTGCTTTTGCACGTTCCAATCGCTTCTTGAGGATGGACTTTATGACTTTATTTATTGCTTCTACTTGCCCATTTGACTGTGGATGGGCGACTACAGTGTACCGCTTGTCGATCTTGCATTTCTGGCAGAAATTCCTGAATTCAGCACCGTCGAACTGGGTTCCATTATCAAATATAATGGTCCTTGGAATCCCAAATCGGCATATGATATTTCTAACCACAAAACTTATCACCTTTCTCGCTGTGATTTTGGTTATGGGCTCAGCTTCAACCCACTTCATAAAATAGTCCACGACGACTATTGCATACTTTTCTCCTCCTTTGGCAAATGGTAGAACTCCGATTATGTCAATTCCCCACATGGAAAACGGCACGGACTCGCCATCGACTTGAGTTGGGTTGGTGGTGCTCTGGCAATCTTGGAGAACCTCTGGCATCTGTCGCAGCGTCGCAAGTAATCAGCTGCATCTTTATTAATTGTGGGCCAGAAATACCCATACCGCAACACCTTTTTGGCTAAGGTTTGACCTCCTGTATGATCTCCGCACTCACCTTCGTGTACTTCTCTTAGCACACGCTTGATGTCGTCGTGCGCTATACATCGTAATAGGGGCATAGAAAATCCTTGTCGATAAAGGACATCATCTTGAAGGATGTATCTGTTAGCTTTGTGAACTATGGCCCGCCTTTCACTCTTCTTTGGCGGGAGTATTCCATTTCTAAGGAAATTCTTGATTGGGGTCATCCACGACTCCCTCTCAGGTTCTTCTTCAAGAGCTAAATCAATTTCCATTAACTCAAAGCTTGGCGACTCCAACGTCTCAATTGGAACCTTTTCGGTTTCCTCCGGATTATCGGAACTAGCCAGCTTCGCTAGCCAGTCTGTCTTCTGGTTTTCAGCTCTCGGGATATATGTTATGTTATACTGTTCCAGGTTGTTCAACAGTTCCTTCACCTTTCCAAGATACGTAATAAGTCGAGGTCCCCGGGCCACAAACTCCTCTCGCACTTGGCAGACAACTATTTTGGAATCGCAGAATATATCTAATGCCTTTATTCCGAATTCCTTAGCAAGCTTCAGCCCGGCAATCAGGGCTTCATATTCAGAGTCATTGTTGGTCGCGGAAAAATCCAATCGCAGAGAGTAATATTGTAACACCCCGAATTTCGGTTAATGCTAAAATTTCACTAATTACAGAATAAATAATCTCAGACGTGAGAATTGGGGGAAATGGGCTGCGTCATTGCGTTCATCTCGGAAAAATACGCGAAATAGAGTCCGAGATTTCGAGAATCGGAGTCCGTATGGCCCGGTTATGGCCCAAAGAAGTTTTCAGAAAATTCAAAGATAAAAACAGAATTTAATATTTAAATAATCAGATTTTGAATTGGGGCCAGTGGGGGCCAGGCGGGAAAAATTCCCGCCCTAGCCATGTCGACAGCGCTGTCGACAGGGCTGTCGACAGGGGTGTCGACTGCCCTGTCGACTTGCCTGTCGACAGGGGTGCGACGCCCAGTAAAACTGGGTGCACCAGTTTGGGTCCTTGTGCTGGCCTAGTGGGCTGGTTCTAGAGATTTCCTAAATCTAAGGGTCCTAATCTAACCTAGGGTTAATCTAAGGGCCTAAAACACTCACCTAATCCTATAAATAAGACCCCAACTCTATCCTAATTCATTCATAATTAGGTCTTGTAACTAAACTATGGCAAAATGGAATTTGAGCATGGCCTCCACAAATCAATGAAGGGTTGCAAGCTAATCAACATCTCCTTCAATTAAAGCCACTAATTCCACTTCATAAGTTTGCTAATCTTGGTTTTGGTGAGTTCCTATAGCTTTGATAATCAATTGTTAAATTGATTATGGTAGGATGTGATAAGACATGGTTATGTTTGTGGATAAGTGAGTTTATGCAAGTTGTATGATATGTGAATTGCAAGTTTTATGCCATATGCAAGTTTATTTCCATGTTTTATGATGTAAAATATTATGTTGAACATTTATGCATATGTAACATGTTATGCAAACTATATGTGAGAACATATGCAAGTATATGTAACATGAAATGCAAGTTATGCATGTGATTTTATGCATGCTAAGTATTTGGTGTTATGCATGCTAAGTATTTGATTTTGTGCATGCTAAGTATTTGATTGTATGCATGTTAAGTATTGGGTTTTATGCATGCTAAGTGTTTGGGTTTATGCAAGTTAAGTGGTATGTTTATGCATAATAAGAAATTGGTTCTATGCATGCTAAGTAGGTGGTTTTATACATGCTAAGTGTTTGGTATTATGCATAAATCATGACATGCAAGTTTACCCTCTTAAATGTGATGCATACATATGTGAGATAACATCTTTATATGCTATGCATGTTTACCCTCTTTTAAGATGCAAGTCATATATGCAAGCTCAACATGTTAAGCAAGTTATGTGTATGCTTATATGCAAGATCAACATGTTATGCAAGTATGTGTATGATGTTATGTAAGTTATGTGCATGTTGTTGTGCAAGTTCATATGCAAGTTAGGTGTATGAGATTATGCAAGTTATATGCATGATGTTATGTAAGCTATGTGTATGTTGATATGCAAGTTATGTTTATGATATCATGCAAGTTATGTGTATGATGTTATGCAAGTTAACATGTAACATGTTGTGCAAGTTCACACCTTTAAGACACATGCAAGTTCATCTTTGTATAACCTATGAACACTTATGCAAGTTGCCTTTAGATATGACATATGTATGTTCATGCAAGTTGGGTTATTTAGCAATGCTAGTTGGGTTAATATTATGATGTAAGTAGACACCTTTTAACCCATGTTAATGCTATTGTGTGCTAAGTGAAACCCATGTTAAGTGTGAGAGAATCTTCTCTTGGAAATATGTCGTGTTAAGCATAAGTGCGTGGGGAAACGATGGGGTTAATAGACATGTAAATGAATGGTGTGAAATGGTTATGATTAAGCATACCATAAAATGATTAAGCATAAGTGGGAATTTACCTATTGAGTTAGGTCTACCCCATGGGAATTTACCTATTGAGTTAGGTCTACCCATGTTATGAAAACTTGATATTAATTAGGGATAATTAATATGGGGGTGATTAATTAGGTGTAATTAATCAACTAAGACACGAGGTTGGACCCTTTTGTAGCGGAAGTCTACCCGGAACCGACCGGCCATCCAGCGGCTACAAACGATTGGCCCAATGTGAGAGGTCTTAGTCATAAAGTAAATACATGATTAAAGTAGAGACACGAGGTTAGACCCTTTTGATGACAGAAGTCTGCCCGGAACCAACCGGCATATCCAGCAGTCATAAAAGACGGTCTAATGTGAGAGGTCTCTATGAGGTCATGATCTTAATTAATGAATTAAGAAACACTTAACCATATTAGCATGTAGTGGGACATGAGGGGTTAAGTGGGTGCCTTGGGTGGCACGAGGAGACTAGTGGGTTGCCTCGGGTGGCAATGAAAAATACGATTATAATACTTAACCAAAGTGAAACATGTAATTAAACATGATTAAAGGGTTAAGTAAGTGCCATGGGTGGCATGTAAAAATACGATTAGAGTACTTAACCAAAGTGGAACATGTAAATTAAAACATGGGTGAAGGGTTAAGTAAGTGCTGTGGGTGGCATGCAGAAATCTAGTGGGTGCCTTAAGTGGCAATTTAAATATAATAACAAGCTTAAGTAGTAGCTTGTGGGGGCCTTAAATGGCAATTAAAATATGATTGAAAGACTTAACCAAAAATTTGTAACATGTAGGTGGACATGGTTAACGGGTTAAGTGGGATTCACTAGATAAAATGACAAGCTTAAGTAGTAGCTTGTGGGGGCCCATTTCAACCAATATTCCAAACGTATCTTTGTGGGCTCGACCCAGGTCGAGTGACGGGACACGCATATTGGGCTTGACTATAAGAGGCCAAACCGGGTTAGCGGTGGCAACGCGGGACCAACGGGTTTCATATGCGTGTGTGGACCCGGGCTGGTTGGTAAGTCGTTGTTGCATCGTGTAGATATAAAGCCGTGCACTGTTGATATTATCTGGTAGCCACTTTAGGGGAATGATACACCCCAATCGTGGGACCAGCACGGGTATCTACGGTAGGGAGCCGATCGCTTGGGAGTAGTGGGTACACCTAGTAAAGATAGGGGCAGACGGCACCTAGGTAGGGGTACACGAAACTACTGGGTAAAATTTCTAAGTACACTTAGTGGGATCAACCTTTAAGTAGGAATTACCCTTGGGTGGGTAGAACTGGTGTGGTGCAGTGTAGGAATTACTCTTGGGTGGGTAGATCTGGGGTGGTGCAATCTAGTAATTATCCTTGGGTGGATAAATGCGTCTTTCCGGTCGTCTTAATATATCCTGTGTTTAGTTGGCTACTTAGTGTAGTCATTATCCCCAGAGGTACCGTACCTTGTTTATGTCATACCCTAATTACTTTAATGGTTGTATTGTTAGGGTTATAGGACTCACTCACACTTATGTCTGACCCCGTTGTTTTTATCTTTTTCCCAACCCTCAGGTCCTACGGTGGATCCTAGCAGTAGTAGAGCTTGATCAGATTGCTGTTCCAGTCCTTAGGAGCTTGGGTAGATGTAAAGCTCCAGTTATCCAATTATCTTTTCTGGCTATTGTATGAGAGAGTGGGATTATGTACTTCTTTATTTTGATGGATATTGTACTTGACTTTTATCGTGGTTTTATGATGTAACCAGACATGTTTATTTCCGCTGTTACGAGATGATGTTTTAAAATTTCAAGTACTATTTATATCTGTCTTGTTGTAATTTTTCTGTTCTATATTCACTAAAATACTCCACCGATGCTATGGCATTCCCTCAGTGAGTGACCATAGCGGGCGTGGGGTGTTACAAATATAGCGATCGTCCTTCGGGAGTAACTAAGACGACTCCAGCTCCGGACCTTCTATCGTTCTTTGCTCCGTCGGTGTATAGCTTCCATGGACCTAATTTCAACTCTTCCTCTGATTTGACCACCTTGCCATTGATCATCTCTTCCTCCGGGATTGTGAACTCCGCTATAAAGTAAGCCAGAGCTTGCCCCCTGATCGATCTCCATGGCTGAAAATTTAAATCAAACTGACTTAATTCAATATTCCACTTGATCAACCGCCCCGATGCTTCGGGTCTTTGCAACACCTGTCTCAGAGGTTGATCAGTGTATATGGTTATTGGATGGGCTTGAAAATAATGGCGAAGTTTTCGGGAGGTGATCAGAAGGCTGTAAGCAAGCTTCTCCATCCTTGGGTAGTTTCGCTCTACAGCTACCAATTTCTTACTTACGTAGTATACCGGCCTTTGCACTTTGTCTTATTCTCGGACCAAGGCGGTGCTAACGGCGTGGGCCGATACTGCTAGGTAAACAAACAACTCTTCATGATCTACTGGTTTCGACAAAATCTGTGGTCTCTATAGTAAATCCAACAGATTTCGAAAGGCCTCAACACAGTCTGGAGTCCATTCGAAATTTTTCTTTTCCCTTTTTATCAAGTCAAAAAATGGGACGCATCTGTTTGTTGCTTTGGAGATGAATCTACTCAACGCAGCCACCTTCCCTGCAAGACTTTGTACATCCTTGATTCTTCGCATTTCCTCGATGTTCCTTATCGCCGCTATCTGATTGGGATTAATTTCAATTCCTCGAGAGCTCACGATGAAACCTAGAAATTTTCCAGATGCCACCCCAAACGAGCACTTCAAAGGATTTAGCTTCATTCGATACTTTCGTAGGATAGCGAACATTTCTGCCAAGTCTTGCGTATGGCTAGAAGACTGTCTCGATTTGACTAGCATATCATCCACATAAACTTCCATAGTTTTCCCTATTTGGTTATAAAACATCCTGTTCACCAAGCATTGGTAGGTAGCTCCAGCATTTTTCAATCCAAACGGCATGACCACATAACAATACAACCCCAAATTTGTGATGAAGCTCGTGTGCTCTTGATCGGGCACATGCATAGGAATCTGGTTGTATCCGGAATATGCGTCTATGAAAGAAAGAAGTTCATGACCCGCCGTCGAATCCACAAGCTGGTCTATTCTGGGGAGTGGGAAGCTATCTTTCGGACAGGCTTTGTTCAAGTCTGAAAAATCAATACATGTTCGCCACTTTCCGTTTGACTTCTTCACCAAAACAGGATTCGATATCCAGTCGGGATATGTCGAATCTCTAATAAATCCGTTCTCTTTCAGCTTCTCCACTTCTTCTTTCAGAGCTACCTACCTCTCTGGGCCCACCACACGTCTCTTTTGCTTTACAGGCGGGTGTTTTGGGTTTATACTCAGCGAATGACTCATGATGGATGGTGATATCCCACACATGTCTGCATGGGTCCAGGAAAACACATCCAGGTTTGCCTTCAGAAAATCAGCCAGTTCTTTGCTCGATGCAGATCCAATTGGGATCCAATCTTCAAAACTTTTGCCGGATCAGCTTCATCAATGGGTATATCCACTGTCGTTTCGTTAGGAGTTGCTTTTCTATCCTCAGGTTCCTTATCTTCTCTAGGATCTAGGTCTTCAAGCATTCCCTTGGGCAACTCCTTCGGGGCTGATCCCTATAATTGCTATGTGGAACCCTCCTTTGGAGGGGGTGAAGTACTTTTGGAATCGATGTTAAGTCCTTTCATCAACATCTTCAATTCAGCAATATAACAAGCTCGCCTGGAGACTTGATCTCCCCTCATTACTCCTTTTTCGGCTTCAGTTGGGAAATTTAACAATAAGCACCAAGGTGCGATACAAGCCCTGAACTCTGCAAGGGCGGGCCTTCCCAAAAATGTGTTGTAAGGAGAATCAATATCTAGCACTACAAACTGAAGCATTCGCAGTCTTCGACGATCCCCCTATCCCAATGTTACGGGCAATTCAATATACCCCATTGGAGCTGTCGATGCCCCATTGAAGCCTCGGATCCAACCTTCACAGGGCTTTAAATCTCCAGACTCAAGTTTCATATGATCAAATGACTTCTTAAACAAAATGTTGATAGAGCTTCCATTGTCTACTAGTACCTTGTGGACCAGTGCTGGCCCAATGGTAGTAGTAATAACCAATGGATCCTCGGCATCGCACTCGTCCACATTTATGTGCTTAACTGCATTAACATATTGGTCCATTGCTCTGAAACTATGGATAGCCGGATGAAGTACACCTACTATGGTGTTAATGACAATCCCTTTGCCTTTTTGCTGTGCTGTAGGCTTGGGAGCAGGCTGACTCTGATTTGGGGCCTGTCCTCCTTGCCCCCTGTCCCTTGGGGTAGCCTTATACTCATCCAACTTACCTTCACGCAAAAACTTCTCAACCACATCTCTCAAGTGTCGACATTCGTTCGTTGAATGTCCGTGGGTTCCGTGAAATAAACAAAACTTTCCAGTAGCAATTTTTTTTTCTGTCGAATCTCGCGGCGGTGGTTTCTTGTATTGCAAAACATTGTACGTATCCAAATAAATAATCTCCAAAGTGTCATTCAATGGTGAATAATTTTCAAAGGTCTGGAACCGGGGTCTTTTGTCAGGATTACTTCCTCGGTTCCTGCTTCTCCTATTACCATTCGCATTATGGTTGCTGTTGCCCCCGTTTCCATTCTTATTTCCAATGTTCACTTCGACTTTACCAGAACTTTCTCCAGACTGCTTTACAGCAACATTACTTTGAACAACTTCTTTTGAGGCTGCTTCGAACTTCCTCTTTCTGTTTGCCCTTGCTTCCTCCCGTCTCAACTGAATATTGGCCTTCTCATAAAACAACTCCCTTGTGGGCGGTGGCTTCCCAGAAATATAATCTCCAAACTCTGAATCAGGATCAACTCCCTCCATTAATGCCATCAAGATTGTAGGCTCATGAGGGTCGCTAACTTCTGTTACAGCTAAATTGAAATGGTCTAGATACGACTTCAAGGATTCACCTGGTGCTTTCTTAATTCTCGATAATTCGATAACAGTCTTAGACTTTCGGGCGTGAAGTCAGAATTGAGTCATAAAACATTCACTCAGTTCTTTGAAATTTGATATCGATCGAGGAGGAAGTCAGGTAAACCATAGTAACGCTACGTCTTCTAAGTAGAACGGGAAAGCCTTACACTTTACAGCGTCAGGGGCAGCAACAACATTCATAAGCCATGCGTATCGCATCAAATGTTGTCCCGGGTCAGTTCTCCCGTTATATCTGTCCATCTGCGGCAGATTAAAACGTCGGGGGAACTGAAAGTTAAGAATGTCCTCAGTAAAAGGAGTATGGCTTCGTTCAATACCATAATCTTCATTGGTGTAATTTCGACTCTCAGACATGATTTGGCGCACCATAGCCCATACACCAGCGTTGGTTAAAGGTCGTTCAGGCTCCCTGGCTCCGATGTTTGGGTTTCCTCTAGGTTCCCGATCAGGGGACATTCTCCTTCTCCTAGCGGCTTCTGCTCTGCTTTTCTCCCTACGTTCCCGGTCGATCTCACGGGCAACATCTTCGTGGGATCCCAAAGATCTGAAAGTCATTTCTTCCAAATTCTGAGGTCATTCGAGCAGCCTCCTTTCACGAGGCCTTTCTTCCTCGGAAGAAGAAGATTGATCCATTACAGTATGATGATTTGGGGAAGGAGTCCTCTGCCTGCGAAGCTCACCAATTTCCCTACTCATGATTCTCATATTCTCTTGCATCATAAGGTTAGTGCGCTCATGAACTCTCATAGCCTCCCTAGTGCTCTCAAGCATGTCAAGAAGGCGCGAAAAATATCCTTGAGTGACAGGTGCGGACGGATTGATCTGGTCATTGGTCCTGGTGGCTGGAGTTGGAGCATATGGAGGGGCTCGGGCAGAGGTTCCAGCATCACCTAGAGTCGGGTCGGATCGGAGCAAGGAGATTTGGCCGGATCGGATCGGGTTGGGAGAGTGCACATCTTCAACATATTCAATCCAGTTCGGATCAGAGTTCTCCCTATGCGACCGGTTCGGATTTCCTGTTCCTGTCTGATCCTCTCCCGAACTCTACCCACGAGACCTTGTCACAACCGGATTTTGCTGATCTTCACCAACTTCGTTCCCTCGACTAGTTTGAACTTCCTTGCCTTTTCCTTTAGCCATAATTCTTCAACAATCAACCAACAAGTACTTACAAGTGTCGAAAAGTGGGGATTAATTTCTTCGAACTCAACGGTCCAAAAGGTAGAATGATAATCCAGACAAAACAGAGAACTCAAAAGGTTCTCAGTGAAAGCACCAAAAATGTTAGACCAAAAAGTGGTTCTAACACCCAAATTGACTAAAATTTCAATGGAATGAGATCAAAAACAGAAAAGAGACACAGAATTTATAGTGGTTCGGCTTTGATGAGCCTACGTCCACTTTATAACACTTTGTTTGATGATATAGATGAAAATAAAACAAGATATTCGCTCAATCTCGCTCACTTTTCATATACATTCACTCAATTATCTCAAAATACACTGTATATGATGATTTGGATTGTTTGGGAATGCTGGAATTCGGTTCTCTAAGATACTTAAATTCTCAAAGTGCCAAACGATCCCTCCAAATGACCTTTGGGGGTCTATTTATAGGTGGAAATTCACCCAGAATCCGGTTCGGATCAGAGCTACGTGGCTCGTATCCCATCATTCTCGGGCTCAGATGGATTTCAGTGTTGACAGCGCACCAGGTTAGTGGTCATCATGGGTAGAAAGTGGCTGTAACCGCTTCGAAATTTCTAGGAGATCGTGGGGTGAAGCAACATGGTACTCTGGGTTCGGTTCGGAGATGCAAGTAGAAGGGGTTCGGATCGGGGCCTCCGATCCGGTCCGACCTGTGTTGAACTTGAGCACTTGTCCGTTCTGCTCTGTTCCGTCCCGGTCTGATAGTGGCCGTCCGATCCGATCCGATGCTTCTTAGGAAGAAGTGTTCTTCAACGCTTGACATCTCGACTTTGTGTAGCCTAGTTCACAAAGTAGGCTAACAGTCACTAACCGTAAATTAACAAGAGAATAATTCCCAAAATATTAACCCCGAAGGCCGAAACCAACATCAGATCAATACCCAGGAAACCGTTCTGCTTAGCTAACCTACAGTTAGTTTCTAAATTTCACATTCTTAGGGAAAGGTTCCCATTAATTTTATCAAAGATAAATTCTTTTAAATTTATTCTTTAATCTTCCTTTGAATATCACTTCAAACTAGTCGGGATTAGCGAACCACACCGAAGTAATTATTTATTTTATTTCCCAATCAAAACCTATTTATCCCATGAAGTAAAATTGGTCATACTTCATATCTAACACCACGGTGTTATCGGTAAATTCAATTACCATTTCACGCTCAAATCTAATTAAAGATTTAACTACCGTCTGGAGTAAAACTGGTGATACTCCATTCTCGATCTTTTCAATCTAATTAAAGATTCATTAAAACTCCACTTAGTTTTAATCTTTGACTGATTTAAAGGATCAATGTCATTTAAAACACGGTTCACGATAAACCCAAAATCACATTCCATTTCAATCAGTCCCTAACCGTAAATTAGCAAGTTAGCAATTCCCTAAGTATTAACCCCGAAGGCCGAAACCAACATCAGATCAATACCCCAGAAACCATTCAACTTCACTAATCTCCAGATAGTTTCTGATTTTCTTAACTCCTTTGGGTCTAAGAACAGTATTATTGAAGATACCGTTCACGACAACCCAAAATCACATTCCATCAATTTTCCGGTTAAAGAAGAAGTGTTATTTAAAACACTGTTCACGATAAACCCAAAAATCAATTCAATTCAATTCCAATTAAATATAATTTAATTTGTACACTTCATTAAATCTAAATAAAAAGATTTAATCTTTTAGTCAACTGGGCTTAAGAACAGTGTTAATGAAGACACCATTCACGACAAACCCAAATCACATTTGATATTAAATACAAGGCTCTGAACAGAAAGTATATCGGCTTATATTCAATATCAAATTCTACGACCAACAAATATCGTATTGGAAATAACGATATACAAATATATCTTTCAAATTTCCATAACAACATCTGTATAATCACGAAATCCAACATCGGAATATTACAAAGACAATTTCGATTCAAATCCATTCCAATTCAATTATTGGAAATTCTGGTTACTTTTAAAACCCTTTTCAAATTCAATTTATTTGTTTAAAAATAAATAGAATTATAATTCTAGTTCAAAACAAGTTCATTTCGATAAAAATCTATTGTTATCTTTTCAAATATGGAGTTTTTCATCCCGATTCTTCCCAAATCATTTCTTATGATTGTACACAAATTATTACTATTTTTGATAATTTTATCAAGGCCCGTAAAGTCGATTTCCATCAAGGGCCATCGAACTGCACTTACAACGACCTTTTCCAAATTTGATTTGGACATAATTCCAAATCCAACAATTTGATTTCAAATTTCTAATATTTGTTAGAAAGCTCTTTTCGATACGAACCCAACGGTTCCTGTTTTAGGATAATTCGACGGTCGGATCTCCCTCAATATCCATTCAAAGTCAATGGTCAAAATTCGCGAAATGCTGCGGCGCGGCGCGTTCTATTGAGGCCATTATATATAATATATATATATATATATCATATATTATATATATTTCGTCGATTTCCTTTTTATAAATATAAATAAATATTTATATTCTAACGTCGAGCTATATAAATATATACGTTCGAATTCTATTCAAGATAAATTTTTCGTCGTTATTATTTAAAATAATTCATTTCAAATATTAAACATTCGCGAGAATTGCCAAAATAAAATTTTTAAATTGGCTCAGAATTTCCGGGTTGTTACAGTCAGTCGAGATACGTAAAGCGGAAAGGCGGAGAACTCCAAAAGACCATATACTTGCTATCTGGTTATGGGTGCGAATGGCCATAGGTTAGTGGGGGCATAGGGGGCCTACATATAGTTCTCATTTTTTTCAAGGGTGGCCTTTCATTAGTTGAGGGAGGGGTCAAATGGGACCATAGCCACTGGAAAAAAAGACCTTAGCATCTGCATCGGCAGATAACTTAAAGCTCCCGACCGAATCCCGTGTTTCTTGATTTGCCCTGCCATGGGACTCAAGCCGCACATATAGAGGACATGTGCAACTAGACATTTATAACGATTCACGACACGTATGTGGGGAAAGTCTAGGAACATATATCGCTCTGGGTAGTGCGTCCTAGACTAAGGGGCATCGTTCGATAGGTAGCATAATCCCTAGTTGGACCTAGGTCGCGTAAACCCTGAATCCGAGAAGCATTCAATAGGTAGCATAAACGCTGGTTGAATCTAGGAAGCGCTCGATAGTATACCCTAGATTAGATCTAGAAGATACACAGAATATAGCAAGATCGAGAGTGGCAGTCCAAACGGTTCGAAAATGGTGGCACTACACTAAAATAGTATATATTTACATGATGAAGCCCGTACGACATACGGCAAGGGACTATATATATACATCGAAAGGATTAGATGGCTTGGGGGTATCTACATACACGTTGTATTAGGTTAACCTACTAGTGGGACATGAGTACAGCCTAGAGAGCTAATGTCGCGAATAACCTAATAGGCAAGAAAATATAACTGAACGGTATATGTAGGATTATACAGAAGTTTATTATAAGTCCAGTCACACAGAACCTATGTTTTGACCCCATCCTCATTACATACTTCCAGGTTAGGTTCAGGACAGAGATGGTATAGCTTTGGATACTGGTTTAGCAGTATTGTTAATAAGGTAAAGCTATGTTTTGACTATATTATATTTTAATCCTTCTGCTATGAGATGCTTACGAGTTCTGACATGTTTCTTTATCTCTGTCTTTTTCTTCATGATACCAGAGCACCCAACTCGGGTCTCGATGGATTGGATTTTGAAAAGAAAAAAAAATCGGTCTGTCGCAATCCGGGTTGTTACAAGATGGGCCGGATGTTTTTTGTTAAAAGACCGGTTTTTAATAAATTAAAGTTAAAATGAATTTAAACAATGTATTAATTTATAAAATGAATATCTTGCTCATACATTATCGGAATTCAACGAAACAGGATCCAATGGGATCGTATGGATGGTGGCTACAAAATGGAACTGACTGGGAGTGAATTGGAGCTCGTTACAATTTATAGCGAAATAAATTGTCTTTCTGAATACAATGACAATTATCGTTATTTAACGATAACCGTCCAATGTGAGTAAATCTCACTAACTCTGTACAGTTTATATTTTTATAAAATAAAATCTAGTATTGATAAATGATAATTGATTTCTGTGTGTTGATTATTTGGTTAAATTGCTGATGTAATGTTCGAAATTATAGATAACGATATATATAAATCGTTAATCAAAGATTGATTCTGGTTATCATAATATTTCATATACAAATGAAATTGATGTTAATTATATTGTTTAACATCTGTGAATGCAAGGAGATAGGTTGGAGGGATCCAACTGGATTCCTCAATATTATATTACGTTTTGTTTTCATATATTGTGATATATGATGTGATATATAATCTGTGATTGATTATGATGACACTAGTCATGTTATTTGGTATTTTAAATACCATATGAATACTGGAATGCAAAAAAGGAAAATTTCAAAGTGAATATTGAAAATGAAATATTTATATATAAAATTAATAGAATTATATAAAAGGGATTTATATAAAATAAATAGAATTATATAAAAGGAATTATAAATTGGATTATATGTGTTAAAAGAGTAAAATGAGATTTTATATGAATAATTCTCTAATTAGAAGTATAAATAGAATTTGGGTTTGAGATATTGTTTTTAAATACGATATCAAACTGTTTTGATTATATAATGAAATATTATTCATATTCTATGTGAAAAATTAGATTAAAGTAAATATTTTGCAAATAAAATATTATAAAGGAATTTGGGTTTTGAAGCTGGGATTTAAAAAGGAGTTAAAGGAATTTGAAACTGACTGGAAATTAGTTGAGTTGAATGGCTTTCTGGGTATCGATCTGATGTTGGTTTCGGCCTTCGGGGTTTATACTTGGGAAGTTGTTCTCTTACTAGTTTACAGTTAGAGACTGATAAAGGTAGGAAGATATTGATACGTGAATCAAAAATGGAAACGTTTTCCAATGTTAATAACCTATATTTTCTAATTTTAGAAAGTAAGGAATTTATGAATATATGGAAACGAAAAAAGGGAAATTGGGAAATGAAATGATGATTGATCGGTAAGATTTCCATTTGGAAATACGGCCGTTGTTTGTACACATGATTTCCGTTGATAGTTAAAAATCACCGACTATCAAAGATTTTGACCATTTCCGTTGTCAATACGGAGAGATTTGGATCAAATTCATTATCTAAAAACCACTCCGTATGGCGTTGGCATTGCGATCAAATATGATAAAGATAATTGAAGACGGAGTTATGCAAGGGCTGTCCTGTTTACAGAATACTGCCTTCAGTCTATCCTGTCCCAGGACGACTTGAAAGGAAGAATGTCTAACGGAGTATATTTAATAGACCGCGTACGTTGATCTCTTTAAACGTATTTACGTTTGGTGGCGAAGGAATTCATTTCTCTTAGCTGTTTACCCGTGATATGTTTAGGGAAGTAAATTTGTGATTTAGCGGGTATGACAATGTGACAATCAAATCGAATGAAGATGTGGTTTGAAAAGGATACGTTATAGCCTCTAGCCTCACAACCGGAAATGGTATAAAATCAAGTAGGTCGCATGGCTAAGTGGTTAGCTGCCAATTAGGGTGTATTTTCACCTGATCTAGAGAAATTCCATTTACTTCTATAATCAATTTCGATGCTGTCCCTTTCGGGAAACGGTTGCTGATCCCAACCGTTGGAGATAATACATTTGGTACACTCAAGCGAAATGAGTGACCAGTCATGTTTAGCCTGGGTTGCAAGATGTTCTTGTTGAACCCGGTGTATTCCTCTCTAAAGATACACTGTCGGAAGGTGGTCCCATACCATGCCATTTGGAATCTATTACCCAATAAGAGCCTATGGTTTTGATTGTATATTATATATGTAGAACGTGAGATGAAAGCGTTCTGCTAAATGGTTATTAGTTTTGGTTGATAGACACTATTGTAATATCAGAAGAGATTTGATATAAAGAATTATTTGGTTTATCGTAAGGTAAAAACTGTCCGTGTTTATGCGTTGATCGGTCTTACGATATCCTTTCTTTTAAAGGAATTTTAAAAGTTAAACAAATGGTTGGAGTTTACTCACACCAGTCACATGACTGACTCGGAGTTTATTTTGTTTTGTTTTCCCTAAACTCTTGGGTGCCCAATTTTGTACGGGCAGTCAAGTAGTCGGAATTTTCAGATATACTGAGAGCTTGGAGCAGGAGGCTTCAGGATTATATAGCTATTCTTATTTCCGCTATGTTGTAAGTATTGTACTCTGATAATGTTACTGTATACTAGTTTTATTTCAAAGTTATGTATCTATTATATATTGTTCGTTCTGCTGTGAGTTTCGTGTTACTTTGATGATGATGTATGTTCACCTTCTTCTTCTATTCTAAGTTTCTATCTTATCTATTGTCACCCTCTAATTTCTTTCATGGACTATCTGATGTTTCCGATGCTTGGATAGTCGACATTGAGTTTATGTCGAAAACCAAGGTCGCGAATTCACCGGGTCGTTACAATTAGAGTTGAATATCACTTTCAGCTATGAAATGTATATTCAAGAATGAGATTTTCATGTAAGGTTATAATAGGAATTTCTGAAGTTAACAAGAAATAGTTATGATTTTAGACAAGTAAAATTAATATTTGAATTAAAATAATTAAAGATTATTTAAAAGGGATTAGCAAATCCAACGTAAATAAATCCATTCGTTTTATTTTATATTTGATAGTTAAATCACCGGCTATCAAATCTGGACCTTTTACGTTGTTGTTTCGGAGAGTCCGAGATTTAATTCCACTTCGATTCGATTTATTTTGTAACAACCCGAATTTTTAGTCGATTAATTTTGAATATTTAATATTTATTTTAAATATTTATTTGATAATATAAATGAATTTTTATATTAAGTTATCGATTTCGATTTAATGTCGAATATATTAAATTACAGTAATACGAAAAATAATTCGGTTCGAGATTTAAACTGAGTCAAAACAATTCATATGATTTATATGAATTTTATTTGAATTAAAAATGGTAATAATAACAATTTATTATCTAGAAAAATGATTAGTTCTTAATTTAAATTATATTATATTAATTTAATATGGTATATACGCTTAAATTATTTCAGAATATATACTGTTGAATTCAGAATAGCATTATTCCATTTAAATGTTGGTCTACACACTAAAATAGCAGTTCGTGATTTAAATTAAAGGTCCCCGAGGTACTTGATTATGGATAGGTTCGAAATCAAATCAGAATCCGTTTTAAAAGAATAAAAATCTCTTTAATCAAATCACATTAAAGTCATTGTACTATATACTGATCTAATTCCTTAACCCCTAAGTGTTCTTCTTTATAAACCGTGATACACTCCCCCTTTTCCTCTTTTAACTCGTTCTCCAGGAAATGAATAAAACCAGAAAGAAGGAAAAATCTGTTCTGTTCTCTCCTCTCGTTATTTTGCAAAAACCAACAAGGCTTCTAAAGCTTAAAATCAAAATCGCGTTGCCATACTCAAAATCAAAAAAAAAAAAAAAAAAAAAACGAACCCTAAAATGAAAGAACAGTAAAACCGCAAGTCGAAATCTAATCCAATCGACTCGTCGTTGAAATGGAGAGCGCGCCTAAAAGGGTGGATGAGATGAGAAGTTTCGGGTTCACCCTATTTGGCTTCAGCGTCGATTTAGGCTCGAAATTTGGGGAAGATCAATATCGTCAGGGGTCAAGGAACTCGTGGTAATCTGAAGGGGAGTAGCGCGATGCCTAGAGAGGGTTCAAGTGATAGCGAGTTTGGGGGAGAAACTGGTTACTGTGATTTCAGAAAGATCTGTGTTTGAACTAAAAGGATGCGGCAGTGGAAATTTGGGGTATGTACTGCAGTATTTTTATGTGGGAAGTTCACGTTTTAGGGGAGAAAGACAGTAGACCACGACGGTTTGGGGCTGATCGAGCTATGCAGTATGATGACCATCGCGTTGAAGGAGTGTTGAGTTAAGTATAAGCAATTGTTCTCTGGTGAACTTTGCAGCGGTAATGATCTGAAAAGTTGGTTCCAATGCAAGTGGAGTTGGATGTTTATCATAATGGCAACATGACTGTCTTGGTAAGGAGCATACAAGAGGACCAGGGTTTTTCCCGCGGGTAAGAGGTGTTGTGTTATCAGGGGAAGGTGGAGTTGTACAATGGAGTTGTACAACGTAATAAGGTAAATTTCAGTAAATAAAATAAATTAGAATTTTTTTTTTATATATAGGAACAAGAAAAAATATAACACTTATTTACGATAAACAGTTTTGATGAGAAAAGAAATTCATTGGAAGCTTAAGGGCTTAAACTTCGGGATGAATCTAGCTTTGGAATGTTCGGAGTTGTTTGAAATCAACTATGGAGTTAACTGAATATTTGGCGAAAATATAATCACGGTGTGACAACCGGGAATTTTGCTCGATCCGAATCAGTCGCTAAACCGATCCAGACCGTTCGAAACGCCTGACTGTTTTGAGAACACGACAAATTGGAACGCAGACGGAAGAGCATTTCATTGTATATTACAACAATTCATCAGATTACAAAAATATACAGAGTACAAATGAATAAATATTACACAGAAAATATCAGAGATTACAATACATTATATAGCAGCGGAAAGTAATACAATACACAACTAGAAGAGATATACGGATACAAAGCTTTTCGGATATCGTTCCAGCTGTAAACCAGGATCCTGTGAATATAAATCTGCAAAACCAAAACAACTAGCTGCCCGTGTCAAAATAAGGGCACCCAGAGTTTAGGTTAAAACAATAAACTCCAGGTTGGTCATGGGACTGGTGTGAGAAATAAAACAATTATTAATCTTTATTTTACAGTTAGGTAAATCAAGGGACCACGCCGTATAACACGGAACGGGTTTCCTCCCAAGAATACCAGTGCATATAACAACAGCGCAATGCTAAATAAAGAAAAAATGAAGCTATTTTAAGACCCAGGTCCCATCACACAATGCAACGCAAGCCGGAGGATAGGGTTTTTACCTTATAATAGCCAAGAATGCTTGATACGTTTAAAACACATCATTTGATACTATAAGTGTATAGTGTATAAAACAACTTCAAATCATAAGTATCAATCATAGACGGCATAGCATCCCATGCTACTATGTCGCCATACTAGGCTCTACAATTAAAACCACACATGTCACGTATTTGGAAGTTGGATTTTGTAATAACCCGAAATTCTGGGCCAGTTTGAAATTTTTATTTTGGCAATTTTAGCGAATTTTGAATATTTAAAATAGATTATTTTAAATAAAATCGACGAGAAATTTATTTTGAATATAATTCGAACGTATATATTATATACGTCGTCGTTAGAATATAATATTTTTATATAATTATAAATAGAATTGAAAATGGCGCGGTAGTTCGATAATTCGATTTCAAACTTCAATTGAATGTACCGGGTGCAAAACAATCCGGATTTTAGTGAAACCAAAAATATTAGAATCTATTTGAGAATATCTTTCCAACGAATCCGACAAATCAAGATTTCATAGCGGGAATCAAAAGATATGTCCAGTTGAAAATTCTGAATAGTCGCTATGGAATTCAGGCCCTTAAAAAAATAGACATTTTGCAAATGACCTCGGATTTCGACGAAACCACTTTTGTTGGGTCCGTGATGTCAAGTTATTGCTAGATTCCAAATTTCATAATTTTTCGAATCAATATGTGAGCGTGGCATAGGAAAACGTATTTGACCAGTTTTAGTTGATTTAATCGACTGGAAATTGACCATTTTTCCAACGGTCTCAGAATTCGATGAAACTAGTTTTGTTAAGACCGTATCGTCAATACGAAGCTAGAAAATATTTTTCTAGAATTTTTAGAGTTAGTATGTGACCCCGGTAATTTGAAATGTACGTTTAAAATTCAACAAAGTGATTTAAATGTAAATTCAACGGAAACTGATTCAAACGATCGATTCAGCCAACGATACATATCCCATTGTGTTCGGAATGGGGGTAATACGCTAAGGACGACAGGCGGTGGACCTCGTTTAGAGGTCGTTTGTGAAAGTCAACTTTTTGCAATTAAAAATAAATAAATTAAATAATATAAATTTTATGAAAGCCCCCCCTTTTTTACTACTTCTTTCCCGATTCACCAGAAAAAAAAAAGAATTAGGCGACGGAGAAGGAAGGGGGAGGATGCGCCGCTCCTCCCGCCACCTCGCTCGAAACCCCCCCCCCCCCCCCCAGTGCCGCGGCGAGCCACCCAGACCCCCCCTCCTCGCCAGAAACGATCGCGAAGCCCCCCCCCCCCCCCCCAATCGAAGAACCGACGACCCTTTCCCCCTACCGATCCTCTCCACCGAGCCTCGCATCCCACCCCCTTGCGCCACCATCAGCACCCCCATCCTCCCCTCCGCGGCTACAAATCCGACAGCCCCCCCTCCGACGATCCCGGCGCCGACGTTGGCCAAACTCCCTCTTCAATTGCAAAGGTAAATTTTAATTTAATCCAGTTTTATTTAATTTAGTTTTAATTTGAATTCAGTTTTGAGTTTAAAATCAAACCCGTAAAGTAATGATTTATCCGTGGGAAAAAAAAATAAGATTTTTCGTTGTATAAATATATTGTAGAGTGATAAAAATATAATCTTTACTAAATAAAAGATATAAAAATATGATCTTTATATTTTTAAAGTAATAAAAATATGATTTTTATATTTTCAAAGTATTAAAATTATAGTCTTTACTATATAGATGATATAAAAATATGATTTTTGTTTATGTAGAGAAGTGAAAATATAATTTTTACATGATAGGAATATTAAAAATATCATCTTTAGATAGGAAGCAAAATAAAGACGATATTTTTAAAAATAAAAAGACGATATTTTAAAAATTAGTAAAGGCGAAAACTTTATTTTTGTAAAGGCGAAAACTTTATTTTTATAAAGGCGAAATCAATATTTTTGAAATGGAATTTTTATCTATATGACACCAAAGTAAAAATTCGATTTTTATATATTGAATAGCATAGTAAAAATTCGATTTTTAAATATATGAAGTGATTATAAAAATATGATTTTTAAATTGAAAGTGAATAAATAAAAATGTGATTTTTATTTTAAAGACATCAAAATATAAAAATGTGTGATTTTTATATATGTAGTGGCTACGGGCAACAAAGGAGATGAAAAGGCGAGAACGACGAAGATTTCTATAAATGAAGTGTCGTGAAGTTGGATAGCTATTGGTGAGAACTTCTCACTCTTCAATTTCTTTTTCTAGTTATATATATATATACTAGGATGCAGACGGTGCTTAGTAGCACCCGACACAATCGTCCACAAACCATGGACTTGTTTGTTTGGTTGCATAGATTAGTTAGATGATTTGGGCTGAATTGAATTGTTTGGTGAATTGAAATGGATTTGATTGATGTGTGAATGGCATGGGCCTTCACTAGACCGGGGATAAGGCTAGGCCTCGTCCCGTTTCTAGTATCGTGCCGTTATGCCGCCGAAATTTTGGAAAATAAAAAGTGTTAGTTAAAAATAGTAAAGTGTTGAAATAAATATTTTTAACGTGTTAAGAAACGGCATAAAACTCTTCTGAAAAGAAATAAATATTTATAAACAAATCGACCGCTTTGTTTATATACACTGATTTGACTTATATTGATTGGGTCGATAAATTTTACACATCGCCCAACTGCACAAACAAAAATATGTGTTTGTTGATTTGAAACCCCACACGGGTGTTGGGATGATATTTGGCGTACACTAATCCCAATTATTTAATTATTGTCGATCGATTGGTCGACAGACTGTGTAAGCGTCGATTATTTATATTTGATGCTTATGCAGTTGTGTGGTGCACTTTGGATGATGGTTGATTGTTTATCATTGCTATTATATACATGTGTTGTATGGAATCCATATAATTAACGTTATATGGTGATTGGTTGGGCCTCATTTCAATCGGGAAAATAATGAATGTTATAAAAGAAAATTCATGGGTTCAATATAAAAATAGTCATGTGTTGACGATGTTCATGTGTTGAGTGAAATATTTTATACAATGAAATTTACATCTTTATCATATTTACGATTAGAATCTACTTTACGGTGGAGTCTAATTAAAATCAAACGATAGATACCATAGTTTTATAAAATATTTTACATAACAAAAATAGTGATGTGTTGGAAGTACTCATGTGTTGAGATTAGTCGTGTGTTGAAAGAAATATAGATTCATGTGTTGAATGGGAAAAATATTCATTTGTTGAATAAAATAAAGAAGTTGTGAAAAATATAAAGCCGTGTTGATTAGTTTTGCGCCATTTTGACGTGAACGATATTTATATCGATTTTATTCAAATTGAAATGAATATTATAGCAAATTCGAATTGAAAAGAAAACGAATTTGAATTGAATATAAAAGGACTTCGAATGGAATTGAATATAAAACAAATTCAAGTTGAATTGAAAACGAACTGAAATTTAATTGAATTCGAATCGAAATTAAATTGAAATCAATTTGAATTGAAACGAATTTGAATTCGAATTAAATAAAATTGAAATGAATTCGAGTTGAATTGAAATCAAATCGATTTGAAATTGAATGTAGAAGTTGAATTGTTTTAGAAACAAATTTAAAACGATTTATAAAATTCGTTTTAAATAGAAATCGACGAAATATATATTATATATATAATATAATGGCCTGAAAAGAACGCGCCGCGCCGCGGTAGTTCGTGAATTTCGACCATTTATTTCAAACGGACATTGCGGGAGATCCGACCGTCGGATTCTCCTAAAACCGGAACCGTTGGGTTCGTATCGAAAAGAGCTTTCCAACGAATATCAGAAATTTGAAATCTAACGGTTGGATTTGGAATTATGTCCAAATCAAATTCGAAAAAGGTCGATGTAAGTGCAGTCCGATGGCCGTTGTTGGAAATCGACTGTACGGGCCTTGATAAAATTATTAAAAATATCTATAATTTGTGTAAAATCATAATATATGATTTGGGAAAAATTGAGCTGAAGAATTCCACATTTGAAATGATAAAAATAGATTTTTGTCGAAATGAACTAGTTTTGAACTAGAATTAAAATCAATTTATTTGTGAAATAAATAAATTGAATTTGAAAGTGATTTTAAAAATAATCAATATTCCCAATACGTGGATTGGACTGGAGTTGAATCGAAATTATCTTCGGGATATTTCGATGTTGGATTTCGTGACTATACAGATATTGTTATGGGTATTTGAAAGATATATTTTATATCGTTATTTCCAATACGATATATGTTGGTTTCAGAATTTGATATTGAATATAAGCCGATATATTTTCTATTTAGAGCCTTGTATTTAATATCAAATGTGTTTTGGGTTTATCGTGAATCGTGTTTTAGATGACATTGGTTCTTTAACCCAGTTAAAGGCAAGATGTTGATTTTTGAAAAGATTAAAACTAAGTGGAATTTTAATGAATCTTTAATTAGATTAAAAATGTGAATTGATGATTTAAATTATCAAATCTGAAAGGTGATCGAGAATGGAGTACCACCAGTTTTGCTCCAAAGCGATAGTTAAATCTTTAATTAGATTTGAATGTGAAATGGTAATTAATTTTACCGATAACACCGTTGTGTTAGATATGGAGTATCACCAGTTTTGCTCCATGGGATATATAGGTTGGGATTGGGAAATAAAATAAATAATTACTTCGGTGTGGTTCGCTAATCCCGACTAGTTTGAAATGATATCCAAAGGAAGATTATAGAATAAATTTAGAAGAATTTATCTTGGATAAAATTAATGGGAACCTTTCCCTAAGAATGTGATTTTGTGAATAAAAGAATACTCTGAATTGGAATGAGGCGTTTGTTGTGTTTGTGTAACATTTGTTTATTATATACGTGGGTTATTCAGAAAGGCCGGGTTATACCCATTATGAATAACCGATTCGACGAGATGTCGAAGATGAAGACGGTGGTTGAAGACCGGAAGTCTTCACATCGTTTGGGTGATTACTGATGATCTTGATTGGGCTGTACACCCAGGATGAGGGAATCAGTTGGTGATTGTCCAGACGTACTTGGAGATGGATGGATATGCGAGGAAAGTGCCTCCGGTTTCGTTCAGACCCAGAACGAACTTGTAAATGGATTGTGTGTCTGACATTGGATTTTATTCTGTGTTGATTGATCTCTATTAAATATACATCTGTTTGGCGGCGGAGAATTTATTCTCTTTCTTAACGCCCTTCTCTGAGACATACGAGCTCAGAGGTTGTATATCGATGGACATCAGTCGCATGGAGTGAATTGCCAATGTGGCACGCGTAAGTGGCAATTGATCAAGGCTTCTGTTGAAAAGCAAAGTCTTGTGGTTGATGATCAAAGCATGGTCTGTGTGACGTAGCTTTGTGTATAACGTGGATTCGCGAGCCTCACACCTCGGTATGAGTCAAAAACGGGATACGGACCCAAGAAGTGCACGACGTTTCTTTCTAGCTAGGGTGGTGTCAGTGACCTACCAGCCCTGACATTTATATACTTTTCACCTGTGTGGTTGTTGGATACGAGGCGCCTCGGATATAGGTCTGTAAGGACCGGGAAACGTGTGTTCAGGAATAATTAATCCTCAAAAGTAAGAGAGGACCGACCTTGGAGGTTCCAAAGGATCAGAGTGGGGTCCTGAGGCATTGCTAGAGTGTCTCGAACGCGGAGAGGAGCTTGCCCCTTGCCTCGGCTCATGACGGAATCCAATTTCCAATACGTGATATTGCGGTTTTAATTGTAGAACTAGTATGGCGACATGATAGATGGTACCCATGCCGCCTATGATTGATACTTATGATTGAAAATGTTTTGACACTATACACTTATTATAGTATCAAATAATGTGATTTAAACGTATCAAGCATGCTTTGGCTGTTATAAGGGAAAACCCTATCCTTCGGCTTGCGTTGCATTGTGTGATGGGACCTGGGTCTTATAACAGCTTCATTTTTCTTTATTTAGCATTGCGCTATTTGTTCTATGCACTGGTATTCTTGGGAGGAAACCCGTTCCGTGTTATACGGTGTTAGCCTACTTTGTGAACTAGGCAACACAAAGTCAAGAAACCAACCGTTGAAGAGTATTTCAAGTTATGCGACTCCGGTTCGGATCGGAAGGAAACTCCACAATTCAGATTGATAGCAGCGTATCGGTTCGGATCGGGTAAAATTCTCTGTTCGGATCGGATATCTCTTACTGGATAAATTGGCAAAGCATACCTGATCGGATCGGAAGGCCAATGAATCTCAGGTGGATCGGAAAGCCGTCTGCTTGCCACGACTTCGGAGCGGAGCGGAGTATGATTAGAAAAGAAGAGACGTCCAAGCTACTCCGGTTCGGGTCGGGTATTCCGATCCGAGCCCCCAACCTGCACGTCTCCGACCCGCACCCATGATCCAGGAAGATCTCCTATAAAGCCGCCTGAAGAACCGGACCGGATGTGACCAATTCCTACCCCTAACGTCCATCTCATTGATGCGTTGTCAGCTTGATAGCCCATCCGAACCCGAAGAGAGTGCAATGGATGACACGTGTTCCGACCCGGATTGCATCTCAGGCAGATTCACACCTATAAATACCCCATCTAGAGACAAAGAGAAGGATCTTTTTCAGCACTTTTGAGAATCCAAGTACCTCCATCATTCGAATTCCTTCACTCCCGGAAAATCCAAACCATCTTTCATTTCCTGTTTTTATCTTTCTGAGTGAACAAAAGTGAGTTGTGAGCGAATCTTACATTGTATTTGTAATTGAATTACTGAATATAGTGAAAACTAAGTGGACGTAGGCATTTCTTCGCCGAACCACTATAAACCTTGTGTGTTCTTTTTTATTTCTGCTTTACTTTATCTTGTTTCTAATCAATTTGGGTGTTAGAACCACATTTGGGTCTAACATTTTGGTGCTTTCACTGAGAACCCTCATCTAAATTCTTTATTTTCCGGGATCTCTTTCTACTTTTTGGACCGTTGAGTTCAAAGAAGTGAATCCTTAAGTTTCTCCACTTTCTTACATTCGTTGAAGTAATTGTCAAAGACTCATGGCCAGAGGAAAAGGCAAGGAAGTCCAGTCTGTTCAAGGAAATGGAGCTGGTGAAGATCAGCAACATGCTGTTGTAACAAGGTCTAGGGGGCAGAGTTCAGCAGCAGGGAGAATCAACGCAGGAAATCCGAACCGACAGCAAGGGGAAAGTTCCGATCCGATCCGGGTTGGAGACTCTGAAGCAGTGCACTCCCCCAGTCTGAACCGACCCGACTTGCTCGCTGCACACCGATCCGAACAGACACCCCAGCTCCGATCCGACCCGACTTCCTACCTCCGATCTGACCCGATGCTTGGTGAAGCTGGAACATCTACTCGAGTCCCCGCGAATGCTCCAATTCCAGCTGCCAGGGTTGGAGACCAGGCCAATCCATCTGCTCCCATCACTCAAGGAGATTTCTCGCGCTTGCTTGATATGCTTGAGAGCACGAGGGAATCTATGAGAGTTCATGAGCGCACCAATCTCATGATGCAGGAAAATATGAGGCTCATGAGTCGGGAAATCAGTGAGCTCCGCCGGCAAAGAACTCCGTCGCCAGTTCGTCATACACCAGTAGATCAATCTTCATCTTCTGAGGAAGAGAGGCCCCGTGAGCGAAGGCCACTCGAACGACCTCAGAACGTGGAGCAGCTAACGTTTGGATCTTTGGGATCTCGCGAGGATATCGCACGAGCATTAGGAAACGATAGCCCATCTCGGGGGCAAAGACTCCAGTCCCCTCTTCCCGAGATCGACCGGGAACGCAGGGAAAGGAATCGAGCAGAGGCAGCTCGAAGAAGAAGGGCGTCTCCTGAGCAAGAGCCCCGGAGGAACTCGGACACTAGGGCCAGGGAACCTGAGCAGCCCCTAACTAGTGCCGATGTGCAGGCGATGGTTCGTCGAATTATGTCCGAAAGCCGGAATTATACAAATGAAGACTACGGTATAGAGCGAAGCCATACTCCGTTCACTGACGACATCCTAGACTTCCAGTTCCCCCGACGCTTTAATTTGCCACAGATGGATAAATATAACGGAAGGACTGATCTAGGACAGCACTTGATGCGGTATTCGTGGCTTATGAATGCAGCAGCTGCCCCCGATGAAGTAAAATGCAAAGCGTTCCCAATCTACCTAGAAGATGTGGCTTTATTTTGGTTTACCCGACTTCCTCCTCGTTCAATTTCTAATTACAAAGAACTAAGCGAGCGTTTCATGAACCAGTTCCGACTACATGCTCGAAAGTCCAAGAGCGTTATTGAATTGTCGAGGATCAAACAGGCACCAGGAGAATCTTTAAGGGCATATTTAGATCGTTTTAACCAAGCTGTAACTGAGGTCAGTGACCCGCATGAGCCCACTATTTTGATGGCATTGAAGGAAGGAGTCGATCCCGAATCTGAGTTTGGAGACTACCTTTCTGGGAAGACACCCCCCACAAGGGCGATATTCTACGAAAAAGCCGATATTTATCTAAGACGAGAGGAGGCCCGGGCAAACCGGAAGAGAAAGTCTGAGACAGCTTCAAAGGAGAATGTGCAGAGTAATATTGCAGTGAAGCAGTCTGGGGAAAGTTCTGGCAAGGTTGAAGTAAATGTAGGAAACAAGGGTGGAAACAGCAATACTGGAAGCGGGGGAAACAACAACAACCGTAATTCGAACGGTAACAGGAGAAACAGAAATAGGGGAAGCGACCCAAACAAAAGGCCCCGATTCCAGAACTACGAGAACTACACACCATTGAATGACACGTTGGAAAATATTTACCTGGACACGTATAATGTGTTGCAATACAAAAGACCGCCACCTCGTGATTCGACCGAGAAAGAAATGGCGACAGGGAAATTTTGCTTGTTTCACGGAACGCATGGACATTCGACCAATGAGTGTCGACATTTGAGGGATGTAATTGAAAAGCTGCTGCGTGAAGGAAAGTTGGATGAGTACAAGGTTGCCCCGAGGGACAGGGGGCAAGGAGAGCAGGCTCCAAAGCAAATCCTACCTGCTCCTAAGCCTACCGCGCAGCAGAAAGGTAAAGGGATCGTCATCAACTCCATAGTAGGCGGACCTCACCCGGCAATCCGAAGCTTTAGGTCAATGGACCAATATGTGAATGCGGCCAAGCATCTAGATGTGAATGAAGGTGACGATTTGGAAGATGTTACCCCCATCAAACAACAAAAAACCATGTTCGATGACGTGGTGTTTCGCAGCCGAGACAACACGGGAATACAATCTCCCACCAATGATCCGTTGGTTATTACTACCGCTATTGGGCCAGCGTTGGTCCATAAGGTATTAGTAGACAACGGAAGTTCCGTTAATATTTTGTTCAAGAAGTCATTTGATCAGATGAAGCTTGAGCCTGAAGATCTGAAACCTTGTGAAGGATGGATTAGAGGTTTCAACGGAGCGACGACAGCTCCTATGGGATATATAGAGTTGCCTGTGACCCTAGGGCAAGGAGAACGTAGAAGAGTGCGAATGCTTCAGTTTGTAGTACTGGACGTAGATTCGCCATATAACGCATTTTTAGGGAGGCCTGCCCTCGCTGAGTTTAGAATTTGTATCGCCCCTTGGTGCTTGTTACTAAAGTTCCCAACCGAAGCCGGGACTGGAGTAATAAGGGGGGATCAGGTTTCTGGACGGGCCTGCTATGTGGCCAAACTGAAGATGTTGATGAAAGGAGTTAATGCTGAGAATAAGGATGCCTCATCTCCCTCAAAGGGGGACTCGGCATAGCAATTAGAGAGGTTGAACCCAAGGGAGTTGCGAAAAGGAACGCCTGAAGACCTGGATCCTAGAAAAGACGAGGAACCAGAGGCTAGGAATGCAACTCCTAATGAAGCAACAGTGGAAATTCCTGTTGATAAAGCTGATCCGACGAAAGTTTTGAAGATTGGTTCCCAATTGGATCCACGTCGTGCTGAAGAGCTGACGAACTTCTTGAAGGCGAACTTAGATGTGTTCGCCTGGACCCATGCTGACATGTGTAGGATATCGCCTTCCGTTATCAGTCACAAATTGAATGTAAATCCGAAGCATCCACCTGTAAAGCTAAAGAGACGCATGCTGGGCCCAGAGAGGTCGGCTGCCCTCAAAGAGGAAATAGAGAAATTGAAGCAAAATGGATTTATTCGAGATTCGACCTATCCCGACTGGATATCGAATCCCGTTCTGGTAAAGAAGCCAAACGGAAAGTGGCGAACTTGTATTGACTTTTCAGATTTAAATAAGGCTTGCCCAAAAGATAGTTTCCCACTTCCCAGGATTGACCAGCTTGTAGACTCGACAGCAGGTCATGAACTTCTCTCTTTCATGGATGCATATTCTGGATACAATCAAATTCCTATGCATGTACCAGACCAAGAGCACACAAGTTTCATTACGAATCTGGGATTATATTGTTATGTTGTAATGCCATTCGGATTAAAAAACGCTGGAGCTACTTATCAGCGGTTGGTAAATAGAATGTTTTATGATCAAATAGGAAAAACTATGGAAGTTTATGTGGATGATATGCTTGTTAAATCAAAGCAGTCCTCCAGTCATACGCAAGACTTAGCAGAAATGTTTGGTATCTTGCGAAAATACCGTATGAAATTGAATCCTTTAAAATGTTCATTTGGAGTGGCGTCGGGAAAGTTCCTTGGCTTCATTGTGAGTTCCCGAGGAATTGAAATCAACCCTAGCCAGATAGCGGCGATTAGAAATATCAGGGAACCAAGGAGAATTAAAGACGTCCAAAGTCTGGCAGGGAAGGTAGCGGCGCTAAGTAGATTCATCTCCAAAGCCACCGATAAATGTGTTCCATTTTTTGATTTGATAAAAAGGGGAAAGAAGAACTTCCAGTGGACTCCCGATTGTGTCGAGGCTTTTCAAAATCTGTTAGAACTATTAGAAAAACCGCCAATCTTATCAAAGCCCGTAGACCATGAAGAACTATTTGTTTATCTAGCAGTCTCGGCTCACGCTGTCAGCACAGTTCTGGTTCGAGAAGAAGACAAAGTACAAAGGCCAGTATACTATGTGAGTAAGAAATTAGCAGCGGCAGAGCGCAACTACCCAAAGATCGAGAAGCTTGCTTATAGCCTCCTGATTGCATCCCGAAAGCTTCGTCACTACTTCCAAGCCCATCCAATAACCATATACACCGATCAGCCGTTAAGACAAGTGCTGCAGAGAACCGAAGCGTCAGGAAGGTTGATTAAATGGAACATAGAACTAAGCCAGTTTGATTTGAATTTTCAACCACGAAAGTCAATCAGGGGGCAAGCTCTAGCAGACTTTATTGCGGAGTTCACCATTCCAGAAGAAGAAATAATCAATGACCAAGTGGTCAAATCTGAGGATAAGCTAGAGATGAATCCGTGGAGACTATATACCGATGGAGCTAAAAATGACCGAAGATCCGGAGCAGGAATTGTCTTAGTCACTCCGGAGGGACGGTCGTTATATTACGCCCTACGGTTAGAATTTTCGGCCACTAACAACGACTCTGAGTATGAAGCCCTGATTGCCGGGCTGAAACTTGCTAAAGACCTCGGAGTAAAAATGATGGACATATTTTGTGACTCTAAGATTGTTGTTTGTCAAGTGCGAGAGGAATTCGCGGCTCGAGGACCTCGACTAATCACATACCTCAAGAAGGTAAAAGAGCTATTGAATAGCTTAGAACGGTACAACATAACACATATTCCCAGAGCAGAAAACCAGAAAGCGGATAGATTAGCAAAGTTGGCTAGTTCCGACAATCCAGAAGGGACTGAGGTAATTCCAATTGAAACATTGGAATCGCCAAGCTTCGAATCAATGGAAATTGAATTCGTTCTTGAAGCGAAACCAGAGAAGGAGTCATGGATGACTCCAATCAAGAGTTTTCTTAAGAACGGGGCTCTCCCATCGAAGAAGAGTGAGAAGAGAGCTGTAGTTCGCAAAGCTGCCAGATATGTTATGCAAGACGATACCCTCTATAGGCAAGGATTTTCTATGCCCCTGTTACGATGTATCGCACACGACGACATCAAGCGTGTACTGAGAGAAGTGCACGAAGGTGAGTGTGGAGATCATACAGGAGGTCAGACTTTAGCGAAGAAAATATTGCGATACGGATACTTCTGGCCTACGATCAACAAAGATGCAGCTGATTATTCACGACGCTGCGATAAGTGCCAGAGATTCGCCAAAATCCCCAGGGCACCGTCAACCCAGCTTAAATCAATGGTGAGTCCTTGGCCATTTGCCACATGGGGAATCGATATCATTGGAGTTTTACCGATCGCTAAAGGAGGGGCTAAGTATGCCATAGTAGCCGTGGATTATTTTACAAAGTGGGTGGAAGCTGAACCCTTGACTAAGATCACCACAAGAAAGGTGATAAGTTTTGTGGTCAGAAATATTATATGCCGATTCGGGATCCCAAGGACGATTATTACCGATAACGGGACCCAATTTGATAGCACTGAATTCAGAAACTTTTGCCAGAAATATAAGATAGACAAACGATATACTGCAGTTGCCTATCCACAATCTAATGGGCAAGTAGAGGCAATAAACAAGGTAATAAAATCCATCCTCAAAAAGCGATTAGAGCGTGCAAAGGCAAAATGGGTTGATGAATTGCCCCTAGCTTTGTGGGCATATCGAACAACGTTTAAAACGGCTACTGGTCATACCCCTTTCTCCCTCTCCTTTGGTTCAGAAGCAGTAATTCCAGTTGAACTGGAAGTTCCTTCCCACAGGGTGACATATTATGACCCGATGACGAATCGGGCACTTTTACTTGAGTCTCTTGATGAAGTCGAAGAGAAAAGAGACGAAGCAGACTTGCGTGCAGCAAGACATCGGCGTCAGATGGCGCGCTATTATGACAAAAAAGTTCGCCTCAGAACTTTTGAACCCGGAGATTTGGTGCTCAAGAGAGTTTTTCCATCCCTTCCTCACCTCGGCCCAAAATGGGAGGGACCCTTTGTCATCCAACGGAAACTTGATAAAGGAACATTCAAGTTAACGACCGTAGATGGCGAAGAAGTCCCTCGAGCATGGAATGCCCAACACTTAATGCGATATTTGGATTAGAAATGCTATACTTTTTGCTGTTCTTCCTGTAAACTCTGTAATAAGGCACGATTTGCCTTTGGAAAATATGACGATATGAATAAAGGACTATAAAGTGGACGTAGGCTATGACTTAGCTGAACCACTATAAAATATTGTGTGTTATTTACTTTTATGCATTTACATTCGTTAGTTATTCTGTTGTGATTATAAAATACAGGACAACTTAGAACCTAAAAAGGTTGAAACAGTTTGGGCATAAAAAGAAGCACAATGATTATTTGTGCAATAAGACATAAAAGAATGAGAAAACGACATTCTTAACTCTAACTCTCCAGAGAAAGAGAGAGTATAAAAGCGTCTCAGACTGAGCGCTGAAAAAGAAATTCTATTCTGAACTCTAACTCTCCAGAGAAAGAGAGAGAGTATAAAAGCGTCTCCGACTGAGCGCTGAGAAAGAGGTTCAACTCCGAACTCTAACTTTCCAGAGAGAAAGAGAGTATAAAGGCGTCTCCGACCGAGCGCCGAGAAAGAAATCTTTTCCCGTTGAACGACCGGGGGATAAACAAATAACTGAACTCGAACTCTAACTCTCAAGAGAGTGAGAAAGAGTATAAAAGAAATGCCAGGAAAAACAACAGATATTGATGATACAGGAAATGCTATCCCGTTAGAGAATCGGGAGCATCCAGATTGCATAGTTAGGCACTGAATAACTTACGGAGATTGACTGGGGACACATGCCCATACACATATCTCCCCTCTTCACAACTTTGTTTCATAACTATAGATATGCATTTTTACATAAGTGCAGAACTGCTAACAAATAAACATTGCAGAAAGTGAATTATTTTTATTTACGAATGAATGAATTTGTACAGGGAAATAACTGAAAAAGAAAGTGCGAAAGCTGCTGGTGTAGCAGCACTTATTGATTTACAAAGATGCTAAAAGGACACAGAAGAACCCACTATTTGGGCTTGGAATGAGCCTTTGATTTCTTGACAGCTTTTTCTGCATCTTTTGCTTCCTTCTCGGCTTCAGTCAAGATCCGCTTTGGTTTCTTTTTCCCTGAAGATGTAGTACTGGGGCCAGCAGACTTTTTCCCGGAGGGCGGGGCACTGGAATCGAGAGAAGATTTTTTAGCAAGTTCTTCGGTAATAGATCTAGTGGAAAGCTTAACAACTAACCTTGAACCTGCATCCACAACAGCGAGGGGCTTGAGGACCTCAGGGTCTAATTCTTCAGCCTTTAATTGCAAGCGCTTGTCTTGATCAGCCTTCATGGCAGCCAAGGCACTATCCTAACTGTCCGCGAGGCATATTCGTCTAGAATGAGTGTTAGTTGAATTAGTTGAGTGGTCTTTATGTGTCAAGTTCAATATGTTCGGGTCGGTTCGGATATGCATATGATGACTAGCTCGACGCAGGCAAAGATAACAGTCGGTTCGGATGCCTCACTAAAGCATGGTCAGTTCAAGACAAGGGAAGCAACGGGTGCGGAAGCAGGACTGATCCGTTCGGATCGGGTAGCCCGATCCGAACCGAACCAGCATCACCTAACCGATCCGTTTACTTCAGCCTCTTATCCCATTCACTTTTCCGACCCGAACCGCCTTTTCCTTTCCTTTCCATCTTTCCTAAGAACGAGACCCGAGCCGATTCCCTTTCCCTCCTTTTCCTTTTTGCTCCTTCGTCGTCTACCCGAATCGACTCCAGCTTGTCACCCCACTCTTCATCTCTTTCCTTTTTTCCCATCTACTCACAGATGAGTCCACTTTATCACCGAAGCCGCCGTGAAGAACAAATGTTCGCCCTATTCAGCCTCGCAACGCCTCGAAGCAATGGCGCGTCCACCAGCAGCGGCGGAGGGTTCGAGTGACGCTTATGGCCAAACCATCTTAATCCAACGCTAATTGAAATCGAGAACGGTTGCAACAAAAGTATTTGAGATTAGAAAAGCTACCTATATGTTTGATTCGGGAAATCTACAGGAAGTTGTTTTAGAATTTTCGAGTTTCTAACGTTTTCAATATTAGGGTCGGGAGCGGTAGCAAAAACGAAGAAGGAAGGAATGAAGGCAGTAACGAGTTTATAAAGGGAATGTTGTTGACTCCTCGTCTTCCCATTTTGTCTCACCCGCTCGGACCGGAATGAAGGCCCAGAAGCACAACTCCCTCTGAAGGCCCAACATCCAAGAACTTAACTCACGAAGACGCTTCGGATCGGAATCCGAACCGAGCGGAAATCTCACGCGATTGATTTAACGTCCGACTCGAATTGAAGAGAAGGGAAGTAAAGGAGGAGCATACCTACAAGAAGCATTACACGGCGAGTAGAGTTCCCACATTTGCTCAGAAATGAAGAAAAGGCACTCGGATCGGACGCCGAACCGAATAGAAATCAATGCATTACTCTTGACAATTCTGGTTGAACGACATCAAAGGACGCTTTGTACAACGAAAGCATCCTTTGAGGGGGCAAAATGTTAGCCTACTTTGTGAACTAGGCAACACAAAGTCAAGAAACCAACCGTTGAAGAGTATTTCAAGTTATGCGACTCCGGTTCGGATCGGAAGGAAACTCCACAATTCAGATTGATAGCAGCGTATCGGTTCGGATCGGGTAAAATTCTCTGTTCGGATCGGATATCTCTTACTGGATAAATTGGCAAAGCATACCTGATCGGATCGGAAGGCCAATGAATCTCAGGTGGATCGGAAAGCCGTCTGCTTGCCACGACTTCGGAGCGGAGCGGAGTATGATTAGAAAAGAAGAGACGTCCAAGCTACTCCGGTTCGGGTCGGGTATTCCGATCCGAGCCCCCAACCTGCACGTCTCCGACCCGCACCCATGATCCAGGAAGATCTCCTATAAAGCCGCCTGAAGAACCGGACCGGATGTGACCAATTCCTACCCCTAACGTCCATCTCATTGATGCGTTGTCAGCTTGATAGCCCATCCGAACCCGAAGAGAGTGCAATGGATGACACGTGTTCCGACCCGGATTGCATCTCAGGCAGATTCACACCTATAAATACCCCATCTAGAGACAAAGAGAAGGATCTTTTTCAGCACTTTTGAGAATCCAAGTACCTCCATCATTCGAATTCCTTCACTCCCGGAAAATCCAAACCATCTTTCATTTCCTGTTTTTATCTTTCTGAGTGAACAAAAGTGAGTTGTGAGCGAATCTTACATTGTATTTGTAATTGAATTACTGAATATAGTGAAAACTAAGTGGACGTAGGCATTTCTTCGCCGAACCACTATAAACCTTGTGTGTTCTTTTTTATTTCTACTTTACTTTATCTTGTTTCTAATCAATTTGGGTGTTAGAACCACATTTGGGTCTAACATACGGCGTGGTCCCTTGATTTATCGAACTTTAAAATAAAGAATTATAACTGTTTTTGTTCTCACACCAGTCCCATGACTGACCTGGAGTTTATTGTTTTAACCTAAACTCTGGGTGCCCCTATTTTCCGCACGGGCAGCTAGTAGTTTTGGTTTTGCAGATTTATATTCACAGGAACCTGGTTTACAGCTGGAACGATGCTCGGAAAGCTCTGTATCCGTGTATCACTTCTTGTTGTGATTTTGTATTATTTTCCGCTGCTTTGTAATTTATTGTAATCTTTGATATTTGTCGAATGTAATTTATTCATTTATACTCTGTATATTCTTGTAATCTGATGCATTGTTAATAACAATGAAATGTTCTTCCGTATGCGCCCTATTTTGTCTTGTACTCAATTCTATCCGTGCTTTCCTTCACGGGGAAGTTCGGGTCGTCTCAGTTTGGTATCAGAGCTTTGGTTTACAGAGCTCGAGAACAAGACACATTAGAACCATACGAAAGAATTCATCAGATATTGGATTAGTAAAATCCAATTAGAATTACTCGTTAGAGATAGGATCAGTAGTATCCTAGAACGAGTGTGAAGAGTATATTTTTCAAATGAAAACAATTTTGTTTTGAAAATTTAAACCATTTTATACGTATTTGATATTTATTTATTTTGAATATGGACAATCGAGTATATATAGATTTCGCGTATACGCGTCATGAACGTATAGTCGAAGTTTTAATATACTGGATAGATATAGTGTCACATTCTAGACACCCGGGGATAATTCTAGTGATGTGGCCACATCATCAGTATTTATATTCGAGTTTCGAAGATGTGATTTTCTATATATTTCCATTAGACTGGTGTGAGAACCAAAACTAATATAGTTAGAACACATTGTTGTGAATTGGCATCAAAACATGATTTTTTGTATATGTATCAAAAATTATGAATTTGAAACTCTAATTCACTAATTGATTGATGTTTGGGTTGTTTGTTTAATTGTTTGCTAATTTTAACCATTTATGCCTAATTGAACTGAATATTGAATTGTATTGATAATTGGTCGCAACTGCTTGCATATACATATACTTACATTGAACAGGTCATAGCAAGGAGGCTAGAGCCAGAGAATAAAATTTGTTTGCCCGACAAATAGGTACATGTTTACTACATAATTTATTGTTTTGTTTGGGTGATGATGATTTTATGAGCCTATTGGCTAGCCGCTTGGCTTTTTCTTTTTCTTTTTGAGATCTGAAGGACCGGGGAAGCTATTTGAAATTCCCCGATGCTCTCGGTGCAGGAGAGGTTATGGCGAAATTTTTCGAAAATTTAGGGTGTTAGCCAAATTTTTGAAATTTTGAAAATTCTCAGAAACTGAAAAGTTGGAGAATGGAAGCCAGATCGAACGTAGAGTTGATTGATCAAACCACTTTCGACTTTGTTCCTTTTCGGGGACGAAAAGTTTTAAGTGGGGGAGATTGTAATAACCCGAAATTCTGGGCCAGTTTGAAATTTTTATTTTGGCAATTTTAGCGAATTTTGAATATTTAAAATAGATTATTTTAAATAAAATCGACGGGAAATTTATTTTGAATATAATTCGAATGTATATATTATATACGTCGTCGTTAGAATATAATATTTTTATATAATTATAAATAGAATTGAAAATGGCGTGGTAGTTCGATAATTCGATTTCAAACTTCAATTGAATGTACCGGGTGCAAAACAATCCGGATTTTAGTGAAACCAAAAATATTAGAATCTATTTGAGAATATCTTTCCAACGAATCCGACAAATCAAGATTTCATAGCGGGAATCAAAAGATATGTCCAGTTGAAAATTCTGAATAGTCGCTATGGAATTCAGGCCCTTAAAAAAATAGACATTTTGCAAATGACCTCGGATTTCGACGAAACCACTTTTGTTGGGTCCGTGATGTCAAGTTATTGCTAGATTCCAAATTTCATAATTTTTCGAATCAATATGTGAGCGTGGCATAGGAAAACGTATTTGACCAGTTTTAGTTGATTTAATCGACTGGAAATTGACCATTTTTCCAACGGTCTCAGAATTCGACGAAACTAGTTTTGTTAAGACTATATCGTCAATACGAAGCTAGAAAATATTTTTCTAGAATTTTTAGAGTTAGTATGTGACCCCGGTAATTTGAAATGTACGTTTAAAATTCAACAAAGTGATTTAAATGTAAATTCAAAGGAAACTGATTCAAACGATCGATTCAGCCAACGATACATATCCCATTGTGTTCGGAATGGGGGTAATACGCTAAGGACGACAGGCGGTGGACCTCGTTTAGAGGTCGTTTGTGAAAGTCAACTTTTTGCAATTAAAAATAAATAAATTAAATAATATAAATTTTATAAAAGCACCCCCTTTTTTACTTCTTCTTTCCCGATTCACCAGAAAAAAAAAGAAAAAAAAAATTAGGCAACGGAGAAGGAAGGGGGAGGAGCCGCCGCTCCTCCCGCCACCTCGCTCGAAACCCCACCCCCCCAGTGCCGCGGCGAGCCACCCAGACCCCCCCTTCCTCGCCAGAAACGATCGCGAAGGCCCCCCCCCCCAATCGAAGAACCGACGCCCCTTTACCCCTACCGATCCCCTCCACCGAGCCTCGCATCCCACCCCCTTGCGCCACCATCAGCACCCCCATCCTCCCCTCCGCGGCTACAAATCCGACAGCCCCCCCTCCGACGATCCCGGCGCCGACGTTGGCCAAACTCCCTCTTCAATTGCAAAGGTAAATTTTAATTTAATCCAGTTTTATTTAATTTAGTTTTAATTTGAATTCAGTTTTGAGTTTAAAATCAAACCCGTAAAGTAATGATTTATCCGTGGGAAAAAAATAAGATTTTTCGTTGTATAAATATATTGTAGAGTGATAAAAATATAATCTTTACTAAATAAAAGATATAAAAATATGATCTTTATATTTTTAAAGTAATAAAAATATGATTTTTATATTTTCAAAGTATTAAAAATATAGTCTTTACTATATGGATGATATAAAAATATGATTTTTGTTTATGTAGAGAAGTGAAAATATAATTTTTACATGATAGGAATATTAAAAATATCATCTTTAGATAGGAAGCAAAATAAAGACGATATTTTTAAAAATAAAAAGACGATATTTTAAAAATTAGTAAAGGCGAAAACTTTATTTTTGTAAAGGCGAAAACTTTATTTTTATAAAGGCGAAATCAATATTTTTGAAATGGAATTTTTATCTATATGACACCAAAGTAAAAATTCGATTTTTATATATTGAATAGCATAGTAAAAATTCGATTTTTAAATATATGAAGTGATTATAAAAATATGATTTTTAAATTGAAAGTGAATAAATAAAAATGTGATTTTTATTTTAAAGACATCAAAATATAAAAATGTGTGATTTTTATATATGTAGTGGCTACGGGCAACAAAGGAGATGAAAAGGCGAGAACGACGAAGATTTCTATAAATGAAGTGTCGTGAAGTTGGATAGCTATTGGTGAGAACTTCTCACTCTTCAATTTCTTTTTCTAGTTATATATATATATATATATATATATATACTAGGATGCAGACGTTGCTTAGTAGCAACCGACACAATCGTCCACAAACCATGGACTTGTTTGTTTGGTTGCATAGATTAGTTAGATGATTTGGGCTGAATTGAATTGTTTGGTGAATTGAAATGGATTTGATTGATGTGTGAATGGCGTGGGCCTTCACTAGACCGGGGATAAGGCTAGGCCTCGTCCCGTTTCTAGTATCGTGCCGTTATGCCGCCGAAATTTTGGAAAATAAAAAGTGTTAGTTAAAAATAGTAAAGTGTTGAAATAAATATTTTTAACGTGTTAAGAAACGGCATAAAACTCTTCTGAAAAGAAATAAATATTTATAAACAAATCGACTGCTTTGTTTATATACACTGATTTGACTGATATTGATTGGGTCGATAAATTTTACACATCGCCCAACTGCACAAACAAAAATATGTGTTTGTTGATTTGAAACCCCACACGGGTGTTGGGATGATATTTGGCGTACACTAATCCCAATTATTTAATTATTGTCGATCGATTGGTCGACAGACTGTGTAAGCGTCGATTATTTATATTTGATGCTTATGCAGTTGTGTGGTGCACTTTGGATGATGGTTGATTGTTTATCATTGCTATTATATACATGTGTTGTATGGAATCCATATAATTAACGTTATATGGTGATTGGTTGGGCCTCATTTCAATCGGGAAAATAATGAATGTTATAAAAGAAAATTCATGGGTTCAATATAAAAATAGTCATGTGTTGACGATGTTCATGTGTTGAGTGAAATATTTTATACAATGAAATTTACATCTTTATCATATTTACGATTAGAATCTACTTTACGGTGGAGTCTAATTAAAATCAAACGATAGATACCATAGTTTTATAAAATATTTTACATAACAAAAATAGTGATGTGTTGGAAGTACTCATGTGTTGAGATTAGTCGTGTGTTGAAAGAAATATAGATTCATGTGTTGAATGGAAAAAATATTCATTTGTTGAATAAAATAAAGAAGTTGTGAAAAATATAAAGCCGTGTTGATTAGTTTTGCGCCATTTTGACGTGAACGATATTTATATCGATTTTATTCAAATTGAAATGAATATTATAGCAAATTCGAATTGAAAAGAAAACGAATTTGAATTGAATATAAAAGGACTTCGAATGGAATTGAATATAAAACAAATTCAAGTTGAATTGAAAACGAACTGAAATTTAATTGAATTCGAATCGAAATTAAATTGAAATCAATTTGAATTGAAACGAATTTGAATTCGAATTAAATAAAATTGAAATGAATTCGAGTTGAATTGAAATCAAATCGATTTGAAATTGAATGTAGAAGTTGAATTGTTTTAGAAACAAATTTAAAACGATTTATAAAATTCGTTTTAAATAGAAATCGACGAAATATATATTATATATATAATATAATGGCCTGAAAAGAACGCGCCGCGCCGCGGTAGTTCGTGAATTTCGACCATTTATTTCAAACGGACATTGCGGGAGATCCGACCGTCGGATTCTCCTAAAACCGGTACCGTTGGGTTCGTATCGAAAAGAGCTTTCCAACGAATATCAGAAATTTGAAATCTAACGGTTGGATTTGGAATTATGTCCAAATCAAATTCGAAAAAGGTCGATGTAAGTGCAGTCCGATGGCCGTTGTTGGAAATCGACTGTACGGGCCTTGATAAAATTATTAAAAATATCTATAATTTGTGTAAAATCATAATATATGATTTGGGAAAAATTGAGCTGAAGAATTCCACATTTGAAATGATAAAAATAGATTTTTGTCGAAATGAACTAGTTTTGAACTAGAATTAAAATCAATTTATTTGTGAAATAAATAAATTGAATTTGAAAGTGATTTTAAAAATAATCAATATTCCCAATACGTGGATTGGACTGGAGTTGAATCGAAATTATCTTCAGGATATTTCGATGTTGGATTTCGTGACTATACAGATATTGTTATGGGTATTTGAAAGATATATTTTATATCGTTATTTCCATTACGATATATGTTGGTTTCAGAATTTGATATTGAATATAAGCCGATATATTTTCTATTTAGAGCCTTGTATTTAATATCAAATGTGATTTGGTTTTATCGTGAATCGTGTTTTAGATGACATTGGTTCTTTAACCCAGTTAAAGGCAAGATGTTGATTTTTGAAAAGATTAAAACTAAGTGGAGTTTTAATGAATCTTTAATTAGATTAAAAATGTGAATTGGTGATTTAAATTATCAAATCTGAAAGGTGATCGAGAATGGAGTACCACCAGTTTTGCTCCAAAGCGATAGTTAAATCTTTAATTAGATTTGAACGTGAAATGGTAATTAATTTTACCGATAACACCGTGGTGTTAGATATGGAGTATCACCAGTTTTGCTCCATGGGATATATAGGTTGGGATTGGGAAATAAAATAAATAATTACTTCGGTGTGGTTCGCTAATCCCGACTACTTTGAAATGATATCCAAAGGAAGATTATAGAATAAATTTAGAAGAATTTATCTTGGATAAAATTAATGGGAACCTTTCCCTAAGAATGTGATTTTGTGAATAAAAGAATACTCTGAATTGGAATGAGGCGTTTGTTGTGTTTGTGTAACATTTGTTTATTATATACGTGGGTTATTCAGAAAGGCCGGGTTATACCCATTCTGAATAACCGATTCGACGAGATGTCGAAGATGAAGACGGTGGTTGAAGACCGGAAGTCTTCACATCGTTTGGGTGATTACTGATGATCTTGATTGGGCTGTACACCCAGGATGAGGGAATCAGTTGGTGATCGTCCAGACGTACTTGGAGATGGATGGATATGCGAGGAAAGTGCCTCCGGTTTCGTTCAGACCCAGAACGAACTTGTAAATGGATTGTGTGTCTGACATTGGATTTTATTCTGTGTTGATTGATCTCTATTAAATATACATCTATTTGGCGGCGGAGAATTTATTCTCTTTCTTAACGCCCTTCTCTGAGACATACGAGCTCAGAGGTTGTATATCGATGGACATCAGTCGCATGGAGTGAATTGCCAATGTGGCACGCGTAAGTGGCAATTGATCAAGGCTTCTGTTGAAAAGCAAAGTCTTGTGGTTGATGATCAAAGCATGGTCTGTGTGACGTAGCTTTGTGTATAACGTGGATTCGCGAGCCTCACACCTCGGTATGAGTCAAAAATGGGATACGGACCCAAGGAGTGCACGACGTTTCTTTCTAGCTAGGGTGGTGTCAGTGACCTACCAGCCCTGACATTTATATACTTTTCACCTGTGTGGTTGTTGGATACGAGGCGCCTCGGATATAGGTCTGTAAGGACCGGGAAACGTGTGTTCAGGAATAATTATTCCTCAAAAGTAAGAGAGGACCGGCCTTGGAGGTTCCAAAGGATCAGAGTGGGGTCCTGAGGCATTGCTAGAGTGTCTCGAACGCGGAGAGGAGCTTGCCCCTTGCCTCGGCTCATGACGGAATCCAATTTCCAATACGTGATATTGTGGTTTTAATTGTAGAACTAGTATGGCGACATGATAGATGGTACCCATGCCGCCTATGATTGATACTTATGATTGAAAATGTTTTGACACTATACACTTATTATAGTATCAAATAATGTGATTTAAACGTATCAAGCATGCTTTGGCTGTTATAAGGGAAAACCCTATCCTCCGGCTTGCGTTGCATTGTGTGATGGGACCTGGGTCTTATAACAGCTTCATTTTTCTTTATTTAGCATTGCGCTATTTGTTCTATGCACTGGTATTCTTGGGAGGAAACCCGTTCCGAGTTATACGGCGTGGTCCCTTGATTTACCGAACTTTAAAATAAAGAATTATAACTGTTTTTGTTCTCACACCGGTCCCATGACTGACCTGGAGTTTATTGTTTTAACCTAAACTCTGGGTGCCCCTATTTTCCGCACGGGTAGCTAGTAGTTTTGGTTTTGCAGATTTATATTCACAGGAACCTTGTTTACAGCTGGAACGATGCTCGGAAAGCTCTGTATCCGTGTATCACTTCTAGTTGTGATTTTGTATTATTTTCCGCTGCTTTGTAATTTATTGTAATCTCTGATATTTGTCGAATGTAATTTATTCATTTATACTCTGTATATTCTTGTAATCTGATGCATTGTTAATAACAATGAAATGTTCTTCCGTATGCGCCCTATTTTGTCTTGTACTCAATTCTATCCGTGCTTTCCTTCACGAGGAAGTTCGGGTCATCTCAGTTTTCCATTTGTGAACCGAGGCAAAAGATAGTCCTCACCGATTCGAGATGCTCTAGCCCGTGTCTCAGGATCAGAACGCATCGACCCTTGGATCCTCAGGGACAGTCCACCGATGTGGATTAAACTTAAACCCTGAACATGCGTTTCCCCACCCTATGGGGCGTAAATGAGCCAACGAATGACTCCATCGGACCCGGATCGTCCGATCAAACCGAGGCGCCTCGCAACAGCAACAACCACATAAGTCAAACTCGTCAGGGCGTGAAAAACCACTGACGCCACTTCTAGCTTGAAGGAAATGCATGCCCTCCCTGACGTCCTCTCCCGTTTTTGGTTCACAACCGGGGTGTGAGGCTCTTGAATCAACATTACACAAAGCTATGCCACACAGGCTGTGCTTTGATCATCACCACAAGACTTTGCTTTTCAACAGAAGCCTTGATCAATTTCCACTTATCATGCCACACAGGCAAACCACTCCATGCAACCGATATCAGTCACACAGAATGAAATCCAATGTCAGACACACAGTCCATTTACAAGTCTGTTCTGGGTCTGAACGAAACCGGAGGCACCTAGTACCCCGCATATCCATCGATCTCCAAGTACGTCTGGACGACCACCAACTGATTCCATCCTCTTGGGTGTACAGCCCAATCAAGATCATCAGTAACCACCCAAACGACGTGAAGACCTCCGGTCTTCGACCACCGTCTTCATCTTTGACTTATCGTCGTATCAGTTATTCAGAATGGGATAAACCCGGTCTTTCCGAATAATTCGCGTATATTATAAACAAGTGTTACACAAACACAACATACGCCTCCTTCCAATTCATTAGTCACTAACCGTAAACTGATCAAGAGAATAATTCCCCAAATATTAACCCCGAAGGCCGAAACCAACATCAGATCAATACCCAGAAAATCACTCTGCTTAGCCAACCTACAGTTAGTTTCAAAATTTCACATTCTTAGGGAAAGGTTCTCATTAATTTTATCCAAGATAAATTCTTCAAATTTATTCTTTAATCTTCCTTTGAATAACAATTCAAACTAGTCGGGATTAACGAACCTTACCGAAGTAATCATTTGTTTTACTTTCCCAACCCCAACCTATTCATCCCATGAAGTAAAACTGGTCATACTTCATATCTAACACCACAGTGTTATCGGTAAATTCAATTACCTTTTCACGTTTAAATCTAATTAAAGATTAAACTATCGCCTGGAGCAAAACTGGTGATACTCCATTCTCGATCTTTTCAATCTAATTAAAGATTCATTAAAACTCCACTTAGTTTTAATCTTTGACTGGGTTAGAGAATTAGTGTCATTTAAAACACGGTTCACGATAAACCCAAAATCACATTCCATTAATTATCGGGTTAAAGAGCAAGTGTTATTTAAAACACCGTTCACGATAAACCCAAAAATCAATTCCAATTCAATTCCAATTAAATATCATTTAATTGGTACACTTCATTAAATCTAAATAAAAAGATTTATTCTTTTTCTCAACCGGGCTTAAGAACAGTGTTAATGAAGACACCATCCACGGCAAACCCAAATGACATTTGATATTAAATACAAGGCTCTGAATAGAAAATATACCGGCTTATATTCAATATCAAATTCTACGACCTACAAATATCGTATTGGAAATAACGATATATATATATATATATATCTTTCAAATTTCCATAACAACATCTGTATAATCACGAAGTCCAACATCGAAACATTCTGAAGACAATTTCGATTCAAATCCATTCCAATTCAATTATTGGAATTTCTGGTTATTTTCAAAACCATTTCAAATCCAATTTATTTATTTTAAAAATAAATAAATTATTATTCTAGTTCAAAACTAGTTCATTTCGATACAAATCTATTTTTATCTTTTCAAATATGGAGTTTTTCATCCCAATTCTTCCCAAATCATTTCTTATAATTTTACAAAAATTATTAATATTTTTAATAATTTTATCAAGGCCCGTACAGTCGATTTCCATCAACGGCCATCGAACTGCACTTACAGCGACCTTTTCCAAATTTGATTTGGACATAATTCCAAATCCAACCATTAGATTTCAAATTTCTAATATTTGTTATTTTCGATACGAACCCAACGGTTCCGGTTTTAGGAGAATCCGACGGTAGGATCTCCCGCAACGTCAATTCGAAGTCAATGGTCGAAATTCACGAACTACCGCAGCGCGGCGCGTTCTGTTCAGACCATTATATTATATATATATAATATATATAATATATACTTCGTCGATTTCCTTTCAAACCGTATTTTATAAATCGTTTTAAATTCGTTTTCAAAACGATTTCAACTTCCTTTTCTAATTCAAATCAAAATTGAATTTTCCCTTACGAATTCGTTTTAAATTCCTTTCAAATTGATTTCAATTCAAATCGATTTTTAATTCAATTTAAATTCATTTTCAATTCAATTTGAATTTCAAATTAATTCAATTCCAATTCGAATTGATTCGAATTCAATTTCAATTCGAATTCAATTCTATTCAATTTCAATTTGAATTCAGTTCTATTCAATTTGAATTTGAATTTCGATTATTTTCAATATAATTCAAATTTCGAAATCACTTCCAATATAATTCAAATTTCGAAATCACTTTCAATATACATTGAAATTTGAATAAAATCGATATAAATATCGTTCACGTCAAAATGGCGTCAATCTAATCAACACGGCTTCATATATTTCTTTTTCAAATATTTCCTTTTCAAATATTTCTATTTCAAAACTGGAATGAGGCCCAATCAATTACCACATAATGTTAATTATATGGATTTTCTACAACACATGTATAAAATAACAACGGTAAATAATCAACCATCATCCAGATTGCGTTCTACACTGTATAAGCATCAAATATAAATATTTAACGCTTATAACAGCCTGTCAATCAATCGATCGACATACAGCTAATTATCGAGATTAGTGTATGTCATATATCATCCTAATACCCGTGTGGGGTTTCAAACAATCAAACACAGATTTTATTTGTGCAATTGGGCGATGTGTAAAATTTATCGTCCCAATCAATATCAGTCAAATGTGTGTATATAAACAAATCATCCGATTTGTTTATAAATATTTATTTTAAATACACGTTAAAAATTCTATTTTTAACTATAAAATATTTTATTTCATTTCACATCACATCACACAATCAACTACACATCAAAATCAAATAACCAAGAATACAAGTTGTCCATGGTCTGTGGACGACGGGTGTCGGGTGCTACTAAACACCGTCTGCATCCTAGTATATATTTATATAACTAGAAATAAATTAAAATTAAAAGGTGAGAAGTTCTCACCGAAGCTAATCCAAACGCCACGACTCTTCATATGTAGAAAATCTTCGCCACTCGCCCTTTGTCACTTTCGTTGCCCGTATTCACTACATATATAAAAATCACAATTTTATATTCTCTTTACTTCACGATAAAATAAAGTTCAGATTTTTATTTCACTTCAAATATTTATAATGCTTCTTTCTATATAAAAATTATATTTTTATATTTCTACTCCTTATATAAAGATCGAATTTTTATTATCATACCTATATAAAAATTATATTTTTATATTTCTACTTTACTAAAAACCATATTTTTAATACTCTACCTAAGTAAAAATCATATTTTTATTATCTACATTATATAAAAATCATATTTTTATCTTTTCTATATTATAAAAATTATATTTTTAACCTACTGCTTATATAAAAATTATATTTTTATCTAACTAGAAATCATATTTCTTTTATATCGTTCTCATGAGTATAAAAATCATATTTTTATACTTTCAAAAATCAATTCTTTTACATTGTGAAAATCACTTCTTTTACTTTGGAAAAATCAAAGCTTTATACTTCTAAAAATTAAATCTTTTATGTTATTCATATTATAAAAATCTCAACTTTTTAATATTAAAAATCGCTACTTTCTAATGTTAAAAATCGAATTTTTATCCGCTAGAAATATAATTAAAAATCCTCCTTTGATCCTCTATGCTTTATGTTGTTAATCGCATAGTAAAAATCAAATTTTTACTAACGTACATGCTTCAAAAATCCTATCTTTTCTCCTTGCTACTGCATGATAAAAGTTATAGCTTTTACTAAATAAAAATCATAACTTTATTTTTCATTCGTATGAAGAATAATCCAACCTTTTCAACGCTATACATACAATAAAAAAATTCCACTTTTATTGCGTTATAATTACAATAAAGATCCTATTTCTATAAATAAACAAAACATAAAAACTTACTATTTTCGTCGGAGGAGGTTCGTCAGGGTCCGGTGGTCGGCACGGAGGCAAGTGGGTGCTGAGTACACGTTGGAGGGGCCCACCGCCATTGTTCTCATCGGGTTTGGGTTTTTTTCAGAATGGCGGAGGAGGAGAGGGCGGCTGCAGTGGTGCAGGGGGGCGCCGGGGTCTGTCAGAGGTGGGTGGAGGCTAGGGGAGGGTGCGGAGGTCGGTGGAGGTGCTGTATCGAGGTGGCGCGTTTTGGCAGAGGGGCGGGATTTGGGGTTATCTCGTCGGAGGTAGGTAGAAGGGAGGGAGGCGCAGGGAGAAGAAGGGAGTGCGAGAGGAGGGGAGGCGATGCCCTTGCCTGGACGGCGGCGTGGCGCAGCGAGCGTGCCCTGGAGGTGCGAGGTCGAGCGATTTAGGTTTTTTTTTTCTTTTGAAAAGTAAACGGGGCTGAGAGAGGTATAGAAGAAAAAATATATTTTTTATATTATTTTAAATCCCAAAAAGTAACTTATTATTTCGAACTCGAAATCAAACCCACCGACTGTCGTCCCTAGCGTATTACCCCCATTCCGAACATAATGGGATATGTATTGTAAGTTGATTCGATCGTTTCGATCAGTTTTCATCAAAATCAACATATAACTCTATATATTGAATTTGAACGCGCATTTCAATTTACTGGGGTCACATACTAACTCAAAAAATTCCAAAAAAATATTTTTTAGCTTCGTATTGATGATACGGTCCTAACAAAACTAGTTTCATCGAATTCTGAGACCGTTTGAAAAATTGCCATTTTCAGGGCCAGAATTCCATGGCGACTATTCTGAATTTTCAACTGGACATAACTTTTGATTCCCGCTATGAAATTTTGATTTTTCGGATTCATTGGAAAGATATTCTCACTTAGATTCAAATATTTTTGGTTTCACTAAAATCCGATTTATTTTGAATCCTGTACATTCATTTGAATTTTGAAATCGAATTATCGAACTACCGCGCCATTTTCAATTCCTTTTATATATATAAATAAATATTTATATTCTAACGACGATCTATATAAAATATACGTTCGAATTCTATTCAAAATAAAGTTCTCGTCGTTATTATTTAAAATAATTCATTTTAAATATTCAAAATTCGCTAAAATTGCCAAAATAAAAATTTTAAATTGGCTCAGATTTCCGGGTTATTACACACGGTGAGTAAATCTCACTCAATTTATTATTTAGAATTATTTTTAGTCATTAAAAATAATTGATGGTTGCTTGGTTGCATAAAAATATTTTTGTGGCTGTTATAAAAATATATATTAGTTATATAGGATTGGTGTTTGTGGCTATTATATATATATTGGTGGTTGGATTCCCGTAGTATCATTAGCGGATGCTCGCGGTATCATTAGCGCATGATTTCCCTATGCGTCCCACAATATATATAGTGAATGACCTTCATACCGCGATATCCTGCCTCGAAGCAGGATGGGTATTATTTATGTTGGCTAACGTCTGTGGATGCAGGGAAAACAGGTTGGAGGAATTCAACTGGATTCCTTAAAAATATTATTATTTGTTTGGTTTAATATATGTTATCTTATATGATTTGTTAGAAAAACCCGTGGTTTGATAATATGGTATTTTGGGGGTTTGAAATATCACTGGGCCTAAATGGTAATTTATAGAAATATCTTAAATAGGGTTTTGAAATTTAAAAAGGAAAAAAATCTATTTTTCTAAAAATAAAATTCATATTTTGAAGGGGCTAAAAATATTTACTTGTTTTAAATAAATAAAACAAGTATTGATTTTATAAACGATTTTTATAAATTAAATAATACAAGAAATTGAAGTGAATTATAAATGGTGTTTATAAAAAAAATAGATTGATTTTCATTGGATAATCAGACAATTGAAATGAAATTGTAAACAGTGTTTATAAATTAAGTGAAAAAATTTATCATTGGATAATTTGAATATTTAAATTCAAATGTGAATTTAAAAATAGAAATGGGGAAATCGTTTCAAAGAAATAAACGATGGAATGCATTCTGATGTTCAGAATATAAATTGAACTAAAATAAACCCGTAAGGATTTATGATTTGAATTCGATTAATTCGAATTTATTTAAATAGAAGTCAATTTGAATATAGAAATTCAAATAGAATTTGTATATAGAGAATTTCAAATAGAATTCAAATAAAATTTTGAATATAGAGAATTCAAATAGAATTTGAATATAGAAATTTCAAAGAGAACTGAAAATAGAATTTGAAAATAGAAAGTTGAAATCATTTCGAATTGGGAACGACGAAATGTATTTCAAAATGCTGATTTTTTAACAGAATAGAAAATAAATCCAAAGGATTTATAATTTGTAAAAAGAATTGGAATCTAATATAGAAGATCGAAGTATAAATAAATATATTATCGAGTTAGGGAAAATCGACAATTTTTGAAAATCGGAAATATGATGTTGAATTGGGAAACTGATTTGATATATATTAAAAATATATCAGAATGGAGTTGAATTTATTTTAAACGAAGTTTAAACATTTTTGTATATATATAATTAAAACGAACTGGCCGCAGCGCGGCAGTTCGTAAATTGGCGATTCAAACTGCAATTGTGTATATAGAACTCAATTAAAGTCGGAATTCTTTGAAACAAGAATCGTCAGGACTAGTTGAATAATAGTTTTCTAATGAAAGAGAAAAATCTGGATTTCGTCTGATAGATTTTGAGTTATGTCAAAAATCATTTTTTTAGAAAAGCAGCGCCAAAATCATTTAAAAACCATAGCGGTTTATTTAAATAAAAAAAGGGTTTTAAGGAAATCAAATCCGAATTGCCATTAGAAAAATCCAGACTAGAGATATAAAATAAATATGAACTCCAGTGAAGTAAGTGAAATGATTTTTGAAACAAAAATCATATTTTTAGTTATTAAATAGATTTAACTAATTTGAAGAACAAATAGTTAATCGAGTTTTGAATCGAAATTGGCGTTGGATAAGTAAATTGGTTTCGTGAATTCATATTCGAAATCGAATTTGAAACTCAAGTTAGAAATAAAATTCTACTTGTTTATGAGCGAATTAAAATATGTTTGAATATGATATGTTCAAAATAAAAGGTATTTGGCAAAATAGCTAATTAAAGAATAAATTAGCAAATGGAGTTAGAAATGACCGGATTGAGTTGGGATAAATCGGAAAACAGGTGAACGTAGATTAAGCAGGAGGCATCGCTTGTTAGCTATATATTATCAGATTTCCACTATGTACTATGTGGTATCTGGAAACAGGTGTTTATAACTGTTCCAGGAATAACTGTGTGCTTTGATGATGGTATGTATATAAAGTTACTGATTTGTATTTCAAAAGTTACGTTATATAATATATTTTATTCGTTCCGCTGTAAGTTGTGATCTTCGTTTTCTTCTATTCTAATATTTCTTTCTTTCTATTTCTCATCCTCTAACTTCTTTCTAATAATGATTCGTATTTCTGTACAATTTGGGTTGGACCTGTGGTGTTATTAGTCAACTCAGATAGTACGGATTTGCGGGCCGTTACATATTCGTTCCAAGTCAGAGATCATTGAAGATAGAGTTTATGCAAGGGATTATCTATTTACAGAATAGTGCCTTTGGTTTGTCCAGTCCCAGGACAACTTGTATAGACGAATGTCTGACAGAGTATACTAACAGATCTCGTAAGTTGATCTCTTCAAAACTATGTTTGGTCGCGGAGGAATTCGTTTTTCTTAGCTTTTTACCCGTGGTTTTGGGAGAATCAATTTGTGATTTGACGGGTTTGACGATGTGGCATTCAAAGTAAATAAAGGTGTGCTATTACAAAATGTAAGTTCTAACCTCAAGCTTCGCAACCGGGAAATGACAAAAATCGGGCAGTCAGCATGGCTATGTGGGTCGCTCCCATTAGGGTGTATTGTAATCTATCTAGAGAATATTCATTTTGTTACTTCTTTCACTTCTGTATCTTCGAATAACGGTTATGTGGGCCCAACCGTTGGTGATAATATATTCGATACACTCAAGAGAAATGAGTGGTCGGTCATGTGTGGGCCGGGTTGCAAGACGTTCTTGTTGAACCCAGTGTATTCCCCTCTAGAGATACACTATCGGAATGTGGTTCCATACCTTGTCATAGTTGGAAATCCATTACCCAATAAGCGCCCGTGGTTTTGTTTGTATACTATTCATGTGGAGCGTGAGATGCAAATGTTCCACTAGATTGTTATTTATTTGTATTTAGACACTGCCATGATATCAGAATAATATTGGTTTCAAAGAATGCTTTGGTTATCGCAAGGTAGAAACCATCTGTATTTATGTATGGATTGGTCTTATGATTATCTTTTCTTTCAAAAGGTTTTTGAAAGTTAAAATCAATCTGTTTTAAAATTGCTTACTCACACCAGTCCCATGACTGATCCAAAGTTTATTTTTCTATGTTCTCCCTAAACTCTAGGGTGCCCAAATTTATACGGGCAGTCAAATAGTTCAGGATTTTACAGATTTCCTGGAGGAGCTTGGAGCAGGAGGCTTCAACGATAGATATATAGAGTTTATTTCCACTTTAGTGTGTATGTGTTATATTCTGATGATGTATGTAAGTTCAAATATTGTTGTATTTCAAAAAACAATTATTTATTTGTTATATTTTATTTGTTCCGCTATGAGATTCGTGTTTTACTCTGATTCTGTTGTTATGATCTTCTTTTCTTCTATTTTAGTTATATTCTATTGTATTCTGTTATATTCTGTTGTATTTCAAATATTGTTACATTTTATTGGCTATTTTAGTGTATTTTAAGTATTTAAAATAAATATTTTGAATAATAGCAATGAAAAGTATGTTGGAATCGACATTGAAAATAAATATAATTACTTTGAATTATAAACAAGGCCTAAAATGGCGCGGTAGTTTCAAAATTTGAATTCAAACTTTGACTGACTGTACCGGGAGCAAAACAAAACGGATTTGAGTGAAACCAAAAATATTTAAATCTGTTGTGAATATCTTTCTAACGAATCTGAAAAATCGATGTTTCGTAGCGGAAAGCAAAAGTTATGGCTAAATGAATTTTCAAAAAGGTCGCTATAGAATTTATATAGCCCGTGAAAATGGTCATTTTGCAAACGACCTCGGAATTCGACGAAACCACTTCTTTTGGATCCGGGATGTTAAACTGTTGATAGGTTTCAAATTTCATAATTTTGAAGCTAGTATGTGAGCGTGGCAAAGGAAAACGTGTTTTGGTCAATTATAGTTCAATTGGATCGACCAGAAAAGGGCCATTTTGCAAACGGGCTCAAAATTCGACGAAACTAGTTTTGTTGGGACCGTATCGTCAAAAAATAGCTAGATTTATTTTTCTGGAATTTTTCGAATCAGTTTGTGGCCCTGGCAAATTGAAATGTACGTTCAAATCAAATATTGAATGTTTTATATTTTAATTTGAATGGAAACTGACTCAAACATTCGAATGGGCCTACGAAACATATCCCATTGTGTTCAGAATGGGGGTAAAATACTATGGTTGACAGTTGTTGGGTTTGGATTGGTGTTCGTGTGTGACAAGGGGTATTTTCGGATTTTTAAAATATATAAATAAACAAAAAATCTGATTGGCCAATAATATCTTCTTCTTCCCCGATACCCCCAGCGTGAACGACGGAAATCATTCGAATCCTTCTCTCCTCGTTTTCTTTTAATCCGCTCGATAAAAACCCATGCCCCTTTGGAGAATTTTGTAGTGCTCCTCACGATCTTCACATCCATATAAAGATTGGATTTTTTCATGGCCTGTAGCGCCCGGATCGACGCCAGGAAGATCACGACTTTGAACCATCGCCGCCACCTCAAGGCGCTGTCGCACCTAGCGCCACCACACTCTTTGCGGCGGTACAACCCGATCGACGCCTCGCTGCACCATTGGATCGAAAAGTGAAAACCTAGTTTTGAAGATTGAGCTGAGGTAACGGCCTATTTAAATTTAAACTATATTATAGCAGTTTAAAGCGCTACCGTTTATGATTTCACTGTAAAAATCATATCTTTTTCGTTTGTTGACGAAATTCAGTGAAACAAGAGACAGTGGACTCGTGTGGACGTCTTCTATATTCTAGAAGAGAGCGCATATTTTTCTGAGCCTTCTACTATTTTTGGTGGAGTGGAACCCAATGTGAGATTTCTAATTTATAAACGATATGGAAAACGACGATGTATAAATTATATAGTCGATGTATGACTTGTATTAGCGTTGTACACCTCATGTATAAGCGTTGTATAGGTTGTACGTTCGATGTATAAGTTATATATGCGTTGTAAAAAAATTATATATGTGTTGAATAGAAGTGAAATGCTTATATAATATATATATATATATACACGCCCCTCGTCCACAAACCATGGACGATATTTATTGATTGTGATTGGTGTGAAAATTGGTTTATAGCGAATGGTTGATTATAATTGTTTGTGGTTGAAATCGATTGATTGTGGTTGAAAAATATCCGTTTGTGGTTGAGAATTATTTGGTTGAAATCACATAGGATTAGTTTGTGAAAATGAAGAATATATACATGCCGCCTGCGTGCGAACTTGATGCATGAAATCCCCATTGTCAAAAGCTGCGAGGCTTTAAGGTAGAGCGAGGAGCCGTACTAGGGACGACCCCGGTTTTAACTACCGAAATTTTGAATAATATTCATGTGTTAGAATTATTTTCGTGTGTTGAGACTATATTCGTGTGTTGAATAGAAATTCATCTATTGAACGACATTCATGTTTTGAAATAAATTGTTTTCCAATAAAAATCACCTCTTTATCTATATATATATATATATATAGAAAACCTTCATGTGTTGAATTGAAATTCATTCGTTGAATAGAAATTCATGTGTTGAATGGTATTCATGTTTTAAATATAAAAATCACCTTTTTATCTATATATATAAACTATAGAAAACCTTCATGTGTTGAATTGAAATTCATTCGTTGATTAGAAATTCATGTGTTGAATGGTATTCGTTTTTTAAATATAAAAATCACCTTTTTATCTATATATATAAACTATAGAAAACCTTCATGTGTTGAATTGAAATTCATTCGTTGAATAGAAATTCATGTGTTGAATGGTATTCGTGTTTTAAATATAAAAATCCCCTTTTTATCTATATATATATAAACTATAGAAAACCTTCATGTGTTGAATAGAAATTCATTCGTTGAATAGAAATTCATGTGTTGAATGGTATTCGTGTTTTGAAATAAATTGTTTTATAATAAAAATCATATTTTTATCATCTATATGAACTATATAAAATAGCCGTGTTTTGAAAGAAATTGTTTTATAATAAAAATCATATTTTTACCATCTATACGAACTATATAAAATAGTCGTGTTTTGAAATAAATTGTTTAACAATAAAAATCACATTTTTATCATATACATGAATAGTTAAAAATAGTGAAGTGTTGTAATACAAGTCAGTTGGATAAAAATATCATTTTTATCAAAGATACGAAATGAATAGGGTTTTGAAATCGAAGAATCGATTATATTTATATATCTATATATATATATATAATTAAAATAAATCGAATAACGAAGCGGCAATTCGTGTTTTGAAACCGTGATTTCAACCGATTAGTGCGGGAGATCCGACCATCAGATTTTCCCGAAACCGAAACCGTTGGGTTCGCTTTGGAAATATCTTTCCAACGACACCAACTTTGCAAAGATCCAACAGTTGGGTTGTCTGGAATTTTTAATTCAAATATGAAGAAAAATAGCGCCAGAATCGATTATATTTATATTTATATATATATATATATATAATTAAAATAAATCGAATAACGACGCTGCAGTTCGTATTTTGAAATCGAAACTTCAAACGATTGTACCGGGAGATCCGACCGTCGGATTTTCCCGAAACTGGAACCGTTGGATTCGTTTTGAAAATGCCTTTCTAATGATACAAATTTTGTGATGATCCAACGGTTATATTTTCAGATATGTGTAAATCAAATCTGAAGAAAAAACAGCGCCACGGTCGCGTTATGGCCTGAAGCGTCATTTAAATAAATTGGCTATTTTAAATAAAAAAATAGCGATAAATCGTTATAAAATATTATAAACGATATGGAATGTGAAATTTAGAAATTAACTGAAGGATGGCTAAGTCGAATGGTTTCCTGGGTTTTGATCTGATGTTGGTTTCGGCCTTCGGGGTTAATATTTGGGAAATTGTTCTCTTACTGATTGACGGTTAGTGACTAATGAATTGAAATAAGGCGTATGTTGTGTTTGTGAAGCACTTGTTTACTATATACGTGAGTTGCTCAGAAAGACCGGGTTTATCCCATTTGGAATAACTTAATCGACGATAAGAAATCGAAGATGAAGACGGTGGTCGAAGAACGGAGATCTTCACCTCGTTTGGATGGTAACTGATGTCCTGATTGGGAGGCATCCCGAAATATGGATAATGAGTGGTGACCGTCCAGACGTACGTGGAAATCGATGGGTTTGCGAGGTATATAGTGCCTTCGGTTTCGTTCAGACCCAGAACGGACTTGCAAATGGAATGTGTGTCTGACATTGGAATTCATTATGTGTGATTGATAGCCATCGGTTACATGCCGTGAATTGCTTGTGTGGCATGCTAAGATGCAGTGATCAGGGCTTCTGTTGAAAAGCAAAGTCTTGTGGTTGATGATCAAAGCACCGCCTGTGTGGTGTAGCTTTGTGTATAACGTGAATTCGCGAGCCTCACACCCCGGTATGAACCAGAAACGGGAGAAGGACCTCAGGGAGGGAATGCGTTTCCTTCTAGCTAGAGGTGGTGTCGGTGCTTAAACTGGCTGACATTTATATTATTTTCACCTATGTGGTTGTTGCTGTTGCGAGGCGCCTCGGTTATATCGGTTGATCCGAGACCGATGGAGTCATTCGTTGGCTCACTTACGCCCCAAAGGGCGGGGAAATGCCGTGTTCAGGAATATTAATCCACATCGGTGGACCGGCCCTGACGATCCAAAGGCTTGACTGAGTACTTGCCTGATGCTCGGGCTAGACAGTCTCGAATTCGGTAAGGACTATCTTTTGCCTTGGTTCATGAAGGAAATCCAATTTCCAAATACATGATTGTGCGGTTTTGATTGTATATATATATATATATATATATATATATATATATATATATGGCAACATGATATATGGTACCCATGCCGTCTATGTTTGATATTTATTATTGTGTATAAAATTAGAAACTAACTGCGAACGAGCTAAGATGGGTGGTTTCCTGGGTATCGGTCTGATGTTGGTTTCTGCCTTCGGGGTTAATACCTATGGAATCGTTCTCTTACTATTTTACAGTTGGAGTCTAATTATCAAATGCTTTTGTTTTATTCGTATCAAGCATATTTTGGTCGATATAAGGTAAAACTCTATCCTCCGGCTTGCGTTGCATTGTGTGATGGGACTTGAGTCTTATATCGGCTTCATTTTTATAAAAAGCATTGCGATGTTTAAAAGATTTAATTTTTTTAAAGCACTGGCAATCCAATGGAGTAAACCCGTTCCGCGAAAGTGGCATGGTCCTGGGATTAGCCATATTTTAAATGTGTTAAGTAGATTTCTCATACCAGTCCGATGACTGACTCGTAGTTTGTTTCACTTTCAAACTCGGGTGCCCCTTTTTCTACAAGGGCAGCCTTGTGTTCAGGTTTAGCAGGCTTTTTCTGGATAGCTGGAGCTGAAGATGGATTCTATCATTTATCTCTTTTTATGCTGTTCAGCTCCTATTGTACATATTATGTTTGTTTTCCGCTATTGACATTTATGTATAGCTGAACTGTATTTGTACTAAGTATGATCCTGTATACTGTGTAACTCTAATGATTACCTATCCAGTGTATTATTTGTTCATTATCTGGTGTATTTATTTATTTATGTTCTACTATTATCTATTTATGTGTTATATTCCAAAGATTACCCTTGTCACCGTCAGTACGGGATTTGGGGTCGTCACAGAATAAATCTTTTAATTAAGATTTGATGGAAATTTTCCAAAGTGAAGTTTACCAATTAAATAAAATAAATTGGGATTGAATGGAATTGGATTTGGTAATAGTCGAAGTGAGCTTCTGTGGAGGAAGACTGTTAATATATCTGGATTTTAAAAGGCTTTTTCATTATTCCATTTATATTATTAGTCGGATACAAAAATTGATATCGATTATATATTGATCTGTTTTTCTATGAAGATTCCATAATTAATGGAATGTGATTTTGGGTTTATCGTGAACTGTGTTTTAAATGACATTGGTTCTTTAACCCAGTTAAAGACAGGATTACATGCCTAACATGGTATTTTGAACAGTATTGTTGATCTCTGCTGAACATATATCTGTTTGGTGGCGGAGAATTTATTCTCTTGTCTAACATTGTGGTTGATGATCAAAGCACGACTTTAAATAGCATAGCTTTGTGTTTAGCGTTAATTTGCGAGCCTCACACCTCGGTATGAGTCCAAAACGGGATCAAGGACGCAGGGAGGACATGACGTTTCCTTCTAGCTATGGGTGGTGTCATGGTATGTAGCCTAGACATTTATTTATTTTAACCTACGTGGATGATGGATAGCGAGGCGCCTCGGATATATCGGTTACTACGGAGCCGATGGATAGGTCCTATAACACCGGGAAACGTGTGTTCATGAATTGCCAATCCTTAAACATAAGAGAGTACCGTCCCTGTAGGAACCAAGGGTTGCCCAGAGTGTGTAATCCTGAGATATTTGCTAGAGTGTTTCAAAGCCGGCGAGGATGATCCCTTGCCTCGACTCATGACGGAAATCCAATTTCCAATACGTGACATTCCAGTTTTAGTTGTAAACCTATATGACGACATAGTAGCATGGGATACTATGCCGTCTATGATTGATACATTTATATTTGAAGCTGTTTGATACACTATGTATTTATAGTAATACCAAAATGATTTGTTTTAAACGCACCAAGCATGTTTGGCTATTATAAGGTAAAACTCTATCCTCCGGCTTGCATTGCATTGTGTGATGGGAACTGGGTCTTATAATAGCTTCATTTTTCCAAAAAGCATTGCGTTGTTTGTTTTATGCACTAGTATTCTTAGGAGGAAACCTGTTCCATGTTATATGGTGTGGTCCCTTGATTTACTTTATTTTTAAAGTAAAGATTTAATAACTGTTTTAGTTCTCACACCAGTAACATGAATGACCTGGAGTTTATTGTTTTAACTAAAACTCTGGGTGCCCCTATTTTTCACACGGGCAGCAAGCAGTTTTGGTTTTGCAGATATTTCTTTATACAGGATCTTGGATTTACAGCTGAAGCTATATTCGGAAAGCTCTGTATTCGTGTATTTCTTTCAGGTGTGTTATGTATTATTTTTCCGCTGATATGTAATGTAATTTAATCTCTAATATTTTTCTGATGTATATTATTTATTCATACTCTATTATATTCTTGCCCTCTGATGTAAATTGTTGTAATAACAATCAAATGTTCTTCTATTTGTGTTTTGATTTGTCGTGTTCTCAACTAAATCCGGGCTTTCCCGTAAGGGCGAGTTTGGGTCGTTTCATCGTGGTATCAGAGCTTTGGTTTACAGGGCTCGAGAACAAGACACATTAGAACTAAACGGAAGAATTCATCATAGATTGGATTAGTAATATCCAATGAGAATGACTCGTTAGAGATAGGATCAGTAGTATCCTAGAATGAGTTGGAAGAGTTTTGTTTTCAAATAAAAATAAAAACAAATTTTGTTTTAAAAATTCAATTTTATTGTACGTATTTGAATATTTATTTTATTTTGAATTTGGACTATCGAGTATATTTAGATTTTACATATATGCCTAGCTAGCATGTATACGAAGTCTCAAATATATTGGATGGATATAGAATCACACTCTAGTCGCCCGGAGATGATTCTGATGATCGTCCGGACATCATCAATATTCATTCTCGAGTTTCAAAATTGGGATATCTATATATTTCAATTGAATGGTGTGAGAACCAAAACTAGATAGGGTTTATCGTTGTGATTTGACACTAAAAATGTGATTTTTGAGTATATATAAGAAAGTTATATGTTTTGGAAATTTAATTCACAAATTGATTGCTGGTCATGTTGTATGATAATTAGTGTGACTAAATAAAAATATTGGACTACTAAAACCAATAAGAAATGTAAGGAAAATTTAGCCAAATTGAATCAAATGTTGAACTGAATTGAAATTTGTTTGAAATTGCATATATGTACATGTATATACATTAAACAGGTTATAGTGGGGACGCTAAGAAGAGGAATAAAATTGTATGCCCGACAAATAAGCACATATTTACTATATTTATTGGATATTGATGATTTTATGAGCCTCTTGGATTTTTCTTTTTCTTTTGGATTGGTGAGGGCCCTGTGAGGCAAGTTGCGGTTTTAAATATCAACCCCTGCAAAGGAGGCTATGGCGAAATTTTTCGAAAATTTAGGGTGTTAGCCTAATTTTTGAGAAATTGGGAAATTCTTAGAAACTGAAAAGTTGAAGAATGAAAGCTAGAATGAAAGTTAAGTTGGTTAGTTAAACAACTTTTAGCTCCGTTCCTTTTCGGGGACGAAAAGATTTTAAGTGAGGGAGATTGAAACAACCCGGATTTTCAGAACCAATTTAAAAATTTTATTTCGGCAATTTTAATGGATTTTGGATATTTAAAATGATTTATTTTAAATAATAACGACTAAAAATTTATTTAAATCGAAGTTAGAATATAAAATATTATTTTAATTATAAAACGAGCCTGAAATGGCACGGTAGTTTGAAAATTCGATTTCAAATTTCAAATGAAAGTATAGAAATCGAAATAAACCGGATTTCAGTAAAACTAGAAACATTTGAATCTGTTCAATTATATCTTTCTAATGAATGTGAAAAATCCAGATTTCACAACGGTAATAAAAAGTTACGTCTAGTTTAAAATTCAGAATAGTCGCTATGGAATTTATATATATATATATATATTTTAATATAATATATTTCCCTTAAAAATAGCCATTTTGCAAATGACCTCCATTTTCGACGAGACCACTTTTGTTGGATCCAGAAAGTCAAATTATTGTTGTATTCCACATTTCATAATTTTTGGAATTAATATGTGAGCTTGGTGAATTAAAACGCGTTTTATACTTTTAGTTTGAATCTAATCGACTGGATAATGACCATTTTACAAACTGTCTCCAAATTCGATAAAATTAGTTTTCTTAGGACCGTATCGTCAAAACATAGCTAGATTTATTTTTTTGGGATTTTTTGGAGTCAGTATGTGGCCCTGGTAAATTAAAATGTGTGTTAAAATCGATTTTGAACGTTATATTAATTTATACTTTAATTTATAAGAGAATTGATCGAAATAGTTGAATTGGCTTACCGGACATATCCCATTGTGTCCGGAATGTGGGTATTTGGCTGGGGGCGATTGTCGTTGGGTTGGATTTGGAGTTTGAATGAAAAATAAACTTTTTGGAAAATTAAAATAATTAAATATATAATAATATAAAGGGGTCAACCTTAATCTTCTTTCCCCCAAACCAACCCGTCGTTCAAATTAAAAAAAATTAGCTCCCATTTTTCTCTCGTCGCCCCCCACTTCCAGGCCTGTAGCGCCCCAGCGCCGGCTGCCGCCGCCTCCGGCGAGGACCCCCCCTCTTCTCGACGATGGCGTCGCCCTCCCCCCTCTCAACTCCTCCCTCTCCCCCTCTTTCTTCTTAAAACTCGCTCATCCCCAAAGACAGCCGCCGCCACCTCCCAGAGCACCACCGCCGACCACTAGAAGGCCGCCACCGCCTCCTACGACCCCGGCGCCGCCCCTCAGACCACCACCTCCGACCGTGGACCACCAATTGCCAAAAACCCTAAGAATTTGTGAGTTTTATGATCTTAATTCTTTGATTTAACATTGTTAGCAAGTTAAGAATGTGATTTTTTTACTAGATCATGATTTGCAAAAAAATTTAGTAAGTTAAAAATACGTATTTTAACTAGTATAGGACATGAAAATATTTAAAGAAAGATAAAAATTCGATTTTTATATATATGATGGCATTATAAAAATATGATTTATATATATGTAATTGCATTATAAAAATATTATTTTTATATATGTAATGGCGTTATAAAAATATGATTTTTATATATGTTATGGCATTATAAAAATATGATTTTTATACATGTAATGTCGATATAAAGATATGATTTTTATATATGTAGTAGCGTTATAAAAATATGATTGTTATATGTATAGTAACATTATAAAAATATGATTTTTACATATGTAGTAGCATTATAAAAATATGATTTTTTATATATGTAATGGCGTTATAAAAATATGATTTTTATATATGTAATGGCGTTATAAAATTATGATTTTTATGTATGTAGTAGCATTATAAAAATATGATTTTTATATAGAAAACTAATTTATAAAAGTGTGATTTTTATATATATAGATTTGAATAAAAATATGATTTTTAATATACATACCGCGTGAATCAGATTGCGATGAAACTAACTGGAAGCAGAACGGAATCCAAATCATCCATTAAAGAATAACAGAGCGGAAACCAAAGGTGAGAACTCCTTCTCACTAAAATTTTGTAAAGTTAGTTAATAACTGAAAATACATAGAAATTTCCAATATAGATTTTTATTTGAATTATATGGAATTCAACACTCGAATTCACACAATCACATAAATTGAATATGGATATTACCGACACACGGATTTCATACTCCGCGAATAGCCACTTATGGCGCCATAAATGGCATTGGGGTAGTTGAGTATTTATTTATTTGTATGTTTTGCGTTATTTGATTGTGGTTGTGAAATTGATTGTATTATGGTATGATTGATTGGATTGATTGTGTATGGTGCGAGCCAGTATCAGGAGAGGGATAATGCTAGACATTACTCCGGTTTTAATATCGCGCCATTGTAATGCCGAATTTTCTGAAATAAAAATTTATTCATTAAAAATATAATTTTTAATTCGTATACGAACTAAATAAAATATACATGTGTTGAAGAAAATGTTTGAACAATAAATATTATTTCTATTGAATGTATGGACTACAAAATATATTGAAGTGTTGATATAAATATTTTATCGTTAAAAATATAATTTTGAATGAATATGTGAGCGAATTTTTTTTCCTGAAATGAAATTAAATATTCATTTACAAATCGGATGATTTGTTTATGTACAACAATTTGACTGACATTGCTTGGGATGATAATTTTTATACATCGCCCAACTGCACAAATCATGAAACGGCCCGAAATTCCCCTTACGGGAAATCACGGATTGAGTTGAGAACGAGCCACAAAAGAACGCAGACAAAAGAACGTAGACAAAAGAACATTTCATTGTATATTACAACAATTCCATCAGATTAAAAGAATATGCAGAGTATAAATCAATATTACACATTCGATAAATATCAGAGATTACAATACATTACATAGTAGCGGAAAATAATACCATACACAACTAGAAGTAATACACGGATACAAAGCTTTCTGAGTATCGTTCCAGCTATAAATCAGGATCCTGTGAATATAAATCTGCAAAACCAAAACTACTAGTTGCCCGTGTCAAAATAAGGGCACCCAGAGTTTAGGTTAAAACAATAAACTCCAGGTCAGTCATGTGACTGGTGTGAGAACTAAAACAGTTATTAATCTTTATTTTAAAGTTAGGTAAATCAAGGGACCACGCCGTATAACACGGAACGGGTTTCCTCGCAAGAACACCAGTACATAAAACAATAGCGCAATGCTAAATAAAGAACAATGAAGCTATTATAAGACCCCAGTCCTATCACACAATGCAACGCAAGCTGGAGGATAGGGTTTTTACCTTATAATAGCCAAGAATGCTTGGTACGTGAAATTTCATCTTTTATTATTACTATAAGTGTATAGTGTCAAAACAATTTCAAATCATAAGTAACAATCATAGACGGCATAAGCGCCCCATCCCACTATGTCGCCATATTAGGCTCTACAATCAAAACCGCACATGTCACGTATTGGAAGTTGGATTTCCATCTATGAACCAATGCAAAAGATAGTCCTCTACCGATTGGAGACAATCTAGCCCATGTCTCAAGCAAGTAATCGGTCAAGCCTTTGGATCGTCAGGGCCGGTCCACCGATGTGGATTAAAATGCCTGAACACTGCGTTTTCCCGCCCTTTGGGGCGTAAATGAGCCAACGAATGACTCCATCGGCTTCACATAGTCACCGATATATCCGAGGCGCCTCGCAAACCAATAACCACATAAGTCAAACTCGTCAGGGCGTATCAAACCACTGACGCCACTTCTAACTAGAAGGAAATGCATGCCCTCCCTGATGTCCTCTCCCGTTTCTGGTTCACAACCGGGGTGTGAGGCTCACGAATCAATGCTACACAAAGCTACGCCACAAAGGCCGTGCTTTGATCATCAACCACAAGACTTTGCTTTTCAACAAAAGCCTTGATCATTTGCATCTTAGCATGCCACACAGGCAAACCACTGTATGGAACCAATATCCATCAATCACACAGAATGATATCCAATGTCAGACACACAGTCCATTTACAAGTCCGTTATGGGTTTGAACGAAACCGGAGGCACCTTGTACCTCGCATATCAATCTCCAAGTACGTTTGAACGATCACCAACTGATTCCCTCCTCTTGGGTGTACAGCCCAATCAAGATCATCAGTAATTATCCAAACGACGTGAAGACCTCCGGTCTTCGACCACCGTCTTCATCTTCGACTCATCGTCGAATTAGTTATTCAGAATGGGATAAACCCGGTCTTTCTGAATAACTCGTGTATATAATGAACAAGTGTTACACAAACACAACATACGCCTCATTCCAATTCATCAGTCACTAACCGTAAATTAGCAAGAGAATAATTCCCCAAATATTAACCCCGAAGGCCGAAACCAACATCAGATCAATACCCAGGAAACCATTCCGCTTAGCTAACCTACAGTTAGTTTCTAAATTTCACATTCTTAGGGAAAGGTTCCCATTAATTTTATCAAAGATAAATTCCTTTAAATTTATTCTTTAATCTTCCTTTGAATATCACTTCAAACTAGTCGGGATTAGCGAACCACACCAAAGTAATCATTTATTTTATTCCCTAATCCCAACCTATTCATCCCATGAAGTAAAACTGGTCATACTTCATATCTAACACTACAGTGTTATCGGTAAATTCAATTACCATTTCACGTTCAAATCTAATTAAAGATTTAACTATCGCCTGGAGCAAAACTGGTGATACTGCCTTCTTGATCTTTTCAATCTAATTAAAGATTCATTAAAACTCCACTTAGTTTTAATCTTTAACTGGGTTAAAGAACCGATGTCATTTAAAACACGGCTCACGATAAACCCAAAATCACACCACTTTTCAATCAGTCCCTAACCTTAAATTAGCAAGTGAGCAATTCCCTAAGTATTAACCCCGAAGGCTGAAACCAACATCAGATCAATATCCAAGAAACCATTCAACTTAACTAATCTCCAGTTAGTTTCTGAATTTCTTAACTCAGTTGGGTCTAAGAAAAGTATAATTGAAGATACCGTTCACGACAACCCAAAGTCACATTCCATTAATTATCGGGTTAAACAACAAGTGTTATTTAAAACACTGTTCACGATAAACCCAAAAACCAATACCAATTCAATTCCAATTAAATATTATTTAATTGGTACACTTCATAAAATCTAAACAAAAAGATTTAATCTTTTTCTCAACTGGGCTTAAGAACAGTGTTAATGAAGACACCATTCATGACATACCCAAATCACATTTGATATTAAATACAAGGCTCTGAATAGAAAATATATCGGCTTATATTCAATATCAAATTCTACGACCAACAAATATCGTATTGGAAATAACGATATATATATATATATATATATATATATATATATATATCTTTCAAATTTCCATAACAACATCTGTATAATCACGAAATCCATCATCGAACTATTCCGAAGATGATTTCGATTCAAATCCATTCCAATTCAATTATTGGAAATCCTGGTTATTTTCAAAACCATTTCAAATACAATTTATTTATTTTAAAAATAAACAAATTATTATTCTAGTTCAAAACTAGTTCATTTCGATAAAAATCTATTTTTATCTTTTCAAATATGGAAATTTTCATCCCAATTCTTCACAAATTATTTCTTATGATTTTACAAAAATTATTACTATTTTTAATAATTTTATCAAGGCCCGTACAGCTGATTTCCATCAACGGCCATCGAACTGCACTTACAACGACCATTTCCAAATTTGATTTGGACATAATTCCAAATCCAACGGTTAGATTTCTAATTTCCAATATTCGTTAGAAAGATCTTTTTGATACTAACCTAACGGTTCCAGATTTAGGAGAATCCGATGGTCGGATCTCCCGTAATATTCATTCGAAGTCAATGGTCGAAATTCGTGAACTGTCGCAGCGCGGCGCGTTCTATTCAGGCCATTATATATATATAATATATATTATATATATTTCGTCGATTTCCTTTCAAAACGTATTTTATAAATCGTTTTAAATTAGTTTTCAAAACGATTTCAACTTCCATCTCAAATTCAAATCAAAATTGAATTTTCCAATATAAATTCGTTTTAAATTCATTTCAAATCGATTTCAATTCAAATCGATTTCAATTCAAATTGATTTCAATTCAATTCGAATTTCAAATCACTTCAATTTAATTCGAATTTCAATTCTTTTCAATTTAATTCGAATTTCAAATCATTTCAATTTAATTCGAATTCAAATCATTTCAATTTAATTTGTATTTCAAATCATTTCAATTTAATTCGAATTTCAATTCATTTCAATTTAAATCGAATTTCAAATCATTTCAATATTCATTGAAAAATGAATAAAATCGATATAGATATCGTTCACGTCAAAATGGCGGAAATCTAATCAACACGGCTTCATATATTTCTATTTTCAAATATTCTATTTCAATTATTTCTTTTTCAAATGTTTCTATTTTAAATATTTCTTTTTCAAATATTTCTATTTCAAATATTCCTATTCAAATATTTCTATTCAAATATTTTATTTCAAATATTTCTTTTTCAAATATTTCTATTCAAAACTGGAATGAGGCCCAATCAATTTCCATAGATTTTATTTCTATGGATTTCCATACAACGCATGTGTATATCAACAATGACAAATAATCAACCATCATCCAAAGTGCATTCTACACTGTATAAGCATCAAATATAAATATTCAACGCTTATAACAGTCTATCAATCAATCGATCAACATACAACTAATTATTGGGATTAGTGTATGTCATATATCATCCCAATACCCGTGTGGGGTTTTCAAATGATCAAACCCAGATTTTATTTGTGCAGTTGGGCGATGTGTAAAATTTATCATCCCAATCAATATCAGTCAAATGTGTGTATATAAACAAATCATTCGAATTGTTTATATTAATTTATTTCATTTGATATACACGTTAAAAATTCTATTTTTAACTATAAAAATATTTTTATTTCAATCAACATCACACAATCAACTACACATCAAAATCGAACAAACAAACAAACAAGCCATCCATGGTCTGTGGACGACGGGTGTCGGGTGCTACTAAACACCGTCTGCATCCTAGTATATATTTTAACTAGAAAATTAAATTAAAAGTGAGAAGTTCTCACCGACTAGCTAAACCAAACGCCACGACTCTTCATTTGTAGAACGTTTTCGCCGTGCTCGCTTGTTGTCAATTTCATTGTCCGTAGCCACTACATATATATAAAAATAACATTTTTATATTGTTGTTATGTATATAAAAATCACATTTTTATATCTCTACTATATAGATAAAAATTCTATTTTTACACCAGTGCTCATATAATAAATATTATATTTTTATCGCGCTATTCGCTATATAAAAATTATATTTTTATACATCTACTTCTAATATAAAGATCGAATTTTTATATCATCGCTATAAAAAACATATTTTTATTTCAACATATATATAATAAAAAATCAAATTTTTATTACACTACATATATAAAGATTATATTTTTATATTCTTCATTATATAAAAATCATATTTTTAATACTTCTACTTTATAAAAATTATATTTTTACATTACACATATGATAAAAATCATATTTTTATAATATAAATAAAAATCCTATTTTTTTATCTACATGAAATCTTATTTTTAACCAAACTCCTTTCATATAAAAATCGTATATTTTATTTATTATTCCTATAATGATATAATAATGGATCAAACCCCTTTTTTTATACTCCTTCATATAAAAGCTGACTTTTATTTCTAAATTAATCACCTTGAATAAATAGAATTTAGTTGACAAAAATAATAATTAAACAAACTTACAGGGGGTCTACGGGTGGAGTGGAGGTCAGAGGAGGGCCGGGAGGAGTCGCAGGTGGTGTGGGGGTTGTGGGGATCGTCGGCGGTGGAGCTAGTGCAGTGGGAGGTGCTGACTTGGAGGGGGTTGTGGCTTTCGAACGGGGGAGAGAGGCGAGGGGGTTCGATCGAGGGGGGGTGACCGGAGGAGGGAGGAGGCGGAGGGAAGGGGAGCGGCTTGGGGGGACGACGGTGGCGCCTAGAGGAGGAAGTCGATCGTCGTTTTTTTTTTCTTTTTTTCCTGTCGATTTGGTAAAAAGGGGGCTTATCTGAGTGAACGGAGGATAAAAAGGGGGGTTATTGAAAATATATATAATTTAATTATATTTTAATTTCTATAAGTAATTTGTATTTTTAACTCGAAATCAAACCCACTGACTGTCGTCCATAGATAATTACCCTCATTCTGAACACAATGGGATATGTATCGCTGGCTAATTCGACCAGTTTTCGTCAAAATCAAAATATAACTCTATATATTGAATTTGAACGCACATTTCAATTTACTTGGGTCACATAATAACTCGAAAAATTCCTGAAAAATATTTTCTAGCTTCGCATTGACGATACGGTCCTAACAAAACTAATTTCGTCAAATTCTGAGACCGTTTTGAAAATTGGCCATGTTCCAATCGATTAAACTCAATTAAAACTGGTCAAACGCGTTTTCCTTTGCCACGCTCACATATTGAATCGAAAAATTACGAATTTTGGAACCTAGAAATAACTTAACATCATGGATCCAACAAAAGTGGTTTCGTCGAAAACCAAGGTTGTTTGCAAAATTTCCATTTTTTAAGGGCCGAAATTCCATAGCGACTATTCTGAATTTTCAACTGGGCATAAGTTTTTATCCCCGTTATGAAATTTCAATTTTTCGGATTCTTGGAAAGATATCCATAAATAGATTCTAATATTTTTGGTTTCACTAAAATCCGGTTTATTTTGCACCCGATACATTCATTTGAATTTTGAAATCGAATTATCGAACTACCGCGCCATTTTCAATTCCTTTTATAATTATAAATAATTATTTATATTCTAATGTCGAGCTATATAAATATACACGTTTTAATTCTATTCAAAATAAATTTCTCGTCGATATTATTTAAAATAATCTATTTTAAATAATCAAAATTCGCTAAAATAGCCAAAATAAAATTTTTAAATTGGCTCGGATTTCCGGGTTATTACAAATCATATTCAGTGTTTGTTGGTTGAAACCCCACACAGATATTGGGATGATATTTGACATACACTAGTCCCAATAATTAGTTGTATGTCAATTGATTGGTTGACAGACTATTGTAAGTGTTAATTATTTATATTTAATGCTTATGCAGTTGTGTAATGCACTCTGGATGATGGTTGATTATTTATCATGGTTGCTGTATACATGTGTTGTATGAAATCCATATAAATAACTTTATATGGTAATTGACCATGCCTGATTCCAATTCAGAAAGAAGGAATATTTTAAAATAACGAATATTTTAAAATAATGAATATTTTAAAATAATATTCTGTAAAGGATGAAAATATGATTTTGATATCCGATTTGGGATGAATACGAAAATACTGAAATGTGTAATTGTAATGACCCGCATTTACAGAGGTATTATAATTAATTAATTTAATTATATAAATAGTGATATAGTGATTTAAATGGTCGTTTAATTAAAATTATATTGAATATTTAATTGAAATAAATAATATAATAATATAATTAATTCTGAAATAATCAGAATGGGCTGAAATGGCGATATGGTGTGAATTGGGCAATTCAAAATATATAATTCAGTTTAGAGTTGAATTAGAATAACGAATATATTTAAATAACGACAGTTTGAACGTATAGTTATATTATAATTATAATCGAGCTCGAAATGGCGCATCAGTTCGCCATTTGGCGATTTAAACTTCAACTGAATGTACAGGATTCATTTTAAGCCGGATTTCTGTGTAACAAGAAACGTGTGGAGCTGGTGGAGTATATCTTTCTAATGGAAGAGAAAAATATGGATTTCGTCGGGTAGATTTTGATTTACGTCCAAATCAAATTTTAGAAAAGTCGCTGTGGAATTCCTCTATAATTTATAAAGGAATTATTTATATTTAAAAAATGAATTTCATTTTAAATCGAATATCGATTTAATCGGGATTTGAAATATCAAGTTATAAATCCTAGTAGAGCTGTATGGTATTCCACTGTGAGTATATATGATAATATAAATTTATTTTAATTTAATTCAATTATATTTAAATATATTTATATATTTAAATGGTTCATTCAGAGCTTTAATAATAGCCAGTTTTGCAAACGACCTCAGACTTCGACGAAACCAATTTTGTTGGACTCGTAACATCAAATTATTGTTAGATTTCAATTTCCGTGATTTTTGAAGTCAGTATGTGGCCGTGCGGGATTTTAATGTGAAGAACAATCAGTATTCCGACGGTTAAAATATGTTATGTGAGCAAACAAAGTCGAAATTCAACGAAACCAGTTTCGTTGGTACCGTAATGTCGAACTCTAGCAGTATGTCCAATTTCGTGATTTTTAGATGTCATGTGTGATTACAGGAATTTTAAAGGAAAAATAAACACAGTGGTTCATATTGAATTTATATAATACTATAAAAATAAAAAAATTATCTAGGTTGCCTATAAATACCCCTAAAAATTTTCAAAACCCTAATTACATTTTTCCACCGATCAAATTTCAGCGCCGCCACCATTTTTTTTTCCAACGTGAAACATCCTCTTTGCAAAAATCAAGATATATCTTAGAAAAACCCTATAAATCATTTTAGTTATATATTTTGGTTCTCTGGTTGATTCTCTTCATTCCCGTACCATTTTTGAGGCATTCGGTTCATGTTTGATGAACTCGACGTGTACAGAGTCCATACTATCGAACTAGGGTTGGAGAGATCTTGAGATTGTGGTGTGAATTCTTGGAATCGAGTTCGGATTAGATTTATTGGATGGTGTGGAGTTTGTTTGCGAAGTTTGGTGAAAATCCGTGCGAAAATAGGTCGATACCTGCTGTGTATTAGGGTTCGACGCAGTTTAAAGGAAGGGGTGCGAGTTCGTTCTCTTGGTGATAGGATGGAGCGGCTGTTGATGAGGAGTCAGAAGGTGGGTTTGGTTATTGAAATCGATGAAGGAAGTTGGGAGAAAGGATGGAAGAACGTGCAGTCATGGCTTTTGAACGAGAGCAGATCTGGAGTTTTACCACGGGGAAGATGGATTTACCGGTCATGGGTTTAAAGGTTGTAGTGGGCCAAGGTAAGGGTGCTAAGGCCCAAAGCAAATAATAATTCATGTTTATTTAATCCCAATATTGTAATAACTTGTAACCGTTATATCTCGATCATATGAAATCAGAATCACGAACCGTCAGTCGCGTTGGGACCGTATGGACGAGAGCTTCACAATGAAGCTGACGGGAAATGGATCGGTGCTCGTTTGGATTTAAGGAAAAATAAATTGTTTGATTCAAATCAAACAAAAGTTTATCGTTCTTTAATGATGAACTGCCAATGTGATTAAATCTCACTAACTCTGAACAACTTATAATTTCATGTTGTATTCTTAGAACTGTTAAATATTGGTTGATTGACTGTTGTTGACTGTTTGATTGAACTACTAGTAAGTTAGTTGAATTTCTATATTGATTCTGTTTAACAGAATATATCATATGGAACTGAAAGTTTTGTTGATTTTACTGTGTAACATCTGTGGATGCAGGGAAACAGGTTGGAGGAATCCGACTGGATTCCTCAACAGTTATTTTATTGTATTTCATATATTATGATATATGATGTAGTTTATAATCTATGGTTGATTTTATGTGTTTGGACGATATTGGTCCTCGTAATTTGATGTGTTAAATACCATAACATACCGGAATGTTGATAAGGAAATTTTCAAAGTGATATTTGAAAATAAAATATTTATAAAATCAAAGGATTTTGTAAAAGGAAATTATTTATAAAATCAAAGAAGATTTTATAAACAGGAAAATTTATAAATAGGAAATATTTTATAATAAGGATATTTATAAATGGAATACTTATAAAGTGAATTATTTATGTAGATGAATAAATAAGACGTTAAATAGATTATTTATTTGGTAAATAAATTAGATATTATAAAGGGATATTGACTTAGAAATTGAATAAATTATAAAAGAGATGTTAAGCAAAATAAATGGAATAAAGGATTTTCTATTTAGAAAATAAATAGAAGAGTTAATCGAATCAAGTTAATCGAACAGAGTAACCGAAATAGAGTTAAACCAAATCAGAAACTGACTAGAGATTAGTTAAGTTGAATAGTTTTCTGAGTATCGATCTGATGTTGGTTTCGGCCTTCGGGGTTTATACTTAGAGAATTGTTCTCCTACTAGTTTACAGTCAGGGACTGATAGTTGTAAAATGATAGTGATATGTAAATAACAATGGAAATGTATTCCAGTGTTGATAACGTATATTTTCTAAACATAGAAAATAATGAAATATGAATATGTATATATATGATTGATTGATAGAATTTCCATTTGGAAATAATATCGTTGTTTGCACACCTGTTTTTCTTTGATAGTTAAATCACAGACTATCAAAGTTTTGACCATTTTAACGTTGTTAATATGTAGAGACCGGTTGGATTATTATCCAAAGAACCACTAGGTATTGGCATAAGTGTTGCGAATCATATATGCCGAAGAAAATTGAAGACGGAGTAAAGTGCAAGGGCTATTGTATAAGTCTTTGATAACAGTGCCTAAGATGGATGTACTGAATAGTGCCTTCGGTTTATCTTGTTCCTGGATGACTTGTATGGATGAATGTCTGACAGAGTTTTTCCAGAAAGATCACGTACATTGATTTCTTCAACCGTACCAAGAGTGGAAGCGGAGAAGGAAACTTCTTTAGCTAACACGTAATGTACTGTTGTAGACATCAATTAGTGATTTTCGATGGATCTGACAATGTGGCATTCGAAGTGAATCTGATGTGATGATGAAGCGTAACCTCAAGCCTCATCAACCGGTAAATGACAGAAATCGGGCAGGCAGCATGGCTAAGTCGTTCGCTCCTAAGTAGGGTGTATAATCACCTGATCTTGTGTGACGGCAAGGAATTTCGCTCGATCTGAATCAGTCGTTAAACCGATCTAGACCGTTCGAAACCCCTGTTCGTTTGAGAACAGAACGCAGACGGAAGAACATTTCATTGTTATTACAACAATTCCATCAGATACAAGAATATACAGAGTATGAATGAATAAATTACATTCGATAAATATCAGAGATTACAATAAATTACATAGCAGCGGAAAAACAATATAAAACACAACTGAAAGTAATGCACAGATACAGAGCTTTCCGAGCATCGTTCCAGCTGTAAATCAGGATCCTGTGAATATAAATCTACAAAACCAAAACAACTAGCTGCCCGTACGGAAAATGAGGGCACCCAGAGTTTAGGTTAAAACAATAAACTCCAGGTCAGTCATGTGACTGGTGTGAGAACTAAAACAGTTATTTAAAACTTTACTTTAAAAGAGAGTAATTCAAGGGACCACGCCGTATAACACGGAACGGGTTTCCTCCCAAGAATACCAGTGCATAGAATAAACAGCGCAATGCTTTTTCGAAAAATGAAGCTATTATATGACCCAGGTCCCATCACACAATGCAACGCAAGCCGGAGGATAGGGTTTTACCTTATAACAGCCAAACATGCTTGGTACGTTTAAAACAAATCATTTGATACTATAATAAGTGTATAGTGTCAAAACAATTTCAATCATAAATATAAATCATTGACGGCATAAGTGCCCCATACCACTATGTCGCCATACTAGGCTCTACAAATAAAGCCGAAATACACGTATTGGAAATTGGATTTCCTCATCAGTCGAGGCAAGGGGAAAGCTCCTCTCCGCTTCGAGACACTCTAGCAAATGCCTCGGGACTACACACTCTGGGTAACCCCTTGATGCTTCAGGGCCGGTCCTCTCTTACGTTTGAGGATTAATTATTCCTGAACACACGTTTCCTGGTCCTTACAGACCTAAAATCGAGGCGCCTCATCCAACAACCACATAGGTGAAAAGTATACAAATGTCAGGGCTGGTAAGTCACTGACACCACCAAAGCTAGAAAGAAACGTTGTGCTCTCCCTGCAGTCCTTATCCCGTTTTTAACTCATATCGAGGTGTGAGGCTCGCGAATTCACGTTATACACAAAGCTGCCACGTAAGTTGTGCTTTGATCATCAACCACAAGACTTTTCTTTTCAACAGAAGCCTTGATCCATGCAACTCAGCGTGCCACACAGGGAATTCATGCCATGCGATTGATATCTATCGATATATAATCTCTAAGCTCGTACGTCTCAGAGAAGGGCGTTAAGCAAGAGAATAAATTCTCCGCCGCCAAACAGATATATATTTAACAGAAATCAATCAACACAGAATAAAATCCAATGTCAGACACACAATCCATTTACAAGTTCGTTCTGGGTCTCAACGAAACCGGAGGCACTTTCCTCGCATATCCATCGATCTCCAAGTACGTCTGGACGACCACCAACTGATTCCCTTATCTTGGGAGTACAGCCCAATCAAGATCATCAGTAATCACCCAAACGATGTGAAGACTTCCAGTCTTCAACCACCGTCTTCATCTTTGACATATCGTCGAATTGGTTATTCAGAATGGGTATAAACCCGGCCTTTCCGAACAACCCGCGTATATGAAAAACAAATGTTACACAAACACAACATACGCCTCATTCCAATTCATTAGTCACTAACCGTAAATCAGTAAGAGAGCAATTCCCCAAATATTAACCCCGAAGGCCGAAACCAACATCAGATCAATACCCAGGAAATCATTCTTCTTAACTAACCTACAGCTAGTTTCTAAATTTCATATTCTTAGGGAAAAGTTCCCATTAATTTTATCCAAGATAAATTCTTTAAATTTATTCTATAATCTTCCTTTGGATGTCATTTCAAACCAAATTATGGTTTTCCAAACTAGTCGAGATTAACGAACCACACCGAAGTAATTATTAATTTTATTTTCCAACCCCAACCTATTCATCCCATAAAGCAAAACTGGTAATACTCCATATCTAACACCACGGTGTTATCGGTAAAATTAATTACCATTTCACGTTCAAATCTAATTAAAATTTGAACATCGTTTTGGAGCAAAACTGGTGATACTCCATCCTCGCTCACTTTCTAAATTTGATAATTTAAATTATCAATTCATATTTCAATCTAATTGCATATTCATTAAAACTCCTTTTACTAGGTTAAAGAACTAATGTCATTTAAAACACAGTTCACGATAAACCCAAATCACATTCTATATATTATCGGGTTAAAGAACAAGTGTTATTTAAAACACCCTTCACGATAAACCCACAAATCAACTCTATTTAAACCCATTTCAAATCCAATTTATTTGTTTAAAAATAAATGGGTTTTAATTTCAGTTCAAAACTAGTTCATTTCGATAAAAATGTATTTTTATCTTTTCAAATATGGAGTTTTTTCATTCCAATTTTTCCCAAATCATTTCTTATGATTTTACACAAATTATTACGATTTTTAATAATTTAATCAAGGCCCATACAGTCGATTTCCATCAACGGCCATCGAACTGCACTTACAGCGACCTTTTCTTAAATTGATTTGGACGTGTCTCCAAATCCAACCGTTAGATTTCAAATTTCTAATATTCGTTAGAAAGCTCTTTTCGATACGAACCCAACGGTTCTGGTTTTAGGAGAATCCGACATTCGGATCTCCCGTAATGTCCGTTCGGAGTCAATGGTCGAAATTCGTGAACTGCCGCGGCGCGGCGCATTTTATTCAGGCCATTATATTATATATATAATATATATTTCATCGATTTCTATTCAAAACGAATTTTATAAATAGTTTTAAATTCGTTTCAAAAACAATTCAACTTCCGTTTCCAATTCAAATCAAAATTGAATTTTTTCTTATAAATTCGTTTTAAAATTCATTTCAATTCAATTCAAATTTGTTTTATATTCAATTCAGTTCGAATTCATTTTCTATTCAATTCTATTCGAATTCGTTATATATTCAATTCTATTTGAATTCGTTATATATCCAATTCAATTCGAATTCGTTTTCTATTCAATTCAATTCGAATTCGTTTTATATTCAATTCAATTCGAATTCGTTTTATATTCAATTCAATAAAAACGAATATAATCAATATAAATATCGTTCGCGTCAAAATAGCGTATCTCTAATCAACACAGCTTTATATATTTCAATAATCCCGTTATTCTATTCGACAAGTGAATATTTATCCTATTCAATACGTGAATCTATATTTTTGTCAACACATGACTAATCTCAACGAATGAGTACTGTCCACGTGTGACTATTTTTGTCATTCAATATATTTTATAAAAATTATGGTATCTATCGTTTGATTTAAAATCAGACTCCAACCGTAAATTAGTAAGAGAACTATTCCCTGAATATTAACCCCGAAGGCCGAAACCAACATCAGATCAATATCCAGGAGACCACTCATCTCATCTATTTTCCAGTTAATTTCTAATTTTATATATGATAAAGATGTAAATTTTATTGTTAAAATATTTCGTTCAACACATGACTAATCTCAATGGATGAGTACTGTCAACACATGAAGCTTTATTTTATAATGATAAAGATGTAAATTTTATTGTTAAAATATTTCGTTCAACGCATGACTAATCTCAACGGATGAGTACTGTCAACACATGAACCTTTATTTTATAATGATAAAGATATAAATTTTATTGTTAAGATATTTCGTTCAACACATGACTAATCTCAACAGATGAGTACTGTCAACACATGAACCTTTATTTTATAATATTCTTTATTTTCCCGATTGGAATGAGGCCCAATCAATTACCATATAAAGTTAATTATATGGATTCCATACAACACATGTATATAATGGCAACGATAAATAATCAACCATCATCGAAAGTGCACTACACTGTATAAGCATCAAATATAGATATCTAACGCTTATAACAGCCTGTCGATCCATCGATCGACATACAACTAATTATTGGGATTAGTGTATGCCGTGTTTTTTTCCAATACTCGTGTGGGGTTTCAAACAATCAAACACAGATTTTATTTGTGCAGTTGGGCGATGTGTAAAATTTATCGTCCCAATCAATGTCCTTCAAATAGGTGTACATAAACAAACCGTCCGGTTTGTAAATGAATATTTATTTATTCACATTTACGTTAAAAATTATATTTTTTAATTAATTTATTTCAACACATTAATTTATATTATCGATTTCACATCAACAACACAAACAAATTTCACAACACATCAAACAAGCATACAAGCCATCCATGGTCTGTGGATGACGGGTGTCGGGTGCTGCTAAGCACCGTCTGCATCCTAGTATATATATAATTAGAAAAAGAGAATTTAGAGTGAGAAGTTCTCACCGATAGCTATCCCAACTCCATGACATTTCATTTAGAGAAATCTTCATCGTTCTCGCCTTTTTGTCACCTTCGTTGCCCGTATTCTCTACATATGTAAAAATCGAATTTTTACTTTACTATTCAATACATAAAAATCGAATTTTTACTTCTCTATTCAATATATAAAAATTGAATTTTTACTTCGCTATTCAATATATAGAAATCATATTTTTACTTCGCTATTCAATATATAAAAATATCGTCTTTCATAGATTAAAAATCACTTCTTTCTTTAATTAAAAATACGTTCTTTCTTTGATTAAAAATCAATGCTTTACCTTGTTTAAAAATATAACCTTTCTTATCTAAAAATCCTAACCTTTCCTTGTTTAAAAAAAAATTTATAACTTCATATACACTTCGAACCCTTCAACAATGCTTTTCAAAATCTAAACTTTACGTTGTTAAAAATCTAACTTCCTATAGTTAAAGATCCTAACTTTATAAAGTATAAGGATCTAGTTTTTACTAACTATAAAAATCTAATTTTTACAAACAAAGAAAAACTCACATTGATTTGTAAAGGAGGAGGGGGTAGCTGCATTCGAACGGCAAGGGGAGAAGAGGGGGCTGCTGAGTTCGTCGCGCGGAGGTCAGAGGGGATTGGAAGAAGCGGCTGCAGGGGCTTTGGTGGCGGGTTTTGTGCTCCAGGGGGGCGCCGTTCGATTGAGGAAGGGAAGAGGAGGGATCGAAGGGGGTTCGGCGGTTGGGGGTTTCGTGGGGAGTCGCGCTCAAACTGGAGGAGATGGGGGAGGCGCGGTCGCGCATGGCGGAGGGCGTTCGTCGGTGGAGGTCGGCGAGGCTGAGGCGGAGCTGGGGAGGGCGATGGTGGCAGGCACGACGTGGAGGAATGGGTGGTGAGGTCGTCGATCGGATTGGGGATCGGTTTTTTTTTAATTTCAATTTGAATGAACGAAGGGGGGCCAGAATGAATAAAGGAAGAGGAGAGAGGGGTTTTTATTTTAATTATTTAATTTACAAAAAGTTGACTTTTCCATTTGGCCTCTAAACGAGGCCCACCGCCTGTCATCCATAGGGTTTCACCCTCATTCCGAACACAATGGGATATGTATCGTAAGCTGATTCGATCCTTTCGATTAGTTTTCGTCAAAATCAACATATAACTCTATACATTGAATTTGAACGCGCTTTTCAATTTACCGGGGCCACATACTAACTCGAAAAATTCCAGAAAAATATTTTCTAGCCTCGTATTGACGATACGGTCCTAACAAAACTAGTTTCGTCAAATTATGAGACCGTCTGAAAAATGGCCATTTCCAGTCGATTAAAATCAACTAAAACTGCTCAAACGCGTTTTCCATTGCCACGCTCACATATTGATTCGAAAAATTATGAAATTTGAAACCTAACAATAATTTGACATCACGGACCCAACAAAAGTGGTTTCATCGAAATCCGAGGTCGTTTGCAAAATTCCCATTTTTAAGGGCCTGAATTCCATAGCGATTATTCAGAATTTTCAACTGGACATATCTTTTGATTCCCGTTATGAAATCTCAATTTTTCGGATTCGTTGGAAAGATATTCTCAATTAGATTCCATTATTTTTGGTTTCACTAAAATCCGGATTGTTTTGCACCCGGTACATTCAATTGAAGTTTGAAATCGAATTATCGAACTACCGCGCCATTTTCAATTCTATTTATAATTATTATATTCTAACGACGACGTATACAATATATATGTTCGAATTATATTCAAAATAAATTTATCGTCGATATTATTTAAAATAATTCATTTTAAATGTTCAAAATTCGCTAAAATTGCCAAAATAAAAATTTTAAACTGGCTCGCATTTCTGGGTTGTTACATCTAGAGTTTCATTTACTTCTAAAAATCTATTGTCAATATTGTCCCATTTGGGAAACGGTTGTTGATCCCAACCGTTGGTGATATACATTCGATACACTTAAGCGAAATGAGTGGTCGGTCATGTGTGGCCGGGTTGCAAGATGTTCTTGTTGAACCCAGTGTATTCCTTTCTAGAGGTACACTAGTGAAAGGTGGTTCCATACCTTGTCATAGCTGAAATCCATTACCCAATACGTGCTTGCGGTTATGATTGTATAATATATATGTAGAACGTGAGATGAAGCGTTTCTGCTAGATGATTATTATATTGTGGTTGATAGACATTATTATAATATCAAAAGGTTTTTGATAAAAAGATATTTTGGATTCTCATAAGGGAAAACCCATTCCGTTATATAGAGTGGCCTTATGAGACATCGTTTACTTGTTCGAACTGTTTTAAACTGTTTTACTCATACCAGTCCCATGACTGGCTCGGAGTTTATTTTGTTTTGTTTTCCCTAAACTCTTGGGTGCCCAATTTTGTACGGGCAGTCAAGTAGTCAGGATTTACAGATATACCTGAAGAGCTGGAGCAGGAGGCTTCAGGATCATATAGCTATAGTTTATTTCCGCTGTGTTGTAAGTTTTGTACTTTGATAATGATGTATATTCAAGTACATGTGTATATTTCAAGTTATGTTATATATATTATATGTTATTTGTTCCGCTGCGAGGTTCATGTTACTCTGATGTTGTGTTCTTCTTTTAATATTCTAAGTTTCTATCTTATCTTTCCTCACCCTCTATCTTCTTTCTATTAATTTCCTGGTTTCCGGTGCAATTTGGGGTTGGACTTGTGTTATTTAGTCAGCTCAAATTGTACAGGATTTTTGGGTCATTACAGTCGGTATCAGAGCTTAAGTTAAGTAATTACCTTGGCTCTATGGCGTGACTCAGTAGAGATGGGATTTGTAACACCCTAGATTGAGTTAAGTGTATATATACGAGTGAGCGTATTTGTTTTTGATATAAAAATTATTTTATATTATGGAGATTCATTGGTTGAGTTGTTTATGGGTTCTGGTCGATCAGTTTGATGCAATGTGTCGGTAGGAGTTTATAAACACTCGAATACGATGGGTCAACACGATATGTTTTGAAAAGAGGGTAAACGAAATAATTTTACCCAAATTATATTTTTGATATAAAGGATTTATATTGGAATGATTATAATATATTGGATATATTAGTTGTCATTATAATCGAATAAGATTATAATTGAAACAGTTATGCAAATAACCAATCAGAGTTCGTATAAGTGTTACGAAATGAATTAAACCTGAAATCAAATCAGGATTGGAGTTAAAACCCTGGAATTTGGAAAAGTGTTTGTTAACAGATTTGGATTAAATATATGTAAAATTTAAGAACCTGGGAGATATTAAATTTGTTTTACAAGCAGTGTGAATTATATTTTGAAATGAATTTCAAAGTGGAAATGTTTAGAAATGGTTTTATAGTATTGAACTCGCTTCGATCGCTGGAAAATAGATTCTAATGATGACAGCTGCACCATCAATATTCATTTTCGAGTTGTAAGTGACGAATTACTACCAGAGATACTGTTTGAATTTGTTTTTGGGAAAGACAAGTTGTGTTGAATTTCAAAAAAGAAAAATTGATTTTTGAAAAGAGTAAACTGTTTAAAAACACCCAGGGAAAGACTGTTTGAATTAAAAACAAATTTAACAAAAATTTGTGAAAGCAAATTTGAATTAAAGTAAAGCCAGTAAAGTGGTAACTGATATTGAATTAGAATGATATCAAGACAAATTGGATTGTGAGATTCAAATTTGAAGTGTAATGTGATAATCAAGTTAAGAGTTGGGAATCGAGAAGAAACTCGAGTTGAAATGATATTTGGCTCGGATATAAGCGAATGGTTGTGTTGTGGATAAAAGCAGATTGAAATTTGATTGAGATGACCCTTGTATCCGCTGAATTGATAACAGGTGGAAAGGATATAATGATATACCCGACAAAAAGGTACAAGTTTATTTTTCATATGGTATGAGATTTTTATGAGCCGATTTGGCAAGCCGCTTGGCTGCTTGATTTTCTTTTGGGTTGGAGATGGCCCAGAGAGGTGAGTTGGAGTTTGACCGATTGACCAGTACAAAGGAGGTGCTGGCGAAATTTTTCGAAGAGTTAAGATGTTAGAAAATTTTCAGGATTTTTGGACATTTTCGTTGATAAGAATTAAATAATTTTTTAATTGAAATTAAATTGGTTCAGTTGAAACTGAAGTTAAGAAGTGAACAAATATGTTCTAACCAGTCGATAGGGACGTTCTCTACCTTAGCAATTTTGAGGACGAAATTATTTTAAGTGGGGAAGATTGTAATGACCCGCATTTGCAGATGTATTATAATTAATTTATTTAATTATATAAATAGTGATATAGTGATTTAAATGGTCGTTTAATTAAAATTATATTGAATATTTAATTAAAATAAATAATATAATAATATATTTAATTCTGAAATAATCAGAATGGGCTGAAATGGCGATATGGTGTGAATTGGGCAATTCAAAATATATAATTCAGTTTAGAGTTGAATTAGAATAACAAATATATTTAAATAACGACAGTTTGAACGTATAGTTATATTATAATTATAATCGAGCTCGAAATGGCGCGGCAGTTCGGCATTTGGCGATTTGAACTTCAACTGAATGTACAGAATTCATTTTAAGCCGGATTTCTATGAAACAAGAAACATGTGGAGCTGGTGGAGTATATCTTTCTAATGGAAGAGAAAAATCTGGATTTCATTGGGTAGATTTTGATTTACGTCCAAATCAAATTTTAGAAAAGTCGTTGTGGATTTCCTTTATAATTTATAAAGGAATTATTTATATTTTAAATAGGAATTTCATTTTAAATCGAATATCGATTTGATCGGGATTTGAAATATCAAGTTATAAATCCCAGTAGAGTTGTATAGTATTCCACTGTGAGTATATATGATAACATAAATTTATTTGTATTTAATTCAATTATATTTAAATATATTTATATATTTAAATGGGTCATTCAGAGCTTTAATAATAGCCAGTTTTGCAAACGACCTCAGAATTCGACGAAACCAATTTTGTTGGATTCGTAACATTATATTATTGTTAGATTTCAATTTCCGTGACTTTTGAAGTCAGTGTGTGGCCATACGGGATTTTAATGTAAAGAACAATCAGTATTCTGACGATTAAAAATACGCTATGTGAGCAAACGAAGTCGGAATTCGACGGAAACCAGTTTCGTTGGGACCGTGATGTCGAACTCTAGCAGTATGTCTAGTTTCGTGATTTTTAGATGTCATGTGTGAATACAGGAATTTTAAAGGAAAAATAAACACAGCAGTTGATATTGAATTTATATAATATTATAAAAATAAAAAAATATCTAGGTTGCCTATAAATACCCCTAAAAAATTTATAAACCCTAATTGCATTTTTTCCACTGATCAAATTTCAGCGCCGCCACCATTTTTGTTTCCAACGTGAAACATCCTCTTTGCAAAAATTAAGATATATCTTAGAAAAATCCTATAAATCATTTTAGTTATATATTTTGGTTGATTCTCTTCATTCCCGTACAATTTTTGAGGCATTCGGTTCATGTTTGATGAACTCGATGTGTACAGAGTCCATCCTATCGAACTAGGGTTGGAGAGATGTTGAGATTGTGGTGTAAATTCCTGGAATCGAGTTCGGATTTAGATTTATAGGAGGGTGTGGAGTTTGTTTGCGGAGTTTGGTGAAAATTTGTGCGAAAACTGGTCGATACCTGCAGTGTATTGGGGTTCGACGCAGTCTAAAGGAAGGGGTGCGAATTCATTCTCTTGGTGATAGGATGGAGCGGCTGTTGATGAGGAGTCAGAAGGTGGGTTTGGTTATTGAAATCGATGGAGGAAGTTAGGAGAAAGGATGGAAGAACGTGCGGTCATGGCTTTTGAACGAGAGCAGATCTGGAGTTTTATCATGGAGAAGATGGATTTACCGGTCATGGGTTTAAGGGTTATAGTGGGCCAAGGTAAGGGTGTTAAGGCCCAAAGCAAATATTAATTCATGTTTCTTTAATCTAAATATTGTAATAACTTGTAACCGTTATATCTCGGTCATATGAAATCAGAATCACGAATCGTCAGTCGCGTTGGGACCGTATGGACTAGAGCTTCACAATGAAGCTGACGGGAAGTGGATCGGTGCTCATTTGAATTTATGGCAAAATAAATTGTTTGATTCAAATCAAACAAACAGTTTATCGTTCTTTAACGATGAACTGCCAATGTGAGTAAATCTCACTAACTCTGAATAGCTTATAATTTCATGTTGTATTCTTAGAACTGTTAAATATTGGCTGACTGACTTTGTGTTGACTGTTTGATTGAACTGCTAGTCAGTTAGTTGAATTTCTATATTGATTCTGTTTAACAGAATATATCATATGGAACTGAAAGTGATGTTGATTTTATTGTGTAACATCTGTGGATGCAGGGAAACAGGTTGGAGGAATCCGACTGGATTCCTCAACAGTTATTTTATTGTTTTTCATATATTATGATATATGATGTAGTTTATAATCTGTGGTTGATTTTATGTGTTTGGACGATATTGGTCCTCGTGATTTGATGTGTTAAATACCATAACATACCGGAATGTTGATAAGGAAATATTAAAAGTGATATTTGAAAATAAAATATTTATAAAATCGAAGGATTTTATAAAAGGAAATTATTTATAAAATCAAAGAAGATTTTATAAACAGGAATATTTATAAAAAGAAAATATTTTTTTAAAAGGATATTTATAAATGTAATACTTATAAAGTGAAGTATTTATGTAGATGAATAAATAAGACGTTAAATGGATTATTTATTTGGTAAATAAATTAGATATTATATAGGGATATTGACTTAGAAATTGAATAAGTTATAAAAGAGATGTTAAGCAAAATAAATGGAATAAAGGATTATCTATTTAGAAAATAAATAGATGAGTTAATCGAATCAAGTTAATCGAACAGAGTAATCGAAATAGAGTTAAACCAGATCAGAAACTGACTAGAGATTAGTTAAGTTGAATAGTTTTCTGAGTATCGATCTGATGTTGGTTTCGGCCTTCGGGGTTTATACTTAGAGAATTGTTCTCCTACTAGTTTACAGTCAGGGACTGATAGTTGTAAAATGATAGTGATATGTAAATAACAATGGAAATGTTTTCCAGTGTTAATAACGTACATTTTCTAAACATAGAAAATAAGGAAATATGAATATATATATATATATATATATATATATATATATATATATATAGATATATGTATAAATGATTGATTGATAGAATTTCCATTTGGAAATAATATCGTTGTTTGCACACCTGTTTTTCTTTGATAGTTAAATCACAGACTATTGAAGTTTTGACCATTTTAATGTTGTTAATATGGAGAGACCGGTTGGATTATTATCCAAAGAACCACTCTGTATTGGCATAAGCGTTGCGAATCATATAAGCCAAAGATAATTGAAGACGGAATAAAGTGCAAGGGCTATTGTATAAGTCTTAGATAACAGTGCCTAAGATGGATGTACTGAATAGTGCCTTCGGTTCATCCTGTTCCTGGATGACTTGTATGGATGAATGTTTGACAGAGTATTTCCAGAAAGGTCACGTACATTGATTTCTTCAACCGTACCAAGAGTGGAAGCGGAGAAGGAAACTTCTTTAGCTAACACGTAATGTACTGTTGTAGACGTCAATTAGTGATTTTCGATGGATATGACAATGTGGCATTCGAAGTGAATTTGATGTGATGATGAAGCGTAACCTCAAGCCTCATCAACCGGTAAATGACAGAAATCGGGCAGGCAACATGGCTAAGTCGGTCGCTCTGAAGTAGGGTGTATAATCACCTGATCTAGAGTTTCATTTACTTCTAAAAATCTATTGTTGATACTGTTTTACTCATACCAGTCCCATGACTGACCCGGAGTTTATTTTGTTTTGTTTTCCCTAAACTCTTGGGTGCCCAATTTTGTACGGGCAGTCAAGTAGTCGGGATTTACAGATATACCTGAAGAACTGGAGCAGGAGGCTTTAGGATCATATAGCTATAGTTTATTTCCGCTGTGTTGTAAGTGTTGTACTTTGATAATGATGTATATTCAAGTACAGGTGTATATTTCAAGTTATGTTATATATATTATATGTTATTCGTTCCGCTGTGAGGTTCGTGTTAATCTGATGTTGTGTTCTTCTTCTTCTTCTATTCTAAGTTTCTATCTTATCTTTCCTCACCCTCTGTCTTCTTTCTGTTAATTTCCTGGTTTCCAGTGCAATTTGGGGTTAGACTTGTGTTATCTAGTCAGCTCAAATTGGACTGGATTTTTGGGTCATTACAGTAATGCCGAGTTGATTAGTTTTGCATAATTTTAACGCGAACAATATTTATATCGATTTTATTCAATTTTTTGACCAATATCAAAAAAGAAATGATTTCAAAATCTGATATTTTGAAAATATTATCATTTATATATTATAATGGTAAGGAGTATTCAATTTTGATTTAAAACAGAAATGAAGTTCGAATCATTTTAAAACGAAATTATAAATGATTTATAAATACGTTTTAAAGGGAAATCGACGAAATATATAATACATATATTATATATATTTAGTGGCCTGAAAAGAATGTGTCGCACCGCGACTGTTCACGAATTTCGACCATTGACTTCGAATTGATATTACGGGAGATCCGACGGTCGGGTTCTCCTAAAACTGGAATCGTTGGGTTCGTATAGAAAAGAGCTTTCCAACGAATATAAAAGATTTGAAATTTAACAGTTGGATTTGTAATTATGTCCAAATCAAATTAGGAAAAGGTCGCTGTATGTGCAATTCGATGACCGTTTATGGAAGTCGACTGAAAGGGCCTTAATAAAATTGTTAACAATATTAATAATTGGTTTAAAATCATAATAAATGATTTGGAAAGAATTTGGATGAAAAATTCCACATTTGTAAAGAAAAAAAATATATTTTTATCAAAATAAACTAGTTATTAACTAGATTTGAAATCCAATAATTTTTGAATAAAATAAATTGGATTTGTGAATAATTTTAATATAACCAGAAATTTCCAACGAGCAAATTGGAAAGTATTTGGAATGGAAATAATCTTTGGAATATTTCGATGTTGGATTCTGTGATTATATAGATATTGTTATGGAAATTTGGAAGATATATTTATATCATTATTTCCAATACGATATCCGTTAGTTTCATAATTTGATATTGAATATAAGCCGATGTAATTTCTATTCAGAGTCTTGTATTTAATATTAAATTGGATTTTGGGTTTTTCGTGAATGGTGTCTTAAATAACATTATTCTTAAACACAATTGAGAAAATAAAAAATCTTTTAATTAAGATTTAGTGAAGTTTTCCAATTAATTAATATTTAATTGGAATTGAATAAAAGAATTAGATTTTGAGTTTGTCGTAATGGTGTCTTAAATAACACTGTTCTTAAACCCCGTGTGAAAAGAATAAATCTTTTAATTAAGATTTAATGGAAATTTTCCAAAGTAAAGTTTGCCAATTTAATAAAATAAATAGGGATTGAATGGAATTCGATTTGGTAATAATCGAAGTGAGCTTCTGTGGAGGAATACTGTTAATATAAATGGAATTTAAAAGGCTTTGTCATTATTCCATTTATATTATTAGTCAGATACAGAAATTGATATTGATTATATATTAATCTGTTTTTCCGTGAAGATTCCATAATTAATGGAATGTTATTTTGGGTTTATCGTGAACTATGTTTTAAATGACATTGGTTCTTTAACCCAGTTAAAGATAGGATTACATGTCTAACATTGTATTTCGAACTACATTGTTGATCTCTGCTAAATATATATCTGTTTGGTGGCGGAGAATTTATTCTCTTGCTTAACACCCTTCTCTGAGACGTATGAGCTTAGAGGTTATATATCGGCAGAAATCAGTGGAATGGTATAGACTGTCAGTGTGGCATGTTTGATTTCCCAAAGTTAAATAATCATTAATAATGATTTTTGGGAAGATTAAAACTAACTGGAGTTTTAATGAATCTTTAATTAGATTGGAATGTGAATATGATAATTTAAATTATCATATTTGTGAAATGATCGAGAATGGAGTACCACCAGTTTTACTCCAGGCGATAGTTAAATCTTTAATTAGATTTGAACGTGAAATGGTAATTAAATTTACCTATAATATCGTGGTGTTAGATATGGAGTATTACCAGTTTTGCTCCATGGGATGAATAGGTTAGGATTGAGAAATATAACAAATGATTACTTCGATAAAGTGCGCTAATCCCGACTGGTTCGGATAAACCTTAATTTGGTTTGAACTAAGATCGAAAGAAAGATTAAAGTATACGTTTAAAAAAATTTATATTTGATAAAATTAATAGGAAACTTTCCCAAAGGATACGAATATTTGAATAAAAGAATATTCAGAATTGGAATGAGGCGTACGTTGTGTTTTTGTAGCACTTAATTATAAAATACGTGAATTATTCGGAAAGGCTGGGTTTATACCCATTCTGAATAATTGATTCGAGATAAGTCGATGATGAAGACGGTGGTTGAAGAATGGAGGTCTTCACATCGTTTGGATGATTACTGATGTCTTGATTGGGATGTACACCCAAGACAAGGTAATAAGTGGTGATCGTCCAGACGTACTTGGAGATCGACAGGATATGCGAGGACCTCTCTCGTGTATTAGACATATGGGACGAGGAATAAGGTGCCTCCGGTTTGGTTCAGACCTAGAACGAACTAGTAAAAGGATGTGTGTCTTACATTGGATTTTATTCTATGTTGATTGATCTCTATTAAATATATATCTATTTAGTGGCGGAGAATTTATTCTCTTACTTAACACCTTTATCTGAGACATACGAGCTTAGAGGTTATATATCGATAGACATCAGCTGCATGGCATGAATTGTCAGTGTGGCATGCTGAGATGCAAATGATTCAGGCTTTTGTTGAAAACCAGAGCCTTGTGGTTGATGATCAAAGTATGGCTTTAAATAGCATAGCTTTGTGTATAACATTAATTCGCGAGCCTCACACCTCGGTATGAGTCAAAACGGGATCAAGGATGCATGGAGCACATGACGTTTCCTTCTAGCTATGGGTGGTGTCATGGTATGGAGCCCAGACTTTTTTTATTTTTACCTTTGTGGATGATGGATAACAAGGCGCCTCGGATACATCGGTTATGTAACAACCCGGAAATCTAGGCCAGTTTAAAATTTTTATTTTGGCAATTTTATCGAATTTTGATTATTTAAAATGAATTATTTTAAATAAAAACGACGAGAAATTTATTTTGAATAGATTAGAACGTATATATTTATATTCGTCATCGTTAGAATATAAATATTTATTTATATTTATAAAAGGAATTGAAAATGGCGCGGTAGTTCGATAATTCGATTTCAAACTTCAATTGAATGTACCGGGTGCAAAACAAACCGGATTTTAGTGAAACCAAAAATAATGGAATCTAATTGTGAATATCTTTCCAATGAATCCGAAAAAATGAAATTTCATAACGGGAATCAAAAGATATGTCCAGTTGAAAATTCTGAATAGTCGCTATGGAATTCAGGCCCTTAAAAATGGAGATTTTGCAAACGACCTCGAATTTCGACGAAACCACTTTTGTTGGATCTGTGATGTAAAGTTATTGCTAGGTTCCAATTTTCATAATTTTTCGAATCAATATGTGAGCGTGGCAAAGGAAAACGCGTTTGACCAGTTTCAGTTTATTTTAATCGACTGGAAATTGACCATTTTTCAAACGGTCTAAGAATTCAACGAAACTAGTTTTGTTAGGATCGTATCGTCAATACGAAGCTAGAAAATATTTCTTGAGAATATTTAAAGTTCGTATGTGGGCCCAGTAAATTGAAATGTACGTTTAAAATTCAATATAATGATTTATATTTTGAATTCAATGAAAACTGATCGAAACGATCGAATCAGCCTACGGGACATATCCCATTGTGTTCGGAATGGGGGTAATTAGCTATAAACGGCGGTCGGAGGGTTTGATTTCGAGTTCGAAATGAAAAGTTGGTTTTTGAAATTTAAGATAATAAAATATATAAATATTTATATAAAACCCCTTAGCCCCCCCCCCCCTCTCCTTTTTTCTTCCTTCAGTCAAAATTAGGTCAAATAAAAAAAAAACCCGCTGCCTTCACGCTCGTCGCCCACCACCGGAGCGCCGCCCACCCCCTATGACATCCACCAGGCCCCACGTCGACGAGACCCCCCCACCCACTCCCTAATCGAACGCTACCCAGACCCCCCCTTTCCCCTCACGAATCGAGCAGCGTCGCGCAACCCAGGTCCATCACGACCCCACCTCGCCCCTCTGCCATGACCGCCGAACCCCTCCCCATTCCGCCGTCGTTGGCCATCCCCACTACCTCAGACCCGATAGCGAGCACCCCTCCCTCCTCTTAAATCGCAGCCCTTTCCTCTGCTAAATATCCAATGTAAGTCTTTAATTATTTATAATATTTTTCTTTATTATTTGTTATTTTAGATAATCAGTTTATATCTATAGTTAATAAAGATTTGATTTTTCTATGTGAGTAAGGTTAAAAATATAATTTTTATAATATAGAAAGGTAAAAATAAAAAAAATAAAAATTTTATAATATTTGAAGGGATTAGATTTTTGTTATAGATAACGATTTGATTTTGAAACGTGAAAGAAGTGATTATATATATATAACAGTAGAATTAAAAATGTGATTTTTCTTTATTTGAAAAGAAATGAAAATATGATTTTTATTTTATGAAAATCGTAATAAAAATTTGATTTTTTATGTGAATAGGAAAATAAAAATGTAATTTTTATTTTAAGAATAACGAAGTAAAAATTCGATTTTTATATATTGAATAGCAAAGTAAAAATTCGATTTTTATATATTGAATAGCAAAGTAAAAATTCGATTTTTATATATTGAATAGCAAAGTAAAAATTCGATTTTTATATATTGAATAGCAAAGTAAAAATTCGATTTTTATATATTGAATAGCGAAGTAAAAATTCGATTTTTATATATTGAATAGCAATATAAAAATGTGATTTTTACATATGTAGTGGCTACAAGCAACGAAAGCGACAAAAGGCGAGAATGACGAAGACTTCTACATTTGAAGTGGCGTGGAGTTGGAATAGCTATCGGTGAGAATTTCTCACTCTTCAATTTCTTTTCTAGTTATATACATATACTAGGATGCAGACGGTGTTTAGTAGCACCCGACACAATCGTCCACAGACCATGGACTTGTTTATTTGGTTGTGTAGTTGGTTAGATTATTTGGTTTGAATTGAATTTTTTGGTGAAATGAATGGATTTGATTGATGTGTGAATGGAGTGGGCCTTCACTAAACCAGGGATAAGGCTAGGCCTCGTCCCGTTTCTAGTATCGTGCCGTTATGCCGCCGAAATTTTCTAAAAATATGTTAGAGAAATAAAAATATCATTTTATTGAATCAATGAACTAAATAGAAATGCATGTGTTAAAATAAAATATATTATCGTTAAAAATATAATTTTTAACGTGGAAGTGAATAAATAAATATCTATAAACAAATCGGCCGATTTGTTTATATACACTGATTTGACTGATATTGATTGGGTCGATAAATTTTACACATCGCCCAACTGCACAAATAAAATATGCGTTTGATTGTTTGAAATCCCACACGGGTATTGGGATAAAATACGACATACACTAATCCCAATAATTAGTTGTTTGTCGATCGATTGATTGACAGGCTGTTATAAGCGTTAGATATCTATATTTGATGCTTATACAATGTAGTGCACTTTGGATGATGGTTGATTGTTTATCGTTGCTACTATATACATGCGTTGTATGGAATCCATATAATTAACTTTATATGGTGATTGATTGGGCCTCATTCCAATTTAGAAAATTAAGAATATTATAATATAAAGGTTCATGTGTTGACTGTACTCATCCATTGAGATTAATCATGTGTTGAACGAAATATTTTAATAATAAAATTTACATCTTTATCAATATAATATAAAGGTTCATGTGTTGACTGTACTCATCCGTTGAGATTAGTCATGTGTTGAACGAAATATTTGAAATCGAAATATTTGAAATAGAAATATTTGAAAATAAAATATTTGAAATGGAAGTATTTGAAATAGAAATATTTGAAAAAGAAATATTTGAAATAGAATATTTGAAAATAGAAATATATGAAGCCGTGTTGATTATATTGACGCCATTTTGATGTGAACGATATTTATATCGATTTTATTCATTTTAAAATGAATATTGAAAAGTGATTTCGAAATTGAATATTTTGAAATGAAATTTGAATTAAATTGAATAGAAAATGAATTCGAATTGAATATATAACGAATTCGAATTGAATATATAACGAATTCGAATTGAATATATAACGAATTTGATTCGAATTGAATATATAACGAATTTGATTCGAATTGAATATATAACGAATTTGATTTCAATTGAATATATAACGAATTTGATTTCAATTGAATATATAATGAATTTGATTTCAATTGAATATATAACGAATTTGATTTCAATTGAATATATAACAAATTTGATTCGAATTGAATATATAACGAATTTGATTCGAATTGAATATATAACGAATTTGATTCGAATTGAATATATAACTAATTTGATTCGAATTGAATATATAACGAATTTGATTTCAATTGAATATATAACGAATTAGATTTCAATTGAATATATAACGAATTTGATTTCAATTGAATATATAACGAATTTGATTTCAATTGAATATATAATGCATTTGATTTGAATAGAAAATGAATTTGATTTAATTAGAAAACGAATGGAATTTGATTTGAATTGAATAGAAAACAAATTTAATTTAAAAAGAAAACGAATTCGAATCGAATTGAATTGAAAAGGAAATGAATTCGAATCGAATTAAAATCGATTTGAATTGAAATCAAATAGAAATGAAAGTAAAAAGTATTTATAATAGAAAATTCAATTTTGATTTGAATTTGAAATAGAAGTTGAAATGTTTTTGAAACGAATTTAAATCTATTTATAAAATTCGTTTTAATTAGAAATCGACAAAATATATATTATATATATAATATAATGGCCGAAATTGAACGCGCCGCGCCGTGGCAGTTCGTGAATTTCGACCATTTATTTCGAACGGACATTACGGGAGATCCGACCGTCGGATTCTCCTAAAACCAGAACCGTTGAGTTCGTATCGGAAAGAGCTTTCTAACGAATATTAGAAATTTGAAATTTAACGGTTGGATTTGGAGATAGGTCCAAATCAAATTCAGAAAAGGTCGCTATAAGTACAGTTCGATGGCCGTTAATGGAAATCGACTGTACGGGCCTTGATAAAATTATTAAAAATAGTAATAATTTGTGTAAAATCATAAGGAATGATTTGGGAAAAATTGGGATGAAAAACTCCATATTTGAAAAGATAAAAAGAGATTTTTATCGACATGAACTAGTTTTGAACTAATATTAAAACCCATCTATTTTTAAATAAATAAATTGGATTTGAAATGGGTTTTAAATAGAATTGATGTGGGTTTATCGTGAACAGTGTAATAACACCAGTTCTTTAACCCGATAATAAATAGAATGTGATTTGGGTTTGTCGTGAACTGTGTTTTTTAAAAGACATTAGTTCTTTAGCCCAATAAAAGGAGTTTTAATGAATCTGCAATTAGATTGAAATGTAAATTTGTAATCTAAATTATCAAATTTAGAAAGTGAGCGAGAATGGAGTATCACCAGTTTTGCTCCAAAGCGATAGTTAAATATTTAATTAGATTTGAACGTGAAATGGTAATTAATTTTACCGATAACACCGTGGTGTTAGATATGGAGTATTACCTATTTTTCTTCATGGGATGAATAGGTTGGGATTGGGAAATAAAATAAATAATTACTTCGGTGTGGTTCGCTAATCTCGACTAGTTTGGAAAACCATAACCTGGTTTAAAATGATATCCAAAGGTAGATTAAAGGATAAATTTTAAAGAATTTATCTTGGATAAAATTAATGGGAACCTTTCCCTAAGAATTGAAATTAGAAACTAGCTGTAGGTTAGTTAAGAAGAATGGTTTCCTGGGTATTGATCTGATGTTGGTTTCGGCCTTCGGGGTAAATATTTGGGGAATTGCTCTCTTACTGATTTACGGTTAGTGACTAATGAATTGGAATGAGGCATATGTTGTGTTGGTGTAACATTTGTTTTTAATATACGCGGGTTGTTCGGAAAGTCCGGGTTTATACCCATTCTGAATAACCGATTCGACGATATGTCGAAGATGAAGACGGTGGTTGAAGACCGGAAGTCTTCACGTCGTTTGGGTGATTACTGATGATCTTGATTCGGCTGTACACCCAAGAAGATGGAAACAGTTGGTGATCGTCCAGATGTACTTGGAGATCGATGGATATGCGGGGTACTAGGTGCCTCCGGTTTCGTTCAGACCCAGAACGGACTTGTAAATGGACTGTGTGTCTGACATTTGATTTTAGTCTGTGTGATTGATTTCTATTAAATATATATCTGTTTGGTGGTGGAGAATTTATTCTCTTGCTTAACGCCCTTCTCTGAGACGTACGACCTCAGGGGTTATATACTGATGGATATCAAACGCATAGAGTGAATTGTCTGTGTGGCATGCTAAGATGCAAATGATCAAGGCTTCTGTTGAAAAGCAAAGTCTTGTGAATGATGATCAAAGCAAGACCCGTGTGGCATAGCTTTGTGTAGTGTTGATTCGCGAGCCTCACACCCCGGTTGTGAACCAGAAACGGGAGAGGACATCAGGGAGGGCATGCGTTTCTTTCTAGCTAGGGTGGTGTCAGTGACCTACCAGCCCTGACATTTATATACTTTTCACCTGTGTGGTTGTTGCGAGGCGCCTCGGTTTGATCAGACGATCCGGGTCCGATGGAGTCATTCGTTGGCTCATTTGCGCCCCAAAGGGCGGGGAAACGTAGTTTTCAGGCATTTTAATCCACATCGGTGGACCGGCCCTGACGATCCAAGGGTCACTCGAGCTCTGATCCTGAGACATGGTAGGCTAGATTGTCTCGAATCGGTAGAGGACTATCTTTTGCCTCGGTTCATAGATGGAAATCCAATTTCCAAATACGTGACTTTGCGATTTTGATTGTATAACCTATATATGGCGACATAGAGGTAAGGGGCATTCATGCCGCCTATGATTGATACTTATGATTTGAAGTTGTTTTATACACTATACACTTATAATAGTATCAAATGATTTCTTTTAAACGTATCAAGCATTCTAGGCTATTATAAGGTAAAAACCCTATCCTCCGGCTTGCGTTGCATTGTGTGATGGGAACTGGGTCTTATAATAGCTTCATTTTTCCTTATTTAGCAATGCGCTGTTTGTTTTATGCACTGGTGTTCTTGGGAGGAAACCCGTTCCGTGTTATACGGCGTGGTCCCTTGATTTACCTAACTTTAAAATAAAGATTTACAACTGTTTTAGTTCTCACACCAGTCACATGACTGACCTGGAGTTTATTGTTTTGACCTAAACTCTGGGTGCCCTTATTTTGACACGGGCAGCTAGTAGTTTTGGTTTTGCAGATTTATATTCACAGGATCCTGGTTTACAGCTGGAATGATATCCGGAAAGCTTTGTATCCGTATATCTACTTCTAGTTGTGTATTGTATTATTTTCCGCTGCTATGTATTTAAATGTAATCTAAATCTCTGATATTTCTGTGTAATATTGACTTATACTCTGTATATTCATGTAATCTGATGCATTGTTGTAATATACAATGAAATGTTCTTCCGTCTGCGTCCTGTTGTGGCTTGTTCTCGAACTATCCGCGCTTTCCTCACCGGGGAAGTTATGGGTTTTCACAGTTGGTATCAGAGCTTTGGTTTACAAAGCAGAACAAGGCACATTAGAACCATACGAAAGAATTCATCAGATATTGGATTAGTAATATCCAATGGGAATGACTCGTTAGAGATAGGATCAGTAGTATCCTAGAACGAGTGTGAAGAGTGTATTTTTAAAGTGAAAACAAATTTTGTTTTGAAAATTTAAATCAACTATTCGTATTTGATTATTTATTCTATATTGATTAGGACAGTCCAGTATATAGAGATTTTGCATGTACGTCTTGCAAACGTGTGTTCGAAATTTTAATATATTGGATAGATATAGAATCACACTCTAGTCGCCCGGAGATGATTCTGATTAGTATGTGACCCCGGTAATTTTTCGGGAATTTTTCTAGTTAGTATGTGACCCCGGTAATTTGAAATATACGTTTAAAATTCCATATAGTGATTTAAATGTAAATTCAACGGAAACTGATCGAAACGGTTGAATCAGCTTGCGATACATATCCCATTGTGTTCAGAATGGGGGTGAAACGCTGTGGACGACAGGCGGTGGGCCTCGTTTCGAGGTCGTATGTAAAAGTCAACCTATTGGGATTAAATAATTAAAAAAATATATATATATAATATAACACTTCTCTCCCTCCCCTTAAATCCTCCTCCCCCCCCCCCCCCCCCGTTCAAAATGAAATTCAGAAAAAAAAAAGCAAAAAAAGAAAAAAAGGAAGAAGATGGCGCAGCGGCCACCGCGTCAGGCGTGACGCCACCCACCGCCGACGAGGCCCCAGCCTCGACCCTCCTCTTCCCTCCAAGCGTTGCTTCAGCCTCGCCCCTCTCCTCGAATCGCGTGAGCCCAGACGCAACCACCTCCCAAATCGCAAGACCCTAATAAGAACCCTAGCGCCGCGAGCAAACCCTAGGGCAGCCACCGTGAGCTCCTCCGCTCTGACCACCGTAGACCGCGAGCAGCGCCTCCCCTGAAGCCGCGACCACCTGGAACCGCCACCCTCCGACGCGCAGATGCCATCCCCTCCTGCCTGAAGACCGTCGGCATCCATCTCCAAATAAAGACAGTGAGCGTTTATTTTCTTTATCATTTCAGTTTTTGTATAAAGTAGTTTAATCAAATTAAGTAATAAAAATATGACTTTTATATTTTTAAGGTATTAAAAATATAGTCTTTACTATATAGACGAAGTAAAAATATGATTTTTATATTTTTAAAGTAATAAAAATATGACTTTTATATTTTTAAGGTATTAAAAATATAGTCTTTACTATATAGAAGATGTAAAAATATGATTTTTGGTTAGGTAGAGAGTTAAAAATATAATTTTTACATGATAGGAATATTAAAAATATCATCTTTATATGTGTAGAAAAATAAAAATGAGATTTTTATAAAGATGAAATCTTTAAATTTATAAAGGCGAAATCTTTATTTTAGAAAAGGCGAAATCTTTATTTTAGAAAAGGCGAAATCTTTATATGGAAAATAGCGTGATAAAAATATAATTTTTATCTATATAACATAGTAGTAAAAATTCGATTTTTATATGTTGTATAACGGAATAAAAATTCGATTTTTAAAGGTATGAAGCGATTATAAAAATATGATTTTTAAATTGAAAGTGAATAAATAAAAATGTGATTTTTTATTTTAAAGACATCAAAATATAAAAATGTGTGATTTTTATATATGTAGAGAATACGGGCAACGAAGATAACAAAAGGGCGAGAACAACGAAGGTTTCTGCAAAAGAAGAGTCAAGATGATTGGATAGCTTTCGGTGAGAACTTCTCACTCTAAATTTCTCTTTTCTAGTTATATATATATACTAGGATGCAGACGGTGTTTAGTAGCACCCGACACAACCGTCCACAGACCATGGACTTGTTTGTTTGGTTGCATAAATTAGTTAGATGATTTGATTTGAATTTGGTTGTTTGGTGAATCTGATTGATGTGTGAATGGCGTGGGCCTTCACTAGACCGGGGATAAGGCTAGGCCTTGTCCGATTTCTAGTATCGTGCCGTTATGCCGCCGAAATTTTCTAAAATATGTTAGAAAAATAAAAAGATCAATTTATCGAATAAATGAACTGAATAGAAATTCATATGTTGAAATAAAATGTTTTGTCGTTAAAAATATAATTTTTAACGTGAATATGAATACAGTGAATGTGAATAAATAAATATTCATTTACAACCCGGACGGTTTGTTTATGTACACCTATTTGAAGGACATTGATTGGGTCGATAAATTTTACACATCGCCCAACTGCACGAATAAAATCTGTGTTTGATTGTTTGAAACCCCACACGGGTGTTGGGATGAAATTTGAAGTTCACTCATCCTGATTGATTAAACATGTCGATCGATTGATTGACAGGCTGTTATAAGCGTTAGATATCTATATTTGATGCTTATACAGTGTAGTGCACTTTGGTTGATGGTTGATTATTTTTCAATGCTATTATATATATGTGTTGTATGAAAATCCATATAATTAATTTTATATGGTGATTGATGGGGCCTCATTCCAATTTAGAAGATAAAGAATAATATAATATAAAGGTTCAGGTGTTGACTGTACTCATCCGTTGAGATTAGTCATGTGTTGAACGAAATATTTTTATAATAAAAATTTACATCTTTATCAATATAATATAAAGGTTCATGTGTTGACTGTACTCATCCGTTGAGATTAGTCATGTGTTGAACGAAATATTTTTATAATAAAAATTTACATCTTTATCAATATAATATAAAGGTTCATGTGTTGATTGTACTCATCCGTTGAGATTAGTCATGTGTTGAACGAAATATTTTTATAATAAAAATTTACATCTTTATCAATATAATATAAAGGTCCATGTGTTGACTCTACTCATCCATTGAGATTAGTCATGTGTTGAACGAAATATTTTTATAATAAAAATTTACATATTTATCAATATAATATAAAGGTTCAGGTGTTGACTGTACTCATCCGTTGAGATTAGTCTTGTGTTGAACGAAATATTTTTATAATAAAAATTTACATCTTTATCAATATAAAATAAAGGTTCATGTGTTGATAGTACTCATCTGTAACAACCCGTAAAATGCGAGCCAGTTTGAAATTTTTATTTTGGCAATTTTAGCGAATTTTGATTATTTAAAATGGATTATTTTAAATAATATCGACGAAAAATTTAATTTGAATAGAATTCGACGTATATATTATATACGTCGTCGTTGGAATATATAATAATTATATATAATTATAAAAGGAATTGAAAGTGGCGCGGTAGTTCGATAATTTGATTTCAAACTTCAATTGAATGTACCGGGTGCAAAACAAACCGGATTTTAGTGAAACCAAAAACATTAGGATCTAATTGATGATATCTTTCTAACGGATGTAAGAAACTGAGATTTCACTTTAGAAATGATGAGATATGTCCAGTTTAAAATTAGAAATAGTCGCTGTGGAATTTATATATATTTTTATATATATAAGGCCCTTAAAAATAGCCATTTTGCAAACGACCTCGGATTTCGACGAAACCAGTTTTGTTGGGTCCGGGATGTAAAGTTATTGCTAGGTTTCAAATTTCATAATTTTTCGAATCAATATGTGAGCGTGGCAAAGGAAAACGCGTTTGACCAGTTTCAGTTGATTTTAATCGACTGGAAATTGGCCCCTTTTTCCAACGGTCTCAGAATTCGACGAAACTAGCTTTGTTAGGACCGTATCGTCAATACGAAGCTAGAAAATATTTTTCTGGAATTTTTCTAGTTAGTATGTGACCCCGGTAATTTGAAACGTGCGTTTAAAATTCAATATAGTGATTTGAATGTAAATTCAAAAGAAAACTGATTGTAACAATCGAATCAGCATGCGATACATATCCCATTGTGTTCGGAATGGGGGTGAAACGCTATGGACGACAGGCGGTGGACCTCGTTTCGAGGTCGTATGTAAAAGTCAACCCTTGGGCAAAATTAAATAATTAAATAATATAATAAAATAATAAAAAAAAGAGAAACCCCTCTCTTCCCTATTACCCAGGCCCCCCCCGGTTCGAATTCATTTCATCGATTTATAAAAAAAAAAAAAGAACGAACCCGTCGTTCGAAGACCGCCGCCGCTCCTCCAGGCGGAGCGCCACCGCCCTCCGATCCTCCGCCTTCATCTTCCCCCATCCTCTTCCCTCCGTCGCTCAGCTCCGACGCGAGACCCCTCCTGCAGCCAAATCAAACCCCACGCCTTAATCGAGACCCGACGCCCCCTAGGGCCAGCGCCGCCGTGCCTCGCCCAAAGCCGCCGAACTCTGACAGCCCCCACCCCGCTCCATCGCGCGAAGACCAACCCCCCCCCCCCTTCGAAAACTGTCTGTAAGTTTTTTTTTATTTTATTTTATTATTTATGTTATTTATTTTATTTGTATATACAGAGTTTTAGAAAAGAAGAAAGATAAAAACTGATTTTTATTTATTTTCAAAACTGATTTTTATTTATTTTCAAAACTGATTTTTATTTATTGTTAAAACTGAATTTTCTTTATTTTAAAAACTATTTTTTTTGTAAGAAATAAAGAAAACTGATTTTATTTTAAAGGGTTTAAACTTAAAAAAAAAAAAAAGGTATGATCTTTATATTTTTAAAGTGATAAAAATATGATTTTTATATTTTTAAAGTATTAAAAATATAGTCTTTACTATATAGAAATATTAAAAATATGACTTTTGTATTTTTAAAGTATTAAAAATATAATTTTTACATGATAGAGAATATAAAAATATCATCTTTGTATATGTAGCGAAATAAAAATCTGATTTTTATTTTATATACGTTGAGATAAAGTGGTAATTTTCATAAAGGTGAAACTTTAAATTTAAAAAGGTGAAATCTTTAAATTTAAAAAGGCGAAATCTTTATATATTGAATAGCGAAATAAAAATTCAATTTTTATATATATAGTGGCTACGGACGACGAAGCTGACGAAGATGCGAAAGCGACAAAAAGGCGAGGTCGACGAAGAATTCTGCAAAGGAAGAGCCGTGGAGCTAGGATAGCTATATGTGAGAATTTCTCACCTTTCAATTTATTTTTCTAGTTATATATATATATATATATATATATATATATATATATATATACTAGGATGCAGACGGTGCTTAGTAGCACCCGACACAATCGTCCACAGACCATGGACTTGTTTGTTTGGCTGTTTGGTAATTGATTGCGATATTGGTTTGAATGTGGTTTGTGGTGTGAAAAATCGAATCGATAAATTGGTTAGGATTAGACGTACGCCGTTATAAGGCGAAGGAGTAAGGCTAGGTTAGACTCTTACTCCAAATTTTGTGGTTTGCATAACGAATTGATTTGATTGATGTGTGAATGGCGTGGGCCTTCACTAGACCGGGGATAAGGCTAGGCCTCGTCCCGTTTCTAGTATCGTGCCGTTATGCCGTCGAAATTTTCTAAAATATGTTAGAAAAAATAAAAATGTCATTTTATAGTGTAAATGAATTGAATAGAAATTCATAGGTTGAAATAAAATGTTTTATCGTTAAAAATATAATTTTAACGTGAAGTGAATAAAATAAAATATTCATTTATAAACCGGACGGTTTGTTTATGTACACCTATTTGAATGACATTGATTGGGACGATAAATTTTACACATCGCCCAACAGCACAAATAAAATATGTGTTTGGTTGTTTGAAACCCCACACGGGTGTTGGGATGAAATTTGAAGTTCACTCATCCTGATTGATTAAATATGTCGATCGATTGATTGACAGGCTGTTATAAGCGTTAGATATCTTTATTTGATGCTTATACAGTGTAGTGCACTTTGGTTGATGGTTGATCATTTTTCAATGCTGTTATATACATGTGTTGTGTGAAAATCCATATAATTAATTTTATGTGGTAATTGATTGGGCCTCATTCCAGTTTTAAAATAGAAATATTCGAAATAGAATATTTAAAAATAGAAATTTATGAAGCCGTGTTGATTAGATTGACGCCATTTTGACGTGAACGATATTTATATCGATTTTATTCATTTTAAAATGAATATTGAAAGTGATTTCGAAATCGAATATTTTGAAATGAATTGAATTGAAAACGATTTCGAAATGAATTGAATTGAAAACGAATTCAAAGTGAATTGAATTGAAAGTGATTTCGAAATGAATTGAATTGAAAACGAATTCAAAGTGAATTGAATTGAAAGTGATTTCGAAATGAATTGAATTGAAAACGAATTCAAAGTGAATTGAATTGAAAGTGATTTCGAAATGAATTGAATTGAAAACGAATTCAAAGTGAATTGAATTGAAAGTGATTTCGAAATGAATTGAATTGAAAGTGATTTCGAAATGAATTGAATTGAAAACGAATTCAAAGTGAATTGAATTGAAAGTGATTTCGAAATGAATTGAATTGAAAACGAATTCAAAGTGAATTGAAAATGATTTCGAAATGAAGTGAATTGAAAACAATTTCGAAATGAAGTGAATTGAAAACGATTTCGAAATGAATTGAATTGAAAACGAATTCAAATTGAATTGAAATTTGAATTGAATAGAAATGAATTTTGAAACGAATTTATAAAGAAGAATTCAATTTTGCTTTGAATTGAAATGGAAGTTGAAATAGGTTTTGAAACGATTTTAAAACTATTTATATAATTCGTTTTGAATAGAAATCGACGAAATATATATTATATATATTATATATATAATATAATGGCCTGAATAGAACGCGCCGCGCCGCGGCAGTTCGCGAATTTCGACCATTGATTTCAAATGGACGTTACGGGAGATCCGACCGTCGGATTCTCCTAAAACCGGAACCGTTGGGTTCGTATCGAAAAGAGCTTTCTAACGAATGTTAGAAATTTGAAATCTAATGGTTGGATTTGGAATTATGTCCAAATCAAATTTGAAAAAGGTCGCTGGAAGTGCAGTTCGATGGCCATTGATGGAAATCGACTGTACGGGCCTTGATAAAATTATTAAAAATAGTAATAATTTGTGTAAAATCATAAGAAATGATTTGCGAAGATTTGGGATGAAAAACTCCATGTTTGAAAAGATAAAAATAGATTTTTATCGAAATGAACTAGTTTTGAACTAGAGTTATAATTCTATTTATTTTTAAATAAATAAATTGAATTTGAAAAAGGTTTTAAAAATAACCAGATTATCCAATGATTGCATTGGAGTGGAATTGAGTCGAAATTGTCTTCGGAATATTTCGATGTTGGAATTCGTGATTATACGGATGTTGATACGGAAATTTGGAAGATATATATTTATATCGTTATTTCCAATACGACATTTGTTAGTCGTAGAATTTGATATTGAATATAAGCCGATATATTTTCTATTCAGAGCCTTGTATTGAATATCAAATGTGATTTGGGTTTGTCGTGAATGGTGTCTTCACTAACACTGTTCTTGAACCCAGTTGTGAAAAGATTAAATCTTTTTATTTAGATTTAATGAAGTGTACCAATTAAATGATATTTAATTGGAATTGAATTGGTATTGATTTTTGGGTTTATCGTGAACAGTGTTTTAAATAACACTTGTTCTTTAACCCGATAATTAATGGAATGTGATTTTGGGTTTATCGTGAACCGTGTTTTAGATGACACTGATTCTTTAACCCAGTTAAAAATTAAAACTAAGTGGAGTTTTAATGAATCTTTAATTAGATTGAAAAGATCGAGAATGGAGTATCACCAGTTTTACTCCAGGCGATAGTTAAATCTTTAATTAGATTTGAACGTGAAATGGTAATTGAATTACCGATAACACTGTGGTGTTAGATATGAAGTACTACCAGTTTTACTTCATGGGATGAATAGGTTGGGATTGGGAAAATAAAATAAATGATTACTTCGGTGTGGTTCGTTAATCCCGACTAGTTTGAATTGATATTCAAAGGAGATTAAAGAATAAATTTAAAGAATTTATCTTGGATAAAATTAATGGGAACTTTTCCCAAAGTATAGGAATATTTGAATAAAAGAATATTCTGAATTGGAATGAGGCGTATGTTGTGTTTGTGTAACACTTTTATAATATATACGCGAGTTATTCAGAAAGACCGGGTTTATCCCATTCTGAATAACTGATTCGACGTGGTGTCGAAGGTGAAGACGGTGGTCGAAGACCGGAAGTCTTCACGTCGTTTGGGTGATAACTGATGATCTTGATTGGGCTGTACACCCAAGAAGATGGAAACAGTTAGTGATCGTCCAGACGTACTTGGAGATCGATGGATATGGGGGGTACTAGGTGCCTCCGGTTTCGTTCAGACCCAGAACGGACTTGTAAATGGACTGTGTGTCTGACATTGGATTTCATTCTGTGTGACTGATATCGGTTGCATAGAGTGGTTTGCCTGTGTGGCATGCTAAGATGCAAATGATCGAGGCTTCTGTTGAAAAGCAAAGTCTCGTGGTGATGATCAAAGCACGGCCTTTGTGGCGTAGCTTTGTGTAACGTTTACCTCGCGTGTTTCACACCCGGTATGAACCAAAAACGGGAGACGGACCTCAGGGAGGACTTGCGTTTCTTTCTAGCTAGAAGTGGCGTCAGTGGTTTTACACGCCCTGACGAGTTTGACTTATGTGGTTGTTGCGGTTGCGAGGCGCCTCGGTTATATCGGTTTCGGCCGAATGCATTCTGGTCGGCTGACGGACCAGACTTACACCCCATAGGGTGGGGAGACGTATTGTTCAGGCATAATAATCCACTCCGTGTGGACCGGCCCTGATGATCCAAGGCTTGCCTGCGCGCTTGCCTGAGACATGGGCTAGATTGTCTCGAATCGGTTGAGGACTATCTTTTGCCTCGGTTCATAGACGGAAATCCAATTTCCAAATACGTGACATTTGCGGTTTTATTTGTAAACCTATATATGGCGACATGATATATGGTACCCATGCCGCCTATGATTGATACTTATGATTTGAAGTGTTTTATACACTATGCACTTATAATAGTATCAAATGATTTGTTTTAAACGTATCAAGCATTCTTTGGCTGTTATAAGGGAAAACCCTATCCCCCGGCTTGCGTTGCATTGTGTGATAGGACCTGGGTCTTATAACAGCTTCATTTTTCTTTATTTAGCATTGCGCTGTTTGTTTATGCACTGGTATTCTTGGGAGGAAACCCGTTCCGTGTTATACGGCGTGGTCCCTTGATTTACCTAACTTTTAAAATAAAGAATAATAACTGTTTTAGTTCTCACACCAGTCACATGACTGACCTGGAGTTTATTGTTTTAACCTAAACTCTGGGTGCCCTTATTTTCGACACGGGCAGCTAGTAGTTTTGGTTTTGCAGATTTATATTCACAGGATCCTGGTTTACAGCTGGAACGATATCCGGAAAGCTTTGTATCCGTATATCTACTTCTAGTTGTATATTGTATTATTTTCCGCTGCTATGTATTTAAATGTAATTTAAATCTCTGATATTTCTTTGTAATATTCATTTATACTCTGTATATTCTTGTAATCTGATGCATTGTTGTAATATACAATGAAATGTTCTTCTGTATGCGTTCTGTTGTGGCTTGTTCTCGAACTATCCGACGCTTTCCTTTACGGGGAAGTTTCGGGTCTTTACACGTAGTATCAGAGCTTTGGTTTACAACGCTCAGAGAACAAGACACATTAGAAACATACGAAAGAATTCATCAGATATTGGGTTAGTAATATCCAATGAGAATGACTCGTTAGAGATGGGATCAGTAGTATCCTAGAACGAGTGTGAAGAGTATGTTTTTCAAATGAAAGCCAATTTTGTTTTGAAAATTTAAATCAATTATTCGTATTTGATTATTTATTTATATTGACTTTGGACGGTCCAGTATATAAAGATTTTGCATATACGCCTTGCAAACGTGTATTTAAAGTTTTAATATACTGGATAGATATAGAATCATACTGTAGTGGCCCGAAGATGATTCAGATGGTTGAGTACTCATCGTCAGAATTTATATTCGTGTGACGAGGGTGTGATATCTATATATTTCCATTAGACTAGTGTGAGAACCAAAATTTAGATAGGGCCTATTGTTGTGAATTGGCATTAAAAACATGATTTTTGTATATGTATTAAAATTATGAATTTGAAAAGCTAATCAACTAATTGATTGATGTTTGTGTTGTTTGTTTATTTGTTTGCTAATTTTTAGCCATTTAGCCTAACAGAACCAAATATTGAATTATATCGAAAATTGGTTGCATTTGCTTGCATATACATATATATCATTGAACAGGTCATAGCAAGGAGGCTAGAGCCAGAGAATAAAATTTGTTTGCCCGACAAATAGGTACATGTTTACTACATAATTTCCTGTTTTGTTTGGGTGATGATGATTTTGTGAGCCTATTGGCTAGCCGCTTGGCTTTTTCTTTTTCTTTTTGAGATCTGAAGGACCGGGGAAGCTATTTGAAATTCCCCGATGCTCCCGGTGCAGGGGAGGTTATGGCGAAATTTTTCAAAAATTTAGGGTGTTAGCCAAATTTTTGAAATTTTGAAAATTCTCAGAAACTAAAGAGTTAGAGAATGGAAGTCTGATCGAACGTAGAGTTGATTAATCAAACCACTTTCGACTTTGTTCCTTTTCGGGGACGAAAAGTTTTAAGTGGGGGAGATTGTAACAACCCGTAAAATGCGAGCCAGTTTGAAATTTTTATTTTGGCAATTTTAGCGAATTTTGATTATTTAAAATGGATTATTTTAAATAATATCGACGAAAAATTTAATTTGAATAGAATTCGACGTATATATTATATACGTCGTCGTTGGAATATATAATAATTATATATAATTATAAAAGGAATTGAAAATGGCGCGGTAGTTCGATAATTCGATTTCAAACTTCAATTGAATGTACCGGGTGCAAAACAAACCGGATTTTAGTGAAACCAAAAACATTAGGATCTAATTGATGATATCTTTCTAACGGATGTAAGAAACTGAGATTTCACTTTAGAAATGATGAGATATGTCCAGTTTAAAATTAGAAATAGTCGCTGTGGAATTTATATATATTTTTATATATATAAGGCCCTTAAAAATAGCCATTTTGCAAACGACCTCGGATTTCGACGAAACCAGTTTTGTTGGGTCCGGGATGTAAAGTTATTGCTAGGTTTCAAATTTCATAATTTTTCGAATCAATATGTGAGCGTGGCAAAGGAAAACGCGTTTGACCAGTTTCAGTTGATTTTAATCGACTGGAAATTGGCCCCTTTTTCCAACGGTCTCAGAATTCGACGAAACTAGTTTTGTTAGGACCGTATCGTCAATACGAAGCTAGAAAATATTTTTCTGGAATTTTTCTAGTTAGTATGTGACCCCGGTAATTTGAAACGTGCGTTTAAAATTCAATATAGTGATTTGAATGTAAATTCAAAAGAAAACTGATTGTAACAATCGAATCAGCATGCGACACATATCCCATTGTGTTCGGAATGGGGGTGAAACGCTATGGACGACAGGCGGTGGACCTCGTTTCGAGGTCGTATGTAAAAGTCAACCCTTGGGCAAAATTAAATAATTAAATAATATAATAAAATAATAAAAAAAAGAGAAACCCCTCTCTTCCCTATTACCCAGGCCCCCCCCGGTTCGAATTCATTTCATCGATTTATAAAAAAAAAAAAAAAGAACGAACCCGTCGTTCGAAGACCGCCGCCGCTCCTCCAGGCGGAGCGCCACCGCCCTCCGATCCTCCGCCTTCATCTTCCCCCATCCTCTTCCCTCCGTCGCTCAGCTCCGACGCGAGACCCCTCCTGCAGCCAAATCAAACCCCACGCCCTAATCGAGACCCGACGCCCCCTAGGGCCAGCGCCGCCGTGCCTCGCCCAAAGCCGCCGAACTCTGACAGCCCCCACCCCGCTCCATCGCGCGAAGACCAACCCCCCCCCCCTTCGAAAACTGTCTGTAAGTTTTTTTTTATTTTATTTTATTATTTATGTTATTTATTTTATTTGTATATACAGAGTTTTAGAAAAGAAGAAAGATAAAAACTGATTTTTATTTATTTTCAAAACTGATTTTTATTTATTTTCAAAACTGATTTTTATTTATTGTTAAAACTGAATTTTCTTTATTTTAAAAACTGTTTTTTTTGTAAGAAATAAAGAAAACTGATTTTATTTTAAAGGGTTTAAACTTTAAAAAAAAAAAAGGTATGATCTTTATATTTTTAAAGTGATAAAAATATGATTTTTATATTTTTAAAGTATTAAAAATATAGTCTTTACTATATAGAAATATTAAAAATATGACTTTTGTATTTTTAAAGTATTAAAAATATAATTTTTACATGATAGAGAATATAAAAATATCATCTTTGTATATGTAGCGAAATAAAAATCTGATTTTTATTTTATATACGTTGAGATAAAGTGGTAATTTTCATAAAGGTGAAACTTTAAATTTAAAAAGGTGAAATCTTTAAATTTAAAAAGGCGAAATCTTTATATATTGAATAGCGAAATAAAAATTCGATTTTTATATATATAGTGGCTACGGACGACGAAGCTGACGAAGATGCGAAAGCGACAAAAAGGCGAGGTCGACGAAGAATTCTGCAAAGGAAGAGCCGTGGAGCTAGGATAGCTATATGTGAGAATTTCTCACCTTTCAATTTATTTTTCTAGTTATATATATATATATATATATATATATATATATATATATATATATATATATATACTAGGATGCAGACGGTGCTTAGTAGCACCCGACACAATCGTCCACAGACCATGGACTTGTTTGTTTGGCTGTTTGGTAATTGATTGCGATATTGGTTTGAATGTGGTTTGTGGTGTGAAAAATCGAATCGATAAATTGGTTAGGATTAGACGTACGCCGTTATAAGGCGAAGGAGTAAGGCTAGGTTAGACTCTTACTCCAAATTTTGTGGTTTGCATAACGAATTGATTTGATTGATGTGTGAATGGCGTGGGCCTTCACTAGACCGGGGATAAGGCTAGGCCTCGTCCCGTTTCTAGTATCGTGCCGTTATGCCGTCGAAATTTTCTAAAATATGTTAGAAAAAATAAAAATGTCATTTTATAGTGTAAATGAATTGAATAGAAATTCATAGGTTGAAATAAAATGTTTTATCGTTAAAAATATAATTTTAACGTGAAGTGAATAAAATAAAATATTCATTTATAAACCGGACGGTTTGTTTATGTACACCTATTTGAATGACATTGATTGGGACGATAAATTTTACACATCGCCCAACAGCACAAATAAAATATGTGTTTGGTTGTTTGAAACCCCACACGGGTGTTGGGATGAAATTTGAAGTTCACTCATCCTGATTGATTAAATATGTCGATCGATTGATTGACAGGCTGTTATAAGCGTTAGATATCTTTATTTGATGCTTATACAGTGTAGTGCACTTTGGTTGATGGTTGATCATTTTTCAATGCTGTTATATACATGTGTTGTGTGAAAATCCATATAATTAATTTTATGTGGTAATTGATTGGGCCTCATTCCAGTTTTAAAATAGAAATATTCGAAATAGAATATTTAAAAATAGAAATTTATGAAGCCGTGTTGATTAGATTGACGCCATTTTGACGTGAACGATATTTATATCGATTTTATTCATTTTAAAATGAATATTGAAAGTGATTTCGAAATCGAATATTTTGAAATGAATTGAATTGAAAACGATTTCGAAATGAATTGAATTGAAAACGAATTCAAAGTGAATTGAATTGAAAGTGATTTCGAAATGAATTGAATTGAAAACGAATTCAAAGTGAATTGAATTGAAAGTGATTTCGAAATGAATTGAATTGAAAACGAATTCAAAGTGAATTGAATTGAAAGTGATTTCGAAATGAATTGAATTGAAAACGAATTCAAAGTGAATTGAATTGAAAGTGATTTCGAAATGAATTGAATTGAAAGTGATTTCGAAATGAATTGAATTGAAAACGAATTCAAAGTGAATTGAATTGAAAGTGATTTCGAAATGAATTGAATTGAAAACGAATTCAAAGTGAATTGAAAATGATTTCGAAATGAAGTGAATTGAAAACAATTTCGAAATGAAGTGAATTGAAAACGATTTCGAAATGAATTGAATTGAAAACGAATTCAAATTGAATTGAAATTTGAATTGAATAGAAATGAATTTTGAAACGAATTTATAAAGAAGAATTCAATTTTGCTTTGAATTGAAATGGAAGTTGAAATAGGTTTTGAAACGATTTTAAAACTATTTATATAATTCGTTTTGAATAGAAATCGACGAAATATATATTATATATATTATATATATAATATAATGGCCTGAATAGAACGCGCCGCGCCGCGGCAGTTCGCGAATTTCGACCATTGATTTCAAATGGACGTTACGGGAGATCCGACCGTCGGATTCTCCTAAAACCGGAACCGTTGGGTTCGTATCGAAAAGAGCTTTCTAACGAATGTTAGAAATTTGAAATCTAACGGTTGGATTTGGAATTATGTCCAAATCAAATTTGAAAAAGGTCGCTGTAAGTGCAGTTCGATGGCCATTGATGGAAATCGACTGTACGGGCCTTGATAAAATTATTAAAAATAGTAATAATTTGTGTAAAATCATAAGAAATGATTTGCGAAGATTTGGGATGAAAAACTCCATGTTTGAAAAGATAAAAATAGATTTTTATCGAAATGAACTAGTTTTGAACTAGAGTTATAATTCTATTTATTTTTAAATAAATAAATTGAATTTGAAAAAGGTTTTAAAAATAACCAGATTATCCAATGATTGCATTGGAGTGGAATTGAGTCGAAATTGTCTTCGGAATATTTCGATGTTGGAATTCGTGATTATACGGATGTTGATACGGAAATTTGGAAGATATATATTTATATCGTTATTTCCAATACGACATTTGTTAGTCGTAGAATTTGATATTGAATATAAGCCGATATATTTTCTATTCAGAGCCTTGTATTGAATATCAAATGTGATTTGGGTTTGTCGTGAATGATGTCTTCACTAACACTGTTCTTGAACCCAGTTGTGAAAAGATTAAATCTTTTTATTTAGATTTAATGAAGTGTACCAATTAAATGATATTTAATTGGAATTGAATTGGTATTGATTTTTGGGTTTATCGTGAACAGTGTTTTAAATAACACTTGTTCTTTAACCCGATAATTAATGGAATGTGATTTTGGGTTTATCGTGAACTGTGTTTTAGATGACACTGATTCTTTAACCCAGTTAAAAATTAAAACTAAGTGGAGTTTTAATGAATCTTTAATTAGATTGAAAAGATCGAGAATGGAGTATCACCAGTTTTACTCCAGGCGATAGTTAAATCTTTAATTAGATTTGAACGTGAAATGGTAATTGAATTACCGATAACACTGTGGTGTTAGATATGAAGTACTACCAGTTTTACTTCATGGGATGAATAGGTTGGGATTGGGAAAATAAAATAAATGATTACTTCGGTGTGGTTCGTTAATCCCGACTAGTTTGAATTGATATTCAAAGGAGATTAAAGAATAAATTTAAAGAATTTATCTTGGATAAAATTAATGGGAACTTTTCCCAAAGTATAGGAATATTTTAATAAAAGAATATTCTGAATTGGAATGAGGCGTATGTTGTGTTTGTGTAACACTTTTATAATATATACGCGAGTTATTCAGAAAGACCGGGTTTATCCCATTCTGAATAACTGATTCGACGTGGTGTCGAAGGTGAAGACGGTGGTCGAAGACCGGAAGTCTTCACGTCGTTTGGGTGATAACTGATGATCTTGATTGGGTTGTACACCCAAGAAGATGGAAACAGTTAGTGATCGTCCAGACGTACTTGGAGATCGATGGATATGGGGGGTACTAGGTGCCTCCAGTTTCGTTCAGACCCAGAACGGACTTGTAAATGGACTGTGTGTCTGACATTGGATTTCATTCTGTGTGACTGATATCGGTTGCATAGAGTGGTTTGCCTGTGTGGCATGCTAAGATGCAAATGATCGAGGCTTCTGTTGAAAAGCAAAGTCTCGTGGTGATGATCAAAGCACGGCCTTTGTGGCGTAGCTTTGTGTAACGTTTACCTCGCGTGTTTCACACCCGGTATGAACCAAAAACGGGAGACGGACCTCAGGGAGGACTTGCGTTTCTTTCTAGCTAGAAGTGGCGTCAGTGGTTTTACACGCCCTGACGAGTTTGACTTATGTGGTTGTTGCGGTTGCGAGGCGCCTCGGTTATATCGGTTTCGGCCGAATGCATTCTGGTCGGCTGACGGACCAGACTTACACCCCATAGGGTGGGGAGACGTATTGTTCAGGCATAATAATCCACTCCGTGTGGACCGGCCCTGACGATCCAAGGCTTGCCTGCGCGCTTGCCTGAGACATGGGCTAGATTGTCTCGAATCGGTTGAGGACTATCTTTTGCCTCGGTTCATAGACGGAAATCCAATTTCCAAATACGTGACATTTGCGGTTTTATTTGTAAACCTATATATGGCGACATGATATATGGTACCCATGCCGCCTATGATTGATACTTATGATTTGAAGTGTTTTATACACTATGCACTTATAATAGTATCAAATGATTTGTTTTAAACGTATCAAGCATTCTTTGGCTGTTATAAGGGAAAACCCTATCCCCCGGCTTGCGTTGCATTGTGTGATAGGACCTGGGTCTTATAACAGCTTCATTTTTCTTTATTTAGCATTGCGCTGTTTGTTTATGCACTGGTATTCTTGGGAGGAAACCCGTTCCGTGTTATACGGCGTGGTCCCTTGATTTACCTAACTTTTAAAATAAAGAATAATAACTGTTTTAGTTCTCACACCAGTCACATGACTGACCTGGAGTTTATTGTTTTAACCTAAACTCTGGGTGCCCTTATTTTCGACACGGGCAGCTAGTAGTTTTGGTTTTGCAGATTTATATTCACAGGATCCTGGTTTACAGCTGGAACGATATCCGGAAAGCTTTGTATCCGTATATCTACTTCTAGTTGTATATTGTATTATTTTCCGCTGCTATGTATTTAAATGTAATTTAAATCTCTGATATTTCTTTGTAATATTCATTTATACTCTGTATATTCTTGTAATCTGATGCATTGTTGTAATATACAATGAAATGTTCTTCTGTATGCGTTCTGTTGTGGCTTGTTCTCGAACTATCCGACGCTTTCCTTTACGGGGAAGTTTCGGGTCTTTACATCATCCATTGAGATTGGTCATGTGTTGAACGAAATATTTTGATAATAACAACTATTTTGAAAAGAAATATTTGAAATAGAATATTTGAAAATAGAAATTTATGAAGCCGTGTTGGTTAGATTGACGCCATTTTGACGTGAACGAAATCTATATCGATTTTATTCATTTTAAAATGAATATTGAAAAGTGATTTCGAAAACGCATATTTTGAAATGAAATTTGAATCAAATTGAATTCGAATTGATTATAAAACGAATTTGATTTCCATTGAATATATATTGAATTTGATTCAAATAGAAAACGAAAATGAATTGAATTGAAAACGATTTCGAAATGAATTGAATTGAAAACGATTTCGAAATGAATTGAATTGAAAACGATTTCGAAATGAATTGAATTGAAAATGATTTCGAAATGAATTGAATTGAAAACGATTTCGAAATGAATTGAATTGAAAACGATTTCGAAATGAATTGAAAACGCATATTTTGAAATGAAATTTGAATCAAATTGAATTCGAATTGATTATAAAACGAATTTGATTTCCACTGAATATATATTGAATTTGATTCAAATAGAAAACAGAAATGAATTGAATTGAAAACGATTTCGAAATGAATTGAATCGAAAACGATTTCAAAATGAATTGAATTGTAAACGATTTCGAAATGAATTGAATTGAAAACGATTTCGAAATGAATTGAATTGAAAACGATTTTGAAATGAATTGAATTGAAAACGATTTCGAACTGAATTGAATTGAAAACGATTTCGAAATGAATTGAATTGAAAACGAATTCAAATTGAATTGAAAACGATTTCGAAATGAATTGAATTGAAAACGATTTCGAAATGAATTGAATTGAAAACGATTTCGAAATGAATTGAATTGAAAACGATTTCGAAATGAATTGAATTGAAAACGATTTCGAAATGAATTGAATATAAAACGATTTCGAAATAAACTGAATAGAAAACGACTTTGGAATTGAATTGAATTGAAAACGAATTCAAATTGAATTGAAAGCGAATTGAAATGAATTCAAATTGAATTGAAATTTGAATTGAGTAGAAATGAATTTTAAAACGAATTTATAAAGAAGAATTCAATTTTGATTTAAATTGAAATGGAAGTTGAAATTGCTTTTGAAGCGAATTTAAAACTATTTATATAATTCGTTTTAAATAGAAATCGACAAAATATATATATTATATATATATTATATATAATATAATGGCCTGAATAGAACGCGCCGCACCGCAGCAGTTCGTGAATTTCGACCATTTATTTCAAACGGACATTACGGGAGATCCGACCGTCGGATTCTCCTAAAACCGGAACCGTTGGGTTCGCATCAAAAAGAGCTTTCTAACGAATATTAGAAATTTTAAATCTAACGGTTGGATTTGGAGATACGTCCAAATCAAATTTGGAAAAGGTCGCTGTAAGTGCAGTTCGATGGCAGTTGATGGAAATCGACTGTACGGGCCTTGATAAAATTATTAAAAATAGTAATAATTTGTGTAAAATCATAAGAAATGATTTGGGAAAATTTGGGATGAAAAACTCCATATTTGAAAAGATAGAAATAGATTTTTATCAAAATGAACTAGTTTGAACTCAATTTAAAACCCGGGTTTTTATTTTTAAATAAATAAATTAGATTTAAAAAGGGGTTTTAAATAATCGGAATTTCTAATATATTTGATTGGATTTGAAATGGGTTTATCATGAACGGTGTTTTAAATAACACTAGTTCTTTAACCCGATAATAAATAGAATGTGATTTGGGTTTGTCGTGAACTGTGTTTTAAATAACACCTAGTTCTTTAACCCAGTAAAAGGAGTTTTAACAAACCTGCAATTAGATTGAAATGTGAATCTATAATCTAAATTATCAAATTTAGAAATGAGCGAGAATGGAGTATTACCAGTTTTGCTCCAAAGCGATAGTTAAATCTTTAATTAGATTTGAACGTGAAATTGTAATAACCCGAAAATCAGGGCCAGTTTAAAATTTTTATTTTGGCAATTATAGCGAATTTTGAATATTTAAAATGAATTATTTTAAATAATATCGACGAGGAAATTTATTTTGAATAGAATTCAACATATATATTTATATACGTCGTCGTTAGAATATAAATATTTATATATAATTATAAATAGAATTGAAAATGGCGCGGTAGTTCGATAATTCGATTTCAAACTTCAATTGAATGTACCGGGTGCAAAACGATCCGGATTTTAGTGAAACCAAAAATGATAGGATCTAATTGATAATATCTTTCTATTGAATCCGACCAATCGAAATTTCGTAGTGGGAATCAAAAGATATGTCCAGTTGAAAATTCTGAATAGTCGCTATGGAATTCAGGCCCTTAAAAATGGACATTTTGCAAACGACCTCGGATTTCGACGAAACCAGTTTTGTTGGGTCCGTGATGTAAGATTATTGCTAGATTCCAAATTTCATAATTTTTCGAATCAATATGTGAGCGTGGGAAAGGAAAACGCGTTTGACCAGTTTTAGTTGATTTTAAACGACTGGAAATTGACCATTTTTCCAATGGCCTCAGAATTCGACGAAACTAGTTTTGTTAGGACCGTATTGTCAATACGAAGCTAGAAAATATTTTTCGAGAATTTTTCGAGTTAGTATGTGACCCCGGTAATTTGAAATGTACGTTTAAAATTCAATATAGTGATTTAAATGTAAATTCGACGGAAATTGATCAAAGCGATCGAATCAGCTTGCGATACATATCCCATTGTGTTCGGAATGGGGGTGAAACGCTATGGACGACAGGCGGTGGGCCTCGTTTGAAGGTCGCAAGTAAAAGTCAACTTTTTGGGAAATAATTAAATAAATAAATAAATAAATAAATAATATATAATCCATCTCCCCCTTTAACCTCGTTCTGCCCCCCCCCCCCGATTAATTTCATTCTTCAGGATATAAAAAAAAAAGGGAACGAAAGGGGGGCGCGATCGATGCTGCCCCCCCCCCCCCCCCGATGAGCCGCCGCGCCTAGGCGGCGCAGCCACCACAGCCGCCCACCCTCTACGCCTCCCTCTCTTCTTCGATGTCCCAGAAACCCGCGAACCCCCCCCCCCCAGCGCCACCGTGAGCCGCGAAGCCCACCTCCACCTCCCCCTTGGCCTGCCGCCGGCCTGAGCAGCCCCACCACCACCCCATTCCCGACGTTGGACCCCCCTGCAAACGAAGACGGAAAAAAAAAGGAGAATGGTGAGTTTTTGTTTAGTTTAATCCATTTATATTTAAATACACTATTTAAACACAGTTTTTATATATTAAAAATCATTGTTTTGCAAATGAATTATATATAAACTAATTTAGAATAAAGTTTGATTTTTATTTAGTTGCAAAGAAAAAAAATGCGATTTTTATGTTAGTGAATATACAATTTTTATAGAAATGGTATGGTATAAAAATAGAATTTTTTTTCCATGAAGTTAGATAAGTGGAAATATGATTTTCATATTTTTAAAGTAATAAAAATATGATTTTTATATTTTTAAAGTATTAAAAATATAGTCTTTACTATAAAGCGATTATAAAATTATGCTTTATATATTTTTAAAGTAGTAAAAATATAATCTTTTACATTGTAGAAAGATAAAAATATGATCTTTGCATAGTAGGAACTATAAAAATATCATCTTTGTATATGTAGCAAAATAAAAATCTGATTTTTATTTTATATACGTTGAAATCAAGTGATGATTTTTATAAAGGCGAAATCTTTATTTTAGAAAAGGCGAAATCTATATTTTTGAAAAGGCGAGATCTTTATATGAAGAATAGCGAGATAAAAATATAATTTTTATCCATACAGTAGCGTTGTGGAAAATTCGATTTTTAAATATATGAAGTGATTATAAAAATATGATTTTTAAAATTGAAAGTGAATAAATAAAAATGTGATTTTTATTTTAAAGACATCGAAATATAAAAATGTGTGATTTTTATATATATAGTGACTACGGGCACAAGAAGATGATAAAAAGGCGAGAAGAAGAGTCAAGATGATTGGATAGCTTTCGGTGCGAATTTCTCACTCTTCAATTTATTTTCTAGTTATATATATATACTAGGATGCAGACGGTGTTTAGTAGCACCCGACACAATCGTCCACAGACCATGGACTTGTTTGTTTGGCTGTTTGGTGATTGATTGCGATATTGGTTTGAATGTGGTTTGTGGTGTGGAAAATCGAATCGATAAATGGGTTAGGATTAGACGTGCGCCGTTATAAGGCGAAGGAGTAAGGCTAGGTTAGACTCTTACTCCAAATTTTGTGGTTTGCATAACGAAAGTGATTTGATTGATATGGGTATGGCGGTGGCCATTATTAGACCGGGGACAAGGCTAGGCCTTATCCCGTTTCTAGTATCGTGCCGTTATGCCGCCGAAATTTTCTAAAAAAAGTTAGAAAAATAAAAATATCATTTTTATTAGGAATGAATAAAATAACATATTCATTTACAAATCAAAACGATTTGTTGATGTACACCCATTTGACTGATATGGATTGGGACGATAAATTTTACACATCGCCCAACTGCACAAATAAAATCTGTGTTTGATTGTTTGAAACCCCACACGGGTGTTGGGATGAAATTTGAAGTTCACTCATCCTGATTGATTAAATATGTCGATCGATCGATTGACAGGCTGTTATAAGCGTGAGATATCTATATTTGATGCTTATACAGTGTAGTGCACTTTGGTTGATGGTTGATTATTTTTCAATGCTATTATATACATGTGTTGTATGGAATCCATATATTTAACATTATATGGTGATTGATTGGGCCTCATTCCAATCGGGGAAATAATGAATATTATAAAAGAAAATTCATGTGTTGATAACAAAAATAGTCATGTGTTGACGATGTTCATGTGTTGAGTGAAATATTTTATATAATGAAATTTACATCTTTATCATATTTAATATTAGAACTACTTCCCAGTAGAAGTCTAATTAAAAATCAAACGATAGATACCATAGTTTTATAAAATATTTTACATAACAAAAATAGTAATGTGTTGACAGTACTCATGTGTTGAGATTAGTCGTGTGTTGAAAGCAATATAAATTCATGTGTTGAAAGGGATAAATATTCATTTGTTGGATAGAATAAAGAAGTTTTGAAAAATATAAAGCCGTGTTGATTAGAGATGCGTTATTTCGAGGTGAACGATAATTATATCGATTTTATTCAAATTGAAATGAATATTATAGCGAATTCGAATTGAATTGAAAACGATTTCGAAACGAATTGAATTGAAAACGATTTCGAGACGAATTGAATTGAAAACGATTTCGAGACGAATTGAATTGAAAACGATTTCGAAATGAATTGAATTGAAAACGATTTCGAAATGAATTGAATTGAAAACGATTTCGAAATGAATTGAATTGAAAACGATTTCGAAATGAATTGAATTGAAAACGATTTCGAAATAAATTGAATTGAAAACGATTTCGAAATGAATTGAATTGAAAACGAATTCAAATTGATTTGAAAGCGAATTGAAATGAATTCAAATTGAATTGAAATTTGAATCGAATAGAAATGAATTTTAAAACGAATTTATAAAGAAGAATTCAATTTTGATTTGAATTGAAAAGGAAGTTGAAATTGTTTTGAAACGAATTTAAAACGATTTATAAAATACGTTTTAAAAAGGAAATTGACGAAATATATAATATATATATATTATATATATATATATAATGGCCTGAATAGAACGCGCCGCGCCGCGGCAGTTCGTGAATTTCGACCATTTATTTCAAACGGACGTTGCGGGAGATCCGACCGTCGGGTTCTCCTAAAACCGGAACCGTTGGGTTCGTATCGAAAAGAGCTTTCCAATGAATATTAGAAATTTGAAATCTAACGGTTGGATTTGGAATTATGTCCAAATCAATTTCAGAAAAGGTCGCTGTAAGTGCAGTTCGATAGCCGTTGATGGAAATCGACTGTACGGGCCTTGATAAAATTATTAAAAATATCGATAATTTGTTTAAAATTATAATATGTGAATTGGAAAGAATTGGAGTGGAAAATTCCACATTATAAGGTAAAAATAGTTTTTTATCGAAATGAACTAGTTTTGAACTAGAATTAAAATCAATTTATTTTTGAAATAAATAAATTGAATTTGAAAGTGATTTTGAAAATAATCGATAATTTTCAATACGTGGATTGGACTGGAGCTGAATCGAAATTATCTTCGGGATATTTCGATGTTGGATTTCGTTACTATCAGATATTGTTATGGGAATTTGAAAGATATATTTTATATCGTTATTTCCAATACGATATTTGTTGGTTTCAGAATTTGGTATTGAATATAAGTCGATTTATTTTCTATTCAGAGCCTTGTATTTAATATCAAATGTGATTTGGGTTTATCGTGAATCGTGTTTTAGATGACATTGGTTCTTTAACCCAGTTAAAGACAGGATATTGATTTTTGAAAAGATTAAAGCTAAGTGGAGTTTTAATGAATCTTTAATTAGATTAAAATGTGAATTGATAATTTAAATTATCAAATCTGAAAGGTGATCGAGAATGGAGTACCACCAGTTTTGCTCCAAAGCGATAGTTAAATCTTTAATTAGATTTGAACGTGAAATGGTAATTAATTTTAATGATAACACCATGGTGTTAGGAATGGAGTATCACCAGTTTTGCTCCATGGGATATATAGGTTGGGATTGGGAAATAAAATAAATAATTATTTCGGTGTGGTTCGATAATCCCGACTTGTTTGAAATGATATCCATAGGAGGATTAAAGAATAAATTTAGAAGAATTTATCTTTGATAAAATTAATGGGAACATTTTCCTAAGAATGTGATTTTGTGAATAAAAGAATATTCTGAATTGGAATGAGGCGTTTGATGTGTTTGTGTAACATTTGTTTATTATATACGTGGGTTATTCAGAAAGGCCGGGTTTTACCCATTCTGAATAACCGATTCGACGAGATGTCGAAGATGAAGACGGTGGTTGAAGACCGGAAGTCTTCACATCGTTTGGGTGATTACTGATGATCTTGATTGGGCTGTACACCCAGGATGAGGGAATCAGTTGGTGATCGTCCAGACGTACCTGGAGATGGATGGATATGCGAGGAAAGTGCCTCCGGTTTCGTTCAGACCCAGAACGAACTTGTAAATGGATTGTGTGTCTGACATTGGATTTTATTCTGTGTTGATTGATCTCTATTAAATATACATCTGTTTGGCGGCGGAGAATTTATTCACTTGCTTAACGCCCTTCTCTGAGACGTACGAGCTCAGAGGTTGTATATCGATGGACATCAGTCGCATGGAGTGAATTGCCAATGTGGCATGCGTAAGTGGCAATTGATCAAGGCTTCTGTTGAAAAGCAAAGTCTTGTGGTTGATGATCAAAGCACGGCCTGTGTGGCATAGCTTTGTGTATAACGTGAATTCGCGAGCCTCACACCTCGGTATGAGTCAAAAACGGGATACGGACCCAAGGAGTGCACGACGTTTCTTTCTAGCTAGGGTGGTGTCAGTGACCTACCAGCCCTGACATTTATATACTTTTCACCTGTGTGGTTGTTGGATACGAGGCGCCTCGGATATAGGTCTGTAAGGACCGGGAAACGTGTGTTCAGGAATAACTAATCCTCAAAAGTAAGAGAGGACCGGCCTTGGAGGTTCCAAAGGATCAGAGTGGGGTCCTGAGGCATTGCTAGAGTGTCTCGAACGCGGAGAGGAGCTTGCCCCTTGCCTCGGCTCATGACGGAATCCATTTTCCAATACGTGATATTGCGGTTTTAATTGTAGAACTAGTATGGCGACATGATAGATGGTACCCATGCCGCCTATGATTGATATTTATGATTAAAGTTGCTTTGACACTATACACTTATAATAGTATCAAAGAATGTGTTTTAAATGTATCAAGCATGCTTTGGCTGTTATAAGGGAAAACCCTATCCTCCGGCTTGCGTTGCATTGTGTGATGGGACCTGGGTCTTATAACAGCTTCATTTTTCTTTATTTAGCATTGCGCTGTTTGTTTTATGCACTGATGTTCTTGGGAGGAAACCCGTTCCGTGTTATACGGCGTGGTCCCATGATTTACCGAACTTTAAAATAAAGAATTATAACTGTTTTAGTTCTCACACCAGTCACATGACTGACCTGGAGTTTATTGTTTTAACCTAAACTCTGGGTGCCCCTATTTTCCACACGGGCAGCTAGTAGTTTTGGTTTTGCAGATTTATATTCACAGGGTCCTGATTTACGGCTGGAACGATGCTCGGAAAGCTCTGTATCCGTGTATCACTTCTAGTTGTGATTTTGTATTATTTTCCGCTGCTTTGTAATTTATTGTAATCTCTGATATTTGTCGAATGTAATTTATTCATTTATACTCTGTATATTCTTGTAATCTGATGCATTGTTGTAATAACAATGAAATGTTCTTCCGTCTGCGTTCATTTGTGTGTTGTTCTCAAAGTATCCGCGCTTTCCTTCGCGGGGAAGTTACGGGTCCTTTCAGAAATGGTAATTAATTTTACCGATAATACCGCGGTGTTAGATATGGAGTATTACCAGTTTTGCTTCATGGGATGAATAGGTTGGGATTGGGAAATAAAATAAATAATTACTTCGGTGTGGTTCGCTAATCTCGACTAGTTTAGAAAAACCATAATTTGGTTTGAAACGACATCCAAAGGAAGATTACAGGATAAATTTTAAAAGAATTTATCTTGGATAAAATTAATGGGAACCTTTCCCTAAGAATGTGGAATTTAGAAACTAGCTGTAGGTTGGCTAAGAAGAATGGTTTCCTGGGTATTGATCTGATGTTGGTTTCGGCCTTCGGGGTTAATGTTTGGGAAATTGTTCTCTTGCTAATTTGCGGTTAGTGACTAATGAATTGGAATGAGGCGTATGTTGTGTTTGTGTAACATTTGTTTTCAATATACGCGGGTTGTTCGGAAAGACCGGGTTTACACCCATTCTGAATAACCGATTCGACGATATGTCGAAGATGAAGACGGTGGTCGAAGACCAGAAGTCTTCACATCGTTTGGGCAATTACTGACGATCCTGATTGGGCTGTACACCCAAGAGGATGGAAATAGTTGGTGGTCGTCCAGACGTACTTGGAGATGGATGGATATGCGAGGAAAGTGCCTCCGGTTTCGTTCAGACCCAGAACGAACTTGTAAATGGATTGTGTGTCTGACACTGGATTTTATTCTGTGTTGATTGATTTCTGTTAAATATATATTTGTTTGGCGGTGGAGAATTTATTCTCTTGCTTAACGCCCTTCTCTGAGACGTACGAACTTAGAGGTTATATATCGATAGATATCAATCGCATGGCATGAATTGCCTGTGTGGCACGCTAAGATGCAATGATCAAGGCTTTTGTTGAAAAGCAGAGTCTTGTGGTTGATGATCAAAGCACGGCCTTTGTGGCGTAGCCTTGTGTATAGCGTGGATTCGCGAGCCTCACACCTCAGTATGAGTCAAAAACGGGATAAGGACCCAAGGAGTGCATGACGTTTCTTTCTAGCTATGGTGGTGTCAGTGACTTACCAGCCCTGACATTTATATACTTTTCACCTTTGTGGTTTGGATGCGAGGCGCCTCGATATTAGGTCTGTAAGGACCGGGAAACGTGTGTTCAGGAATTGCCAATCCTCTAACGTAAGTGAGGACCGGCCTTGGAGGATCCCAGGATTGCCCAGAGTGTGTAGTCCTGAGGCATTTGCTAGAGTGTCTCGAACGCGGAGAGGAGCTTGCCCCTTGCCTCGACTCATGACGGAAATCCAATTTCCAATACGTGTATTGCGGTTTTAATTGTAGAACTAGTATGGCGACATAGTAGCATGGGATGCTATGCCGTCTATGATTTATATTTATGATTGAAAATGCTTTGACACTATACACTTATCGTAGTATCAAATGATTTGTTTTAAACGTACCAATCATGTTTGGCTGTTATAAGGTAAAACCCTATCCTCCGTCTTGCGTTGCATTGTGTGATGGGACCTTGGTCTTATAATAGCTTCATTTTTCGAAAAAGCATTGCGCTGTTTATTCTATGCACTGGTATTCTTGGGTGGAAACCCGTTCCGTGTTATACGGCGTGGTCCCTTTAATTACTCTCTTTTAAAGTAAAGTTTAAATAACTGTTTTAGTTCTCACACTAGTCACATGACTAACCTGGAGTTTATTGTTTCAACCTAAACTCTGGGTGCCCCTATTTTCCGCACGGGCAGCTAGTAGTTTTGGTTTTGCAGATTTATATTCACAGGATCCTGGTTTACAGCTGGAATGATATCCGGAAAGCTCTATATCCGTATATCACATTCAGTTGTGCTTTGTATTATTTTCCGCTGCTATGTAATTTATTGTAATCTCTGATATTTATCGAATGTAATTTATTCATTTATACTCTGTATATTCTTGTATCTGATGGAATTGTTGTAATAGCAATGAAATGTTCTCCCGTCTGCGTTCATTTGTGTGTTGTTCTCAAAGTATCCGCTCTTTCCTTAACGGGGAAGTAACGGGTTCTTACAGTGGTATCAGAGCTTTGGTTTACAGAGCTCGAGAACAAGACACATTAGAACCATACGAAAGAATTCATCAGATATTGGATTAGTAATATCCAATGAGAATGACTCGTTAGAGATAGGATCAGTAGTATCCTAGAACGAGTGTGAAGAGTATATTTTTCATATGAAAACAATTTTGTTTTGAAATTTAAATCGTTTTATACGTATTTGAATATTTTATTTGTATTGATTTGGACAATCTAGTATATAAAGGTTTTGCATATACGCATCATGAACGTATATTCGAAGTTTTAATATATTAGATAGATATAGAATTGCACTCTAGTCGCCCGGAGATGATATTGATAATGACCATGGCATCATCAATATTTATTTTCGAGTGACGAAGGTATGATATCTATATATTTCCATTAGGTTGGTGTGAGAACCAAACCTTATATAGTTAGAACACATTGTTGTGAATTGCCCTCAAAAACAAGATTTTCAGTATATATATCAAAATTATGAATTTGAAACGTTAATCCACTAATTGATTGATGTTTGTGTTGTTTGTTTATTTGTTTGATAATTTTGAACCATTATGCCTAATTGAACCAAATATTGAGTTATATTGAAAATTGGTCGCATTTGCATGCATATACATATATATCATTGAACAGGTCATAGCAAGGAGGCTAGAGCCAGAGAATAAAATTTGTTTGCCCGACAAATAGGTACATGTTTACTACATAATTTACTGTTTTGTTTGGGTGATGATGATTTTATGAGCCTATTGGCTAGCCGCTTGGCTTTTTCTTTTTCTTTTTGAGATTAGAAGGACCGGGGAAGCTATTTAAAATTCCCCAATGCTCCCGGTGCAGGGGAGGTTATGGCGAAATTTTTCGAAAATTTAGGGTGTTAGCCAAATTTTTGAAAATTTGAAAATTCTCAGAAACTGAAAAGTTGGAGAATGGAAGCCAAATCGAACATAGAGTTGATTAATCAAACCACTTTCGACTTTGTTCCTTTTCGGGGACGAAAAGTTTTAAGTGGGGGAGATTGTAATAACCCGGAAAATCTGGGCCAGTTTAAAATTTTTATTTTGGCAATTATAGCGAATTTTCTATATTTAAAATGAATTATTTTAAATAGTATCGACGAGAAATTTAATTTGAATATATTTAGAACGTATATATTTATACGCGTCGTCGTTAGAATATAAATAATTATATATAATTATAAATAGAATTGAAAATGGCGCGGTAGTTCGATAATTCGATTTCAGACTTCAATTAAATGTATCGGGTGCAAAACAATCCGGATTTTAGTGAAACCAAAAACAATAGGATCTAATTGATGATATCTTTCCAACGAATCCGAATAATCAAAATTTCATAGCGGGAATCAAAAGATATGTCCAGTTGAAAATTCTGAATAGTCGCTATGGAATTCAGGCCCTTAAAAATGGACATTTTGCAAATGACCTCGGATTTCGACGAAACCACTTTTGTTGGATCCGCAGTGTCAAATTATTGCTAGGTTTCAAATTTCGTAATTTTTAGAATCAATATGTGAGCGTGGCAAAGGAAAACGCGTTTGACCAGTTTCAGTTGATTTTAATCGACTGGAAATTGGCCATTTTTCCAACGGTCTCAGAATTAGACGAAACTAGTTTTGTTAGGACCGTATCGTCAATACGAAGCTAGAAAATATTTTTCGGGAATTTTTCTAGTTAGTATGTGACCCCGGTAATTTGAAATATACGTTTAAAATTCCATATAGTGATTTAAATGTAAATTCAACGGAAACTGATCGAAACGGTTGAATCAGCTTGCGATACATATCCCATTGTGTTCAGAATGGGGGTGAAACGCTGTGGACGACAGGCGGTGGGCCTCGTTTCGAGGTCGTATGTAAAAGTCAACCTATTGGGATTAAATAATTAAAAAAAAATATATATATATATATAATATAACACTTCTCTCCCTCCCCTTAAATCCTCCTCCCCCCCCCCCCCCCCCCGTTCAAAATGAAATTCAGAAAAAAAAAGCAAAAAAAGAAAAAAAGGAAGAAGATGGCGCAGCGGCCACCGCGTCAGGCGTGACGCCACCCACCGCCGACGAGGCCCCAGCCTCGACCCTCCTCTTCCCTCCAAGCGTTGCTTCAGCCTCGCCCCTCTCCTCGAATCGCGTGAGCCCAGACGCAACCACCTCCCAAATCGCAAGACCCTAATAAGAACCCTAGCGCCGCGAGCAAACCCTAGGGCAGCCACCGTGAGCTCCTCCGCTCTGACCACCGTAGACCGCGAGCAGCGCCTCCCCTGAAGCCGCGACCACCTGGAACCGCCACCCTCCGACGCGCAGATGCCATCCCCTCCTGCCTGAAGACCGTCGGCATCCATCTCCAAATAAAGACAGTGAGCGTTTATTTTCTTTATCATTTCAGTTTTTGTATAAAGTAGTTTAATCAAATTAAGTAATAAAAATATGACTTTTATATTTTTAAGGTATTAAAAATATAGTCTTTACTATATAGACGAAGTAAAAATATGATTTTTATATTTTTAAAGTAATAAAAATATGACTTTTATATTTTTAAGGTATTAAAAATATAGTCTTTACTATATAGAAGATGTAAAAATATGATTTTTGGTTAGGTAGAGAGTTAAAAATATAATTTTTACATGATAGGAATATTAAAAATATCATCTTTATATGTGTAGAAAAATAAAAATGAGATTTTTATAAAGATGAAATCTTTAAATTTATAAAGGCGAAATCTTTATTTTAGAAAAGGCGAAATCTTTATTTTAGAAAAGGCGAAATCTTTATATGGAAAATAGCGTGATAAAAATATAATTTTTATCTATATAACATAGTAGTAAAAATTCGATTTTTATATATTGTATAGCGGAATAAAAATTCGATTTTTAAAGGTATGAAGCGATTATAAAAATATGATTTTTAAATTGAAAGTGAATATATAAAAATGTGATTTTTTATTTTAAAGACATCAAAATATAAAAATGTGTGATTTTTATATATGTAGAGAATACGGGCAACGAAGATAACAAAAGGGCGAGAACAACGAAGGTTTCTGCAAAAGAAGAGTCAAGATGATTGGATAGCTTTCGGTGAGAACTTCTCACTCTAAATTTCTCTTTTCTAGTTATATATATATACTAGGATGCAGACGGTGTTTAGTAGCACCCGACACAACCATCCACAGACCATGGACTTGTTTGTTTGGTTGCATAAATTAGTTAGATGATTTGATTTGAATTTGGTTGTTTGGTGAATTTGATTGATGTGTGAATGGCGTGGGCCTTCACTAGACCGGGGATAAGGCTAGGCCTTGTCCCATTTCTAGTATCGTGCCGTTATGCCGCCGAAATTTTCTAAAATATGTTAGAAAAATAAAAAGATCATATTATCGAATAAATGAACTGAATAGAAATTCATATGTTGAAATAAAATGTTTTGTCGTTAAAAATATAATTTTTAACGTGAATATGAATACAGTGAATGTGAATAAATAAATATTCATTTACAACCCGGACGGTTTGTTTATGTACACCTATTTGAAGGACATTGATTGGGTCGATAAATTTTACACATCGCCCAACTGCATGAATAAAATCTGTGTTTGATTGTTTGAAACCCCACACGGGTGTTGGGATGAAATTTGAAGTTCACTCATCCTGATTGATTAAACATGTCGATCGATTGATTGACAGGCTGTTATAAGCGTTAGATATCTATATTTGATGCTTGTACAGTGTAGTGCACTTTGGTTGATGGTTGATTATTTTTCAATGCTATTATATATATGTGTTGTATAAAAATCCATATAATTAATTTTATATGGTGATTGATGGGGCCTCATTCCAATTTAGAAGATAAAGAATAATATAATATAAAGGTTCAGGTGTTGACTGTACTCATCCGTTGAGATTAGTCATGCGTTGAACGAAATATTTTTATAATAAAAATTTACATCTTTATCAATATAATATAAAGGTTCATGTGTTGACTGTACTCATCTGTTGAGATTAGTCATGTGTTGAACGAAATATTTTTATAATAAAAATTTACTTCTTTATCAATATAATATAAAGGTTCATGTGTTGACTGTACTCATCCGTTGAGATTAGTCATGTGTTGAATGAAATATTTTTATAATAAAAATTTACATCTTTATCAATATAATATAATGTTCATGTGTTGACTGTACTCATCCGTTGAGATTAGTCATGTGTTAAACGAAATATTTTTATAATAAAAATTTACATCTTTATCAATATAATATAAAGGTTCAGGTGTTGACTGTACTCATCCGCTGAGATTAGTCATGTGTTGAACGAAATATTTTTATAATAAAAATTTACATCTTTATCAATATAAAATAAAGGTTCATGTGTTGACTGTACTCATCCGTTGAGATTAGTCATGTGTTGAACGAATTATTTTAATAATAAAATTTACATCTTTATCAATATAAAATAAAGGTTCATGTGTTGACAGTACTCATCCATTGAGATTGGTCATGTGTTGAACGAAATATTTTGATAATAACAACTATTTTGAAAAGAAATATTTGAAATAGAATATTTGAAAATAGAAATTTATGAAGCCGTGTTGGTTAGATTGACGCCATTTTGACGTGAACGATATCTATATCGATTTTATTCATTTTAAAATGAATATTGAAAAGTGATTTCGAAAACGCATATTTTGAAATGAAATTTGAATCAAATTGAATTCGAATTGATTATAAAACGAATTTGATTTCCACTGAATATATATTGAATTTGATTCAAATAGAAAACGGAAATGAATTGAATTGAAAACGATTTCGAAATGAATTGAATTGAAAACGATTTCGAAATGAATTGAATTGAAAACGATTTCGAAATGAATTGAATTGAAAACGATTTCGAAATGAATTGAATTGAAAACGATTTCGAAATGAATTGAATTGAAAACGAATTCAAATTGAATTGAAAACGCATATTTTGAAATGAAATTTGAATCAAATTGAATTCGAATTGATTATAAAACGAATTTGATTTCCACTGAATATATATTGAATTTGATTCAAATAGAAAACGGAAATGAATTGAATTGAAAACGATTTCGAAATGAATTGAATTGAAAACGATTTCGAAATGAATTGAATTGAAAACGATTTCGAAATGAATTGAATTGAAAACGATTTCGAAATGAATTGAATTGAAAACGATTTCGAAATGAATTGAATTGAAAACGAATTCGAATTGAATTGAAAACGATTTCGAAATGAATTGAATTGAAAACGATTTTGAAATGAATTGAATTGAAAACGATTTCGAAATGAATTGAATTGAAAACGATTTCGAAATGAATTGAATTGAAAACGATTTCGAAATGAATTGAATTGAAAACGATTTCGAAATGAATTGAATTGAAAACGATTTCGAAATAAACTGAATAGAAAATGACTTTGGAATTGAATTGAAAACGAATTCAAATTGAATTGAAAGCGAATTGAAATGAATTCAAATTGAATTGAAATTTGAATTGAATAGAAATGAATTTATAAAGAAGAATTCAATTTTGATTTAAATTGAAATGGAAGTTGAAATTGCTTTTGAAGTGAATTTAAAACTATTTATATAATTCGTTTTAAATAGAAATCGACGAAATATATATATTATATATATATTATATATAGTATAATGGCCTGAATAGAACGCGCCGCACCGCAGCAGTTCGTGAATTTCGACCATTTATTTCAAACGGACATTACGGGAGATCCGACCGTCGGATTCTCCTAAAACCGGAACCGTTGGGTTCGCATCGAAAAGAGCTTTCTAACGAATATTAGAAATTTGAAATCTAACGGTTGGATTTGGAGATACGTCCAAATCAAATTTGGAAAAGGTCGCTGTAAGTGCAGTTCGATGGCAGTTGATGGAAATCGACCGTACGGGCCTTGATAAAATTATTAAAAATAGTAATAATTTGTGTAAAATCATAAGAAATGATTTGGGAAAATTTGGGATGAAAAAATCCATATTTGAAAAGATAGAAATAGATTTTTATCAAAATGAACTAGTTTGAACTCAATTTAAAACCCGGGTTTTTATTTTTAAATAAATAAATTGGATTTAAAAAGGGGTTTTAAATAATCGGAATTTCTAATATATTTGATTGGATTTGAAATGGGTTTATCGTGAACGGTGTTTTAAATAACACTAGTTCTTTAACCCGATAATAAATAGAATGTGATTTGGGTTTGTCGTGAACTGTGTTTTAAATAACACCTAGTTCTTTAACCCAGTAAAAGGAGTTTTAACGAACCTGCAATTAGATTGAAATGTGAATCTATAATCTAAATTATCAAATTTAGAAATGAGCGAGAATGGAGTATTACCAGTTTTGCTCCAAAGCGATAGTTAAATCTTTAATTAGATTTTAACGTGAAATGGTAATTAATTTTACCGATAATACCGTGGTGTTAGATATGGAGTATTACCAGTTTTGCTTCATGGGATGAATAGGTTGGGATTGGGAAATAAAATAAATAATTACTTCGGTGTGGTTCGCTAATCTCGACTAGTTTAGAAAAACCATAATTTGGTTTGAAACGACATCCAAAGGAAGATTACAGGATAAATTTTAAAAGAATTTATCTTGGATAAAATTAATGGGAACCTTTCCCTAAGAATGTGGAATTTAGAAATTAGCTGTAGGTTGGCTAAGAAGAATGGTTTCCTGGGTATTGATCTAATGTTGGTTTCGGCCTTCGGGGTTAATGTTTGGGAAATTGTTCTCTTGCTAATTTGCGGTTAGTGACTAATGAATTGGAATGAGGCGTATGTTGTGTTTGTGTAACATTTGTTTTCAATATACGCGGGTTGTTCGGAAAGACCGGGTTTACGCCCATTCTGAATAACCGATTCGACGATATGTCGAAGATGAAGACGGTGGTCGAAGACCAGAAGTCTTCACATCGTTCGGGCAATTACTGACGATCCTGATTGGGCTGTACACCCAAGAGGACGGAAATAGTTGGTGGTCGTCCAGACGTACTTGGAGATGGATGGATATGCGAGGAAAGTGCCTCCGGTTTCGTTCAGACCCAGAACGAACTTGTAAATGGATTGTGTGTCTGACATTGGATTTTATTCTGTGTTGATTGATTTCTGTTAAATATATATCTGTTTGGCGGCGGTGAATTTATTCTCTTGCTTAACGCCCTTCTCTGAGACGTACGAGCTTAGAGGTTATATATCGATAGATATCAATCGCATGGCATGAATTGCCTGTGTGGCATGCTAAGATGCAATGATCAAGGCTTTTGTTGAAAAGCAGAGTCTTGTGGTTGATGATCAAAGCACGGCCTTTGTGGCGTAGCTTTGTGTATAGCGTGGATTCACGAGCCTCACACCTCGGTATGAGTCAAAAACGGGATAAGGACCCAAGGAGTGCATGACGTTTCTTTCTAGCTATGGTGGTGTCAGTGACTTACCAGCCCTGACATTTATATACTTTTCACCTTTGTGGTTTGGATGCGAGGCGCCTCGATATTAGGTCTGTAAGGACCGGGAAACGTGTGTTCAGGAATTGCCAATCCTCTAACGTAAGTGAGGACCGGCCTTGGAGGATCCCAGGATTGCCCAGAGTGTGTAGTCCTGAGGCATTTGCTAGAGTGTCTCGAACGCGGAGAGGAGCTTGCCCCTTGCCTCGACTCATGATGGAAATCCAATTTCCAATACGTGTATTGCGGTTTTAATTGTAGAACTAGTATGGCGACATAGTAGCATGGGATGCTATGCCGTCTATGATTTATATTTATGATTGAAAATGCTTTGACACTATACACTTATCGTAGTATCAAATGATTTGTTTTAAACGTACCAATCATGTTTGGCTGTTATAAGGTAAAACCCTATCCTCCGGCTTGCGTTGCATTGTGTGATGGGACCTGGGTCTTATAATAGCTTCATTTTTCGAAAAAGCATTGCGCTGTTTATTCTATGCACTGGTATTCTTGGGAGGAAACCCGTTCCGTGTTATACGGCGTGGTCCCTTGAATTACTCTCTTTTAAAGTAAAGTTTAAATAACTGTTTTAGTTCTCACACCAGTCACATGACTGACCTGGAGTTTATTGTTTCAACCTAAACTCTGGGTGCCCCTATTTTCCGCACGGGCAGCTAGTAGTTTTGGTTTTGCAGATTTATATTCACAGGATCCTGGTTTACAGCTGGAATGATATCCGGAAAGCTCTGTATCCGTATATCACATTCAGTTGTGCTTTGTATTATTTTCCGCTGCTATGTAATTTATTGTAATCTCTGATATTTATCGAATGTAATTTATTCATTTATACTCTGTATATTCTTGTATCTGATGGAATTGTTGTAATAGCAATGAAATGTTCTCCCGTCTGCGTTCATTTGTGTGTTGTTCTCAAAGTATCCGCTCTTTCCTTAACGGGGAAGTAACGGGTTCTTACAATGGAAGCCAGATCGAACGTAGAATTGATTGATCAAACCATTTTCGACTTTGTTCCTTTTCGGGGACGAAAAGTTTTAAGTGGGGGAGATTGTAACAACCCGGAAATCTGGGCTAGTTTAAAATTTTTATTTTGGCAATTTTAGCGAATTTTGATTATTTAAAATGAATTATTTTAAATAAAAACGACGAGAAATTTATTTTGAATAGATTAGAACGTATATATTTATATTCGTCGTCGTTTGAATATAAATATTTATTTATATTTATAAAAGGAATTGAAAATTGCGCGGTAGTTCGATAATTCGATTTCAAACTTCAATTGAATGTACCGGGTGCAAAACAAACCGGATTTTAGTGAAACCAAAAATAATGGAATCTAATTGTGAATATCTTTCCAATGAATCCGAAAAATTGAAATTTCATAACGGGAATCAAAAGATATGTCCAGTTGAAAATTCTGAATAGTCGCTACGGAATTCAGGCCCTTAAAAATGGAGATTTTGCAAACGACCTCGGATTTCGACGAAACCAATTCTGTTGGATCTGTGATGTAAAGTTATTGCTAGGTTCCAATTTTCATAATTTTTCGAATCAATATGTGAGCGTGGCAAAGGAAAACGCGTTTGACCAGTTTCAGTTGATTTTAATCGACTAGAAATTGACCGTTTTCAAACGGTCTCAGAATTCAACGAAACTAGTTTTGTTAGGACCGTATCGTCAATACGAAGCTAGAAAATATTTCTTGAGAATTTTTAGAGTTCGTATGTGGGCCCGGTAAATTGAAATGTACGTTTAAAATTCAATATAATGATTTATATTTTAAATTCAACGAAAATTGATCGAAACGATCGAATCAGCCTACGGGACATATCCCATTGTGTTCGGAATGGGGGTAATTAGCTATGAACGGTAGTCGGAGGGTTTGATTTCGAGTTCGAAATGAAAAGTTGCTTTTTGAAATTTGAAGATAATAAAATATATAAATATTTATATAAAACCCCTTAGCCCCCCCTCTCCTTTTTTCTTCCTTCAGTCAAAATTAGGCCAAATAATAAAAAAAAACCTTTGCCTTCCCGCTCGTCGCCCACCACCGGAGCGCCGCCCACCTCCTCTGACATCCACCAGGCCCAACGTCGACGAGACCCCCCCACTCCGTAATCGAACGCTACCCAGACCCCCCTTTCCCCTCACGAATCGAGCAGCGTCGCGCAACCCAGGTCCATCGCGACCCCACCTCGCCCCTCTGCCATGACCGCCGAACCCCTCCCCATTCCGCCGCCGTTAGCCATCCCCACTACCTCAGACCCAACAGCGAGCACCCCTCCCTCCTTTTAAATCGCAGCCCTTTCCTCTGCTAAATATCCAATGTAAGTCTTTAATTATTTATAATATTTTTCTTTATTATTTGTTATTTTAGATAATCAGTTTATATGTATAGTTAATAAAGATTTGATTTTTCTATGTGAGTAAGGTTAAAAATATAATTTTTATAATATAGAAAGGTAAAAATAAAAAAAAAAAAAATTTATAATATTTGAAAAGATTAGATTTTTGTTATAGATAACGATTTGATTTTGAAACGTGAAATAAGTGATTATATATATATAACAGTAGAATTAAAAATGTGATTTTTCTTTGTTTGAAAAGAAATGAAAATATGATTTTTATTTTATGAACATCATAATAAAAATTTGATTTTTTATGTGAATAGCAAAATAAAAATGTAATTTTTATTTTAAGAATAACGAAGTAAAAATTCGATTTTTATATATTGAATAGCAAAGTAAAAATTCGATTTTTATATATTGAATAGCAAAGTAAAAATTCGATTTTTATATATTGAATAGCAAAGTAAAAATGTGATTTTTACATTTGTAGTGGCTACGAGCAACGAAAGCGACAAAAGGCGAGAATGACGAAGACTTCTACATTTGAAGTGGTGTGGAGTTGGAATAGCTATCGGTGAGAATTTCTCACTCTTCAATTTCTTTTCTAGTTATATATATATATATACTAGGATGCAGACGGTGTTTAGTAGCACCCGACACAATCGTCCACAGACCATGGACTTGTTTGTTTGGTTGTGTAGTTGGTTAGATTATTTGGTTTGAATTGAATTGTTTGGTGAAATGAATGGATTTGATTGATGTGTGAATGGCGTGGGCCTTCACTAGACCGGGGATAAGGCTAGGCCTCGTCCCGTTTCTAGTATCGTGCCGTTATGCCGCCGAAATTTTCTAAAAATATGTTAGAGAAATAAAAATATCATTTTATTGAATAAATGAACTAAATAGAAATTCATGTGTTAAAATAAAATATATTATCGTTAAAAATATAATTTTTAACGTGGAAGTGAATAAATAAATATCTATAAACAAATCGGCCGATTTGTTTATATGCACTGATTTGACTGATATTGATTGGGTCGATAAATTTTACACATCGCCCAACTGCACAAATAAAATATGCATTTGATTGTTTGAAACCCCACACGGGTATTGGGATAAAATACGACATACACTAATCCCAATAATTAGTTGTTTGTCGATCGATTGATTGATAGGCTGTTATAAGCGTTAGATATCTATATTTGATGCTGATACAGTGTAGTGCACTTTGGATGATGGTTGATTGTTTATCGTTGCTATTATATACATGTGTTGTATGGAATCCATATAATTAACTTTATATGGTGATTGATTGGGCCTCATTCCAATTTAGAAAATAAAGAATATTATAATATAAAGGTTCATGTGTTGACTGTACTCATCCGTTGAGATTAGTAATGTGTTGAACGAAATATTTTAATAATAAAATTTACATCTTTATCAATATAATATAAAGGTTCATGTGTTGACTGTACTCATCCGTTGAGATTAGTCATGTGTTGAACGAAATATTTGAAATCGAAATATTTGAAATCGAAATGTTTGAAAACGAAATATTTGAAATGGAAGTATTTGAAATAGAAATATTTGAAAAAGAAATATTTTAAATAGAATATTTGAAAATAGAAATATATGAAGCCGTGTTGATTAGATTGACGCCATTTTGACGTGAACGATATTTATATCGATTTTATTCATTTTAAAATGAATATTGAAAAGTGATTTCGAAATCGAATATTTTGAAATGAAATTTGAATTAAATTGAATAGAAAATGAATTTGATTCGAATTGAATATATAACGAATTTTATTCGAATTGAATATATAACGAATTTGATTCAAATTGAATATATAACGAATTTGATTTCAATTGAATATATAACGAATTTGATTTCAATTGAATATATAACGAATTTGATTTCAATTGAATATATAACGAATTTGATTTCAATTGAATATATAACGAATTTGATTCGAATTGAATATATAACGAATTTGATTCGAATTGAATATATAACGAATTTGATTCGAATTGAATATATAACGAATTTGATTCGAATTGAATATATAACGAATTTGATTTCAATTGAATATATAACAAATTTGATTTCAATTGAATATATAACGAATTTGATTTCAATTGAATATATAATGAATTTGATTTGAATAGAAAATGAATTTGATTTAATTAGAGAACGAATGGAATTTGATTTGAATTGAATAGAAAACGAATTTGATTTAAAAAGAAAACGAATTCGAATCGAATTGAATTGAAAAGAAAATGAATTCGAATCGAATTAAAATCGATTTGAATTGAAATCAAATAGAAATGAAAGTAAAAAGTATTTACAATAGAAAATTCAATTTTGATTTGAATTTGAAATAGAAGTTGAAATGTTTTTTAAATGAATTTAAAGCTATTTATAAAATTCGTTTTAAATAGAAATCGACGAAATATATATTATATATATAATATAATGGCCGGAATAGAACGCGCCGCGCCGCGGCAGTTCGTGAATTTCGATCATTTATTTCGAACGGACATTACAGGAGATCCGACCGTCGGATTCTCCTAAAACCGGAACCGTTGAGTTCGTATCGAAAAGAGCTTTCTAACGAATATTAGAAATTTGAAATCTAACAGTTGGATTTGGAGATACGTCCAAATCAAATTCAGAAAAGGTCGCTGTAAGTGCAGTTCGATGGCCGTTAATGGAAATCGACTGTACGGGCCTTGATAAAATTATTAAAAATAGTAATAATTTGTGTAAAATCATAAGGAATGATTTGGGAAAAATTGGGATGAAAAACTCCATATTTGAAAAGATAAAAATAGATTTTTATCGACATGAACTAGTTTTGAACTAATATTCAAACCCATCTATTTTTAAATAAATAAATTGGATTTGAAATGGGTTTTAAATAGAATTGATGTGGGTTTATCGTGAACAGTGTTTTAAATAACACCATTTCTTTAATCCGATAATAAATAGAATGTGATTTGGGTTTGTCGTGAACTGTGTTTTTTAAAAGACATTAGTTCTTTAGCCCAATAAAAGGAGTTTTAATGAATCTGCAATTAGATTGAAATGTGAATTTGTAATCTAAATTATCAAATTTAGAAAGTGAGCGAGAATAGAGTATCACCAGTTTTGCTCCAAAGCGATAGTTAAATCTTTAATTAGATTTGAACGTGAAATGGTAATTAATTTTATCGATAACACCGTGGTGTTAGATATGGAGTATTACCAGTTTTTCTTCATGGGATGAATAGGTTGGGATTGGGATATAAAATAAATAATTACTTCGGTGTGGTTCGCTAATCTCGACTAGTTTGGAAAACCATAATCTGGTTTGAAATGATATCCAAAGGAAGATTAAAGGATATATTTTGAAGAATTTATCTTGGATAAAATTAATGGGAACCTTTCCCTAAGAATTGAAATTAGAAACTAGCTGTAGGTTAGTTAAGAAGAATAGTTTCCTGGGTATTGATTTGATGTTGGTTTCGGCCTTCGGGGTAAATATTTGGGGAATTGCTCTCTTACTGGTTTACAGTTAGTGACTAATGAATTGGAATGAGGCGTATGTTGTGTTGGTGTAACATTTGTTTTTAATATACGCAGGTTGTTCGGAAAGGCCGGGTTTATACCCATTCTGAATAACTGATTCGACGATATGTCGAAGATGAAGACGGTGGTTGAAGACCGGAAGTCTTCACGTCGTTTGGGTGATTACTGATGATCTTGATTGGGCTGTACACCCAAGAAGATGGAAACAGTTGGTGATCGTCCAGATGTACTTGGAGATCGATGGATATGCGGGGTACTAGGTGCTTCCGGTTTCGTTTAGACCCAGAACGGACTTGTAAATGGACTGTGTGTCTGATAGTGGATTTTAGTCTGTGTGATTGATTTCTATAAAATATATATTTGTTTGGCGGTGGAGAATTTATTCTCTTGCTTAACGCCCTTCTCTGAGACGTATGAGCTCAGGGGTTATATACTGATGGATATCAAACGCATAGAGTGAATTGCCTGTGTGGCATGCTAAGATGCAAATGATCAAGGCTTCTGTTGAAAAGCAAAGTCTTGTGAATGATGATCAAAGCAAGGCCCGTGTGGCATAGCTTTGTGTAGCGTTGATTCGCGAGCCTCACACCCCGGTTGTGAACCAAAAACGGGAGAGGACATCAGGGAGGGCATGCGTTTCTTTCTAGCTAGGGTGGTGTCAGTGACCTACCAGCCTTGACATTTATATACTTTTCACCTGTGTGGTTGTTGCTGTTGCAAGGCGCCTCGGTTTGATCGGACGATCCGGGTCCGATGGAGTCATTCGTTGGCTCATTTGCGCCCCAAAGGGCTGGGAAACGTAGTGTTCAGGCATTTGAATCCACATCGGTGGACCCGCCCTGACGATCCAAGGGTCACTCGAGCTCTGATCCTGAGACATGGTAGGCTAGATTGTCTCGAATCGGTAGAGGACTATCTTTTGCCTCGGTTCATAGATGGAAATCCAATTTCCAAATACGTGACTTTGCGATTTTGATTGTATAACCTATATATGGCGACATAGTGGTATGGGGCATTCATGCCGCCAATGATTGATACTTATGATTTGAAGTTGTTTTATACACTATACACTTATAATAGTATCAAATGATTTCTTTTAAATGTATGAAGCATTCTTGGCTATTATAAGGTAAAAATCCTATCCTCCGGCTTGCGTTGCATTATGTGATGGGAACTGGGTCTTATAATAGCTTCATTTTTCCTTATTTTGCATTGCGCTGTTTGTTTTATGCACTGGTGTTCTTGGGAGGAAACCCGTTCCGTGTTATATGGCGTGGTTCCTTGATTTACCTAACTTTAAAATAAAGATTTACAACTGTTTTAGTTCTCACACCAGTCACATGACTGACCTAGAGTTTATTGTTTTGACCTAAACTCTGGGTGCCCTTATTTTGACACGGGCAGCTAGTAGTTTTGGTTTTGCAGATTTATATTCACAGGATCCTGGTTTACAGCTGGAATGATATCTGAAAAGCTTTGTATCTGTATATCTACTTCTAGTTTTGTATTGTATTTTTTTCCGCTGCTATGTATTTAAATGTATTCTAAATCTCTGATATTTCTGTGTAATACTGACTTATACTCTGTATATTCATGTAATCTGATGCATTGTTGTAATATACAATGAAATGTTCTTCCGTCTGCGTCCTGTTGTGGCTTGTTCTCGAACTATCCGCGCTTTCCTCACCGGGGAAGTTACGGGTTTTCACAGGTTACTACGGAGCCGACGGATAGGTCCGATAGGACCGGGAAACATGTGTTCAGAAAGTGCCAATCCTCAAACGTAAGAGAGGACCAGCCCTGCAGGAACCAAGGGTTGCCCAGAGTGTGTAATCCTGGGACATTTGCTATAGTGTCTCGAAGCCGGCGAGGACGATCCCTTGCCTCGACTCAGACGGAAATCCAATTTCCAATACGTGACATTCCAGTTTTAGTTGTAAACCTATATGGCGACATAGTAACATGGGATACTATGCCATCTGTGATTGATACATTTATATTTGAAGCTGTTTGATACACTATGCACCTATAGTAATATCATAATGTTTTGTTTTAAACGTACCAAGAATTTTTGGTATCATAAGGTAAAACTCTATCCTCCGGGTTGCGTTGCATTGTGTGATGCGACCTGAGTCTTATAATAGCTTCATTTTTCCAAAAAGCATTGCGCTCTTTGCTTTATGTGCTGGTATTCTTAGGAAGAAACCCATTCCGTGTTATACGTCATGGCCCCTTGATTTACTTTGATTCTAAAGTAAAGATTTAATAACTATTTTAGTTATTACACCAGTCACATGACTGACCTAGAGTTTATTGTTTTAACCTAAACTCTAGGTGCCCCTATTTTTCACACGGGCAGCTAGTAATTTTGGTTTTGCAGATATTTCTTTATAAAGGATCCTGGATTTATAGCTGAATCTATATTCGGAAAGCTCTGTATCCATGTATTTCTTTCAGCTGTGTTATGTATTATATTTCTGCTACTATGTAATGTAATTTAATCTCTGATATTTTTCTGATGTATATTATTTATTCATACTCTATTATTTTCTTGCACTCTAATATTAATTGTTGTAATGATAATAAAATGCTCTTCTATTTGTGTTTTGATTTGTCGTGTTCTCAACTCAACCCGGGATTTCCCATAAGGGTGAGTTTGGGTTGTTTCAGGTTTCATGTATTCTTGATTCAAGCGAGAGACTTAATAGAGGTTGGCATATGATAGAAATTTGTTTGGAAATGAAAACAGATATTCGAAAGTAGCTGTACGTTAGCCCAACCATGAAGAGAAAATCCCAAACAAACAACAAATAATCATAATAAAATTACAGTTGTATTTCTTTTTCACAAAGACAGATTTATAAAAGAATATATGCAATTTAAATAAGAATTTAACTGACTTATCAATCATTGGGAGTTGCAATAAAAGATCTAACTTCAGCCGTATGCGTAGCATGGGTACACACTAGTGTTTTATAAACTAAGGTCGTCATCATCAAAAAGGGAGAGATTATTGGAGAATGGAGTTTTGTTGACAACAACCTTATTTCAACTATCATTGATTATAAAATATATACTAACATCTCTATCTAGAATATATAGACATATATATGCAGGATTTGTATACAGGACGTAAATACTGAATACTTTAGAGTTTTAGAGATTCAAGAGATTCAAGATTTAAGACTCATGAGTAATCAAGATTTCAGGATTTAAAGAGCTCAAGATAAATATAATAATAGAGTCTAGTTTATGTAAGACTCTGAATAACACTCCAGGTTCAAATTCTGTTTTTCAAATTTCAAATTATCTTTTTCAAATTTTCAAATTTCAAAATTTTAATTTTCAAATTTCAAATTATAAATTATTTTACTTATGATTTCAAACATATAAGTTTAAAGTTTTAATTATATATATATATATATGTTTATATAATTTTATACAGTTATATAGTTTTATAGTTTTAAACCCTATAACTTTATAAGTATGTATATGATTTCATATGAGTTTACACTTTAGAATATTTATTTATATTATTAAATTTTGATTAAAGAATTTAAAACTTTTGATTTCAAATATATTTCCTAATTTATAAGTATTCTTATTTTTATAGTTTTATTAAATATAATTTACTAAGTTTATATTTGATTTTTTATATAACCTTTTTTTTATATATAGTTTATAAATATTTCTTTATAAATTCCTATATATATGTTTATAGTTATATTATATATGTTTATAATTATATTAAATATAGTTTTCATATCACATATATATTAAGTTTTTAATCATATGTTTAAATAATATTTTCTTATCTTTTCATACTTGAAAAATAATGTTTTAGCAACTAGTTTTGATTCAGGTATTTCCAGAATTTAAATATTGATTTAAATACTTTAAAATTGTTTTAAAAATCATAAAAATGATGGATACGTCAACATACATTTATGTATATGTCGACATATAGCTGTCAAAAAATTAAATTTGAAAGGAAGCATCTTTTCACCATTTGTGATGGTTTAGAAACGTTGCAACCTTTCAAATGTTATAAATAAGGGCTTATTTCGAATTTTATTGTCGTTCTTCTTCTCATCTTCATTCCCTTTCTCTACACCGTTATATTCACATTTTTATGATTTCTACACTTATACTCTGCCGAATTCAACTCTGTTTTCATTAAACTTCTTCTCTTCTCACTCACTACGCTCCGAATCAAGTGTTGTTGAAGATTTAGAGGGTTGTTTGTAATTATTTGGGTTAAGTAAGTAATCAGTGGTATCCCTTGTAGCCGTGAAATCAAGGATGGGTAATCGGTGGTATCCCTTGTAGCCGTGAAATCAAGGAGGTTGGAATCAGTGGAATCCCTTGTAGCCATGAAATCAAGGATGTTGAAATTGATTATTAATATAGTAATAAAACTCTGCGCAATCCAGCATTGCGTGGGACTAGATGTAGGAGCGATTCCGAACCAGTATATAATCCGGTGTGTTCTTTCCTTTTCTGCACTTTATTTTTGTTTATATTTGTGTTTATGTTTTATTCTGTGTCTGTGATTGTTTCTGTGGTGTTTGATTCATATAGTAGTTCACATAAGTTTTAAATTTTGTTTAAATTTTCAAAAACACTATTCACCCCGCTACAGTGTTTGTTTTTCCTTAATGATCCATTCTGCTATCCCTAACAATCCATAATTCAAACCATGAAATTCATGTTGATTTTGTATTGATTTCTTTGTGAATTTCGTGAGTTTCTTTGCGACATCGTGCACTTTTATATAATAGTTTCGCAAGGAAATTTCCCTTATATATGTTACTAACTTTGAGACAACAAGACTTTATAGGCTTTGGTTTTATAAATAAAATCGTCTCAAAGTAATAGTAAAAATGATATTTTCTAAGTATAGAAATTTAAGAAATAATCAATTTGTTCTCAACATCATTTTATAAAACATGTTTTCTTAAGCTAATTATTTTTTGTATATAACATCACATGTTTTTACACTCTTCGAGAAAACAGGGTTATAAACTAAACGATTTAGTTAATCGTGTGGTATGGGACAAGTAAATTAATTATGTTAGTTAATTCCTAACTTGACGATCGAAGATATCCGAGGTTTTCTGGTGTGAAATGGGATAGCTTATCGTAGACTGAGTAGTGAAAACATACGATATGAGATGCATTGTTTTCATTATTTAGATTACTGTTTGGAAGTCTGTGACACATTCTTTGTTATTTGAGCATGTCAGTACACACTTCGGGGGGAAGCTAGACTCGGGGGGAGTCTTTATACATGTATATACTTAACCAGAGAGAGGGGGGTCAAGTTACACTCGACCGCGAGGTTCGCTGTGATTGTGTAACACCCCACGTCCATTAATGTCACTCACAAAGGGAATGCATTAACTTCCATGGAGGTTTTAAGTGAATATAGAACAGTAAAATTACAACAAGACAGATATAAAATAGTACTTGGAAATTCAAAAACTTTATTTCATTGTAGCAGAAGTCAAAACATGTTTGATTACATCATAACACCATATTCAATGTCAAGTACAATATCTATCTTGATAAAACAAGTACATAATCCCATTACATGAATAGCCATTAAAAAAGAAAGATAACAAGCTGGACTTTACTTCAGCAGTCCAAGCTTTCCAGAAGATAAGCGATCCAACTAGACTCCACTAGAACTTGGCCCAACCTGCGGACCTGAAGGGAGAAAAAGGATGGAAAAGAGGGGGTCAGACATAAAGTCTGGTGAATATGATAATTCTACAATACTATTACCAAAATAACTGGACTAAGGCATAAGATGGAAAACAAGAAAATGTCTATGAAGAGCAGATTAAGGACATAGACAATCGCTAAAGGCAACGTTATAGGCGCTCCTAAATACTAAAGGATAAACACTATACTGCACCACACCAGTCACCCTAAAGATTCATCCCACTTAGCTTCACTTAGAAACTTTCCCAATGGCTTTACGTACCCCTAGCTGACTACATAGGTGCCGCCTGCCCCTATCTCCACTAGGTGTACCATAATTCCCATTATTCGATCGGCTCCCTAACTCGTAGATACCCGTGCTGGCCCCACAGTGGGGTGTATAACTCCCCTAAAGTGGCAACCTGATACAACGGACATGCACGGCTTATACCTACACGATGCAACAACGTCTTACCTACCAGCCCGGGTCCACACACGCATATGAAACCCGTTGGACTTGCGTTGCCACCGCTCCCTGTTTTGGCCTCTTATAGTCAAACCCAGTAAGCGTGTCCCGTCCTCGACTTGGGTCGAGCCCACAAAGATACGTTTTGGGATACTGGTTGAAATGGGCCCCCACTATTTACCACAAGCATTCCACCTAATCTTGTCCCCATTAGTCCATCCCACTTAACCCACTTAGTCATGTTCATTTACATGTGTGTTTGGTTAAGTCTAATCGTATTTCAAATGCCTCTAAAGGCAACCACCAGATTCCTCATGCCACCCAAGGCACCTACTTAACCCCCATGTCCCACCTTACATGATTATCTGGTTAAGTATTTCTTAGTTCATTAAGGCCATAACCTCATAAAGATCTCTCACATTAGACTGGCATTTATGGCAGCTGGATTTGCCGGGCAGGTCCAGGCAGTCTTACACCATAAAAGAGTCTAACCTCGTGTCTTTACAACTGTTATGCTTTAGTTTGGGCCTAGGACCTCTCACATTGGGCCGACATTTGTGACTACTGGATTTGCCGGGCGGGTCCGGGCAGGTTTACATCACAAACGGGTCCAACCTCGTGTCCTAAGCATTGATTATTAATAATAATCCACTTTCCCCCAATTTTAATAATTCCCTACTTGAATTATTAATTACTTCCAATTTTTAACAATGTCCATAATTGACTCAATTATGGACATCCATTCATGGTATGCAAAATCTTACAAAATTGCACCCAATTTATTAATTCCTAATATTACCCCTACCCCACGTTTGAACTTTTATTCGCAAAATATATGTTAGACTCGAATAGCCTAACTCATAGCATAAAAGAGATTATCATAATAACAACATGTATATATGACCAAATGAATCATAATAAGGGGTGAAACTTGCATATGTCCAACTTGCATAGATTATACATGTCATGGACCTAAAGGTGTCAACTTGTTCAAAATTCACCTAATATAATCTCAATCAATTTTCATAAACTTACATATGAACATGTGTGAATCAACATCATCTAATTTTTTAACAACATGGTTTTATATGGGTACACCTAACTCAATAGGAAAATTATCATAATCAAGTTTTATTTAATTATAGTTTCAAGTTTATGGGTACACCTAACCTAATAGGCAAATTCCCATAAACAAGATCCATTTAAATTAAGGAAAAAAAACATAACTTTAAGCATGATCCAACAACATCATGATTTTTCAACATAATATAGCATGATTTATAACATGGCATAGTATGATAGTATAACATAGCTTGACATGATTCTCAACATAGCACGACATAGCATAAGAGAATTTACAACATAGCATGACATAGCATATATAATTTACATCATACGACAACATAATAACATAATAAGAGATCCACAATATATAGAATTTACAATTACAAATCACATCACTTTCTTGTGATCCATTCATAACTGAGTCAAATTAGTTTGTAATAGTCTTGTGAGAATCATCATACTCACCAACAAAAGAAAAGAATTAGAGAAAGAGAGATCTTTTGATTTGATTTGTGTAGATTTAGTTGTAGATGATTAGGCTTCCTCTTCTTAGTTTGTGACGGCTATGCTGTACTCCACGGCAGCAGCATGACGGTAGCTTCTCTAATTTTACAAGTGATTTAGGTCTAGGGTCTACCCACTTATTTATAGATTTTAGAATTCATTTAGGCCATTAGATTTAACCTAGAAATAACTGCAGCCGTTCAGACAAGATGGGGTTTATCTTGTTGACTCAGCAATGAGTCAGAAGTGACTCAGCAAACACTCAGCAAATTAATAAACTTCTATTCATGTTTGCATTAACTGCCCATATATATATATTTTCTACAATGTACATATTAGATACATCCCCCTTTACTTATTATTGTTTTTATATACATATTAGATACATCCCCTCTCTCACACACTTATTAATATTTTTATATTCATATTAGATACATCCCCTCTCTTACACAGTTATTAATATTTTTATATTCATATTAGATACATCCCCTCTCTTACACACTTATTAATATTTTTATATTCATATTAGATACATCCCCTCTTCTACACACTTATTAATATTTTTATATTCATATTAGATACATCCCCTCTTCTACACACTTATTATTATTTTAGCAACTTTAGTGTTAATAGAAAATTCGGGGTGTTACATTCTCCCCTCCTTTTAGGATTTCGTCCCCGAAATCTTCAAGTCTGGAAGAATGTATATCCTACCATCCAAACGTCCATATACTCATCCATGATACACAGGCATCCATTGTCCTTACAGACTTCTAATGCTTTCATGTTTAAATGCACAGTGTGTGTATATGTCCGTATCTAATGCAAAATCAGGCGGTCCACTGATTCAGTTGACCTCCTTAATGCAACTATGATCGTTCCATGCATCCATTATGTATGCAAAAGATTCTTAATGCTACATAATACTTCTATATGCGTGCACAACCATCATCTGAATGCAGCATCCACATGATAATACAACCATCGTTCATCCATTTTACTAAATACATCCATATATATATATATGCAATATGCAATATGTAGTGACTGAGCCGATCTAGTGCCTAAAGTGTGTGTGTATATGCATCCACGAGCAACCACTAGCAAACACTTGCATCCATTTTGCATCCATCATACATAACATGTCTCAAACACATGTTTCAACCATAGGATTATCCTAACTAAAGGTCAAAGATACTAATGAGAGGACATACTAAAGATAAGATAAGATAAGCTAAGCGATAAAGGAGAAATTAAAAGACATACCCTCAAAAAGAAAAGGGTACAACGAACGCATCTTCTCTTCTGTCTCCCAAGTTGCGTTGCTCTCATCATCTCCCCATTGCACTTTAACCAGTCTGACCTCTCGATTCCTCAACTTTTTGATCTCCGACCCAAGAATGCATGTAGGAGCTCGTCTAATTGTTGCATCACGCTCTATTTCCACCTCTTTAAGCAAACTCGGCTCTATCACCTCCACGGTCTTGTGCAAACACTTCCTCAAATGTGATACATGGAATACGTCGTGTACTCCACTAAGTTTCTCAGGCAACTCCACCCTATATGCCATCTTCCCAATCCTGTCTTTTACAGGAAACGGCCCTACAAACCTTGGTGCTAATTTCCCCACGGACCCAAAGCGAACAACATTCTGTAACGGAGATACTTTGATAAAAACCATGTCCCCAATGTCAAACTCAAGATCTGTCCTCCTCTTATCAGCATACGATTTCTGCCTATCTTGTGCTGCTTTCATCCTCCTTCGAATCAACTCAATCTTCTCCGAGGTTTCCCTAACCATATCGGGCCCAAGTAGGATTTTATCGGTAGATTCCCACCAACATGTAGGCGAACGGCAAGGCCTTCCATAAAGAGCTTCGAAAGGTGCCATGCCAATACTAGACTGAAAGCTATTATTATATGCGAATTCTACTAACGAAAGGTGCTCTTCCCATGTACCCCCAAAGTCTAGGATACAAAGCCTTAAAAGATCCTCTAGAATGCGATTCACCCTCTCGGTCTGGCCGTCTGTCTGAGGATGATATGCGGTGCTCAAACATAGCTGAGTCCCTACCGCCTCTTGTAAACTCTTCCAAAATTCGCTAGTAAAGATGGGGTCACGGTCGCTTACTATACTAGAAGGAATACCGTGCAAACGAACTATCTCCTTAATGTATACAGAAGCCAACCACGGAGCAGTCCTCTTACTTTTCATGGGAATAAAATGGGCGCTTTTAGTAAGTCTATCTACTATAACCCAAATCCCCGTGTTACCCTTCCTTGATCTTGGTAATCCATCCACAAAATCCATTGAGATGCTTTCCCATTTCCATAGTGGAACTTCTAATGGGGGAAGCAACCCACCGGGTTTCTTTTGTTCTGCTTTAACTCATTGGCACACCAAGCATCTAGCGACGTACTCGGCCACATCCTTTTTCATACCGGCCCAAAAGAAAACCCGCTTCATATCTTTGTACATCTTATCCCCGCCGGGATGAATGGTCATTTTTGAGCGATGAGCATCATTAAGAATGGCCTTCCTTAAGTCTTCGTCTTGTGGTACACAAAGTCTATTATCCCTTCGTAACCAACCCTTATCGTCTAGGGTATACCTACGAAGATGGCTTGACGACCCCCCCCTTTGAGCTTTTCTACTATCTCAACCAACTGTGGGTCGTCTCGCTGTGCCTCACCAACCCGTCCTAGAAGTGTAGGTCTAACCTCTAAGGATGCTAACAGACCGGGTACTAAGTCAACGGAGGGTCTAAAGTCAAACATAGAGATGAATTCTAAGCTTTGTCGTTCAACAAACAACGGACTCAAGGACAACCTTTTCCTACTTAAGGCGTCTGCCACCACGTTACCCTTGCCCGGGGTATATGCTATTTCAAAATCGTAGGAGGCTAAGAATTCCATCCACCGTTGCTGCCTTAAATTCAAATCCTTCTGAGAGAATAAGTATTTTAATGATTTGTGGTCAGTGAACAGTTCGAATTTCTCACCAAGAAGATAGTGACGCCAAGACTTAAGCGCGAAAACAATTGCGGCTAGCTCTAAGTCATGCGTGGGGTAATTCTTTTCATGAACCCTCAACTGCCTTCCACCATAGGCTATTACTCTTCCCTCTTGCATGAGGACCGCGCCAAGTCCTGTCCCACAAGCATCAGTATAGATGGTAAACGGTTTATTCCCGTCTGGCAAGACTGGGGCTGAAGTTAAGGCTCTCTTTAAACGTTGGAACGCATCATCGCAATCTTTGTCCCACGTAAAAACCAGGTTCTTCTTCGTTAACCGTGTTAATGGAGCTGATATTTTTGCGAAGTCTTTGATAAACTTCCTATAATAGCCAGCCAACCCCAAGAAACTTCTTACTTCGGTTGCATTTTTAGGGACCTTCCAATCTTGGATGGCCACCACCTTTGCGGGATCCACTGCTATCCCTTCTTTGGAAACCACATGCCCTAAGAACCGTACTTCCTTCCTCCAGAAGTGACACTTAGAAAATTTTGCCTTAAGGTTATGCGCTCGAAGGGTTTCCAACACTTCCCTAAGATGTAGGGAGTGCTCTTCTTTATTCTTAGAAAAGACTAAGATGTCATCCACAAAGACTACCACGAATTTGTTAAGGTATTCCCTAAACACCCTACTCATCAAATCAACAAAATATGCAGGGGCGTTTGTCAAACCAAAGGGCATCACTAGCCATTCATAGAATCCGTCAGGAGTCCTAAAAGCAGTCTTATCTATACTATCCTCAGCCACTCTCAGTTGATGAAAGCCAGTGGCTAAGTCCAACTGCGAAAACACTGAGGCGCCAACTAACTGATCAAAGAGATCGTCAATCCTCGGCAGTGGGTGTCGGTTCTTTTTAGTAAGCTTGTTTAGTTCTCTATAGTCCATACAAAGTCTAAGAGACCCATCCGCCTTTGTGGCAAAAACTACTGGAGCACCCCACTCCGATATACTACGTCTTATGAACCCCTTCTCAAGCAACTCCTTTACTTGCTTATTGAGTTCCCTCCTTTCACGAGGAGCCATGTGGCGCACTGGCAAAGATACGGGTTTAGCATTATCCACAAGATAAATTCGAAAGTCTATCTACCGCTTTGGAGGTAAGCCCTTCACCTCCTCAAACACATCCGGATACTCCCCGACCACTTCTACCGATCGCAGGTTCTCTACAGACGCGTCAAGCGATTCAAGATAACTTAGCATAACGGAATTTATGGGATTACAAAAGATGTCGAGAGCATTACCAAGGCGAGTCACAAGCCTAACTACTCTCCTTTCACAATCAAGAATGGCCCTATTTCTAGACAACCGATCCATTCCTAAAATTAGCCCATAGCCCATGAAGCCCAATACATAAGCATCACATCTAAATTCAACGCTAAGTATAGAGATTTTCAAATCCAAACATATCATGGTCAAATGAGCCGAACCCCCAATTGGATTTGAAACGACCAAGGGATCCTCTACTAAACTGGTGTTCAAGTGCAGTGATTCAACTAATGATGCAGAGATAAACGAATGAGATGCGCCAGAATCGAATAAGGTACGGACAGGATGATCAAACAGAAAAACTAAGCTTTCAACAGAAATTGTTCTACCTCTTTCTTGCAGCGGTGGGGCTGCAATAGCCTGAACTTGCCCCCTTGCCTGCCCTGGTGCCATAAGAGCCTGCACCTGTCCTCCCGAGGTAGACCCTGCCCTCTGCCCCTTCTTTGGACAGTCCTTCACTAAATGTCCCGCATCTCCACAATGAAAACAACCAGTCTTCTTTTTCTTTCTACAATCTTTGCTGAGATGGCCAGGCGTCCCACAATTGAAGCATTTCTTCTTCCCTTTGCCATTATTGTTTTTACCACCCTTCTTATTTTGCTGTTGGGGTTTCTTCTGATCCCCTTTCTTTTCAACTGCCTTATCCTCATGCATAAGTGCCATTTCTACCAGCTTTTCAAAGGTGGCTCCCATAGGGATGTGGGTCATAGCCAACCCTTGCAACGGTTCATTCAAGCCTCTAACGAACCTCAAAGCTTTCTTCTCTGGCGTGTTCACCAACTCCAAGCCATACCTTGTTAACTGATTAAATTTATTGACATATTCCTTTACTGATGAGCTCCCTTGCTTTAGTGCCAAGAATTTTTCCATATTTAAGTTCTCCTCTGCCCTTGAAAGAAACTTTGCTTCAAACCTTCGTCTGAAATCCGCCCATGAATCAACTGGACGTTCCCCGTTAGTGACCTCCCACCAAAACGAGGCCTCTCCCTTCATTAACCAAGCAGCTAAACGGACTTTCCTCCCATCTTCCACTTCAAAGATATCCAACAATTCCTCAGTCTCCTTAAGCCAATCTCTGGCCTCCACAAACGTCTCAGTCGCTTGAAAAGTTTTTCCTCCCATAGCCTTGAATTCCTTGCACGTCTTTGCAAAAGTGTCAACACGAGGAGGAGGAGGAGGAATGGGTGCAACTAGGGGTGGAGGAGTATCCGCTGGGCCTGCAGTGGTGGCCCTAGCCTCCAAGTATCTCCTAAACCACCCTGGAATCGTCACACCTTCTGGGAGATTAAGATCTTCAGCCATGCTGAAACGAAAAAGGAAAGATTCAAAATGGAGAATTCGAAAGATAAAGATAAGGATATGGCTATTTGGGATTATGTTTTTCATAAAAACTCTCTTTAAATAACATGTTTTTTTTTTTTGAAAGCACTTCTTCCAAAAATACTTTAGAAAAAAAAATATTTTTCTAAAATTTTTTTTTTATCTGTTCTGGTAACCTTATGCTCTGATACCACGTGTAACACCCCACGTCCATTAATGTCACTCACAAAGGGAATGCATTAACTTCCATGGAGGTTTTAAGTGAATATAGAACAGTAAAATTACAACAAGACAGATATAAAATAGTACTTGGAAATTCAAAAACTTTATTTCATTGTAGCAGAAGTCAAAACATGTTTGATTACATCATAACACCATATTCAATGTCAAGTACAATATTTATCTTGATAAAACAAGTACATAATCCCATTACATGAATAGCCATTAAAAAAGAAAGATAACAAGCTGGACTTTACTTCAGCAGTCCAAGCTTTCCAGAAGATAAGCGATCCAACTAGACTCCACTAGAACTTGGCCCAACCTGCGGACCTGAAGGGAGAAAAAGGATTGAAAAGAGGGGGTCAGACATAAAGTCTGGTGAATATGATAATTCTACAATACTATTACCAAAATAACTGGACTAAGGCATAAGCTGGAAAACAAGAAAATGTCTATGAAGAGCAGATTAAGGACATAGACAATCGCTAAAGGCAACGTTATAGGCGCTCCTAAATACTAAAGGATAAACACTATACTGCACCACACCAGTCACCCTAAAGATTCATCCCACTTAGCTTCACTTAGAAACTTTCCCAATGGCTTTACGTACCCCTAGCTGACTACATAGGTGCTGCCTGCCCCTATCTCCACTAGGTGTACCATACTTCCCATTATTCGATCGGCTCCCTAACTCGTAGATACCCGTGCTGGCCCCACAGTGGGGTGTATCACTCCCCTAAAGTGGCAACCTGATACAAGGGACATGCACGGCTTATACCTACACGATGCAACAACGTCTTACCTACCAGCCCGGGTCCACACACGCATATGAAACCCGTTGGACTTGCGTTGCCACCGCTCCCTGTTTTGGCCTCTTATAGTCAAACCCAGTATGCGTGTCCCGTCCTCGACTTGGGTCAAGCCCACAAAGATACGTTTTGGGATACTGGTTGAAATGGGCCCCCACTATTTACCACAAGCATTCCACCTAAGCTTGTCCCCATTAGTCCATCCCACTTAACCCACTTAGTCATGTTCATTTACATGTGTGTTTGGTTAAGTCTAATCGTATTTCAAATGCCACTAAAGGCAACCACCAGATTCCTCATGCCACCCAAGGCACCTACTTAACCCCCATGTCCCACCTTACATGATTATCTGGTTAAGTATTTCTTAGTTCATTAAGGCCATAACCTCATAAAGACCTCTCACATTAGACTGGCATTTAAGGCAGCTGGATTTGCCGGGCGGGTCCGGGCAGTCTTACACCATAAAAGAGTCTAACCTCGTGTCTTTACAACTGTTATGCTTTAGTTTGGGCCTAGGACCTCTCACATTGGGCCGACATTTGTGACTACTGGATTTGCCGGGCGGGTCCGGGCAGGTTTACATCACAAACGGGTCCAACCTCGTGTCCTAAGCATTGATTATTAATAATAATCCACTTTCCCCCAATTTTAATAATTCCCTACTTGAATTATTAATTACTTCCAATTTTTAACAATGTCCATAATTGACTCAATTATGGACATCCATTCATGGTATGCAAAATCTTACAAAATTGCACCCAATTTATTAATTCCTAATATTACCCCTACCCCACGTTTGAACGTTTATTCGCAAAATATATGTTAGACTCGAATAGCCTAACTCATAGCATAAAAGAGATTATCATAATAACAACATGTATATATGACCAAATGAATCATAATAAGGGGTGAAACTTGCACATGTCCAACTTGCATAGATTATACATGTCATGGACCTAAAGGTGTCAACTTGTTCAAAATTCACCTAATATAATCTCAATCAATTTTTATAAACTTACATATGAACATGTGTGAATCAACATCATCTAATTTTTTAACAACATGGTTTTATATGGGTACACCTAACTCAATAGGCAAATTCCCATAATCAAGTTTTATTTAATTATAGTTTCAAGTTTATGGGTACACCTAACCTAATAGGCAAATTCCCATAAACAAGATCCATTTAAATTAAGAAAAAAAAAACATAACTTTAAGCATGATCCAACAACATCATGATTTTTCAACATAATATAGCATGATTTATAACATGGCATAGTATGATAGTATAACATAGCTTGACATGATTCTCAACATAGCACGACATAGCATAAGAGAATTTACAACATAGCATGACATAGCATATATAATTTACATCATACGACAACATAATAACATAATAAGAGATCCACAATATATAGAATTTACAATTACAAATCACATCACTTTCTTGTGATCCATTCATAACTGAGTCAAATTAGTTTGTAATAGTCTTGTGAGAATCATCATACTCACCAACAAAAGAAAGAATTAGAGAAAGAGAGATCTTTTGATTTGATTTGTGTAGATTTAGTTGTAGATGATTAGGCTTCCTCTTCTTAGTTTGTGACGGCTATGCTGTACTCCATGGCAGCAGCATGACGGTAGTTTCTCTAATTTTACAAGTGATTTAGGTCTAGGGTCTACCCACTTATTTATAGATTTTAGAATTCATTTAGGCCATTAGATTTAACCTAGAAATAACCGCAGTCGTTCAGACAAGATGGGGTTTATCTTGTTGACTCAGCAATGAGTCAGAAGTGACTCAGCAAACACTCAGCAAATTAATAAACTTCTATTCATGTTTGCATTAACTGCCCATATATATATATTTTCTACAATGTACATATTAGATACATCCCCCTTTACTTATTTTTTTTTTTATATACATATTAGATACATCCCCTCTCTCACACACTTATTAATATTTTTATATCCATATTAGATACATCCCCTCTCTTACACAGTTATTAATATTTTTATATTCATATTAGATACATCCCCTCTCTTACACACTTATTAATATTTTTATATTCATATTAGATACATCCCCTCTTCTACACACTTATTAATATTTTTATATTCATATTAGATACATCCCCTCTTCTACACACTTATTATTATTTTAGCAACTTTAGTGTTAATAGAAAATTCGGGGTGTTACAGATTGGCACCTAAATATATTTATAGTACTGATACAAGCTTTGTCGGAGCTCATTTATAAGGCACATACAATAATTTTTTATCTTTTCAATCCATTTTGTAGCTTTGGTTTTGGTGTTTGTGATGTTTTGGATCCAAATCTTTGGTGATACCATATGTCGATTTCCATTATTGCCTTACGACATTTGAGGATTTGTGTTTTGTGATCACTTTTTGAGGATTTTAACTCTTATGAGTTTACTATGCAGTATTATAGCATTTTGGTGATGATTTGATGTATGTGTTTAATGCCCTTCGTGATTTAGAAAGATGATATATGTGTTCCAATTCAAAACTAACACTTATTAGTTGAAGTTAACTCCCTTATATTCTTATTACGTGGCTTGAAACCTAGTATTATATAGAGAAACCTTTTACTTAATCTTCTTCTATTAGGAAGAGTTCTTTCTGGTATAACTTTATATTGTTATCGTTTGATTATCATTTCAGCTAGACTGATACATGTATTGATTGCTCAGGCCAGACCGTGTTACAAATTAGGTCTCTAAGATTATATTCACTATGTCACCATGGACATCTTAGCCTTTTTGGGTCTAGATTGCATAGTTTTTGGGTTGTATATTTTGGATAGTTTTGATGCATTTGTACATATTATTTTTGATGGGGCCTTGATGTATATATTTGTACGTCGTGACCATATGACCCTTTTTTTGTACTACACTATATATTGTATCTGATGTATGTGTATATTTATGATCATATTGACTGTTTTGTGATTAGTACTACAACATATTTATTGTGTTTTGCTCTAAGTAGATCCTGTAGCCACTATAGTAATATATTAGACAAGTTTTAAGTGTGTTGAGCCTCTTTAGGTAAAAAAATATGGCATATTTCCCAAATACTTAGTACTTATTTAATACTGAACTATAGATTGTCAGTTCTAAGAATTCCTATTTTTCATAGTAGTGGACGACGTTTTCCTTTAATGCTCTTTACTAATATGGGTCTTGGCGTAGGGCATCACAACTTGGTATCAGAGCTGAATTTAGAGTAAAATGTGATAACACACAGAATAGTACATATGATATAATACATCAAGGTACAATATGAATGTAACAACGTCTCTATTTGAAGTCGTTCTTAGTCTTGACCATAACCTTTCGTGTAATTTAGGGGTAGATATAAGTGGGAATACGTTTAGGACTGTAATTTTAAAATTCCATAGTATTCCTTGTTTAATGCATTCTATTGAAATATCTTACCCCTGTGAATAATTAAGTCTTATTTTCTATTTTCAGCTTATGGCTGGAGATGATTCAGATCCAGTGGCTCATGCCTTGAAAGGGTATATATGTCCATTGAAAAGATCTTGAGCTTAGCACGAGCACCCAGCCTCCTACTCCTATTCGATCATCTCCTCCTCGCAAATCCACATTTATCCTCATGTGTAGTGATTTCACACGTTTAGGTGGCAGTCCTTTCAAAGGCTCGGAGTCTATTCTTGATGTGCAAGCATGGATTCGTACTTGTGAGCAGATATTTTCCTACATGGATATCTCTAACAATCATTGTGTTCTTATGGTATAAAGCATATTATTATATCTCGCATTGGACTGATATGAGCTCCTTGTTGCAGAGTTGGATGAATCTTCTTTAGAGTGGGATCAATTCAAAGTGAAGTTTAAATTTAAATTCCTGCTTGGGTCCAAGAAAGCTATATTGCCTATTATGCAAAGGTAGTGACTATTCCGGGATATGTAGCATCTTTTGAAGTCTCATCCAAGTATAGCATATCTGTGACACCCCACATCCGTTAATGTCACTCATTAAGAGATTGCATTAAGTTTCGTGAAGCATTATAGGTAAACAGAAATAGAAACATTACAAGATAGATTAAAATAGCAGTGGAATTAAAAAGTTTTATTAATCATAAAGCATCTTAGTTCAAAACATGGTTACATCATATGTCTTAAAACATAAAACCCAGTACATCATAAAAATTCTGTCTTGCACTTAAAACACTAGAGTATAATAAAACAAGCATATCCCCAAAACATAGCCATAGTGGAAGAGATAAGAACTCGAGCAATACATTTAAGCAGCTCCAAACAAGATGAAAGCAGAATCATGATCAAGCTTGAGTATTCCCACCCTGAGAACCTGGGAGGGAACGGAAGAGAAAGATGAGGAAACAAAAAGGGTCAGACATAAAGTCTGGCAAATCCAGTTACTTTTAGCATAAAAATAAGTAAAAGTATCATGACAGGCATATAAAATGGATAAGAGAGGCAACATCATAAAAAGCAGGTATGACAAGGTGACCAGGATAAACATGATAGAGTATAGTGCGCTTTCCTAATGATTTCTCTACACCAATACTAGTATAACCAGAATGAGATGGTCCCCAACATATATAAGATGGTAGACTTAGGTGTACTTCCAGTGAGAGGTTTTCACCCCCAAACAACCAACAAGTAGCCCAACATACCGGAGTTAACCCTAAGGGTATTAATGGGCTCCCAAACATACCGGAGTCTGAGTGTACCCTAATTACTACCCTAATCGATCGGCTCCCTACTCCATAGATATCCTGTGCTAGCCCTACAGTAGGGCGTATCACTCCCTAAAGTGGCAACCCTTCGTTTTCATGATGTGCACAACCATATCTACAGGTGTCACGGCGTCTTATCCTCCTCTGTCCGGACCATGCATGCACATGACACGGTCGGTATGCACCGACCACACCATCCCCCACTTTTGGATCTCTTACATTCAGCCCATTAAGCATGCCTCGACTCCGACCTAGTTCGGAGTACTCGTTTGATACATATGTGGGTTACTGACTGAAACAGGTCCTACAATCAAGATAATCCAAGATCTCCGCTTTGTCTTGCATTCCCACTAGGTCTTCCACAGATTATGCCTACCTAATGGTGTCATAAAATTACATAATCCCAACAGGTTAAGTTTGTGGGCCTATACATAAATATTACCCACCAACCCAAGATTTACTTAACCCACCCACTGTTTCAAACAAGTTTACTTAACCCTTATTCAATTTATCATATTCATACAATCCCTATGGATTCAACTAGGTTTAAGTATTCAACTTCGTATCCATATTCATTTATGGTTATAATGTATTAGACCTCGCACATTAGGCCTACCACTTGTGGATGCTGGATATGTCGGTCGGTTCTGGGGAGACTTCTTCCACAAGTCGGACTTAACCTTGTGTCTTAGCACGTCTCATGTTTATGCACTTAGACCCCTCGCATTAGATTCATCACTTGCGGTCGTTGGATATGCCGGGCGGTTCTGGGCAGACTTCCACCATAAGTGTAATCTTACCTCATGTCTAAGTGCGGTTACAGTTTCTAATTATTGTAATCCTAGGCGTTCCAATTATTAACCAATACTTCCTATGTCATTATATGTTTTCATGCCCCCTTCCCAAGTCATGTTCATAATGAACCATATGCCCCAAATTAAGGTTTTTAATCATAATTTGATTTATATCCCCAACTTTATGTTCGTATATTCATTCAAGTTATGCCCAAACTTCCAATTACAAATTATGACCCAAAACCCTAATCTAATTCTCCATTATTTTTTGTGTGCAAAAACATGAGAAATGAGGCCATATTTATAGTCGAACCCAAAACACTAATTTTCCAGATCTACCGTATGGGGTTGACGCGTGGATCGACACCCCCTTGAGTGGTCGACCCCGGGTCGACACCCCTGAGTGGGATTTTTGTCGCCTCCCCAAATTTTGAATTTCGAACTGATTTTTGAATTCGGTATTTTATTATTTATATTCTTCTTGCGCTTATACAAACTTCAAACCATAATAACTTCTTTATACGGTGTCTGTTTTATGCAAACCAGGTGTCTATTTTGAACAGAATTCCGAGATGAACGCAATGGTGCAGTCCTTTTCACTTAATTCTGAATATTAAATTAATTATTCTTTAATTTATCATCTCTTAGTGTTCGTTAAAATACGGGGTGTTACATTATCCCCTACTCAAAGGATTTCGTCCCCGAAATCTCCAAGTTAAGAAGAATGTATATCCTAACATCCACTCATCCTCCAATTACAGGCATCCATTGTCCTTAAAAGATTTCTAATGCTTATATGAACATGCGTGAAGTTGTGTGTATATGTACCAATACTAGTGTGAAGATCAGGTGGTCTACTGATTCAGTCGACCTCCTTATTGTAATATATGTTAGTGCCAGGAGTCCAACATGTATGAAAATAATCCTATTATTACATTAAGTTTTATATGTGTTCTCACTCATCCATCCAAATGCAACATCCATATGATGATACACTCAATTTCATCCATAAAAGAAGAAAAATGCACACATATCCATATACAGTATGAGAGTGATTGAGCCGATCTTGTGCCTAATGTATGTGTATATGCATCCACGAGCAGCCACTAGCAATCACTTGCATCCATCAAGCATAACATGTCTCAAACACATGTTTACATCCATGGGATTTCTACCTTAAGGTCGAAGATTCGATCATAGGATATATTTAAATAATAGAAACAAGCATGAATAAAAGCTTTAGAAAGGAAGTTAAGAGCATACCCTCGAAAAGATAGGGGTACGAAGTGCGAATCTTGTCTTCGGTCTCCCAAGTTGCATTCTTTGGGTTATCTCCCCATTGAACTTTCATCAACTTGACTTCTCTATTGCATAGCTTCTAAACTTATGATCCAAGAATACGGGTAGGAACTTGCCTAACTGTCGCCTCCCATTCCACCTCTACTTCCTCCAATATACTCGGCTTAACTAATTTTGTGGTATCATGCAAACACTTCCACAAATGCGAAATGTGGAAAACATCATGAACGTCGGATAGTCTCTTGTGTAGCTTTACTCAATAGGCCATTTGGCCAATCCTTTCTGTTATGTGAAATGGACCAATGAATCCTGGTGCCAGTTTCCTACAGCTCCAAAGCGAAACACTTACGATGCTGGAAGGTATTCCATGAAGACGGACTATCTCATGGACATAAACTGCTGCCAACCATGTTTCCGTACTCTTGTTCTTAACTAGAATGAAATGGGTGCTCTTTGTAATTCTGTCTACTACAACCCAAATATTGGTGTTGCCTTCCTTCAATCTTGGCAAACCATCTATGAAGTCAACAGAAACGCTCTCCCACTTCCACCGTGGAACCTCCAAAGGATGAAGTAAAACACAGGGCTTCTTTTGCTCAGCTTTAACTTGCTGGCAAATCAAACATTGAGAAACAAACTCCGCCACATCTTTCTTCATCCCAACCCAAAAGAAAACCCTCTTCATATCCCTATACATCTTATCACAACCTGGATGAATAGTCTTCTTAGAATGATGGGCTTCTTCTAGGACTGTCTTTAACAAGCTCCCAATTCGGGGAACACAAAGCCTTCCATCTCGTCCTAACCACCCTTTTTCGTCTGTGGAGTATTTAATGAGGTGACTAGAAGTCTTCCCTTTACCGAGCCTATCCAAGATGTCTAAAATCTGTGGATCCTCTCGATGTGAAGCTTCTATTTGATCCATAAGAGTAGGTCGCACTTCCAGTGATGCAAATAAGCCAGGTAAAAACTCGGTGGAGAGTCTAAAGTCAAAGGTCAATATAAAATCCAAGCTTTTCCTTTCTACAAACAAAGGACTGAAGGGAATCCTCTGCCTACTCAGTGCGTCTACTAACACATTACCCTTGCCAAGGGTATAAGCAATCTCGAAGTCATAAGATGCTAGGAACTCCATCCACCTTTGCTGCCTCAAATTCAGATCCTTTTGCGAGAACAAATATTTGAGAGGTTTATGATCAGTGTACAATTCAAACTTCTCGCCAAATAAATGATGACGCCATGCCTTAAGCGCGAATACTATGGCAGCTTACTCTAATTCATGGGTAGAGTAGTTCTTCTCGTGAACCCTTAGTTGTCTACCCCCATAACATACTACCCTTCCCTCTTGCATTAGAACCGCACCATGCCGTATACCATAGGCATCAGTGTATACTGTAAACACTTTGTTTCCATCGGGCAAGGTCATGATTGGGGCTGTTGTCAGAGCCCTCTTCAATCGCTGGAAAGTAACATCACAATCTATATCACATGAAAACGTCAAAATCTTCTTCGTCAGCCTAGTGAGAGGGGCTGATATGTTTACGAAGTCCTTGATGAACTTCCTATAATAGGCTGCTAAGCCCAGAAAAATTCTCACCTCTGTTGCATTCTTTGGGATCTACCGATCCTGAACTGCAAACACCTTTGCAGGACCTACGGTTGTCCCTTCTTTCGAAACTACGTGCCCTAGGAATCTCACCTCTTTTCTCCAAAAATGGCATTTGGAGAATTTTGCCTTAAGTGATGCGCACGCAGAATTTTCAAAACCTCCCTTTTAAGTAAAGCATGCTCTTCCTCGCTCTTCGAGAAAATTAGGATGTCATCAACAAAGACCCCAATAATTTATTTAGAAACTCCCAAAATACCCTACTCATCAGATCAACAAAATAGGCGGGTACATTCGTTAACCCAAAAGACATAATGAGCCATTCAAAGGAACCATCTGGAGTCCTAAAAGTGGTCTTATCTATATTGTCCTTGGCCACCCTCAATTGATGAAACTCGTGGCCAAGTCTAACTGAGAGAATACTGATGCACCAACAAGCTGGTCAAATAGATCATCTATCCTCGGCAGTGGGTGCTTGTTCTTCTTAGTGAGTTTATTCAATTTTCTGTAATCCACACATAAGCAAAGAGAACCATCCGCCTTAGTTGCGAACACCACCAAGGTACCCCATTCAGATACGCTTGTGACAACAAGGAATTTCGCTCGACCCGAATCAGTCACTAAACCGATCTAGACCATTCGAAATGCCTGATTGTTTTGAGAACACGAAAAAATAGAACGCGGACGGAAGAACATTTCATTGTATATTACAACAATTCCATCAGAATACAAGAATATACATAGTATAAGCAAATATTACACAGAAATATCAGAGATTTAAATTACATTTAAATACATCGCAGCGGAAAATAATACAATACACAACTGAAGGAGATATACAGATACAAAGCTTTCCGGATATCGTTCCAGCTGTAAACCAGGATCCTGTGAATATAAATCTGCAAAACCAAAACTACTTGCTGCCCGTGTCGAAAATAAGGGCACCTAGAGTTTAGGTTAAAACAATAAAATCTAGGTCAGTCATGGGACTGGTGTGAGAACTAAAACAGTTATTAATCTTTATTTTTAAAGTTAGGTAAATCAAGGGACCACGCCGTATAACACGGAACGGGTTTCCTCCCAAAATTACCAGTGCATAAAACCAAAAGCGCAATGCTAAATAAGAAAAATGAAGCTATTATAAGACCCAGGTCCTATCACACAATGCAACGCAAGCCGGGGGATAGGGTTTTTCCTTATAATAGCCAAACATGCTTAGTACGTTTAAAACAAATCATTTGATACTATTATAAGTGCACAGTGTATAAAACATCTTCAAATCATAAATATCAATCATAGACGGCATGGGTACCATATATCATGTCGCCATACTAGGCTCTACAATCAAAACCGCAAATGTCACGTATTTGGAAGTTGGGTTATCATTTATGGTATGAACCGAGGCTAGGGATCGTCCTCTACCGATTTGAGACTCTCTAGCGCGAGCCTCAGGATCAGAGCTCGAGTGACCCTTGGATCGTCAGGGCCGGTCCACCGATGTGGATTAAAATTCCTGAACACTGCGTTTCCCCGCCCTTTGGGGCGTAAGTGAGCCAATAAATGACGCCATCGGACCAGGATCGTCCGATCAAACCGAGGCGCCTCGCAACAGCAACAACCACATAAGTCAAACTCGTCAGGGCGTGTAAAACCATTGACGCCACTTTTTAGCTAGAAGGAAACGCATGCCCTCCCTGAGGTCCTCTCCCGTTTCTGGTTCACACCGGGTGTGAAACTCGTGAAGTAAACGTTACACAAAACTACACCACAAAGGTTGTGCTTCGATCATCAACCACAAGACTTTGCTTTTCAACAGAAGCCTTGATCATTTGCCACTTAGGCCTGCCACACAGGCAATTCACTCTATGTATTTGATATCCATCAGTATATAACCCCTGAGCTCATACGTCTCAGAGAAGGGCGTTAAGCAAGAGAATAAATTCTCCGCCGCCAAACAGATATATATTTAATAGAAATTAATCACACAGACTAAAATCCAATGTCAGACACACAGTCCATTTACAAGTTCGTTCTAGGTCTGAACGAAACCGGAGGCACCTAGTACCTCGCATATCCATCGATCTCCAAGTACGTCTGGACGACCACCAACTATTTCCATCTTCTTGGGTGTACATCCCAATCAAGATCATCAGTAATCACCCAAACGACGTAAAGACCTCCGGTCTTCGACCACCGTCTTCATCTTCGATTTATCGTCGTATCAGCTATTCAGAATGGGATAAACCCGATCTTTCTGAATAACTCGCGTATATTTTAAACAAGTGTTACACAAACACAATATACGCCTCATTCCAATTCATCAGTCACTAACCGTAAACTAATTAAGTGAATAATCCCCCAAATATTAACTTTGAAGGCCGAAACCAACATCAGATCAATACCCAGGAAACCGTTCTGCTTAGCTAACCTATAGTCAGTTTCTAAATTTCACATTCTTAGGGAAAGGTTCCCATTAATTTTATCAAAGATAAATTCTTTAATTTATTCTTTAATCTAATTTTGAATATCAATTCAAATTAGTCGGGATTAACGAACCTTACCGAAGTAATCGTTTGTTTTAATTTCCCAATCCCAACCTATTCATCCCATGAAGTAAAACGGGTCTTACTTCATATCTAACACCACGGTGTTATCGGTAAATTTAATTACCATTTCACGTTTAAATCTAATTAAAGATTTAACTATCGCCTGGAGCAAAACTGAAGATACTCCATTCTCGATCATTTCAATCTAATTAAAGATTCATTAAAACTCCACTTAGTTTTAATCTGTGACTGGGTTAAAGAATCAATGTCATTTAAAACACGGTTCACGATAAACCCGAAATCACATCACATTTCAATCAGTCCCTAACCGTAAATTAGCAAGTGAGCAATTCCCTAAGTATTAACCCCGAATGCCGAAACCAACATCAGATCAATACCCAAGAGACCACTCAACTTAACTAACCTCCAGTTAGTTTCTGATTTTCTTAACTCTGTGGGTCTAAGAATAGTATTATTGAAGATATCGTTCACGATAACCCAAAATCACATTCTATTAATTATTGGGTTAAAGAATGAGTGTTATTTAAAACACTGTTCACGATAAACCCAAAAATCAATACCAATTCAATTCCAATTAAATATTATTTAATTGGTACACTTCATTAAATCTAAATAAAAAGATTTAATCTTTTCTCATCTGGGCTTAAGAACAGTGTTAATGAAGATACCATTCACGACAAACCCAAATCACATTTGATATTAAATACAAGGCTCTGAATAGAAAATATATCGGCTTATATTCAATATCAAATTCTACGACCAACAAATATCGTATTGGAAATAACGATATATATATATGTATATCTTTCAAATTTCCATAACAACATCTGTATAATCACGAAATCCAACATCGAAATATTCCGAAGACAATTTCGATTCAAATCCATTCCAATGCAATTATTGGGAATTCTGGTTATTTTCAAAACCATTTCAAATCCAATTTATTTATTTAAAAATAAATAGAATTTTAATTCTAGTTCAAAACTAGTTCATTTCGATAAAAATCTATTTTTATCTTTTCAAATATGGAGTTTTTCATCCCAATTCTTCCCAAATCATTTCTTATGATTTTACACAAATTATTACTAATTTTAATAATTTTATCAAGGCTCGTACAGTCGATTTCCATAAACGGCCATCGAACTGCACTTACTGCAACTTTTTCAAATTTGACTTGGACGTAATTCCAAATCCAACCGTTAGATTTCAAATTTCTAATTTTCGTTAGAAAGCACTTTTTGATACGAACCCATCGGTTCTGGTTTTAGGAGATTCCGACGGTCGGATCTCCCGCAATATCCATTTGAAGTCAATGGCCGAAATTCACGAACTACCGCAGCGCGGCGCATTCTATTCAGGCCATTATACTTTATATATAATATATATAATATATACTTCGTCGGTTTCCTTTTTAAAACGTATTATATAAATCGTTTTAAATTCGTTTTCAAAACGATTTCAACTTCTTTTTCAAATTCAAATCGAAATTGAATTTTCCTTTACAAATTCGTTTAAATTCATTTCAAATTGATTTCAATTCAAATCGATTTTGAATTCAATTTCAGTTCGTTTTCAATTCAATTTAATTTCAATTCGAATTCCATTCTATTCAATTTCAATTCGAATTCATTTCTATTCAGTTTCAATTCGAATTCATTTCTATTCAGTTTAATTCGAATTCATTTCTATTCAAAATATCAGATTTTGAAATCACTTTCGATATTCATTATAAAATGAATAAAATCGATATAAATATCGTTCACGTCAAAATGGCGTCAATCTAATCAAAACGGCTTCATATATTTCTATTTTCAAATATTCAATTTCAAATATTCTATTTCAAATATTTCTTTTTCAAAACTGGAATGAGGCCCAATCAATTACCATATAATGTTAATTATATGGATTTTCTACAACGCATGTATACAATAACAACGATGAATAATCAACCATCATCCAAAGTGCATTCCACACTGTACAAGCATCAAATATGAATATTTAACGCTCATAACAGTCTGTCCATCAATCGATCGACATATAGCTAATTATTGGGACTAGTGTATGTCATATATCATACCAATACCCGTGTGGGGTTTTCAAACAATTAAACACAGATTTTATTTGTGCAGTTGGGCGATGTGTAAAATTTATCGTCCCAATCAATATTAGTCAAATTTGTGTATAAAAACAAATCGTCCGATTTGTTTATTTTTATTTCATTTCATATACACATTAAAAATTCTATTTTTAACTATAAAATATTTTCCACTATAAATATTTCATTTCATTTCACATCACATCACACAATCAACTACACATCAAAATCAATAAATCAAGCATACAAGCCGTCCATGGTCTGTGGACGACGGGTGTTGGGTGCTACTAAACACCATCTGCATCCTAGTATATATCATTAACTAGAAAACAAAATTAAAGGTGAGGAGTTCTCACCTTGGGGTTCCACTCTGCCATTCTATATTTCTGAACGGTTTGGATTTTATTCGTTTCCAGTCGGTTCCATCGCTGTTTGTTTCAAATGATTTTTATATAAAACATCACCTTTTTATTTCAACGATAAACGGATAAAAATCACACTTTTATACAATTCAGATATAAATAAAGATCGTATTTTATACTGTTAAAAACAATGCCACTTTATATTTTCTAAACAAACTGATTTTATATTTTCTAAACAAACTATACTCTTATCTTTCTAAAACAAAGTTATTTATATTTTCACATCATAGATGTTTATATTTTGAAAAACAAGATGATATATATTAGAAAAACAAGGTGATTAAAATTCAAAAAAAACAAGGTGATTTAAATTCGAAAACAAGGTGATTTAAATTTGAAAAAAAAAACAAGGCGATTTAAATTCGAAAACAAGTTGATTTAAATTCAAAAAAACAAGGTGATTTAAATTCAAAAGAACAAGGTGATTTAAATTCAAAAAAACAAGGTGATTTAAATTCAAAAAAACACAGTCATTTAAATTCGAAAACAAGGTGATTTAAATTCAAAAAAAACAAGGTGATTTAAATTCAAAAAAACAAGGTGATTTAAATTCGAAAACAAGGTGATTTAAATTCGAAAAAACAAGGTGATTTAAATTCAAAAACAAGGTGATTTAAATTCAAAAAAAACAAGGTGATTTAAATTCAAAAAAAAAAACAAGGTGATTTAAATTTGAAAACTGATTTAAACTACGGCGTTTAATTTAAATTAGTTAAACTAACTTAAATAAATAAATAATTTAACCTTAATGAAAAGAGATTAGGGCATTCTTCCTTCACGTTTGTTGGAGTAACGAAACCCATTTCCTCAATTCGAAAACCTCGACGCTGACGACACCACGACCGCCTACTCCAGATCGGAACGCACCACGAGGAGCACCTATATGAGGCGCATCTTCCCCTGTAACTGCGGTCAACTCGGTTGACCCATCGGCCCCCAAATCGAGGATGACTGCCGCCACTTTGAGGCGCGCTTTCTTCCTCCTCGAGCCACGATAATTCCTCAAACCACCCTGGATTGAAAGCTTGACCTTCGCTCTATGATTCTCGCTATGTTTCCTCCTTCTAATTCGGCCTAGATCGAAGGAAAATTGGAAGGGAAGTTTGGAGCAATAATAGCCCTTAATTTTGTCTGTTGGCGGAAAAAGGATTGGGCTAGGGTTTTGGGCCCCTTTATATAGAAAATTTATTTTATTTTATATTATTTAATTTCCATGAATACATGTATATCGATACGAACTTAAATAAAACCCAACGACTATCGCCCCTAGGGTAATACCCCCATTCCGAACATAGTGGGATATGTATCGTAGGCTGATTCGATTGTTTCAATCAGTTTTTGTCAAAATCAACACATAACTCTATATATTTAATTTGAACGTATATTTAAATTTACTGGGGTCACATATTTACTCGAAAAATTCGAGAAAAATGTTTTCTAGCTTCGTATTGATGATACGGTCCTAACAAAACTAATTTCGTCGAATTTTGAGATCGTTTGAAAAATGGCCAATTTCCAGTCGATTAAAATCAGCTGAAACTGGTCAAACGCGTTTTCCTTTGCCATGCTCACATATTGATTCGAAAAATTATGAAATTTGAAATCTAGCAATAATTTGACATTCCGGATCCAACAAAAGTGGTTTCGTCGAAATCCGAGGTTGTTTGCAAAATGTCTATTTTTAGGGGCCGAAATTCCATAGCGACTATTCTGAAATTTCAGCTGGACATATCTTTTGATTCCCGCAATGAAATTCCAATCTTTCGGATTCATTGGAAAGATATTCTCAATTAGATTCAAATATTTTTGGTTTCACAAAAATCCGGTTTAATTTGCACCCGGTACCTTCATTTGAAATTTGAAATCGAATTATCGAACTACCACGCCATTTTTAATTCCTTTTATAATTTAAAATAAATAATTATATTCTAATGATGACCTATATAATATATACGTTTGAATTCTATTCAAAATAAATTTCTCGTCGTTATTATTTAAAATAATTCATTTTAAATAACCAAAATTTGCTAAAATTGCCAAAATAAAAATTTTAAATTGGCTCGGATTTCCGGGTTATTACAATGCTTCGCCTAATAAATCCTTTTTCAAATAGCTCCTCTACTTGCTTGCTCAGGACCATCCTTTCCCTTGGAGCCACGTGGCGCACCGGTAATGCAACTGGCTTTGCATTGTTCACTAGATATATACGAAAATCAATCTCGTGCCTCGGAGGTAAGCCCCGTACCTCATCAAAAATATCCGGTAGTCTCGGACTACTGGCACAGATCGCAGATCATCAATAGATGCATCAAGAGACTCTAGGAAACTAAGAATGACAGACCCTTGCGGGTCATAAGAAATCTCGAAGGTCCTTCCATGGCAAGTCAAAAGTCTAACGACCCTCCTCTCATAATCCAGATGGCACCATACATGGCTAGCTAATCCATCCATAGAATCAAACCATAGTCCATAAATGTGACGACCCAAAACCTCCGTACGACGGTGGCAAGGTTAATATGTGGAATATAACACATAAACAGATAACAGCAGAACAGAAATAAATAAATACACTAGATAATGTACAATAGAATACACTGGACAAACATTATCATCAGAGTTACACAGTATATAGGATCATACTTAGTAAAAAATACAGTTCAGCTATACATAAATGTCTACAGCGGAAAACAAAACATGATATGTACAATAGGAGCTGAACAACATAAAAAGAGATAAATGTTAGAATCCATCTTCAGCTCCAGCTATCCAGAAAGAACCTGCTAAAACCTGGATACAAGGCTGCCCATGTAGAAAAAGGGGCACCCGAGTTTGCAAGTGAAACAAACTACGAGTTAGTCATGGGACTGGTATGAGAAATCTACTTAACATATTTTATAATATGGCTAATCACAGGACCACGCCACTTTCGCGGAACGGGTTTACTCCATTGGATTGCCAGTACTTTATAACAAGTAAATCTTTTAAACATCGCAATGCTTTTTATAAAAATGAAGCCCTTATAAGATTCAGTTCCCATCACATAATGAAATGCAAACCGGAGGATAGAGTTTTACCTTATAATGGCCAAAATATGCTTGATACGAATAAAACAAAAGCATTTGATATAATTACTAGTGTTTATATGTTTCAAAAACAATTTCAAATCATAAGTATCAATCATAGACAACATTAATGCCCCATACCACTATGTGCCATATATAGGTATACAATCAAAACCGCACGGTGTCGTATTTGGAAATTGGATTTCCATCATGAACCAAGGCAAAAGATAGTCCTTACCGAATTCGAGACGCTCTACCTCGTGCCTCAGGATCGAAGCTCGAGCGACCCTTGGAGCGACAGGTCCGGTCCACCGATGTAGATTAAAATGCCTGAACACCGTGTTTCCCCTCCCTTTGGGGCATCAATGAGCCAAATGACTCCATCGGCTCCACACAGTCACTGATATATCCGAGGCGCCTCACAATCCAACAACCATATAGGTGAAAATAATATAAATACCAGGGCTGGTAGGTCACTGGCACCACCCTAACTAGAAGGAAACGCATGTCCTCCCCGAGGTCCTCTCCCGTTTCGGGTTCATACTGGGGTGTGAGGCTCGCGAATCAACGTTATACACAAAGCTATGCCGCACAGGCCGTGCTTTGATCATCAACTACAAGACTTTGCTTTTCAACAGAAGCCTTGATCATCTGCCACTTAGGCATGCCACATAGGCAATTCACTATATGCGACTGATTTCTATCGATATATAACCTCTGGGCTCGTACGTCTCAGAGAAGGGAGTTAAGCAAGAGAATAAATTCTCCGCCGCCAAACAAATATATATTTAATAGAGATCAATCAACACAGAACAAAATCCAATGTCAGACACACAGTCCATTTACAAGTTCGTTCTAGGTCTAAACGAAATCGGAGGCACCATATACCTCGCATATCCATCGATCTCCAAGTACGTATGGACGATCACCACTTATTATCTATATTTCGGGATGCCTCCCAATCAAGACATCAGTTATCATCCAACCGAGGTGAAGATCTCTGATCTTCAAACACCGTCTTCATCATTGACTTCTTATCGCCGATCAATTATTTGAAATGAGATTTAACTCTGTCTTTTCAAATAATTCACGTATATTTAGAATTTAAATCAATTCATTTCAATGGTTAAATTATTCGACATAAATAATTCTGTTCTTAATTCTAATTTTTACGCCAAACACATTCAACCATCAAATATCCAATAAACTGGGTAAATTCGGTATATTTCCATTCCATATCATTTATAATATTTTATAACGATTTTTCGCTATTTTTATTCATTTAAAAATAGCCAATTCATTCAAATGACGCTTCAGGCCATAACGTGGCCGTGGCGCTGTTTTTCTTCAGATTTAATTTACACATATCTGAAAATATAACTTTTGGATCTTCACAAATTTAATATCATTAGAAAGATCTTTTCAAAACGAATCCAACGGTTTCAGTTTTGGGAAAATCCGACGGTCAGATCTCCCGGTACAATTGTTTGAAGTTACGATTTCAAAATACGAACTGCAGCGTCGTTATTCGATTTAATTTAATTATATATATATATATATATATATATAATCGATTCTGGCGCTGTTTTTCTTTAGATTTGAATTAAACATTCCAGACAATCCAACCATTGGATCTTTACAAAGTGGGTGTCGTTAGAAAGATATTTCCAAAGCGAACCCAACGGTTTCGGTTTCGGGAAAATCCGATGGTCAGATCTCCCGCACTAATCGTTTGAAATCACGGTTTCAAAACACGAACTGCAGCTTCGTTATTCGATTTATTTCAATTATATATATATATATATATATAATTCATTCTTCGATTTCAAAACCATATTCATTTCACATATTTGATAAAAAAGGTATTTTTATCCAGCAGCTATTTATTTCAATACATCACTATTTTTAACAGTTCATATATATCATAAAAATGTGATTTTTATTGTAAAACAATTTATTTCAAAACATGATTATTTTATATAGTTCATATATAGGTAAAAATATTATTTTTGGTGTTAAAACAATTTATTTAAAACACGATTATTTTATATAGTTCATATATAGGGTAAAAATGTTATTTTTGGTGTTAAAACAATTTATTTAAAACACTAGTATTTTATATAATCTATATATATGATAAAAATTTTATTTTTATCTTTCAATGAATTTATTCAATATATGAACTCCATTCAACACATGAATTTTATTTCAACACATGAATTTATATTCAACACATGAATTTTCTTTCAACACATGAATTTTATTTCAACACATGAATTTCTATTCAACACATGAATTTTATTTCAACACATGAATTTCTATTCAACACATGAATTTAAATCAAACACAGAAATATTTCAAAAAAATTCGGCAGCATAACGGCAGGGTACTTAAAACCGGCACCGTCGTTAGTACGGCTCCTCGCTCTACCTTAAAGCCTCGCAACTTTTGATAATGGGGATTTTCAATATCTAGTTCGTACGCAGACGAATTTTCCTATATACTAATCCTGTTGGCATTTCAACCACAATCAATCATTTCAAATCAACCGTTCATGGTATTCACGAAATTTTCACATCAACCAATAATCTAAACAATATCACAACCAATATATTTCGTCCATGGTCTGTGGACGAGGGGAGTGTATATATATATACACAGGTATATAACTATATTTTGATTTCATTTCAATATCAATTTATTTCAATGCATATATCATTTTTACAATGCATATATAACTTATATATCGAACATACAACTTATACAACGCTTATACATGAGGTGTACAACGCTTATATAACTCATACTTCGACTATATAATTTATACATCGTTGTTTCCATATCGTTTATAATTCAGAAATCTCACATTGGGTTCCACTCCACCAAAAATAGCAGAAGGCTCAGAAAAATATCCGGTCTCTTCTAAAATGTAGAAGACGTCCACACGAGTCCACTATCTCTTGTTTCACTAGATTTTGACAACAAACGAGAAAGATATGATTTTTACAGTGAAATCATAAACCGTAGCGTTTTAAAGTGCTATAAACTATTTAAAATAAAATAAACCGTATACCTTCAAATTTCGTTCAAACTTAGGTCGCCAATTTTCGCGAAATCCGTCGAGTTTGGTGATGATCGGTCGACGCCACCTCGAAGAGCTTAGAGAGGAACGCGCTTTGGGGGTGGTGGCGCTCAGTTCGGTGGCGAGATAAGGGCGCAGCGGAGCTTCAAAGGCGCCGACTTCAGGGCGTCAGATCTCCCTGCACAGGTGACGATAGGCGGCGCTCCGGCTATGGATGTGGAGAGGAGATCGAGCTCTTCAAAAACCCCAACTGGGGCGAGGTGTTTCGTGAAGCGGATTGGAAGGTATCGAGGAGAGAAGGGAGGAAGTGTTTATCGCCATTCACGATGGAGCGTCGGGGAAAGAGAAGCGGGATTGGCGAGTTATGATTGGCTGAGGGTTTTATTTTATTTTATTTATATATTTAAAATTCTAAAATACCCTTTATCTCAAATGAACTCCAATCCAAACCCAATGACCGTTGCCCCTAGCTAAATACCCCCATTTCGAACACAACGGGATATGTTTCGTAGGCCCATTCGACAGTTTCAGTAAGTTTTTCTTCAAATTATAATATAAAACATTCAATATTTGATTCGAACATACATTTCAATTTGCCGGGGCCACATAATGGTTCTAAATATTCCCGAAAAATAAATCTAGCTATGTTTTGACGAAACGGTCCCAACAAAACTAGTTTCGTCGAATTCAGAGACTGTTTGAAAAATGGCCATTTTCTGGTCGATCCAATTTAACTGAAATTGACCAAACACATTTTCCTTTGCCACGCTCACATACTAACTTCAAAAATTATGGAATTTGAAATCTAGTAATAATTTGACATCCCGGATCCAACAAAAGTGGTTTCGTCGAATTCTGAGGTCGTTTGCAAAATGTTTATTTTCACAGGCTATATAAATTCTATAGCGACCTTTCTGAAAATTCATTTGGCCATAACTTTTGATTCCCGCTATGAAACTTCGATTTTTCAGATTCGTTAGAAAGATAATCTTAAACAGATTTAAATATTTTTGGTTTCACTAAAATCTGTTTTGTTTTGCACCCGGTACAGTCAGTCAAAGTTTGAATTCAAATTTCGAAACTGCCGCGCCATTTCAGGCCTTGCTTATAAAAAAATAATTATATTTATTTTCAAACGTCGATTCAAACATACTTTTTGTCATTATTATTTAAAATAATTTATTTTAAATATTTAAAATCCACTAAAATAGCCAAATTAAAAATTTTAAATTGGTTCAGATTTTCCGGTTGTTACAATAAAACTGAGCACATATGCGTCACACTCAAACTCGATGCCTAACACATATATTCTCAAACCCTGACAAATCATGAACAAATGAGCCGAATCACCAATGGGCTTTGAGAAAACTATGGGATCCAGTACCATAATAGTATTTAGGTGGAGAGACTCAACCACAGAATTAGATATAAATGAATGCGAAGCGCCAGAATCAAAAAGAGTTCTAATAGAATGATTGGAAAGAGAAATCAAACCTTCCACGGAAACTTACCTACCTTTATCTGGAGCATTGGTCACGGGGGCATGCACCTACCCTCCAAAAGCTTCTGCCCATTGACCTTGTCACTGTTTCTTCGGGCACTCCTTAGCAAAGTGTCCGACCTCTCCATAATTGAAGCAAGTAATCTTCCTTCTTTTGCAGTCCTTTACCAAGTGACCCTCGCATCCGCAATTATGGCACTTCCTCTTATCCTTAGCGTTTTCATTCTCTCCGCCCTTCTTCTATTGCTGTTGTTGTCCTTTCTTTGGCCATACTTTCTTGTTATGTGTTTCCTTAACCTTAACTTCCTTCTTGTCGCTTTAACAAACCTTTCAAAAATTGCTCCCATTGGAATATGGGACATAGCTAACTCATGAAGGGGTCCATTCAGTCCTTTAACAAACTGCAAAGCTTTCTTATGCGGAGTATCCACTAGGTCTAACCCAAACCTTGCTAGTTGTTTGAATTTGTTAACATATTCTTTAACTGTCATGACTTCTTGCTTGAGTGCCAAAAATCTCTCCATATTCATGCTTTTCTCAGCTTGAGAAAGAAAATTCATTTCAAACCTCTGTCTAAAATCATCCCAAGTCTTCACCGGATGTCCTGCTTGCGTTACTTCCCACTAGAATGAAGCTTCATCTTTCAGTAGCTAGTCCACTAACTGATCTTCCTATGACCGTCCACTTCGAAAATTCCTTGCCACTACGAAAAGTCTCGGTTCCATGGAATGGCTTTCCTCCTATAGCACAGAAATCTTTGCAGATCTTAAAGAAGTTATCTGCACGCAGAGGAGGAGGAGGAACGATGGGTGCAGCTAGGGGAGGAACGTCAGCTTGACCACCGGCAGGCGTCGTGGCCTCTAGATACCTACAGAACCAGCCTGGTATTGTGTAATAAACCGGAAATCTGGGGCAGTTTAAAAATTTTATTTTGGCAATTTTAACGAATTTTGATTATTTAAAATGAATTATTTTAAATAAAAACGACGAGAAATTTATTTTGAATATAGTTCGAACGTATATATTCGTTTGAATCGTCGTTACAATATAAATATTTATTTATATTTATAAAAGTAATTGAAAATGGCGCGGTAGTTCGATAATTCGATTTCAAACTTCAAATGAACATATCGGGTGCAAAATAAACCGGATTTTAGTGAAACCAAAAATAATGGAATCTAATTGTGACTATCTTTCCAACGAACCCGAAAAATTAAAATTTCATAGCAGGAATCAAAAGATACGTCCAGTTGAAAATTCTGAATAGTCGCTATAGAATTCAGGCCCCTAAAAATGGAAATTTCGCAAACGACCTCGGATTTCGACGAAACAACTTTTGTTTGATCCGTGATGTCAAGTTATTGCTAGATTCCAATTTTCATAATTTTTCGAATCAATATGTGAGCGTGGCAAAGGAAAACGTGTTTGACTAGTTTTAGTTGATTTTAATCGACTGGATAATGGCCATTTTTCAAAAGGTATCAGAATTCGATGAAATTAGTTTTGTTAGGACCGTATCGTCAATACGAAGCTAGAAAATATTTTTTGAGAATTTTTAGAGTCCGTATGTGGGCCCAGTAAATTGAAATGTACGTTTAAAATTCAATATAATGATTTATAATTTAAATTCAACGAAACTGATCGAAACGATCGAATTAGCTTACGATACATATCCCATTGTGTTCGGAATGGGGGTAATTAGCTATGGACGACAGGCGGTGGGTCTCGTTTCGAGGTCAAAAATAAAAGATGCTTTTTAGAATTAAAAATATATATATAATAACCCCACCCTTCACATTCTCTCTCCCCCTCCTCCTTTATCTGTTCAATTTCATTCAGAAAGAAAAAAAACGCGCGACATCCTCAAATCGACCCCCCCAGGCGATGCCACCGCGCTAACCCCCCCTCTTCCGCCGCCGCGCTAAACCCCCCCTCCTCCTCCTGCTGCGGCCGCTGCTTCTTCTTCTTCCATCCAATTCCGCCCCGCCGACTCCCCCTCAGGCCCCGCCGACCCCCTCCCTACCTCCGATGACCTACACCTCCGCCTGCTCCTCCTCCAAGCCGCGACTCATCTCAGCGAAGCCCCCCCTAACTCGCTAATTTTACTGTAAGTTTATTTTTAATTTTTATTTATTTAAAATCTGAGTTTAGTTTTTATTTATAGGCAAGTCTAGATTTTTATAAGGTTAGAGATTAGATTTTTGAGAAAGATTTGATCTTAATCTAAAAATATACGATTTTTAGGATGTAAAAATATATTTTTTTATCATATAGAAAGGTTAAAAATATAATTTTTATACTAGTGACATATTAAAAATATGATTTTTATATAGGCATGATAGTAAAAATATGATTTTTATTCATGGAGAGTAATAAAAATATAATCTTTATTAAGCGAAGTGAAATATAAAAATTCGATTTTTATATATTGAATAGCATAGTAAAAATTCGATTTCTATATATTGAATATCATAGTAAAAATTCGATTTTTTATATATTGAATAGCATAGTAAAAATTCGATTTTTTATATATTGAATAGCATAGTAAAAATTTGATTTTTATATATTGAATAGCAAAGTAAAAATTTGATTTTTATATATTGAATAGCGAAGTAAAAATGTGATTTTTATATACATAGCAACAATATAAAAATGTGATTTTTATATATGTAGCGAATACGGGCAGTGAAAATTGACAAAAGGCCGAGAACGACGAAGATTTCTACATAAGAAGAGTCGTGGGATTGGATAAGCAATATTGTGAGAACTTCTCACCTTTTAATTTTGTTTTCTAGTGAATAATATATACTAGGATGCAGACGGTGTTTAGTAGCACCCGGCACCGGTCGTCCACAGACCATGGACGGCTTGTATGCTTGGTTGTTTGATTTTGATGTGTAGTTGATTGTGTGAGGTGATGTGAAATGAAATAAAATACTTATATAGTTGAAAATATTTTATAGTTAAAAATAGAATTTTTAACGTGTATATGAAATGAAATAAAAATAAACAAATCGGATGATTTGTTTATATACACACATTTGGCTGATATTGATTGGGACGATAAATTTTACACGTCGCCCAACTGCACAAATAAAATCTATGTTTGATTGTTTGAAAACCCCACACGGGTATTCAGATGATATATGACATACACTAGTCCCAATAATTAGCTGTATGTCGATCGGTTGATGGACAGACTGTTATGAGCGTTAAATATTTATATTTGATGCTTGTACATTGTAGAATGCACTTTGAATGATGGTTGATTATTCATCGTTGTTATTGTATACATACGTTGTAGAAAATCCATATAATTAACATCATATGGTAATTGATTGGGCCTCATTCCAGTTTGGAAAAAGAAATATTTGAAATAGAAATATTTGAAAAAGAAATATTTGAAATAGAATATTTGAAAGTAGAAATATTTGAAAGCCGTATTGATTAGATTGACGCCATTTTGACGTGAACGATATTTATATCGATTTTATTCAAATTGAAGTGAATATTAAAGTGAATTGAAATTCGAAATAAACCGAAATGGTTTGAAATTCGAATAGAATTGAAATAGAATTGAAATTGTTTTGAAATGAATTCGAATTAAATTGAAATAGAATTGAAATCGTTTTGAAATGAATTCGAATTAAATTGAAATAGAATTGAAATCGTTTTGAAATGAATTCGAATTGAAATTGAATAGAAATGAATTTGAATTGAAATTGAATTAATTTGAAATTCAAATTGAATTGGAAACGAATTGAAATTGAATTAAAAATCGTTTTGAAAAGGAAATTGATGAAGTATATATTATATATATAATATAATGGCCTAAATAGAACGCGCTGCGCCGCGGCAGTTCGCGAATTTCGATCATTGACTTCGAACGGATATTGCGGGAGATCCGACCGTCGGATTCTCCTAAAACCGGAACCGTTGGATTCGTATCGAAAAGAGCTTTCTAAGAATATTAGAAATTTTAAATCTAATGGTTGGATTTGGAATTATGTCCAAATCAAATTTGGAAAAGGTCGATGTAAGTGCAGTTCGATGGCCGTTGATGGAAATCGACTGTACGGGCCTTGATAAAATTATTAAAAATAGTAATAATTTGTGTAAAATCATAAGAAATGATTTGTGAAGAATTGGGATGAAAAAATCCATATTTGAAAAGATAAAAATAGATTTTAATCGAAATGAACTAATTTTTAACTAGAATTATAATTCTATTTATTTCTAAAATAAATAAAGTGGATTTGAAATGGTTTTGAAAATAACCAGAATTTCCAATATATAAAGTGGAAATGGATTTGAATCGAAATTGTCTTTGGAATATTTCGATGTTGGATTTCGTGATTATACAGATATTATTTGGGAAATTTGAAAGATATATTAATATCGTTATTTCCAATATGATATTTGTTGGTCGTAGAATTTGATATTGAATATAAGCCGATATATTTTCTATTCAGAGCCTTGTATTTAATATCAAATGTGATTTGGGTTTGTCGTGAATGGTGTCTTCATTAACACTGTTCTTAAGCCCAATCGAGAAAAAGATTAAATCTTTTTATTTAGATTTAATGAAGGGTACCAATTAAATAATATTTAATTGAATTTGAACTGGTATTGAATTTTGGGTTTATCGTGAACAGTGTTTTAAATAACACTTGTTCTTTAACCCGATAATTAATGAATGTGATTTTGGGTTTATTGTGGGCCGTGTTTTAAATGACATTGGTTTTTTAACCCAGTTAAAGGCAGGATATTGATTTCTGTGAAGATTAAAACTAAGTGGAGTTTTAATGAATCTTTAATCAGATTGAAATGATCGAGAATGGAGTATCACCAGTTTTGCTCCAGGCGATAGTTAAATCTTTAATTAGATTTGAACGGGAAATGGTAATTGAATTTACCGATAACGCCATGGTGTTAGATATGAAGTATGACCAGTTTTACTTCATGAGATGAATAGGTTGGGATTGGGAAATAAAATAAATGATTACTTCGGTGTGGTTCGCTAATCCCGACTAGTTTGAATTGATATTCAAAGAAGATTAAAGAATAAATTTAGAAGAATTTATCTTGGATAAAATTAATGGGAACCTTTCCCTAAGAATGTGATTTTGTGAATAAAAGAACATTCTGAATAGGAATGAGGCAAATGTTGTGTTTGTGTAACACATGTTTATTATATACGCAAGTTATTCGGGAAGACCGGGTTTATCCCATTCTGAATAACTGATACGATGATAAGTCGAAGGTGAAGACGGTGGTTGAAGACCAGAGGTCTTCACGTCGTTTGGGTAATTACTGTTGATCTTGATTGGGCTGTACACCCAAGAAGATGGAAACAGTTGGTGATCGTCCAGACGTACTTGGAGATGGATGGATATGCGGGGTACTAGGTGCCTCCGGTTTCGTTCAGACCCAGAACAGACTTGTAAATGGACTGTGTGTCTGACATTGGATTTTAGTCTGTGTGATTGATTTCTATTAAATATATATCTATTTTGCGGCAGAGAATTTATTCTCTTGCTTAACGCCCTTCTCTGAGACGTACGAGCTCAGGGGTTATATATTGATGGATATCAAACGCATGGAGTGAATTGCCTGTGTGGCATGCTTAAGTGGCAAGTGATCAAGGCTTCTGTTGAAAAGCAAAGTCTTGTGGTGGATGATCAAAGCAAGGCCTTTGTGGCATAGCTTTGTGTAACGTTGATTCGCGAGCCTCGCACGCCGGTAGTGGACCATAAACGGGAGAGGACCTCAGGGAGGACATGCGTTTCTTTCTAGCTAGAAGTGGCGTCAGTGGTTTTACACGCCCTGATGAGTTTGACTTATGTGGTTGTTGCTGTTGCGAGGCGCCTCGGTTTGATCGGACGATCCGGGTCCGATGGAGTCATTCGTTGGCTCATTTACGCCCCATAGGGCGGGGAAACGCATGTTCAGGGTTTAAGTTTAATCCACATCGGTGGACCGGCCCTGTCGCTCCAAGGGGAAGTTGCGGCTGTTCCTGAGGCTCGGGCTAGACAGTCTCGAATCGGTTGAGGACTATCTTTTGCCTCGGTTCATAGATGGAAATCCAATTTCCAAATACGTGACATTTGCGGTTTTATTTGTAGAGCCTAGTATGGCGACATAGTGGGATGAGGCGCTTATGCCGTCTATGATTGATACTTATGATTTGAAGTTGTTTTATACACTATGCACTTATAATAGTATCAAATGATTTGTTTTAAACGTATCAAGCATTCTTGGCTATTATAAGGTAAAAAACCTATCCTCCGGCTTGCGTTGCATTGTGTGATGGGAACTGGGTCTTATGAATAGCTTCATTTTTCTTTATTTAGCATTGCGCTGTTTGTTTTATGCCCTGGTATTCATGGGAGGAAACCCATTCTGTGTTATACGGCGTGGTCCCTTGATTTACATAACTTTAAAAATAAAGATTAATAACTGCTTTAGTTCTCACACCAGTCACATGACTGACCTGGAGTTTATTGTTTTAACCTAAACTCTGGGTGCCCTTATTTTGACACGGGCAACTAGTAGTTTTGGTTTTGCAGATTTATATTCACAGGATCCTGGTTTACAGCTGGAATGATATCCGGAAAGCTTTGTATCCGTATATCTCTTCTAGTTGTGTATTGTATTATTTTCCGCTGCTATGTAATGTATTGTAATCTCTGATATTTATTGAATGTAATATTCATTTATACTCTGTATATTCTTGTATTCTGATGGAATTGTTGTAATAACAATGAAATGTTCTTCCGTCTGCGTTCTGTTGTGGCTTGTCCTCGAACTATCCGCGCTATCCTCACCGGGGAAGTTACGGGTTTTTATATATTGTAACGCCTTCTGGAGTATTAGGTTCCCTAGACATACTGAAAAGAAAAGGAAAGGGATTCAGACAAGGGATTGAAAGATATTACATATGGCTTGGGGAATATGTTTTTCAAAACCGACTTTTCTTTTTGAAAATGCTTTCTTTTAAAACCTTTTTTGGAAAATAATTTTCAAAAACTTTTATCTAATCTGGTAACTGTAATGACCTAACATTTTGCCCGTTCCAAATCGGTATTTAGACCAATCTGAAACGTACAAAACGACAGATTGTTATTGGCTTACATGGTTTAAACAAAATCAATAAAGAATCACATAGTACAAAAATTGTAGCAGAATAAAATTTCTCATAAATATCAGAGTTATACAAATTTATACAGCGGAAGATAGAGAAATTTGTACATAAATTTTAGACGAATAAAATTTACATTTTATTGTTTGTCGAGCCTAGCGCGCACGAGCGTCTCCACATCTTCGCGTAAAATATAAACATTTATTTCAACATTAAATCTTAATTAACTTTCCAATAAATTCGAATTACCTAACAAATGTCAATGAGGTTTCCTTTAACAAACATTTATATAAATCTACAAAAAGAAATTTTCTCTTACGTTCAAAACAAAATTTAAGGTCCAAATTCTACATTGAAATCCAAATAATAGATATCGTCACCTATGTTCAAAATACATAAAATTTCAAATGCTATATCAAGATCCACTTATAAATATATTTTTCACTGTAAACTCTACATTGATTTATATTCTAAATATCGAAAATTCTGGTTCGTTACAGCCTCCCCCGCTTAAAACTTTTCGTCCTCGAAAAGGAGAGTTGTAGAATTTATACTTCAGTAAAACAAATCTTACTTATAGAATTTATTAAAACAAAATAAAATTTATCAAATCAAAATATTTACAATTTTAATAAGCTTGAAATTTATAGAAAGGTTCTTAATAAATTAACAAAATTTTCATACAACTAAATCGGAAAACTTCTTACATCAAAACTTAAACCGTTTATATAAAAATAAGGAAGTTTGCTATATAATGTAGAAGAAGACTATGTTCAAAGCACAAGATAATTTAAGGGAAAGTAGTTTAAAATGATAAAGTTACTTTGAAATAAAAAGTAGTTTTAATAAAAATCCAAAGGGTTTAAGGTAAGATAGCTTTAAAAGCTACAATAAAATGATCAAATATAAGCAATTTTTAGAAAACTTGGTAGGAAAAGATAATGTTATAAAGTAGTAAAATAGTGTAAGTAAAAGAACTTGAAATGGATAAATCATAGGTACAAATGCGAAATATAATAGTTTAAATGAGATGATAAGTTAAGTAAATGAATGAATTGATTAAGTTAAATTAAAATAATATATAAGTTACTACATCTGAAATCGTAAATTCCAAATCATTTGAAAGCTTCAAAATGATTTCTCCGAACTTAGAATCCCATTTTCATTTCAAACCATTTGACTTATTATACATTTCTTTTATATAGATTCATACTTAACTTCGGGATTTCAAAACCAAAATCGCTTTCAAAATTTTGAATATATACATATATAACTCGAAGCTTAACAAGTTCATCGTCGTCTTTGCAAACTTTAGACATGAGTTGACAAAATGCCAGGTCGTTACAGTAACCTTCAGCTCTGATACCAAGTGTGACACCCCAAGTCCATTAATGTCACTCATTAAGAGAATGCAATAAGTTTCGTGAAGTGTTATAGGTCAACAGAAACAGAAAAATTACAAGACAGATTAAAATAACAGCGGAATTAAAAACTTTTATTAATCATAAAGCATCGTAGTTCAAAACATGGTTACATCACATTTCTTAAAACATAAAACCCAGTACATCATAAAAATTCTATCTTGCACTTAAAACATCAGAGTAAAATAAAAGAAGCATGTTCCCAAGACATAGACATAGTGGAAGATATAAGAACTCGAGCAATACATTTATGCAGCTCCAAACAAGATGAAAGCAGAATCCTGATCAAACTTGAGTATTCCCACCATAAGAACCTTGGGGGGGGGGGGAACAGAGGAGAAAGAAGAGGAAACAAAAAGAGTAAAACATAAAGTGTGGACAGTCCAGTACTTTTAGCATAAAAATAAGGAAAATTATCATGATAGACATATAAAATGGATAAGAGAGGTAACATCATAAAAGGCAGGCATGACAAGGTAAACAGGATAAACATGATAGAGTATATTGCGCTTCCCTAACTGTGACGGCCCGCCCCGCACCAACCGACATTTACTCCAAAAGTGCGCTGTACACATGTCCAGCTAGCACGGAATGGGTCGTCAGAAGGAAAAGGAAGAAGGAAATGAACATACAAAGAACATGTAGAATGTCTCACAGTGCATAGGACAAAATATAATAATAACATACTTGACATAAAACAGGAGAGACAATGCATAAGCTAAAAATCAGAAGTAAGCATCATAGCAGCGGAAATCCAAAATATAGCTTATTACAACTTTCAAACTGTCTCAAAGCAAAAGCAAGATAAAGGAGGTACACTACCAATGCCCAAGTAGCGACCACCAGCGACACAGGGAGAATGTGTATATATATATATATATATATATATATATATCATACGTGGAAGCCTCCTGCCCGCCTCCGAATCAGCTACTTGCGCATCACCAGCTAACCTGTCTCTAGTCTGCTCGTGTGAGCACCCAGAGTAATAAGAGGAGACATAAAACTCTGGGTCAGACATAAAGCCTGGTATGAGCGATAAGCATCTAAAGTGAACAATAACAGGTAGACTAAAACATACCTGAACCTGGACCTGCAACCAAAGAGTTAGTACTACATACTGTACAACACTCTAAGGTACCATATCAAACGGTGTAAAGATACGGAGGTGGGGGAGGTGTGCATGTCATAATGATGGCAACAATCAAACATAGCATCCATCCTCACATCTCTCACTCAGTGCGTAAAGCATACGATATTCACCACTTCGATCACCCAACATACCTTGCTACGATCACACTGCCCCATGAAGTCATAAATGGCTTCAGTGCACTGATAACGTAGCCACAAACCCTTCGCTATGTCCACTTTGCCCCATGGAGTCACAAGAACCCCACTGCACTGGCTCATAGCCTTACCAATCCTTACTATGTCCACTCTGCCCCATGTAGTCGCAATGACCCCAATGCACTGGCTCATAGTCTTACTACGCATCACCTTGCCCCTCAGGTCATAATGACCCTACTGCACTGATAACGTAGTCTTGCTACCATCACCTTGCCCCTCGGGTCATAATGACCCTACTGCACTGATAAGTAGCCCACCATTCATTTTCAATGGTGAATCGCAGTTATGAACGTCGACAACTCCTTAGCACACATCCCGCAGCAAAGCCCAACCATGAAGTGAACTCATTGGTTCCCAACTGGATCCTGAGTTCTAACTTCCCATATTGGACTACCTTTGCATCTCGGGTTATTGGTCAATACTGGGTCCGGTCGGATCAGAACGCTTCTTCTTCACTGGATCGGGTCGGGTCGTTATCACCCCTGGCGGATCGTGTCGAGGCCTCAAGCTTGCCACGGTTCGGATCGTCATCGCGGTCCTCTTTCTCTTTGCTTCAGATCGTGCTCCTCTCCTTGGTTCAGATCGGAATACCCCATACGGGTCGGATCGCGCTCCTCCAGCTCGTGGCTCTCCCCGGTTCGGATCGGCGTCCCGTTGTGCATCGGATCGTGGATGCTGCTTTCCTCTAGTCGGATCATGATACGAAGCACAAGTGGATCGGATGAGGTAGCAGTTCACGGTTGGTGCTCATGGGCCTTGCGCAGATGGTTCGGCTCGGAGGAGAGGACTTGACTCGTGGTGATGTCCCACGATCCCATGGGGCGATCCGATCGACCCTCAATCAACTATCCGATCCGAATCCCTGCACCTTGTCCAGCGAGTTGTTTACGCCCCTCGACGGCGTTTTCGACCATTCCAACTATTCTAATCAGTCACAAAGCATACCATACAGTCATAGGAATATATATTGTCAACCACAAACATCAAAACAACAATATGATAGGTTAAAATGGATCAAACATAGCCAAAACCCTTTATTTCCCCTTAAGCATGTTTAGGTGAAACTTATGATAAGATTAGCAAAACTTAACCAAATCAACCCAAATTCATATCAGAGGTCTAAAACATCATTCCGAATTTTATAAACATTTTTCCAGAATTTTATCATGTTTAACTTCGCTAATTAACACTAATTACCCCTAATTAGTCATAATTAGTGCAAAACTATGCAAATCACTCACCTTAGCCACAAAATAAACTAAGATCTGAAATAAATCTCTGATTTGATGTGAATACCAATGCCACACAGCAGCTCCAATGTTGCTTTGGTGTAGATCTTCCTTGATTAGAGGTTGCTAAGCCAAATCCTTGACCAAAAGATGATTTGGAGGTGATTTAGAGGTTGGAGGCCATTTTTAGGGTTCCTTGGTGATAAGTGGAGGCTAGAAAACTGAAATGGAATGATCCTCTATCTCATTTAAGCCTCCCCATAACCCTAATCCCGAAATGGGTTATGCGCCTACTCACTAATCACCCGATTTGGCCCGGTTAAGCAGTTTTTTCACACTACAAACCTTATTTCAGCCATATCTCCCAAACGTTAAATCCGTTTGGCTATTATGAGCACTCTACGGAAAGGTAAACCATCAAACGAATCAAATGGAAGCGGTTTGAGGTCAAAATTCCTTTCCAATCAAAAGTTATGGCCAAAACAGTACCAACTAGGGGCAAAATGGTCATTTAAAAATCGACAAAAATCATGAACATGGGAAATGACTCTAATGGATGTTTCCCAAAGTTACATGACCATACGACTTCATACGGGAAGGAAATAAATATTCTACGATCCCCCGATGCGTAGAATGCGGGTCATTACACTCTTCCCCCCTTAAGAAATTTCGCCCTCGAAATTCCCTAATCAAAACACACACAAAGGTCCCGCATGCCTATCAATCATAAAACAACAATCAAACATGCAGAACAAGCAAAACAAGTCTACCCTAGCATGCGGAAAAACTAAATTACGAAGTAAGACTTACCAGGCAAAGAGTTCTGGATATGCCTTCCTAACGTTCTCCTCTGTCTCCCAAGTACAATCATTCTCGTCCTCGCCCCACTGAACCTTGACTAGCTTCACTGCCTTCCTTCGAAGTTGCTTCGTATCGTGCCCCACAATAAGAATCGGCTTGCGGTTCTCAACCGCCTCGGGTTCTACTTCGAAGTCCTCTAACTGATCAGGTGAAATAGTCATATCTGAGTCGTGAACGAACTTCCTTAGTTGGGAAACATGAAATACATTGTGAACCCCCGACATTTTCTCTGGTAAGCCAACTCTATAAGCTAAATTCCCTACTAGTTCAAGAACAGGGAATGGGCCAACAGATCTTGGTGCCAACTTGCCTCTCCTGCCAAATCGAATCACGCTCTTTAACGGAGAGATCTTGACAAACACCAAGTCACCAACGGAGAATTTCAAGTCTCTTCTCCTCTTATCAGCATAACTCTTCTGCCTATCTTGGGCAGCTTTTATTCGTTGCTGAATGATCTTAATCTTATCGGAAGTTTCCCTCACCACGTCTGATCCAAGCATAAACTTCTCGCCGGTCTCTATCCAACATGATGGTGAGTTGCACGGTCTTCCGTACAAAGCTTCATATGGAGCCATACCGATACTGGATTGGTAGCTATTATTATATGCAAACTCTACTAGATGCAAATGGTCATCCCATGATCCACCAAAATCCAATATACAAGCTCTCAAAAGATCTTCCAATATACGATTCACCCTCTCCGTCTGACCGTCGGTCTGAGGATGATATACGGTACTGAGATGTAATCCTGACCCTAGAGCCTCTTGTAAGCTCTTCCAAAACCCACTAGTGAACAACGGGTCTTGGTCACTCACAATGCTTTTGGGTACTCCATGAAATCTCACTACCCATTTCATATACAATTCTGCCAACTTGGCTGCCGTTCTGGTCGATTTGACTGGTATAAATCTTGCGCTCTTAGTCTATCGATCCACAATTACCCAAATGCTATCGTATCCCGATCTAGTCCTTGGTAAACCATCGATGAAATCCATTGAGACTTGCTCCCATTTCCATTCGGGAATTTCTAATGGTTGTAACAACCCACTAGGCTTCTTTTGCTCGGCTTTAACTAGCTGGCAATTCATGCATTTGGATATAAACTTCCCAACGTCTCTTTTCATCCCTTCCCAGTAGTAAGTCTGCTTCATGTCTCGATACATCTTATTACCCCCGGGATGTATAGTTAGTTTTTAGTGATGACATTCTCTAAGCACTTCATCTCTCAAACTATTCACGTTGGGCACAACTAGTCTTCCATTCTTCTGAAGCCATCCATCTCAATCAAGCCCATACACATTCATCTCCTCATCGATACCCATCTCTATCTTGGAGATGATTTCCAATAGATTAGGATCGTCTCTCTGACTAGAACAAATCCGCTCTATCAAAGTGGGTCTGATCGTCAAACTAGCTAGCATGACTGGATCCAATTCGCACTTTGGTCTGAAATCAAACCCCGCGATATACTCCAGTTGCTTCCACTCAAGTTGCCCCTAAGTTGGCATGTCTCCTACTCAGGGCATCGGCTACCGCATTACCCTTCCCAGGTGTGTATGCGATATCAAAATCTTACGAAGCCAAGAACTCTAACCATCTCTACTGACGGAGATTCAGATCTTTCTGGGAGAAGAGATACTTTAACGATTTATGATCAGTAAACAACTCGAATCTTTCTCCCAAGAGATAGTGCCTCCACATCTTCAGCGCAAATACAATTGCTGCCAATTCCAAATCATGGGTGGGATACTTCTTCTCATGAGGCTTTAGCTGTCGACTAGCATAAGCTACAACCTTACCTCCTTGCATCAATATTGCACCCAGTCCGGTACCACAAGCATCCGTGTATACCGTCATCTCTTCATTCCCTTTAGGAATGACTAACACTGGCGCACGCGTCAACCTCTCTTTTAGACTCTTGAAGGCATCCTCATACACTCCGTCCCAGACGAAGGACTGATTCTTCTTAGTCAATTGAGTCAACGGTGCTGCTATCTTGGAGAAGTCCTGGATAAACTTACGATAATATCCAGCTAATCCCAAGAAACTTCTTACATCTGTTGCATTCTTGGGTGTAGGCCAATCCTGTACCGTAGCCACCTTCGCAGGGTCCATGGCAATACCACTCTCGGAAACAACATGACCCAAGAACCTCACTTCCCATCTCCAAAAGTGACACTTAGAGAATTTTGCTTTCAATTGGTGTTTCCTCAACACCTCCATCACTATCCTCAAGTGTCCCTTGTGTTCTTCCTCTGTCCTTGAGTAAACAAGGATATCATCCATGAACACAAGAACAAACTTATTCAACTGATCTCTGAATACTCGATTCATAAGATCCACAAAATAGGCTGGTGCATTGGTCAACCCAACTGGCATGACCAACCACTCATAAAATCCAGACAACGTCCTAAATGCCGTTTTCGGAACACTCTCATCCGCTACTCGAAGCTGATGAAATCCTGTCGCGAGGTCCAACTGGGAGAACACTCTTGCTCCTTCCAGTTGATCAAACAAATCATCTATCCGTGGTAGAGGATACTTATTCTTCCTCGTCACCTTATTCAACTCGCGATAGTCCACACACAAATGAAAGGAACCATCTGCCTTAGTGGCAAACACAACTGGTGCTCCCCACTCGGAGACACTCCTTCTAATAAATCCCTTTTTCAAAAGATTTCTGACTTGCACCCCGAGCTCTCGCTGCTCCCTTGGTGCCATACGACGAAGTGGCATCACTATAGGTCTGCATCTTTCACTAAATCAATACGGAACTCAATCTCTTGGTGTGGTGGAAGCCCGGTCACCTCCTCGAAGACGTCCGGATACTGGCCAACCACGGGCACATCTGACAACTCATCCTGCGGGATGTCGAGGGAATTTACAAAACTAGCCATAACCCCATCACTAAGTAGACTACCAAACACTACCCTCCGCCCATCATCCGCCCTTACTGTCACCAAAAAGCCCTCACAGTCTACCACCACCCCGTATCTTTGGAGCCAATCGACTCCCAATATAATGCCATACCTAGTAAAGCCCAAAACAAAGCAATCGCATACAAACATACATCGATGACTCGATAAGACCAAATTCCTGCAAATCATACTAAAGCTAGTCGAACCACCAATCGGGTTCGTCACAACCAATGGTCTATCGACTATCTCGGGTTCCAGTCCCAACTTATCTACCGGGTCACTAGATATGAAGGAACGGGAAGCCCCAGTATCAAACAAAACTCGAACTGGTACATCATAAATAGAAAGCATACCTTGAATAACAACATTCTTTCCTTTCTCCGCCGCAGTTGGGGCATTCGACGAAGAAGGAACAACATCAATAGCATTTGCTTTCACAATCTGCTTCTCCTTAAGAGTTTGCGGACACTTATCCTTATGATGTCCCACTTGACCACAGTTGTAGCACTTCCTTTCTGCTGGCTTGGCCCGACATTCTTTAGCATAATGGCCCTTCTTACTACAGCTGAAGCACTCAACATCCTTCTTATTCTTTATCTGGCCACCCTTAGATTGGTCCTGCTTCCTCTTATTCTGAGAGTTATTCTTGCCTCCACCGCCTGCTTGCGGCTTTGGCCCTTCTGCAGATGCAGCCTCAGTCTTTGACTTAGGGTAAAGACTCTCTGATCTCAAAGCTTTCCCCACAATCGATTCAAAAGTCTCATCGATGTGGTTAATAAGCCTTTCCCCAAGTACCCATCCAACCCAGTAATGAACATCTCATTCTTCTTCTCAGGAGTCCATACTTCGACAAAGTGTCGAACTCAGCAATATAATCAGAAACTGCCCTTCTGTTCTGCTTGAGTTCCAAGAACCTCTTAAACAACACTGACTTCTGGGCAGCTGGAATAAACTTCTTGCTAAAGCGAGCCTTGAACTGATCCCAAGTAACCTGATCTTCTGGAGTAGCTGTTCTAATGGCATTCCACCAATTCATCGCTCGCCCTTGCAGCTGACGAGACGCTAGCCTTCTCTTCATCGCATCCTCAAGACCTAAGTCATCAAAGATACGGTCACAGCTATCCATCCAGTCCCGAACATCCGTGGCCGACTCCGTCCCGTGGAACAACTTCCCACCAAGATTAGTGTAATCCTTGCACAACTTGGCGAAATCGACCCTAGGCGCCTGCACTACTGGGCCAACACCAACTCCGGGATTGGGAACTGCCCCTTGCACTTCTCTAAGCATATCTCTCATGAGGTTAGTAAACATCGCCCTCATGTCAGCGGCATTCCCTTGGTTGGTCCCTCAACCAGCACCCCTCTTGTCTCGGCTCATCGTCAATCTGAAAAAGGGAAACGATTAACGACCCCATAGTGGTGCTAGTGCAGTGCGACTTCATTCTTATACTACTAATAGTATATACATATATATAGCTTTTAAAAACCAAAGTAATCACAAATACGCGCTCTTATATTCGTACTATCTCTCCCTAAGGTCTTTCCCTAGGTTAACTACGCAACCTAGAGCTCTGATACCAAGTGTGACGGCCCGCCCCGCACCAACCGACATTTACTCCAAAAGTGCGTTGTACACATGTCCAGTTAGCACGGAACGGGTCGTTAGAAGGAAAAGGAAGAAGGAAATGAACATACAAAGAACCTGTAGAATGTCTCACAGCGCATAGGACAAAATATAATAATAACATACTTGGCATAAAACAAGAGAGACAGTGCATAAGCTAAAAATCAGAACTAAGCATCATAGTAGCGGAAATCCAAAATATAGCTTATTAGAACTTTCAAACTGTCTCAAAGCAAAAGCAAGATAAAGGAGGTACACTACTAATGCCCAAGTAGCGACCACCAGCGACACATTGAGAATGTGTATATATATATCATACGTGGAAGCCTCCTGCCCGCCTCCGAATTAGCTACTCGCGCATCACCAGCTAACCTGTCTCTAGTTTGCTCGTGTGAGCACCCAGAGTAATAAGAGGAGACATAAAACTCTTGGTCAGACATAAAGCCTGGTATGAGCGATAAGCATCTAAAGTGTACAATAACAGGTAGACTAAAACATACCTGAACCTGGAACTGTAACCAAAGAGTTAGCACTACATACTGTACAACACTCTAATGTACTATATCAAACGGTGTAAAGATACGGAGGTGGGGGAGGTGTGCATGTCATAATGATGGCAACAATCAAACATAGCATCCATCCTCACATCTCTCACTCAGTGCGTAAAGCATACGATATTCACCACTTCGATCACCCAACATACCTTGCTACGATCACTCTGCCCCATGAAGTCATAAATGGCTTCACTGTACTGATAACGTAGCCACAAACCCTTCGCTATGTCCACTTTGCCCCATGGAGTCACAAGAACCCCACTGCACTGGCTCATAGCCTTACCAATCCTTACTATGTCCACTCTGCCCCATGTAGTCGCAATGACCCCACTGCACTGGCTCATAGTCTTACTACGCATCACCTTGCCCCTCAGGTCATAATGACCCTACTGCACTGATAACGTAGTCTTGCTACCATTAGCTTGCCCCTCGGGTCATAATGACCCTACTACACTGATAAGTAGCCCACCATTCATTTTCAGTGGTGAATCGAAGTTATGAACGTCGACAACTCCTTAGCACACGTCCCGCAGCAAAGCCCAACCATGAAGTGAACTCCTCGGTTCCCAACTGGATCCTGAGTTCTAACTTCCCATATTGGACAACCTTTGCATCTCGGGTTATTGGTCAATACTGGGTCCGGTCAGATCAGAACGCTTCTTCTTCACTGGATCGGGTCGGGTCGTTATCACCCCTGGCGGATCGTGTCGAGGCCTCCAGCTTGCCACGGTTCGGATCGTCATCACGGTCCTCTTTCTCTTTGCTTCAGATCATGCTCCACTCCTTGGTTCGGATCGGAATACCCCATACGGGTTGGATCGCGCTCCTCCAGCTCGTGGCTCTCCCTGGTTCGGATCGGCATCTCGTTGTGCATCGGATCGTGGATGCTGCTTTCCTCTAGTCGGATCATGATACGAAGCACAAGTGGATCGGATCGGGTAGCAGTTCACGGTTGGTGCTCGTGGGCCTTGCGCAGATGGTTCGGTTCGGAGGAGATGACTTGACTCGTGGTGATGTCCCACGATCCCATAGGGCGATCCGATCGACCCTCAATCCCCTATCCGATCCGAATCCCTGCACCTTGTCCAGCGAGTTGTTTACGCCCCTCGACGGCGTTTTCGACCATTCCAACTATTCTAATTAGTCACAAAGCATACCATACAGTCATAGGAACATATATTGTCAACCACAAACATCAAAACAACAATATGATAGGTTAAAATGGATCAAACATAGCCAAAACCCCTTATTTCCCCTTAAGCATGTTTAGGTGAAACTTATGATAAGATTAGCAAAACTTAACCAAATCAACCCAAATTCATATCAGAGGTCTAAAACATCATTCCGAATTTTATAAACATTTTTCCAGAATTTTATCATGTTTAACTTCGCTAATTAACACTAATTATCCCTAATTAGTCATAATTAGTGCAAAACTATGCAAATCACTCACCTTAGCCACAAAATAAACTAAGATCTGAAATAAATCTCTGATTTGATGTGAATCCCAATGCCAAATAGCAGCTCCAATGTTGCTTTGGTGTAGATCTTCCTTGATTAGAGGTTGCTAAGCCAAATCCTTGACCAAAAGATGATTTGGAGGTGATTTAGAGGTTGGAGGCCATTTTTAGGGTTCCTTGGTGATATGTGGAGGCTAGAAAACTGAAATGGAATGATCCTCTATCTCATTTCAGCCTCCCCATAACCCTAATCCCGAAATGGGTTTTGGGCCTACTCACTAATCACCCGATTTGGCCCGGTTAAGTAGTTTTTTCACACTCCAAACCTTATTTCAGCCATATCTCCCAAACGGTAAGTCCTTTGGCTATTATGACCACTCTACAGAAAGGTAAACCATCAAACAAATCCAATGGAAGTGGTTTCAGGTCAAAATTCCTTTCCAATCAAAAGTTATGGCCAAAACAGTACCAACTAGGGGCAAAATGGTCATTTAAAAATCGACAAAAATCATGAACATGGGAAATGACTCTAATGGATGTTTCCCAAAGTTACATGACCTTACGACTTCATACGGGAAGGAAATAAATATTCTACGATCCCCCGATGCGTAGAATGCGGGTCATTACACTAACGATTTCTCTACACCGATACTAGTATAACCAGAATGAGATGATCCCCAACATATATAAGATAGTAGACTTAGGTGTACTTCCAATGAGAGGTTTTCACCCCATACAATCAACAAGTTGCCCAACATACCGGAGTTGCCCCTAAGGGTGCTAAGCTCCCAAACATACAGAAGTCTAAGTGTACCCTAATTACTACCCTAATCGATCGACTACCTTATCCATAGATACCCTTTGCTGGCCTCACATTAGGGTGTATCACTCCCTAAAGTGGCAACCCTTCATTTTCAGGATGTGCACAACCATATCTACAGGTGTCACGGCATCTTATCCTCCTCCGTCCGGACCATGCATGCACATGACCCAGTCGGTACGCGCCGCCCATACCATCCCCCCACTTTTGGATCTCTTAAAATCAACCCATTAAGCGTGCCCCTACTCCGACCAAATTCAGAGTACTCGTTTAATACCTATATATGGGTTACTAACTGAAACGGGTCCCACATTCAAGATGATGCAAGCTCTCCCCTTTTGTCTTGCATCCCCAATAGAATTTCCATAGATTATGCCTATCTACTGGTGTCATAAAATTGCATAATTCCAACAGGTTAAGTTTGTGGGCCTATATATAAATATTACCCACCAGCCCAAGATTTACGTAACCCACCCACTTTCAAACAAGTTTACTTAACCCCTATTCAATTTATCATATTCATACAGTCCCTATGGATTCAAATAGGTTAAATATTCAACTTCGTAGCCATATTCATTTATGGTTATAATGTACTAGACCTCCCACATTAAGCCTACCACAAGTGGATGCTGGATATGTCGGTGGGCTTCAGGGAGACTTCTTCCACAAGTCGGACTTAACCTCGTGTCTTAGCACGTCTCATGTTTATGCACTTAGACCCCTTACATTAGATTTACCACTTGCGGTCGCTGGATATGTCAAACGGTTTCAGGAAGACTTCCTCCACAAGTGTAATCTAACCTCGTGTCTAAGCGTGGTTACAGTTTTTAATTATTGTAATCCTAGGCATTACAATTATTAACCAATTATTCCTATGTCGTTATAGGTTTTCATGCCCCTTTCCCACGTCATGTTCATAATGAACCATATGCCCCAAATTAAGGACTTTAATCACAAGTTGATTTATATTCCTAACTTTATGTTCATATATTCATTCAAGTTATGCCCAAACTTCCAATTACAAGTTATGCCCCAAATTAAACCGTTTTTTCCCTCGTCCCATTTTAATGCATTTGCATATTTTAGCGGCATGCCTAGGTTCGGATGTAGCTTGGCTATATAAAATAAAGGGCAAGAATGAAGGGAAGATGACAGAAATGATCATACTAAAATGTGGACACATAATGGTATAAACATATAGTGGCATAATGACAAGATAAGCATAAAGGAATAGATCTAATGAACATGTTACAATAGAACTAATTCTAAAATAATAGGGATGTCATAACAGACATGATAAGATCTAATGAATTAGATAACTAACTATAACAGATCTGATTTAGCCACAATATAATGGTAACAAGCACCATGTGATCTAAACAATGGACTAGATCTACAAAAATGGCAGGTCTTGACATGATAGAAGTTAAGATCTAAGTCATAGTCATGTCAGAATATCATAGATACACAAGTTATAACAGATATGGTATGATTCAAGTAGTCGCAGGCATAGATCTAAGTTATAGTCATGTCAGTGTTAACTTTTTAATTATTTAGATCCAAAATTCACGTAGACTCATAGTGTTAGGATCTAGAAAAATAGACGAATCGGATCAAAGATCTCTAAGCTTGAATAACTTGATTGCAGAAGAAGAAAAGACTTGATTTAATTTGGACAGAGGTAGCATCTAGTTCTCCATTATTTTTGGTGTGCAAAAACATGAGAAATGATGCCATATTTATAGCCGAACTAAAATCCCTAATCCGCCAGATCTACCACAGGGAGGTCGACCCTCCCTTATAGGGTCGACCCATGGGTTGACAACCCCCTTGAGGGGTCGACCTAGAGATCGACACCCCCTTGAGGGGTCGTCCTAGGGGTCGACAACCCTGAGCGGGATTTTTGCCGCCTCCCCAAATTTTGAATTTCAAACTGATTTTTGAATTCTAGATTTAATTATATATATAAATTCTTCTTGCACATATACAAACTTCAAACCTTAATAACTTAATACGGTGTCCGTTTTACGCAAACCTGTTGTCTATTTTGACCAGAATTCCGAGATGAACACAATGGCACAGTCCGTTTCACTTAATTCTAAATATTAAATTAATTATTCTTTAATTTATCATCTTTTATTGTTTGTTAAAGCACGGGGTGTTACAATATCAATACCTCTTACAAAAAGAGCCTCAAATTTGCATGGACCTTAAGAAATATCTCAAAATGCCTCTTATGTTTCAGTTGAAACTTTCCTTTGAAAAGTTAGTTGATGCGGTGCTTCATCCTGAAGCCATGGAGAAGGAAAGGGATAATAGCGATGAGATTGAGCCTCACAAAAATCCTCATAAAAAGAAGTTTCCTATTAATAAACATAAATCGTTTCCTAAGAAGAAGGAGAAGAAAGTCGAGGTTCCACTTCTCAGTTTGGTGCAGCACCTCCTCCTAAGAGGAGATGTTGCAATTGTGGTGCTATAACCATCTTGTTCAAGAGTTCACTAAGCCTCTTATTTTCCGTTATTGCAAAAAGGAGGGGCATTGGTCCAATTTTTGTTAATAGCTCCTGAATCCACCAAATTTGGAAAGCTTAATGTGATGGAAGGTTCAAGTGGTTTTTCCGAGTGTAGAAGTACTTCTTCTATCCTCGAAGTCACTCTATTATTTCATGGTCAATCCGTTTGGGTTCTTTTTGATACGGATGTGTCACAGTCATTCATATCGAAAGAGCCCGTCGATGCATTTTTACTTGGATATTGTATGCATGATGAATTCTTTGTTGATTGCGAATCCGATTGATAGGTTCGCAACCCTTAGGTTAATGTGTAAAGATGTTGATTTATTTATTTGTGGCTTTCTTATCCATGTAAATTTGCACATGACCCATTTTCTTTGATTTGATATGATTCTTGAAATGGACTGGCTAGTGCAATATTAGGCCATAATTATTTATGCGGAGAGGATCTTAGATTTGAGACATCCAAACTCACCTACTCAGTTGTCACTTATTCTTCGAAACGTCGATCATGGCACCGAAGAATCTTTATATTCTCTTGAGTCTAAAATTATGTTAGTGATGATGAGTCCCATATCCTAATGGTGTGTGATTTTCTATACATCTTTGAGCTAGTTTTGGGGTTACCACCCAAACCGGCTATCAAGGTTCGCATTGACATAGTTCCTAGTGCACAACCAATTAGTCGGCCTCTGATTCAAATGTCGACTAAAGAAAATAAGGAACTTAAGAAGCAACTTCTCGAGCTTAAAGCTAAGCTACTTATTAATTTAGCTCATTATCGTGGGGTGCCGCAGTAGTGTTTATGCAAAAGTCTGATGGCACTCTTGGGTTATACATCGATTACAACAAGCTTAATGAGTTGACCGTTAAGAACCGCTATCCATTGCCTAGGATTGACGATATGTTCGATCAGTTGAGTGCTGCAAGGTTCTTTTCTTAGCTTGACATTGCCACGGGTTTTCACCATCTTTGAGTTGCAAAGGATAACATTCCTCTCACTGCTTTCCGCACTCTTTATGGATTTAATGAGTAGGTCTTCATGCCGGTTGGTTTGACGAATGAGCCAACCTCTTTTTTCGATCTCACGAATCATGTATTTCGGTATTTTCTTAATAATATCATCATTGTATTCATTGATGACATTCTCATATATTCTAAGTCTGGAGCTGAGCATGCGCATCATTTGAGGATTACATTGAGTACTCTTCGCCATCATCAACTCAAAGAGAAATTATCTGAGTAACATTTTTGGAAGAAGCTAGTGAAGTTCTTAGGCCATGTTGTATATTTTAGTTGATTCGTCTAAGATTGAAGCCATCAAAAATTGGACGTGTCCTAAGACTATCACTAAGATTCATAGCTTTCTATTATTAGCGAGTTATTACTGTCGATTTATTTGTGATTTTTTCCGTGTTGTGCTCCCTTTCACAAACTTTACTCAGAAAGACGTTCGCTTCATTTGGTCTTATCAATGTGAATCATCCTTTCATCAGTTAAAGGAGCTTGTTACTCATGCGCCTATTTTGGTGGGAACCGAGATCTTGTTATGTGTGATCTTGACACCCCACGTCCGTTAGTGTCACTCATTAAGAGAATGCATTAAGTTTCATGAAGTGTTATAGGTACACAGAAAAAGAAATATTATAAGACAAATATAAAATAGTAGCGCAATTTAAAACTTTATTAATCATAAAGCATCATAGTTCAAAACATGGTTACATCATATGTCTAAAAAACATAAAACCCGGTACGTCATTAAAATTTATGTCTTGTACTTAAAACATCGGAGTACAATAATAAAAGAAGCATAATCCCCAAAACATAGCCATAGTAGAGCAGCATGAAATCAAGCAATAAACTTAAGCAACTCCAAGCAATATGAAAGAAGAATCCCGATCAAGCTTGAGTATTCCCACCCTGAGAACCTAGGCGGGAAACGGAAGAGAAAGAAGAGGAAACAAAATGGGTCAGACATATAGTCTGGCGATTACAATTACTTTTAGCATATAAATAAGTAAAAGTAACATGACAGACGTATAAAGTGGATAAGAAAGATAACATCATAAAAGGAAGGTATGACAACGTAAATAGGATAAACATGATAGAGTATATTGCGCTTCTCTAATACTTTCTCTTTCGCTCTATCTGCACTAATACTAGTATAACCAGGATGAGATGATCCCAACAACTATAAGATGGTAGACTTAGGCGTACTTCTAGTGAGAGGTTTTAACCCCATATAATCAACTGCCAACCCAACATATCGAAGTTGCCCCTAAGGATAATAACTGGCTCCTAAATATACCAGAGTCTAGATGTACCCTAATTATTTCCCTAACCGATCGGCTCCCTACTCCATAGATACTCTGTGCTTGACCGACAATAGGATGTATCACTTCCTAAAGTGGAAACCCTTCGGTTTCAGGATGTGCACAACCATATCTACAGGTGTCACAACGTCTAAACATCCTCTGTCGAACCGATGCATGCACATGACCCCATTGGAATGCGGCGCCCACACCTTTCCCTACGTTTGGATCTCTTACAATCATCCCAGCAAGCATGCCCCGACTCCGACCTAGTTCGGAGTACTCGTTTGATACCTGTATATGGGTTACTGACAGAAATGGGTCCCACACACAAGATGATACAAGATTCCCCCTACGCTTGCATCCCCACTAGGTTTTCCACAGGTTATGCCATACTAGAGTAAAAGATTAAATAACCCCACAGGTTAAGTTTGTGGGCCTATATATAAATATTACCCACCAACCCAAGATATACTTAACCCGCCCACTGTTTCAAACCAGTTTACTTAACCCTTACTCAAGTTTAACATGTTCATACAATCCCTATGGTTTCAACCAGGTTAAGTGTTTCTTTTTTAACCATATTCATTTATGGTTATAATGTGATAGACCTCCCACGTTAAGCCTATCACTTGTGGATGCTGGATATGCCGATCGATTTCTGGCATACTTCTTTACAAGTCGGGCTTAACCCCCTGTCTCAACACGTCATGTGTTTACGCACTTAGACCCCTCACATTAGATTCACCACTTATGGTCGCTAGATATGCCAGTCGGTTCCGGGAAGACTTCCACCATAAGTGTAATCCAACCTCGTGTATAAGCGCGGTTACATTTTCCAGTTACTGTAATTCTAGGTATTTCCATTATAACCTAATTATTCCTATGTCATTATAGGTTTTCATGCCCCTTTCCTAAGTTATGTTCATAATTAACCATATGCACTAAATTCATGTTCATATATTTCATTCAAGTTATGCCTAGGCTCGAAGGTGGCCTGACTATAAAAATAAAAAGGAAAAGATGAAGAAAAGAGGACAGAAATGATAATACTAACAAGACTGACATATAATGGTAGACATAGGCATAAACATATAGTGGCATAATGACAAGATAAGCATATAGGAATAAATCTAATGAACATTTTATAATAGAATTGATTCTAACATAACAGGGATATTATAACATGCATGATAAGATCTAAACAATGAATTAGATAACCAACTGACATCAAATCTGATTTAGCCACAAACATAGTATGAACATGCATGATGTGATCTAAACAATGAATTAGATCTACAAACAATGGCAGATCTGACATGATAAATAAGTATAGGTTTAGATCTAGTTAATAGTCATGTTAGAATAACTTAGATACATAAGTTATAGCAAATCTGATATGATTCAAACAGTCACAGGCTAAGATCCATGTTATAGTCATGTCATGATTAACTTTTTAATTATCTAGATCTAAAATTAACATAGACTCACCGTGATTAAAACTAGAAAAATAGAAGAAAGATTGCAAATATCAAATCATAGATCTCTAAACTTGAATGACTTGATTGCTGAAGAAGAAAAAGGCTTGATCCAATCTGGGCAGAGGCAGCATCTATTCCTCTATTGTTTTTGGTGTGGAAAAACAAGGGAAATGGGGTCACATATATAGATGTCAGAAAACCCTAATCTGCCCAGATCTGCTGTAGGGGGGTCGACCCATGGGTCAACACCCCCTTATGGGGTCGACCCAAGGGTCGACACCCCTGGGCGGGAATTTTCCCGCTCCCCTATTTTCTGCGATTTTGAACTGTTTTGAATTTATGGACTTATTTTTTTCATATATATTCTTCTTATGCGTATACAAACTTCAATCCTTAATAACTTCTTCATACGGTGTCTGTTTATGCAAACCAATTATCCATTTTGACCAGAATTCCGAGATGAATGCAATGGCACAGTCCTTTTCACTTAATTCTGAATATAAAATTCATTATTCTTTAATTTATCATCTTTTAGTGTTGTTAAAATACGAGGTGTTACATTTTGTATACCGATGCTAGTTGTAACGACCCTGATTTTCCGCTCATTTGAATTTGAATATTTAAATTTGTTTTAAATATTATATTTGTAATATTAATGGATTTTATTATTGAATTCATTTTAAAAATGAAGTTTGAACGTTAAATTCATATTTAATTTAAAACGAGCTCGTAACATCGCGGTAGTTTGTAATATTGAGTTTTCAACTTTAACTGAATATACTGGATCAGATATAAGTTGGAATTCTATGAAATAAGAAATGTTTGAATCAAGTTGATTATAATTTTCTAATAAAAGAAAAAAATAGAGATTTCATGTTATAGATTATAGTTATATCTTGTAACGACCCATATTTTCAGTGATATAATAATTAATTTAATTAATTATTAAAATAGTAATTTATAGATTTAAATGGTTTAAATTAAATAATGGTGAATATTTAATTAGTATAATAATTAAATAATATATTTAAATTTCAGAATAGTCGGAAATAGTAGAATTCACAATACGATGTGAATTGGATCATATATAAGCTATAATCTAGTTTGGAGTTGAATTAGAATAACGAATATATTATTTGAACGACGTTAGAACGTATTAATTATATTATAATTAAAATCGAGCTTGAAATGGTGCGGCAGTTTTCTATTTGGCGATTTGAACTTCAACTGAATATACATAATCCGTTTTAAATCGGATTTCTGTGAAACAAAAAATGTTCGGAGCTGCTGAAGTGTAATTTTCTAGTGGAAGAGAAAAATCGAGATTTCATTGTGTAGATTTTGATTTATGACCAAATCAAATTTTTGAAAAGTCGCTATGGAATTCCTTTGAAATTTATAAATATATATTTATGTTATAAAAGGATTTTTTATATAAATCGAATATCGATATAACTGGGAATTTTGAAATATCGAGTTATAAATCCAATTGGAGTTGTATGATATTCTATTGTGAATATATACGATAATATTTATTTATAAATATTATTAATTATTTTTAAATATATTTATATATTTAAATAGGTTATTTAGAGCTTTAAAAATATCAAGTTTTGCAAACGATCTCCATTTTCGATGAAACTAATTTTATTGGATCCGCAATATTAAATTATTGCTAGATTTCAATTTTCATGATTTTTGAAGTCAGTATGTGGCTGCGGGGGATTTTAATGTGAAAAACAGTTGATATTTTGACGGTTAAAAATACGCTATATGAGTAAACGGAGTCGGAATTCGACGAAACCAGTTTCAATGGGTCCGTAATGTCAAACTCTAGTTGTATGTCCATTTTCATGATTTTTGGATATCATGTGTGATTATAGGAATTTTAAACAATAAATACTTATAGCGTTTGCTTAAAAATAAATGAATAATCAATAAAGAAATATTATAAAAATCCTATATATACCCTTACCCTCTCTCAAACCCTAAAATGACTTCACTTCTGGTCAATGTGTTCCAAGCCGCCTCCAGGAAAATAAAACATGAGATATTCATCTTCTTAAAATCCATAGAAAATCATAATAATCTCTAAAATCATAAAAGAAGTATATATGGATTCACGATGGCATTAGCTTTAACCTCGTACAACTTTTTCTATGTTCGATTTTGTTTTTCGTTCGCTGAAATCAAGCTATCGCTACTAGGGTTCGCTCTTATATGCAATCGAAGTTTTAAATCATGAAATAATTGTTGTATTCAAACTCGAATTGGAAAATGGGGATTGTAAGCAGTTTTTGGGTGGAATCGATAGTATTTTGTGTCGATGCAATACTGTTCATGCGGGGAAAAATAAGGGAGATGCACTCGTGAAATTGAAACTGAGTTTCAGGTGTTTGTGATGGGATGGAAGAGATCGAGGAGAGATTAATGATGGCGATCTCGGTTTGGAAATTCATGAAGGGGTTAGGGAGTTTGTTGGGTTTGAAAACCGGCGGAATTGGCCATTTGCGTTGGGTAGGTCACGGCATTTATTGGAGGAGAGGAAGAAGAGTGGTGGAAAGGGTCTGGGCCTTAGAAAGGGTGAATGGACCGTAAAATATAAAGTAAAGCCCATCATTTTTTTCTTTTATTTAAGTTAATTTGTTTGTTAACTTGTAAAATGCACATCTTATTCATATGTTAACCGAATTCAACGAAACAAGATCCATTGGGATCGTATGGACGGACACTACACCATGGAACTGACCGGGTGTGAATTGGAGCTCGTTTGGATTTATGGTGAAATTAAACGCCTGAATCAAATCAATGAACAATTATCGTTATTTAACGATAACCGTCCAATGTGATTAAATCTTGCTAACTCTGCTCAACTTATATTTTCATAACGTATTTTTAGAAATGATAAATGATGGTTGTTTGTTGTGTGTTGGCTGTTTGGTTGAACTGCTAGTTAATTGGTCGAAAATATAGATAACGATATAGATATAAGTCGTTAATCGAATATTGATTCTATTATCAAAATATTTCATATTCGTGTTATTCATGTTGTTTAACATCTATGGATGCAGGGAAACAGGTCGGAGGAATCCGTGGATTCCTCAACATTTATTTTACTATTTTTCATATATTGTGTTATATGATGTGATATGAAATCTGTTGTTGATTTTGTATGTTGGAATGATACCAATCATTGTTATATGGTACATTAAATACCATAAGGAATACTATAATCTTAAAAAGGAAATTTTCAATGTTATATTGAAAAGGAAATATTTATAAATTCAAAAGATTTTATAAAAAAGAAATATTTATTTAGAAAACAAATAGAATTAAAAGGAAACATTTGTAAATCATTTACAAATAGAATTGAAGGGAAATATTTGTAAAACATTTACAAATAGATTAAAAAGGAATATTTATTTGTTAAATAAATAGAAAGATAAAAGGAATATTTATTTGTTAAATAAATAGAAAGATAAAAGGAATATTTATTTAGAAAATAAATAAGATATCATAAAAGGAAATACTTGAAAAGTGAATAGAATAGTATAAAAGAGAATTTTATATTTGAAAGGTTTAGACCCGTGCTACGCACACGGGTATAACATGATATGGATTTAAAGAAAAGATTTTAAATAGAATCTTTCCTAACCGATAGATTGAGAAGATAAATTTATAACTAAGGAATGGTTAAGGTCTTAGAGGTAGTATTACCCCAACTTGATTGACTCCATTTTTAACTAAGGAATGGTTAAGGTTCGATAGTGAAGGTTGGTTAAAGGAATTTAGTTAATAAGCGTAATGGTTTGAGTTGGCATCGCGTTGATTTGTTTAAACATCTGTCTAAGCCCAATGAAGGAGTTTTGGAAATGTTTTCCAAATAAGAACCATAAATGTTGTATGATATAGAAAACAAGAAATGGAAATGTTTTCCAATGGTAATAACATATATTTTCTAAATTTAGAAAATAAGAAATGTTGAATATATGGAAACAGGAGATGAAAAATGAACTAAGGAGATAAATGTTAAATGATGTTTGATCAATATAATTTCCATCTGGAAATAATAGCGTTGGTTGCACACATATTTTTCTTTGATAGTTAAATCACAGACTATCGAAGTTTTTGACCATTTTAACGTTGTTAATATGGAGAGACCGGTTGGATTATTATCCAAAGAACCACTCTATATTGGCATAAGCGTTGCGAGTCATATATGCCAAAGATAATTGAAGACGGAGTAAAGTGCAAGGGCTATTTTATAAGTCTTAGATAACAGTTCCTAAGATGGATGTACTGAATAGTGCCTTCGGTTCATCCTGAACCTGGATGACTTGTATGGAGGAATGTCTGACAGAGTATTTCCAGAAAGGTCACGTTCATTGATTTCTTCAACCGTACCAAGAGTGGAAGCGGAGAAGGAAACTTCTTTAGCTAACACGTAATGTACTGTTGTAGACGTCAATTAGTGATTTTCGATGGATCTGACAATGTGGCATTCGAAGTGAATCTGATGTGATGATAAAGCGTAACCTCTGGCCTCAACAACCAGGAAATGACAAAAATCGGGAAAGCAACATGGCTAAGTCGGTCACTCCGAAGTAGGGTGCATAATCACCTGATCTGGAGTTTCATTTATTTCTAAAAATCTATTGTCGATACTGTCCCATTCGGGAAATGGTTGCTGATCCCAACCGTTGGTGATATACATTCGATACACTCAAGTGAAATGAGTGGTCGGTCATGTGTGGCCGGGTTGCAAGATGTTCTTGTTGAACCCAATGTATTCCTCTCTAGAGGTACACTAGCGAAAGGTGGTTCCCTACCTTGTCATAGTTGGAAATCCATTACCCAATACGTGCTTGCGGTTTTGATTGTACACTATATATGTAGAACGTAAGATGAAACCATTTCTGCTAGATGATTATTATATTGTGTTGATAGACATTATTATAATATCAAAAGGTTTTTGATATAAAGATATTTTGGATTCTCATAAGGGAAAAACCCGTTCCGTTATACAGCGTGGTCTTATGAGATATCATTTAGCTGCTTGAACTATTTTAAACTGTTATACTCACACCAGTCCCACGACTGATCCGAAGTTTATTTTGTTGTTTCCCTAAACTCTTGGGTGCCTAAATTTCTACGGGCGGTCAAGTAGTCGAGATTTACAGATACTTGAAGAGCTGGAGCAGGAGGCTTCAGGATCATATAGCTATAGTTCCGCTGTGTTGTAAGTGCTGTACTTTGAAAATGATGTATATTCAAGTACAAAGTTATATTCAAAGTTATGTTATATATTATATGTTATTCGTTTCGCTGTGAGATTCGTGTTACTCTGATGTTGTATTGTTCTTCTTCTTCTATTCTAAGTTTCTATCTTATCTTTCCTCACCCTCTATTTTCTTTCTATTAATTTCCTGATTTTCAGTTTAATTTGGGGTAGGACTTGTGTTTTTGGTCAGCTCAAATTGGACCGGATTTTCGGGTCATTACAGTTGGTATCAGAGCTTAAGTTAAGTAATTACCTTGGCTCTGTGGCGTGACTTAGTAGAGATGGGGTTAGTAATACCCTAGATTGAGTTGAGTGTATATATACGAGTGCATATTTGTAATTTGATATAAAGTGGTTTTATATTGATGAGATTCATTGATTGAGTTGTTTATGGGTTCTGGTCGATCACTTTGATCTACAGTATCAGTAGGGATTTTGTAAACACTTGAATACGATGAACCATCATGGTATCTTTTGAAAAGAGGGTAGACGAAATAATTTTACCCAAATTATATTTGATATAAAGGATTTATATTGGTTGTTATTGTAATCGAGTAAGATTATAAATTAAACGGTTATGTAAATAACAAATCAGAATTCATATAAGTGAAATACGGGAAATCAGATGAGTTAAATCTGAAATTTAAACCAGAAATTGAATTAAAATTCTGGAAAATTGGATAAGTGTTTGTAAATGGATTTGGATTAAAAATAAGGAAAATTTAAGATCCTAGGAGATTTTAAATTGTTTTACAAGCAGTATGAATTATATTTTGAAATGAAATTCAAAGTGGAAATGTTTAGAAATGATTTTATAGTATTGAACTCACTTCGATCCATGGAAAATAGATTCTGATGATGACAGCTGCATCATCATTATTCATTTTCAACTTGTATGTGATGAATTACTACCAAAGGTACTGTTTTGAATTTGTTTTGGGAAAGACAAGTTGTGTTGAGTTTCAAAAAGGAAAATTTGATTTTTGAAAAGAGTAAACTGTTTAAAAACTCCCAGGGAAAGACTGTTTGAATTAAAAACAAATTTAATATAAATTTGTGAAAGCAAATTTGAATTAAAGTAAAGCCAGTAATGTGGTATCTGAGATTGAATTAGAATGATATCAAGACAAATTGGATTGTGAGATTCAAATTGAAGTGTAATGTAATAATCAAGTTAAGAGTTGGGAATCGAGAAGAAACTCGAGTTGAGATGATATTTGGCTCGGATATAAGATAATGGTTGTGTTATGGATAATAACAGATTAGAATTTGATTGGGATGACCCTTGTATCCGCTGAATTGATAACAGGTGGAAAGGATATAATGATATGCCGACAAAAGGTACAAGTTTATATTTCTATTGGATATAAGATTTATGAGCCGAATTGGCAAGCCGCTTGGCTGTTTGATTTTCTTTTGGGATGGAGATGGCCTAGAGAGGCGAGTTGGAGTTTGTCCAATTGACCAATACAAAGGAGGTGCTGGCGAAATTTTTCGAAGAGTTAAGGCGTTAGAAAATTTTCAGGATTTTTAGAAATTTTCGTTGATAAGAATTAATAAATTTTTAATTGAAATTTAATTGATTCAGTTGAAACTGAAGTTAATAAGTGAACAAATAGGTTCTAACCAGTCGATAGGGTCGCCCTCTACCTTAGCAATTTCGAGGACGAAATTATTTTAAGTGGGGAAGATTGTAATGACCCGCATTTGCAGAGGTATTATAATTAATTTATTTAATTATATAAATAGTGATATAATGAATTAAATGGTGGTTTAATAAAACAATGGTGAATATTTAAATTAAATTAATAAATTAAATAATATATTTAATTTTGAAATAATCAGAATTGGCTGAAATGGCGATATTGTGTGAACTGGATCATCTGTGATATTTAATTCAGCTTGGAATTTGATTTAAATAACGAATATATTATATAAACAACAGTTAGAATGTAGAGTTATAATATAATTAAAATCGAGCTCGAAATGGCGCTGTAGTTCGTAAACTGGCGATTCGAACTTCAACTGAATGTACATGATTCGTTTTAAGCCGGATTTCTGTAAAACAAGAAACGTACAGAGCTGGCGGAGTATATCTTTCTAGTGGAAGAGAAAAATCCGGATTTCGTCGGGTAGATTTTGATTTATGTCCAAATCAAATTTTAGAAAAGTCGTTGTGGAATTCCTTTATAATTTATAAAGGAATTATTTATATTTTAAAAAGGAATTTCAATACAAATCGAATATCGGGTTGACCCAGATTTGAAATATTGAGTTAAAAATCCCAGTAGAGCTGTATGGTATTCCACTGTGAATATATTCGATAATATTTATTTATTTTATATTTAATTTAATTATATTTAAATATATTTGTATATTTAAATGGGTCATTCAGAGCTTTAAAAATAGCCAGTTTTGCAAAAGACCTCGGTTTTCGAAGAAACCAATTTTGTTGGATCCGCAATACTAAATTATTGTTAGATTTCCAGTTTCGTGATTTTTAGAGTCACTGTGTGGCCGTACCGATTTTTAGAGTGAGAAACAGTCAGTATTTCGACGGTTAAAAATACATTGTGTGAGCATACGAAGTCGGAATTCGACGAAACCAATTTCGTTGGGTCCGTGATGTCGAGCTGTAGCTGCATGTCCAGTTTCGTGATTTTTGGGTATCGTATATGGTCATAGGAAATTATGAATCGATCAAAACAAATGAATAAATAAATGAATGGACAAGGTTTGTACACCAAGCCAAATTCTACACTATAAATACCCTCCCCATTCACTAAACCCTCAAAACATTTTTCCCTGGTCAAAAATATAGGCTGCCACAGCTTTCTTCCATCATGAGAAAACCGTGAGTAATAAATCCAAAAGAAAAATCCACATAAATTCAAAAGAATTCCTATAAATCATGTTATAGGCATAGTTGAAATCGACAAGTGTTTCTCTAAACCTTGCTATCGGTTTTGGGCTGCTCGATGTTGGTTCGGGAGTTGGATGTTCACCACCATAGATCCAGGGTTGTTATTTTGAGAAAATCAAGAATGGATGGCTCGAGTGGAGTATCGATTCGAGTTCGGGGTAGGATTCCGAACCTTGTGTGAATTTTTGGTTCGATTTAGGAGGAAAAAGTTTCTGTGGTCTGTTGTAACCGTGAATGTAAGCTGACGAACGGAAATCAATTGGGCACGTCGAGCTTTGGGGTGATGATGTGAGGAGAATGAGCATTCGAAGAGGAGCATCATGGTAATTTTAGTTTGGATTTCCATTGAGGATTGAAGGTGCGGTTGGTGTTCGATTTACTGGAGTTGAGAGTGGAGGATATTGGAGCACGACATTTGTTTAAGGGAGAAGAAGAATGCGGGTCCGGGTTTTTGAAGTTCGGGTATTGGGCCAAGAAGAAAGGGAAAAGCCCAATGGTGAATAAATTGTGTTTTAATTCAATTTAAATTAGTGTTAAACTTGTAAACTTAATATCTGGGTCATACAGAATCATAATTTCGAACGGTTGGGTCCGTTAGGATCGTATGGGACGGGAACTCCACAATGGAACTGACGGGGAGTGGATTAGATCTTGTATGAATTTATGGTGAAATAAATTGTTTGATTCAAATCAAATAAACAGTTTGTCGTTCTTTAACGATGAACTGCCAATGTGAGTAAATCTCACTAACTCTGAACAGTTTATAATTTCATGTTGTATTTTTAGAACTGTTAAATATTGGCTGATTGACTGTGTGTTGACTGTTTGATTGAACTGCTAGTCAGTTAGTGGAAATTATATATATATATATATATATATAACCCGTTAAATATTTAGATATTGATTCTGCTATCAGAATATATCACATGGAACTGAAAGTGATGTTGATTTTATTGTGTAACATCGGTGGATGCAGGGAAACAGGTTGGAGGAATCCGACTGGATTCCTCAACAGTTATTTTATTGTTTTCATATATTGTGATATATGATGTGATTTATAATCTGTTGTTGATTATATATGTATGGACGATATTGGACATCATAGCTTGATATGTAAAACACCATGACATACCGGAATATTGAAAAGAGAATATTTAAAAAATCAAGAGGATTTTATAAGAGAGAACATTTATAAGTGGAATATTTATAAATAGAAATATTTATAAATGGAATATTTATAAATAGGAAATACGTTTAAGTGGAATTATAAATGAACGGAAATCTTTATAAATGGAATATTTATAAAGTGAATTATTAATTGTTAAATAAATAAGATAAGATAATGGATTATTAATTTGTTAAATAAATAAGATAAGATAATGGATTATTTATTTGTTAAATAAATAAGAGATATTAAATGAGATATTTATTTGTTAAATAAATAGAAGCTTATAAAGGAAACATTTAGAATAAATAAATAGAATAAAATAAAGGAGATATTTATTTGTTAAATAAATAGAATGAGAAAAAGGGTTATGTTTATTGGGATAATAAATAGGATATTAAATGAATTATTTATTTAGTAAATAAATAAGGTATTAAAAGGAAATAATTAGAGTAGAATAAATAAAGATATATAAGGAAATATTCGTATACCAATTACGAATAGGATTGAAAAGGAAATAGTGTAAAACCATAATCAAATAGATGATAAAGGAAATATTTGCTTGGAAAACAAATAGATTATAAAGGAAATATTTATCTTTGGATAAATATATATATATATATATATATATATAAGTCTGAACTTATGCATGAAGAAGTAAACAGATAAAAGGAACAGATTGACTTATAAATGATGTTTATAAATTAAGTTAAATATTTATCATTTGGATAAATAGAATATATAAGTCAGGACTTATATAAAGAAGTAAGAATCGATTTCAACATCGATGGTTGAACCTGAATAAGGACAAAGAGTTAATCAGTTAAGGTTAACCAGTTAGAGTAAAACCATTAGGGTTAACCAGTTAGGTAAAACCGTAGAGTTAAACCAGTTAGAGTTAAACAGTTAGAGCAAATCAGTTAGAGTTAATCGATAGAGTTAAATCGAACTAGAGTTATTCAAATGGAGTTAATCGAATTTAGTTTATTCGAATAGAGTTGAAATCAGTTAATCGAATTTAGTCATTTCGAAGAAGTGAATTGAATCAGAAATATTCGAAGTGAGATAATCGAATCAGAGATATTTGAAGTCAGATAATCGAATCAGAAATATTCGAAGTGAGTTGATCGAATCTAGTTATTCGACAGGAGTTAAATCGAATAAGGTTTATTCAAAGAAAGAGATTATCAAATATAAGTATTCGAAAGTAAGCAAATCGAATTAGTTATTCGAATAGAGTTAAATAAATAAGAGTTATTCTAATTAGTTATTCGAATAGAGTTAAATAACTAAGAGTTATTCGAATTAGTTATTCGAAAAGAGTTAAATAAATAAGGGTTATTCGAATTAGTTATTCGAATAGAGTTAAACACATAAGAGTTATTGAATTAGTTATTCGAAAAGAGTTATCGATTAGTTTAATCGAAGTGAGTAATCGAATATAGTTTATTCGAAAGGAATTATCGAATTTGGTTATTCGAAGGAGTTATCGAATTTAGTAATTCGATGGAGTTAATCGATTAGAGCTAAATCAAATGAGTTAATCGAATATAGTTTATTTGAATTGAATTAAAGGAGTTAATCGAATATAGTTTATTTGAATAGAATCAATTGAGTTAATCGAATATTAGTGATTCGAACAAAGTAAAAGGAGTTATCGAATATTAGTTATTCGAATAAGAGTTAAATAGAGTTATTGAATACTAGTTATTCGAATAGAGTTAAATGGAGTTAAAAGGAGTTAATCGAATATAGTTTATTCGAATAAAGTTAAAGGAGTTATCGAATATAGTTTATTCGAAAGGAGTTAAGTGAAACGAGTAAATCGATTAGAGCTAGATCGAATAGAGTTAATCCAATAGCGTTAGTCCGATAGAGTTAATCCAATAGCGTTAGTCCTATAGAGTTAATTGATAAGGGTTAATCGAGTAGAGTAAATTGAATAGAGTTATCGAATATACCTTATTCGAAGGAAAGAATTATCGAATAGAGATGATTCGAAGGAGAGTTACGTAAGGAGGTTGTTGAAGAATTAAAAGGGTGAACTTTGTCTATTTCAAGGTTAGAAACGTTGTTCAGTTAAGGTCTGAGAGGTAGTATTACCCCAACTTGATTGACTCCATTTTTAACTAAGGAATGGTTAAGGTTCGATAGTGAAGGTTGGTTAAAGGAATTTAGTTAATAAGCGTAATGGTTTGAGTTGGCATCGCGATGATTTGTTTAAACATCTGTCTAAGCCTAATGAAGGAGTTTTGGAAATGTTTTCCAAATAAGAACCAGAAATGTTTTCTGATATAGAAAATAAGAAATGGAAATGTTTTCCAATGGTAATAACATATATTTTCTAAATTTAGAAAATAAGAAATGTTGAATATAGGGAAACAGGAGATGAAAAATGAACTAAGGAAATAAATGTTAAATGATGTTTGATCGATATAATTTCCATCTGGAAATAATATCGTTGGTTGCGCACGTATTTTTCTTTGATAATTAAATCACAGACTATCGAAGTTTTTGACCATTTTAACGTTGTTAATATGGAGAGACCGGTTGGATTATTATCCATAGAACTACTCTGTATTGGCATAAGCTTTGCGAATCATATATCCCAAAGATAAATAAAGACGGAGTAAAGTGCAAGGGCTATTCTATAAGTCTTAGATAACAGTGCCTAAGATGGATGTACTGAATAGTGCTTTCGGTTCATCCTGTTCCTGGATGACTTGTATGGAGGAATGTCTGATAGAGTATTTCCAAAAAGGTCACGTACATTGATTTCTTCAACCGTACTAAGAGTGGAAGCGGAGAAGGAAACTTCTTTAGCTAACACGTAATGTACTGTTGTAGACGTCAATTAGTGATTTTCGATGGATCTGACAATGTGGCATTCGAAGTGAATCTGATGTGATAATAAAGCGTAACCTCTGGCCTCAACAACCAGGAAATGACAAAAATCGGGCAGGCAGCATGGCTAAGTCGATCGCTCCGAAGTAGGGTGTATAATCACCTGATCTAGAGTTTCATTTATTTCTAAAAATCTATTTTCGATACTGTCCTATTCGGGAAACGGTTGCTGATCCCAACCGTTGGTGATATACATTCGATACACTCAAGCGAAATGAGTGGTCGGTCATGCGTGGCCGGGTTGCAAGATGTTCTTGTTGAACCTAGTGTATTCCTCTCCAGAGGTACACTAGCGAAAGGTGGTTCCATACCTTGTCATAGTTGGAAATCCATTACCCAATGTGTGCTTGCGGTTTTGATTGTATACTATATATGTAGAACGTGAGATGAAACCGTTTCTGCTAGATGATTATTATATTGTGTTGATAGACATTATTATAATACTAAAAGATTTTTGATATAAAGATATTTTGGATTCTCATAAGGGAAAAACCCGTTCCGTTATACGGTGTGGTCTTATGAGATACCATTTACCTGCTTGAATTGTTTTAAACTGTTTTACTCACACCTGTCCCATGACTGACCCGGAGTTTATTTTGTTGTTTCCCTAAACTCTTGGGTGCCTAAATTTGTACGGGCAGTCAAGTAGTCGGGATTTACAGATACTTGAAGAGTTGGAACAGGAGGCTTCAGGATCATATAGCTATAGTTTATTTCTGCTGTGTTGTAAGTGTTGTACTTTCAAAATGATGTATATTCAAGTACAAAGTTATATTTCAAAGTTATGTTATATATTATATGTTATTCGTTCCGCTGTGAGATTCGTGTTACTCTAATGTTGTGTTGTTCTTCTTCTTCTATTCTAAGTTTCTATCTTACCTTTCCTCACCCTCTGTTTTCTTTTTATTAATTTCCTGATTTTCAGTTTAATTTGGGGTTGGACTTGTGTTTTTGGTTAGCTCAAATTGGACCGGATTTTCGGGTCATTACAGGACAACATTGAAATAGATTAAAGAAGGAAATGAATTTTCTCTAAATAGGTGATTATACACCCTACTTGGGAGCTACCCACTTAGCCATGCTGCCTTCCCGATTTTTTGTCATTTCCCAGTTGAAGAGGTTTAAGGTTTAACACTACCTTTAGAACATCACATCACCATTCACTTTGAATGCCACATTGTCATATCCATCAAATCACTAATTGACGTCCACAAATATACTCTGGGTGTTTATGCTAAAATTTCCTTCTTTTCCACCATACTCGATATATTTGTAAAAATCTACATATGTGACTCTTAAGAAATGCACTATCAGACATTTGTCACAAGTCATCCAGGAATAGGATGAACCAAAGGTACCCTCCTACCACATCCTAGGTATCACCCTTTGAATCATTAGCGAGTAATCCTTGCAATCCATAAATTACAACCACGATAGAATTACAGTGTATGTCTAGCCGCTAAACAAGAGATTTTAAGTAACTCTACCATTTTATGAAAATCCACAGTCTTCAATTGCTCCATTTTGATCAGCATTTTATATTTTCAACATTTCGTATTTGCTGGTCAGAATGATTTTCAAATATAATTCGATCCCAGTCTTTCCGTACCAACAATCATATAAGCCAGATTTGATAGTCGGTAATTTAACTATTAAATAAACAACCATTCAATCATAAAAAAAAATTGAATTCGCTGGTTCAGTACTCAACATCACTTGGCTTCTTTAATTAAAAATATTCATTTAATAAACCTCAAAATCAATTAATAATTCGAATATAGCTTTTCACTTCTTATTTTAATATAAGAGTACCCTCAAAACAATTTTATTTATATACTTCGGAAAATATCTCATACTCATCTCAAACTTCATATTCCATTATCCTTTTCAAAACATTTACCAAATTATTATTCATTATCTATAATCGGGAAATCACTTCAACTTATCACTCGTAAACAACATTACAAAATATCTTTTATTCCTTTTATTGAAAACAATACCCAACTCTTATTCTTATAGAAACCCTATTTCAAACACAACTTCTCATTTCCTTTTCCCTGGAAAATATTGTTATATTTTCATGCAATCTCCTTTTATTCATTATTTTGGAAATCTTATTATATATATTCTTGATCCCTTTTTGTTTCCATTACTTCAACACTCCTTAGTCCCTGACCGTAAATTGGAAAGCATTCAATTTCCTACGTATCAACCCCGAAGGCCGAAATTAAAATCTAATTAATATTTAGAAAATCACTCAACTCAACCAATCTCCAGTTAGGTTCCAATTCTTATCTTAACTCGTTATTAACCAATAACATTCCATTTATAATTCATTCTACCATTTTCCACTTTGAAATTCTTATTTCAATTCCATTCATTCACTTAATCTCATTATTAAGAATCGTCAATTTAAAATCAAAGTTTTAATTCCACATCAGTAACATCCTATATTTTTAAAATAATAAAATAAAGATAGCTTAATTAAATATTCTGAAATAAGAAAAAGAGACTATGCCATTGCGCCTGTCTCGAAATTTTGGTCAAGATAGACACCTAGTTTGCGTAAAACAAACACTGTATGAAGAAGTTATGAGCATTAGAAGTTTGTATACATATAAGGAGCTTATACGTATATATATATATATATATATATATTAAATAAATATATCCAGAAAATTCAAATATCAGTTCAAAAATCAAAATCGCGGGCAGGAAAGTTCAGGGGGAAAATGGACCGTTAGGTGTCGACCTAGAGGTCGACCCACCAACAGGGGTTCGACCCACCCAAAGGGGGGTCGACCCACCCGCAAATCTGGAAGGAACCTTATTTTCTGACGTGGACGATTTTGGTGTTTTAGATTTTGATCTGAGGGTCCTGGTTCCTCTGCTACTCCTATGAATAAGACCCTAGGCCTAACCCTAAATCTCATAATTCGGCGGCTACGCTGGAGCTCCGCCATTGCTCCCTCTCCCTCTCTCCCCTCAAACATATTCAGAAATTTAGATTTGTAAATTAGAAAATCTTAAATTAAGATTTGGAGGGAAGAGATTGGTGTTTTTATTAATAGGCGTTCAGAATTACGTGAAAAGCAAGGTAACGTACCAGATCCAATCTACTCATATTCTTCCTATTTTCTTTTCCTTCTCTTTTAATGAAAATAGTCGATCCACGTTATTAGGTTTCAAATCAAATTAAAAGGGAAAGAAAACGATGGATGATAGAATGGATCGGATCCAAAATTTGGGAAAGCATGAAAGGTGAGTGGGTTTAAACTATAGCCTTTGGATAATATTATGATTATCGTTTAACATTCCCCTTGTTATAAATTGTGAAATTGCCAAGTTTATTATAAATTATTGTTATAACAAGTTGAGATGCTAACATGAATAATTCGTATGATGAATCAGTTAAAGTATTGGAATGATTATATGTTTTATAAACTTGTTAGAATGTAGGCAATGATTACTATTGTTGTAATTATATAATTCTCTTGGGGCATATTACTGAGTAAATGACATGTTAAACTTGTTGGATTAAAATAATTGATATTTTGGGTAAATGATACACTATTAGAGAATTAAACTTTATTTTAAATAAAGTTAATTAATTATAGAAAGGCATGCGACACATATTGGGATGTAGGGCATAATTTATAATGGAATTTTAGAACATAACATATATTACGTTTTGAGACTTTAATATGGGAGCGCAATTTGATATGAACATAAATGGTTGAATGAAGATGAATATGCCTGGGATTACAATTAGAAATTGTAATTACACTTATGGCACGATGTTAGGTTGCATTAGTGGCGGAAGTCTACCGGGACCCGACCGGCATATCCAGCAGCCACTAATGTTAAACCTAATGTGAGAGGCCTAAGTGCAAAATAAAAAAAAACATGTAATGGTTCTAAGATACGAGGTTAAGTCAACTTGTGGTAGAAGTCTGCCCGGACCCACTCGGCAAATCCAGCGTCGATAAGTGTTGGCCTAATGTGAGAAGCCAAGCGCTTATATATATAGATATATGTATACAACAAGATATGAATAAATGGCAATAATGGTAGTTAAATGTCTAACTCAGAAAATAAGAAAGGAAGCGATGTAATGGAATGAGTTAGTGTGATGCGAAGGAAAAGTGATTTATTTCCATAAATGAACTATTTCTGAGAACGTGGTTGCAAGTAAGTCTCAATAAATAAAGTAAGGAAAGTAAAGAAATTACTTGCTACCACGGATTTAGATAGGAATACATTATGAAAATAAATCACTGATTTCTTATATCAAACTGATAAGGTGCATGAAGTATTTTCCTTAAATATAGTATGGAATATATATATATATATATATATATATATATATATATTACAGTGAATAAGGAATAATGGTTTACAACAGTAAAAGAAAATGTTTTAAAAGGGGAATGATAATCACCTATTATAAATAAATAACATTAATCAAAATGTTGTATAATAGGTAAACTTGGCCTAGGGACAAGTGAGGATTATAACTAAGGTTATAATAAACTAATAGGGAAATGGGATAACTGGCGAAATGAGATAAGGGACACTTAATTGTAAATTAAGTAATCGATAAATGGGAAAAACTAGAAACTAGTTGAGAAGAGGGGAAATATATGAGACATAAGAAGTTGTACTTAATTATTAATTAAGTAATCTGTAATCTTAGGTGTTTGAAACCATTTGATAAGAAAGTTTAGGCTTGTCCTAGGGACAAGAGGGAATTATAACGTAGGATATAATAAACGGGTAGAGAAACTTATTAATCGGCCTTAGTTAATAGAACTAAGTTAATAAGTAAACAACGATAAGTTTTATTGACAATGTAAAATGGAATTATGATTAAATGAGAAAGAACAAGGAAAACTTATGAAATGAAATAAGTTATATTTAATCATAAATGGTAAGTGACATGTTAATTAGAAAACATGTGAATTGGATATACTTAATTAGATATTAAGAAAAACATGTTATTCTAATGATGAAATCAACAAGAAGATAAAAAGGGATTGTGGATTATAGACCTTGGGCCACAATCTAGAGAATAACTGTAACAACCCGTAAAATGCGAGCCAGTTTGAAAATTTTATTTTGGCAATTTTAGCGAATTTTGATTATTTAAAATGAATTATTTTAAATAATATCGACGAAAAATTTATTTTGAATAGAAATCGATCGTATAGATTATATACGTCGTCGTTAGAATATATAATAATTATATATAATTATAAAAGGAATTGAAAATGGCGCGGTAGTTCGAAAATTCGATTTCTAATTTCAAATGAATATACAGAATTCAATATAAGTCAGAATTGAACGAAACAAGAAATATTTGAATCTGTATAATTATATCTTTGTAACGAAGTTGAGAAACTGAGATTTCACTTTATAAATGATGAGATATGTCCAGTTGAAAATTAGAAATAGTCGCTGTGGAATTTATATATATTTTAATATAATATATAGCCCTTAAAAATGGACATTTTGCAAACGACCTCGGATTTCGACGAAACCAGTTTTGTTGGGTCCGTGATGTCAAGTTATTGCTAGGTTTCAAATTTCATAATTTTTCGAATCAATATGTGAGCGTGGCAAAAGAAAACGCGTTTGACCAGTTTCAGTTGATTTTAATCGACTGGAAATTGGCCATTTTTCAAACGGTCTCAGAATTCGACGAAACTAGTTTTGTTAGGACCGTATCGTCAATACGAAGCTAGAAAATATTTTTCTGGAATTTTTAAAGTTCGTATGCGACCCCGGTAATTTGAAATGTACGTTTAAAATTCAATATAGTGATTTAAATGTAAATTCAAAAGGAAACTGATTGTAACAATCGAATCAGCTTGCGATACATATCCCATTGTGTTCGGAATGGGGGTGAAACGCTATGGACGACAGGCGGTGGGCCTCGTTTCGAGGTCATAGGTAAAAGTCAACCCTTTTGCCAAATATAATAATTAAATAATAATAATAAAAAAAAAAAAAAAAAAAAACTTTTCCCTCCTTAAAACACTCTGGCCCCCCCGTTCCCTCTTATTTTCAGAAGAAAAAAAAAAAAAAAAAAACCTAAATCGAATCGCACAGGCGATTAGCGCCGATCGCCACCCTCCCCCCCCCCCCCCCCCCGTAGCCATCACCGCCGATCCTTCCGCCACCCCCTCCCCAGGCCTGCGCGCCTCCGCCCCACTCCGATGATCTCCTCGCGACAGCCCCTCCCTCGACGAGCCTACCGCACCTTCCCCCTCCTCGAAAAACCCACCGACGCAACCCACCCTAGCCCGCCTCCGCTTGCGCTCCACCAACCCGACGCCGCCCTCTGAAACCCCCCCCCCTTCCACTGGCGAACAAGCACAGGCCCCCGTAAGTTTTTAAATTTATTTATTTTACTTTTTTTTTACTTTTACTGTTTACTTTTATTTTTTTTAAAACTGTTTTTATTAATTTTTAGAACTGATTTTTTTAGTTTAAGTATAAAACTGATTTTTTGTTTAAGTATAAAACTGATTTTTATTTTTAGTATTAAAACTGAAATTTTATAAAAGTATAAAAACTGAAATTTTATAAAGAAATAAAAACTGAATTATATAAAGCATAGAAAACTGATTTTTGTTAAAATTGAAAACTGATTTTAGGTTAAAAGTTAAAACTGATTTTATTTAAAGTTAAAACTGATTTTGTTTAGGATTTTTAAAACTGAAATTTTAATAAAGATTTAAAACTGATTCTTTATTTTAAAAAGGTTTTAAAAAGATTTGAATTTTAAAAAAAAAAGGTTTTAAAAAGATTTGAATTTTAAAAAAAAAAGGTTTTAAAAAGATTTGAATTTTTAAAAGGTAAAAGATTTAAACTTTGAAAAATAAAAGATTAGATCTTTGAAATGGAAAAGGTGGAATCTCTTTGAAATAAAAATTCGATTTTTATCTATTGAACTTTGAAATAAAAATTCGATTTTTATCTATTGAACTTTGAAATAAAAATTCGATTTTTATATATTGAACTTTGAACTAAAAATTCGATTTTTATATATTGAACTTTGAAATAAAAATTCGATTTTTATATATTGAACTTTGAACTAAAAATTCGATTTTTATATATTGAACTTTGAACTAAAAATTCGATTTTTATATATTGAACTTTGAAATAAAAATTCGATTTTTATATATTGAACTTTGAAATAAAAATTCGATTTTTATATATTGAATAGCGAAGTAAAAATGTGATTTTTACGTATGTAGTGAAAGCAGCAACGAAGGTGACAAAAAGGCGAAACGGCGAAGATCTCCACAATAGAAGAGCCGTGGAGCTAGGATAGCTATAAGTGAGAATTTCTCACCTTTCTATTTCTTTTCTAGTTATATATTTATACTAGGATGCAGACGGTGCTTAGTAGCACCCGACACAACCGTCCACAGACCATGGACTTGTTTGTTTGACTGTTTGGTGATTGATTGCGATATTGGTTTGAATGTGGTTTGTGGTGTGAAAAATCGAATCGATAAATTGGTTAGGATTAGACGTGCGCCGTTATAAGGCGTAGGAGTAAGGCTAGGTTAGACCCTTACTCCAAATTTTGTGGTTTGAAAAACGAAATTGATTTGATTGATGAGTGAATGGCGTGGGCCTTCACTAGACCGGGGATAAGGCTAGGCCTCGTCCCGTTTCTAGTATCGTGCCGTTATGCCGTCGAAATTTTCTAAAATAAGTTAGAAAAATAAAAATATCATTTTATTTGAAGAATGAACTGAATAGAAATTCATAGGTTGAAATAAAATGTTTTATCGTTAAAAATATAATTTTTAACGTGAATACGAAAATGGTGAAGTGAATAAATAAATATTCATTTACAAACCAGATGGTTTGTTTATGTACACTTATTTGAATGACATTGATTGGGACGATAAATTTTACACATCGCCCAACTGCACAACTAAAATCTGTGTTTGATTGTTTGAAACCCCACACGGGTGTTGGGATGAAATATGAATTTCACTCATCCTGATTGATTAAATATGTCGATCGATTGATTGACAGGCTGTTATGAGCGTTGAATATCTATATTTGATGCTTATACAGTGTAGTGCACTTTGGTTGATGGTTGATTATTTTCAATGTTATTATATACATGTGTTGTATGAAAATCCATATAATTAATTTTATATGGTAATTGATTGGGCCTCATTCCAATCGTGAAAATAAAGAATATTTTGATAATAACAAATCTTTTGATGATAGGAAATATTTGAAATAGAATATTTGAAAATAGAAATTTATGAAGCCGTGTTGATTAGTTTGACGCCATTTTGACGTGAACGATATTTATATCGATTTTATTCATTTAGAATTGAATTGAAAACGATTTCGAAATGAATTGAATTGAAAACGATTTCGAAATGAATTGAATTGAAAAAGATTTCGAAATGAATTGAATTGAAAACGATTTCGAAATGAATTGAATTGAAAACGATTTCGAAATGAATTGAATTGAAAACGAATTCAAAGTGAATTGAATTGAAAATGAATTCAAATTGAATTGAAATTTGAATTGAATTGAAATTTGAATTGAATAGAAATGAATTTTAAAACGAATTTATAAAGAAGAATTCAATTTTGCTTTGAATTGAAATGGAAGTTGAAATAGGTTTTGAAACGATTTTAAAACTATTTATATTATTCATTTTGAATAGAAATCGACGAAATATATATTATATATATTATATATATATAATATAATGGCCTGAATAGAACGCGCCGCGCCGCGGCAGTTCGCGAATTTCGACCATTTATTTCAAACGGACATTACGGGAGATCCGACCGTCGGATTCTCCTAAAACCGGAACCGTTGGGTTCGTATCGAAAAGAGCTTTCTAAAGAATATTAGAAATTAGAAATCTGACGGTTGGATTTGGAATTATGTCCAAATCAAATTCGAAAAAGGTCGCTGTAAGTGCAGTTCGATGGCCATTGTTGGAAATTGACTGAACGGGCCTTGATAAAATTATTAAAAATAGTAATAATTTGTGTAAAATCATAAGAAATGATTTGTGAAAGTTTGGGATGAAAAACTCCATATTTGAAAAGATAAAAATAGATTTTTATCGAAATGAACTAGTTTTGAACTAGAATTATAATTCTATTTATTTTTAAATAAATAAATTGAATTTGAAATGGTTTTGAAAATAACCAAAATTTCCAATGAATGCATTGGAGTGGATTTGAATCGAAATTGTCTTCGGAATATTTCGATGTTGGAATTCGTGATTATACATGTGTTGTTATGGAAATTTGAAAGATATATATTTATATCGTTATTTCCAATACGACATTTGTTAGTCGTAGAATTCGATATTGAATATAAGCCGATATATTTTCTATTCAGAACCTTGTATTGAATATCGAATGTGATTTGGGTTTGTCGTGAATGGTGTCTTCACTAACACTGTTCTTGAACCCAGTTGAGAAAAGATTAAATCTTTTTATTTAGATTTAATGAAGTGTACCAATTAAATGATATTTAATTGGAATTGAATTGGTATTGATTTTTGGGTTTATCGTGAACAGTGTTTTAAATAACACTTGTTCTTTAACCCGATAATTAATGGAATGTGATTTGGGTTTGTCGTGAATGGTGTCTTCACTAACACTGTTCTTGAACCCAGTTGAGAAAAGATTAAATCTTTTTATTTAGATTTAATGAAGTGTACCAATTAAATGATATTTAATTGGAATTGAATTGGTATTGATTTTTGGGTTTATCGTGAACAGTGTTTTAAATAACACTTGTTCTTTAACCCGATAATTAATGGAATGTGATTTGGGTTTGTCGTGAATGGTGTCTTCACTAACACTGTTCTTGAACCCAGTTGAGAAAAGATTAAATCTTTTTATTTAGATTTAATGAAGTGTACCAATTAAATGATATTTAATTGGAATTGAATTGGTATTGATTTTTGGGTTTATCGTGAACAGTGTTTTAAATAACACTTGTTCTTTAACCCGATAATTAATGGAATGTGATTTTGGGTTTATCGTGAATCGTGTTTTAAATGACACTGATTCTTTAACCCAGATAATGATTAAAACTAAGTGGAGTTTTAATGAATCTTTAATTAGATTGAAAAGATCGAGAATGGAGTATCACCAGTTTTGCTCCAGGCGATAGTTAAATCTTTAATTAGATTTGAACGTGAAATTTAGAAACTAACTGTCGGTTAGCTAAGTAGAATGGTTTTCTGGATATTGATCTGATGTTGGTTTCGGCCTTCGGGGTTAATATTTGGGGAATTATTCTCTTGATTAATTTACGGTTAATGACTAATGAGTTGGAATGAGGCGTATGTTGTGTTTGTGTAACACTTTTATAATATATACGCGAGTTATTCGGAAAGACCGGGTTTATCCCATTCTGAATAACTGATACGACGATAAGTCGAAGATGAAGACGATGGTCGAAGACCGGAAGTCTTCACGTCGTTTGGGTGATAACTGATGATCTTGATTGGGCTGTACACCCAAGAAGATGGAAACAGTTAGTGATCGTCCAGACGTACTTGGAGATCGATGGATATGCGGGGTACTAGGTGCCTCCGGTTTCGTTCAGACCCAGAACGGACTTGTAAATGGACTGTGTGTCTGCCATCGGATTTCATTCTGTGTGACTGATATCGGTTGCATAGGATGGTTTGCCTGTGGGGCATGCTAAGATGCAAATGATCAAGGCTTCTGTTGAAAAGCAAAGTCTTGTGGTGATGATCAAAGCACGGCCTTTGTGGCGTAGCTTTGTGTAACGTTTACCTCGCGTGTTTCACACCAGGTATGAACCAAAAACGGGAGAGGACGTCAGGGAGGGCATGCGTTTCTTCCTAGCTAGAAGTGGCGTCAGTGGTTTTACACGCCCTGACGAGTTTGACTTATGTGGTTGTTGCTGTTGCGAGGCGCCTCGGATTGATCGGTCGTTCTCGAACCGATGGAGTCATTTAATTGGCTCGTTTACGCCCCATAGGGCGGAGAAACGCATGTTCAGGCATTTTAATCCACTCCGTGTGGACCGGCCCTGAGGATCCAAGGGTCACTCGAGCTCTGATCCTGAGACTCGGGCTAGGCAGTCTCGAATCGGTTGAGGACTATCTTTTGCCTCGGTTCATAGACGGAAATCCAATTTCCAAATACGTAACTTTGCGGTTTTATTTGTAAACCTATATATGGCGACATAGTGGCATGGGACGCTCATGTCGCCTATGATTGATACTTATGATTTGAAGTTGTTTTATGCACTATGCACTTATTATAGTATCAAATGATTTGTTTTAAACGTATCAAGCATTCTTTGGCTGTTATAAGGGAAAACCCTATCCCCCGGCTTGCGTTTGCATTGTGTGATAGGACCTGGGTCTTATAACAGCTTCATTTTTCTTTATTTAGCATGGCGCTGTTTGTTTATGCACTGGTATTCTTGGGAGGAAACCCGTTCCGTGTTATACGGCGTGGTCCTTTGATTTACCTAATGATTTAAAATAAAGATTAACTGTTTTAGTTCTCACACCAGTCACATGACTGACCTGGAGTTTATTGTTTTAACCTAAACTCTGGGTGCCCCTATTTTTGACACGGGCAGCTAGTAGTTTCGGTTTTGCAGATTTATATTCACAGGATCCTGGTTTACAGCTGGAACGATATCCGGAAAGCTTTGTATCCGTATATCTCTTCTAGTTGTGTATTTCATTATTTTCCGCTGCGATGTATTTAAATGTAATTTAAATCTCTGATATTTCTGTGTAATATTCATTTATACTCTGTATATTCTTGTAATCTGGTGCATTGTTGTAATATACAGTGAAATGTTCTTTTATATGCGTTCTATTTTGTCGTGTTCTCAAACGAGAGGGCGTTTCGAGCGGTCTGGGTCGGTTTAGCGACTGGTTCGGACCGAGCGAAATTCCTTGGCGTCACATTTGGTATCAGAGCTTTGGTTTACAAAGCAGAGAACAAGACACATTAGAACCATACGAAAGAATTCATCAGATATTGGATTAGCAATATCCAATGGGAATGACTCGTTAGAGATGGGATCAGTAGTATCCTAGAACGAGTGTGAAGAGTATATTTTTAAAATGAAAACAAAATTTTATTTTGAAAATTTAAATCAATTATTCGTAGTTGATTATTTATTTATATTGATGTGGACAATCCAGTATATGTAGATTTTGCGTATACGTCTGATCCGCGTATATTCGAAGTTTTAATATACCGGGTAGATATAGAACCGCACTCTAGTAGCCCGACAATGTTCTGATGGTGGTTCGAAACATCATCAGCATTTATTTTCGAGTGACGAAGGTGTGATTTCTATATATTTCCATTAGACTGGTGTGAGAACCAAAACTTATATAGTTAGGAACACATTGTTGTGAATTGGCATAAAAAAAAAAAAACATGATTTTAGCTTATATATCAAAATTATGAATTTGAAAACTCTAATTCACTAATTGATTGATGTTTGTGTTGTTTGTTTATTCGTTTGCTAATTTTGAACCATTTAGCCTAATTGAATCAAATATTGGATTATATTGAAAATTAGTCGCATTTGCTTGCATATACATATACTTACATTGAACAGGTCATAGCAAGGAGGCTAGAGCCAGAGAATAAAATTTGTTTGCCCGACAAATAGGTACATGTTTACTACATAATTTCCTGTTTTGTTTGGGTGATGATGATTTTGTGAGCCTATTGGCTAGCCGCTTGGCTTTTTCTTTTTCTTTTTGAGATCTGAAGGACCGGGGAAGCTATTTGAAATTCCCCGATGCTCCCGGTGCAGGGGAGGTTATGGCGAAATTTTTCAAAAATTTAGGGTGTTAGCCAAATTTTTGAAGTTTTGAAAATTCTCAGAAACTAAAGAGTTGGAGAATGGAAGCCAGATCGAACATAGAGTTGAATGATCAAACCACTTTCGACTTTGTTCCTTTTCGGGGACGAAAAGTTTTAAGTGGGGGAGATTGTAACAACCCGTAAAATGCGAGCCAGTTTGAAAATTTTATTTTGGCAATTTTAGCGAATTTTGATTATTTAAAATGAATTATTTTAAATAATATCGACGAAAAATTTATTTTGAATAGAAATCGATCGTATAGATTATATACGTCGTCGTTAGAATATATAATAATTATATATAATTATAAAAGGAATTGAAAATGGCGCGGTAGTTCGAAAATTCGATTTCTAATTTCAAATGAATATACAGAATTCAATATAAGTCAGAATTGAACGAAACAAGAAATATTTGAATCTGTATAATTATATCTTTGTAACGAAGTTGAGAAACTGAGATTTCACTTTATAAATGATGAGATATGTCCAGTTGAAAATTAGAAATAGTCGCTGTGGAATTTATATATATTTTAATATAATATATAGCCCTTAAAAATGGACATTTTGCAAACGACCTCGGATTTCGACGAAACCAGTTTTGTTGGGTCCGTGATGTCAAGTTATTGCTAGGTTTCAAATTTCATAATTTTTCGAATCAATATGTGAGCGTGGCAAAAGAAAACGCGTTTGACCAGTTTCAGTTGATTTTAATCGACTGGAAATTGGCCATTTTTCAAACGGTCTCAGAATTCGACGAAACTAGTTTTGTTAGGACCGTATCGTCAATACGAAGCTAGAAAATATTTTTCTGGAATTTTTAAAGTTCGTATGCGACCCCGGTAATTTGAAATGTAAGTTTAAAATTCAATATAGTGATTTAAATGTAAATTCAAAAGGAAACTGATTGTAACAATCGAATCAGCTTGCGATACATATCCCATTGTGTTCGGAATGGGGGTGAAACGCTATGGACGACAGGCGGTGGGCCTCGTTTCGAGGTCATAGGTAAAAGTCAACCCTTTTGCCAAATATAATAATTAAATAATAATAATAAAAAAAAAAAAAAAAAAAACTTTTCCCTCCTTAAAACACTCTGGCCCCCCCGTTCCCTCTTATTTTCAGAAGAAAAAAAAAAAAAAAAAAACCTAAATCGAATCGCACAGGCGATTAGCGCCGATCGCCACCCTCCCCCCCCCCCCCCCCCCGTAGCCATCACCGCCGATCCTTCCGCCACCCCCTCCCCAGGCCTGCGCGCCTCCGCCCCACTCCGATGATCTCCTCGCGACAGCCCCTCCCTCGACGAGCCTACCGCACCTTCCCCCTCCTCGAAAAACCCACCGACGCAACCCACCCTAGCCCGCCTCCGCTTGCGCTCCACCAACCCGACGCCGCCCTCTGAAACCCCCACCCCTTCCACTGGCGAACAAGCACAGGCCCCCGTAAGTTTTTAAATTTATTTATTTTACTTTTTTTTTACTTTTACTGTTTACTTTTATTTTTTTTAAAACTGTTTTTATTAATTTTTAGAACTGATTTTTTTAGTTTAAGTATAAAACTGATTTTTTGTTTAAGTATAAAACTGATTTTTATTTTTAGTATTAAAACTGAAATTTTATAAAAGTATAAAAACTGAAATTTTATAAAGAAATAAAAACTGAATTATATAAAGCATAGAAAACTGATTTTTGTTAAAATTGAAAACTGATTTTAGGTTAAAAGTTAAAACTGATTTTATTTAAAGTTAAAACTGATTTTGTTTAGGATTTTTAAAACTGAAATTTTAATAAAGATTTAAAACTGATTCTTTATTTTAAAAAGGTTTTAAAAAGATTTGAATTTTAAAAAAAAAAGGTTTTAAAAAGATTTGAATTTTAAAAAAAAAAGGTTTTAAAAAGATTTGAATTTTTAAAAGGTAAAAGATTTAAACTTTGAAAAATAAAAGATTAGATCTTTGAAATGGAAAAGGTGGAATCTCTTTGAAATAAAAATTCGATTTTTATCTATTGAACTTTGAAATAAAAATTCGATTTTTATCTATTGAACTTTGAAATAAAAATTCGATTTTTATATATTGAACTTTGAACTAAAAATTCGATTTTTATATATTGAACTTTGAAATAAAAATTCGATTTTTATATATTGAACTTTGAACTAAAAATTCGATTTTTATATATTGAACTTTGAACTAAAAATTCGATTTTTATATATTGAACTTTGAAATAAAAATTCGATTTTTATATATTGAACTTTGAAATAAAAATTCGATTTTTATATATTGAATAGCGAAGTAAAAATGTGATTTTTACGTATGTAGTGAAAGCAGCAACGAAGGTGACAAAAAGGCGAAACGGCGAAGATCTCCACAATAGAAGAGCCGTGGAGCTAGGATAGCTATAAGTGAGAATTTCTCACCTTTCTATTTCTTTTCTAGTTATATATTTATACTAGGATGCAGACGGTGCTTAGTAGCACCCGACACAACCGTCCACAGACCATGGACTTGTTTGTTTGACTGTTTGGTGATTGATTGCGATATTGGTTTGAATGTGGTTTGTGGTGTGAAAAATCGAATCGATAAATTGGTTAGGATTAGACGTGCGCCGTTATAAGGCGTAGGAGTAAGGCTAGGTTAGACCCTTACTCCAAATTTTGTGGTTTGAAAAACGAAATTGATTTGATTGATGAGTGAATGGCGTGGGCCTTCACTAGACCGGGGATAAGGCTAGGCCTCGTCCCGTTTCTAGTATCGTGCCGTTATGCCGTCGAAATTTTCTAAAATAAGTTAGAAAAATAAAAATATCATTTTATTTGAAGAATGAACTGAATAGAAATTCATAGGTTGAAATAAAATGTTTTATCGTTAAAAATATAATTTTTAACGTGAATACGAAAATGGTGAAGTGAATAAATAAATATTCATTTACAAACCAGATGGTTTGTTTATGTACACTTATTTGAATGACATTGATTGGGACGATAAATTTTACACATCGCCCAACTGCACAACTAAAATCTGTGTTTGATTGTTTGAAACCCCACACGGGTGTTGGGATGAAATATGAATTTCACTCATCCTGATTGATTAAATATGTCGATCGATTGATTGACAGGCTGTTATGAGCGTTGAATATCTATATTTGATGCTTATACAGTGTAGTGCACTTTGGTTGATGGTTGATTATTTTCAATGTTATTATATACATGTGTTGTATGAAAATCCATATAATTAATTTTATATGGTAATTGATTGGGCCTCATTCCAATCGTGAAAATAAAGAATATTTTGATAATAACAAATCTTTTGATGATAGGAAATATTTGAAATAGAATATTTGAAAATAGAAATTTATGAAGCCGTGTTGATTAGTTTGACGCCATTTTGACGTGAACGATATTTATATCGATTTTATTCATTTAGAATTGAATTGAAAACGATTTCGAAATGAATTGAATTGAAAACGATTTCGAAATGAATTGAATTGAAAAAGATTTCGAAATGAATTGAATTGAAAACGATTTCGAAATGAATTGAATTGAAAACGATTTCGAAATGAATTGAATTGAAAACGAATTCAAAGTGAATTGAATTGAAAATGAATTCAAATTGAATTGAAATTTGAATTGAATTGAAATTTGAATTGAATAGAAATGAATTTTAAAACGAATTTATAAAGAAGAATTCAATTTTGCTTTGAATTGAAATGGAAGTTGAAATAGGTTTTGAAACGATTTTAAAACTATTTATATTATTCGTTTTGAATAGAAATCGACGAAATATATATTATATATATTATATATATATAATATAATGGCCTGAATAGAACGCGCCGCGCCGCGGCAGTTCGCGAATTTCGACCATTTATTTCAAACGGACATTACGGGAGATCCGACCGTCGGATTCTCCTAAAACCGGAACCGTTGGGTTCGTATCGAAAAGAGCTTTCTAAAGAATATTAGAAATTAGAAATCTGACGGTTGGATTTGGAATTATGTCCAAATCAAATTCGAAAAAGGTCGCTGTAAGTGCAGTTCGATGGCCATTGTTGGAAATTGACTGAACGGGCCTTGATAAAATTATTAAAAATAGTAATAATTTGTGTAAAATCATAAGAAATGATTTGTGAAAGTTTGGGATGAAAAACTCCATATTTGAAAAGATAAAAATAGATTTTTATCGAAATGAACTAGTTTTGAACTAGAATTATAATTCTATTTATTTTTAAATAAATAAATTGAATTTGAAATGGTTTTGAAAATAACCAAAATTTCCAATGAATGCATTGGAGTGGATTTGAATCGAAATTGTCTTCGGAATATTTCGATGTTGGAATTCGTGATTATACATGTGTTGTTATGGAAATTTGAAAGATATATATTTATATCGTTATTTCCAATACGACATTTGTTAGTCGTAGAATTCGATATTGAATATAAGCCGATATATTTTCTATTCAGAACCTTGTATTGAATATCGAATGTGATTTGGGTTTGTCGTGAATGGTGTCTTCACTAACACTGTTCTTGAACCCAGTTGAGAAAAGATTAAATCTTTTTATTTAGATTTAATGAAGTGTACCAATTAAATGATATTTAATTGGAATTGAATTGGTATTGATTTTTGGGTTTATCGTGAACAGTGTTTTAAATAACACTTGTTCTTTAACCCGATAATTAATGGAATGTGATTTGGGTTTGTCGTGAATGGTGTCTTCACTAACACTGTTCTTGAACCCAGTTGAGAAAAGATTAAATCTTTTTATTTAGATTTAATGAAGTGTACCAATTAAATGATATTTAATTGGAATTGAATTGGTATTGATTTTTGGGTTTATCGTGAACAGTGTTTTAAATAACACTTGTTCTTTAACCCGATAATTAATGGAATGTGATTTGGGTTTGTCGTGAATGGTGTCTTCACTAACACTGTTCTTGAACCCAGTTGAGAAAAGATTAAATCTTTTTATTTAGATTTAATGAAGTGTACCAATTAAATGATATTTAATTGGAATTGAATTGGTATTGATTTTTGGGTTTATCGTGAACAGTGTTTTAAATAACACTTGTTCTTTAACCCGATAATTAATGGAATGTGATTTTGGGTTTATCGTGAATCGTGTTTTAAATGACACTGATTCTTTAACCCAGATAATGATTAAAACTAAGTGGAGTTTTAATGAATCTTTAATTAGATTGAAAAGATCGAGAATGGAGTATCACCAGTTTTGCTCCAGGCGATAGTTAAATCTTTAATTAGATTTGAACGTGAAATTTAGAAACTAACTGTCGGTTAGCTAAGTAGAATGGTTTTCTGGATATTGATCTGATGTTGGTTTCGGCCTTCGGGGTTAATATTTGGGGAATTATTCTCTTGATTAATTTACGGTTAATGACTAATGAGTTGGAATGAGGCGTATGTTGTGTTTGTGTAACACTTTTATAATATATACGCGAGTTATTCGGAAAGACCGGGTTTATCCCATTCTGAATAACTGATACGACGATAAGTCGAAGATGAAGACGATGGTCGAAGACCGGAAGTCTTCACGTCGTTTGGGTGATAACTGATGATCTTGATTGGGCTGTACACCCAAGAAGATGGAAACAGTTAGTGATCGTCCAGACGTACTTGGAGATCGATGGATATGCGGGGTACTAGGTGCCTCCGGTTTCGTTCAGACCCAGAACGGACTTGTAAATGGACTGTGTGTCTGCCATCGGATTTCATTCTGTGTGACTGATATCGGTTGCATAGGATGGTTTGCCTGTGGGGCATGCTAAGATGCAAATGATCAAGGCTTCTGTTGAAAAGCAAAGTCTTGTGGTGATGATCAAAGCACGGCCTTTGTGGCGTAGCTTTGTGTAACGTTTACCTCGCGTGTTTCACACCAGGTATGAACCAAAAACGGGAGAGGACGTCAGGGAGGGCATGCGTTTCTTCCTAGCTAGAAGTGGCGTCAGTGGTTTTACACGCCCTGACGAGTTTGACTTATGTGGTTGTTGCTGTTGCGAGGCGCCTCGGATTGATCGGTCGTTCTCGAACCGATGGAGTCATTTAATTGGCTCGTTTACGCCCCATAGGGCGGAGAAACGCATGTTCAGGCATTTTAATCCACTCCGTGTGGACCGGCCCTGAGGATCCAAGGGTCACTCGAGCTCTGATCCTGAGACTCGGGCTAGGCAGTCTCGAATCGGTTGAGGACTATCTTTTGCCTCGGTTCATAGACGGAAATCCAATTTCCAAATACGTAACTTTGCGGTTTTATTTGTAAACCTATATATGGCGACATAGTGGCATGGGACGCTCATGTCGCCTATGATTGATACTTATGATTTGAAGTTGTTTTATGCACTATGCACTTATTATAGTATCAAATGATTTGTTTTAAACGTATCAAGCATTCTTTGGCTGTTATAAGGGAAAACCCTATCCCCCGGCTTGCGTTTGCATTGTGTGATAGGACCTGGGTCTTATAACAGCTTCATTTTTCTTTATTTAGCATGGCGCTGTTTGTTTATGCACTGGTATTCTTGGGAGGAAACCCGTTCCGTGTTATACGGCGTGGTCCTTTGATTTACCTAATGATTTAAAATAAAGATTAACTGTTTTAGTTCTCACACCAGTCACATGACTGACCTGGAGTTTATTGTTTTAACCTAAACTCTGGGTGCCCCTATTTTTGACACGGGCAGCTAGTAGTTTCGGTTTTGCAGATTTATATTCACAGGATCCTGGTTTACAGCTGGAACGATATCCGGAAAGCTTTGTATCCGTATATCTACTTCTAGTTGTGTATTGTATTATTTTCCGCTGCGATGTATTTAAATGTAATTTAAATCTCTGATATTTCTGTGTAATATTCATTTATACTCTGTATATTCTTGTAATCTGGTGCATTGTTGTAATATACAGTGAAATGTTCTTTTATATGCGTTCTATTTTGTCGTGTTCTCAAACGAGAGGGCGTTTCGAGCGGTCTGGGTCGGTTTAGCGACTGGTTCGGACCGAGCGAAATTCCTTGGCGTCACAATAACATGTTGGGGGCTTTTTAATAAACTTAAATGAATTAAGTTATATGACTGAAATTAATAAGAAAGAGAAACTTGGTAATTTGAATAAGAATTCAATATGAATTAAAATAACCAAATTAACTGGAAACTTGATGAGGTGACATAAGCGCATAAAAGACTGTTTAGACATAGGGTCTAACAACATGCTAAATTAAGGCTCTTAGACCAGTCCGTACGCTTGAGGGTGAATAACCCAACGAGGTAGATCATCGAGGTGTTATAAGGCACGAGGGGAGTGCACATTCATCTGATTGTTCCGACGGCTCCAAAGGACTGGAAGGGGAAGCATGCGGCTTCCTGAGGTACGTAAGATGCTCCTAGTAGTCCTATGTGCGATGGTAGATGTCTTACACTGTGTCCGTAGAGGTTGGGTCTGCGCGTAACTACTAGGTGGGTGGGCCTTGACTGCAGATGTAGCTATGCAGTCAGAATGTTGTGACGAGGTAACACCAGGGTGGTTCGATGGTTGCCTCACAAGGAGGCAAAGGGAGGCAAAGGGTCACGACCAATAAGGATAGTAAACCATCGAATACACGTCATCGGCTGTAATGGACGGAAAATTTGTACCTATTTGAGCTGACTAATATCATACACATTCAACTCAAAGTGCACGAAAATTCAGATCATTATTAGAAAGAATTAAGAGGATGAGAAAGATAAGATAGAACTAATAGAATAGAAGAAGAAGAAGAACATCAGAATCAGAGTAAATACGAAACTCACAGCGAAATGAATAAATTGTATTATATAACATAATCTTGAAATACAAATCTGGTTATACATACCATTATCAGAGTATATAACTCATATACATCACAGCGGAAATAATTTCTACATAACTAGTGGTGAAGCTTCCTGCTTTGAGCTCCTCCAAATGTATCTGTAAAAGCCTGAAACACTTGACGGCCCGTACAAATTTGGGCACCCAAGAGTTTAGGGAAACCAACAAAATAAACTCTGGGTCAGTCATGGGACTGGTGTGAGTAAATTCCAACCATAATATTTAACCTTGAAAATCCTTTTGAAACAAAAGGATAATAGTAAGACCAGCCCACACGTAAACATGGATGGTTTTTACCTTACTATAACCCAAAATACTTTGATATCAAAACCAGTGATATTACGATAATGTCTAAACAAATAATTATACAAGTAGCAGAACGCTTGCATCTCACGCTCCACATATAGTATAAAATCATAAACCGCAGGGCGCTTATTGGAGATTGGATTCCAACAGACAAGGTATGGGAGCACCTTCCGAATAGTGTACTCTAGAGGGGATACACTCAAGGTTCAACAAGAACGTCTTGCAACCCTGCCACACATGACCGCTCACTCATTTAGCTTGAGTGTCGCGAATATATTGCCACCCCGGTTGTAGGCCATCCAACCGTCATCCGAAGATACAGAATCGAAAAGAAGTATAAATATGAATTTTCTCTAGATCGGTGACAATACACCCTGCTTGGGAATGACCCAACTAGCCATGCTGCCTAGCCCAACTTTTGTTACTTCCTGGTTGTGAGGCTAGAGGCTGTGTCTATCTTCAGAACATCTGATCATCATTCACTTTGAATGTCACATCGTCAAATCCGTAATTACATATTGATTACACAAATGCACACTGGGTGTATAATAAAGAGAAGTTACCTTCTCCCCACCAACTTGGTATATTCGTACAAATCAACGGCGTGACCGTTGGAAATACTCTGTCAGACACTCGTCCATAAAAGTTGTCCTGGGACGGGACAAATAGATATCATCTTTTCTGGAACTGGACGACCCTTGCTTTTAACTCCGTCTTCAATTTTACTTAAATATAATTTGTAGCGCTTATGCCTCTACGGAGTGGTTTTCGGATAATAAATCCAACCGGTCTCTCCGTATTGACAAGATGGTCAAAACACTTCGATAGTCGGTTATTTAACTATCGAAGTAAAAACAAACATCCATTCACAAACACTGGCCCTTTTATTTAATACTAACTTTCTAGTTTCCCATATTTCTATAAACTCTTCCTTACTTCCCTTCATTTCTACTCTATTAGTTCCTCGTTATAAATCGGTAAGTGAATAAATTTCAAAGTATCAACCCCGAAGGCCGAAACCAACATCAGATTGACGCCTCGAAAGTTACCCAACTCAACCAACGTACAACGGGTTCTAATTTCTTTAAAACTATATCACCTTCCTTATCATGCTCAGTATATCTTTTTAAAACATTATAACTTATCGACTTACTTTAAACCGTTATATTTTAACTAATGCTGCTATCTTTTCCTTTATAACTAATGCAATACGCTGCTATATTCTCTTTTATAACTACTGCAATATGCTGTTGTATTCTCTTTTATAGCTACTGCAATACGCTGCTATATTCTCTTTTATAACTACTGCAATACGCTGCCATATTCACATTTCATTTGATAAACTCTGTTTCTAAGTCAGATTCTTATTAACTCAATATCATGTTTATAACTAAATACTGATTACATATCCTATTAAAATTTGTTGGTTTAAAAATAAATATTAACTAGCCTATCAGATTATAATTCCTAATAATGTTATTTAGGTTCAGGTCGTATATATAAATACTATACAACAAACAGTACATACAAATATTGAGGAATCCGGTTTAATTCCTCTAACCGATTTCCTGTATCCACAGATGTTAGCCACAATAAATATCATTAATTTCATATCATTATGAAATATCAGTGTTCAATCGTCAGTTTTAGATATATAACGGTTTATATTATTTCAACCAATTTAATTGTAATCTACCTAAACGACCATCACACAGCATGCAACCAATATTGAAATATAATTAAAATATTTTTAAAAAAGATCAGAGTGAGTGAATTTACTCACCTTTGCGCGTTAACCGTTAAATAACGGTTTGCATCGGTCGATAGATCTGATCAGACGATTTAATTCTGCCATAAATATCTAACGAGCTCCAAATGGTCCGAACTAGCTTCATAAAGTAGTCTGCATTTGTGCATTTCCACCTAATCCGCGCAATGCGTTTTAATCCGACCGCGTATAAAGCTATTTCCAAGGAAGTTTCGAACCCTGCTCCATAACTTGCTTCTCATAATTCATTGAGCACAGTATGTATATAACGCACTCCCATCACGTCCTTTTCAAACCGTTCTCCCCCGTCTTTCCGTCGTCGTCCCCAAACTGATGCCACTACAGCTCGACTCCACGCACTACATGGTCCTCCACGTCTCCATTCATTTCAGCACAAATTACTTAACTTAAATATGTTCCGGTTAAACATCCAGCACTCTTAACAATATGAGGACGTCCACTCTAGTATAATATATTTCCACCATCACCACACCATCATTTGTTCTCCACTCAGTGCGTCCCTTCCGTTCAGTACCCATACCACCAAAATGTCATCTTTTTTCCACCTGTGCAAAACGCGACAGTTCAGTTCCCCATGCAAACCACTACACAGCTAGTCCCTCAACACCGAGTTGGCCACCTTCTCATCACATACATGAGCACAACCCCCACTGCCTTGCTTCATGAATCCGGATCCGCAACTCCAGAAACTCTTAAACTCATTTGCCTTCAACATTTTCACCCATACTTTCCTGTGCACATTTCGAAACCTGCTATCCCATTTTCATGCATGCGGTACCCCAATTACACAACACTCCTCATCTCCATGTACAAAACGAAAGCTCCAGCACTATCTCACAAATGATCCCATGCAACACGCAACATCCCTTTCACCTTTTTGCTTCAAGCCCCTACTTCATCAACAAATGGATGCCTTCGCCTACAGCAAGCTCCCATATTTCTGCTCCTATGTGTATTCCAGTGACCGATCCCATCCGTACTGCTATTGTCTCCACACGCAGTACACCCCTAAAGCACCACACAGCTCCTACACTTCACAGATCCAGTTCCATCACCCAACAACTTGCGGTTTTGAGAATGAATGGAGGCAATGGTTTTGAGATGGAATGAAAATGAAGACAACCCTCTTTATGTATTTATAATGTGAATTTGCTTAACCTTTAAGCAATAGGTAGGTAGGTGTTACGTGCTAAGATGTGATAGGAGTATGGTTTTGCTTTGAGGCTTAAATATGGCCTGGTATAGTATTATAGGGTAGGTTAGTTTTTATACTCACAATAGGGTGATGGTTTCAAACATGGTCGTCGTGTTGGAATTCCCACATGTCCCTTGCGGGGGTTGGTTAGGCAGTGGCCGGGAGGCTCGCGTCTCGAATCGGTAGAGGACTATCTTTTGCCTCGGTTCACAGATGGAAATACAACTTCCAATACGTGACATATGCGGTTTTAATTGTAGAGCCTAGTATGGCGACATAGTAGCATGGGATGCTATGCCGTCTATGATTGATACTTATGATTTGAAGTTGTTTTATACACTATACACTTATTATAGTATCAAAAGATTTGTTTTAAACGTATCAAGCATTCTTGGCTATTATAAGGTAAAAACCCTATCCCCCGGCTTGCGTTGCATTATGTGATAGGACCTAGGTCTTATAATAGCTTCATTTTCCTTTATTTAGCATTGCGCTATTGTTTTATGCACTGGTATTCTTGGGAGGAAACCCATTCCGTGTTATACGGCGTGGTCCCTTGATTTACCTAACTTTAAAATAAAGATTTATAACTGTTTTAGTTCTCACAGCAGTCACATGACTGACCTGGAGTTTATTGTTTTAACCTAAACTCTGGGTGCCCTTATTTTGACATGGGCAGCTAGTAGTTTTGGCTTTGCAAATTTGTATTCACAGGATCCTAGTTTACAGCTGGAACGATATCAGGAAGGCTTTGTATCCGTGTATCTTCTTAAGTTGTATTTTGTATTATTTTCCACTGCTATGTAATGTATTATAATCTCTGATATTTTTCTGATGTATATTATTTGTTTATACTCTGTATATTGTTGTATTCTGATGAATTGTTGTAATTAACAATAAAATGTTCTTCCGTCTGCATTCTTTTGTAGCTTGTTCTCGAAGTATCCGCTCTTTCCTTCATGGGGAAGTTACGGGTCCTTACAGTGGTATCAGAGCTTTGGTTTACAAAGCTCAGAGGACAAGACACATTAGAACCATACGAAAAAATTCATCAGATATTGGATTAGTAATATCTAATGAGAATGACTCGTTAGAGATGGGATCAGTAGTATCCTAGAACGAGTGTGAAGAGTAATGTTTTTAAATTAAAAATTGAAAACAAGTTTTGTTTTGAAAATTTAAATCAATTATTCGTATTTGATTATTTATTGATATTGATGTGGACAATCCAGTATATATAGATTTTGCATATACGTCTGATCCGCGTGTATTCGAAGTTTTAATATACTGGATGGATATAGAATTACGCTCTAATCGCCCAGAGATGATTTTGATGATGGAGCTCCATCATTAGAATTTATGTTCGAGTGACGAAAGTGAGGTTTCTATATATTTCCAATTGACTGGTGTGAGAACCAAATTAGATAGGGTCTATTGTTGTGATTTGGTATCAAAAACATGATTTTCTGTATATGTATCAAAAATTATGAGTTTGAAAAGCTAATCAACTAATTGATTGCTGGTTTTGTTGTTTGATTATTGTTTGATTAATTAGAATGTTGAACCGTTTAGCCAAATTGAACCAAATAGTGAATTGTATGAAAGTTTGTCGCATTTGCTTGCATATACATGTGTATCCACTGAACAGGTCATAGCAAGGAGGCTAGAGCAGAAGAGTAAAATTGTTTGCCCGACAAATAGGTACATGTTTACCATAATTTACCGTTTTGTTTGGGTGATGATGATTTTTTGAGCCGCTTGGCTTTTTCTTTTGGATTGAAGAAGGCCATGGGAGGCTACATGAAATATCCCGAAGTCCCCGGTGCAGGGGAGGTTATGGCAAAAAAATTCGAAAATTTAGGGTGTTAGCCAAATTTTTGAAAAATTTGAAAAATTCTTAGAAACTGAAAAGTTGAAGGACTTAAGCCGTAATGAAAATAGTGAAAGTTGAGTTGATTTGTTAAACAACTTTCGTCTTCGTTCCTTTTCGGGGACGAAAAGTTTTAAGTGGGGGAGATTGTAACGACCCGGAAATCTGGGCCAATTTAAAAATTTTATTTTGGCAATTTTGGTGAATTTTGAATATATAAAATGAAATATTTTAAATAATATCGACGAAAAATTTATTTTGAATAGAATTAGAACGTTTATATTTATATACGTCGTCGTTAGAATATAAATATTTTATTTATATATATAAAAGGAATTGAAAATGGCGCGGTAGTTCGATAATTCTATCTCAAATTTCAAATGAATGTACCGGGTGCAAAATAAACCGAATATTAGTGAAACCAAAAATATTAGAATCTACTTGTGAATATCTTTCCAACGAATCCGAAAGATTGGAATTTCATAGCGGGAATCAAAAGATATGTCTAGTTGAAAATTCAGAATAATCGCTATGGAATTCTGGTCCTTAAAAATAGCCATTTTGCAAACGACCTCGGTTTTCGAAGAAACCACTTTCGTTGGATCCGTGATGTCAAGTTATTGTTAGGTTTCAAATTTCATAATTTTCGAATCGTTATGTGAGCGTGGCAAAGGAAAACGCGTTTGACCAGTTTCAGTTGATTTTAATCGACTGGAAAATGACCATTTTTCAAACGGTCACAGAATTCGATGAAATTAGTTTTGTTAGGACCGTATCATCAATACGAAGCTAGAAAATATTTTTCTGGAATTTTTCTGGTTAGTATGTGGCCCCGGTAAATTGAAATGCGCATTCAAATTCAATATATAGAGTTATATTTTGATTTTGACGAAAACTGATCGAAACGGTCGAATCAGCCTACGATACATATCCCATTGTGTTCGGAATGGGGGTAATCAGCTATGGACGACAGGCGGTGGGTCTTGTTTCGAGTTCGAAAATAAAAGTAACTTTTTGGAAGAATAAAATAATAATAAATTAAAATAGATGGCCCCTTTTCTTTCCCTCTTCTCTCTCTTTCCCTTACCGGTCAACCCCTCCCCAATTCCAATCGTTCAAACCCGAATAAAAAAAAGAATCGATCGCCTCCCCCCTCGTCGCTCCCCCATCCTCCACCACCACCGGCGAACGTGGCCTCCCTCTCCCCTCGATGCTCTGTCCAGCCCCCTAGTCTTTCTCGCACGAGCACATGGCTCGAACCCCCCCCCCCCCCCCCGATGCGAGACCTGTACCCCCGCCAGAGTCCACCGCCCTGACCATTCGCCCCACCTCCTGCCATTCCCCCACTCCGACGCTGCTTCCCCCTCTCGGAACACTGTAAGCTCTTCCCTTGTCTTTTCCTTTTCATTTTTCTTTATTTTATTTTAGTTTATTTTAGTTTACTCTATTTTATTTATTAAATCAGAGTTTTACATGATTTTTGATATGGAAAATATATGATTTTTAATGATGTAAAGGTCAGATTTTTAAGATAGCAAAGGCGGGATTTTTTATGAAGTAAAGACGAGATTTTTAACTAAGTAAAAATACGATTTTTAATCATATGAAAGAGAAGAAAGTGAAAAATATTTTTTTTTTTTATAATATAGAAAGGTTAAAAATATAATTTTTATACTAGTGGCATATTAAAAATATGATTTTTATATAATGTAGAAAATAAAAATGTGATTTTTATATATGTAGCGAACACGGACGGTGGAAGTGACAAGAGGCGAGCACGACGAAGATTTCCTACATATGAAGAGTCGTGGCGTTTGGCTTTGCTAGTCGGTGAGAACTTCTCACTTTTAATTTAATTTTCTAGTTAAAATATATACTAGGATGCAGACGGTATTTAGTAGCACCCGACACCCGTCGTCCACAGACCATGGACGGCTTGTATGCTTGTTTGTTTGATTTTGATGTGCAGTTGATTGTGTGATGTGATGTGAAAGGAAATAAAATATTTATATAGTTAAAAATATTTTATAGTTAAAAATAGAAATTTTTAACGTGTATATAAAATAAATATTTATATACAAATCAGAGATTTGTTTATATACACTGATTTGACTGATATTGATTGGGACGATATATTTTACACATCGCCCAACTGCACAAATAAAATTTGTGTTTGTTGATTTGAAACCCCACACGGGTATTGGGATGATATTTGATGCACATTAATCCCGATTTTTTAGTTGTATGTCGATCTATTGGTCGACAGACTGTGTAAGCGTTAATTATTTATATTTAATGCTTATGCAGTTGTGTGGTGCACTCAGGATGATGGTTGATTATTTATCGTTGTTATTTTATACAGGTGTTGTAGAAAATCCATATAATTAATATTATATGGTAATTGATTGGGCCTTATTCCAGTTTTATAAAAGGGAATATTTGAATAGAAATATTTGAAATAAATATTTGAAAATAGAAATATAACGGTTGGATTTGGAACTATGTCCAAATCAAATTTGAAAAAGGTCGCTGTAAGTGCAGTTCGATGGCCGTTGATGGAAATCGATTGTACGGGCCTTGATAAAATTATTAAAAATATCAATAATTTGTGTAAAATCATAAGAAATGATTTGTGAAGAATTGGGATGAAAAACTCCATATTTGAAAGGATAAATATTGATTTTTATCGAAATGAACTAGTTTTGAACTAGAATAATAATTTATTTATTTTTAAAATAAATAAATTGGATTTGAAGTGGTTTTGAAAATAACCAGAATTTCCAATAAGTGAATTGGAATGGATTTGAATCGAAATTGTCTTCGGAATATTTCAATGTTGGATTTCGTGATGATACAGATATTTTTATGGGAATTTGAAAGATATATTTATATCGTTATTTCCAATACGATATTTGTTAGTCATAAAATTTGATATTGAATATAAGCCAATATAATTTCTATTCAGAGCCTTGTATTTAATATCAAACGTGATTTGGGTTTGTCGTGAATGGTGTCTTCATTAACACTGTTCTTAAGCCCAGCTGAGAAAAAGATTAAATCTTTTTATTTAGATTTAATGAAGTGTACCAATTAAATAATATTTAATTGGAATTGAATTGGTATTGATTTTTGGGTTTATTGTGAATAGTGTTTTAAATGACACTGATTCTTTAACCCAGTTAAAGATTAAAACTAAGTGGAGTTTTAATGAATCTTTAATTAGATTGAAAAGATCGATAATGGAGTATCACCAGTTTTACTCCAGGCGATAGTTTAATCTTTAATTAGATTTGAACATGAAATGGTAATTGAATTTACCGATAACACCGTGGTGTTAGATATGAAGTATTACCAGTTTTACTTCATGGGATAAATAGGTTGGGATTGGGAAATAAAATAAATAATTTCTTCGGTGGGGTTCATTAATCCCGACTATTTTGAAGTGACATTCAAAAGGAAGATTAAAGAATAAATATAAAAGAATTTATCTTGGATAAAATTAATGGGAACCTTTCCCTAAGAATGTGAAATTTAGAAACTAACTGTGGGTTAGCTAAGCAGAGTGATTTCCTGGGTATTGATCTGATGATTGGTTTCGGCCTTCGGGGTTAATATCTGGGGAATTATTCTCTTGATTTATTTACGGTTAGTGACTGATGAATTGGAATGAGGCATATGATGTGTTTGTGTAACACTTGTTTATTATATACGCGAGTTATTCGAAAAGACCGGGTTTATCCCATTCTGAATAACGGATACGACGATTAGTCGAAGATGAAGACGGTGGTTGAAGACCGGAGGTTTTCACGTCGTTTAGATAATTACTGATGATCTTGATTGGGTCGTACACCCAAGAGGAGGGAATCAGTTGGTGGTCGTCCATACGTACTTGGAGATCGATGGATATGCGGGGTACTAGGTGCCTCCGGTTTCGTTCAGACCCAGAACGAACTTGTAAATGGGCTGTGTGTCTGACATTGGATATCATTCTGTGTGATTGATGGATATCGGTTGCATGGAGTGGTTTGCCTGTATGGCATGCTAAGATGCAAATGATCAAGGCTTCTGTTGAAAAGCAAAGTCTTGTGGTGATGATCAAAGCACAGCCAGTGTGGCATAGCTTTGTGTAATGTGAATTCGCGAGCCTCACACCCCGGTTGTGAACCAGAAATGGGAGAGGACATCAGGGAGGACATGCGTTTCCTCCTAGCTAGAAGTGGCGTCAGTGGTTTTACACGCCCTGACGAGTTTGACTTATGTGGTTGTTGCTGTTGCGAGGCACCTCGGATATATCGGTCGTTCTCGAACCGATGGAGTCATTTAGTTGGCTCACCTACGCCCCAAAGGGCGGGGAAACGCAATGATCAGGCATTTTAATCCACATCGGTGGATAGGCCCTGATGATCCAAGGGAAGATGCGTTCTGTTCCTGAGACACGGGCTAGAGCGTCTCGAATCGGTAGAGGACTATCTTTTGCCTCGGTTCACAGATGGAATTCCAACTTCCAATACGTGACATGTGCGGTTTAAATTATAGAGCCTAGTATGGCGACATAGTAGCATGGGATGTTATGCCGTCTATGATTGATACTTATGATTTGAGGTTGTTTTATACACTATACACTTATTATAGTATCAAAAGATTTGTTTTTAACGTATCAAGCATTCTTGGCTATTATAAGGTAAAAACCCTATCCCCCGGCTTGCGTTGCATTGTGTGATAGGACCTGGGTCTTATAATAGCTTCATTTTCCTTTATTTAGCATTGCAATGTTGTTTTATGCACTGGTGTTCTTGGGAGGAAACCCGTTCCGTGTTATACGGCGTGGTCCCTTGATTTACCTAACTTTAAAATAAAGATTTATAACTGTTTTAGTTCTCACACCAGTCACATGACTGACCTGGAGTTTATTGTTTTAACCTAAACTCTGGGTGCCCTTATTTTGACACGAGCAGCTAGTAGTTTTGGTTTTGCAGATTTGTATTCACAGGATCCTGGTTTACAGCTGGAACGATATCTGGAAGGCTTTGTATCCGTGTATCTTCTTAAGTTGTATTTTGTATTATTTTCCGCTGCTATGTAATGTATTGTAATCTTTGATATTTTTCTGATGTATATTATTTGTTTATACTCTGTATATTCTTGTATTCTGATGAATTGTTGTAATTAACAATAAAATGTTCTTCCGTTTGCGTTCTTTTGTGGCTTGTTCTCTAAGTATCCGCTCTTTCCTTCACGGGGAAGTTACGGGTCCTTACACTATATTTTGCAAACAGTGATTTCTTGCAAAAAATTTTATCTAAAGTAAAATTGTCTCAATAAAAGGTGCATAATATAGAGCATGTATAGCTCGCTAGTTTCCTTGAAGAATCTTTAATAAAGAAAGATTTTAAATCTCTATTCTTATGACAACCCTTTTTGATAAATTATTTTAAGATAATTTTGTTAGGTGGACAAAATTAGTGCAGGAATTAAGAATAGAATGGAAGTTTGCACCTTGTAGTAAGATACTAAACCGACCTTATAGGTGAGAACAAGTCATAAACCCGATGGAGAAAGTAGTTGTCCGTATCTACTCCAGTTTTGTGATTTGAAAAAAAAATGATGGTTTACATTTTTAAGATGACATGTTTTTGTGGTCTGGCAAAAGTAAGTTTTGATGAGGAAAATAAAATTTTGACATTTTGCATTTTTGGAAGAAAATTTAAATTAAAAAGAAAGGCCAAACCATGTTTTAAAAGTATGGAGTAGGTAAGATTTAGTGCCTAGGAAAGACGGAAAAAGTTTTGAGGTAATAAAGTAAATAACAAAAATTATCTTGGAATAATGGTGAGTTCCCGTAAATGCATAAGGATTAAATAGCCTAGGGTGTTGCTTGAAATAATTGTTGGTACACAGCTAGGACTAGTAGTGACTACTAGATAGTAAAGGGCAAGTAAGTGTTTAGAACATGTTGCTAATTTCCATGTTAGGGGTAAAACCCGTTAATACATTTCTGTGGGGATCGTTCAGTTATTTTGTTGGGTAGTTAGGGTAACACATAAACCTGTCGTAGATCCCATAGTTTGGACTTTTCTGTCTGAGGGGAGGACATAGTCCTAAGATTCTTGGCCCTTAGTAGTTGCTGTGTATGGTGTCTGTTCTCCTGTTTTAGTTGAAAGACTAGAAGGCTTATTTAAATTTAAACTAAGACTAGATAATTAAATAAGCAAAGAAAAATGTTACAACTAAAAAGGAAACAGAAAATATAGTAAAGCAACAAACATGATAAATTATGAGAAAATATGGATAAGAATGGAAAATTTCCTAGATAAGGTGAAAAAGAAAATTAGTGATAAAGAAAAAATTTCTTATGTGGACTGTGCTTGGATAGGAAAATAGGGAATCTTTATAAATAGTTACGTAAAAATCCAAGTACGGTTAGAAAAAGGTTGAAAAAGAAAAGCGGGAGATGCAGAGTTTTACGTTTTCCAACTTTTTGTAACATAAGAAATCGAAGTTAGAAAATTAGATTTTTTTGAAATTTGAAAAAAATAAAGTTGGTTGGTAGGATTATGGATGCAACAATTGGATGAACTATGCTCTTACTCAGTAAGAGTGTGGGAAAATTTGGATGAAAAAGATTTTTGACTTTCAAAATATTGCATTCATATAGAACTGCCAGTATATTTAGGATGTGAGCATCATATTTTAAAAGGATTTTTGAAAAACTTGCATACACATAGGAGGTACCGCTTAGGAATACATGCATTATTATGTCATACTTCACTTTGCACAAGTGCACAATGTTTGCAAAAATTTGATGCACACATAATGGATGTATATTAGGCGAGGGTTTAATTGATTTTACCCTTATCAAATTTCGGGGAAGAAATTTCCTAAGGATGGGAGAACGTAACACCCCGTATTTTTAAAATAATAAAATAAGGATAACTTAATTACATATTCAGAATTAAGTAAAACGGACAGCGCCATTGCGTCTGTCTCGAAATTCTGGTCAAGATAAACACTTGGTTTGCGTAAAACGGACCGCGCCATTGCATTTGTCTCGAAATTCTGGTCAAGATAGACACATGGTTTGCGTAAAACGGACACTGTATGAAGAAGTTATGAGCATTATAAGTTTGTATACATATAAGGATCTTATATGTATATATATTAAATAAATATATATCCATAAAATTCAAATATCAGTTCAAAAATCAATATCGCAGGCGGGAAAGTTCGGGGGAAAATGGACCGTTGGGGGTCGACCCACCAACAGGGGGGTCAGCCTAGGAGCGACCCATTTGCGAATCTGGAACCTTCTTTTCTAACGTGGACGATTCTGGTGTTCTAGATTTTGATCTGAGGGTCCTGGTTCCTTCGCTACTCCTATAAATAAGACACTAGGCGTAACCCTAAATCTCCTAATTCGACGACTATGCTGGAGCTCCACCGTTGCTCCCTCTCTCCTCAAACATATTCAGAAATATAGATTTGTAAATTAGAAATTCTTAAATTAAGATCTGGAGGGAAGAGATTTGTGTTTTTATTAATAGGTGTTTAGAATTACATGAAAATCAAGGTAACATCGCGGACCTAATCTACTCATATTCTTCCTGTTTTCTTTCCCTTCTCTTTTAATGAAAATAGTCGATCCACGTTATTAGCTTTCAAATCAAATTAAAGGGGAAAGGAAAATGATGGATGATAAAATGGATCAGATCCAAAATTTGGGAAAGCTTGAAAGATGAGTGGGTTTAAACTGTAGCCTTTAGATAATATTATGGTTATCGTTTAACATTCCCCTTGTTATCAATTGTGAAATTGCCAAGTTATTTATAAATTATTGTTATAACAAGTTGAGATGTTAACATCAATAATTCATACGATGAATCAGTTAAAGTATTTGAATGATTATATGTTGTATAAACTTGTTAGAATGTGCGCAATGATTATTATGTTGTAATTATATAATTCTCTTGGGGCATATTATTGAGTAAACGACATGATAACCTTGTTGGATTAAAATAATTGAGATTTTGGGTAAATGATACACTATTGGAGAATTACACTTTAAATAAATTTAATTACATATAGAAAGACATGTGACACATATTGGGATTTAGGGCATAATTTGTAATGGGATTTTGGAACATAACATATATTATGTTTTGAGACTTTAATATGGGAGCGCAATTTGATATGAACATAAATGGCTGAATGAAGATGAATATGCCTAGGATTACAACTAGAAATTGTAATTACACTTATGGCACGAGGTTAGGTTGCATTAGTGGCGGAAGTCTGCCTGGACCCGACCGGCATATCCAGCTTCCACTAATGTTGAACCTCATGTGAGAGGCCTAAGTGAAAAATTAAAAAAAAACATGTAATGGTACTAAGACATGAGGTTAAGTCAACTTCTGGTAGAAGTCTGCCCGGACCCGCCTGGCAAATCCAGTGTCCACAAGTGTAGGCTTAATTTGAGAAGTCTAGTGCTTATATATATATATATATATATGTATTTAACAAGATATGAATAAATGGAAATGATGGTAATTAAATGTCTAACTCAGAAAATTAGAAAGGAAGCGATGTAATGGACTGAGTTAGTGTGACGCGAAGGAAAAGTGATGTATTTCCCTAACTGACCTATTTCTGAGAACGTGATTGCAAGTAAGTCTCAATAAATAAAGTAAGAAAAGTAAAGAAATTACTTGCTACCATGGATTTAGATGGGAATACATTATGAAAATAAATCACTCATTTCTTCTATCAAACTGATAAGGTGCATGAAGTATTTTCCTTAAATATAATATGGAATATATATATATATATATATATATATATATATATATATTACAATGAATGAGGAATAATGGTTTACAACAGTAAAAGAAAATGTTTTAAAAGGGGAATGATAATCACCTATTATAAATTAATAATATTAATGAAAATTTTGTATAATAGGTAGACTTGTCCTAGGGAAAGTGGGGATTATAACTTAGGTTATAATAAACTAATAAGGAAATGGGATAAGTGACGAAATTTCCTAAGGGTACGGGATTCAGTGATTCATGGGGCTTTGGCAAGGGGCAGCTATTGACGTCAAAAGGGGGTATTTACATAGGTTCAGTGTATTCTGGGTTGAGGCATTCAACGTGTTGTGATGTTAATTCTGACAAGGATTTGGCTTGGAGTGTGGATTCTGTTTATGCTGGTTGTTTGGAGCTAAGAGTAGGAAACAGTCATTTCTTTTATGGCTGCGGTGATTCTGTGGATAGTATGGTAGACAGTCTGAGCATTTTTTATGCTGGTTTTGGTAGTTGGGATGTCGGCTGTAGGAGTGTGTTTGATAGTGGTGACATCTTTGTGTAGTTAGCTTTGATAGATAGACCGATGTGTAATGATGTGAGCGGTACTAAGATCCTATCTGTTGAGCTTGGTTGCATTAGTGTTGTGGGAGAGGCTGGTGGGAGACTCATTTCCCTATTCTTGAGGCCCGATTTTTGTGTGTTTCAGGCGGAGTGTATGCTGTCTGGTTCGTTGATAGAGTCTCCTGGTCAGATTAGCGTTTCAGATAGAGATGGTTTGTTCGAGGTTTATAGAGGGAATTCTTCAATCAGTGAGGTGTCCTCTTCTTTGTCGAGAAGGGGGAGGCGTAGACGAATTACTCCATGTTCTGGATTGGTCCGCCGTAGCGCGAGGATTAGATCTTACTTCTCTTCATGTCACGGTAGGTTCCCGAGCTCGAGTGCTTGTAGTAGTGATTCAGGTTTAGGCTCAGGTATGGTTCCTGTTTATGGTAGCGACTATTCACCTTTTGCTTTGGTTAGCCTTTCGTCTAGTCAGTTATTTCATCTTGCTAATGATACTGCTTTTATATTTTCTGATATTGAGTTGATGCGGATTTCATAAGAAGTAAGGAATTAGAGAGAGTCAATTCTTTCTGATGTCGAGGATTGTTAGTTGGAATATTAGGGGTCTTAATGATCCTATAAATGTGTTAAGGTTAGGTATTTTTTAAAGATTTCCGTATTGATATTGCTTTGCTTTAGGAAACTAAGATAGAGAATCTTGATCCTTGTTTTTATAGGAGGTTAGGTGCGTCTCATTTTCGTAATTTGGCTTTCCTACCTTCTATAGATAGTGCAGGGGGGTCTTTGATTGGTTGGAAGGATAATCAATTTAGACTCATTCTGGAGATTCCTAAATTATATTCTTTACACGTCATTTTATCCTCCCTTATAGATAATTCTTTATTGGGCATTTCTAATGTGTATGGGCCCCATACTAAAATAGAGAGGGGACTTTTGTGGGTGGAATGTGCTGATTTTAGGGATCATGTCCCCAATCAATGGATTGTGGGAGGAGATTTCAATGTCACTAGGTTTTTGTGGGAGAGACCGCCTAGAGAAGGAAATTTCTCTGATATGGAGGATTTCAATGATTTCATTTTGGATAATAATTTGATTGAGATTCCTCTTAGTAATAGATCGTTTACTTGGTCTAAAGTGAGGCATTACCCCTCTTTTGCATTATTAGACAGATTCTTTATTAGTAGTGGGGTAGAAGATAGGTTTTCTATTTGTAGAGTTAAAGGTTTGCTGTAACAACCCGGAAAATTGGAACCAATTTAAAAAAAATTATTTTAGAAATTTTAATAGATTTGAAATATTTAAAATGATTTATTTTAAATAATAACAATTAAAAATCTATTTAAATTGAAGTTAGAATAAATATATTTGTTTGGAGTTAGAAATGGCACGGTAGTTTGAAAATTTGAACTTTGATTGAATGTACGGGATTCAAAATAAATCGAATTTTAGTGAAACCAAAAATATTTAAATTTGTTTAAAAATATCTTTCCAATGAATCTGAAAAATTGAAATTTCATAGCGGGAATCAAAATTTATGCCCAGTTTAAAATTCAGAATAGTCGCTATGAAATTTATAAATATATATAGAATGACCTCCATTTTCGACGAAACCACTTTGGTTGGATCCAGAATGTCAAATTATCGCAAGATTCCAATTTTCATAATTTTTGGAATTAATATGTGAGTGTGACAAATTAAAATGTGTTTTGTCAATTTCAATCAATTTGGATCGACTAGAAAATGGCCATTTTTCAAATCGTCTCCAAATTCGATGAAATTAATTTTGTTAAGATCGTATCGTCAAAACATAGCTAGATATAATTTTTCGGAAATTTTTAGAGTTAGTCTGTGGCTCCGGTAAATTAAAATGTACGATCAAATTAAATAATTAAATGTTTTATATTTTAAATTAAAGATACGTAGGCTGAGACGATCAAACGGGCTGACGGGACCTAGTCCATTGTGTCTGGAACATGGGCATTTAGATGGGAACAACTTTCGTTCGGCTGAAATTGGAGCCGGTAGGAATTAACGAGCCTTTCTGAAAAACTAGACAATTAAATATTAAAATATTATAAATATGGATAACTAAAACCCTAGAAGCAAACACAGCAGCCGCCACCTATCTATTTCAATGGCTTGAACGATCCCGGTTTCCTCCCCTAATCATTTCCAATCTACTAAATAATTCATGAAATTCCAAAAGCAAAATCTGTAGAGCGCCTCGTGATCTTTCTAAGGGTATGGCTAAGATCGGATTTAAAGTGTTGTACTGTGTGAATTTGTGGCTCAAAGGCCGGGTGTTTGGAGGCCGTTTCCAACCAAATGGGGCACGCGAGATGGCGAGCGTGGCCAGTGCAAGGAGGCACCGATATGGCGGTGGTAGTGGCAAAGTCTGATCGAACCCCGAGGTCCTCGATTCTCGTGCGCAGGTGGGATGGTGAAAACGATGATGGGTTTTCACGGTGCTGAAGTAATTCGGGAAGAAGTCAATAACAGAGGTCACGACTATTAATGTAATTAGGGATGTGATTATTAATTATATAATTAAATTGTTTAAAAGTTAAGCCATTGTAATTTATGCAATTCTTATCAGAATTAAACGATTTTCGAAGCGTTGGAATCGCGTGATCAAGATCTACAATATGGAGTAGACCAGATCAGAAACAGAGCTTGCTGAAAATTCAGACAAAAAGCAAAGTGAGATCTCTATTTTAAAATAAAATTAATTTTTTATTGCAAACGTGATATTTATATTTATTCTATATAAAATTCACGTGGGTGTTGTATATATTTATTGCAATGTTGATTGTTTTGTGATTGCGATGAACTACTGAACTGAATTGTGTATATTCATGTTTGTCAAAATTTAGTGTATACAATAAAAACCTATTTCTATTGTATATATAAAATATATAATATTCATGTTTGTCAAAATTTGTGCATACAATAAAAAATATCTTTTTATTGTATATATAAAGGTAAAATGTTAGGTAAGTAAAAATTAGTGCATACCATAAAAACCATATTTTATTTGTATATATAAAAAAATAAAGATGTTCATGTTTGATTAGAAAAAAAAAATGACATGTTAAAAATAGGTTTTTTCAAAATTTTATTAGCAATAAAAATCTCATTTTTATTCTTTACATGAAACATAGTTTTTGTCAAAATATTATTTTCATAAAAATAAAAAGATTTCATTTTTTGTTGTCACTTTGTTCAGTACAACGACAAGAGTAGAATTAAAAGATATGTTTTTATTGTCATTGTAGTTACAATAAAAATAGTAAAATAGAAAGATATGTTTTTATTGTCATTTTTGTTGCAATAAAAAGATTAGTTATTAAAGATCATGTTTTTATTTTCACTTTGTTTAAAGAAAAAGAAGTAACATGAAAGATTATATTTTTATTGTTCATAGTTTTTCAATAAAAAGATTGAACATAACAAAAATTACATTTGTGTTAAATAAGATTAGAGTTAAACAAAGATTATATTTTTTTAAATAAATTTGAGTTATAATAGTTAAACCAAATTTGTCACTTTTGTCAAATGTAATAGTTGAAACCAAATTTGTCACTTTTGTCAAATGTAATAGTTGAAACAAAATTGGCCCCTTTGTCAAAATATAGTGGTTGAAAAAAAAATGAACATTCCTGTCAAATTAGAATTGTTGAAATAAAATTAATCATTTGTGTCAAAACATGTTAGTTGAAACAAAATTATCATTTGTGTCAAAACATGTTAGTTAAAACCAAATACTCACTTTTTGTAAAATTAGTTAGTTGAAAACAAATACTCACTTTTTGTCAAATTAGTTAGTTGAAACCAAATACTCATTTTTGTCCAATTAGTTGGTAGAAACAAAATAGACATTGTTGTCAAACCATATTAGTTGAAACAAATCATACATTTTTGTCAAAAACATATTAGTTGAAACAAAGATTTACATTTTGTCAAAATATGATGGCTGGAAAAAAAATTACATTTTTGTTAAATAGATTTGATTTTAAAAAAAAATAACATCTTTGTTAAATAAATTTGTGCTACAACAAAAATATCATTTTTGTTCATTTTGTTAAAGTTAGAATTGTTAAAAATATTTAAATATTACTTTTAATCATTTTGTTGAAAGAAGAATTGTCAACAAAAATGAAAAAAATCACTTTTATTCATTTTGTTAAATTAGAGTTGTTAACAATATGAATTATCACTTTTGTTCATTTTGTTAAAATTAGAACTGTTAACAATATGAAATATCTCTTTTATTCATTTTGTTAAATTAGAATTGTTCACAAAATGAAAATATCATTTTAATCATTTTGTTGAAATAGAATTGTCAACGAAAATGAAAATATCATTTTAATCATTTTGTTGAAAGTAGAATTTTCAACAAGAATGAATGAATCACTCTTTATGAATTTTGTTAAATTAGAATTTATATGCAAATATAAGAATCATTTTTATTTGCAAACCATAAATAGAATTTATATGTGAATATAAGAATCATTTTATTTGTCAAAACATACATTAGAATTTGTATGTAAATTAAAGAATCGTTTTCATTGTCAAAACATACATTAGAATTTGTATGTAAATTAAAATGACATTTTATTGTTAAATTATACAATAGAATTTGTATGCAAATACAATTGACATTTGTATTGTCGAATTATACATTATAATTTGTGTACACAATAAAGAAGCATTTCATATGTTATGATTTGAAACTACACATGCAAATAAAAAAATTTCTTTTAATTTGTTAAAATTAAAAATAGAAATTGCATACAAATAAATAAAAATGAAAATTATCTTTTTATTTGTCATCAACAACAATGCCATGTAAATACATTACAATTTATTAGACATTAGATACATGTAGGGAAATTATGCGAGTAAAATACATTTTTACTCGGCATTAGGAATATAATATCATGTATTGTTCATTTTAGCGGAATTAAAATTGGTTAAATTCATTAACCAATGATTTATTTAGATGAATTGTTGTTGTCTGAAAACCCCACATGGGTATTGGGATGATATTTGACATACACTGGTCCCAATATTTAGTTGTATGTCAATCGATGAATTAACAGGCTGTGATGAGCGTTATTTTTTCATTTTAATGCTCACACAGTTATAAATTTCACTCTGGATGTGAATGGATGGTTTAATGATTATTTCTCATTATTACCGTATACATGCGATGTATAAAATCCATATAACCGAAATTATATGGTAAATGATTGAGTCGCATTCCAATTTAGAATATCTTTTAAATAAAGAATATTTTAAAACAAGGAACATTGTAATATAAAGAATACTTTAAAATAGAGAACAATGTAATATAAAGAATATTTTTACATAAAGAATCTTTTAATACAGAGAATATTTTTAAATAACGAATATTTTAAAATAATGTTCAACGAAGAATAAAACGATGGTTTCTATGTCTGTTTTTGGATGGACACAAAAGATAAAAATATATTTTTATCAAAATGAACTAGTTATTTACTAGAATAAATCTTTTAAATTAAGATTTAATGAAGTCTTCCAATTAATTAATATTTAATTAGAATTAAATAAAATAATTAGATTTTGGGTTGTTGTGGATGGTGTCTTAAATACCACTGTTCTTAAACCCCGTATGAAAAGAATAAATCTTTTAATTAAGATTATTAGAGTTTCCAATTATATTTAGTGATAGGAATAAAATGATATGTGAATTGGGTTTATTGTGAAACGTATTTTTAATAACATTTGTTCTTTAACCCAATTAACTGTAATAACCCGGAAATATGAGCCAAATTAAAAATTTTATTTTGGCGATTTTAGTGAATTTTGATTATTTAAAATGAATTATTTTAAATAATATTGACGAGAAATTTATTTTGAATAGATTAGAACGTATATATTTATATAAGTCGTCGTTAGAATATAAATAATTATTTATATATATAAATAGAATTAAAAATGGTGCTGTAATTCGATAATTCGATTTCAAACTTCAAATGAATGTACCGAGTGCAAAATAAACCGGATTTTAGTGAAACCAAAAATATTAGAATCTATTTGAGAATATCTTTCCAACGAATCCGAAAAATTGAAATTTCATAACGGGGATAAAAAATTATGTCCAGTTGAAATTTCAGAATAGTCGCTATGGAATTCTGGCCCTTAAAAATGGAAATTTTGCAAACGACCTCGGTTTTCGATGAAAGCATTTTTGTTGGATCTGTGATGTCAAGTTATTGCTAGGTTTCAAATTTCATAATTTTTCGAATCAATATGTGAGTGTGGCAAAGGAAAACTCATTTGACCAGTTTTAGTTGATTTTAATCGACTGGAAAATGGCCATTTTTCAAACGGTCTCAGAATTCAACGAAATTAGTTTTGTTAGGACCGTATCGTCAATACGAAGCTAGAAAATATTTTTCTGGAATTTTTCGAGTTAGTATGTGCCCCCAGTAAAATGAAATGCGCGTTCAAATTTAATATATAGAGTTATATTTTGATTTTGACGAAAACTAATCGAAACGAGCGAATCAGCCTACGATACATAACCCATTGTGTTCGGAATGAGGGTAATTAGCTATAGACGACAGTCGGTGGGCTTGATTTCGAGGTCGAAATAAAAAGTAACTTTATTGATTATAGAATTAATAAAATAATTTATATATATTATATACTTCCCTCTCCCCTTTCCTTTTCAATTCAGTCAACCCACTTATAAAAAAAAGTGACGCAACCGCCGTTGACCATCGCTGCGCCCTCTCTCCTGTCGGACCGCGACCACTGCGCGTGCGCCCCCTCCGACGATCGTTCCCAGCAGCTCTGGCCACTTCCCCTTGCTCCTTCCCTGCTCGAAGTCCCAAACCGTTAAAACCCCGATGCCCGCCGTTCCAGCCCCCGCTTCGCTGCCTGACGCCGCCCCACCCTGCCGCCGAGCACCCCCACCACCAGCTCCGACCTGCTACCCCCTCTACCCCTCCTCTTTCCCCAATTCCAAACCATAGTTCTCCTATTCCACCGCCAACCACTCCACAACCCACCGCACAACCAACCCCGCCTCCCCCAGCCTCGTCCAACCTGCGGCTTGCCTTCTCCCCCCTCTCTTCGAACGATGTAAGTGATTTTTGTTTTGCCGTATCATAATTTTTTTATATAAAGTTATTACTATTTAAAGATCTTGTTTTTTTTAAGTAATAGTTTAGAAAATAATGAATAGGATTTCTATAAACTACAAAGATTTGATTTTTTTTTATTTGAACAAAGTTTTGTTTTTTATTAGTAAGAAAGGTTTGATTTTTATTTAGATGAATAACACATAAAAGTTTGATTTTTATTTATATGACTAGCATATAAAAATGAGATTTTATTATCATGAAGGCGATAATAAAAATATGATTTTTATATAATGGCAATAATAAAAATATGATTTTTATATAATGGCGATAATAAAAATATGATTTCTATATAATGGCGGTAATAAAAATATGATTTCTATATAATGGCGATAATAAAAATATGATTTCTATATAATGGCGATAATAAAAATATGATTTTTATATAACGGCGATAATAAAAATATGATTTCTATATAATGGCGACAATAAAAATATGATTTTTATATAATGGCGATAATAAAAATATGATTTCTATATAATGGCGATAATAAAAATATGATTTCTATATAATGGTGGTAATAAAAATATGATTTTTATATAGCGGCGATAACAAAAATATAATTTTTATAAATCTGAGATTATAAAAATATGATTTTTATAAGATAGAGAATATAAAAATATGATTTTTATATATGGATTAGCGAAAAAATTTGATCTTTATAAAAATAGCGAAGTGATAAAAATGTGATTATTATATATGTAGTGGCTACGGACAACGAAATTGAAAAAAGGCGGGAACGACAAGATTTTCTACATATGAAGAGTCGTGGCGTTTTGATTAGCAAGTCGGTGAGAACTCCTCACTTTTATTTTTATTTCTAGTTAAAAATATATACTAGGATGCAGACGGTGTTTAGTAGCACCCGACACCCGTCGTCCACAGACCATGGACGGCTTGTATGCTTGTTGGTTTGATTTTGATGTGTAGTAGATTATGTGATGTGATGTGAAATGAAATAAAATATTTATATACTTAAAAATATTTTATAGTTGAAAATAGAATTTTTCACGTGCATTTAAAATGAAATAAATATAAATAAATCGGACGATTTGTTTACATATACACATTTGACTGATATTGATTGGGACGATAAATTTTACACATCGCCCAACTACACAAATAAAATCTGTGTTTGATTGTTTGAAACCCCACACGGTCTAGTCCCAATAATTAGCTGTATGTCGATCATTTGATTGACATGCTGTTATAAGCGTTAAATATTTTTATTTGATGCTTATACAGTGTAGAACGCACTCTGGATGATGGTTGATTATTAATCGTTGTTATTTTATACATGTGTTGAAGAAAATCCATATAATTAACATTATATGGTAATTAATTGGGCCTCATTCCAGTTTTGAAAAAGAAATTTTTGAATAGAAATTTTTGAAAAAGAAATATTTGAAATAGAATATTTGAAAATAGAAATATATGAAGCCGTGTTGATTAGATTGACGCCATTTTGACGCGAACGATAATTTGAGACGACCCCAAACCCCGTACTGATGGCGGCAAGGGTAATCCTTGGAATATAACACAGAAACAGATAATATCAGAATAGAAATAAATAAATACACCAGATAATGAACAATAGAATATACTGGATAAACGTAAACATCAGAGTTACACAGTATACAGGATCATACTTAGTACAAATACAGTTCAGCTATACATAAATGTCTACAGCGGAATTAAACATAATGTACAATAGGAGCTGAACAGCATAAAAAGAGATAAATGACAGAATCCATCTTCAGCTCCTATTGTACATTATGTTTATTTCCGCTGTAGACATTTATGTATAGCTGAACTGTATTTGTACTAAGTATGATCATGTATACTGTGTAACTCTGATGTTTACGTTTATCCAGTATATTCAATTGTTCATTATCTGGTGTATTTATTTATTTCTGTTCTGCTATTATCTGTTTCTGTGTTATATTCCAAGGATTACCCTTGCCGCCGTCAGTACGGGGTTTGGGGTCGTCTCATTTGGTATCAGAGCTGCCCGTGTAGAAAAAGGGGCGTATATATATATATATATATATATATAGAATTTCACTTTATTTCAACACATATATAATTTTTACAACGCATATACAACTTATATATCAAACGTACAATTTATACAACGATTATGCAAGAGGTGTACAACGCTTATATAACTCATACATCGACTATATAATTTATAAATCGCCGTTTTCCATATTGTTTATAAATTAGAAATCTCACATTGGGTTCCACTCCACCAAAAATAGCAGAAGGCTCAGAAAAATATGTGGTCTCTTCTAGAATGTAGAAGATGTCCACCCGATCACGATGTTTCCTGTTTCATCGAATTTCGTGAAGAAACGAAAAAGATATGATTTTTCAAAGTTTGCAACGGTTTAAAGGTGTTAAAACCGTTGAAAATTAATATAGCCGTATACCTCGTTTATTTTTTCAAAACTAGGTTTAGATTTAATCTTCAATCCGCTGCGCTTCGTCCCGATCAGGTTATGTGACGTCAAAGAGGGTGGAAAGGGCTTCGCGGCACCGGGAGTTTCGTTGAACTCGAACTGGCGAGGAGGGGGTATCGGCGGCGGGAAGTTCGGACCTTCCTGGGCTCGATTCTCGAGGCACAACGCATGGTGGAGGTCGAGGGTGGTATGGATTTGAAGGCCATGAGGAGTACTACAAAAACCTTAACTGGAGTGGGGGAAAAGGTGAATGGATTCGCCGGAAAATGGAAGGGAAGGGGGGAACACCAGCCGTCGTCGATCGCGAGGGCTACAGGTTTTTTTTTGATTTTTTGATTTTATTTAAATTATGAAGATATAATTTGATTGGCCTTGGGGTTTAAAAAAGGGTTTTCTGACACGACCTCCAGTCCAAACCCAACGATTGTCGTCCCTAGCGTTTTACCCCCATTCCAAACACAATGGGATATGTTTCGTAGGCCCATTCGACTGTTTCAGTCAGTTTTCCTTCAAATTAAAATATATAACATTCAATATTTGATTTGAACGTACATTTCAATTTGCCAGGGCCACAAACTAATTCGAAAAATTCCAGAAAAATAAATCTGGCTATGTTTTGATGATACGGTCCCAACAAAACTAGTTTCATCGAATTCTAAGACCGTTTGAAAAAAGTCCCATTTTTGGTCGATCCAATCTAACTATAATTGACTAAAACCCGTTTTCCTTTGCCACGCTCACATACTAGCTACAAAAATTATGAAATTTGAAAACTAGTAATAACTTCACATCCCGGATCCAACAAAAGTGGTTTTGTCGAATTTCGAGGTCGTTTGCAAAATGGCCAATTTTACGGGCTATATAAATTCCATAGCGACCTTTTTGAAAATTCATTTGGCCATAACTTTTGCATCTCGTTATGAAACTTTGATTTTTCAGATTCGTTAGAAAGGTATTCACTAACAGATTTAAATATTTTTGGTTTCACTCAAATCCGTTTTGTTTTGCACCCGGTATAGTCCGACAAAGTTTGAATTCAATTTTTGAAACTGCAGCGCCATTTCAGGCCTTGTTTATAATTAGAATTAATTATATTCGTTTTCAAACGTTGATTCAAACTCACTTTTCATCCCTATTATTTAAAATATTTATTTTAAATATTTAAAATCCACTATTTTAGCCAATTTAAAAATTTTAAATTGGTTCAGATTTTCCGGGTCGTTACATAATTATATCGATTTTATTCATTTTTCAATGAATATTGAAAGTGATTTCGAAATTTGAATTATATTTAAAAGAATTGAAATTCGAATTAAATTGAAAAGAATTGATATTCGAATTAAACTGAATAGAATTGAATTCGAATTCAAATTGAATAGAAATGAATTCGAATTAAAATTGAATTAATTTGAAATTCAAATTGAATTGAAAACGAACTGAAGTTGAATAAAAAAATCGATTTGAATTGAAATCAACTTGAAATGAATTTAAAACGAATTTGTAAGGGAAAATTCAATTTTGATTTGAATTTGAAAAGGAAGTTGAAATCGTTTTGAAATGAATTTAGAACGATTTATATAATACGTTTTAAAAGGAAATCGACGAAGTATATATTATATATATTATATATAATATAATGGCCTGAATAGAACGCGCCGCGCTGCGGTAGTTCGTGAATTTCGACCATTGACTTCGAATGGACATTACGGGAGATCCGACCGTCGGATCCTCCTAAAACCAGAACCGTTGGGTTTGTATCGAAAAGAGCTTTCTAACAAATATTAGTAATTAGAAATCTAACGGTTGGATTTGGAATTATGTCCAAATCAAATTTAGAAAAGGTCGTTGTAAGTGCAGTTCGATGGCCGTTGATGGAAATCGACTGTACGGGCCTTGATAAAATTATTAAAAATAGTAATAATTTGTGTAAAATCATAAGAAATGATTTGGGAAGAGTTGGGATGAAAAACTCCATATTTGAAAAGATAAAAATAGATTTTTATTGAAATGAACTAGTTTTGAACTAGAATTAAAATCAATTTATTTTTGAAATATATAAATTGAACTTGAAATGGTTTTGAAAGAAACCAGAATTTCCAATAATTGAATTGGAATGGATTTGAATCGAAATTGTCTTTGGAATATTTCGATGTTGGATTTCGTGATTATACAGATTTTGTTATGGAAATTTGAAAGATATATATATCGTTATTTCCAATACGATATTTGTTGGTCGTAGAATTTGATATTGAATATAAGCCGATATATTTTCTATTCAGAGCCTTGTATTTAATATCAAATGTGATTTGGGTTTGTCGTGAATGGTGTCTTCATTAACACTGTTCTTAAGCCCAGTTAAAAAAAGATTAAATCTTTTTGTTTAGATTTAAAAAAGTGTACCAATTAAATAATATTTAATTGGAATTGAATTGGTATTGATTTTTGGGTTTATCGTGAACGGTGTTTTAAATAACACTTGTTCTTTAACCCAATAATTAATGGGATTGTGATTTTGGGTTGTCGTGAACGGTATCTTCAATAATACTGTTCTTAGACCCAAAAGAGTTAAGAAAATCAGAAACTAACTGGGGATTAGTTAAGTTGAATGGTTTCTGGGGTATTGATCTGATGTTGGTTTCGTCCTTCGGGGTTAATACTTAGGGAATTGCTCACTTGCTAATTTACGGTTAGGGACTGATTGAAATGTGATGTGATTTTTGGGTTTATCGTGAACGGTGTTTTAAATAACACTTGTTCTTTAACCCGATAATTAATGGGATTGTGATTTTGGGTTGTCGTGAACGGTATCTTCAATAATACTGTTCTTAGACCCAAAAGAGTTAAGAAAATCAGAAACTAACTGGAGATTAGTTACTGGGGTATTGATCTGATGTTGGTTTCGGCCTTCAGGGTTAATACTTAGGGAATTGCTCACTTGCTAATTTACGGTTAGAGACTGATTGAAATATGATGTGATTTTGGGGTTTATCGTGAACGGTGTATTAAATAACACTTGTTCTTTAACCCGATAATTGGAATGTGATTTTGGGTTGTAGTGAACGGTATCTTCAATAATACTGTTCTTAGACCCAACGGAGTTAAGAAAATCAGAAACTAACTGGAGATTAGTTAAGTTATTCTGGGGTATTGATCTGATGTTGGTTTCGGCCTTCGGGGTTAATACTTAGGGAATTGCTCACTTGCTAATTTACGGTTAGGGACTGATTGAAATGAGATGTGATTTTCGGGTTTATCATGAACCGTGTTTTAAATGACACTTATTCTTTAACCCAATTGAAGATTAAAACTAAGTGGAGTTTTAATGAATCTTTAATTAGATTGAAAAGATCGGGAATGGAGTATCACCAGTTTTACTCCAGACGGTAGTTAAATCTTTAATTAGATTTGAACGTGAATTGGTAATTGAATTTACCGATAACACCGTGGTGTTAGATATGAAGTATGACCAGTTTTACTTCATGGGATGAATAGGTGGGGATTGGGAAATAAAATAAATGATTACTTCGGTGTGGTTCGCTAATCCCGACTAGTTGAATCGATATTCAAAAGAAGATTAAAGAGTGAATTTAAAGAATTTATCTTTGATAAAATTAATGGGAACCTTTCCCTAAGAATGAGAAATTTAGAAACTAATTGTAGGTTAGCTAAGTTGAATGGTTTCTTGGGTATTGATCTGATGTTGGTTTTGGCCTTCGAGGTTAATATTTGGGGAATTATTCTCTTGCTAATTCACGGTGAGTTACTGATGAATTGGAATGAGGCGTATGTTGTGTTTGTGTAACACTTGTTTATTATATATGCGAGTTATTCAGAAAGACCGGGTTTATCCCATTCTGAATAACTGATTCGATGTGATGTCGAAGATGAAGACGGTGGTTGAAGACCGGAGGTCTTCACATCGTTTGGAAAATTACTGATGATCTTGATTGGGTCGCACACCCAAGAGGAGGGAATCAGTTAGTGGTCGTCCAGATGTATTTGGAGATCGATGGATATGCGGGGTACTAGGTGCCTCCGGTTTCGTTCAGGCCCAGAACGAACTTGTAAATGGGCTGTGTGTCTGACATTGGATTTTAGTCTATGTGATTGATTTCTATTAAATATATATCTATTTGGCGGCGGAGAATTTATTCTCTTGCTTAACGCCCTTCTCTGAGACGTACGAGCTCAGGGGTTATATATTGATGGATATCAAATGCATGGAGTGAATTACCTATGTGTCATGCCTAAGTGGCAAATGATCAAGGCTTCTGTTGAAAAGCAAAGTCTTGTGGTTGATGATCAAAGCACGGCCTGTGTGGCATATCTTTGTGTAGCGTGGATTCACGAGCCTCACACCCCAGTGTGAACCAAAAACGGGAGAAGGACCTCAGGGAGGACATGGGTTTCTTTCTAGTTAGAAGTGGCGTCAGTGGTTTTACACGCCCTGACGAGTTTGACTTATGTGGTTGTTGCTGTTGCGAGGCGCCTCGGATATACCGGTGACTATGTGAAGCCGATGGAGTCATTCGTTGGCTCATTGACACCCCAAAGGGTGGGAAACGCAGTGTTCAGGCATTTTAATCCACATCGGTGGACCGGCCCTGACTATCCAAGGGCCCACCTGAGTCTGGGTCCTGAGACACGGGCTAGAGCGTCTCGAATCGGTGAGGACTATCTTTTTCCTCGGTTCACAGATGGAAATCCAACTTCCAATGCGAAACTGCGGATTTGATTTGTAACTTGTATATGGCGACATAGTGGCATGGGACGCTCATGCCGCCTATGATTGATATTTATGATTGTATATAAAATTAGAAACTAACTGGAAACGACCTAAGATGTGTGGTTTCTTGGGTATTGGTCTGATGTTGATTTCGGCCTTCGGGGTTAATACTTAGGGAATCGTTCTCTTACTAATTTACGGTTGGAGTCTGATTAAGAATCAAAAGATAAAATTTCGCGTATCAAGCATTCTTTGGCTGTTATAAGGTAAAACCTTATCCTCCGGCTTACGTTGCAATGTGTGATGGGACCTGGGTCTTATAACAGCTTCATTTTTCTTTACTTAGCATTACGCTGTTTGTTTTATGCACTGGTATTCTTGGGAGGAAACCCGTTCCGTGTTATACGGCGTGGTCCCTTGATTTACCGAACTTTAAAAACCAAGATTAATAACTGTTTTAGTTCTCACACCAGTCACATGACTGACCTGGAGTTTATTGTTTTAACCTAAACTCTAGGTGCCCTTATTTTGACACGGGCAGCTGGTAGTTTTGGTTTTGCAGATTTATATTCACAGGATCCTGATTTACAACTGGAACGATACTCAGAAAGCTCTGTATCCGTGTATTACTTCTAGTTGCGTACTGTATTATTTTCCGCTACTATGTAATGTATTGTAATCTCTGATATTTTTCTGATGTATATTTATTCATACTCTGTATATTCTTGTATTCAGATGGAATTGTTGTAATAAGCAATGAAAGGTTCTTCTGTCTGCGTTCTAATTTGTCGTGTTGTCAAAACAATCAGGGGTTTCGAACGGTCTTAGTCGGTTTAGCGACTGATTCGGATCGAGCGAAATTCCAGGTCGTTACATTAACAGTGAAAATATGATTTAGAATCTATAAACCTTTTTATTAAGATTTAAAAAAAATCCAAAGTAAAGTTTTCAAATTTAATATGTTAAATTGGAATTGAGTGGAAATTCAGTTTGATAATAATCGAGATAGGCTTCTGTAAAAGAAGACTGTTACTATATATGAAATTTAAAAGGCTTTGTCATTATTCCATTTATATTATTAGTCGGATACGGAAATTTATATCGATTATATATTGATTTGATTTTTGTTGAAATTCCATATTTAATGGAAGATGATTTTGGGCTTATCATGAACTGTGTTTTAAATGACATTGGTTCTTTAACCCAGTTAAAGACAAGATTAAGTTCTTAAAAGTTGAATAATCATAGAGTAATGATTTTTGATATTAAAATCAAATTGGAGTTTTATTGAATCTTTTAAAAAGAAGATTAAAGAATAAATTTAAAAGAATTTATCTTTGATATAATTTATTGGGAATCTTTCCCTTTTAATATGAATATTTTATTAAAAGAATATTCTGAATTGGAATAAGGCGTATGATGTGTATTTATAGCACCTGATTTTTTATTATAAAATACGCGAGTTATTCGGAAAGACCGAGTTTAACCCATTCCGAATAATTACTACAACGATTAAAAGTTGAAGACATTGAAGACAGTGATTGAAGACCGGCGATCTTCACATCGAGTGGATGACTACTGATGCCCGGCACTGGGTCGCTCCTAATAGGGTTAAAGTGGTGGTTGTCCGGAGTACTTGTTGATTTTTCGGATATGTGAGCACCTCTCTTTCGTATTGGACATACGAGACGAGGAATAAGGTGTCTCCAGTTTCATTCAGACCCAGAATGGACTTGTAAATGGATGTGTGTCTGACGTTGAATTTCATTCTATGTGAATTGATTTCTATTTAATATATATCTGTGGTGGCGGAGAATTTATTCTCTTGCTTAACACCCTTCACTGAGATGCACAAGCTCAAAGGTTATACATTGGTAGTTATCGATCGCATGGCGTGGATTGTCAATGTGGCATGCCAAGATGCAATTGATCAAGGCTTTTGTTGAAAAGCAAGGCCTTGTGGATGATGATCAAAGCATAGCCTATTTCGGCATAACTTTGTGTATAGCATTGCCTCACGAGCCTCACACCCCGGTAAGGGTCAGAAAAGGGACATGGGAACGCTGGGAGTGCACACGTTTCTTTCTAGCTAGAAGTGGCGTCAGGATTTTGCAAGCCCTGACATTTTACTTAATGGGTTGATGGAATGAGGCACCTCGGTTATATTGGTCAATAGTGACCAATTTATAGGTTCAATAGGACCGGGAAACATGTGTTCAGGCATAACTAATCCACTAAGGTATATTTATGGACCGGCCCAGCAGGATCCAAGGTTTCACTGCGGAGGATCCTGAGACATTGTTAGAGTGTCTCGAATCGGTAGGGACATCGTCCCTAGCCTTGACTCATGATGGAAACTCAATCTCCAATACGACATTACGGTTTTGATTGTAAACCTATATATGGAGACATAATAGGATGGGGTACTATGCCGTCTAGGATTGATACATTTACTTTGAAGCATTTTAAAACTAATTAGACACTAATAATAATATTAAAATATTATTTTCTACGTATCAAGCATGTTTGATCATTATAAGATAAAACTCTATCCTCCAGTTTGCGTTGCATTGTGTGATCGGACTTGAGTCTTATAATGATTTCATTTATCTAAAAAGCATTGTGTTGTTTTGAATGAAAATTTATTTAATTTATGCACTGGAAATCCAATGGAATAAACCCGTTCCTCCTTAGCGGCGTGGTCCTGTGATTAGCCATATTGTTAGATAAGTTAGGAAAGATTTCTCATACCAGTCCCATGAATGACCCGTAGTCTGTTTCACTTTGCAAACTCGGGTGCCCTCTTTTCCGCACGGGAAATCGAGTAGCTTATTTTGCAGGTTTATTGAGCAGGATTCTGGATCGAAGCTTAAAGCTATGTCCAGAGCATTGATAGACTTCCGCTATATCAGTTTATTAATTCTGCTGCACTGTACTAAGTTCACGGTAAATTATCTTTCGCTGTTGTATTATTATTTTCGATGTACTCTGATATTTTGTACTCTGATGTAACATTATTATGATGTTTATAAAAGTCTTTTGTTGTCTGTTCTAATGTGTTGTATGCCCAAAGTTAGCGTATTCAGGTTTTTGAACGGTCTTAGTCGTTTTTGCGATCGATTAGGTCCGGGCGAAAATCCAAATCATTACAATTGGTATCAGAGCTTTGGTTATTCCAAATCTTTGGGGTACAACTCATTAGAATTGAACAAAGGACTCATCAGAGGTAGGATTAGAAATATCCTATAAAAGAATACTCATTAGAGATAGGATCAGTAGTATCCTAGAATGAGAAAACTCATTAGAGATGGGGTTAGAAATGCCCTAGAATGAGTTGAGGATGACATGTTTATAATTAACGTATTTATGGTTATATATAATCTGATCTTAGAGAATATGATTTTTGTTATATATACTTGAAAAGCTAATCAACTAATTGATTGATGATTGTGTTGTGTGATTATTAGTTCAACTAATAAAATAACTGAAAACCAAAATATATATATATATATAAATGAAAATTGAGTTGGTTTGTTAAACAACTTTCAGCTCCGTTCCTTTTCGAGGACGAAAAGATTTTAAGTGGGGGAGATTGTAACAACCTGGAATTTTGGAACCAATTTAAAATTTTTATTTTAGAAATTTTAATGGATTTTCAATATTTAAGATGATTTATTTTCAATAATAACAATTAAAAATCTATTTAAATTGAAGATAGAATAAATATATTTATTTGGAGTTAGAAATGGCAAGGTAGTTTGAAAATTTAAATTTGAACTTTGACTGAATGTACGTGATTCAAATAAATTGGATTTTAGTGAAACCAAAAATATTTAAATCTGTTTAAAAATATCTTTCCAACGAATCTGAAAAAATTGAAATTTCATAGCGGGAATCAAAAGTTATGCCCAGTTTAAAATTCAGAATAGTCGCTATGGAATATATATATATTTTAATATTAAAAATAGCTATTTTACGAACGACCTCCATTTTCGACAAAACCACTTTGGTTGGATCCGAAATTGCAAATTATTGCAAGATTCCAATTTTCATAATTTGGGGAATTAATATGTGAGCATGGCAAATTAAATGTGTTTTGTCAATTTCAGTCAATTTGGATCGACCAAAAAATGACAATTTTTAAATGGTCTCCAAATTCGAAGAAATTAATTTTCTAACACCGTATCGTCAAAATATAGCTAGACATATTTTTTTGGGAATTTTTAGAGTTAGTCTGTGGCCCTGGTAAATAAAAATTACGATCAAATTAAATAATTAATTGTTTTATATTTTAAATTAAAGAAAAGTGGGCTGAGACAATCAAACAGGCTGATGGGACCTAGTCCATTGTGTCCGTAACGGGGGTATTTGGGTGGGAACAACTTTCATTGGGCTGAAATTGGGGCCGGTAGGAATTAACGGGCCTTTCTGAAAAACTAGACAATTGAATATTAAAATATTATAAATATGGATAACTAAAACCCAAGAAGCAAACACAGTAGCCGCCACCTATCTATTTCAATGGCCTGAAGGTGAAACACCCCACCTCCGTTAGGGTCACTCTCAAAGGGAATGCCCTAATTTTGGTGGAGGTTTATAAGTACAAATCACAGATATACAAGACAGATATAATAACACATATTTTTGAACAGCGGAAAACAACAACTTTTATTTAATTCAAACACGTGTTACACCAACCATACCATAATTGTCTTACAACACTTCCAAAAAAACATAACATCTTCATAACTGTCTTGATTACATTATTTAAAGAAGCATAAAGAAAACATAAATAAACTGCAAAAGTCTCATAATTGCTGTCCAAAGCCATAGTCCAAAACGAAAAGATCCAAGCAATACATTCTTTCTCTTCAAGCTGGATATGAAGGCTAGTCAAGCTGCGGTATTCCCTCCCTGTGGACCTGGGGGGGGGGGGGGAACGGAAGAAAAGAAGACGAAAGAAAAGTAGAGTCAGACATAAAGCCTGAGTAAGTCTAGGACTATTCAGTCTATGAATAAAGAACTGGGTATGATAAGTATAAACTAGAAATGGGAAAGCACCATAAACCAAGTTAAGTTGTCTAGGGTCGAATATACTATCGTACCCCATATTAATCTCTGTACCCATATAAACTAGTTCCCAACAGGCACCCCATAATCAGGGTGAAGTGATCCATTTTATGATGATCGGCTCCTACTCGCATAGTTACATGTGTCTTACGGCCCCCGATGTTGTAGTTACCTATGCTGGTCCCACCATGGGGTGTATCAAGTCCCATGGTGGCGGCCCGACACAACTCTAGGATGCACAGGTATGCTACTGGTGCCTAGTGCCTATTTTTCTGCGTCGGAGTGTGTGCACGCCCGCACCCCGTTAGAACCTACACTGCTGCACCACCGCCGTCGATTTGACCTCTTACAGTCAGCCCAGTAATCGTGCCCCACCCTGCCTAGTTTCAGGGTATCATGATACCTTGTAGGGTTACTGCTGAAAAGGGTCCCCCTCTACTAGGTTTTCTATTTCTAGCCAACATGCTAAGTTGGTTAAGTGTTTTATAAACCTAACCCCCAATCGGTCTGTTTAGTTTAGCATGTTCCATTTTGATTAAGTATTAATATAATTTACTTAATCCTATCAACCCTGACTCGGCCTTAATTGTCTTATTAAAGCCTTAACCTCTCACATTAGACAGGTATTGTTGTGGCTGCCTGTTGCCGGTTGGGTCCGGGCAGTCTTACGCCACAACTCAGTCTAACCTCGGGTCCTTGTTGGGCTCCATGTTTAACCACCCACATTGGATAGGTATTGTTGTGACTACTGGACAGCCGGGCGGTTCTGGGCAGGTTTACATCACAACTCAATCCAACCTCGGGTTAAACACATCGTATTTTCTACATTTACATAGTTTGTCTCTTTTCTTTTTATATGTAAATATTTGCGGCCCATTATTCAAATTCATCTTTATTGATTAAGATTTATTTATGCCACTTAATTAATTGTTTTTCAAGGTTGTTGGCATGCGTCAAACATGCCAACACATATGTTCTATATTTTTAGCCCAAACGTCATTACCCCCGTTTTATACGTTCGCTCCAATGTAAGGTGTGTTGGGTTTAACACTTAAACCCAATTTAGCCATATGAAAAGGGGAGGCTTATAACATGGTGTTTATAAGATAACATAAAAAGGGGAGTGTGAACGCATGAACTTGCAACATAACGATTCAATTAACATAAGGTAGGCACATGTGAACTTGCAATTGTAACAACATATAATATAAGCAATACTTAAACATGAATCATTCTATTCACAAAATCATGGTATAAACAAATCATGAATCATTCCATTCGTGTAGTCATGGCATAAATGATACTTAAACATGAACTATTCTAATCATATAATTATGGCATAATCATAATTGAACATGAGTCCTTCTAGTCGTGGCATAAACATAATTGAACATGAATTCTACTATTCATATAATCATGGTTTTTATCCTATTTATGTAACTTGTAAGTGGGATGTAATTCTAGTGTAATTCTGATGTAACTTATGTGTCAAATATATTATCATATAATTATGATAACAACATAAGCCTAAAAACATGTTTTCAACTAGGCATAATAACAAACATAGTCTAGTCATGTTCATAAAATTAATACAAGCTTACAAAGACGCTTGCTTTTGTCACTATCACAAAATCATGATTTTTATACTTGAACTATGATGCCAATTCCAACATAACCTTCATATGAATCATAATACTTAAGTGGATCAAATTACACTAAAGATGACCATAGAATTATACATCATATTGGCATAACAATAGATCATAGACTTGCATGAATTTCAAATAAACGATTACAACATATAGTTGTTATTTTCAACATGAATCATATACTTGCAATTATCAAATGGGTGTTGTAAATAACTACCACAAACGTGTAGTTTTCAATATGAATCATATGCTTGCATGAATCCCAGTTAAAATTCCACAACATGTGGTTGTCAACATAAACCATATACTTGTATGAATCCAATCGTACAACATAGCATTGCCAAATCGTTTAGAATCAAAATAACATACAAATATAAGTTATTATCGCCACAATTCCATTTCGTTGTTAACTTCCAACACAAATCGCGTACTTGCAAATATCCAATCATATACCATAATATTCCCAAATCGTTTAGCATCAAAGCAACATACAAATATAGATTATTATCGCCACAATTCCATTTCTTACTTTACACAAATCAACACAATTATTTAATTCACATCGGAATAGCACTCTACTTACAACGTGTGACGAATCTTCAATTTAGGAATCTGAATTCTGAATTTGGAGATGCTATCCTTTGTTGTAGGCGTTGCTTTGATTTGATTAATGTTGCTTTAAGCTTTGAATTAGCTCCTAATTGTCCCTCTATTTCTGACGGCTATCCTCAGTCTCTCCTCCGCAACATGACGGTCTCATCTCCATTTTAGTTTGTGTAAATTAGGGTTAGTCTTAGGTCCTTTTTATAGAGTTTTTGAGTTGATTTAGACCGTCGATGGAGCTTGGTTTAATAATAGCCGTTCGTTTGAAGGAGAGGACAATCAGGAGCTGACACCTATCCCTAGTGACAAGGCAAGGCTCAGAAAATCGACCAAACATAGACCAGGCCAGCCAGGGTGGGCTGGGTTCGACCTGGCTCAGGGGCCAAGTCGACTCCCCAGTCGACCCCCAGGTCGACCTAGAGTCGACCTGCCTGGGGCAGGTCGACACCTAGGTCGACTCCCAGGTCGACCTGGCCTGGCAGGTCGACCCTAGGGTCGACCCCCAGGTCGACCTGGTGGGTTTGGGAGGGAATTTTCCCGCCTACTCTGATTGGGCTGAAATTCAAAATCTGTTTTCGAATTTTGAATTTTCTGAAACTTCATCGGGCCATAATTTGGTCATACGGGCTCCGTTTTTTGAAAACTCGGACTCTATTTCGCGTATTTTTCCGAGACGAACGCAATGGCATATCCCGTTTCCCTTAATACTTTGATTTGAATTTTATTATACTTTAATTTGTGAATTTCACTGTTATAAAATACACGGGGTGTTACAGAAGGATTCTGGTTTCCTCCCCTAATCATTTCCAATCAACTAAATAATTCGTGAAATTCCTAAAGCAAAATCTGTAGAGCGCCTCGTGATCTTTCTAAGGGTATGGCTAAGATCGGATTTAAAGTGTTGTACTGTGTGAATTTGTGGCTCAAAGGCCGGGTGATTAGGGGCCGTTTCCAACCAAATGGGGCACGCGAGATGGTGAGCGTGGCCAGCGCAAGGAGGCACCGACATGGCGGAGGTAGTGGCGAAGTCTGATCGAACCCCGGGGTCCTCGATTCTCGTGCGCAGGTGGGATGGTGAAGGCGATGATGGGTTTTCACGGTGCTGAAGTAATTCGGGAAAAGGCAATAACAGAGGTCGCGACTATTAATGTAATTAGGGATGTGATTATTAATTAATTATATAATTAAATTGTTTAAAAGTTAAACCATTGTAATTTATGCAATTCTTATCAGAATTAAAAGATTTTCGAAGCGTTGGAATAGCGTGATCAAGATCTACAATACGGAGTAGACCAGATCAGAAATAGAGCTTGTTGAAAATTCAGATAAAAAGCAAAGTAAGATCTATATTTTAAAATAAAGTTAATTATTTATCGCAAATGTGAAATTTATATTTATTCTATATAAAATTCACGTTGGTGTTGTATATATTTATTGCAATGTTGATTGTTTTGTGATTGCGATGAACCGCTGAATTGAATTCTGTGTATACATGTTTGTCAAAATTTAGTGTATACAATAAAAACCTATTTCTGTTGTATATATAAAATATATAATATTCATGTTTGTCAAACTTTGTGTATACAATAAAAATATCTTTTTATTGTATATATAAAAATAAAATGTTAGGTTAGTCAAAATTAGTGCATACCATAAAAACCATATTTTATTTGTATATATAAAAAAATAAAGATCTTCATGTTTGATTAGAAAAAAAATGACATGTTAAAATAAGTTTTGTCAAAATTTGATTAGCAATAAAAATCTCATTTTTATTCTTTACATGAAACATAGTTTTTGTCAAAAATTTGTTTTCATTAAAATAAAAAGTTTATAATAAAAAGATTTCATTTTTTGTTGTCACTTTGTTCAACACAACAACAAGAGTAGAATTAAAAGATATGTTTTTTTGTCATTGTAATTACAATAAAAAGAGTAAAATAGAAAGATATGTTTTTATTGTCATTTTTGTTGCAATTAAAAGATTAGTTATTAAAGATCATGTTTTTATTTTCAATTTGTTTAAAGAAAAAGAAGTAACATAAAAGATTATATTTTTATTGTTCATAGTTTTCAATAAAAAAATTGAACATAACAAAAATTACATTTATGTTAAATAAGATTATAGTCAAACAAAGATTATTTTTTTGTTAAATAAATTTGAGTTATAACAGTTGAAACCAAATTTGTCACTTTTGTCAAATGTAATAGTTGAATCCAAATTTGTCACTTTTGTCAAATGTAATAGTTGAAACATAATTGGCCCTTTTGTCAAAATATAATTGTTGAAACAAAAATGAACATTCTTGTCAAATTAGAATTGTTGAAATAAAAAAAATCATTTGTGCCAAAACATGTTAGTTGAAACAAAATTATCATTTGTGTCGAAACATGTTAGTTGAAAACAAATACTCACATTTTGTAAACTTAGTTAATTGAAAACAAATACTCACTTTTTGTCGAATTAGTTAGTTGAAAACAAATACTCACTTTTTGTCAAATTAGTTAGTTGAAACCAAATACTCATTTTTGTCAAATTAGTTGGTAGAAACATGTAATGTCCCGTATTTTCGGTAGTCAGATATTATATATTTTATTATTTTAAATTTTGATTTGGAATTTTATATCGATTTATAAACAATTATTTTATATAACGAAGTTTGAACGTATGTTTATATAATTCGAACTCGTAAATGTTACGGTATTTCATAATTTACGATGTGAAATTCATGTATATCAATACGAATATAAAACGCTCAACGACAATTGACGATGAAATTAAGTAATCATACGAAATAGAACATTCAAATTAATATGTTGCTTACCTTATGATAAGGCATGTGCTTCGCACATGAGAAATTAATCTATATATTTATAAGCCTTAAGAAATGAGTTATTTCTCAATCGACCTCCTTTTTCCATGGAACAAGTTTTATTGGAATACGTATAGATAATTATTGCTACATTTCTAGTTTGGAGCCAAACGGAATTGTTTTATTGGTGCGTGAAATTTAAGGGTGAACCGATAAATTAAAATAACGTTCTTATGCAAACGGAGTTCGTTTTCAACAAAACTTGATTTTTTAGGACTGTAACGTCAAATTTTTCCATGACGTTCAATTTCACAATTTTTGGAAATCAGTTATAATAGTGCGAATATTAAAATGGTAACATTAAATATTCGGTAACTGTAATGACCCGCATTGGCAGAGGTATTATAATTAATTTATTTAATTATTTAAAATTGTGATATAGTGAATTTAATGGTCATGGAATTAAATAATGGTGAATATTTAATTAAAATAATAAATTAAATAATATATTTAATTCTGAAATAATCAGAATTGGCTGAAATGACGATATTGTGTGGACTGGGTCATCTGTGATATTTAATTCAGCTTGGAATTAAATTTGAATAACGAATATATTATTTGAACGACGGTTTGAACGTATAATTATATTATAATTAAAATCGAGCTCGAAATGGCACTGCAGTTCGTATTTTGGCGATTCGAACTTCAATTGAATGTACAGGATTCGTTTTAAGCCGGATTTCTGTGAAACAAGAAATGTGTGGAGCTGGTGGAGTAGATCTTTCTAGTGGAAGAGAAAAACTGGGATTTCGTCATGTAGATTTTGATTTACGTCCAAATCAAATTTTAGAAAAGTCGCGGTGGAATTCCTTTATAATTTATAAGGGAATTATTTATATTTTAAAAAGGAATTTCAATATAAATCGAATATCGGGTTGACCCATCTCGAAATATCGAGTAGAAATCCATATAGGATTTATTCTGAGCTGTATGGTATTCCTCTGTGAATATAGACAATTAATATTATTTTTAAATATTAAATTTAAATATATTTAAATATATTTATATATTTAAATAGGCTATTTAGAGCTTTAAAAATAGCCACTTTTGCAAATGAAGTCGGAATTCGACGAAACTAATTTTGTTGGATCCGCAATGTCAAATTATTGTTAGATGCCAAGTTTCGTGATTTTTAGAGTCACTGTGTGGCCGTACGGATTTTAGAGTGAAAAACAGTCAGTATTTCGACAGATAAAAATACGCTGAGTGAGCAAACGGAGTCGGAATTCGACGAAACCAATTTCATTGGGACCGCAATGTCGAACTCTAGCTACATGTCCAGTTTGGTAATTTTTAGGTATGGTGTGTGATCACATGAATTTTTAGAAGGTGAAATTAATATTTAAAACCAAAATATCTAAGTGTTGTGAACCAAAATGAGCCACCACTCATCCTTTTACAGCCACACACAAAACTAGGATCACCGTATATAAATTCTCCTGGCCGCCACATTTTCCATCTACTGTAAACAATTTTTATCTTTGCAAAATCGAAATCAATTCGAATAAAATTGGTAAAATCATTTCATGTATATGTAGTGAATCCTTGAATGATTCCCTTCCTTCGTTTGTATGATTTGTGGGGTTCGAAGTGTTCTTCGTTCGATGGATTTTGGGTACAGTACCTTAGGGTTCGATTGCAAGGGAGATTAAGGCAACTAGAAGTGATCTGGAGTTGATATTTGAGTTTATAGTGTTGAGGATGTGCATTTGTGTAAGTTTGGGGAGGAACCATGCTAGAAAGGGTCGCAACATCTGTACAGGGTCGGGGAACAGCTCGCGTCGGATTTCCCTGGAAGGGTTCGAACGGATTGATTTTGGTATGAGGAGAGAAAGGAGATTAAGAGGAGATTTATTGTGGTTTTTACATGATTTTTTGTAGAAGGATGAAGGTGTTTAGATGGGTTGTTCGCCATGGAAGGAGGATGGGTTCGTGCGTTATACTGGAGCGTGAATGATGAGTTTGGGGAAGAAGATTTTAAATGGGTCATGGGTCTTCAATTGGGTTTGGGCCGGTAATCAAAGGTTAAGCCCAATTTTATATAAAACGGAATTTAATTTATTCTAATTAAAAGTAGTATAGCTTGTAATTGTTGTAACTTCGCCATATCGTATCAGAATTCAACGAAATAAGATCCATCGAGATCGTATGGACGGGAGCAACAAAATGACACTGACTGGAAGTCCATCAGAGCTCGTTAGAATTTATGGCGAAATAAACTGTTTGATTCAAATCAAATAACAGTTTATCGTTCTTTAACGATGAACTGCAAATGTGAGTAAATCTCACTAACTCTGAACAGTTTATCAATTCATGTTGTATTCTTAGAACTGTTAAATATTGGCTGATTTACTGTGTGTTGATTGTTTGATTGAACTGCTAGTCAGTTAGTTGAATTTCTATATTGATTCTGTTTAACAGAATATTTCATATGGAACTGAAAGTGATGTTGATTTTATTGTGTAACATCTGTGGATGCAGGGAAACACGTTGGAGGAATCCGACTGGATTCCTCAACATTTATTTTACTGTTTTTCATATATTGTGATATATGATGCGATATATAATCTGTTATCGATTATATTTGTTTGAACGATATTGGTCATCGTGATTTGATGTGTTAAATACCATAACATACCGGAATGGTGAAAAGGGAATTTTCAAAATGAATATTGAAAATAGATTATTTATAAAATCAAAAGATTTTATAAAAGAGATAATATTTATAACGGTCAAAGGAGATTTTATAAAAAGGAAATATTTAGAAAATAAATAGAGTTATAAAAAGGAAATTTGTTTATAACCGAATAGGATGTTATAAAAAGGAAAACGTTACCAAAATGGAAATCATTTGTAAAGTAAAGAACCGTTACTAAAAAGTAAATCTTTATAAATGAATAGTTTATTCGAAAAGGGGTTAATCGAATATTAGTTATTCGAATATTAGTTATTCGAATAGAGTTAAAGGAAAGGAGTTAATCGAATATTAGTTATTCGAATAGAGTTAAAGGAAAGGAGTTAATCGAATATTAGTTATTCGAATATTAGTTATTCAAATAGAGTTAAAGGAAAGGAATTATCGATTTTTAGTTAATCGAAGGAGTTATCGATTATAGTTTAATCGAAAAGAGTTATCGATTTGTTTAATCGAAGTGAGTTATAGAATATTGGTTATTCGAAGGAGTTATCGAATTTAGTTATTCGATGGAGTTAATCGATTAGAGTTAAAATATAGGAGTTAATCGAATATAGTTTATTTGAATAGAATCAATTGAGTTAATCGAATATTAGTGATTCGAATAATGTAAAAGGAGTTATCTAATATTAGTTATTCAAATAAGAGTTAAATAGAGTTATCGAATATTAGTTATTTGAATAGAGTTAAATGGAGTTAAAGGAATAAATCGAATATAGTTTATTCGAATGGAATTAAAGGAGATAATCGAATTGGTTTATTCGAATAGAGTTAAAGGAGTTATCGACTAGAGTAAATCATATAGAGTTAATCCAATAGCGTTAGTCCAATAGAGTTAATTGATAAGGGTTAATCGAATAGAGTAAATTGAATAGAGTTATCGAATATACCTTATCGAAGGAAAGAATTATCGAATAGAGATGATTCGAAAGAGAGTTACGTAAGGAGGTTTTGTTAAAGAATTAAAAGGTGAACTTTGTCTATTTCAAGGTTAGAAACGTTGTTCAGTTAAGGTATGAGAGGTAGTATTACCCCAACTTGATTGACTTCATTTTTAACTAAGGAATGGTTAAGGTTTGAGAGTGAAAGTGGTTAAGTGATTTAGTAAATAAGTATAGTGGTTTGAGTGGTCGTCGCGATGTTGATTTAAACGTCTGTTTAAATCCAAGTAAAGAAGATTTGGAAATGTTTTCCAAATAGGATCAGAAACGTAATCAAATATTGAATTTGGAAATATGGATTAGAAATGGAAATGTTTTCCAGTGTTAACGTATATTTTCTAAACATAGAAAATAAGGAAATATGAATATATATATATATATATGATTGATGATTGATTGATATAATTTCCATCTGGAAATAATATCGTTGTTTGCACACCTGTTTTTCTTTGATAGTTAAATCACAGACTATCGAAGTTTTGACCATTTTAACGTTGTTAATATGGAGAGACCGGTTGGATTATTATCCAAAGAACCACTCTGTATTGGCATAAGCGTTGCGAAACATATATGCCAAAGATAATTGAAGATGGAGTGAAGTGCAAGGACTGTTGTATAAATCTTAGATAACAGTGTCTAAGATGGATATACTGAATAGCACCTTCGGTTCACCCTGTTCCTGGATGACTTGTATGGACGGATGTCTGACAGAGTATTTCCAGACGATCACGTATATTGATTTCTCCAACCGTACCAAGAGTGGAAGCGGAGAAGGAAACTTCTTTTAGCTAACACATAATGTCTTATTGTAGACGTCAATCGGTGATTCGATGGATTTGATGATGTGACATTCGAAGTGAATCTGGTGCGATGATAAAGCGTAGCTTCTAGCCTCATCAACCAGTAAATGACAGAAATCGGGCAGGCAGCATGGCTAAGTCGGTCGCTCCAAAGTAAAGGGTATAATCACCTGATCTAGAGTTTCATTTACTTCTAAAAATCTATTGTTGATGTTGTCCCATTCGGGAAACGGTTGCTGATCCCAACCGTGGGTGATATACATTCGATAAACTCAAGCGAAATGAGTGGTCGGTCATGTGTGGCCGGGTTGCAAGATGTTCTTGTTGAACCCAGTGTATTCCTCTCTAGAGGTACACTTGCGAAAGGTGGTTCCATACCCTGTCATAGTTGGAAATCCATTACCCAATACGTGCTTGCGGTTTTGATTATATACTATGTATGTAGAACGTGAGATGAAAGCGTTTCTGCTAGATGATTATTATATTGTGTTTGATAGACATTATTATAATATCAAAAGGTTTTTGATATAAAGATAATTTGGATTCTCATAAGGGAAAAACTCGTTCCGTTATACGGCGTGGTCTTATGAGATATCATTTACCTGCTTGAACTGTTTTAAACTGTTTTACTCACACCAGTCCCATAACTGACCTGCAGTTTATTTTGTTTTGTTTCCCTAAACTCTTGGGTGCCCAATTTTTTACGGGCAGTCAAGTAGTCGGGATTTACAGATACTGGAAGAGCTTGGAGCAGGAGGCTTCAGGATTATATAGCTATAGTTTTTCCGCTGTGTTGTAAGTGCTGTACTTTGATAATGATATGTATATTCAAGTACAAATTTGTATTTCAAAGTTATATTATGAAATATATTTATTCGTTCCGCTGTGAGATTCGTGTTACTCTGATATTGTGTTCTTCCTCTTCTTCTTTTATATAAGTTTCTATCTTATCTTTCCTCACCCTCTGTTTTCTTTCTATTATTTTCCTGATTTTCAGTTTAATTTGGGGTTGGACTTGTGTTTTTGGTTAGTTCAAATTGGACCGGATTTTCGGGTCATTACAGTAACCATATTAAAATAATATTCTTAAGCAAAAATGAAACCTACCTTATTTCTACCTTTCTAAGTACTTACGTATTGAAGCAGACCTACTCTAAAATAGCCTAAACTGACCCGACATCTGAAATGTGAGATTTCAAGCAGCCTAACCAAATATATACACAGCTACACTATACACTAAACGTGACATGGCCTGAGATGTGAAGTTTGAAAACTCAAAACATTATCTTGTACTTCTTTCACATAAATGAAGAAAGCGGCAGTCCAGTACAAGGCCACAGCTACCTAAAACGACTGTAGAGCTTAGAAATGACACAATTACATGCAACCCTGTACGCTCAGCTAACCTATAGTGAACTGGAAAAGAAAACATTAAACAACTTAATTAAATCTCTTTAACAGCACAGGCAAAGCCCTTCATCTCCGCCGTGTATATATATATATTTTCATTTCATCACTTCAGTTCTTATCACACAGCTACCAATGCAGGCCATAGCACTGAGAAATAAAAACACTGCTTTGTTTTTTCACAATCAATCACAGTCCTACTCTAACCTATGATACAGCTAAATCAAAACTTGGGTGGCACGGCTCACGCAGCTATAAAAAAACGCATGAAAAGTTTCATCTTCCTGAAATCATTCCATTATTCAATGTCATAAATTAATATTTCAAAACAAAATATTATATTTTTGTGCGAGGAGCGTTGGGGGTTGTTTTAGCTATATGGTGGAGTGGTGAAATGGGTGAGCGTACCATTTGAAGGGAGAGCAATGGCGTAGGGTGTGAAGTTGGGTTCACGTTGATGGGAGGTTCTGTTTTGAACTATTATGCAAAGGGATGGACTATTTTCAGTATATGGGAAGTACGTGCGTGTGTATGTTCTTGGGAAGAGGCACTGTAGGAATAATGAAGAATATGAAGAAAAATGCTAGAAAGAAATATGGGAAGGAGAGAGGTTGTGCGGTAGTGTCCGTGGAGTAGGAAAGCAAGTGATAACAGCAGCTTGCGCATAGTACGATGGGATGAAGCTAGACTGATGGAGTGTTGAACGGTGGGTGACGAACGAGTGTATGAGGTGCTGGAACAGGAAGACGCATGGAGAAGCATGGTTTGGATGAACATGTACTACGGGTTTTCGTTTGGAAGCAGAAACGAACGCGGGGCAGTCTTCATGTAGTAGGGAAAGGCTTTAGGAAGATGGGAGCCACACATTAAAAGTGAATGAATGGAAGGGACGTAGTTATGTTAGGGCAGGCTGGTGGAAATGGGAATGATGCAGATGAAAATGGGACATGGCAGGAGTAATACACGTGGAAGAGGGGGGAGACAGTGAGAAGTAGCACGAAGCTGGGTACATTTTTCTTGATCCATATTAATTTGCCTAATTACGGTTAAGTGACTAATCAGGGTTTAAGATGGCCTAACTATTTTAGTGATACAACAAATATGCTTGCACAAATAGATTTAAATAAACGAGCCTCATGTATGTTTTAAAACATGTTCAGTTATATTATGCCTAAAACTATTTTTGACATGTCTGGCTGTATTTATATGTACATATTTATACGCGTGGGTTCATATAGCAAGGGATGGGAAACTTACCAATGTGCCCAATCAAATTTATAACAGACCAAATAGGTTTAGCAGGTGCTAAATCTAAGTTTTTACTTAAGAAATCGGTTTAATTAATGTAAGTAGTAATGATTAAAATAATAATAGTAAATTATAATTAAAAGTTATAATAATATTAATTTATATACCCAACATCGTATTAAATTATAATTGTGTCATACGAACATAGAAACGGACCAAACAAGGAACATTGGGCCCCAATCAATGGACGCAGGATTTTGGATGGGAACGGACGAAGTAATGCAGCTGTAAGCATGTGAAACATATCGTTCTGACAACAAATGGAATCAAGGTGAGTTTAACTCACTCAGTTTACCCCGTTTATATTTTATATAAACTGAGGTTTTTATTTTGTGTGCATTGTTTGCTGAAAGTTGATGATTGGATGACTGTTTGTCTGTATATTGAATATTTTAATATTCGTGGATTAAATTAAGCGTTTGTTTAATTTAATCAGATTAAATCGTTATTTTAACTATTAGATTCCCAACGAGGTAACTTACCTTGTTGGTTACGTTTATAAGGATATAAATGTATTAAATAGATAATTGGATGTTTGAATGGACGTTATAAATTGATTTTTGGCTGTTATTAGTTAAACTACTTATTTCTATTTATCGTAATAAATATATTGTCGTATTGAATCTAAGGTAACCCATTGTGATGCAAGGAAGTACAGGTTGGAGGTATCCAACCGGATTCCTCAAATATAATGTTTATTTCCGTGTTATATGAACTGTATAATCAATATGATTGATTGTTAATTGTTGAACCCAAACCCAACACTTGTTTGATAACCAATAATGATATTGGTTGAGGAAATTATCAGCAGATGGCCCCAAAATGAATCATTTTATAAAGATGAATTTACCGTCAGGAAATTCAGTAAAAAGGATGTTATAACTTTTGTTTTTATAACTAAAAATGGATTTTTGAAATCTATTTTACATAGATTGTTTTTAAACAAATGTTTATCAAAGGAAATGAATAATTATTTTAATGATTATAAAATGTATATATATAAGTTGAGATTCGTATGTTAAAAAGTTATTACAAGCAAATTAACCAAATGGTTAAGAGTTGAATTATTTGTTTTCAGTAAATAATTAAATGAAATTATTTAATTCGATTATTAATGAAATCAAATCATTTAAATTAATAAATTATTAATTTAAAAGAAATAACCAAATGGAAATTGTTAACAAAGTAACCTTGTTTTGAGATAACCTAGTCAGTTATTTGAACGAGATTTGATTATTAAAAACTATTATTGGATTTGATTATCAAATATCATTTTAGAATAACCTTTTAAGATAAATTATTTATTTATAACGAAGTAAACTATGTGATGTAAAGGATATTAGACAAACCACGAAGAGTTGATCGGTAAACGAGATTTTTAAGGTATAGTATGAATTCATAAAGTGACTCGATAGACAAGATTTATAAATATAATAGTGTTTTTCAAATGAAACCAAGTTGTTTTGATATATCGAGTCGAGATTTTTATAAAAAGAATAATATTTACTTTTAAAGTAAATAATGTTTGAAAGGAACCAGGTTGAAATTGAAATGGTAATAAATGAAATTAATTTAAGTAAAATCTTGTTTAAAATAAAAAAAGATTTTTATAAGTTTACTCATATGGGTTAGAGTTATGGTTTATTCCTTGGAAGGAACTTTATAAATAAGGAAAGTTTAAACAAGATTTAATATGAGTTGGAATCGAATGGGAACTTAAATGGGTTGAATTTGATTGCAAAAAATGAAAATCGAACGATAAGATCTAGAGATAAATGTGTTAGATATGAAATGGAGATTATTGAAAATAAACTAAAGTAAGTGGTTAATAAAAGGGATTTTATAGTAAATGGAACCTTGGGTTAGTTATTGGAATTCATATTCATTTATAAACTCCTATTTATTCTGTAGATAAGAATGTTGTCGACTCAAGGTCTGAGAGGTAAATAAAATACCCTAACTTGAACGACTTCGTGATTATCCAAGGATGATATTAGTTTAAAAACGAGGGTAGTTGAGGGAATTAAAGGAGTATTTTTGTAAAGGATATTATAAACTATGATTCGAAGAATTATAAGTTGGATAATTTGGAAATGAGAATTTAAAAAGCGGTATTCCAAATGTTTAAATATTTAGAAACTAAATTATATTCTGAAGTTCGGAATGTTTATTGAGTGAGGTTTATTCCGAAGTTCGGAATATGATATTCCGAAGTTCGGAATGATTAATCAAGATGAGGTTTATTTCGAAGTTCGAAATTTTAAATGAGGAAGCTAAACAAGAAGTTAATGACATTAAAATTTATAATATAAATGATAAGTCGATCTGATATGGTTAAGGAAATATAAGATAGTTTTAACGAACTGATGTACTTAATTTGAGACAACAAATTATATTATCGCTAATGATTTTACAAATGTAATTGGTAAATAAATTAAGAGTTTTGAAAATAGAATTTGTAGCAATTGTTACATATGTCAAGTAAACTATTTTGATTAATTAAAATTAATACTAATTATTGCAATAATGTGAAAATATAACCATAAAGAGTAACAACTGTTTAATTAAAGAGGCCAAGTGATGCTGAGTAACATACTAGTAAACTCAATTTATTTTTATGGATGATGATTGTTTATTTCGATAGTTAAATCACCGACTACCAAAATTTGGCCAAATCGATTGTTGGTACAGAAAGTCCGGGATTGAATTTATATTCGAAAACCATTCCGACCAGCAAATACATAAACATTGAAGATGTTCAGAAGCTGATCGAGATGGAGCAATTGAAGACCGTAGATCTTCTTAAGCGGAAGGATTACTTGTCGAATATTCTATGGGATTGCAACCAGGGGTATTCTGACGTGATTCGGTCATGGTTGGGATTTTACGGATTGCAAGGACTTCTCGCTACTGATCCTTTGGATGCGGTAGGAGGGTGCCTTCGGTTCATCCTGTTCCTAGGTGACATGTATGGAAGATGGGAATGGTGGCCAGATGATCCAAAAAGTCGATTATAACCTCAAGCCTCATCAATCAAGAGATGAAAAAAATCGGGCAGGCAGCATGGCTATGTGGGTCGCACCCATTAGGGTGTATAATCACCTATCTAGAGAAATTCCTTTTGCCTCTTTAATCTATCGATGTTGTCCCTTTTGGGAAATGGTTGTTGATCCCAACCGTTGGTGATATACATTCGATACACTCAAGTGAAATGAGTGGTCGGTCATGTGTGGTCGGGTTGCAAGACGTTCTTGTTAACCCCAGTGTATTCGCCTCTGGAGATACACTATCGGCAGGTGGTTCCATACCTTGTCATAGTCGAAATCCAATCTCCAATAAGTACCCGTGGTTTTGATTGTGTACTATATATGTAGAGCGTGAGATGCAAGCGTTTTGCTAGATTGTTATCTATTTGTATTTAAACACTATTATAATATCAGACTAATATATGACTTCAAAAATGTTTTGGCTTTTTATAAGGTAAAAACAGCCCGTATTTATGTGTGGATTTGGTCTTATAATTATCCTTTTCTTTCGAAAAGATTTTGAACTTAAAAATAAAGTTGGATGATTCCCCTTAAACTGTGCGAGTTTTTCTCACTCTGGTTCACCGGACTGGCCCGATATTTGTAAATGCTCGAGTTAGGTCGAGCTGCACAGATTCAGGTCATTTGAAAATACGAAGTTCTGAAGATGTGCTGGAAGAGTTCAGACGTATGATTTTATGTAGTATATTCCGCTGTGTGTTGTATTTGAGGACAGGTTGTTATAACTGTCCAGATGTGTACTTTGATGTATGTAAGTATATTACTTCAAGTTTTTCAATAAAGAGTTATTTCTATTATATTTTGTTCCACTACGATGTGAGACTCTGATTCTATTGTGTTAATTCTTCTTCTATTCTAAAATCTCATTCTTTCTTATCTCATCCTCTAATATCTTTCTATTAACTATCTGGTGATTTCAATACTTGAGTTTTGTCAAGTGATACGGGTTTTATGTATTATTGTCGAAATTCGGGCGTCGAACCCGCTGGGTCGTTACAATGGTATCAGAGCATAAGGTTTAGTAATAACCTTGGCTCTGTGGCGTAACTCGATAGAGATGGGGTTAGTAATACCCTATATTGAGTTAAATATATATACGAGAGAGCATATTTGAATATTTTATATAAAAATGTTTTATGTGGTGTTATTTGATCGGTTCAATTTTGAACTAGCAACAAACATGATACTATTTGTAAAGAAGGTCAAATGAAATAATTTTGGCCTAGTTATATTAAATAATTTTACCAGATTATTGAGTGTTGGTTTGTTTGATTGGAATTTGAAATGGATTGAAAATTAAGATGGATTAATATAAATAGGAGATTTCATATATAAAATGAGTAAATGAAAATTTTATGGAATAGAGTTAAATAGAAATGTCTATATTAGAGCTAAGATTAAATAAGAATAGAATGGATGATTTTTGGAACAAAATCAGGATTTGATTGTGAAATGAAAGTGGACTAATTAGAAATTCAATTAGTTAATTGATGTGAAATTGGAACTTACTCTGGTTAAGTGGAGTTAAGAATGGATATTGGAGTTAAATAAGATGAATTTGGAATTCGGGAACCGAATTGATAATAATACAATGAAAATCATTTGGGTGATAATCGATCGATAATTAAGTAATGTTAAACCCAAAGTGAATATTAATATTGAATGGAATATATATTGATTGGTTTGGTTAAGTTGGTTGTGTATTGTTTATTTATTGTTATTTTTATTATCTGTTATAATTGTTGAGTACAAATTCATCGACAATAAATAAAGAGTTGAGCGGATTCGTTTCCGATTTATAATAAACTGGATTTTCAAAAAGTTAATAAATTGGGATGTGTAGCATTTCTTCTAACTTAGTAATTTCGGGGACAAAATTCTTTTAAGGGGGAAGGAATGAAACGTCCCGTATTTTCGGTAGTCAGATATTTAATATATTTTAAATTTTTATTTGTAGTTTTATATGGATTTATAAATATTTCATTTATATAACGAAGTTTGAACGTATGTTTATATAATTCGAACTAGTAAATGTTGCGGTATTTCGTAATTTACGATTGAAATTCATGTATATCGGTACGAATATAAAATGCTCAACGACAATTGATGATGAAATTAAATAATCATACGAAATAGAATGTTCAAATCAATACGTTGCTTACCTTATGATAAGGCACGTGCTTCACACACGAGAAATTTATCGATAAATTTATAAGCCTTAAGAAATGAGGTATTTTTCAATCGACCTCCTTTTTCGATGAAACAAGTTTTATTGGAATACGTATAGATAATTATTGCTACATTTCCAGTTTGGAGCCAAACGAAATTGTTTTATCGGTGTATGGAATTTAAGGGTGAACCGATAAATTAAAATAACGTTCTTATGCAAACGGAGTCCGTTTTCAACGAAACTGATTTTATTAGGACTGCAACGTCAAATTTTGCCATGACGTTCAATTTCACAATTTTTGGGAATTAGTTATAACAGTGCGAATATTAAAATGGTAACATTAAATATTCAGTAACCGCATTAAAATATTATTCTTAACCAAAAAAGAAACCTTCCCTATTTCTACCTTTCTAAGTACTTACGTATTGAAGCAGACCTATTCTAAAATAGCCTAAATTGACCCAACATCTGAAATTTGAGATTTCAAGCAACCTAACCCAATATATACACAGGTACACTATACATTAAACGTGACATGGCCTAAGATGTGATGTTTGAAAACTCAAAACATTGTGTTGTATTTCTTTCACATAAATGAAGAAAGCGGCAGTCCAGTACAAGGCCACAACTACCTAAAACGACTGTAGAGCTAAGAAATGACACAATTACATGCAAGCCTGTACGCTCAGCTAACCTACAGTGAACTGGAAAAGAAAACATTAAGCAACTTAATTAAATCTCCTTAGCAGCACATGCAAAGCCCTTCATCTCCGCCGTGTATATATATTTTTTCATTTCGTCACTTCAGTTCTTATCACACAGCTACCAACGCAGGCCATAGCTTTGGAAAAAAAACTGCTTTGTTTTTTCACAATCAATCACAGTCCTACTTTAACATATGATACAGCTAAATCAAAACTTGGGTGGCACGGCTCATGCAGCTATAAAAGAACGCACGAAAAGTTTCATCTTCCTAAAATCATACCATTATTCAATGGCATAAATTAATATTTCAGAACAAAATATTATATTTTTGTGTGAGGAGTGTTGGGGGTTGATGTAGCTATATAGTGGAGCGGTGAAATGGGTGAGCGTAACGTTTGAAGGGAGAGTTGTGGCGTGGGGTGTGAAGCTGGGTTCACGTGGATGCGAGGTTCTGTTTTGAAATATTCTGGAAAGGGATGGACTGTTTTCAGTGTATGGGAAGTAGGTGCGTGTGTATGTTCTTGGGGAGAGGCACTGTAGGAATAATTAAGAACATGAAGAAAACACTAAAAAGAAATATGGGAAGGAGAGAGGTTGTGCAGTGGTGTCCATAGAGTAGGAAAGCAAGTGATAACAGTAGCTTGTGCATAGTACGATGGGAGGAAGCTGGACTAATGGAGTGTTGAACGGTGGGTGACAAACGAGTGTACGAGGTGCTGGAACAGGAAGACGCATGGAGAAGCATGGTTTGGATGAACGTTTACTACAGGTTTTCGTTTGGAAGCAGAAACGAACGCATGGCAGTCTTCATGCAGTAGGGAACGTCTTTAGGAAGATGGGAGCAACACATTAAAGGTGAAAGAATGGAAGGGACACAGTTATGTCAGGGCAGGCCGGTGGAAATGGGAATGATGCAGATGAAAATGGGACGTGGCAGGAGTAATACACATGGAAGAGAGGGGAGACAGTGAGCAGTAGCATGAAGCTGGGTACATTTTTCTTGATCCATATTTATTTGCCTAATTACGGTTAAGTGACTAATCAGGGTTTTAGGTGGCCTAACTATTTTAGTGATACAACAAATATGCCTGCACAAATAGATTTAAATAAACGAGCCTCATGTATGTTTTAAAACATGTTCAGTTATATTATGCCTAAACCTATTTTTGACATGTCTTACTATATTTATATGTACATATTTATACGCGCGGGTTCATATAGCAAGGGATGGGAAACTTACCAATGTGCCCAATCAAATTTATAACATACCAAATAGGTTTAACAGGTGCTAAATCTAAGGTTTTACTTAAGTAGCCGGTTTAATTAATGTAAGTAGTAATGATTAAAATAAAAATAGTAAATTATAATTAAAAGTTATAATTATATTAATTTAAATACACAACATTCTATTAAATTATAAATGTGTCATACGAACACAGAAACGGACTAAACAAGGAACATTGGGCCCCTACCAACGGACGCGGGATTTTGGATGGGAACGGACGAAGTAACGCAGCTGGACGTGTGAAACAAATCGTTCTGACAATGAATGGAACCAAGGTGAGTTTAACTCACTCAGTTTACCCTGTTTATATTTTATACAAACCGAGTTTTTTATTTTGTGTGCAATGTTTGTGGATAGTTGATGATTGGATGACTGTTTGTCTGTATATTGAATATTTTAATATTCATGGATTAAATTAAGCGTTTGTTTAATTTAATCGGATTAAATCGTTATTTTAAATATTAGATTCCCAACGAGGTAACTTACCTTATTGGTTACGTATATAAGGATATAAACGTATTAAATAGATAATTGGATGTTTGAATGGACGTTATAAATTGATTTTTGGATGTTATTAGTTAAACTGCTTATTTCTATTTACCGTAATAAATATATTATCGTATTGAATCTAAGGTAACCCATTGTGATGCAGGGAAGTACAGGTTGGAGGGATCCAAGCGATTCCTCAAATATGTTGTTTATTTCTGTATTATATGAACTGTTTAATCAATATGATTGATTGTTGAATCCAAACCCGTCACTTGTTTGATAACCAATAATGATATTGGTTGAGGAAATTACCGGCAGATGGCCCCAAAATGAACCATTTTATAAAGACGAATTTATCATCAGGAAATTCAATAAAAAGGAAGTTACAAAATTTGTTTTTATAACTAAAAATGGATTTTGTAATCTATTTTACATAGATTGTTTTTAAACACATGTTTATTAAAGGAAATGAATAATTATTTTAATGATTATAAAATGTATATATATAAGTTGAGATTCGTATGTTAAAAAGTTTTTATAAGCAAATTAACCAAATGGTTAAGAGTTGAATTAATTGTTTTCAGTAAACAATTAAATGAAATTATTTAATTAGATTATTAACAAAATCAAATCATTTAAATTAATTTTATTATTAATTTAAAAGAAATGTCACAAACCGGAAAATCTGAACCAATTTAAAAATTTTAAATTGGCTATTTTAGTGGATTTCAAATATTTTAAATAAATATTTTAAATAATAATGATGAAAAGTGAGTTTGAGTCGAAGTTTGAAAATAAATATAATTGATTCTAATTATAAATAAGGCCTGAAATGGCGTGGTAGTTTCAAATTTTGAATTCAAATTTTGACTGACTGTACCGGGTGCAAAATAAAACGGATTTTATTGAAACCAAAAATATTTAAATCTGTTAGTGAATATCTTTCTAACGAATCTGAAAAATCGAAGTTTCATAGTGGGAAGCAAAAGTTATGGCCAAATGAATTTTCAAAAAGGTCGCTATAGAGTTTATATAGCCCGTGAAAATGGCCATTTTGCAAACGACCTCGGAATTCGACGAAACCACTTTTGTTGGATCCGGGATGTTAAACTATTGCTAGGTTTCAAATTTCATAATTTTTGAAGCTAGTATGTGAGCGTGGCAAAGGAAAATGTGTTTGGTCGATTTTTATTAAATTGGATCGACCAAAAAAGGGCCATTTTTCAAACTGTCTCAGAATTCAATGTAACTAGTTTTGTTGGGACCGTATCGTCAAAACATAGCTAGATTTATTTTTCGGGAATTTTTAGAATCAGTTTGTGGCCCCGGCAAATTGAAATGTACGTTCAAATTAAATATTGAATGTTTTACATTTTAATTTGAAGGAAAACTGACTGAAACAGTCGAATGAGCCTATGAAACATATCCCATTGTGTTCTGAATGGGGGTATTTGGCTGGGGGCGACAGTCGTTGGGTTTTATTTGGAGTTCGGATGTAAAAACTAGTATTTTCGAAAAAATAAATAATTAAAAATATAAATAATTTCCTACAAAACCCTAGAACCCTTTGAAGCCGCCGTCAGTTGAAAATCAAGGGCTAGGGTTGTTCAAAAATTCAATCCGATTTTTCTCCAAATCCCATCGGTGATTTTCGAAGATTTCAAAACCAAAATCATAAATCTCACCAAGCTCTTTCCATCTTTACCTGTTTGGTGGATTATCGTGCAGAACTGAGAGCGGATTTTGGCCAGGAAGTGACGCCATTAGGTGGCGTTTTCCGACGCCGTGGGAGGAACGAACTCGACTCCCTTGGGGTTGCGGGGAGGTGAGCGAGCGGCGCTCCAGGTGGTCACAGGCGATCGACGTCCGACGTCTCGAGGTTCAGGAAAATTCAAACCCTAGGGATCGAGCTGTTTATTTAAGCGTCGGCCTGTACATTAGATTGAAGAATAAAGGTAGCGTTTCTAAGCGCTATAAATTTAATTAATTACGTTTTTAAAATTGTTTGATGTTTAAAATTACATATCTTTTTCATTTGTTGATGAAATCCAGTGAAATAAGAGACAGTAGACTCATGTGGACGTCTTCTACATTCTAGAAGAAACCGCATATTTTTCTGCCTTCTGCAATTTTTGGTGGAGTGGAACCCAATGTCAGATTTCTATTGTATAAAAGATATGGAAAAACAACGATGTACAAATTATATAGTCGACGTATGAGTTATATAAGCGTTGTATAAGTTGTATGTTCGATGTATAAGTTATATATGCGTTGTAAAAATTATATTTGCGTTGAAATGACATTGAAATGAATTGAAGTAAATTGAAATATATTTATATACTAATATATATATATATACTCCCCTCGTCCACAGACCATGGACGATATTTATTGGTTGTGTTATTATTTGGATTATTTGGTTGATGTGAAATTTGGTGAATAATAGAATTGTTTGTGGTTGAGAATGATTGATTGTGGTTGAAAAATACCCATATGTGGTTGAAAACAAAATTAGAATAGATAGTGGAAATGAAAATAGAACATGCCGCCTACGTGCGAACTAGATGCATGAATCCCCATTGTCAAAAACAGCGAGGTTTTAAGGTAGAGCGAGAAGCCGTACTAGGGACGGTCCCTATTTTAACTACCCTGCCGTTATGCTGCCAAAATTTTCAATAATATTCATGTGTTAGAATTATTTTCATTTGTTGAAATTATTTTCATGTGTTGAAACCGAATTCATGTGTTGAATAGAAATTCATTCGTTGAATAGAAATTCATGTGTTGATAGTCGTGTTTTGAAATAAATTGTTTTATAATAAAAATCATATTTTTATCATCTATATGAACTATATAAAATAGTCGTCTTTTGAAATAAATTGTTTTATAATAAAAATCATATTTTTATCATCTATATGAACTATACAAAATAGTCGTGTTTTGAAATAAATTGTTTTATAATAAAAATCATATTTTTATCATCTATATGAACTATATAAAATAGTCATGTTTTGAAATAAATCATTTTACAATAAAAATTACATTTTTATGATATACATGAATTGTTAAAAATAGTGAAGTGTTGAAATAAATGTTTGTTGGGTAAAAACATCATTTTTATCAAATGTATGAAAAGGATAAAATTTTGAAATCGAAGAACAGATTATATATATATAATTAAATTGAATCGAATAACGAAGCTGCAGTTCGGGTTTTGAAACCGTGATTTCAAACGAATGGTGCGAGAGATCCGACCATCGGATTTTCCCGAAACCGCAACCGTTGGGTTCGCCTTGGAAATATCTTTGCAACAGCACCAACTTTGTAAAGATCCAACGGTTGGATTGTCTGGAATGTTTAACTCAAATCTGAAGAAAAACAGCGCCAGAATCGATTATATAAAAAATTAAATCGAATAACGACACTGCAGTTTGTATTTTGAAATCGTAACTTCAAACGCTTAGTGCGGGAGATCCGACCGTCGGATTTTCCCAAAACTGAAACCATTGGATTTTTTTGAAAAGATCTTTCTAATGATATAAAATTTGTGAAGATCCAATGGTTAGATTTTCAGATATGTGTAAATCAAATCTGGAGAAAAACAGCGCCACGGCCGCGTTATGGCCTGAAGCGTTGTTTTGAATAAATTGGCTATTTTTAAATAAATAAAAATAGCGATAAATCGTGATAAAATATTATAAACGATATGGAATGGAAATAAACGGAAATTGCTCGGTTTATGTGATATTTGATGATTGAATGTGTTTGGTGTGAAAACTACATTAAAGAACAAAATTGGTGATGTCGAATAATTTAACCATTGAAATGAATTGATTTGAAATTCTAGATATACGTGAATTATTTGAAAAGGCCGAGTCAATTCTCATTTCAAATAATTGATCGACGAGTGAAAGTCGAAGATATGAAGACGGTGCAAGACCGATGATCTTCACGTCGAATGGAGGGGTGCTACTGATGCTCATGATAGGAGTAGCTACCTTGACGGGGTTGAAGTAGTAGCCACCGGGACGTACATGTTGATTGTACGGATATGCGAGGTATTGAGTGCCTCCGGTTTCGTTCAGACCCAGAACGAACGTGTAAATGGACCGTGTGTTTGACATTGGATTTTGTTTTGTGCTGATTGATCTCTATTAAATATATATCTGTTTGGCGGCGGAGAATTTATTCTCTTGCTTAACGCCCTTCTCTGAGACGTACGAGCTCAGAGCTTATATATCGATGGAAACCAGTCTCATTGAGTGAATTGCCTGTGTGGCATGCCTAAGTGGCAGATGATCAAGGCTTCTGTTGAAAAGCAAAGTCTGGTGGTTGATGATCAAAGCACGACCTGTGTGGCGTAGCTTTGTGTATAGCGTTGTTTCACGAGCCTCACACCCCGGTATGAGCCAGAAACAGGAGACGGACTTCAGGGAGGACATGCGTTTTCTTCTAGCTAGGAGTGGTGCTTTGGGTTTTACACGCCCGAGTATTTTACTTATGTGGATGATGGAAAGCGAGGCCTCGGTTAGCTTCGGTCTCTTTGGAGCCGATGGTGTGGTCAGATATGACCAATGACGCCCCATAGGGCGGGGAAACGCAGTGTTCAGGAATTTTAATCCACATCGGTGGACCGGCCCCGACGATCCAAGGCTTGCCTACGCGCTTTCCTGAGGGGCGGGCTAGAGCGTCTCGAATTCGGTAAGGACTATCTTTTGCCTTGGCTCATGAGGGAAATCCAGTTTCCAAATACGACATCGTGCGGTTTTGATTGTATATATATATATATATGGCGACATGATATATGGTACCCATGCCGTCTATGATTGATATTTATGATTGTATCTAAAATTAGAAACTAACTGGAAACGAGCCAGGACGGATGGTTTCCTAGGTATTGATCTGATGTTGGTTTCGGCCTTCGGGGTTAATACTTAGGTAATCGTTCTCTTACTAGTTTACGGTTAGAGTCTGATTAAGAATTAAACGATAAAATTTACATTTCAAATGATTTTTTTTCCTCGTATCAAGCATATTTGGCCATTATAAGGTAAAACTCTATCCTCCGGTTTGTGTTGCATTGTGTGATGGGAACTGAGTCTTATAATGGCTTCATTTTTATAAAAACATTGCGATGTTTAAAAGATTTATTTGTTTTAAAGCACTGGCAATCCAATGGAGTAAACCCGTTCCGCGAAAGTGGCGTGGTCCTATGATTAGCCATATTTGAAAATGTGTTAAGTAGATTTCTCATACCAGTCCCATGACTGACTCGTAGTTTGATTCACTTGCAAACTCGGGTGCCCCTATTTCTACACGGGCAACCTTGTATTCAGGTTTTAGCGGCTCTTTCTGGATAGCTGGAGCTGAGGATGGATTCTATCATTTATCTCTTTTTATGCTGTTCAGCTCCTGTTGTACATATTATGTTTTCTTTTCCGCAGTAGACATTTATGTATAGCGGAACTATATTTTGTACTAAGAATGATCCTATATACTGTGTAACTCTGATGATTATATTTATCCAGTGTATTCTATTGTGCATTATCTGGTGTATTTGTTTATTTCTGTTCTGCTGTTATCTGTTTATTTGTTATATTCCAAAGATTACCCTTGCCGCTGTTTTATCGGGAATGGGGTCGTCACAAACGTGGTATTAGAGCTTTGGATAAGCTTAGTTCTGGAATATAACATATGAATGAACTCGTCATAAATGGAACCAGTAGTGTTCTAGGACGAGTAACTCATTACAGATAGGATCAGTAATATCCTAGTATGATTATAGCAGAATGAAATACACCTCGATAGACACATTTACATTCAAGTATATGTCTCTATGCTTTATAACATCTTTTCTGTTGACCTTACAATTTGTCTGCTATTTTCAGACATTGAAAAATGAGTGCCAAAAACAGAAGGAATGCCGACCCAGATATAGAAGCTCTACTTAAGAAGTATAGAAATATGGGTGGAGTACCATTCTTGGGCGAAGAATCTATTGCTAAGACACAAGCTTGGATTCGTTCTGCTGAGAAAATCTTTGAAGGTTTAAAGCTGAGGGATGACCAGAAAAGATTACTGGCATCTTGGGCACTCAAAGACAAAGCTTTGTTCTGGTGGGATTCAATTGTTAAAGATAATCCAAAAGGTGATATCACCTGGGATAAATTCAAAGAGCTTTTCAGTGAAAAATTTATTCCTCCAGAAGCAACTGAGAGGTTATATGATGAATTCCACTATTTGATACAAGGTGATATGGATATCCCAGAATATCATAAGAGATTCAATGAACTTTCTCATTTTGCCCCTCATCTAATTCAAAACCTAAAGATGAAGAATCTGAGTTTTATTAATGGTCTTCAAAGAAAATACCAGAATAAAGTAATGGGGCATGTGAAGCTTCCTTTTTCTGAAATGATATACATGGCCTACGAGTATGAGGATCTCGATAGGAAAGGTATGTTGCGAGACGAAGAAGAAGTCAGTTCTAGCATCAAAAGAAAATTCGAAACTAATAGCCCAGAGACGAGTACATAGCCTGAGGCCAGTACGAAGTCTGAGCTCAGAAAGAAGCCTAGGTTCAATCGAGAAAAGGTTAAATCTGATGAGGTACAAATAACGACAGCCACATGTTCGAGCTGCAATAATAAAGGGCATTTGGCGATAAATTGCAAATCTTGGAACAAAAGGAACAAGGATAAATCTAAATCCAAGAACAGGTTGCAAGACACTAGGAAATGCAATCTTTGCCATTGGGCTGGTCACATAAAGCGGGATTGCTGGTTGTTGGAGAAACCTGAAAGGATACAGGTAAATAAAGTAGCAGAAGTTCCTGCATCCTCGTCCCACCAGGAAAGGCCAGATGTTTTAGAAGGCACGCTTACTGTCAAAGATATTCCAGTTAAAGTACTGTTTGATACAGGCGCGTCGCGAAGCTTTGTTGCAAAGAATGCGGTTAAGAAACTGGATTTGAATTTGAAGAAGCTCAAAGAACCCATGACAGTTCATAATCCGGTCGGGGGTTCCCTCGATCTTAATTGGGTTTGTGGAGTTCCTGTTTCTTTTTCTCGTTATTGGTTCCCCACTATCGCGATCGTTATGAATTTTACCGAATTCGATCTCATTCTGGGATTGGACTGGTTAACCCAATATGAAGCCGAAGTTAAATGCACCGAGAGGGTTGTCAGAGCAAAAACAAAGTACGGGGAATATATAACCATTCCATGCGAAGGACCGAATTCTAATAGAAAAGACTTCTGGGCAGCCTTAGATGTATCTCCTTCTCAGATAGAACCTGTTTCTATTGTCACGGAGAATATTCTGGTCGATATTGAAAACATTCATGTCGTGAAGAACTATGCCGATGTGTTCGAGGAAGTTGTTAGCTTACCTCCGCAAAGAGAAATTGATTTTAAAATCTCTTTAGTTTCGAATGCAAGGCCAGTAGTTCACGCCATTCGAAGAATGACCTTGAAGGAGAAAGATGAGTTATGGAAGGGTCTGATCAGACCTAGTTTCTTTGATTGGGGAGTAGCAGTGGTATTTGTCCCGAAATCAGACGGTACTCTACGACTTTGTGTTGACTACCGGGATCCCAATAAGCAGACGCTGAAAAACAAATATCCATTGCCGCGGATTGATGATTTGTTGGATCGATTAAATGGCGCACAGGTGTTTTCTCGAATGGACCTAGCTACAGGTTTCCATCAGCTTCGTATTGCAGAAGATTGTGTTCCTTTGACAGCATTCAGAGTTCCAGACTTATTCTACGAGTGGTTAGTGATGCCGTTCGGCTTGTGTAACGCTCCAGCCTATTTCGTCGATCTAATGAACCAGGTATTCAGAGGAGTATTGAATAAATTTGTTCTGGTTTCCATTGATGATATACTGATCTTCTCTTAGTCAGAAAGTGAGCACGAAAAGCATTTGGAACAAGTGTTAGAAATTCTCAGAAAGAATGTGTTGAAAGCAAAGTTTTCCAAATGTATATTCTAGCAAGAAGAAGTCAAATTTCTTGGCCACATCGTGTTAAAACAAGGAATTTCAGTGGATCCCAGTAAAATCACTGCTATTCATAATTGGAAACAACCTTGTACACCCACAGAAGTCAGAAGTTTTCACGGGTTAGCAAGTTATTATCGGAAATTCATTAAGGATTTCGCGAAGATATCTAGCTCTTTAACGAAACTGACTAAGAAACATTTGAGATTCAATTGGACTCCAGTATTTGAGGAAGCTTTCCAGGAGCTGAAATTAAAATTGACGACTGCTCCAGTGTTAACAATAATAGATGGCAATGAGGACTTGAAAGTCTGGACTGACGCATCTAGAGAAGGCCTTGGTGCAGTGTTAATGCAAAGAGGTCAAGTGATTGCTTATGCTAGCCGTCAGCTGAAACCGCATGAGAAGAATTACATTACTCATGATCTTGAGCTGTTACCCATCGTATTTGCTTTGAAAATCTGGAGGCACTATCTTTTGGGTGAGAAATTCGAACTATATACAGACCATCAGTCATTGAAGTATCTGTTCACCTAGAAAGACTTGAATCTGAGGCAGCAGCATTGGCTAGAATTTCTTGCGGCGTACGATTTTGAGATTTTGTACACTCCAGGGAAAACCAATGTTGTGGCAGATGCGCTGAGTAGGAAGAATGTAATAATCGCCAGTTTTATCATTACGACGTCATTGATTGATAAAATATCTTCTTTTCAGAAGGATGATCACTTCATTCAAAGAATCAAAGAAAGGATACAGAAAGGCGAGACTTTGAGTTTTCAGATAGATGACGAGGGAATCCTAAGATTGAAAGGCTGAATATGTGTGCCGAACATTGCTGAACTTCGAAGAGAAGTATTGGAGGAATGACACAAATCCAAGCTTAGTATCCACCTAGGAGTGAGCAAGATGTATAATGATATCAAATGCACTTTCTGGTGGAGATCTATGAAACGAGACATCTCCTTATATGTTAGCCGGTGCACTACTTGTCAGCAAGTCAAAAGCGATCAGCAGAAGCTTGCTGGACTATTACAACCTTTGGAAATTCTAGGTGGAAAGTGGGAACAGATTTCTATGGACTTCATAGATGGTTTGCAAAGAACCAGGAAGGGAAATGACAGTATTTGGGTGATAGTAGATCGTTTCACGAAGACCACCCAATTCATACTTGTCAAATCGAATAGAACTGCTCAGAGTCTGGCGCAGGTATATTTCAAGGAAATTGTTAGACTGCACGGAGTTCCCATGAGCAACGTTAGTGATCGTGACCCGATTTTTGCTAGTAAATTCTAGGAAGCATTCCAAGCAGAATTGGGAACGAAAATGAACTTGAGCACTGCTTATCATCCTCAAACTGATGGCTAAATTGAGAGGGTGAATCGGATTCTTGAAGATCTATTGCGGGCTTGTATTATTGATTTTGGCGGATCATGGGAAGACCATTTACATTTGGCTGAATTCTCATATAATAACAGCTACCAGGTGAGCTTGAAAATGTCTCCATTCGAAGTATTGTTTGGTAGACCGTGTCGATCCCCTTCTTGTTGGGTTGAACCTGGTAACAGACTTGTATTGGGGCCTGATATGATTCATGATGCTGCAGACAAAGTCGATTTCGTTAAGAAACGATTATTAGTCGCCCAAAGCCGACAAAAAAGCTATGCAGATAAGAGAAGAAGAGATATATCATTAGTTGTTGGCGACTATGTATATTTGAAAGTATCTCCGATGAGAGGAGTCATCTGATTCGGTAAAACGGGGAAATTGGCGCCTAAATTCATTGGTCCGTTTCTTATTCTAGAACAGATTGGAACTCTCGCATATAGGGTTCAATTGCCTGATTGGTTTCCTGGAGTGCATGACGTATTTCACGTATCTCAACTGTGAAAGCATGTGCATGATCCAGATCTCGTTGTAGAAGAAGCCGCACAACAGGATTTGGAAATCACTCCAGAATTGGCAGTTAGAAGAGAGTCGATGAAGATAATTGGCAAAGAAACCAAAGAGCTGAGGAACAAAAAGATTCACTTAGTCAAAGTGCAATGAAGTGGAGATCTGCGAGATTGTACTTGGGAAACAGAGGAAAGCATTAAGAAAGCCTATCCTAAGTGCAGGGTGGATATCTCTGATTGACTCTGGTGCAAGATACATCTACCATATTTTGCATTTCCATTATGTTCTCCCATTTGTTGTTGTTTTCTTTGCATAGATGTAAACTTTTTAATTATATAGTCTGAATGATTTAAAAGAGTGTATGAATTAATTTGTATGTTTTTGAAAAGTTAAAAACAAATTGATTGTTGTTTGGGTTGTGTGATAGTGGATTTGATTAATTAAATTAGTAGAACGATAGTTAATTTAATCAATAAGAGAATGAATGGTAGAATTTATTCAATTAAATCACACATTGAACTGATTTAAAAATAGATAGAGATATATACATGTGCATTATATATGTTTGAACAGGTAAACGGATTAGCTGTTGAGTAAAGATTATATTTGCGTGCCCGACAAATAGGTAAGCCTTAATGAGTTGGCTGCGTAGTTTTATTTTTATATCAACTCCTGTGAATGCCATTGGATGCGGAGTGCTGGTTGTTCTATGTGTATTAATAAATGTCGCCATAGGATAGTAACAATTAATTTTGAACTACGCTACATGGCATACTTCTTGAAGACAGGCACACTTCATCATATACCATATAAGCATTTGGAGCTTGTGTGACGAGGTGGAAGATTTACCATACGAGCGAGAGGCTTGTATGGCGATGACTATATATTACAGGTTGAACTGATGACTGATATGGACCATATAAAATTGTAACGATAAATTGCCAGATTAATAAAAAAAACCACACGGGCCTGGAGTTGACAATAATCACGTCTCTCTAGTCATTAGATACGGCACATGGATTATTTATTTCCCATACGGGACGAGGTGACGAGAATTTATTCTCTAGATTAATTAAAAATACACACTCCATCAGGCTTAGACAAGGTGGCGAGAATTTATTCTCTGAAGTTATTATCTTTACACGCTCCCCTGTAAACACCATAATATACCACTATAAATATGTGTATGTTTTATAGGATTTGTTAGGTACCTAATACGGCCCAATAAATTTCCAAACCCCTCCCCGTACAAAGGAGGTTATGGCAGAAAATTCCGGGTGTTAGCCAAATTTTTAAAGAATTTGAAAATTCTCAGAAACTGAAAATTTGGAGAATGGAAGGCAGATTAAATGTAGAGTTGATTAATCAAACCACTTTCGACTTTGTTCCTTTTCGGGGAAGAAAATTTTTAAGTGGGGGAGATTGTAACAACCCGGAAAATCTGAACCAATTTAAAAAATTTTAATTGGCTATTTTAGTGGATTTTAAATATTTAAAATAAATATTTTAAATAATAATGATGAAAAATGAGTTTGAATCGAAGTTTGAAAATAAATATAATTAATTCTAATTATAAACAAGGCCTGAAATGGCGCGGAAGTTTCAAAATTTGAATTCAAACTTTGACTGACTGTACCGGGTGAAAAATAAAACGGATTTTAGTGAAACCAAAAATATTTAAATCTGTTAGTGAATATCTTTCTAAAGAATCTGAAAAATTGAAGTTTCATAGTGGGAAGCAAAAGTTATGGCCAAATGAATTTTCAGAAAGGTCGCTATAGAGTTTATATAGCCCGTGAAAATGGCCATTTTGCAAACGACCTCGGAATTCGACGAAACCACTTTTGTTAGATCCGGGATGTTAAACTATTGCTAGGTTTCAAATTTCATAATTTTTGAAGCTAGTATGTGAGCTGACAAAGAAAAATGTGTTTGGTCGATTTTTATTAAATTGGATCGACCAGAAAAGGACCATTTTTCAAACGGTCTAAGAATTCGACGAAACTAGTTTTGTTGGGACCGTATCGTCAAAACATAGCTAGATTTATTTTTCGGGAATTTTTAGAATCAGTATGTGGCCCCGGCAAATTGAAATGTACGTTCAAATTAAATATTGAATGTTTTACATTTTAATTTGAAGGAAAACTGACTGAAACAGTCGAATGAGCCTATGAAACATATCCCATTGCTTTCTGAATGGAGGTATTTGGCTAGGGGCGACAGTCGTTGGGTTTTATTTGGAGTTCGGATGTAAAAACAAGTATTTTCGAAAAAAATAAATAATTAAAAATATAAATAATTTCCTACAAAACCCTAGAACCCTTTGAAGCCACCGTCAGTTGAAAATCAAGGGCTAGGGTTGTTCGAAAATTCAATCCGATTATTCCCCAAATCCCATTAGTGATTTTCGAAGATTTCAAAACCAAAATCATAAATCTCTCCAAGCTCATTCCATCTATAACTGTTTGGTGGATTATTGTGCAGAACTGAGAGCGGATTTTGGCCAGGAAGTGACGCCGTTAGGTGGCGTTTTCCGACGCCGTGGGGGGATCGAACTCGACGCCCTTAGGGGCGCGAGGAGGTGAGCGAGCGGCGCTCTAGGTGGTCACAGGCGATCGACGTCCGACGTCTCGAGGTTCAGGAAAATTCAAACCCTAGGGATCGAGCTGTTTATTTGAGCGTCGGCCTGTACATTAGATTGAAGAAGAAAGGTAGCGTTTCTAAGCGCTATAAATTTAATTAATTTCATTTCTAAAATTGTTCGATGTTTAAAATTACATATCTTTTTCATTTGTTGATGAAATCCAGTGAAACAAGAGACAGTAGATTCGTGTGGACGTCTTCTACATTCTAGAAGAAACCGCATATTTTTCTGAGCCTTCTGCAAATTTTGGTGGAGTGGAACCCCATGTGAGATTTCTATTTTATAAACGATATGAAAAAACAACGATGTATAAATTATATAGTCAATGTATGAGTTATCTAAGCGTTGTACACCTCATGTATAAGCGTTGTATAAGTTGTATGTTCGATGTATAAGTTACATATGCGTTGGAAAAATTATATATGCATTGAAATGACAATGAAATAAATTGAAGTAAATTGAAATATATTTATATATGAATATATATATATATATACTCCCCTCGTCCACAGACCATGGACGATATTTATTGGTTGTGTTATTGTTTGGATTATTTGGTTGATGTGAAATTTGGTGAATAATACGAATGGCTGATAGAATTGTTTGTGGTTGAAAAATACCCATCTGTGGTTGAAAACAAAATTAGAATAGATTGTGGAAATGAAAATAAAACATGCTGCCTGCGTTTGAACTAGATGCATGAATCCCCATTGTCAAAAACGGAGAGGTTTTAAGGTAGAGCGAGGAGCCGTACTAGGGACGATCCCGCTTTTAACTACCCTGCCGTTATGCTATCGAAATTTTCAATAATATTCATGTGTTAGAATTATTTTCATTTGATGAAATTATTTTCATGTGCTGAAACCGAATTCATATGTTGAATAGAAATTCATTCGTTGAATAGAAATTCATGTGTTGAATAGTCGTGTTTTGAAATAAATTGTTTTATAATAAAAATCATATTTTTATCATCTATATGAACTATATAAAATATTCGTGTTTTGAAATAAATTGTTTTATAATAAAAATCATATTTTTATCATCTATATGAACTATATAAAATAGTCGTGTTTTGAAATAAATTATTTTATAATAAAAATCATATTTTTATCATCTATACGAACTATATAAAATATTCGTGTTTTGAAATAAATCATTTTACAATAAAAATTACATTTTTATGATATACATGAATTGTTAAAAATAGTGAAGTGTTGAAATAAATGTTAGTTGGGTAAAAACATCATTTTTATCAAATGTACGAAAAGGATAAAATTTTGAAATTGAAGAATAGATTATATTTATATATAAAAAATATATAATTAAATTGAATCGAATAATGAAGCTACAGTTCGTGTTTTGAAACCGTGATTTCAAACGAATGGTGCGAGAGATCCGACCATCGGATTTTCCCGAAACCGCAACCGTTGGGTCCGCCTTGGAAATATCTTTCCAACGGCACCAACTTTGTAAAGATCCAACGGTTGGATTGTTTGGAATGTTTAACTCAAATCTGAAGAAAAACAGCGCAGAATCGATTATATTTATATATATATATAAATATAATTAAATTAAATCGAATAACTACGCTGCAGTTCGTATTTTGAAATCGTAACTTCAAACGATTAGTGCGGGAGATCCGACCATCGGATTTTCCCAAAACTGAAACCGTTGGATTCGTTTTGAAAAGATCGTTCAAATGATATAAAATTTGTGAAGATCCAACGGTTATATTTTCAGATATGTGTAAATCAAATCTGGAGAAAAACAGCGCCACGGCCGTGTTATGGCCTGAAGCGTTGTTTTGAATAAATTGGCTATTTTTAAATAAATAAAAATAGCGATAAATCGTGATAAAATATTATAAACGATATGGAATGGAAATAAACTGAAATTGCTCGGTTTATGTGATATTTGATGGTTGAATGTGTTTGGCGTGAAAACTACATTAAAGAACAAAATTGGTGATGTCGAATAATTTAACCATTGAAATGAATTGATTTGAAATTCTAGATATACGTGAATTATTTGAAAAGGCTGAGTTAATTCTCATTTCAAATAATTGATCAACGAGTGAAAGTCGAAGATATGAAGACGGTGCAAGACCAATGATCTTCACGTCGAATGGAGGGGTGCTACTGATGCTCATGATAGGAGTAGCTACCTTGACGGGGTTGAAGTAGTAGCCACACGGACATACTTGTTGATTGTACGGATATGCGAGGTATTGACTGCCTTCGGTTTCGTTCAGACCCAGAATGAACGTGTAAATGGACTGTGTGTCTGACATTGGATTTTGTTCTGTGCTGATTGATCTCTATTAAATATATATCTGTTTGGCGGCAGAGAATTTATTCTCTTGCTTAACGCCCTTCTCTGAGACGTACGAGCTCAGAGCTTATATATCGATGGAAACCAGTCGCATTGAGTGAATTGCCTGTGTGGCATGCCTAAGTGGCAGATGATCAATGCTTCTGTTGAAAAGCAAAGTCTAGTGGTTGATGATCAAAGCACGGCCTTTGTGGCACAGCTTTGTGTATAGCGTTGTTTCGTGAGCCTCACACCCCGGTATGAGCCAGAAACGGGAGACGGACTTCAGGAAGGACATGCGTTTTCTTCTAGCTAGGAGTGGTGCTTTGGGTTTTACACGCCCGAGTATTTTACTTATGTGGATGATGGAAAGCGAGGCCTCGGTTAGCTTCGGTCTCTTTGGAGCCGATGGTGTGGTCAGATATGACCAGTGACGCCCCATAGGGCGGGGAAACGAAGTGTTCAGGAATTTTAATCCACATCGGTGGACCGGTCCTGACGATCCAAGGCTTGCCTGCGTGCTTTCCTGAGGGGCGCGCTAGAGCGTCTCGAATTCGGTAAGGACTATCTTTTGCCTTGGCTCATGACGGAAATCCAGTTTCCAAATACGACATCTTGCGGTTTTGATTGTATATATATATGGCGACATGATATATGGTACCCATGCGGTCTATGATTGATATTTATGATTGTATCTAAAATTAGAAACTAACTGGACACGAGCCAGGACGGATGGTTTCCTGGGTATTGATCTGATGTTGGTTTCGGCCTTCGGGGTTAATACTTAGGGAATCGTTCTCTTACTAGTTTACGGTTGGAGTCTGATTAAGAATTAAACGATAAAATTTACATTTCAAATGATTTTTTTTCCTCGTATCAAGCATATTTGGCCATTATAAGGTAAAACTCTATCCTCCGGTTTGTGTAGCATTATGTGATGGGAACTGAGTCTTATAATGGCTTCATTTTTATAAAAAGCATTGCGATGTTTAAAAGATTTATTTGTTTTAAAGCACTGGCAATCCAATGGAGTAAACCCATTCCGCGAAAGTGGCGTGGTCCTGTGATTAGCCATATTTGAAAATGTGTTAAGTAGATTTCTCATACCAGTCCCATGACTGACTCGTAGTTAGTTTCACTTGCAAACTCGGGTGCCCCTATTTCTACACGAGCAGCCTTGTATTCAGGTTTTAGCGGCCCTTTCTGGATAGCTGGAGTTGAGGCTGGATTCTATCATTTATCTCTTTTTATGTTGTTCAGCTCCTATTGTACATATTATGTTTTCTTTTCCGCAATAGACATTTATGTATAGCTGAACTGTATTTTGTACTAAGTATGATCCTATATACTGTGTAACTCTGATGATTATATTTATCCAGTGTATTCTATTGTGCATTATCTGGTGTATTTGTTTATTTCTGTTCTGCTGTTATCTGTTTATGTGTTATATTCCAAAGATTACCCTTGCCACCGTCTTATCGGGAATGTGTTCGTCACAAGAAACAACCAAGTGGAAATGGTTAACAAAGTAACCTTGTTCGGAGATAACCGAGTCAACTACTTGAACGAGATTTGATTATTAAAAACTATTATTGGATTTGATTATCAAATATCATTTTAGAACAACCTTTTAAGATAAATTATTTATTTATAACGAAGTAAACTATGTAATGTAAAGGATATTAGACAAATTACGAAAAGTTGATTGGTAAACGAGATGTTTAAGGTATAGTATGAATTCATAAAGTGACTCGATAGACAAGATTTGAATATATAATAGTGTTTTTCAAATGAAACCAAGTTGTTTTAATATATCTAGTCGAGATTTTTATAAAAAGAATAATATTTACTTTTAAAGTAAATAATGTTTGAAAGGAACCAGGTTGAAATGGAAATGGTAATAAATGAAATTAATTTGAGTAAAACCTTGTTTAAAATAAAAAAAGGATTTCTATAAGTTTACTCATATAAGTTAGAGCTTTGGTTTATTCCCTGGAAGGAACTTTATAAATATGGAAAGTTTAAACAAGATTTAATATGAGTTGGAATCGAACGGGAACTCAAATGGATTGAATTTGATTGTAAAAATGAAAATCGATAGATAAGATCTGGAGATAAATGTGTTAGATATGAAATGGAGATTATTGAAAATAAACTAAAATAAGTGGTTAATAAAAGGGATTTTATAGTAAATGGAACTTTGGGTTAGTTATTGGAATTCAGATTCGTTTATAAACTCCTATGTATTCCGAAGATAAGAATGTTGTCGACTCAAGGTCTGAGAGGTAAATAAAATACCCCAAGTTGAACAACTTCGTGATTATCTAAGGACGATATTAGTTTAAAAATGAGGGTAGTTGAGGGAATTAAAGGAGTATTTTTGTAAAGGATATTATAAACTATGATTCAAAGAATTATAAGTTGGATAATTTGGAAATGAGAATTTAAAAAGCGGTATTCCAAATGTTGAAAGATTTATAAATTAAATGATATTCCGAAGTTCAGAATGTTTATTAAGTGAGGTTTATTCCGAAGTTCGGAATATGATATTCCAAATTTCAGAATGATTAATTAAGATGAGGTTTATTTCGAAGTTCGAAATGTTAAACAACGAAGCTAAATAAAAAGTTAATGACATTAGAATTTATTATATAAATGATAAGTCGATCTAATATGGTTAAGGAAATATAAGATAGTTATAATGAACTGCTGTACTTAATTTGAGAAAACAAATTATAATGTCCTTAATGATTTTACAAATTTAATTGGTAAATAAAGTAAGAGTTTTGAAAATAGATTTTGTAGCAATTGTTACATATGTCAAGTAAACTATTTTGATTAATTAAAATTAATACTAATTATTGCAATAATGTGAAAATATAACCATAAAGAGTAACAACCGTTTAATTAAAGAGGCCAAGTGATGCTGAGTACTATACTAGTAAACTCAAATTATTTTTATGGTTGTTAATTGTTTATTTCGATAGTTAAATCACCGACTACCAAAATTTGGCCAAATCGATTGTTGGTACGGATAGACCGGGATCGAATTTATATTCGAAAACCATTCCGACCAGCAAATACGTAAATGTTGAAGATGTTCAGAAGCTGATCGGGACGGAGCAATTGAAGACCGTGGATCTTCATAAGCGGAAGGATTACTTGTCGAATATTCTATGGGATTGCAACCAGGGGTATTCTGATGTGATCCGGTCGTGGTTGGAATTTTACGAATTGCATGGACTTCTCGCTACTAATCCTTTGGATGCGGTAGGAGGGTGCCTTCGGTTCATCCTGTTCCTGGGTGGCATGTATGGACGATGGGAATGGTGGCCATATGTTCCAAAAAGTTGATTATAACCTCAACCCTCATCAACCGGGAAATGACAAAAATAATGTAAGGACCCGTAACTTCCCCGGTGAGGAAAGAGCGGATACTTTGAGAACAACACACAAAAGAATGCAGACAGAGGAACATTTCATTGTTCATTACAACAATTCCATCAGAATACAAGAATATACAGAGTATGAATCAATATTACACAGAAAATATCAGAGATTTAAATTACATTTAAATACATCACAGCAGAAAAATAATACAATACACAAATAGAAGTAATACACGGATACAGAGCTTTCCGAGTATCGTTCCAGCTGTAAATCAGGATCCTGTGAATATAAATCTGCAAAACCAAAACTACTAGCTGCCCATGTCAAAATAAGGGCACCTAGAGTTTAGGTTAAAACAATAAACTCCAGGTCAGTCATGGGACTGGTGTGAGACTTAAAATAGTTATTAATCTTTATTTTAAAGTTAGGTAAATCAAGGGACCACGCCGTATAACACGGAACGGGTTTCCTCCCAAGAATACCAGTGCATAAAACAACAGCGCAATGCTAAATATAGAAAAATGAAGCTATTATAAGACCTAGGTCCTATGACACAATGCAACGCAAGCCGAGGGATAGGGTTTTCCTTTATAATAGCCAAACATGCTTAGTACGTTTAAAACAAATCATTTGATACTATTATAAGTGCATATTGTATAAAACAACTTTAAATCATAAGTATCAATCATAAACGGCATGGGTACCATATATCATGTCGCCATACTAGGCTCTACAATCAAAACCGCAATGTCACGTATTTGGAAATTGGATTTCCGTCTATGAACCGAGGCAAAAGATAGTCCTCACCGAATTCGAGACTCTCTAGCCCGAGCCTCGGGCAAGTACTCAGTCAAGCCTTTGGAGCGACAAGGTCGGTCCACCGATGTGAACTAAAATGCCTGAACACTGCATTTCCCCACCCTTTGGGGTGTAAATGAGCCAACGAATGACTCCATCGGCTTCACATAATCACCGATATATCCGAGGCACCTCGCAAACCAACAACCACATAAGTCAAACTCGTCAGGGCATGTCAAATCACTGACGCCACTTCTAACTAGAAAGAAACGCATGTCCTCCCTGAGGTCCTTCTCCCGTTTTTGGTTCACAACCGGGGTGTGAGGCTCATGAATCAACGTTACACAAACCTATGCCACACAGGCTGTGCTTTGATCATCAACCACAAGACTCTGCTTTTCAACAGAAGCCTTGATCATTTGCATCTTAGCATGCCACATAGGCAATTCACGCTATGCAGCCGATATCAATCACACAGAATGAAATATGATGTCAGACACACATCACTTTACAAGTCCGTTCTGGGTCTGAACGAAACCGGAGGAAACTTATTCCTCGCATATCCATCGATCTCCAAGTACGTTTGGATGATAACCAACTGATTCCCTCCTCTTGGGTGTACATCCAAATCAAGATCATCAGTAATCACCCAAACGACGTAAAGACCTCCGGTCTTCAACCATCGTCTTCATCTTCGACTCATCGTCGAATCAGTTATTCAGAATGGGATAAACCCGGTCTTTCTGAATAACTCGCGTATATAATAAACAAGTGTTACACAAACACAACATACGCCTCATTCCAATTCATCAGTCACTAACCGTAAATTAGCAAGAGAACGATTCCCCAAATATTAACCCTGAAGGCCGAAACCAACATCAGATCAATACCCAAGAAACCATTCAACTTAGCTAACCTTCAGTTAGTTTCTAAATTTCAAATTCTTAGGGAAAGGTTCCCATTAATTTTATCAAAGATAAATTCTTTTAAATTTATTCTTTAATCTTCCTTTGAATATCAATTCAAACTAGCCGGGATTAGCGAACCACACCGAAGTGATTATGTATTTTATTTCCCAATCCCAATCTATTCATCCAATGAAGTAAAACTAGTAATACTTCATATCTAACACCACGGTGTTATCGGTAAATTCAATTACCATTTCACGTTCAAATCTAATTAAAGATTTAACTATCGCCTGGAGCAAAAATGGTGATACTCCATTCTCGATCTTTTCAATCTAATTAAAGATTCATTAAAACTCCACTTAGTTTTAATCTTTGACTGGGTTAAAGAATCAGTGTCATTTAAAACACAGTTCACGATAAACCCCAAAATCACATCACATTTCAATCAGTCCCTAACCGTAAATTAGCAAGTGAGCAATTCCCTAAGTATTACCCCGAAGGCCGAAACCAACATCAGATCAATACCCCAGAAACCATTCAACTTAACTAATCTCCAGTTAGTTTCTGATTTTCTTAACTCCTTTAGGTCTAAGAACAGTATTATTGAAGATACCATTCACGACAACCCCAAATCACATTCCATTAATTATCGGGTTAAAGAATAGGTGTTTTTTAGAACACTGTTCACAATAAACCCCAAAATCAATTTGATATTCAATACAAGGCTCTGAATAGAAAATATATCGGCTTATATTCAATATCAAATTCTACGACAAACAAATATCGTATTGGAAATAACGATATATATATATATATATATCTTTCAAATTTCCATAACAACATCTGTATAATCACGAAATCCAACATCGAAATATTCCAAAGACAATTTCGATTCAAATCCATTCCAATTCAATTATTGGAAATTCTGATTACTTTTAAAACCCTTTTCAAATTCAATTTATTTACTTAAAAATAAATAGAATTATAATTCTAGTTCAAAACTAGTTCATTTCGATAAAAATCTATTTTTATCTTTTCAAATATGGAGTTTTTCAATCCGATTCTTCCCAAATCATTTCTTATGATTTTACACAAATTATTACTATTTTTAATAATTTTATCAAGGCCCGTACAGTCGATTTAAATCAACGGCCTTCGAACTGCACTTACAGCGACCTTTTCCCAATTTGATTTGGAAATAATTCTAAATCCAATCGTTAGATTTCAAATTTCTAATATTCGTTAGAAAGCTCTTTTCGATACGAACCCAACGGTTCCGGTTTTAGGAGAATCCGACGGTCGGATCTCCCGTAATATCCATTCGAAGTCAATGGTTGAAATTCACGAACTGCCACGGCGCGGCGCATTTTATTCAGGCCATTATATATTATATATGTATATATATATTATATATATTTCGTCGATTTCCTTTTAAAATGTATTTTATAAATCGTTTTAAATTCGTTTTCAAAAGGATTTCAACTTCATATTTAATTTCAAATCAAAATTGAATATCCCATATAAATTCGTTATAATTTCATTTCAAATCGATTTCAATTCGATTTCAATTTAATTCGAAATTCAATTCATTTCAATTTAATTTGAATTTCAATTCATTTCAATTTAATTCGAATTTCAATTCACTTCCAATATTCATTGAAAAATGAATAAAATCGATGTAAATAACGTTCACGTCAAAATGGCGTCAATCTAATCAACACGGCTTCATATATTTCTATTTTCAAATATTCTATCCCAAATATTTATTTTCAAATATTTCTATTCAAATATTTCTTTTTCAAATATTTCTATTTAAATATTTCTATTCAAAACTGGAATGAGGCCCAATCAATTACCATATAATCTTAATTATATGGATTTTCTACAACACATCTATAAAATAACAACAATAAATAATCAACCATCATCCAGAGTGCACCACACAACTGCATAAGCATTAAATATAAATAATTAGCGCTTACACAGTCTGTCAATCCATCGATTGACATACAACTAAACAATCGGGATTAGTGTACGTCAAGTCTCATCCCAATACCCGTGTGGGGTTTCAAATCAACAAACACAAATTTTATTTGTGCAGTTTGGGCGATGTGTAAATTTATCGTACCAATCAATATCAGTTAAAGGTGCGTATATAAACAAATCGTCCGATTTGTTTATATTTATTTATTCACATTCACTTAAAAAAAAATGTAACACCCCGTGTATTCTATAACAGTGAAATTCAAAAATTAAAGCATAACTAATTTCAAATCAAAGAATTAAGGGAAACGGGATACGCGATTGTGTTCGTCTCGGAAAAATACGCGAAATAGAGTCCGAGTTTTCGAAAAACGGAGTCCGTATGAAGAAGATATGGCCTCCGGAAGTTTAAGAATTCAGGTTAAAATTCAAACAGACGAAAACAACTCAGAAAAACAAGTTTAAAATTCAAAATCGGGCCCAATTGGCCAGGGCGGGAAATTCCCGCCTAAGGCACCAAGGTCGACTTGGCAGTCGACCTGGGCTAGCCAGGTCGACAGGGCTGTCGACCTGGGTGTCGACTGGGCTGTCGACCTGGCCCCAGAGCCAGGTCGAACCCAGCCCATCCTGGCTGGCCAGGTCTGTGTTTGATCGATTTTTTGAGCCTTGCCTTGTCACTAGAGCTAGGTGTCAGCTCCTGATTGGTCTCTCTTTCGAATGAATGGCTACGATTAACCCAAGCAATATCGACGGTCCTAATCAGTTCATAAACTCTATAAAAATGACCCTAGACTCTACCTAATCTATTCATTCAAAAATAAGAATGAGGCCATCATGCTGCTGAGGAACGACTAGGAGTAGCCACCAATTTGAGAGACAATTAGGAGACAAACTATAAAGCATAAAGCAACTACGATTTAAACTTAAACAAATCAAATCAACGCCTACATCAAAGGAATAGCATCTCCAAATCCAGAATTCAGATTCCTGAATTGAAGAATTCGTCACACGATTGTAAGTAGAGTACTATTCCGATGTGAATAAATAACTGTGTTTGATTTGTGTAAAATGATAATTACACTTGATTTGTGGTGATAGTAATTCATATTTGTGCGTTGCTATGATTCTAATCGATTTGGAATGTTGTATAACGATTGGATATTCGCAAGTATGTAATTCATGATAAAAACTACATGTTTGCGCTAGTTTATTTGAGATTTATGCAAGTATACGATTGGATATTCGCAAGTATGTAATTCATGTTGAAGCTACATGTTTGTGGTTGTTTAATTGAGATTCATGCAAGTATGTGGTTTTGCTACTATGCCAACATAATGTATATTTTTGTAAAAAAATCACTTTTTGTGTAATTGGATCAAATTTGGGGTATTATGATTCATATGAAATTATGTTAGAATTGGCATCATGATTCTATGTATAAAACCATACTTTTGTATTAGAAACAAAAGTAAGCCTCTTTGTGAACTTATGTTGATTTTATAAATATGACTAGGCTATGTTTGGTATTATGCCTAGTTTGAAAAACATGTTAGGCCTATATTGTTAACAAGAATTATATGATAATATATGTGACACATAGCTAAGTTAGATTTACATTCCAATTGCAAGTTTGCATGAATAAAGTAAAAACCATGATTTCATGTTTAGGAATATTTATACCATGATTACATGAATAGATCAAAAACCATGATTTCATGTTTGGGTATATTTGTGCCATGATTATGTGAGTAGATTAAAAATCATGATTAAGTTGGAATAATTCTAGTTGAACTATACTTTTGCATTAGTAACAAAAGTAAGCACCTTTGTAAACATATAGTAATTTTATAAACATGATTTGCTTATGTTTGACATTATGCCTAAGTAAAAATATAGGTTTATGTTGTAGTTAAGACTATGTGTCAATAATGATATCTAATTTAGTTAGATTCTTAACTTAACCACAAGTTTACATGGTTTGATTCATGTCACTTATGCTTTATGACCAAAGTATATGTTACTACAATGCAAGTACACCAGTTTCTATTTTGTAGTTTCAACGTTATGCTGCAAGTTCATGCGTTCACATTCCCCTTTTTGTGTATATAATCACGTTTTAAGCCTCCTTTTTTTTCACGTGGCTAAGTTGGGCTTAAAAAGGCTAAGCCCAACATATATTATAATAAACGAACGTATTAAACGGGGGAAATAGCGTTGGGCCAAATTAATTAATAAATGAAAATATAAAAGTAGATGGGCCCAAATTCAAGAATGGGTTGGGCCCATGATTGGTGTAAACCTTTACACCATTAGCTTAAAGTGATTTTTGAATAATGGGCCGCAAATATTTACATATAAAAAGAAGAAAGACAAAATATGTAAATGTAGAAAATACGATGTGTTTAACCCGAGGTTTGATTGAGTTGTGATGTAAACCTGCCCGGAACCGCCCGGATGTCCAGTAGTCACAACAATACCTATCCAATGTGGGTGGTTAAACATGGAGCCCAATAAGGACCCGAGGTTAGACTGAGTTGTGGCGTAAGACTGCCCGGACCCAACCGGCAACAGGCAGCCACAACAATACCTGTCTAATGTGAGAGGTCAAGGCTTTAATAAGACAATTAAGGCTGAGTCAGGATTGATAGGATTAAGTAAATTATGTTAATACTTAATCAAAATGGAACATGCTAAACTAAACAGACTGATTGGGGGTTAGGTTTACAAAACACTTAACCAAATTAGTATGTTGGCTAGAAATAGAAAACCTAGTAGCGGGGGACCCTTTTCAGTAGTAACCCTATAAGGTGTATCATGATACTCTGAAACTAGGCAGGGTGGGGCACGATTACTGGGCTGATTGTAAGAGGTCAAATCGAGGGCGGTGGTGCAACAGTGTAGGTTCTAACGGGGTGCGGGCGTGCACACACTCCGGCGCAGAAAAATAAGGCACTAGGCACCAGTAGCATACCTGTGCATTCTAGGATTGTGTCGGGCCGCCACCATGGGACTTGATACATCCCATGGTGGGACCAGCATAGGTAACTACAACATCGGGGGCCGTAAGACACATGTAACTATGCGAGTAGGAGCCGATCAACATAAAATGGATCACTTCACCCTGATTATGGGGTGCCTGTTGGGAACTAGTTTATATGGGTACAGAGATTAATATGGGGTACGATAGTCTATTCGACCCTAGACAACTTAACTAATTATATGATGCTTTCCCATTTCTAGTTTATACTTATCATACCCAGTTCTTTATTCATAGACTGAATAGTCCTAGACTTACTCAGGCTTTATGTCTGACTCTACTTTTCTTTCGTCTTCTTTTCTTCCGTCCCCCCCCCCCCCAGGTCCACAGGGAGGGAATACCGCAGCTTGACCAGCCTTCATATCCAGCTTGAAGAGAAAGAATGTATTGCTTGGATCTTTTCGTTTTGGACTATGACTTTGGACAGCAATTATGGGACTTTTGCAGTTTATTTATGTTTTCTTTATGCTTCTTTAAATAATGTAATCAAGACAGTTATGAAGATGTTATGTTTTTGGAAGTATTGTAAGACAATTATGGTATGGTTGTTGTAACACGTATTTTTAATGAAATAAAAGTTGTTGTTTTTCCGCTGTTCAAAAATATGTGTTCTTATATCTGTCTTGTATATCTGTGACTTATACTTATAAACCTCCACCAAAATTAGGGCATTCCCTTTGAGAGTGACCCTAACGGAGGTGGGGTGTTTCACTTGGTATCAGAGCATAGGTTTACCAGATAAGATAAAAAGTTTTGAAAATTTATTTTCAAAAAGGAAATTTAAAGAAGCATTTTTAAAAGAAAAATATTGTTTTATTTTAAAAAGGCAAAGTCCCCCCCCCAAGCCATAGGTACTATCTCTTACCCTTCGTTTTGAATCTATCCTTTCTGTTTCAGCATGTCTGGAGACCTTACTTCCCAGCTGCTGACGCTTTCAGTCCTCCTCCTCCACGTGAACCAGCAAGCGGAAGAGTCCCAGAGTAGGGAGACGAATAATAGTCAAACAAGAAAGGATCGTAACAGTAATAATAAGAAACGAGAAAAAAGGAAATGCAATTTTTGTGGTACGGAAGGGCACATAGCCAAGGATTGTAGAAAAAGGAAAAGAAAGCAAGGAGAATGTTTTCATTGTGGGGAGACTGGACACATCAGCAAAGACTGCCCTGAGAAGACAGACTTTGAGAAGGACGGGAAAGACAACAAGTCCCGAGAGAAGAGGAAGTGTAAATTCTGTGGCAAAGTTGGGCACTTAGTGAAAAATTGCCGGAAAAAGAAGGCCAAGATGAATGGTGGGTGCTTTTCTTGCAGTGAAACAGGCCACATGGCTAGGGACTGCCCAAAGATACGAGGTATAAATACTTCTGTAGAAAGTGTAGTTTATCTTTATGATCACCCCGTTCGCACTTTATTTGATTCCGGCGCGTCACACTCCTTTATCTCGTCTGCTTTAGTTAGAATCTCTGCACCTAAAAACTAGTATGGTAGAGGACCCCTTAATTGTTTCAAACCCAATTGGGGGCCCAACTCATTTGTCTATGATCTGTTTGGGATTGAAAATTTCTATTCTAAGCATAGAATTTCAATGTAGTGCCTTTGTTTTGGGCTTTTCGGGATATGGTTTGATTTTGGGCATGGATTGGCTATCCAGCAATGGGGCCATCCTTGATTGTGAGAAAAGGGTTGTCAGGCTCCTAACCCAGCTCGGTAACACTTTGGAAATTTCTTGTAATCCCTCGTATGTGGTTATGCTTAGTTATCTTGAATCGCTAGATGCCTCCGTTGAAAAATTTGCAATTAGTAAGAGTGGTCCGGGAATATCCGGATGTCTTCGAAGAGGTGAAGGGCTTGCCTCCGAAGCAGGAGATATATTTCCGCATATACCTTGTAGATAATGCAAAGCCCGTTGCGTTGCCCGTTAGACACATGGCTCCACGGGAAAGGGAAGAGCTCAGTAAACAGATTAAAGAGCTTCTAGAGAAGGGGTTCATTAGAAGGAGCATTTCAGAATGAGGCGCTCCAGTAGTGTTCGCCACTAAGGCAGAAGGTTCATTTCGCTTATGCATGAGTCGTAAAGAATCACCTTAGTAGTTCATTTGGCAACATAGTTGACATTTGTTTATTTTCAAGAGATAATTCATCTATGTGGAATACCTTCTAGGAAGTGAACAAGATCCAAGATTCACTAGTGAATTTTGGAGAGCTTGCATGGAACCATGAGTACGCAGTTATGCTTGAGCCAAGTATACTAGAAGGAGAATAAGTGAAAGTGGAACGAGAGGCAACAGCGAAATAGGTTCCAACTCATATTTTGGAAACAATAATTAAGAAGCTACGAAATGGTGAAGTTAAAGACGGACAAAGCATAATGGAGTTAAGCTCAAGGAAATGCGACTTAGAAGATTGAAGACTAGCTTCATGCATCATATCTCTTCTTAAGAGTATATCTTTGATCCCTCTCTTCCTGTAGAGCTTACTTGCATGCTATCTTTTGTGTATATCCTCTCGGTCCCATTCTCAATCCAATTTCTGTTGCAAACCCCATAGGGAGTATGACTCATCTGTTAGTAACACATGTTGGGGCTGGAGGGTGTTCGTTGGTTTGACTAAACTTTTTGGGTTTTATAGGATATGGGTTGGTCTTAGGAAGGGACTCCCTTGTGACCTAAAAGGAGTCCATCATGCTTAGTTCCCTAGAATCATATATAGTGGTTGGGTTGAGTAATTCTTTGGGTGTCAGTCTGATGTAGATTTCGGTCTTCGGGGCTGATGCTTAGAGAATTCTTCTCCTAGTCAATATATATATGGCATAGATTTCCAGTTTTGACATTGCCTAATGGGCACAAAGTCTTTACTTACTTCTATCATTCGACTATACCTTTAGATAGGAACAATTGGGTGTAAACATGTGTTTGAGACATGTTATGATTGATGGTTGCAAGTGGTTGCAAGTGATTGCTAGTGGTTGCTCGTGGTTGCATATACACACACAATCTAGGTTTTAGATCGGCTCAGTCACTTCATATTGCATGTGCATATATGTTTGCATTCGTATATGGTTGAACTTTAATGAGTTGTCATATGGATGTTGCATTTATATGAATGATTGTGCACTCATGTAGAATCATGAATAGGAAAAATTTGCATACATAATAGATTCATGGCACTTACATAATTCGCATTAAGGAGGTCAACTGAATCAGTAGACCGCCTGATTTTGCATTAGATAAGTACATGTACACACACACTTCGCATATGATCATGAAGCATTAGGAGTCTTTTAAGGACAATGGATGCTCGTGTTTGATGGATGAGTAGATGGATGTTTAGATGTTAGGATATACATTCTTCCTAACTTGAAGATTTCGGGGACGAAATCCTTTTAAGTGGGGGAGAATGTAACACCCCGTGTATTCTATAAAAGTGAAATTCACAAATTAAAGCATAACTAATTTCAAATCAAAGAATTAAGGGAAACGGGATACGCCATTGTGTTCGTCTCGGAAAAATAAGCGAAATAGATTCCGAGTTTTCGAAAAACGGAGTCCGTATGAAGAAGATATGGCCTCCGGAAGTTTCAGAATTCAGGTTAAAATTCAAACAGACGAAAACAGCTCAGAAAAACAAGTTTAAAATTCAAAATCGGGCCAAATTGGCCAGGGCGGAAAAATTCCCGCCTAAGGCACCCAGGTCAACTTGGCAGTCGACCTGGGCTAGCCAGGTCGACAGGGCTGTCGACCTGGGTGTCGACTGGGCTGTCGACCTGGCCCTAGAGCCAGGTCGAACCCAGCCCATCCTGGCTGGCCAGGTCTGTGTTTGGTCGATTTTCTGAGCCTTGCCTTGTCACTAGGGCTAGGTGTCAGCTCCTGATTGGTCTCTCTTTCGAATGAATGGCTACGATTAACCCAAGCAACATCGACGGTCCTAATCAGTTCATAAACTCTATAAAAATGACCCTAGACTCTACCTAATCTATTCATTCAAAAATAAGAATGAGGCCATCATGCTGCTGAGGAACGACTAGGAGTAGCCACCAATTTGAGAGACAATTAGGAGACAAACTATAAAGCATAAAGCAACTACGAGTTAAACTTAAACAAATCAAATCAACGCCTACATCAAAGGAATAGCATCTCCAAATCCAGAATTCAGATTCCTGAATTGAAGAATTCGTCACACGATTGTAAGTAGAGTACTATTCCGATGTGAATAAATAACTGTGTTTGATTTGTGTAAAATGAGAATTACACTTGATTTGTGGTGATAGTAATTCATATTTGTGCGTTGCTATGATTCTAATCGATTTGGAATGTTGTATAACGATTGGATATTCGCAAGTATGTAATTCATGATAAAAACTACATGTTTGCGATAGTTTATTTGAGATTTATGCAAGTATACGATTGGATATTCGCAAGTATGTAATTCATGTTGAAGCTACATGTTTGTGGTTGTTTAATTGAGATTCATGCAAGTATGTGGTTTTGCTACTATGCCAACATAATGTATATTTTTGTAAAAAAATCACTTTTTGTGTAATTGGATCAAATTTGGGGTATTATGATTCATATGAAATTATGTTAGAATTGGCATCATGATTCTATGTATAAAACCATACTTTTGTATTAGAAACAAAAGTAAGCCTCTTTTTGAACTTATGTTGATTTTATAAATATGACTAGGCTATGTTTGGTATTATGCCTAATTTGAAAAACATGTTAGGCCTATATTGTTAACAAGAATTATATGATAATATATGTGACACATAGCTAAGTTAGATTTACATTCCAATTGCAAGTTTGCATGAATAAAGTAAAAACCATGATTTCATGTTTAGGAATATTTATACCATGATTACATGAATAGATCAAAAACCATGATTTCATGTTTGGGTATATTTGTGCCATGATTATGTGAATAGATTAAAAATCATGATTAAGTTGGAATAATTCTAGTTGAACTATACTTTTGTATTAGTAACAAAAGTAAGCACCTTTGTAAACATATAGTAATTTTATAAACATGATTTGCTTATGTTTGACATTATGCCTAAGTAAAAATATAGGTTTATGTTGTAGTTAAGACTATGTGTCAATAATGATATCTAATTTAGTTAGATTCTTAACTTAACCACAAGTTTACATGGTTTGATTCATGTCACTTATGCTTTATGACCAAAGTATATGTTACTACAATGCAAGTACACCAGTTTCTATTTTGTAGTTTCAACGTTATGCTGCAAGTTCATGCGTTCACATTCCCCTTTTTGTGTATATAATCACGTTTTAAGCCTCCCCTTTTTTTTCACGTGGCTAAGTTGGGCTTAAAAAGGCTAAGCCCAACATATATTATAATAAACGAACGTATTAAACGGGGGAAATAGCGTTGGGCCAAATTAATTAATAAATGAAAATATAAAAGTAGACGGGCCCAAATTCAAGAATGGGTTGGGCCCATGATTGGTGTAAACCTTTACACCATTAGCTTAAAGTGATTTTTGAATAATGGGCCGCAAATATTTACATATAAAAAGAAGAAAGACAAAATATGTAAATGTAGAAAATACGATGTGTTTAACCCGAGGTTGGATTGAGTTGTGATGTAAACCTGCCCGGAACCGCCCGGCTGTCCAGTAGTCACAACAATACCTATCCAATGTAGGTGGTTAAACATGGAGCCCAATAAGGACCCGAGGTTAGACTGAGTTGTAGCGTAAGACCGCCCGGACCCAACCGGCAACAGGCAGCCACAACAATACCTGTCTAATGTGAGAGGTCAAGGCTTTAATAAGACAATTAAGGCTGAGTCAGGATTGATAGGATTAAGTAAATTATATTAATACTTAATCAAAATGGAACATGCTAAACTAAACAGACTGATTGGGGGTTAGGTTTACAAAACACTTAACCAAATTAGCATATTGGCTAGAAATAGAAAACGTAGTAGCGGGGGACCTTTTTCAGCAGTAACCCTATAAGGTGTATCATGATACCCTGAAACTAGGCAGGGTGGGGCACGATTACTGGGCTGATTGTAAGAGGTCAAATCGACGGCGGTGGTGAAGCAGTGTAGGTCCTAACGGGGTGCGGGCGTGTACACACTCCGGCGCAGAAAAATAAGGCACTGGGCACCAGTAGCATAACTGTGCATTCTAGGATTGTGTCGGGCCGCCACCATGTGACTTGATACACCCCATGGTGGGACCAGCATAGGTAACTACAACATCGGGGGCCGTAAGACACATGTAACTATGCGAGTAGGAGCCGATCAACATAAAATGGATCACTTCACCCTGATTATGGGGTGCTTGTTGGGAACTAGTTTATATGGGTACAGAGATTAATATGGGGTACCATAGTCTATTCGACCCTAGACAACTTAACTAATTATATGATGCTTTCCCATTTCTAGTTTATACTTATCATACCCAGTTCTTTATTCATAGACTGAATAGTCCTAGACTTACTCAGGCTTTATGTCTGACTCTACTTTTCTTTCGTCTTCTTTTCTTCCGTTCCCCCCCCCCCCCCCCAGGTCCACAGGGAGGGAATACCGCAGCTTGACCAGCCTTCATATCCAGCTTGAAGAGAAAGAATGTATTGCTTGGATCTTTTCGTTTTGGACTATGACTTTGGGCAGCAATTATGGGACTTTTGCAGTTTATTTATGTTTTCTTTATGCTTCTTTAAATAATGTAATCAAGATAGCTATGAAGATGTTATGTTTTTGGAAGTATTGTAAGACAATTATGGTATGGTTGTTGTAACACGTATTTTTAATGAAATAAAAGTTGTTGTTTTTCCGCTGTTCAAAAATATGTGTTCTTATATCTGTCTTGTATATCTGTGACTTATACTTATAAACCTCCACCAAAATTAGGGGATTCCCTTTGAGAGTGACCCTAACGGAGGTGGGGTGTTTCAAAAAATATTTTCAACTATAAAATATTTTTAACTACTTAAATATTTTATTTCATTTCACATCACATCACACAATCAACTACACATCAAAATCAAACAAACAAGCATACAAGCCGTCCATGGTCTATGGACGACGGGTGTCGGGTGCTATTAAACACCGTCTCCATCCTAGTATATATTTCAAACTAGAAATAAATTAAAAGTGAGAAGTTCTCACCGACTAGCTAAACCAATACACCGCGATTCTTCTTATGTAGAAATCTTCGTCGTTCTCGCCTTTTGTCACTTTCGTTGTCCGTAGCCACTACATATATAAAAATCACATTTTTATATTGTTGCCATGTATATAAAAATCACATTTTTATAACTACGCTATATGGATAAAAATTCTATTTTTTTATATCGCTACTATATAGATAAAAATTCTATTTTTACACCGCTACTATATAGATAAAAATTCTATTTTTACACCGCTACTATATAGATAAAAATTCTATTTTTACACCGCTACTATATACATAAAAATTCTATTTTTACAACGGTGTTCATATAATAAAGATCATATTTCTATCACACTATTTCAATAAATAAAAATCATACTTTTATGTCTTCTTCATATATTTTTACAATGCTTCTTTCTATATAAAAAATAAATTTTTATATTTCTACACCTTATATAAAGATCGAATTTTTATCATCTTTATAATATAAAAATCCTACCTTTCCTATTTCTACTATATAAAAATCGCATCTTTACTATTTCTACTATATAAAAATCACATCTTTACTATTTCCACTATATAAAAATCGCATCTTTACTATTTCTACTATATAAAAATCGCATCTTTACTATTTCTACTATATAAAAATCCTATTTTTATAAATCTAACTACATAGTAAAGGCCATATCTTCATTCCAAATCTATATCCATACAAATCGTATTTCTATTTTGTTCTTCACATGATAAAAATCAAACCTTTTTTTAAAATAAAAAGCAAACCTTTCTCACTTCGCTATCATATATAAATAAAACCCCTCATTTTATTTTACAGCATTATATAAAATAAATAATTAAAAGACTGAATTAAATAAAATAAAAATTAAATTTTACCTTTGTTTTGAAGGGGGAAGGGTTCACAGCGGAGAGGACGGCCGGGGGAGTGGCTCTGTCGCCTGAGGCGGCGCTGGAGGTGGGTCGGGGAGGGGGGGCAGGCGGCGTTCGATTTGGTGGGAAAGGGGGGCAGGCGGCGTTCGATTTGGAAATGGGGGGGTCTGGGTGGCTCGCGGCGAGAGGAGGAGAGGGGGGCTCCGCGCCTGAGGCGGCAGTGACGATGGAGGGGGGCGGCGTTCGTGGTTAGGGTCGACGGGGCTCCATTTTTTTCTTTGTTTTCCTTTTTGTTTTATGGATGAAAAACGGGGGGGGGGCTGAGAGATAAACGAAGGAGCGGGGCCATATAGAAAGGGTTTTTTTGATTAATTTCAAAAAGCAACCTCCTATTTCGAACTCGAAACGAAACCCACTGCCTGTCGCCCATAGCTAATTACCCCCATCCCGAACATAATGGGATATGTATCGTAAGCTGATTCGATCATTTCGATCAGTTTTCATCAAAATATAAATCTATATATTGAATTTGAATGCGCATTTCAATTTACCGGGGTCACACACAGCCTCTAAAAATTCCCAAAAAATATTTTCTAGCTTCGTATTGACGATACGGTCCTAACAAAACTAATTTCGTCAAATTCTGAGACCATTTGAAAAATGACCATTTTCAAGTCGATTAAAATCAACTGAAACTGGTCAAACGCGTTTCCCTTTGCCACGCTCACATATTGATTCGAAAAATTACGAATTTTGAAACCTAGCAATAATTTGACATCCCAGATCCAACAAAAGTGGTTTCGTCGAATTCTGAGGTTGTTTGCAAAATTTCCATTTTTAAGGGCCGAAATTCCATAGCGACTATTCTGAAATTTCAACTGGGCATAACTTTTGATTCCCGCTATGAAATTTTGATTTTTCGGATTCGTTGGAAAGATATTCTCAGTTATATTCTAATATTTCTGGTTTCACTAAAATCCGGTTTATATTGAATCCTGTAAATTCATTTGAAATCAAAATTTCGAACTACCGCGCCATTTTCAATTCCTTTTATAATTTAAAATAAATATTTATATTCTAACGACGATTCAAATAAAAATATACGTTCTAATTCTATTCAAAATAAATTTCTCGTCGTTATTATTTAAAATAATTCATTTTAAATATTCAAAATTCACGAAATTTGCCAAAATAAAAATTTTAAATTGGCTCGGATTTCCGGGTTATTACAATCTCCCCCACTTAAAACTTTTCATCCCCAAAAAGGAACGAAGCCGAAAGTTGTTTAACTAATCAACTCAACTTTCATTATTTTCCTTATGGCTTAAGTTCTTCAACTTTTCAGTTTCTAAGAACTTTTCAAATTTTTCAAAAATTCGACTAACACCCTAAATTTTCGAAAAATTTCGCCATAACCTCCCCTGCACCGGGGACTTCGGGATATTTCATATAGCCTCCCATGGCCTTCTTCAATCCAAAAGAAAAAGAAAAAGCCAACCGGCTAGCCAATCGGCTCACAAAATCATCATCCCCCAAAAAAAACAGTAAATTATGGTAAACATGTACCTATTTGTCGGGCAAACAATTTTATTCTTCTGCTCTAGCCTCCTTGCTGTGACCTGTTCAGTGTAAGTACATGTATATGGATGCAAATGCGACTAATTTTCAATACAATTCACTATTTGATCAATTTGCTAAATGGTTCAAATTTTAATTAATCAAACAACACAACCATCAATCAATTAGTTGATTATCGTTTCAAACTCATAATTTTTATATATAGTCAAAAATCACATTTTTGATGCCAAATCACAACAATAAGCCCTATCTAGTTTTTGGTTCTCACACCAGTCTAATGGAAATATATAGATATCACACCTTCGAAACACGAACACAACACTGATGATGGGTACCCATCATCAGAATCATTCCCGGGCGACTACAGTGCGGTCCTATATCTATCCAGTATATTAAAACTTTGAATACCCGTGGATCAGACGTATATGCAAAATCTATATATGCTGGATTTCCTAAATTCAAATATAATAAATAATCAAATACGTATAATTGACTTAAATTTTCAAACCAAAAATTATTTTCATTTTAAAATATACTCTTCACACTTGTTCTAGGATACTACTGATCCTATCTCTAACGAGTCATTCCCATTGGATATTACTAATCCAATTTCTGATGAATTCTTTTGTATGGTTCTAACGTGTCTTGTTCTCTGAGCCTTGTAAACCAAAGCTCTGATACCAAATGTAAGGACCCGTAACTTCCCCGGTAAGGAAAGAGCGGATACTTTGAGAACAACACACAAAAGAACGTAGACAGAAGAACATTTCATTGTTTATTACAATAATTCCATCAGAATACAAGAATATACAGAGTATGAATCAATATTACACAGAAAATATAAGAGATTTAAATTACATTTAAATACATCACAGCGGAAAAATAATACAATACACAACTAGAAGTAATACACGGATACAGAGCTTTCCGAGTATCGTTCCAGCTGTAAATCAGGATCCTGTGAATATAAATTTGCAAAACCAAAACTACTAGCTGCCCGTGTCAAAATAAGGGCACCCAGAGTTTAGGTTAAAATAATAAACTCCAGGTCAGTCATGGGACTGGTGTGAGAACTAAAATAGTTATTAATCTTTATTTTAAAGTTAGGTAAATCAAGGGACCACGCTGTATAACACGGAACGGGTTTCCTCCCAAGAATACCAGTGCATAAAACAATAACGCAATGCTAAATAAAGAAAAATGAAGCTATTATAAGACCCAGGTCCTATCACACAATGCAACGCAAGTCGGGGGATAGGGTTTTCCCTTATAATAGCCAAACATGCTTAGTACGTTTAAAACAAATCATTTGATACTATTATAAGTGCATAGTGTATAAAACAACTTTAAATCATAAGTATCAATCATAGACGGCATGGGTACCATATATCATGTCGCCAAACTAGGCTCTACAATCAAAAACGCAATGTCACATATTTGGAAATTGGATTTCCGTCTGTGAACCGAGGCAAAAGATAGTGCTCACCGAATTCGAGACTCTCTAGCCCGAGCCTCAGACAAGTACTCAGTCAAGTCTTTGGAGCGACAAGGCTGGTCCACCGATTTGGATTAAAATGCCTGAACACGGCGTTTCCCCACCCTTTGGGGTGTAAATGAGCCAACGAATGACTCCATCGGCTTCACATAGTTACCGATATATCCGAGGCGCCTCGCAAACCAACAACCACATAAGTCAAACTCATCAGGGTGTGTCAAACCACTGACGCCACTTCTAACTAGAAAGAAACGCATGTCCTCCCTGAGGTCCTTCTCCCATTTTTGGTTCACAACCGGGGTGTGAGGCTCGCGAATCAACGTTACACAAACCTATGCCACACAGGCTGTGCTTTGATCATCAACCACAAGACTCTACTTTTCAACAGAAGCCTTGATCATTTGCATCTTAGCATGCCACATAGGCAATTCACGCTATGCAATAGATATCAATCACACAGAATGAAATCCGATGTTAGACACACATCCATTTACAAGTCCGTTCTGGGTCTGAACGAAACTGGAGGTACCTTATTCCTTGCATATCCATCGATCTCTAAGTACGTCTGGACGATCACCAACTGATTCCCTCCTCTTGGGTGTACATCCCAATCAAGATCATCAGTAATCACCCAAACGACGTGAAGACCTCCAGTCTTCAACCACCGTCTTCATCTTCGACTCATCGTCGAATCAGTTATTCATAATGGGATAAACCCTGTCTTTCTGAATAACTCGCGTATATAATAAACAAGTGTTACACAAACACAACATACGCCTCATTCCAATTCCTCAGTCACTAACCATAAATTAGCAAGAGAACGATTCCCCAAATATTAACCCTGAAGGTCGAAACCAACATCAGATCAATACCCAAGAAACCATTCAACTTAGCTAACCTTCAGTTAGTTTCTAAATTTCACATTCTTAGGGAAAAGTTCCCAATAATTTTATCAAAGATAAATTATTTTAAATTTATTCTTTAATCTTCCTTTGAATATCAATTCAAACTAGTCGGGATTAGCGAACCACACCGAAGTGATTATTTATTTTATTTCACAATCCCAACCTGTTCATCCCATGAAGTAAAACTGGTAATACTTCATATTTAACATCGCGGTGTTATCGGTAAATTCAATTACCATTTCACGTTCAAATCTAATTAAAGATTTAACTATCGCCTGGAGAAAAACTGGTGATACTCCATTCTCGATCTTTTCAATCTAATTAAAGATTCATTAAAACTCCACTTAGTTTTAATCTTTGACTGGGTTAAAGAATCAATGTCATTTAAAACATGGTTCACGATAAACCCCAAAATCACATCACATTTCAATCAGTCCCTAACCGTAAATTAGCAAGTCAGCAATTCCCTAAGTATTAACCCCGAAGATGATTAACATAAAAATGTGTTTATTTTATGCTCTTATATTTTATCTTTTGTAAATAAATAAATGATACTTTGGGTATTTTTATGTGTTCTTACAGATTGCAAGTGATGCCTCCTTCGTTTCAAATTAAATGCCAACTACAAAGAAAAAAAGGCTACTTCCCCATATCAAAGCCATTTCAATTGCAAAAGAAGTTGTAGCCAACTGGTAAAGACATAGAAATGTGTACAGAGTGGCCTGAGTTCGATCCTTGGCAAGTGCTATATTTTTTTGAAGAAAGGAACATGAATGCATTCACACCCTGCCTTATGCGTTTTGAAGAATAAATGAACAAAGTGATATTATATATATAGTTATAATAATGCATCTATCTTTATATATATATATATAATATGCACTTAATGAGGATTTTTTGAATTTTGGCGTAATCCTCTCAAGAATTGAAATCCAATAAATCACATTTGATTATCATGCAAAGAGAAGGGGAGAGTTTTAATTACACATCTTCAATTAAACACATCCTTATCTTCTCACTGACTGTGCAATGCATCAAAAGGAAGGATATTGATTACAGGTCGCCAATCAAGCATCATGAAAGGATTATTCCTTCGTCTTTGGAAAGGATATTTTCATATATTTATTTTGTGGGCCCTGTATTCAAATAAATGGAGAAGGCTACATCCTGTATAAAAGGACCATTGTATCATTGTAAAAAGTATTCCATTTTTTCTCTCCATTATTTTGTGTTCTCGTTTATTAAAAAAAAATCTTCATGTTAGTTGACTGTCTTTTTCTTCTATAACGATTTGTGTGTCTACTCAATTAGTTTTGATAGAACACATATTGTTATTTTCTTTTATTACTGCATGTTAGCGAATGTCCATTTGATTAGATTCAACGGTACATTCTGCTTTTAATTTTCTGTTATTGTTCTAGTTATTATTGTCTTTTTCTAGTAATTGATTCCCTTCTTTTCAGCTGTTGAATTTGACATCGGTCTGATTAGATTCAGATTCGTAGTAGTTTCAATAACATTAATTCAAACAAAAACTTCTCCAAAATTTGCCTAACTCGCCTAAGAATAGATAAATAATAAGATTTAAACACCTCCCTGTGATTCGACCTGCATATTACGCGACCTGTGCGCTTGCAGTATTTAATTTAAAATTCGCGTTTTTCTAATTCATAGGAAAGCGACGAACAAGTTTTTGGCTCCGTTGCCAGGGAGGTAATAATTAAATTTCATTATTTATTTAATTTCTGATTCGTGTTAGTTTTTGTTCATATTTTCCTTTTGTGTTCTTGTATATATATTATAAGAAAAATCTTGAGTGGTTAGATTTGGTGTTGTTCAATGATACCGTAATCTTTCAAATAAGAAAAAAAAATAACATGCCTTTTTCATTGATTTTCTGTCTTTGCCATTTCTTTTTCTTTTATTTCTTTCCTTTTTTTTCAATCATTCCCCTCCTTTGTACAAATTTCTTTCTTGTTTTACAAGCCTAACAAAAAAAATTAATAATCTTGCCAGTTTTTTTTACTTCTTTCTTCTTTTCAACTTCTTTCCCTTTTTGTTCCCTCTTTTTTCCATCTATTTCTTTTCTTTGTACAACTTGTTTTCTTCTTTACAATAAAAAAAATTCCTTCCATTTTCCCTTTATTTCTTTCCATCTTCTTTAAAAAAAATCCCCTTCCTTTTTATACATACGTCAGTATCCTCATCTACATCTCCTAATTCCAATCTACTTCACAGCCGCCCCTCTTGATACCATCTCTTCAACGCAAACATTTACATCACCAATTCACCCTCAATTTTAAACTATTGAAATCACCATCGCTCTACATCTGCCATCCCCTATTACCATCCTCACTACCCCTCATTTACATCAACCATCACCGTTAACAAGTTCCGCCAGGGCCGCAAACATACCATTCACGCATAAACAGTGTCGAGCCCTTCCTTCACCACCAGTTCAGATCCACCCTCATCCTCTGTGACAAACCGCTCCTACTTCAACAACCTTCTCCAACCCACGCTAGTTCAAAAACTCTACCCACCTTTGATTAGAACAGCCAATCCCTAGCCCAAAATCGAAACCCCAAATTGACTTCCAAAAAGAAAAGAGGTGTGATTGCATGATTTAATGAGTTCTTAATTTATTTTTTTTGGGGGGGGGGGTTTGATTTCGGTTTGTTGAAAATAGAAGGGGCGTAATGAGAATTTATTCTGGAAACTTGATTTTAGCTTTGATTTATGGTCTTTTGTTTTGTTTTCAAGCGTGAATGTGGCATGTGGTGTTATGTATTCATTTGGTGATTATTTGGTGAGAGAGTGATCTATTTGTTTTTAGTTTCTTTTTTTTAATTGTCTTCTTAGCTAGTTAATTTTTTTTCCTTTTTCTTCTTAGGTTGAGTTGAGTTGAGTTATTTAGTTTGTTTAGTTTTTTTTAGCTTGTTGTAAGTTTTGTTTTATTTATTTTATTTTCTTTCAAAAAAAAAGTGGAATCTAAAAAAACAATTCAAAGGCCAAAGTGAAGATAAAAATTCAAAAAATCAATCAAGGGATTTAGAGTTCAATCGATTTGCAAGCAATGAAATTTGAATTGTCAGTGCTACTCAACTGTTCTGGACGGACAGTCATACCCCACTGTAAATTTCTTTAACTCTACAAGTGCTCTGCTGCTTTGAAAAATAAAGAAATTGCTTGTAAAAATCTTCTGCAGGGGCAGCGGCTTGCTTGTACAATATTTTAATTTTCTGTTATTATTTTGTGACTGTTCTGTGACTAAAATTTCTGAACCTGTTTGTGAGAAACGAATTTACATACCTGAAGTCATCACTCTCGTTGATTTTCAAAACTTGATTTGATTTTCAAAATAATATAATTGAAAAGTGGTATTTTGTGAAGTTGACGGTCTCGTATAATTGGGTCGCGGATATATAGTAGTTCAATTTATTGAACTATTAGCAAAAGAGGTTGCATACTACCCGTAAAACATTGGTCGTATCCCTTAGTATTCATACTATATGTGAATGACCATAAGACCCTCTTCCCCCTTCTAATTGAGTCAGTTAATTAATAGAGTGCAGCTTAGTATTTTATACTATTTTGAAGTGAGAATAATTTCTGTCTTGCCGTGACTTCTTTAAAATGTACGATTCAAAAAAATCATTGAGAGAAATGTGGGATAATAATCGGAGTAGACGTTCTCTTGAAGAGTATGAGTATGATTTACAACTCATGAGGCAAGATTGTCCAGAATTTCGTGAGCCCAATGCCAACAATTTTCAAAATTTTCCAATTGACCAACATTTTCAAAATCATAGAAATGATCAAAATTGCAATTTCATCTCAAATTTCAATAATTTCGATTATGGGCCACATCCACATCAAAATGGCTTTGAATCCCAATATAGCTTTGATCCACATCAATATGGGGTTGCAAACCAAAATTTTCAAAATTATAGCCCATATCAACATCTTGAAAATAACCAAAATCACTCAAATTTTAACTCAAATTTTAACAGTTTTGGTTACGAACATAATTTTTATGATCAAAATGATTTCCAATATCATTGCCAATTTTCTGAAAATTCAAACAACCACCACATTGGAAATAATTTTGATTGTGAAATTGATGTGGATTATAATTTTGAGAATCAAGAAATCCAAAATGAGAGCTCTCAAATCAATGATTCTGATGAATTTCATTTTGATGAGAGGGAAGAAAGGATAAATAAAAAGATGGATGAACTTCTTTGTTTAGTGGCATCTTTGAAAGAACAACGAGAGCAACAAAATCAAATTCAAACAAGCGATGAATCGGAAAATAATTCAATTCTTACTAGCAATGAAAATTTTCAAATAACAACTTTCGAAATTGAGAATAACGATCTAAATGAAGTTGTTCGAAATTCAATAAGTGATTTCGATTTCAACTCGTTTGAGGAAAAAGATTTAACCTTAGATTTTGATCTCTCTCTTTCAGGCTACGAGAAATTTGAAACTTTTGAAATTGAACAAAATGAAAATGTTGAAGTTGTCAATTCATACTTGGAGAAGGTTTTTAATGAACATGAATTTTTTGGATTGTATGAGGATGAGCTTCCAAATGAGGATGAAATAGAATCAAGCCACCAATCAAAGTTTGAAATTTTCGATTTTGAGGTTTTAAACGAACTTGAAATTGTCAGTGTTGAAAAAACGTTATCAATCGAGAAATGTGATCACATAGTCTTGAACAACACTCAGAATTTAAATTTCACGATTGCGACTGAGTTTATATACGATCACAAATTTTTGAACAATTACACTGATAAATTTGTTGAGCACATGAATTATTTTTTGAATGTTAGCTTGATTGAAAAACTTCATGTTAGGACAACCCTGAACATTCGTTTGCTGGACTATAAATCTATGTACAAAGATGATATGGTTTTCAAAAACCTTTGCTTATTAGAAAACATGCCTAGACATAGTGGGAATGAGACTCATCGGGCTAGAACCAAGTGTGGGGGAAAAGGTTGGTGGCATTCATTGCATCGCAAACACACATATCATTGTAAATACGATCCATTCTTACATATAGTTAGACTGCATTTCATTCTACAAATAATTTTGCATCTCAACCATCTTTGGGTTCTATCTTTCACATTTAGAAAACGTGGTTACAGTGTGGACACTGTTTAGGTCTAGTGTGGGGGGAGTCTGCATTGCATTCATTTTTATTCTTCTTTAATTTCTCCTTTTCATTTTTCATGCATTTAGATAGGACCACCATGCATTCTAGATCGTATGAACATACCATATATTTTTTTTGGAATTTACGACTCATTTTAGAATGATACTGCAAAATAAGTTTACAATTTTTAGTCAGTTGATAGTATTTTTTTCTCTCAACTTTGATCGAATAAGAAATATAATGAAAAGTTTAATTTTGAGGAATAATAGTGTAACCGGTACATAGGGAGATTCTTAGGTGATGGCCATGAAATCTATTCTATATTGTAGTCTTTGTTTAAATAAGTGGAGGACTTAAAATACTTATATTGGCTTTTCGAATCTTTAAAACTAAGTTATGTTAAGTTGAATTCGCGTAACTCTCTTTTATGCTTATATTTTCAATAATAATAATAATAGTAATCCAAGGGTATCCAACATTGCTTGTATATCTAGCGTTGGTGTGCAAACCCGCCAAGCTCTATCCGACACTTTGTTGACAAAGTCAGCGTTGGAATATCTTGGTCTCATTTTATGAGATTGGACACCTAAGGATTACCGACACTTTGTTGACAATGTCAGCGTCGGTCTGCACAATCCGCCAAGCTCTGTCCCAACTCTCCGTCAGTCCGCAAGGCAGTGTATGGGTGGTATACCTTGGTCTTTTGAGTTAGGTGTATGTAATTAATCATAAATTTTAACTTTTATAAATAGAGAATAAGCGATGATGCCCAAACATTTCTTGACCTTATTAATTTGACTAGTCATACACAAGGAAATTAGAATACCACTTTACAAACTGTGACAAGCAAACTAAGAATTTATTTCATGGCTGCACTATGTATCGACCAAACCAACTGGCTAAACTGGAATTTAACATTTGAAAACTTGATTTATGTTGAAAATTTGTGACAAATTGAGGTATCTAAAATAAAATCAACCGATTAGAAATTATTAACTTAATTTGTTGTACCACTTTTCTGAAACAAGCCGTGTTGTCATTTTTGTTTTTTATTGTATATATCTATTGCATTCATGTAGTTGCATTAGATCCACATACTGCATTTGGATTTTGTGGGTAGTATCCGCTGAAAACCCTCACGAGACACAACTCGTCCTACTAGGGACACCTAGAGGTTTAACGGCTTGTTGCATACGCTCAATGCAATCGTGTTTCCTACGAAAGTGTGACCCATCTAGTTTAATCTTTTTTTTTTTTACTCGAGGACGAGTAAAAGATAAATGTGGGGGTATTCGATTAACATAGAAACGTGTTTATTTTATGCTCTTATATTTTATCTTTTGTAAATAAATGATACTTTGGGTATTTTTATGTGTTCTTACAGATTTCAAGTGATGCCTCCTTCGTTTCAAATTAAAGGCCAACTACAAAGAAAAAAAAGCTACTTCCCCATATCAAAGCCATTTCAATTGCAAAAGAAGTTGTAGCCCACTAGTAAAGACATAGAAATGTGTACGGAGTGGCCTGAGTTCGATCCTTGGCAAGTGCTATATTTTTTTGAAGAAAGGAACATGAATGCATTCACACCCTGCCTTATGCGTTTTGAAGAGTAAATGAACTAAGTGATATTATATATATAGTCATAATAATGCATCTATCTTTATATATATAATATGCACTTAATGAGGATTTTTTGAATTTTGGCGTAATCCTCTCAAGAATTGATATCCAATAAATCACATTTGATTATCATGCAAAGAGAAAGGGAAAGTTTTAATTACCCATCTTCAATTAAACACATCCTTTTCTTCTCACTGACCATGCAATGCATCAAAAGGAAGGACATTGATTACATGTCGCCAATCAAGCGTCATAAAAGGATTATTCCTTCATCTTTGGAAAGGATATTTTCATATATTTATTTTGTAGGCCTTGTATTCAAATAAAAGGAGAAGGCCACATCCTGTATAAACGGACCATTGTATCATTGTAAAAAGTATTCAATTTTTTCTCTCCACTATTTTGTATTCTCGTTTATTAATAAAAAAAAATCTTCATGTTAGTTGACTGTCTTTTTCTTCTATAACGATTTATGTGTCTACTCAATTAGTTTTGATCGAACACATACTGTTATTTTCTTTTATTACTGCATGTTAGCGAATGTCCATTTGATTAGATTCAACGGTACATTCTGCTTTTAATTTTCTGTTATTGTTCTAGTTATTATTGTCTTTTTCTAGTAATTGATTCCCTTCTTTTCAGTTATTGAATTTGACAATGGTCTGATTAGATTCAGATTCGTAGTAGTTTCAGTAACATTAATTCAAACAAAAACTTCTCCAAAATTTGCCTAACTCGCCTAAGAATAGATAAATAATAAGATTTAAACACCTCCCTGTGATTCGACCTGCATATTACGCGACCTGTGCGCTTGCAGTATTTAATTTAGAATTCGCACTTTTCTAATTCATAGGAAAGCGACGAACAGAAGGCCGAAACAAACATCAGATCAATACCCCAGAAACCATTCAACTTAACTAATCTCCAGTTAGTTTCTGATTTTCTTAACTCCTTTGGGTCTAAGAACAGTATTATTGAAGATACCGTTCACGACAACCCAAAATCACATTCCATTAATTATCGGGTTAAAGAGCAGGTGTTATTTAAAACGCTGTTCACGATAAACCCCAAAATCACATTTGATATTCAATACAAGGCTCTGAATAGAAAATATATCGGCTTATATTCAATATCAAATTCTACGACCAACAAATATCGTATTGGAAATAACGATATATATATATATATATATATATATATATCTTTCAAATTTCCATAACAACATCTGTATAATCACGAAATCCAACATCGAAATATTCCAAAGACAATTTCGATTCAAATCCATTCCAATTCAATTATTGGAAATTCTGGTTACTTTTAAAACCCTTTTCAAATTCAATTTATTTACTTAAAAATAAATAAATTATAATTCTAGTTCAAAACTAGTTCATTTCGATAAAAATCTATTTTTATCTTTTCAAATATGGAGTTTTTCATCCCGATTCTTTCCAAATCATTCTTATGATTTTACACAAATTATTACTATTTTTAATAATTTAATCAAGGCCCGTACAGTCGATTTCCATCAACGGCCATCCAACTGCACTTACAACGACCTTTTCCAAATTTGATTTGGACATAATTCCAAATCCAACCGTTAGATTTCAAATTTCTAATATTCGCCAGAAAGCTCTTTTCGATACGAACCCAACGGTTGGATCTCCCGCAATATCCATTCGAAGTCAATGGTCAAAATTCACAAACTGCCGCGGCACGTTCTATTCAGGCCATTATATATATATTATATATATATTTCGTTGATTTCCTTTTAAAATGTATTTTATAAATCGTTTTAAATTCGTTTTCAAAACGATTTCAACTTCGTATTCAATTTCAAATCAAAATTGAATATTCCATATAAATTCATTTTAATTTCATTTTAAATCGATTTCAATTCAATTTCAATTTAATTCGAATTTCAATTCATTTCAATTTAATTCGAATTTCAATTCATTTCAATTTAATTCGAATTTCAATTCACTTACAATATTCATTGAAAAATGAATAAAATCGATATAAATATCGTTCATGAAACGACCCGAACTTCCCCGGTAAGGAAAGCTCGGATAATTCGAGAACAAGCCACAGAAGAACGCAGACAGAAGAACATTTCATTGTTAATTACAACAATTCCATCAGATACAAGAATATACAGAGCATAAATGAATAAAGTACATTCGATAAATATCAGAGATTACAATACATTACATAGCTGCGGAAAATAATACAAAACACAACTGAAGGAGATATACGGATACAAAGCTTTCCGGATATCGTTCCAGCTGTAAATCAGGATCCGGTGAATATAAATCTGCAAAACCAAAACTACTAGCTGCCCGTGTCAAAATAAGGGCACCCAGAGTTTAGGTTAAAATAATAAACTCCAGGCCAGTCATGGGACTGGTGTGAGAACTAAAAACAGTTATTAATCTTTATGTTAAAGTTCGTTAAATCAAGGGACCACGCCGTATAACACAGAACATGTTTCCTCCCAAGAATACCAGTGCATAAAACAAACAGCGCTAAATAAAGAAAAATGAAGCTGTTATAAGACCCAGGTCCCATCACACAATGCAACGCAAGCCGGAGGATAGGGTTTTACCTTATAACAGCCAAAGAATGCTTGATACGTGAAATTTTATCTTATAATTGTTAATCAGACTCCAACCTCAAATTAGTAAGAGAACGATTCCCTAAGTATTAACCCCGAAGACCGAAACCAACATCAGACCAATACCCAGGAAATCACCCATCTTAGCTCGTTTCCAGTTAGTTTCTAATTTTATATACAATCATAAATATCAATCATAAGTGGCATGGGTACCATGTATCATGTCGCCAATACTGGGCTCTACAATCAAAACCGCAAAGTCACATATTTGGAAGTTGGATTTCCATCTGTGAACCGAGGCAAAAGATAGTCCTCTACCGATTCGAGAAGCTCTAGTCCGCCCCTCAGGAACAGTCGCAACTGCCCCTTGGATCGTCAGGGTCGGTCCACCGATGTGGATTATTATGCCTGAACACTACGTTTCCCCGCCCTTTGGGGCATAAATGAGCCAACAAATGACTCTATCGGCTTCACATAGTCACCGATATATCCGAGGCGCCTCGCAACAGCAACAACCACATAAGTTAAACTCGTCAGGGCGTGTAAAACGACTGACGCCACTTCTAACTAGAAAGAAACGCATGTCCTCCCTGAGGTCCTTCTCTCGTTTCTGGTTCACAACCGGGGTGTGAGGCTCGCGAATCAACGCTACACAAAGCTATGCCACACAGGCGGTGCTTTGATCATCAACCACAAGACTTTTCTTTTCAACAGAAGCCTTGATCATTTGCCACTTAGGCATGCCACACAGGCAATTCACTCCATGCGTTTGATATCCATCAATATATAACCCCTGAGCTCGTACGTCTCAGAGAAGGGCATTAAGCAAGAGAATAAATTCTCCGCCGCCAAACAGATATATATTTAATAGAAATCAATCACACAGACTAAAATCCAATGTCAGAAACACAGTCCATTTACACGTTCGTTCTGGGTCTGAACGAAACCGGAGGCACCTAGTACCCCGCATATCCATCGATCTCTAAGTACGTCTGGACGACCACCAACTATTTCCATCTTCTTGGGTGTTGTAACGTCCCGGATTTTTAGCCGTTTATTTTTGAACATTTAAATTTATTTTAAATGTTGAATTGAAAGTATAAATGAAATTTATATTGAATTTATAGATTTAATAAGCGATATACGATTTAATATCGAGTATATCGAATCATCGTAGTACGGGAAACAAAATATTTGAATTCTGAACTGAATCAAAACAATTCAGTCGATAAATATAAATTTTGTATTGAATTAGAACGATAATAATAATTATCGAAAATTAAATTTTCTTGAAATCAAATTAATAATTTGATCGAATTTAATTTAAATCGTCAGTTTAAAATTTATATTTTCTCTATACGACCAAAGTAGGCCACGGAACCTGTTCCGTTGAATTCAGAATAGTGGTATAACCCTAGGGTGTCGGTCACTACACTGAAAACAAAGTTCGAAATCAATGGGTATTTTAAATCAAATAAATTCATATTGATTAAAATTAAAATTAAATAAAAATAAAAATAAAAATTTAGGCCGACCAAATGTTGGATATCAAGCCAACCGAAGTACAACAGCCACCCTAAGCATTTCATTTCACAGACCTATAGTTCTCTCGAGCCAAATTTTATGTCTTCCATTTTCGTTATCAAAGAAACACAAATTGGATGGCCATGTCCTTACTGTTCCCTCGCTCACTCTATAAATGGAACCCTCGGCCTTCTTATTTTCCCAAACCAGCAAAATCGCCTGCCTTTATTTCTTTTTCCTCATCATTCAAAATCGATCACCATTAAAAAAAAAAAAAAAGAAATCAAAATCATAAATCGCGAATTCAAAGGTTGCGAGTTCCCTGGAGCTCGAACACGGTCTTGGATCACTCGCGCATCAGGGGCAGGCAAAGTGGGAGCTCGACGCAGGGGTGGATCTCGAAGTTGATGCGTGGACCTAGGGCATGTAGCAGGACATTTGTGGAGTTCGAATCAGGGGAAATCGAGGGCGCGATTTAGGAATTGGGGAGTGCGATTTCTGGAATGTCAAAAAAAAACTGGGTGCGATGTTTCCTGGGAGTTCGACGTTAGTACAACAGTAGGGCTTAGGCCAAAGTCTCGAGCTTCGATGGTGGTTAGGTACTTGTGCGATGTCAGAATAGGTGGTGAGTGCGTTCAGTGTACAGAAGTTCATGGCAAGAAGGGCTTGTAGATCGATGTTTTGATGAGGATGGTTGTTAAATTATTGGGCAGTAGGAAAGAAAAGTTTCAGGTGGTTTGAATGTCGGGAATGGGAAGCTCGATTCCTGATTTGGTCTGGAGCAGGTTCGATCCTTTCCAGAGGGGAGAGAAGAAGTTTTAAAAGGAATTAAGGTAATTAATTTATAATTTATTCAGTTAGTTAATGCCTATAGATTAACGTAGATTAAATTTATTTAATTGATAGTCAATTTAAATTGAAATAGTTTAATCGTAAAATAAAATTTGATGTATCCTGTTTATATAAATTATTTGGATTTATTTAATGGATTATATATAACCACATTAACTTATAAATGCAATATTGAACCATGATTAAAGGAGATAAAAGCGAGTTTAATTTAGTTAACTAAGTTTTAGTTACTAATTTAGTTAATCGACTCCTTAGAAATATTTTGCTTAATTTATACAAGGTCAAAAATGCTAGCGCAAATTTGAGTTGGATCTTTAACGCGAAATGGATTTGGATTTCCTGGAAATGGATGGAATTTAGATCAAACATCTCTGATTCACTCCATCAATTTAAATCACGGTGAGTAAATCTCACTCACCTTTTATTTATAATTATTTTTACTTTGTAAAAATAATTGTTGTTGCTTGTTTGGATTTTTCTGCTTGTTTTATATATATTAGTTATTTGGGCTATTATATATATATATTGGTTGATTGATTGGTTGGATTCCCGCAGTCTCATTAGCGGATGCCCGCAGTTTCATAGCGGATGATTACCCTATACGCCCCACGCTATGATAGTGGATGACCTTCTATACCACGATATTCTGCCACGAAGCAGAATGGGTATTATTTATGTGCTGACATCTGTGGATGCAGGAAAACAGGTTGGAGGAATCCAACTGGATTCCTCAAAAATATATTATCTGTTTGTTTGTCGGTTTCATATATATTCTCATATATGATGTGTTAAAAATCCCGTGATTGATAACTGATTGTTTTGGGGTGTTTAAATATCACTGGGGCTCGAATATTGATTTATAAAAATATCGGAAAAAGGATAATAGAGATTTGAAAATGGAATTCTATTTTTATAAATAGAATTTGAATTTTTAATGAAGTATAGAAAATATTAACTGTTTTAAATATATAAAACAAGTGAATTTATAAACTTGGTTTATAAATTAAAATACGGGGTTTGAATTGGATTTATAAACTTTAGTTATAAGTTTAAAAATGTGAGAATTTAAGGGAAGTTATAAACGTTGTTTATAAATTAAATAATACAAATAGAATTTGAATATGAGAAATTAGAATGAAATTTGAAAATTTGAATTCAAAGGAAATCAAATAAAGAAAATTCCAATAGCGACTTTGATGTAAAATTTGAATAAAGAAATTCAAATAGAGATTTGAATGTAGAATTTCAAAATAGAATTTGAAGCAAACTTTGAAAATAGGATTTTCAAAGTAGAATTGGAAATAGAATTTCAAATAGGATTTCAAAATAGAAAATCCAAATGGTTTTGAAATGGAATTTGAATTCAAGAGAATTCAAATGGATTTGAGTGAAGAAATTCAAATGGGATTTAAATAATGGGTTTAAATAAAGAGGATTCAAATATAAGAATTTAAATAGAATTTGAATGGAGTTTAAATATAAGAATTTAAATAAAACTCAAATGGAGTTTAAATATAGGATTCAAATAGAATCCAAAAAGAATTTGAATAAGAGGAATTCAAAGAGAATTAAAAGGTGGTATTTGAAATTCAAATAGTATTAGAATGGAGTTTTGGATATTTGAATTTAAAATAGAAATTCAAAATGGAGTTTGATTATTTAAATTCAAGTATGAATTTCAAATATAACAATTCAAAAGGGAGTTGATTATAGAAATTAATCTGGTATTTGAATTCAAGGAGATTATAATGTGGTATTTGAAATCAAGGAAATAAAATATGGTATGTGAATTCAAGAGAATTAAATTTGAATATTAGAATTCAAATGGTGTTAAAAATGAGTTTGAATATTAGAATTCAAATGGTGTTGGAAATGAATTTGAATATTAGAATTCAAATGGAAATGGAAAATGAAATTTGAATATAAGAGATTCAAATTGAATTCAAATAGGATTTGAGCTATGGGATTTGAATATGAAATTCAAATGGGTTTTAAACTATGGAATTTTGAATATAGAATTTAAAAAGGAGTTTGAATATTTGAATTTCAATAGAATTCAAATATAGAAATGGGAATATAGAAGTTCAAATGGAATTTAAATATAGAGTTTGAATAAGAGAATTCAAATGAATTCAAGTATTGAATTTGAATATGGAATTGAAATAGGAATTCAAGTATTTAATTTGAATATCAAATAGAAAAGGAATTGGGATTTGAAATATAGAATTCAAAAGTGAGATTGGAATTTGAATCAAGAAATTCAAATAGAGTTAAAATGGAGTTGAATTCATTTTAAAGAAGTTTAAAGGTTTATATATATAAATATAATTAAAACGAACTCGCCGCAGCGCTGCAGTTCGTAAAATAGCGATTCGAACTTCAATCGAGTATACAGGACTCAATTGGAGTTGGATCTCTTTGAAACAAGAAACGTCAGGACCGGTTTGATAATAGTTTTCTAATGAAAGAGAAAAATATGAATTTCGTCATATAGATTTTGAGTTATGTCAAAATCGAATTTTCAGAAAAACAGCGCCAGAACTATTTAAAAACCATAACGGTTTATTTCATTTTATAAAAGGATTTTAAGCAAATAAAATCCGAATTTCTATTTAGAAAATTTCAGATTTGAGTTATAAAATATATGTGAACTCAGGTGGAGTAATGAATTGATTTTTGAAACAGAAATCAGATTTTTGATTATTGAATAGAATTAACTAATTCAAATAGTAATTAGTAAATGAGATGTTGAATTGATATTGGGCCTTAAATAAGTGAATTCGATTTGAAAATTTATATTCGAAATAGAAAAGAGAACTAGAATCGAAATTGAAATTCAATTTGGTTATGAACGAGTTAAATATTTTGTTTGAACATGTTATGTTCAACAAAGAAGTGAAATAGGCAAAATGACTAATTAAAGAATAAATGGGCGAAACTGAATTCAAACGATTAGATGGTATTGAATTGAATTGAAAACAGGTGAACATGTGTAAGCAGGTTTGATATGAAGTATATGAAGATTTGTAACGACCCAGAAAATCTGAACCAATTTAAAATTTTTAAATTGGCTAAAATAATGGATTTTAAATATTTAAAATAAATATTTTAAATAATGGCGATGAAAACTGAGTTGAAATCGACAATTGAAAACCAATATAATTAATTATAATTATATATAGAATTGAAAATGGCGCGGTAGTTCGATAATTCGATTTCAAACTTCAATTGAATATACCGGGTGCAAAACAATCCGGATTTTAGTGAGACCAAAAACATTAGTATCTAATTGATGATATCTTTCTAACGGATTCGACCAATCGAAATTTGATAGCGGGAATCAAAAGATATGTCCAGTTGAAAATCCTGAATAGTCGCTATAGAATTCAGGCCCTTAAAAATGGACATTTTGCAGATGACCTCGGATTTCGACGAAACCACTTTTGTTGGATCCGCAGTGTCAAGTTATTGCTAGGTTTCAAATTTCATAATTTTTCGAATCAATATGTGAGCGTGGCAAAAGGAAACGCGTTTGACCGGTTTTAGTTGATTTTAATCGACTGGAAATTGGCCATTTTTCAAACGGCCTCAGAATTCGACGAAACTAGTTTTGTTAGGACCGTATCGTCAATACGAAGCTAGAAAATATTTTTCTGGAATTTTTAGTGTTAGTATGTGACCCCGGTAATTTGAAATGTGCGTTTAAAATTCAATATAGTGATTTAAATGTAAATTTAACGGAAACTGATTATAACGAGCAAATCAGCTTGCGATACATATCCCATTGTGTTCGGAATGGGGGTAAAACGCTATGGGCGACAGGCGGTGGGCCTCGTTTCGAGGTCGTATGTAAAAGTCAACCCATTTGCAAAATTAAATAATTAAATAAAAAAAAATCTAATTTCCCTCCTTTACCTCCTTTCTGCCCCCCCCCCCCCCCGATTCATTTAAACAGAATTAAAAAAAAAAAAGTGAAGAAAACCCTAGCGCTATCGACAGCCGCCCGCCTTCAGCCGTCGACCGGACCTCCTCCGCAACTCCGATCATCTTCCCCCCCCTTCCTTGCATCGCTCCCTCCTCCTCCTTCAATCCGACACCCCCCGAAGCCGTTCGAGACCCCGAAGCCGCCCCCCCGTTCAAAGCCCTAGCGTCGCCCCCTCGAAGAAGCCTCCGACGTCTGCGAAACCCCCCCCCCCTTTTTGTAAGTTTTTTTTTAGCTCTGTTATTTTATTTTTTTAGATTTTGAAACTGTAATTTTTAAATAGATTTTAAAACTGTAATTTTTAAATAGATTTTAAAACAGTAATTTTTAAATAGATTTTGAAACTGAAATTTTTAAAAAGCATTTTTGAAACTGAAATTTTTAAAAAGCATTTTTGAAACTGAAATTTAAAAAAAAAAAACATTTTGAAACTGGAATTTTTATGAAGTTTTAAAAACTGATTTACAATTCTTAAAAACTGAATTTTTATAATGATTTAAAAACTGATTTTAAAATGATTTATAAACTAATTTATTTTAAGATTTAAAATAGAAGGAGATTAGAAATTTAAAAAGAAGTAAAAATCATATTTTTATATGTTGAAAGTCGAAGTAAAAATCATATTTTTATATGTTGAAAGTCGAAGTAAAAATCATATTTTTATATGTTGAAAGTCGAAGTAAAAATCATATTTTTATATGTTGAAAGTCGAAGTAAAAATCATATTTTTATATATTGAATAGCGAAGTCAAAATTCGATTTTTATATATTGAATAGCATAGTAAAAATTCTATTTTTACATATGTAGAGAATACGGGCGAAAGCGACAAAAGGCGAAGATTTCTATAAGTGAAGTGTCGTGCAGTTGGATAGCTATTGGTGAGATTTCTGTTTTAAAAATATTATATATGTGTGAAATGAAAGTGAATTGCTATCTATAAATATATATCTATATATATATATATATATATATATATATATATATATATACGCCCCTCGTCCACAAACCATGGACGATATTTATTGGTTGAAATTGTTGTGAAAATTGAATGATTGTTTGGGATTGTTTGTGATTGATATTGGTTGATTGCGGTTGAAAAATACCCATTGGTGGTTGTGAAATATTTGGTTGAACCACAAAGGATTAGTTTGTGGAAATGAAATAAATATATACATGCCGCCTGCGTGCGAACTAGATGCATGATCCCCATTGTCAAAAACCGCGAGGTTTTAAGGTAGAGCGAGGAGCCGTACTAGGGACGGTGCCAGTGTAACTACCCTGCCGTTATGCTGCCGAAATTTTGAATAATATTTGTGTGTTTGAATTATTTTCATATGCTAAAACTATAGAAAACATTCATGTGTTGAATTGATATTCATTCGTTGTTTAGAAATTCATGTGTTGAATGGTATTCATATTTTGAAATAAATCGTTTGATGATAAAAATCACATTTTTATCTATATATAAAAACTATAGAAAACATTCATGTGTTGAATTGATATTCATTCGTTGTTTAGAAATTCCTGTGTTGAATGGTATTCATATTTTGAAATAAATTGTTCGATAATAAAAATCACATTTTTATCTATATATAAAAACTATAGAAAACATTCATGTGTTAAATTGATATTCATTCGTTGTTTAGAAATTCATGTGTTGAATGGTATTCATATTTTGAAATAAATTGTTCGATAATAAAAATCACATTTTTATCTATATATAAAAACTATAGAAAACATTCATGTGTTGAATTGATATTCATTCGTTGTTTAGAAATTCATGTGTTGAATGGTATTCATATTTTGAAATAAATCGTTTGATGATAAAAATCACATTTTTATCTATATATAAAAACTATAGAAAACATTCATGGGTTGAGTTGATATTCATTCGTTGTTTAGAAATTCATGTGTTGAATGGTATTCATATTTTGAAATAAATCATTTGATAATAAAAATCACCTTTTATCGACTATATGAACTATATAGAAAAGTAGTGTTTTGAAATGAATCGTTTTACAATAAAAATCGCATTTTTATTGTATGCATAAATCGTTGAAATGTGAAGTGTTAAAAATAGCCACTTGTTCGAAATAAACATATATGAGTTGAAATATTCATTAATTAGCTAATGAAATGATTTGCACCTATTTATGTAACATTAGAATGAATGGTGTTTTTAAACCAAATTGAAATCAAATATGAAGTCGAATAGAAAATGATAAATGATAAGAACTGTATATATATGTACATGCATATTCATTGAACAGGTTATAGCAAAGGGGCTAGAGAAGAGGAATAAAATTTTGTGCCCAACAAATAGGTACACATTTACTGATTTGTTTGGGTGATGATTTTGAGCCTGTTGGCTAGCCGCTTGGCCTTTTCTTTTTCTTTTTGAGATTAGAAGGACCGGGAACGCTATTTGCAATTTCCCGATGCTCCCGGTGCAGGGGAGGTTATGGCGAAATTTTTCCAAAATTTAAGGCGTTAGAAAAATATTTGAAGTGAAAACGATATGGAAATCATTGAATGAACTATATTTATATAAATATATAAATATAAATAAAATTAAAACGAAACGAGGCCGTGCAGTTCGTATTTTGAAACCGTGATTTCAAACGACTAGTACGGGAAATCCGACCATTGGATTTTCCCGAAACCTCAACCGTCGGGTTCGCCTTGGAATAATCTTTCCAACGGCACCAACCTTGTAAAAATCCAACGGTTGGATTGTCTGGAATGTTTAATTCAAATTTGAAGAAAAACAGCGCCAGAATCGATTTTATTTATATATAAATATAAATAGAATTATATTTAATCGAATAACGACGCTGCAGTTCGTATTTTGAAATCGAAATTTCAAACGATTGTACCGGGAGATCCGACCGTCGGATTTTCCCGAAACTGGAACCGTTGGATTCGTTTTGAAAAGACCTTTCTAATGATGTAAATTTTGTGAAGATCCAACGGTTAGATTTTCAGATATGTGTAAATCAAATCTGAAGAAAAACAGCGCCACGGCCGCCTTATGGCCCGAAGCGTCGTTTTGAATAAAATGGCTATTTTAAAATAAATAAAAATAGCGATAAATAGTTATAAAATATCATAAGCGATATGGAATGGAAATAAACTGAATTTGCTTGATTTATGTGATGTTTGATGGTTGAATGTGTTTGGTGTGAAAATTACGTTAAAGGACAAAACCAGTGTTGTCGAATAATTTAACCATTGAAATAAATCGATTTGAAATTCTAAATATACGTGAATTATTTGGAAAGGCCGAGTTAATTCTCATTTCGAATAATCGACCGACGATTGAAATTCGAAGATGAAGACGATGGTCGAAGACCGGAGATCTTCACCTCGTTTGGATGGTAACCGAGGTCCTGATTGGGAGGCATCCCGAAATATGGATAATAGTGGTTATCGTCCAGACGTACGTGGTGATCGAAGGGTTTGCGAGGTAGTTAGTGCCTCCGGTTTCGTTCAGACCCAGAACGGACTTGTAGATGGACTGTGTGTCTGACATTGGAGTTTATTCTGTGTTGATTGATTTCTGTTAAATATACATCTGTTTGGCGGCGGAGAATTTATTCTTTTGCTTAACGCCCTTCTCTGAGACGTACGAGCTCAGAGGTTGTATATCGATGGACATCAATCGCATGGCGTGAATTGCCTGTGTGGCATGCTAAGATGCAGTGATCAGGACTTCTGTTGAAAAGCAAAGTCTTGTGGTGATGATCAAAGCACCGCCTGTGTGGCGTAGCTTTGTGTATAACGTGAATTCGCGAGCCTCACACCCCGGTATGAACCTAAAACGGGAGAAGGACCTCAGGGAGGGCATGCGTTTCTTTCTAGCTAGGGTGGTGTCAGTGACCTACCAGCCCTGACATTTATATACTTTTCACCTATGTGGTTGTTGCTGTTGCGAGGCGCCTCGGTTTGATCGGACGATCCGGGTCCGATGGAGTCATTCGTTGGCTCGTTGACGGCCCAAAGGGCGGGGAAACGTATTGTTCAGGCATTTTAATCCACATCGGTGGACCGGCCCTGACGATCCAAAGGCTTGACTGAGTACTTGCCTGGGACACGGGCTAGAGCGTCTCGAATTCGGTAAGGACTATCTTTTGCCTTGGTTCATGACGGAAATCCAATTTCCAAATACGACATTGTGCGGTTTTGATTGTATACCTATATATGGCGACATAGTGGTATGGGGCATTAATGCCGTCTATGATTGATAGTTATGATTTGAAATTGTTTTCAAAACATATAAACACTAGCAATAATATCAAATGCCTTTGTTTTATTCGTATCAAGCATATCTTGGCCGTTATAAGGTAAAAACTCTATCCTCCGGTTTGCGTTGCATTGTGTGATGGGAACTGAGTCTTATAACGGCTTCATTTTTATAAAAAGCATAGCGATGTTTAAAAGAAAGATTTGTTTTAAAGCACTGGCAATCCAATGGAGTAAACCCGTTCCACGAAAGTGGCGTGGTCCTGTGATTAGCCAATTATATATATGTGTTGAGTGGATTTCTCATACCAGTCCCATGACTGACTCGTAGTTTGTTTCACTCTCAAACTCGGGTGCCCCTTTTTCCACACGGGCAGCCTTGTTTTCAGGTTTAGCTGGTTCTTTCTGGATAGCTGGAGCTGAAGATGGATTCTATCATTTATTTCCTTTTATGCTGTTCAGCTCCTATTGTACATATTTTGTTTATTTCCGCTGTAGACATTTATGTATAGCTGAACTGTATTTGTACTAAGTAAGATCCTGTATACTGTGTAACTCTGATGATTACTTTTATCCAGTATATTTTGTTGTTCATTCTGGTGTATTTATTTAATTCTGTTCTGCTATTATCTGTTTCTGTGTTATATTCCAAAGATAACCTTGTTTCCGTGAGAACGGGAAATCGGGTCGTCTCAAGATTTAAATTTATGTGCTCGACAAAAAAGTACATGTTTAATTCATATATGAGATTTTATGCGCCGTATCGGCAAGCCGCTTGGCTTTTCTTTTTCCTTTTGAAATAAGAAGGTATCGGGAAGCTATTTGAAATTTCCCGATGCTCCCGATACAGGGGAGGTTATGGCGAATTTTTCTGGGAATTTAAGGAGTTAGAATATTTTTAAGAAATTTAACAATTAGAAATCTATATATCGATATATATAGGATTCGATAAGGAAACGAAATCAAAAATCGAATATTGTAAACAAAAAGGGGAATCTATAAATTAGAAATAGAAAGCGAATTTTATACATGTTTTAAAAATGAAAAATTGGATTGTATAGTGTGTTTATTCGAGGTAAGTGGTTTTGCCGTTTTGAAGTTGAGAATGTTTTCAGTTAAGGTCTGAGAGGTAATTTTACCCCAACTTGATTGATTTCATTTTTAATGGATAAATAGCAAGATCCAGTCTCGAAGAGAAGTGTTTGAAAAAGAGTTGAATAAAATATTTTGGGTTGTTGTAACGATGTTTTACACAACATTCGTTTTAAACCCAAGTGATGGAATTTTGGAAATATAACAAGTAAATATTTCCTGAGTATAATAAAAATAGTCGGGATAGAGATAAGTGATTGGAATTGTTTCCAATTGCAAATAGAGATATTTTCTAATATATAGAAAATAAAAGAAGTTGATATTGGGAAATGCTTTCCAAATAGCGTAAAGGGCCAATATGGTTATTGGAAATATTTGGTTAACAAATATTGATAAGGAAATGGAGAAGAGATTTAATTAATGAAATATTAATTAAAGAGCCCAGTGATTTGTTTGATATGTTTGGATGAACACTTGTTTTTATTTGATAGTTAAATCACAGACTATCGAAGTTTTTGACCATCGTTGTCAATATGGAGAGACCGGTTGGATTATTATCCGAAGAACCACTCCGTATCGGCATAAGCGTTGCGAACCAAGTATGCTGAATATATTGAAGACGGAGTAAAGTGCAAGGACTCTTTCTATTAAATAGAAATAGTGCCTTCGGTTTCGTTCAATCCCAGAACAAACGTAAATGGACGAATGTCTGACAGAGTATTTCCAATGATCAAATGGGTTGGTCTGTATAAATATATGTGGTTGCAACGGATTTATTCCCTTAGCATAACATCTAGAATATTTGTGCAAACTCAACTAGTGATTAACGGATCTGACAATGTGGCATTCAAAGTGATTGTGCTATCAATGAATGGTAAGTATTCGTAGCCTCAGGCCTCAACAACCGGGAAGGGACAAAAATCGGGCAGGCAGCATGGCTATGTGAGTCGCACCCATTAGGATGTATAATCACCTATCTAGAGGTTCATTTAATTTCTTATTCTATTCGATGCTGTCCCAGTCGGGAGACGGTTGCTGATCCCAACCGTTGGTTATATACATTCGATACACTCAAGCGAAATGAGTGGTCGGTCATGTGTGGGCCGGGTTACAAGATGTTCTTGTTGAACCCAGTGTATTCCTCTCTAGAGATAGACTAGCGGAAGGTGGTTCCATACCTTGTCATGTTGGAAATCCAATCTCCAATAAGCGCCATGCGGTTTTTGATTTTATACTATATATGTGGAGCGTGAGATGCAAGCGTTCTGCTATTTGGTTATTTACTTGATGTAGACATTATTATAATATCACTAGATATTCGTATCAAAGTGTTTTGGGTTATAGTAAGGTAAAAACCGTCCATGTTTATGTGTGGGCTGGTCTTACTATTATCTTTTCTTTCGAAAGGGTTTTGAAAGTTAACAAGTGGTTGGAGTTTACTCACACCAGACCCATGATTGACCCAGAGTTTATTTTGTTTGTTTTCCCTAAACTCTTGGGTGCCCAAATTTGTACGGGCAGTCAAGTAGTCGGGATTTCACAGATTCGATTGGAGGAGCTGGAAGCAGGAGGCTTCACCAGTTAGCTGTAGATTTCGTATTTCCGCTGTGTACTATGTTGTATCTGGAAACAGGTGTTTATAACTGTTCCAGAAATGACTGTTGTGCTTTGATGATGGTATGTATATAAAGTTACTGATTTGTATTTCAAAAGTTATGTTATATGATATATTTTATTCGTTCCGCTGTGAGTTTGTGATCTTCGTTTTTCTTCTATTCTAATATTTCTTTCTTTCTATTTCTCATCCTCTAACTTCTTTCTCTAATTGATCTGGTATTTTCGATGTTTGAATAGTCGACGCTGGGTTTTGTGTCGATTTTCGGAGTCGAAAATGTCGTGGTCGTTACAGGTGTACATCCCAATCAAGATCATCAGTAATCACCCAAACGACGTGAAGACCTCCGGTCTTCGACCACCGTCTTCATCTTCGATTTATCGTCGTATCAGTTATTCAGAATGGGATAAACCCGGTCTTTCCGAATAACTCACGTATATTTTAAACAAGTGTTACACAAACACAACATACGCCTCATTCCAATTCATCAGTCACTAACCGTAAACTAATCAAGAGAATAATCCCCCAAATATTAACTTTGAAGGCCGAAACCAACATCAGATCAATACCCAACAAACCGTTCTGCTTAGCTAACCTACAGTCATTTTCTAAATTTCACATTCTTAGGGAAAGGTTCCCATTAATTTTATCTAAGATAAATTCTTTAATTTATTCTTTAATCTACTTTTGAATATCAATTCAAACTAGTTGGGATTAACGAACCTTACCGAAGTAATCGTTTGTTTTAATTTCCCAATCCCAACCTATTCATCCCATGAATTAAAACGGGTCTTACTTCATATCTAACACCACGGTGTTATCGGTAAATTTAATTACCATTTCACGTTTAAATCTAATTAAAGATTTAACTATCGCCTGGAGCAAAACTGGTGATACTCCATTCTCGATCATTTCAATCTAATTAAAGATTCATTAAAACTCCACTTAGTTTTAATCTATGACTGGGTTAAAGAATCAGTGTCATTTAAAACACGGTTCACGATAAACCCGAAATCACATCACATTTCAATCAGTCCCTAACCGTAAATTAGCAAGTGAGCAAATCCGTAAGTATTAACCCCGAAGGCCAAAACCAACATCAGATCAATACCTTAGAAACCATTTAACTTAACTAATTTCCAGTTAGTTTCTGATTTTCTTAACTCCTTTGGGTCAAAGAACAGTACTATTGAAGATACCGTTCACGACAACCCAAAATCACATTCCATTAATTATCGGGTTAAAGAACAAGTGTTATTTAAAACACTGTTCATGATAAACCCAAAAATCAATACCAGTTCAATTCCAATTAAATATTATTTAATTCGTACACTTCATTAAATCTAAATAAAAAGATTTAATCTTTTTCTCAACTGGGCTTAAGAACAATGCTAATGAAGACACCATTCATGACAAACCCAAATCCCATTTGATATTAAATACAAGGCTCTGAATAGAAAATATATCGGCTTATATTCAATATCAAATTCTACGACCAACAAATATCGTATTGGAAATAACGATATATATATATATATCTTTCAAATTTCCATAACAATATCTGTATATCACGAAATCCAACATCGAAATATTCCGAAGACAATTTCGATTCAAATCCATTCCAATGCAATTATTAGAAATTCTGGTTATTTTCAAAACCATTTCAAATTCAATTTATTTATTTAAAAATAAATAAAATTATAATTCTAGTTCAAAACTAGTTCATTTCGATAAAAAACTATTTTTATCTTTTCAAATATGGAGTTTTTCATCACAATTCTTCCCAAATCATTTCTTATGATTTTACACAAATTATTAATATTTTTAATAATTTTATCAAGGCCCATACAGTCGATTTCCATCAATGGCCATCGAACTACACTTACAGCGACCTTTTCCAAATTTGATTTGGAAATAATTCCAAATCCAACCATTAGATTTCTAATTTCTAATATTCGCCAGAAAGCTCTTTTTGATACGAACCCAAGGTTCCGGTTTTAGGAGAATCCGACGGTCGAATCTCCCGCAATATCCATTCGAAGTCAATGGTTGAAGTTCGCGAACTGCCGCGGCGCGGCGCGTTCTATTCAGGCCATTATATTATATATATAATATATACTTCGTCGATTTCCTTTTAAAAGTATATTATAAATCGTTTTAAATTCATTTTCAAAATGATTTCAACTTCATTTCAAATTCAAATCAAAGTTGAATTTTTCCTTATAAATTCGTTTTAAATTCCTTTCAAATCGATTTCAATTCAAATTCATTTTTAATTCAATTTCAGTTCGTTTTCAATTCAATTTTAATTTCCAATTAATTCAATCCCAATTCGAATTCAATTCTATTCAATTTCAATTCGAATTCAATTCTATTCAATTTCAATTTGAATTCAATTTTATTCAATTTCAATTTGAATTCAATTCTATTCAATTTCAATTTGAATTCAATTCTTTTCAATTTCAATTTGAATTCAATTCTTTTCAATTTCAATTCAAATTTCGATTATTTTCAATATAATTCAAATTTTGAAATCACTTTCAATATAATTCAAATTTCGAAATCACTTTCAATATAATTCAAATTTCGAAATCACTTTCAATATACATTGAAAATTGAATAAAATCGATATAAATATCATTCACGTCAAAATGGCGTCAGTCTAATGAACACGGCTTCATATATTTCTATTTTCAAATATTCTATTTCAAATATTCTATTTCAAATATTTCTTTTTCAAATATTTCTATTCAAATATTTCTTTTCAAATATTTCTTTTTCAAAACTGGAATGAGGCCCTATCAATTACCATATAATGTTAATTATATGGATTTTCTACAACACATATATACAATAACAACGATGAATAATCAACCATCATCCAAAGTGCATTCTACACTGTATAAGCATCAAATATAAATATATAACGCTCATAACAGTCTGTCCATCAATCGATCGACATACAGCTAATTAATGGGACTAGTGTATGTCATATATCATCCCAATACCCGTGTGGGGTTTTCAAACAATCAAACACAGATTTTATTTGTGCAGTTGGGCGATGTGTAAAATTTATCGTCCCAATCAATATCAATCAAATGTGTGTATATAAACAAATCATCCGATTTGTTTATATTTATTTCATTTTAAATACACGCTAAAAATTCTATTTTCAACTATAAAATATTTTTAACTATATAAATATTTTATTTCATTTCACATCACATCACACAATCAACTACACATCAAAATCGAACAAACAAGCATACAAGCCGTCCATGGTCTGTGGACGACGGGTGTCGGGTGCTACTAAACACCGTCTGCATCCTAGTATATATTTTTAACTAGAAAACAAAATTAAAAGTGAGAAGCTCTCACCGACTAGCTAATCCGAACGCCTCGACTCTTCATACGTAGAAATCTTCGTCGTGCTCGCCTTTTGTCACTTTCGTTGTCTGTATTCACTACATATATAAAAATCACATTTTTATATTCTCTAGTGTATAAAAATCATATTTTTAATTCGCTACATATATAACAATCGAATTTTTATTTTCACTTCGTTATAAAAATTGAATTTTTATCTTCACTTCGTTATAAAAATTATATTTCTATATCGCTCTTCTTCTAATAAAGATTATATTTTTATAACTCCATCTAAATAAAAATCATATTTTTACTATCATACCTATATAAAAATCATATTTTTAATATACCACTAGTACAAAATTATATTTTTAACCTTTCTATAATATAAAAATTATATTTTTAATACTTCTATATATAAATGAAAACCCTACCTTTCATACATATATGAAAATCGAATTTTTCTTCGCTACATGAATATATAAAAATCAAATTTTTATATGTCTATCTTCATAATAAAAGTCATATTTTTATTACGATGTTCACATTATAAAAATCAAATCTCTTTATAGTTAAAATCAATTTTTTTTTTAATAGTTAAAAACCCGTTCTTTTTGTATGTTAAAAATCTATACTTTGCCATCATAAAAATCCATAGTTCGTCATCATAAAAATCACACTTTGTCATCATAAAAATCCTACTTTGTATATTTATAAGTTATAACTGAAATTAAAACAATATTTAAAGTAAAAATAAAAATAAACACTCACGGTTTTTGGAAGGAGGAAGGCTTGGCGTCGTCGGAGAGGAGCGGTCATCGTCAAGAGGGGGCAGTGGGCGGAGGTGGAGGGGTTGGCTGGTTTGGGTTTCGATTTGGGTTGGGAGGTGGCTGGCTCGCGCGTTGGAAGAAGGGAGAGGAGCGGGAGGAGGAAGGGGATCGGAGGAGAAGCGCGGTAGGAGGAGCGAGAGCGGGAAGCGAGGGGGAGGGGGCGCCAGCGAGCGGCAGTGGTGGCGTAGGCCACCGACGGGGATGGAGGAAGATCGGAGAAGGACAACGAGGTTTTTTTTTATTTCCTCTTTTTTTTAATTTCGTTTGTTTTATGTTTGGTCAACGAGGGGGAGCTGTAATGACCCAGATTTCCATAACATCAGAGTTGACTATATACATCATACGTCCAACCCAAATATCACGAAAATACGAGACATTTTTTTTTAGAAGAAAGAGGTAGAAGAAGAACAGAAATAACAACACAGAATCTCACATCGCAGCGGAACAAAATAACATATAATATATATAACATAACTTGAAATATACATCTGTACTTGAATATACATCAATATCAAAGTACATCACTTACAACACAGCAGAAATAACTATAGCTATATGATCCTGAAGCCTCCTGCTCCAAGCTCTTCCAGTATATCTGTAAATTCCCGACTACTTGACTGCCCGTACAAATTTAGGCACCCAAGAGTTTAGGGAAAACAAAAAAGTAAACTCCGGGTCAGTCATGGGACTGGTATGAGTAAACAGTTTAAAACAGTTTCAGAAAACTAAATGATATCTCATAAGACCACGCCGTATAACACGGAATGGGTTTTTCCCTTATGAGATCCAAACACTTGATTTATCTTTATATCAAAACTCTTTTGATATTATAATAATGTCTAAATCAAGTAGATAACAATCTAGTGGAACGTTTGCATCTCACGTTCCACATATGTAATATACAATCAAAACCGCAAGCACGTATTGGGTAATGGATTTCTAACTATGACAAGGTATGGAATCACCTTCCGCTAGTATATCTCTAGAGGAGAATACACCGAGTTCAACAAGAACATCTTGCAACTCAGCCACACATGACCGACCACTCATTTCGCTTGAGTGTATCGAATGTATATCACCAACGATTGGGATCAGCAACCGTTTCCCGAATAGGACAGCATCGACAATAGATTTTTAGAAGTAAATGAAACTCTAGATCAGGTGATTATACACCCTAATAGGTGCGACCTACATAGCCATGCTGCTTGCCCGATTTCTGTCATTTACCGGATGATGAGGCTAGAAGCTACGCTTTATCATCACACCAGATTCACTTCGAATGTCACATCGTCAGATCCATCGAAAATCACTAATTGACGTCTACAACAGTACATTACGTGTCAGCTAAAAGAAGTTTCCTCCTCCGCTTCCACTCTTGGTACAGTTGAAGAAATCAATGTACGTGACCTTTTTGGAAATACTCTGTCAGACATTCATCCATACAAGTCACCCAGGAACAGGATGAACCGAAGGCACTATTTCTATTTATAGAAAAAGTCCTTGCACTCTACTCCATCTTCGATTATCTTTATATAATCTGATTCGCACGCTACTGCCGATATGGAGTGGTTCTTCGGAAAATAATCCAAACGGTCTCTCCATATTGACAGCGATGGTCAAAACTTCGATAGTCTGTGATTTAACTATCGAATAAAAACAAGTGTTTCGATAGTCGATGATTTAACTATCGAATAGAACAAGTGTTCATCCAAACATCCAACAATCACTGAGCCTTAAATTAATATTCCATTATTTAAATCACTTCTCTATTTCCTTATCAATATTTGTTAACCAAATATTTTCAATAACCATATTGGCCTTATACGTTCTTTGGAAAACATTTCCATATATCGCCTTCCTTTATTTTCTATACTAGGAAATATTCATTATTCTATTTCCAAGCTTTGCACATATTTGGGTTAAAACAGATGTTGTGTAAAACATCGTTACGACAACTCAAATACAGTATTTAACTAATTCTTATTCCACATTGATCTTCGAGCCTGAATCTTGCTACTTATCGGTATATCATGAAATCAACCAAGTTGGGGTATAATTACCTCTCAGACCTTGACTGAATAACATTTAACGTCAAAACAGACAAGACTACTTACTCGAATAACCAATACCATACCACTACTTTTTCACCTTTAACCACATATATACTTTCTCTTTTATCCTTACGAGGTTTTATTCTTATACTTCCTTTTTGATTATACTATTCTATTTCTAAGTTCGTTTTCTTATCGACTTCTATATATTTTGATACGTTGATTTCTAACTATCAAATTATCTTAAAAATATTCTATCTCCTTAAATTCCCGGAAAAATTCGCCATAACCTCCTTTGTACCGGGAGCATCGGGAAATTTCAAATAGCTTTCCCGGTCCTTCTCATCTCAAAAAGAAAAAGAAAAAGCCAAGCGGCTTGCCGATACGGCGCATAAAATCTCATATGGAAATTAAATACGTACCTTTTTGTCGGGCATTCTATTTATTTCACTTCTATACTTTATTCCATACCTGTCTCCTGTATGTCTATACCTGTCCAATCTATTTTAACTATACCAATTGTTTTAACTCAATTTGTTAATTATCTCTTTAGTCCATTTCTCTTTTAATACTTGAATTCTATATTCAAACTCCAATTCGCTTCTATTATTCAAATTCCATAGTTTAAAGTCCGTTTGAATTTCTATATTCAAATTCTATATTCAAAGTCTATTTGAATTTCTATATTCAAATCTATTACAATTTCTTATATTCAAAGTCCATTTGAATTCTCGGCATTATTTATAAACAACGTTTATAACTTCAATTCAAATCCCACCTTTCCATTTATAAACAACGTTTATAAATTCAATTCAAATCCCATATTTTCATTTATAAACAACTTTATAAATTCGATTCAAATTCCATCCTTTCATTTATAAACAACTTTATAAATTCGATTCAAAACCTATCTTTTCATTTATAAACAACTTTATAAATTCGATTCAAAACCTATCTTTTCATTTATAAACAACGTTTATAAATTCAATTACTTGTCTATATATATATTCGAAACAAGTTAATGTTTCTATACTTCATTTAAAATTCAAATTCTATTTATAAAAATAGAATTCCCCATTTAAATTTCAATACCCTTTTTGATATTTTTATAAATCAATATCCCAAGCCCCAGTGATATTTTAAACAATCAATCAACCAATTTTCAATCATTTGATTTTTAACACATCATATATGAATATATATGAAATCAAACAGACAACAACAGATAATATATTTTTGAGGAATCCAGTTGGATTCCTCCAACCTGTTTTCCTGCATCCACAGACGTTAGTCAACATAGTAATACCCATCCTGCTTCGAGGCAGGATATCGCGGTATAGAAGGTCATCCACTAATCATAGCGTGGGGCGTATAGGGTAATCATCCGCTATGAAACTGCGGGCATCCGCTAATGAGACTGCGGGAATCCAACCAATCAATCAACCATATATATATATATATATATATATATATATATATATAATAGTCCTAAATAACTAATATATTTAAATCAACCAAACAATATTCAAACAAGCAACAATAATTATTTTTAACGACATAAAATAATAATTCTAATTATGGTGAGTGAGATTTACTCACCGGGATTTTTCCTTAGCTGAGTATCCAATTTATTTCTATATCTGCTCCTATGACTTGTCTCGACTCGATTCAGTGATTTTATCAAGGCCCTTTTGTCTATTCATTCACTCGATCAAATCCACGAACATACCCTCCTTCTCAGACAGTACCACAAAACTGAGCACCACCCTCTTGAATCAGGTCTACAGTGCTCCAACTTGCGCTCAGTAAATTAGAACCTGAAACTCCTCCAGTGAACACCAGTTCGAACCCCAGTCGTGAGTTTCCATTTGACGCCGAGCTTCAGAAACCAACGCAGTGTTCTTTGCGGTTTCCATCGCGAATTCCGGATCTCATTTACTGTGCTCGAGTTGAAGCTCGCACCTAAAACTCGATGTCGATCAATGTTGAAGCCCTAAATCGCGACTCCGTCGCCTGACAACGCCAACACCCTCCACTCCCTGAAGCCCAAATCGGGTTCGATACTTGCCCAGAAACCACGTCGAGTTCTGAGAACAGAAATCCCATCGCAACTTCTTCATTCGCACCGCCGAACTCCCAATCCAGGCCTCGATACCCTAGACCGCTGCTGCTCCAGTTCGACTGTCACAACCGTTCTTATCCAAAGGCCCCCAATCTCGTCGTCGCGCTCAGGAAAGCATCGCGAGTCCCTTGCAAATTTGGGTTTCGATTTGATTTGGTTTTCCCCTTTTCGATTTTTCTTCTGGCGTTCGATTTGAAGAAGGGGTCATGGCTTTTATAAGGAAATTTGTGGAGTAAAGGAAGGCACGGGTTTTGTTTGGTCTGTGGTGCTAGAAGAAGACACCGTGGTTTTTGTTATGTGGACATCAAAGAAGCACCGTGGTTTTTGTTCTGGTCCGCACACCCAAGGATATATTTTTATTTATATTTTATTTTAATTAAACCGATATCCTTTAATTTAAACCACCCTATGATTCTGAACTCCTTTCTGAACCCAACAACTGACATTCCTAGGGTAAAAACACTATTCTGAACCCACTGGGATAAGTATCGAAGTCCAGTTCGATCATCCGGAACAGATATTAATTTAAATCGATTAAATCAAATTTTAAAACAATAAATTCTGTGACAATAAATTAATATTCTTATTCGAATTCAAACAGAATTTTCTATTGATCATTTGAACTGTAATTTAATTCAGAATTAAATTTTAATTCAATCAACTTCGTATTCTTATAACTTGATATATTCGATATTAAATCGAAACTGATTATTAAATTGATAACTTAAATAAAAATTTCCACTTATATTATCCACCCAATATTTAAATTAAATATTAAATATTCAAGAATTAACCCATAAGGATCTGGGTCATTACAATCTTCCCCACTTAAAATAATTTCGTCCTCGAAATTGCTAAGGTAGAAAAAGTGCTACAAACCCATTAACTTTTCCAAAACTTATTGATGTTGATACTCAACATTTCAAACTTCCTTACGTAACTCTCTTTCGAATAAATCCATATTTGATAACTCCTCCCTTCGAATAACTATATTTAATAATCTCTCTTTCGAATAACTAGATTCGAAAACCTTTCTTCGAATAAACTATATTCGATTTATTCTATTGAATAACTAAATTTGATAACTCCTTCGAATAACCAATATTCTATAACTCACTTCGATTAAACTAATCGATAACTCTTTTCGATTAAACTATAATCGATAACTCCTTTGATTTACTAATAATCGATAACTCCTTTCGAATAACCAAATTCGATAATTCCCTTCGAATAAACTATATTCGATAACTCCTTTAGTTCTATTCGAATAAACTAATATTTGATTTAACTTCATTCGCTTGACTCTAGGTCGCAGCGATCACAATGGTTACGCCTGATTCCCCCAGGAAACATCCGACCGCCCTAGGCTATCTGCAGCCCTACGAATTACGCTAGCAGTCGTACGAAATGGCAACTTATCCTGAGTAATTATGTTTGACTAACTCTATCTCAATAACTATATTCGATCAACTTTAATTGAATAACTAACATCCAATTAAATCCTAATTCAATTAACTTTGTTCCATTTAACTCTATTTGGTTAACTCTTAAATTTGAATAACAAATATTCGATAAATTCTAATTGAATAACTAATATTCAATTAACTCTACGGATTAACCCTAACTGATTAACTCTAACTCTAATCGATTTATTCCAACTCTAATCGATTATTTCTAACTCTAATCGACTTTTCTTATTTGAACATCTCTTAATGGATAACGTTTTTTTCATTTATAAAGAATTACTTTTAGTAACGGTCCTCCACTTCATAAATGTTCTCTTTAATAACGTTACTTCACTTATACAAGTGTTGTGTACCCCTTCTATTTAAAACAATCGGTGTTTAAAAACCAATATCTCTTCTCTATATAAGTTCAGACTTATATATTCTTTTTATCGAATGATAAATATTTAATTTAATTTATAAACTGTTATTTATAAATTAATCTTTTCTATTTATCTGTTAAAACAGATTTCCATTTTCTATTCATCTTCTGAATATCCCTTTGCTTAATTCTATTTATTTAACAAATAAATATCTCATTTATAACATTCTATTTATTTTCTATAAATAAATATTTCCATTGAATCTATTTGTAAATGTTTTACAAATATTTCCTTTTTTTTTGTTTAAATTCCATTTGTAAATGTTTTTACAAATATTTCTCCTTTCTATTTGTTTGCACATAACTTCCTTTGTATTTGTGTTACAAATATATTTCCTTTATTCACACCCAATTTATATTTCATTCACATTGATTTTACTCAATTTATTCATTTCGACCCATTTAACTTACTTAAGTTAAATTTAATTTCAATCATTCAAATTCTCATTAACTAGTTGCTAATTAATCCTTTTGCCTATTTCACCCTTTTTATTTGAATATAACTTGTTCAAATATATGTCAACTAAATTATAAACCAATCTAATTATATTTTCAACTCAAGTTATATATTCGATTTCGAATATAAATTCTCAATCTCTTCCACTTATCTAAAAACCCAATTTCGATTCAAATTTCCTTTAACTTAATTTTTTTTTTATTCTTCAATTTAGTTAATTCTATACAATAATCAGAAATATGATCATTGTTTCCCAAATCATTTTATCTACTTCAATTGAGTTCACATTCATTTTATAACTCAAGTCTATATTTTTCTCATGGCCATTCGGATTTTATTTACTTTAAAAATCCTTTTACTTATATATAAACCATTGTGGTTTTAAATGGTTTCTGGCGCTGCTTTTCTAAAAATTTGATTTTGACATAACTAAAAATCTATACGACGAAATCCAGGTTTTTCTCTTTCATTAGGAAACTATTGTTCAATCGGTCCCGACGATTCTTGTTTCAAAGAATTCCGACTTCAATTGAGTTCTGTATACTAAATTGAAGTTCGAATCGCCAATTTACGAACTGCCGCATTACGGCGAGCTCGTTTTAATTATATTTATAAATATAAATGTTTTAACTTTGTTTATAATAAATTCAACTCCATTTTGATATATTTTTAATATATATCCAATCCATTTCATAATATTCCCGATCTACTTCACTTCTAATATTCAAGTCCTCTACATCTACAATATTCAAATTCCATTTGAATTTCTTTATTCAAACTCTATATTTGAATTTCCTTCTATTCAATTTCTATTTGAATTTCTTCTATTCAAATTCTATTTGAATTTCTTATTTTCAATTCCTATTTGAAATCCTTTATTCAAAATCCATTTCAAATCCCTTATTCAAATTCCATTTGAAATCCTTTATTCGATTTCTATTTAAATTCCTTTGTTCAATTTCTATTTGAAATCCTTTGAATTTAAATTCTATTTTAACTCCTTTGAATTTAAAATTTTATTTTAAACTCTATATTTTCTTGAATTCTAATATTCAACCTCCACTTTATATTCTCTTTGAAATTCTATTTAACCAAATTCCATTTGAATTCTAATATTCAAATCTCTATTTGATTTTTCTTTATTTAAACCCATTTGAATTCCTTTGAATTCAAATCCCATTTCAATTTTTCTTATACAATTTCTATTCGAAATTTCCTTTATTCAAACTCATTTGAATTCCTTTGAATTCAAATTCTATTTCACTTCTATTTGAATTATATATATATTCAAATTCCTTTATTTTACTTCTAGTTGAAATCTATATTCCCATTTCACTTCTCAAATTCCTTTGTAGTTATATAAACATATACATATATTTATCTATCTCAAATTTAAAATATCTGAATTTTCAAACAACTTGTTTCTTTCAAACAAATTTCCATCAAAACTTTTCTAAGGCAGCAATTCATCACTTAGAAACTCGAAAATGAACACTGGTGATGTTGCGACCATCATCAGAATTATTTTCCAGCCACTGAATGAGTCCAGTGCTATATTTCTTTCAAACTCCATTTAGAAAAATATTTTCCAAACTCCCAGGATTTTAAATTCTTAATTCTGGTTGGAATTCAATTTCAATTTATCATATTTGTATATTTGATTTCATATACAAATTCCATTGGTTATATATAACTATTTCTGTTTTTATAATCTAATTCGATTATAATCCTAACAATCAACTTAACTACTTGAAAACAATATCGTGTCCAATCTTCTGTTCAAGTGTTTATAAATTCCTATCGACTTCGTGGCGTCCCACGATTCGACCAAAATTTATAATTCACTCAACAGACTAGTCAACACAATATAAAACAGTTTTTATATCAAATAACAAATACGCTCTCTCGTATATATATACACTCAACTCATTCTAGGATACTACCGATCCTATCTCTAATGAGCACATTTCCACACAGCCTAGGTATTCGCTAAACCTAAGCTCTGATACCAACTGTAATGACCCAGATTTCCATAACATCAGAGTTGACTATATACATCATACGTCCAACCCAAATATCACGAAAATACGAGACATTTTTTTTTAGAAGAAAGAGGTAGAAGAAGAACAGAAATAACTACACAGAATGTCACATCGCAGCGGAACAAAATAACATATAATATATATAACATAACTTGAAATATACATCTGTACTTGAATATACATCAATATCAAAGTACATCACTTACAACACAGCAGAAATAACTATAGCTATATGATCCTGAAGCCTCCTGCTCCAAGCTCTTCCAGTATATCTGTAAATTCCCGACTACTTGACTGCCCGTACAAATTTAGGCACCCAAGAGTTTAGGGAAAACAACAAAGTAAACTCCGGGTTAGTCATGGGACTGGTATGAGTAAACAGTTTAAAACAGTTTCAGAAAACTAAATGATATCTCATAAGACCACGCCGTATAACACGGAACGGGTTTTTCCCTTATGAGATCCAAACACTTGATTTATCTTTATATCAAAACTCTTTTGATATTATAATAATGTCTAAATCAAGTAGATAACAATCTAGTGGAACGTTTGCATCTCACGTTCCACATATGTAATATACAATCAAAACCGCAAGCACGTATTGGGTAATGGATTTCTAACTATGACAAGGTATGGAATCACCTTCCGCTAGTATATCTCTAGAGGAGAATACACCGAGTTCAACAAGAACATCTTGCAACTCAGCCACACATGACCGACCACTCATTTCGCTTGAGTGTATCGAATGTATATCACCAATGATTGGGATCAGCAACCGTTTCCCGAATAGGACAGCATCGACAATAGATTTTTAGAAGTAAATGAAACTCTAGATCAGGTGATTATACACCCTAATAGGTGCGACCTACATAGCCATGCTGCTTGCCCGATTTCTGTCATTTACCGGATGATGAGGCTAGAAGCTACGCTTTATCATCACACCAGATTCACTTCGAATGTCACATCGTCAGATCCATCGAAAATCACTAATTGACGTCTACAACAGTACATTACGTGTCAGCTAAAAGAAGTTTCCTCCTCCGCTTCCACTCTTGGTACAGTTGAAGAAATCAATGTACGTGACCTTTTTGGAAATACTCTGTCAGACATTCATCCATACAAGTCACCCAGGAACAGGATGAACCGAAGGCACTATTTCTATTTATAGAAAAAGTCCTTGCACTCTACTCCGTCTTCGATTATCTTTATATAATCTGATTCGCACGCTACTGCCGATATGGAGTGGTTCTTCGGAAAATAATCCAACCGGTCTCTCCATATTGACAACGATGGTCAAAACTTCGATAGTCTGTGATTTAACTATCGAATAAAAACAAGTGTTTCGATAGTCGATGATTTAACTATCGAATAGAACAAGTGTTCATCCAAACATCCAACAATCACTGAGCCTTAAATTAATATTCCATTATTTAAATCACTTCTCTATTTCCTTATCAATATTTGTTAACCAAATATTTTCAATAACCATATTGGCCTTATACGTTCTTTGGAAAACATTTCCATATATCGCCTTCCTTTATTTTCTATACTAGGAAATATTCATTATTCTATTTCCAAGCTTTGCACATATTTGGGTTAAAACAGATGTTGTGTAAAACATCGTTACGACAACTCAAATACAGTATTTAACTAATTCTTATTCCACATTGATCTTCGAGCCTGAATCTTGCTACTTATCGGTATATCATGAAATCAACCAAGTTGGGGTATAATTACCTCTCAGACCTTGACTGAATAACATTTAACGTCAAAACAGACAAGACTACTTACTCGAATAACCAATACCATACCACTACTTTTTCACCTTTAACTACATATATACTTTCTCTTTTATCCTTACGAGGTTTTATTCTTATACTTCCTTTTTGATTATACTATTCTATTTCTAAGTTCGTTTTCTTATCGACTTCTATATATTTTGATACGTTGATTTCTAACTATCAAATTATCTTAAAAATATTCTATCTCCTTAAATTCCCGGAAAAATTCGCCATAACCTCCTTTGTACCGGGAGCATCGGGAAATTTCAAATAGCTTTCCCGGTCCTTCTCATCTCAAAAAGAAAAAGAAAAAGCCAAGCGGCTTGCCGATACGGCGCATAAAATCTCATATGGAAATTAAATACGTACCTTTTTGTCGGGCATTCTATTTATTTCACTTCTATACTTTATTCCATACCTGTCTCCTGTATGTCTATACCTGTCCAATCTATTTTAACTATACCAATCGTTTTAACTCAATTTGTTAATTATCTCTTTAGTCCATTTCTCTTTTAATACTTGAATTCTATATTCAAACTCCAATTCGCTTCTATTATTCAAATTCCATAGTTTAAAGTCCGTTTGAATTTCTATATTCAAATTCTATATTCAAAGTCTATTTGAATTTCTATATTCAAATCTATTACAATTTCTTATATTCAAAGTCCATTTGAATTCTCGGCATTATTTATAAACAACGTTTATAACTTCAATTCAAATCCCACCTTTCCATTTATAAACAACGTTTATAAATTCAATTCAAATCTCATATTTTCATAAATAAACAACTTTATAAATTCGATTCAAATTCCATCCTTTCATTTATAAACAACTTTATAAATTCGATTCAAAACCTATCTTTTCATTTATAAACAACTTTATAAATTCGATTCAAAACCTATCTTTTCATTTATAAACAACGTTTATAAATTCAATTACTTGTCTATATATATATTCGAAACAAGTTAATGTTTTTATACTTCATTTAAAATTCAAATTCTATTTATAAAAATAGAATTCCCCTTTTAAATTTCAATACCCTTTTTGATATTTTTATAAATCAATATCCCAAGCCCCAGTGATATTTTAAACAATCAATCAACCAATTTTCAATCATTTGATTTTTAACACATCATATATGAATATATATGAAATCAAACAGACAACAACAGATAATATATTTTTGAGGAATCCAGTTGGATTCCTCCAACCTGTTTTCCTGCATCCACAGACGTTAGTCAACATAGTAATACCCATCCTGCTTCGAGGCAGGATATCGCGGTATAGAAGGTCATCCACTAATCATAGCGTGGGGCGTATAGGGTAATCATCCGCTATGAAACTGCGGGCATCCGCTAATGAGACTGCGGGAATCCAACCAATCAATCAACCATATATATATATATATATATATATAATAGTCCTAAATAACTAATATATTTAAATCAACCAAACAATATTCAAACAAGCAACAATAATTATTTTTAACGACATAAAATAATAATTCTAATTATGGTGAGTGAGATTTACTCACCGGGATTTTTCCTTAGCTGAGTATCCAATTTATTTCTATATCTGCTCCTATGACTTGTCTCGACTCGATTCAGTGATTTTATCAAGGCCCTTTTGTCTATTCATTCACTCGATCAAATCCACGAACATACCCTCCTTCTCAGACAGTACCACAAAACTGAGCACCACCCTCTTGAATCAGGTCTACAGTGCTCCAACTTGCGCTCAGTAAATTAGAACCTGAAACTCCTCCAGTGAACACCAGTTCGAACCCCAGTCGTGAGTTTCCATTTGACGCCGAGCTTCAGAAACCAACGCAGTGTTCTTTGCGGTTTCCATCGCGAATTCCGGATCTCATTTACTGTGCTCGAGTTGAAGCTCGCACCTAAAACTCGATGTCGATCAATGTTGAAGCCCTAAATCGCGACTCCGTCGCCTGACAACGCCAACACCCTCCACTCCCTGAAGCCCAAATCGGGTTCGATACTTGCCCAGAAACCACGTCGAGTTCTGAGAACAGAAATCCCGTCGCAACTTCTTCATTCGCACCGCCGAACTCCCAATCCAGGCCTCGATACCCTAGACCGCTGCTGCTCCAGTTCGACTGTCACAACCGTTCTTATCCAAAGGCCCCCAATCTCGTCGTCGCGCTCAGGAAAGCATCGCGAGTCCCTTGCAAATTTGGGTTTCGATTTGATTTGGTTTTCCCCTTTTCGATTTTTCTTCTGGCGTTCGATTTGAAGAAGGGGTCATGGCTTTTATAAGGAAATTTGTGGAGTAAAGGAAGGCACGGGTTTTGTTTGGTCTGTGGTGCTAGAAGAAGACACCGTGGTTTTTGTTATGTGGACATCAAAGAAGCACCGTGGTTTTTGTTCTGGTCCGCACACCCAAGGATATATTTTTATTTATATTTTATTTTAATTAAACCGATATCCTTTAATTTAAACCACCCTATGATTCTGAACTCCTTTCTGAACCCAACAACTGACATTCCTAGGGTAAAAACACTATTCTGAACCCACTGGGATAAGTATCGAAGTCCAGTTCGATCATCCGGAACAGATATTAATTTAAATCGATTAAATCAAATTTTAAAACAATAAATTCTGTGATAATAAATTAATATTCTTATTCGAATTCAAACAGAATTTTCTATTGATCATTTGAACTGTAATTTAATTCAGAATTAAATTTTAATTCAATCAACTTCGTATTCTTATAACTTGATATATTCGATATTAAATCGAAACTGATTATTAAATTGATAACTTAAATAAAAATTTCCACTTATATTATCCACCCAATATTTAAATTAAATATTAAATATTCAAGAATTAACCCATAAGGATCCGGGTCATTACAGGAGGGGTGTGGAAAGAGAAGGTAAGGGAGAGGGAGAGAGAAAAGAATTTTATATTTTATTATTATTTAAATTCCAAAAAGCAACCTTTTTATTCGAACTCGAAAAGAGGCCCAACGACTGTCGTCCCTAGCTAATTACCCCTATTCCGAACACAATGGGATATGTATCGTAAGCTGATTTGATCGTTTCGATCAGCTTTCGTCAAAATCAACATATAACTCTATATATTGAATTTGAACGCGCATTTCAATTTACCGGGGTCACATACTAACTCGAAAAATTCCCGAAAAAATATTTTCTAGCTTCGTATTGACGATACGGTCCTAATAAAACTAGTTTCATCGAAGTCTGAGGCCGTTTGGAAAATGATCATTTTCCAGTCGATTAAAATCAACTGAAACTGGTCAAACGCGTTTTCCTTTGCCATGCTCACATATTGATTCGAAAAATTATGAAATTTGAAAACTAGCAATAATTTGACATCACATATCCAAGAAAAGTGGTTTCGTCGAAATCCGAGGTCGTTTGCTAAATGGCCATTTTCAAGGGCCGAAATTCCATAATGACTATTCAGAATTTTCAACTGGACATATCTTTTTATCCCCGCTATGAAATTTCAATTTTTTGGATTCATTGGAAAGATATTCTCAATTAGATTCTATTAATTTTGGTTTCACTAAAATCCGGTTTATTTTGCACCCGGTACATTCATTTGAATTTTGAAATCGAATTATCGAACTACCACGCCATTTTTAATTCCTTTTATATATATATATAAATATTTATACTCTAACGACGATCTATATAAATATATACGTTCGAGTTATATTCAAAATAAATTTCTCGTCAATATTATTTAAAATAATTCATTTTAAATAATCAAAATTCGCTAAAATTGCCAAAATAAAATTTTTAAATTGGCTCGGATTTCCGGGTTATTACAATCTTCCCCACTTAAAAATTTTCGTCCCCGAAAAGGAACGAAGCTGAAAGTTGTTTAACAAATCAACTCAACTTCCATTATTTTTTTATGGCTTAAGTTCTTCAACTTTTCAGTTTCTAAGAACTTTTCAAATTTTTCAAAAATTTGGCTAACACCCTAAATTTTCGAAAAATTTCCCCATAACCTCCCCTGCACCGGGGACTTCGGGATATTTCATATAGCCTCCCATGGCCTTATTCAATCAAAAAGAAAAAGAAAATGCCAACCGACTAGCCAATCGGCTTATAAAATCATCATCACCCAAACAAAACAGTAAATTATGGTAAACAAGCACCTATTTGTCGGGCAAACAATTTTATTCTTCCGCTCTAGCCTCCTTGCTATGACCTGTTCAATGTAAGTACATGTATTTGCAGGCAATTGCGACTAATTTTCAATACAATTCACTATTTGATATAATTTGGTTAAAGGTTCAACATTTAATTAATCAAACAACACCACCATCAATCAATTAGTAGATTACCTTTCAAATCACATAATTTTGATATATAGCCAAAAATCACATTTTTGATGCCAATTCACAACAATAAGCCCTATCTAATTTTAGTTCTCACACCAGTCATTTGGAAATATATAGAAATCCCACTTTTGAAACACGAAAATAAATTCTAATGATGACGCGTCAATCATCAGAATCATGTCCGAGCGACTAGGGTGTGATTCTATATCTATCGAATATATTGGAGGCTTCAATACACGTGGATCAGACGTATACTAAAATCTCTATATACTTGATTGCCCAAATCAATATAAATAAATAATCAAATACGTATAATTGATTTAAATTTTCAAAACAAAAATTTGTTTTCATTTTCAAAAATATACTCTTCACACTCGTTCTAGGATACTACTGATCCCATCTCTAACGAGTCATTCCCATTGGATATTACTAATCCAATCTCTTATGAATTCTTTCGTTTGGTTCTAACGTGTCTTGTTCTCTGAGCTTTGTAAACCAAAGCTCTGACACCAGCTGAAACGACCCGAACTTCCCCGGTAAGGAAAGCTCGGATAATTCGAGGACAAAACACATCGGAACGCAAATAGAAGAACATTTCTTTGTTAATTATAACACTTCCATCAGATACAAGAATATACAGAGCATAAATGAATAAAATACATTCGATAAATATCAGAGATTATAGTACATTACATAGCTGCGGAAAATAATACAAAACACAACTGAAGGAGATATATGGATACAAAGCTTTCCGGATATCGTTCCAGCTGTAAATCAGGATCTTGTGAATATAAATCTGCAAAATCAAAACTACTAGATGCCCGTGTCAAAATAAGGGCACCCGGAGTTTAGGTTAAAACAATAAACTCCAGGTCAGTCATGGGACTGGTGTGAGAACTAAAAACAGTTATTGATCTTTATTTTAAAGTTCGGTAAATCAAGGGACCACGCCGTATAACACGGAACGGGTTTTCTCCCAAGAACACCAGTGCATAAAACAAATAGCGCAATGCTAAATAAAGAAAAATGAAGCTGTTATAAGACCCAGGTCCCATCACACAATGCAACGCAAGCCGGAGGATAGGGTTTTACCTTTTAACAGCCAAAGAACGCTTGGTACGTGAAATTTTATCTTATAATTCTTAATCAGACTCCAACTGCAAATTAGTAAGAGAACGATTCCCTAAGTATTAACCCCGAAGGCCGAAACCAACATCAGACCAATACCCAGGAAACCACCCATCTTAGCTCGTTTCCAGTTAGTTTCTGATTTTATATACAATCATAAATATCAATCATAGGCGGCATGGGTACCATATATCATGTCGCCAATACTAGGCTCTACAATCAAAACCGCAAAGTCACGTATTTGAAAGTTGGATTTCCATCTGTGAACCGAGGCAAAAGATAGTCCTCTACCGATTCGAGACGCTCTAGTCCGCCCCTCAGGAACAGCCGCAACTGCCCCTTGGATCGTCAGGGCCAGTCCACCGATGTGGATTATTATGCCTGAACACTAAGTTTCCCCGCTCTTCGGGGCGTAAATAAGCCAACAAATGACTCCATCGACTTCACATAGTCACCAATATATCCGAGGCGCCTCGCAGCAGCAACAACCACATAAGTCAAACTCGTCAGGGCGTGTAAAACCACTAACGCCACTTCAAACTAGAAAGAAACGCATGTCCTCCCTGAGGTCCTTCTCTTGTTTCTGGTTCACAACCGGGGTGTGAGGCTCGCGAATCAACGCTACACAAAGCTATGCCACACAGGCGGTGCTTTGATCATCAACCACAAGACTTTGCTTTTCAACAGAAGCCTTGATCATTTGCCACTTAGGCATGCCACACAGGCAATTCACTCCATGCGTTTGATACCCATCAATATATAACCCCTGAGCTCGTACGTCTCAGAGAAGAGAGTTAAGCAAGAGAATAAATTCTCCGCCGCTAAACAGATATATATTTAATAGAAATCAATCACACAGACTAAAATCCAATGTCAGACTCATAATCCATTTACAAGTTCGTTCTGGGTCTGAACGAAACCGGAGGCACCTAGTACCCCGCATATCCATCGATCTCCAAATACGTTTGGACGACCACTAACTGATTCCCTCCTCTTGGGTGTACGGCCCAATCAAGATCATCAGTAATTATCCAAACGACGTGAAGACCTCTAGTCTTCAACCACAGCCTTCATCTTCGACATCACGTCGAATCAGTTATTCAGAATGGGATAAACCCGGTCTTTCTGAATAACTCGCGTATATAATAAACAAGTGTTACACAAACACAACATATGCCTCATTCCAATTCATCAGTAACTAACTGTGAATTAGCAAGAGAATAATTCCCCAAATATTAACCCCGAAGGCAGAAACCAACATCCGATCAATATCCAGAAAACCATTCTGCTTAGCTAACCGACAGTTAGTTTCTAAATTTCACATTCTTAGGGAGAGGTTCCCATTAATTTTATCAAAGATAAATTCTTTTAAATTTATTCTTTAATCTTCCTTTGAATATCACTTCAAACTAGTCGGGATTAACGAACCTTACCGAAGTAATCGTTTGTTTTAATTTCCCAATCCCAACCTATTCATCCCATGAAGTAAAACTGGTAATACTTCATATCTTACACCACGGTGTTACCGGTAAATTTAATTACCATTTCACGTTTAAATCTAATTAAAGATTTAACTATCGCATGGAGCAAAACTGGTGATACTCCATTCTCGATCTATTCAATCTAATTAAAGATTCATTAAAACTCCATTTAGTTTTAATCTTTAACTAGGTTAAAGAATCAGTGTCATTTAAAACACGGTTCACGATAAACCCCAAAATCACATCACATTTCAATCAGTCCCTAACCGTAAATTAGCAAGTGGGCAAATCCCTAAGTATTAACCCCGACGGCCGAAACCAACATCGGATCAAAACCTCAGAAACCATTCAACTTAACTAATTTCCAGTTAGTTTCTGATTTTCTTAACTCCTTTGGGTCAAAGAACAGTATTATTGAAGATACCGTTCACGACAACCCAAAATCACATTCCATTAATTATCGGGTTAAAGAACAAGTGTTATTTAAAACACTGTTCACGATAAACCCAAAAATCAATACTAATTCAATTCCAATTAAATATTATTTAATTGGTACACTTCATTAAATCTAAATAAAAAGATTTAATCTTTTTCTCAACTGGGCTTAAGAACAGTGTTAATGAAGACACCATTCACGACAAACTCAAATCACATTTGTTATTAAATACAAGGCTCTGAATAGAAAATATATCGGCTTATATTCAATATCAAATTCTACGACCAAGAAATATCGTATTGGAAATAACGATATATATATATATATATATATATATATATATATATATATCTTTCGAATTTTGATAACAATATCTTTATATCACGAAATCCAACATCGAAATATTCCGAAGAAAATTTCGATTCAAATCCATTCCAATGCAATTATTGGAAATTCTGGTTATTTTCAAAACCATTTCAAATTCAGTTTATTTATTTAAAAATAAATAAAATTATAATTCTAGTTCAAAACTAGTTCATTTCGATAAAAATCTATTTTTATCTTTTCAAATATGGAGTTTTTCTTCCCGATCCTTCCCAAATCATTTCTTATGATTTACACAAATTATTGATATTTTTAATAATTTTATCAAGGCCTGTACAATCCATTTCCATCAATGGCCATCGAACTGCACTTACAGCGACCTTTTCCAAATTTGATTTGGACATAATTCCAAATCCAACCATTAGATTTCTAATTTCTAATATTCGTTAGAAATCTCTTTTCGATACGAACCCAACGGTTCCGGTTTTACGGTCGGATCTCCCACAATATCCATTCGAAGTCAATGGTCGAAGTTCGCGAACTGCCACGGCGCGGCGCGTTCTATTCAGGCCATTATATTATATATATATATATTATATATAATATATACTTCGTCGATTTCCTTTTAAACGTATATTATAAATCATTTTAAATTCGTTTTCGAAATGATTTCAACTTCATTTCAAATTCAAATCAAAGTTGAATTTTTCCTTATAAATTCGTTTTAAATTCCTTTCAAATTGATTTCAATTCAAATCGATTTTTAATTCAATTTCAGTTCATTTTCAATTCAATTTGAATTTCAAATTAATTCAATTCCAATTCGAATTCAATTCTATTCAATTTCAATTCGAATTCAATTCTATTCAATTTCAATTCGAATTCAATTCTATTCAATTTCAATTTGAATTCAATTCTTTTCAATTGCAATTTGAATTCATTTCAATTTCATTTCAAATTTCGATTATTTTCAATATAATTCAAATTTCGAAATCACTTTCAATATAATTCAAATTTCGAAATCACTTTCAATATAATTCAAATTTCGAAATCACTTTCAATATACATTGGAAATTGAATAAAATCGATATAAATATCGTTCATGTCAAAATGGCGTCAATCTAATCAACACGGCTTCATATATTTCTGTTTTCAAATATTCTATTTCAAATATTTCTTTTTCAAATATTTCTATTCAAATATTTCTTTTCAAATATTTCTTTTTCAAAACTGGAATGAGGCCCAATCAATTACCATATAATGTTAAATATGGATTTTCTACAGCACATGTATACAATAACAACGATGAATAATCAACCATCATATAAAGTGCATTCTACACTGTATAAGCATCAAATATAAATATATAACGCTCATAACAGTCTGTCCATCAATCGATCGACATACGGCTAATTAATGGGACTAGTGTATGTCATATATCATCCCAATACCCGTGTGGGGTTTTCAAACAATCAAACACATATTTTATTTGTGCAGTTGGGCGATGTGTAAAATTTATCGTCCCAATCAATATCAGTCATATGTGTGTATATAAACAAATCGTCCGATTTGTTTATATTTATTTCATTTTAAATACACGCTAAAAATTCTATTTTCAACTATAAAATATTTTTAACTATATAAATATTTTATTTCATTTCACATCACATCACACAATCAACTACACATCAAAATCGAACAAACAAGCATACAAGCCGCCCATGGTCTGTGGACGACGGGTGTCAGGTGCTACTAAACACCGTCGCCATCCTAGTATATATTTTTAACTAGAAAACAAAATTAAAAGTGAGAAGTTCTCACCGACTAGCTAATCCGAACGCCTCGACTCTTCATACGTAGAAATCTTCGTCGTGCTCGCCTTTTGTCACTTTCGTTGTCTGTATTCACTACATATATAAAAATCACATTTTTATATTCTCTAGTGTATAAAAATCATATTTTTAATTCGCTACATATATAAAAAACAAATTTTTATTTTCACTTCGTTATAAAAATTGAATTTTTATCTTCACTTCGTTATAAAAATTATATTTCTATATCGCTCTTCTTCTAATAAATATTATATTTTTATAACTCCATCTAAATAAAAATCATAATTTTACTATCATACCTATATAAAAATCATATTTTTAATATACCACTAGTATAAAATTATATTTTTAACCTTTCTATAATATAAAAATTATATTTTTATTACTTCTATATATAAATGAAAACCCTATCCTTTCATACATATATGAAAATCGAATTTTTCTTCGCTACATGAATATATAAAAATCAAATTTTTATATGTCTATCTTCATAATAAAAGTCATATTTTTATTACGATGTTCACATTATAAAAATCAAATTTCTTTATAGTTAAAATCAATTTTTTTAATAGTTAAAAACCTGATCTTTTTATATGTTAAAAATCAATACTTTGCCATCATAAAAACCCATACTTTGTCATCATAAAAATCATACTTTGTCATCATAAAAATCCTACTTTGTCATCGTAAAAATCCTACTTTGTATATTTATAAGTTTCAACTGAAATTAAAACAATATTTAAAGTAAAAATAAAAATAAACACTCATGGTTTTTGGAAGGAGGAGGGCTTAGCGTCGTCGGAGAGGAGCGGTCATCGTCAGGAGGGGGCAGTGGGCGAAGGTGGAGGGGTTGGCTGGTTTGGGTTTCGATTTGGGTTGGGGAGTGGCTGGCTCGCGCGTTGGAAGAAGGGAGAGGAGCGGGAGGAGGAAGGGGATTGGAGGAGAAGCGCGGTAGGAGGAGCGAGAGCGGGAAGCGAGGGGGAGGGGGCGCCAACGAGCGGCAGTGGTGGTGTGGGCCACCGACGGCGATGGAGGAAGATCGGTGAAGGACAACGAGGGTTTTTTTTATTTCCTCTTTTTTTTTACGTTTGTTTCATGTTTGGTCAACGGGGGGGGGGGGGGGGGGGTGGAAAGAGAAGGTAAGGGAGAGGGAGAGAGAAAAGAGTTTAAATTTTATTATTATTTAAATTCCAAAAAGCAACCTTTTTATTCGAACTCGAAACAAGGCCCAATGAGTATCGTCCCCAGCTAATTTCCCCTATTCCGAACACAATGGGATATGTATCGTAAGCTGATTTGATCGTTTCGATCAGTTTTCATCAAAATCAATATATAACTCTATATATTGAATTTGAACAGGCATTTCAATTTACCGGGGTCACATACTAACTCGAAAAATATTTTCTAGCTTCGTATTGACGATACGGTCCTAACAAAACTAATTTCATCGAATTCTGAGGCCGTTTGAAAAATGGTCATTTTCCAGTCGATTAAAATCAACTGAAACTAGTCAAACGCGTTTTCCTTTGCCACGCTCACATATTGATTCGAAAAATTATGAAATTTGAAACCTAGCAATAATTTGACATCCCAGATCCAACAAAAGTAGTTTCATCGAAATCCGAGGTCGTTTGCTAAATGGCCATTTTCAAGGGCCGAAATTCCATAGCGACTATTCATAATTTTCAACTGGACATATCTTTTTATCCCCGCTATGAAATTTCAATATTTTGGATTCGTTGGAAAGATATTCTCAATTAGATTCTATTATTTTTGGTTTCACTAAAATACGGTTTACTTTGCACCCGGTACATTCATTTGAATTTTGAAATCGAATTATCGAACTACCGCGCCATTTTCAATTCCTTTTATATATATAAATAAATATTTATATTCTAACGACGATCTATATAAATATATACATTCGAATTATATTCAAAATAAATTTCTCGTCGATACTATTTAAAATAATTCATTTTAAATAATCAAAATTCGCTAAAATTGCCAAAATAAAATTTTTGAATTGGCTCGGATTTCTGGGCTATTACAGTTCACGTCAAAATGGCGTCAATCTAATCAACACGGCTTCATATATTTCTATTTTCAAATATTATATCCCAAATATTTCTTTTCAAATATTTCTATTCAAATATTTCTTTTTCAAATATTTCTATTTAAATATTTCTATTCAAAACTGGAATGAGGCACAATCAATTACCATATAATGTTAATTATATGGATTTTCTACAACACATGCATAAAATAACAACGATAAATAATCAACCATCATCCAGAGTGCACCACACAAATGCATAAGCATTAAATATGAATAATTAGCGCTTACACAGTCTGTCAATCCATCGATTGACATACAACTAAACAATTGGGATTAGTGTACGTCAAATCTCATCCCAATACCCGTGTGGGATTTCAAATCAACAAACACAGATTTTATTTGTGCAGTTTGGGTGATGTGTAAAATTTATCGTCCCAATCAATATCAGTCAAAGGTGCGTATATAAACAAATCGTCCGATTTGTTTATATTTATTTATTCACATTCACGTTAAATTTTTTTATTTTCAACTATAAAATATTTTTAACTACTTAAATATTTTATTTCATTTCACATCACACAATCAACTACACATCAAAATCAAACAAACAAGCATACAAGCCGTTCATAGTCTGTGGACGACAGGTGTCGGGTGCTACTAAGCACCGTCTGCATCCTAGTATATATTTCAAACTAGAAATAAATTAAATGTAAAGACCTGACTTTTTGACCGCCTCAAGTCGGTAATTAAACCAACTCAAACCGTTCAAAAGGTCAGATTGTTATTGCTTATGAAGTTGAAATACAAATCATCACAGAATCATAGACACAGAACACAAGCTATCTCACAGCGGAAGTAAAATTTATACAATATTACAATTTTTTTTACATAATATCAGAGTGCAGAATAAATATAAAAACAGCGGAAGAATGAATGTAAAACCATACTAAGATTCAGTAATAAGCTCAGATCGACACGACTGCATAGCAAATGGATGGCTGGATCTTCACAAATCTCAAGCTCTAACTGATATATTTCCAAGCTGAAATACTCGATCTGACTCGGGCATTTTGCAAGGAATAAAACAAACAAAATACACAAGTCAGGACTAATAGTCTCATATAAGTGAATTAAATCAAATGAAGTGTTCACTGAAATGTACAATAACTTAAAGGATGGTTGGGATTTCCATCCTCTAAGGATCCGCGAAACTAATATCTATATAATAGTACGCTATTATTGTAATGTCTATCCTGTAAAGTATAAATAATAAAAATAGCGTAAGCGGGATTACCATATTACCCTTACGCCGTTTATAAGCATCAACAGTCTATACAGTACCGTAAATTCACCGTACTGGTGTTGTAAGAGGGCACTCCATAGAAAGCAACACTAAATCAAATCGTATGGGGCTCGATAAGGATAAATATGACAAGGCATTCGAGGCAATACCCAGGGTAGGATTCTACCAGTTGCACTCCCGGACCGGTGGTAACGCATAGCAGCCACTACCGCCCACCTCAGAACACACTCCCAAAATCAAAAGGGTGCACCCAAATCAATCACAATAGTCATAGAGATGGTATCGAAGAAGCGTGTCCGATCAAAGGTGCTACCTCAATTAGTCACGGTATAGCTCCTGTTTTAGTCATTTTAATTATGACCCGAAGGTCAAGGCCATTTCGTTAACGTTCGCCATCTTTGATCCAGTGGTCGCCTCCAAGTCATCTTGATGTCGTTCCGATACTCCATCACGTACACAGTTGTTAAAGTGGTATCGACACTGACAGAGAGTATGCCACTTACTGACTCCGGTCTCTTTAACAACCGACGCTTACATTTTTCCACACCGTGGCCATTAGATTTGAAACATATTTCAAATATCACAAAATTGACTTATTCCAAGTCCTGTCCCAAGATCAAATCCCAAATCATTTATAAATCATTCGATTAGGATTTATAAATCCATTATTCATCCTCAGATTCTCTAGACTGGATTTGGACATAAATTTAGTCAAAATAAAATAAAATAAAAATAAAAATAAAATAAAAGTATATTTGGAAAGTTAAGTTTTGAAAATAATGTATGTATATTTAATTTAAAGTAGTGTGTAACATATATATACATTTTTTTTTTTTGAAAAACTATTATAAAATTTATATAGTTAAAGAAATCAAATCATTTTATAAAGAATATTTATAAAACCAAGTAATGTGGAAAATCGCTTTTTAAAAAATCATAGTTTTATTTTAATAATATTAATCCAAATCCAAATCAAAGTCCATGTCTTACAATTTCTTCACAACTAGTTCATATAAAACCCAATTCTCTTGATTTGCTTCAATTTCAACGCTTCATCATTTAAAAATGATTCTTGAATCATTACTTAACTTGAAATTTACATACCGTTCATATAATAAATTCCCAAACCACTTTGGCGATAATTATGGATCAAAATCCATTTGTATACATTCACATGGCAATATCCCCTTTTGACAAATCATATTTTGAAATAAGTTTGGTAAATATTTATCAAAGCTAGCAAATCCTTTACATTGATCATTTACTTCAAAAATCGCCATATTAGTACATTCATTATATGAACATACAAGTATGAAGAATTTATTTAAATAATTTAGGATTCAGTATTCATTTGCAAAAATCACATTAAAATTTATTTTAATACAAATGAGATTCCTTACAAATTTCAATTTAGTTTTGAGCAAAAATTTCTTTAAACTTTCTTCGTGCCAGAAAGAAGTTCATTTAAAATTTATACTTACCAAATAGATAAAAGTATTTAAAAATATTTTATTTTATTGACTACGGTGTCTGTATATAATTTTCTACCCTATGGTCAAGTGGTGCGGATATTTATCATTTCAATCCGCTCTTTAAAATATTCGAATCCCGGGTATGTATCATTTCAACCCGCATCCCAAATCGATTCGAATATACAGTTCTTCGGGTGTTTATCATTTCAACCCGCAATGGTTTTTTTTTCAAATCTAAGAGGAACTTGCATGGTGCGAATAAAATATAGCATATCACACATTCACATACAAATGGTGTCATATAAGATAACGGTGTGTCGTGTGTGCACAATCACGAAGCAACCAAATTTCTAGAACAACCTAACGTTCCATTTAACATCTCAGATATTTAATTCACTTAATAAACAGTTAGTCTGTGAGTGAGAAAACTCACCTTCCAAGGCGATGAGGACGAAAATGAAATCGAAACGAGATTCGAGAGTGGAACTTGATAGCCAATCGACGAATATTTCCAGTAGACTCACATACACCTATACGTATGTATATATGTACCCGAATGTAATATCGAAGGTGTACGACCACCATTCCAAACTTGACTCCGGACTAATGTGACCGACAGCTCAACTATGCACTATTTCATACACATTGACGTTGTCAACCTGAGTTTCCCAAAGCGACAATCAAAAGGTTTCCCTTTTATAAAATTATATAATACGTATACGACTATATTTGGTAATTTAAAACAAACTCACCACTAAGGACCGAATGGACCAGCAACCGAACAATATGCGTAGACTCGAGGCGGAACCTGATTCGCAGCTTGGCCAGTACGCCCAAGTTAACCGCAGCAGTCCCTTCAGGCATTTAATCGAACACCTGGAGTGCTCACTTCTAATAACTTCACAATTCCGCCAATGAGTTTAGAAGTTCGATGACTTGACAGCTTCAGTTTGGTTTGGATGGAGGTCATGCTGTACGAGGAGGTGCTGTTCGTTCCACACCTGGACGTGGTGTTTGGGTTTCTTCGAGGCATGCAGGATCGAATTTGGGGAGGCTGGCATCGAGTTGGTGGCGCTTATGGTCGGAGCCGATGTCGTGGTAGAGCCGACGCTGGTGAGAGGCCAGAGAACGGATCTCGTAAGGCTGGGCGAAGACGAGTGGCTTTCACGCGAAGAAGCTTCGATCGGAGGCGTCACCAAGGGATTTCGGTGGATCTGGCGATGGGCGTTAGAAGTGGTGGAGGCCTTCGATCCGACGTTGCATTCTTCGGTGATGGAGGAACTTGTTGCGCACGAGACTGGCCTGAGGACGAGAATTCGATTTCAATTTGCAAGGGATTTGGAAAGGACTTCCATGGACATAAATTGTGATTTGAGGAAGTACGGTTTTGATTTTAGTAGAGAGTGGGAAAAGGAACGAGTTTAGCTGTAAGGAGCAGTATTTCCCCCTTTTTGTTTTACTGGCCTTCAATGGGATTGTGAAGGGAAAGCGAGAAGAAGGGAAATAAAAAGGAAGGGAAGAGTGCAGAAAGCAGTGAACGCGTGTAATCCTCTTTCTGTTGTTTTCAAAACGTGTTGCTAACAGGTGTCGTTTTGCATGCTGCCAATTTCACAAGTGTCCTACTGTCCTTTTCTTAAATGATGGGTTGTCTCCTTCCGTTCAAAATGAAACAATCTTATATATGTGGTATACAGCTCATTTAGGCAACGGATGGAAATTGAAATTGACTAATGAAATTTATCACTTTATATTTCCAAAGCAACATACGAGTAAACTTTCATTATATAATTATTTAGATTGCTTCTACCAATATATTCAAACAGCATACCAGTTCGAGTATAAGTTAGAAATTTCAATTCACGCTTACAACGTAAATCTAAATTTCAAGTACAAGTTCAAATTAAGCTTATAACTATTTTACTTAAAAGATCAAATCTTCAATTAAACTTGTATTTAATTTGTTGAAATTTTCAGTTCGTTACATTCTCCCCCACTTAGCGCTTTTCATCCTCGAAAAGAAAACGTCTACGCATATAACTAACCTACTTTTTAGTTTATCGAACTCTTCTCTCTTTTTTTTTCGTTAAAAAAAATGTAAATTTTAGAAATTGTAAAACTCAAAAATTTTCTAACACCTGGATTTACGGAAAATTTCGGCAGCATCTCCCCTGCACGGTTCGATCGGGAAAATTTTCCCCGTACACAAAACAACAAAATACAAAATATACATCTCATCTATACGATGAGGCATCCCAAATAAGGGGAAACAAAAGAGAAACAACCCATATACGATATGTAAACCGAGGTTCATACCTTTTATAGCGTTTTTAAAGCAATTTTTCTTATTTTATTTGCATTTTGGGCGCAAAAGCGAGCTCCCGAGCAAAGCATGCGCCATTGCAACCTACTAAAAATCTCAATAATGAAATTAGAGTCATGGTATTGTAGAAAAATAGATTTGCATACAACTAAATGACATGTAGCATAAATAAGCATGTATGTAAACACAATATGTGAAGCTTAATGTACGTAGTAACATGTAATCTATGTCATAGCATTCTTTTGACAAAATGCAAGGGAAACAAAGTAATGTTCAAAGTTTAACATGCAAATTCATGTTGTTGCTTTTCGTCTTCTCTCTCCCTTTTTTTTTTTTTTTTGTCATACCATTTGCTTGTATCTCGCCTATTTGGAATCGTTTACTTCTAACTTATTTATTTTACTTTGAGGTGACAGAGAATGTGCATAAACGACAGGAAAATTATATGCAAACGTATGTAACATGCTGTGAATGACTTCAAACGATTTCCAAATGTCCTAACGTCCCAACACAAGTTCCATCTTATTGAGTAGCATTTATTTATTTATTTATTTTCTTTCGCTTGATAATAAATATGTGTAATTCTCAAATTTAATGCTACAAGTGCCGTTTCTTTTCGTATTCGGTTTGGTCATTTAAACTGCTTGCTTTTATATTCTTCACACATTTGTTTGCTTGCATAAAACAATTTGTTAGTGTTTTGTTTGTTTATTTTTCTTTTTCTCTCTTTTTTTTCACTACAATATAATGTGCTGTTGCCTCATGGCAGCAGCCCCTAGCAGCATTATTTACTGCTGCTCTCCTCTTTTTCTTCTACCAACAAAATGATTCATACTATTGTTTCTTGCAAGGTTCAAATGCAGGCAATATTGTATATATTTTTTCTCTTTTTCTATGTAAATTTGCTTGATTCCAATTATCCATGTTAACACACAATAGCCCTGTAGTGACAACAAATAAGAATAAAGATGAAAGTTGTTTAGTGCAGGTACTTAACTAAACACAGATAATTGGATCTGAACTGATTTATTTAGTTGAAATTTTTATACATAATCCATGTTATGCTGCTTCAGTTTTCCTTTTTTTTTTACAGAATCAATGTCTTCTTGGAAGGAAAAGTACAGACTCCTTAGCAGGGAAGAATGTATGACTCATTTGCAGAAAACTTAAAGAACAAATGCTATGCAGAAATGCAAAGCCCTTGTCTGTGTCCCATTGTTTTATTAAAGATGGCTTATTTAGATGTAAATGAAGTACTCTCCTCCTTTTCATGGTTCTGATTTTTTTTTTCTATTTATATCTTTTCTGAAAACAATATCTTCAAATTCAGTATATGAAATTGTAAGAGCCCGGAATAGCATGTGCTGCCTGTACTTGTAAATTGTAACTTATGTTACAGGCACAAAACTCACTACATTCCACGTGTTGAATATGAATACTTCCAACAATCATTATTCATCATTATATGAAGCAATTTTTTTCCAGAGGTATAGATGTATAAATATCTAACAATTCAAATGGTGTTTTTGAGCCTATATAAGTGACTGTGTCTAGAATTGGAAAAAGGTATCTTATTCGTTCGGATCTCATTGCTATGGAGGTTTCATACATCAGCTCAACTAGAAGAATTCAATATTTAATGTATGTGCCTCAATGTAAAAGATTTATCTGGGAAGGAAACCAACAAAAGACTTTTTTTTTTTCTTCTTTTTTTTTTTTTTTTCATTTCAGTTTTTTCTTCTTTCTTTCTTTCAGTTTTGGGTTTTTTTTTCTTTTTTGTTCTTTTCTGCAACCCTGCTGCTCGTGGCAGCGGCATTGTTGTTGCCGCTGCTTGCTGCAGCTGCTGCTGCTGGTGGCAGCAGTCTAACTGCTGCTGCTTGTAGCAGCCCACTTCTTTTTTTTTTTCAGTTCCCAAAAATATATTTATACTCTTTGAAAATACAATCATATGGTTTTACAGGGATCCATTATTAAAGTTCACAAAGTTGTTGCAATTTGAATAGCATGCAAGAATAGCAAAGATGGCTGAGGCTTTAAATAAATATGAAGAAGATAATTAGGAAGAAAACAACAAAAGGATGAGCAAAACATCTAGTTGCATGGAGTATTATTATTATTTTTGTTGTTGATTGTCACTCACATTCCTCCTAACAGTTATTATTTTGTAAGCCAATGTACCTATTTTATTGTTCACAATTTGTTTCTCTCTTTTTCCTTAAAGATCCATATTTATTCTCCTTGAACTGAAATCACCAGATGTGCAATATCATATTTATTAGCCAGCACTTATTATTCCATTAAACCCACTGAATTTATCATCATTTATTTTCATATCATTTTTAGTTTCAACATTCTTTCAAAACTATCTCAAGGCAAAGGTTGCCTTTATTCTACCTGAACCTTTTAAATTTCATATTTTAGAATGTGTGAAATTTTGCACAACACCAGTTTAGATTCAGAAAAATTTATGTAAACCCACCTTTCCTTGTTCCACAACCGTTATGAGTTCCGCATCATTATTATAGTTTTACAACATGTAAACTATCCCATTTTTAACAATTTCTTGTGGTTTACCTTTTATTACATTTCTAAAAGGTATACATTCTCAGTACTCTTGCGGATTCAATAAAGTAGTTGTTGCAAAGTCATTATATTCAAGTTCTACTTGCGTAATCCTTAGAATACTTTTTATTTCACATTATACAATTCAATTACGATTTCTTTTGATGGGCTTATTATTAAAGGTTCCAATAATTTCTAAAACAGGTTTTATACAAAAAAAAAATCTCACATTACCAAGTAATGATCTTTTTCGTTACTTATTCACAGATATTTACATTAAATACTATTTAGTTAGATTAAATTAAGTCAAGAAAATAAGCTAGAAGTGGTATTAGCAGAAGGAGATAACCGATAAGGAGATCTCAACGATAGGGACTCTTATCAAAATAAGGAAGACTCACGATTTAGAAAGTGATTAATTTAAATTTTCTACCAAGATCGAGACTCAAATTTTTAAAAATCCTGACCTAACCAAATCTACTAAAGACAGATTCAAAGAAGTAGAATTTAAAACAAGGCTAAAAGATTTGCAAACAAATTTTATTTAAGTTCTCTCGTATTACTTACTTTAATCCAAAGTTTTAATTCTTTTGTCACTTCATTAATTCAATTCGATTTGATTTCAACCGGGTTGAAAACCACGAGCCGAACGAGTGGACGAATCAACCGAAGGGATTTGCCAAGGTTAGGTTAGAAGTATTAAGAAAAGATTCAGGATCTAGAAACGACTAGTTCTAAAGTCTCAAGACGGGACAAAACAAAACAAGATTTGGATTTTTAGAATGCCTAAACTAAGACGGATTTATCAAAAGGAACGAGTGATTTAAAACAAGAATATATTTTTAGAACGAAGTTAAAATTTCAAATTGTTTATATTTAGAAAATACCTTTGAAATCATTAAAAAAATATTTTTATTTTCAAAATACGCTCTCTCTGGTATGATTCTAGAATGATTTCACTCATTCTAGAGTATTTCTACTCCATCTCTAATGAGTGTTTCCACTTCATAAGCTAAGCTTTGTATAAACCAAAGCTCTGATACCAACTGTAACGACCTGACTTTTTGACCGCCTCAAGTCGGTAATTAAACCAACTCAAACCGTTCAAAAGGTCAGATTGTTATTGCTTATGAAGTTGAAATACAAATCATCACAGAATCATAGACACAGAACACAAACTATCTCACAGCGGAAGTAAAATTTATACAATATTACAATTTTTTTTACATAATATCAGAGTGCAGAATAAATATAAAAACAGCGGAAGAATGAATGTAAAACCATACTAAGATTCAGTAATAAGCTGAGATCGACACGACTGCATAGCAAATGGATGGCTGGATCTTCACAAATCTCAAGCTCTAACTGATATATTTCCAAGCTGAAATACTCGATCTAACTCGGGCATTTTGCAGGGAATAAAACAAACAAAATACACGAGTCAGGACTAATAGTCTCATATAAGTGAATTAAATCAAATGAAGTGTTCACTGAAATGTACAATAACTTAAAGGATGGTTGGGATTTCCATCCTCTAAGGATCCGCGAAACTAATATCTATATAATAGTACGCTATTATTGTAATGTCTATCCTGTAAAGTATAAATAATAAAAATAGCGTAAGCGGGATTACCATATTACCCTTACGCCGTTTATAAGCATCAACAGTCTATACAGTACCGTAAATTCACCGTACTGGTGTTGTCAGAGGGCACTCCATAGAAAGCAACACTAAATCAAATCGTATGGGGCTCGATAAGGATAAATATGACAAGGCACTCGAGGCAATACCCAGGGTAGGATTCTACCAGTTGCACTCCTGGACCGGTGGTAACGCATAGCAGCCACTACCGCCCACCTCGGAACACACTCCCAAAATCAAAAGGGTGCACCTAAATCAATCACAATAGTCATAGAGATGGTATCGAAGAAGCGTGTCCGATCAAAGGTGCTACCTCAATTAGTCACGGTATAGCTCCTGTTTTAGTCATTTTAATTATGACCCGAAGGTCAAGGCCATTTCGTTAACGTTCGCCATCTTTGATCCAGTGGTCGCCTCCAAGTCATCTTGCTGTCGTTCCGATACTCCATCACGTACACAGTTGTTAAAGTGGTATCGGCACTGACAGAGAGTATGCCACTTACCGACTCCGGTCTCTTTAACAACCGACGCTTACATTTTTCCACACCGTGGCCATTAGATTTGAAACATATTTCAAATATCACAAAATTGACTTATTCCAAGTCCTGTCCCAAGATCAAATCCCAAATCATTTATAAATCATTCGATTAGGATTTATAAATCCATTATTCATCCTCAGATTCTCTAGACAGGATTTGGACATAAATTTAGTCAAAATAAAATAAAATAAAAATAAAAATAAAATAAAAGTATATTTGGAAAGTTAAGTTTTGAAAATAATGTATGTATATTTAATTTAAAGTAGTGTGTAACATATATATACATTTTTTTTTAAAAAACTATTATAAAATTTATATAGTTAAAGAAATCAAATCATTTTATAAAGAATATTTATAAAACCAAGTAATGTGGAAAATCGCTTTTTAAAAAATCATAGTTTTATTTTAATAATATTAATCCAAATCCAAATCAAAGTCCATGTCTTACAATTTCTTCACAACTAGTTCATATAAAACCCAATTCTCTTGATTTGCTTCAATTTCAACGCTTCATCATTTAAAAACGATTCTTGAATCATTACTTAACTTGAAATTTACATACCGTTCATATAATAAATTCCCAAACCACTTTGGCGATAATTATGGATCAAAATCCATTTGTATACATTCACATGGCAATATCCCCTTTTGACAAATCATATTTTGAAATAAGTTTGGTAAATATTTATCAAAGCTAGCAAATCCTTTACATTGATCATTTACTTCAAAAATCGCCATATTAGTACATTCATTATATGAACATACAAGTATGAAGAATTTATTTAAATAATTTAGGATTCAGTATTCATTTGCAAAAATCACATTAAAATTTATTTTAATACAAATGAGATTCCTTACAAATTTCAATTTAGTTTTGAGCAAAAATTTCTTTAAACTTTCTTCGTGCCAGAAAGAAGTTCATTTAAAATTTATACTTACCAAATAGATAAAAGTATTTAAAAATATTTTATTTTATTGACCACGGTGTCTGTATATAATTTTCTACCCTATGGTCAAGTGGTGCGGATATTTATCATTTCAATCCGCTCTTTAAAATATTCGAATCCCGGGTATGTATCATTTCAACCCGCATCCCAAATCGATTCGAATATACAGTTCTTCGGGTGTTTATCATTTCAACCCGCAATGGTTTTTTTTTCAAATCTAAGAGGAACTTGCATGGTGCGAATAAAATATAGCATATCACACATTCACATACAAATGGTGTCATATAAGATAACGGTGTGTCGTGTGTGCACAATCACGAAGCAACCAAATTTCTAGAACAACCTAACGTTCCATTTAACATCTCAGATATTTAATTCACTTAATAAACAGTTAGTCTGTGAGTGAGAAAACTCACCTTCCAAGGTGATGAGGACGAAAATGAAATCGAAACGAGATTCGAGAGTGGAACTTGATAGCCAATCGACGAATATTTCCAGTAGACTCACATACACCTATACGTATGTATATATGTACCCGAATGTAATATCGAAGGTGTACGACCACCATTCCAAACTTGACTCCGGACTAATGTGACCGACAGCTCAACTATGCACTATTTCATACACATTGACGTTGTCAACCTGAGTTTCCCAAAGTGACAATCAAAAGGTTTCCCTTTTATAAAATTATATAATACGTATACGACTATATTTGGTAATTTAAAACAAACTCACCACTAAGGACCGAATGGACCAGCAACCGAACAATATGCGTAGACTCGAGGCGGAACCTGATTCGCAGCTTGGCCAGTACGACCAAGCTAACCGCAGCAGTCCCTTCAGGCATTTAATCGAACACCTTGAGTGCTCACTTCTAATAACTTCACAATTCCGCCAATGAGTTTAGAAGTTCGATGACTTGACAGCTTCAGTTTGGTTTGGATGGAGGTCATGCTTTACGAGGAGGTGCTGTTCGTTCCAGACCTGGACGTGGTGTTTGGGTTTCTTCGAGGCATGCAGGATCGAATTTGGGGAGGCTGGCATCGAGTTGGTGGCGCTTATGGTCGGAGCCGATGTCGTGGTAGAGCCGACGTTGGTGAGAGGCCAGAGAACGGATCTCGTAAGGCTGGGCGAAGACGAGTGGCTTTCACGCGAAGAAGCTTCGATCAGAGGCGTCACCAAGGGATTTCGGTGGATCTGGCGATGGGCGTTAGAAGTGGTGGAGGCCTTCGATCCGACGTTGCATTCTTCGGTGATGGAGGAACTTGTTGCGCATGAGACTGGACTGAGGACGAGAACTCGATTTCAATTTGCAAGGGATTTGGAAAGGACTTCCATGGACATAAATTGTGATTTGAGGAAGTACGGTTTTGATTTTAGTAGAGAGTGGGAAAAGGAACGAGTTTAGCTGTAAGGAGCGGTATTTCCCCCTTTTTGTTTTACTGGCCTTCAATGGGATTGTGAAGGGAAAGCGAGAAGAAGGGAAATAAAAAGGAAGGGAAGAGTGCAGAAAGCAGTGAACGCGTGTAATCCTCTTTCTGTTGTTTTCAAAACGTGTTGCTAACAGGTGTCGTTTTGCATGCTGCCAATTTCACAAGTGTCCTACTGTCCTTTTCTTAAATGATGGGTTGTCTCCTTCCGTTCAAAATGAAACAATCTTATATATGTGGTATACAGCTCATTTAGGCAACGGATGGAAATTGAAATTGACTAATGAAATTTATCACTTTATATTTCCAAAGCAACATAAGAGTAAACTAGGACATTTTCATTATATAATTATTTAGATTGCTTCTACCAATATATTCAAACAGCATACCAGTTCGAGTATAAGTTAGAAATTTCAATCCACGCTTACCACGTAAATCTAAATTTCAAGTACAAGTTCAAATTAAGCTTATAACTATTTTACTTAAAAGATCAAATCTTCAATTAAACTTGTATTTAATTTGTTGAAATTTTCAGTTCGTTACATTAAAAGTGAGAAGTTCTCACCAACTAGCTAAACCAATACACCGCGATTCTTCTTATGTAGAAATCTTCGTCGTTCTCGCCTTTTGTCACTTTCGTTGTCCGTGGCCACTACATATATAAAAATCACATTTTTATATTGTTGCCATGTATATAAAAATCACATTTTTATAACTACGCTATATGGATAAAAAATTCTATTTTTTTTATATCGCTACTATATAGATAAAAATTCTATTTTTACACCGCTACTATATACATAAAAATTCTATTTTTACAACGGTGCTCATATAATAAAGATCATATTTCTATCACACTATTTCAATAAATAAAAATCATACTTTTATATCTTCTTCATATATTTTTACAATGCTTCTTTCTATATAAAAATTATATTTTTATATTTCTACTTCTTATATAAAGATCGATTTTTTATCATCTATATAATATAAAAATCCGACCTTTCCTATTTCTACTATATAAAAATTGCATCTTTACTATTTCTACTATATAAAAATCGCATCTTTACTATTTCTACTATATAAAAATCGCATCTTTACTATTTCTACTATATGAAAATCGCATCTTTACTATTTCTACTATATAAAAATCCTATTTTTATAAATCTAACTACATAGTAAAGGCCATATCTTCATTCCAAATCTATATCCATAAAATCGTATTTCTATTTTGTTCTTCACATGATAAAAATCAAAACTTTCTTTCAAATAAAAAGCAAACCTTTCTCACTTCGCTATCGTATATAAATAAAACCCCTCATTTTATTTTACAACATTATATAAAATAAATAATTAAAAGACTGAATTAAATAAAATAAAAATTAAATTTTGCCTTTGTTTTAAATGGGGGAAGGGTTCACAGCGGAGAGGACGGCCGGGGGAGTGGCTCTATCGCCTGAGGCGACGCTGGAGGTGGGTCTGGGGGGGGAGGCGTTCGATTTGGTGGGAAAAGGGGGCAGGCGGCGTTCGATTTGGAAGTGGGGGGGTCTGGATGGCTCGCGGCGAGAGGAGGAGAGGGGGGCTCCGCGCCTGAGGTGGCGGTGACGATGGAGGGGGGGCGTTCGTGGGTAGAAGCGACGGGGCTCCATTTTTTTCCTTTTTGTTTTATGGATGAAGAACGGGGGGGCTGAGAGATAAACGAGGGTGGAGGGGCATATAGAAGGGGTTTTTTTTTTGATTAATTTCAAAAAGCAACCTCCTTTTTCGAACTCGAAACGAAACCCACCGCCTGTCGACCATAGCTAATTACACCCATTCTGAACACAATGGGATATCTATCGTAAGCTGATTCGATCAATTTTCGTCAAAATCAAAATATAAATCTATATATTGAATTTGAACGCGCATTTCAATTTACCGGGGTCACACACAGCCTCTAAAAATTCCCGAAAAATATTTTCTAGCTTCGTATTGACGACACGGTCCTAACAAAACTAATTTCGTAAAATTCTGAGACCGTTTGAAAAATGACCATTTTCAAGTCGATTAAAATCAACTGAAACTGGTCAAACGCGTTTCCCTTTGCCACGCTCACATATTGATTCGAAAAATTACGAATGTTGAAACCTTGCAATAATTTGAAATCCCGGATCCAACAAAAGTGGTTTCGTCAAATTCTGAGGTCGTTTGCAAAATTTCCATTTTTAAGGGCCGAAATTCCATAGCGACTATTCTGAAATTTCAACTAGGCATAACTTTTGATTCCCGCTATGAAATTTTAATTTTTTGGATTCGTTGGAAAGATATTCTCAATTATATTCTAATATTTTTGGTTTCACTAAAATCCGGTTTATTTTGAATCCTGTAAATTATTTGAAATCAAAATTTCGAACTACCGCACCATTTTCAATTCCTTTTATAATTAAAAATAAATATTTATATTCTAACGACGATTCAAATAAAAACATACGTTCTAATTCTATTCAAAATAAATTTCTCGTTGTTATTATTTAAAATAATTCATTTTAAATATTCAAAATTCACGAAATTTGCCAAAATAAAATTTTTAAATTGGCTCGGATTTCCGGGTTATTACAAATAGGGCAGGCAGAATGGCTATGTGGGTCGCACCCAATAGGTTGTTGTAACAACCCTCAAATTCTGAACCAATTTAAAAATTTTATTTTAGAAATTTTAATGGTTGAAATAATTTATTTTAAATAATAACAATGAAAAATTTATTTTAATCGAAGTTAGAATGAATAATTTTAATTTTAATTATAAAAGGAGTTAGAAATAGCACGGCAGTTTGAAAAGTCAAACTTGAACTTTGACCGAATGTACCGGATTCAAAATTTAACGGATTTTAGTGAAACCAAAAATATTAGAATCTATTTAAAAATATCTTTCCAACGAATCCGAAAAATTGATATTCCATAGCGGGAATCGAAAGTTATTCCCAGTTTAAAATTCAGAGTAGTCGCTGTAGAATTTATATTTATATATATATATTAATATTAAAAATAGCCATTTTTCAAACGACCTTCGTTTTCGACGAAACCACTTTTTTTGGAACCAGAATGTCAAATTATTGCTAGGTTTCAATTTTCATAATTTTTAGAATTAATATGTGAGCGTGGCAAAAGAAAATGTGTTTTGTCAGTTTCTGTCAAATCTTATCGAGTAGAAAATAGCCATTTTTCAAACGATCTCAGAATTCAACGAAATTGGTCATGTTAGAATCATATCATCAAAACATAACTAGAAATAATTTTTTAGTAAATTTTTAGAGTCCGTATGTGGCCCTGGTAAATTTAAATGTATAATCAAATTAAATAAATAAATGATTTATAATTAAATTTAAAGAAAAACATATCATAACAGCTGAGTTAGGTTACGAAACATGTTCCATTGTGTCCGGGACGGGGGTAATTGCTTGGGGACAACTTTCGTTGGACTGGATTTGGGTTCGTATAGGGATTAACGGGTTTTTCTTTGAATTAATAATTAAATAATATATAAATACGGTATACGGTAAACCCTAATATCTATTTTCCCCGGCCGCCACTCCTATCTATTTCATGGCTAGATTTGTTCGATTCTTTTCCCATTAATCTCTTCTAATCTATACATTAAAACCATCCACTCCTGAAGGTAGTTTTAAAGAGAAGATCGAGCTCTTCAGATCCATATGGATCTCAGCACCCTGCGTGTAGCATCCAACCCGAACCGATCCCTCAAACCCGCGCCGCCTCGAGCCCTGTCGCGCCGCCATACCTGCACCAAGCTCCACTGTAACACCCCGTAATTCTGTTAATATTAATATTCACATATTAAAGAATAACTAATCTCAGACGTGAGAATTGTGGGAAACGGGTTGCGCCATTGTGTTCGTCTCGGAATTCTGGTTGAAATAGAGTCCGAGTTTGCGTGATTTGGACTTCGTATGAAGGAGATATGACCATCGGAAGTTTCAGAAAATTCAAAACAGATTTCAGAAAATTTAAAATTTAAAATTCGAAGTCAAACAGGCTAGGCGGGAAATTTCCCGCCCAACACCCCAGGTCGACTGGGGAGTCGACTGGGCAGTTGACACCTCCACCAGGTCGACTGGGGAGTCGACTGGGCAGTCGAACTGCGACATGTAGCGGTAAGAGTCTCCCGTTTGCCACCAAACCGCGAAGCGAGAACCCCCAATCATGCGTACCCGGCCTACTCAGGGCCAGCAACAAGAACTGGTAATACTCCATATCTAACACCGTGGTGTTATCGGTAAAATCAATTACCATTTCACGTTCAAATCTAATTAAAGATTTAACTATCGCTTTGGAGCAAAACTGGTAATTCTCCATTCCCGCTCATTTCTAAATTTGATAATTTAGATTATAGATTCACATTTCAATCTAATTGTAGATTCGTTAGAACTCCTTTTACTGGGTTAAAGAACTAGGTGTTATTTAAAACACAGTTCACGACAAACCCAAATCAAATTCAATCAAATATATTAGAAATTCCGATTATTTAAAACCCCTTTTTAAATCTAATTTATTTATTTAAAAATAAAAATCGGGTTTTAAATTTAGTTCAAAACTAGTTTATTTCGATAAAAATCCATTTTTATCTTTTCAAATATGGAGTTTTTCACCCCAATTTTTCTCAAATCATTTCTTCTGATTTTACACAAATTATTGATATTTTTAATAATTTTATTAAGGCCCGTACACTCGATTTCCATCAACGGCCATCGAACTGCACTTATAGCGACCTTTTTCGAATTTGATTTGGACGTATCTCCAAATCCAACCGTTAGATTTCAAATTTCTAATATTCGTTAGAAAGCCCTTTTCGATACGAACCCAACGGTTCCGGTTTTAGGAGAATCCGACGGTCGGATCTCCCGTAATGTCCGTTTGAAATAAATGGTCGAAATTCACGAACTGCCGCGGCGCGGCTCGTTCTATTCAGGCCATTATATTATATATATAATATATATAATATATATTTCGTCGATTTCTATTTAAAACGAATTATATAAATAGTTTTAAAATTCGTTTCAAAAGCAATTTCAACTTCCATTTCAATTCAAATCAAAATTGAATTCTTCTTTATAAATTCGTTTTAAAATTCATTTCTATTCAATTCAAATTTCAATTCAATTTGAATTCATTTCAATTCGCTTTCAATTCCATTTGAATTCGTTTTCAATTCAATTCATTTCGAAATCGTTTTCAATTCAATTCATTTCGAATTCGTTTTCAATTCAATTCATTTCGAAATCGTTTTCAATTCAATTCATTTCGAAATCGTTTTCAATTCAATTCATTTCGAAATCGTTTTCAATTCAATTCATTTCGAAATCGTTTTCAATTCAATTCATTTCGAAATCATTTTATATTCAATTCATTTCGAAATCGTTTTCAATTCAATTCATTTCGAAATCGTTTTCAATTCAATTCATTTCGATATCGTTTTCAATTCAATTCATTTCGAAATCGTTTTCAATTTAATTCATTTCGAAATCGCTTTTAATTCAATTCATTTCGAAATCGTTTTTAATTCAATTCATTTCGAAATCGTTTTCAATTTAATTCATTTCGAAATTGTTTTCAATTCAATTCATTTCGAAATCGTTTTCAATTCATTTCACTTCGAAATCGTTTTCAATTCAATTCACTTCGAAATCATTTTCAATTCAATTCACTTCGAAATCATTTTTAATTCAATTCATTTCGAAATCGTTTTCAATTCAATTCATTTCGAAATCGTTTTCAATTCATTTCACTTCGAAATCGTTTTCAATTCAATTCATTTTGAAATCGTTTTCAATTCAATTCATTTCAAAATGAATAAAATCGATATAAATATCGTTCACGTCAAAATGGCGTCAATCTAATCAACACGGCTTCATAAATTTCTATTTTCAAATATTCTATTTCAAATATTTCTTTTTCAAAAATAGTTGTTATTATCAAAATATTTCGTTCAACACATGACCAATCTCAATGGATGAGTACTGTCAACACATGAACCTTTATTTTATATTGATAAATATGTAAATTTTATTACTAAAATATTTCGTTCAACACATGACCAATCTCAATGGATGAGTACTGTCAACACATGAACCTTTATTTTATATTGATAAAGATGTAAATTTTATTACTAAAATATTTCGTTCAACACATGACCAATCTCAATGGATGAGTACTGTCAACACATGAACCTTTATTTTATATTAATAAAGATGTAAATTTTATTATTAAAATATTTCATTCAACACATGACTAATCTCAACGGATGAGTACAGTCAACACATGAACCTTTATTTTATATTGTTCTTTATCTTCTAAATTGGAATGAGGCCCAATCAATCACCATATAACGTTAATTATATGGATTTTCATACAACACATGTATATAATAGCATTGAAAAATAATCAACCATCAACCAAAGTGCACTACACTGTATAAGCATCAAATATAGATATCTAACGCTTATAACAGCCTGTCAATCAATCGATCGACATAATTAATCAATCAGGATGAGTGAACTTCATATTTCATCCCAACACCCGTGTGGGGTTTCAAACAATCAAACACAGATTTTATTTGTGCAGTTGGGCGATGTATAAAATTTATCGACCCAATCAATGTCCTTCAAATAGGTGTACATAAACAAACCGTCCGGTTTGTAAATGAATATTTATTTTATTCACTTTCACTATATTCATATTCACGTTAAAAATTATATTTTTAACGATAAAATATTTTATTTCGACATATGAATATCTATTCAGTTCATTCTTTAAATAAAATGATATTTTTATTTTTCTAACTTATTTTAGGAAATTTCGGCGGCATAACGACACGATACTAGAAACGGGACGAGGCCTAGCCTTATCCCCGTTCTAGTGAAGGCCCACGCCATTCACACATCAATCAAATCCATTCATTTCACCACACAGTCAAATTCAAATCTAATCATCTAACTAATTTATGCAATCAAACAAACAAGTCCATGGTCTGTGGACGATTGTGTCGGGTGCTACTAAGCACCGTCTGCATCCTAGTATATATATATAACTTGAAAAAGAAATTGAAAGGTGAGAAATTCTCACAGATAGCTATCCAACTTCACGACACTTCTAATGCAGGAAATCTTCACTATTCTCGCCTTTTGTCGCTTTCGTTGCCCGTATTCATTACATATGTAAAAATCGAATTTTTACTATGCTACTCAATATATAAAAATCAGATTTTTACTTCGATGTTCAATATATAAAAATCATATTTTTACTTTGCTATTCAATATATAAAAATCAGATTTTTACTTCGATGTTCAATATATAAAAATCATATTTTTACTTCGATGTTCAATATATAAAAATCACATTTTTACTTCGATGTTCAATATATAAAAATCACATTTTTACTTCGATGTTCAATATATAAAAATCGAATTTTTATTTCGTTGTTCAATATATAAAAATCGAATTTTTATTTCGTTGTTCAATATATAAAAATCGAATTTTTATTTCGTCGTATGGATAAAAATTCTATTTTTACATTGCTATTATATAGATAAAAATTATATTTTTACCTCGCTATTCTCTATATAAAGGTTCCGCCTTTTCACTTTTAAAGATTTCGCCTTCTTACTTTTAAAGATTTCGCCTTTATAAAAATATAGATTTCGCCTTATGAAAATATAGATTTTATTTTCATTTCATCACTATAAAAATTACCTCTTTATTTCAACATATATATCATAAAAATCAGATTTTTATTTTGCTACATATAAAAAGATGGTATTTTTACATTCTATATCTCATAAAGATTATATTTTTATAGTTCCTACTATGCAAAGATTATATTTTTATAGTTCCTACTATGCAAAGATTATATTTTTATCTTTCTACAATATAAAAGATTATATTTTTATATTTCTACAATATAAAAGATTATATTTTTACTACTCTAAAAATATAAAAATCATATTTTTATAATCGCTATATGGTAAAGACTGTATTTTTAATACCTTAACAAATATAAAAATCATAGAATTTCACTTTCTTTTCTAAAACTTCAGTTTTAAAACATATAAAATCAGAATAAGAAAACGTATATATAAAAAAAACATGTAAGATCGGATTTTTATATAAAACAAAATGAAACAGAAATCAGAAAACTCACTACGTTTGATCGGAGGAGGGGATGGGTTCGCTGCGGGCGGTAAAGGCGGTGATGCTGAAGGCGACGCTGGAGGTGGCCTTCACGAGGCGGCTCAGGTGGTCTTCGATTTGATGGTGGCCTCGGTTTCTGGATTCGAGAGGAGGGGATGGGTTCGAATCAGTCTGGGGGGGGGGGGGGAAGGCTGCTTCGCGATAGGGGGGGTTCTGGGTGGCTCGCGGCGCTGCTGGGGGGGGGGGTCTCGAGCGAGGTGGCGGCGATTGGCTGGGGAGGGTGGCGGTGGTGCGACGCCACCTGGGGCGGCATCGACGATCGTTCGTCGTCTCCCCCTTTTTTTTCTGAAAGAAGTGATTTCGGGTTTGAAATAAGAGGGGGGGCCAGAGGGGTTTAAGGGGAAAGGAAGAGGTACCTTTATTTTATTTTATTTTATATTATTTAATTTCTAAAAGTTGACCTTTACCTACGACCTCGAAACGAGGCCCACCGCCTGTCGTCCATAGCGTTTTACCCCCATCCCGAACACAATGGGATATGTATCGCAAGCTGATTTGATCGATTCGATTAGTTTCCGTTGAATTTACCTTTAAATCATTATATTGAATTTTAAACGTACGTTTCAAATTACCGGGGTCACATACTAACTCTATAAATTTCATAAAAATATTTTCTAGCTTCGCGTTGACGATACGGTCCTAACAAAACTAGTTTCGTCGAATTCTGAGACCGTTGGAAAAATGGCCAATTTCCAGTCGATTAAAATCAACTGAAACTGGTCAAAGGCGTTTTCCTTTGCCACGCTCACATATTGATTCGAAAAATTATGAAATTTGGAATCTAGTAATAACTTAACATCACGGACCCAACAAAACTGGTTTCGTCGAAATCTGAGGCCGTTTGCAAAATTTCCATTTTTAAGGGCCTGAATTCCATAGCGACTATTCAGAATTTTCAACTGGGCATATCTTTTGATTCACGCTATGAAACTTTGATTTTTCGGATTCGTTGGAAAGATATTATCAATTAGATCCTAATGTTTTTGGTTTCACTAAAATCCGGATTGTTTTGCACCCGGTACATTCAATTGAAGTTTGAAATCGAATTATCGAACTACCGCGCCATTTTCAATTCTATTTATAATTATATATAAATATTATATATTCTAACGACGACGTATATAATATATACGTTCTAATTATATTAAAAATAAATTTTCGTCGATATTATTTAAAATAATTCATTTTAAATAATCAAAATTCGCTAAAATTGCCAAAATAAAAATTTTATACTGGCCCAGATTTTCGGGTTGTTACAGACCTGGTCCAGTCGGCTAGGGTTTGACTGAGCCCAATCTTGAGCTGCTGATGTGTCTTTAGGGCTGAGTTGGCAAATTAAACGGTTCAGGTTAGTTCTGAGTTGATCTGACTGTCTAAATAAATCCTAAACTCTATATATATACATAGGTAGTCTCTCACTCTATTCACATGAAAAATAGAATAGCCACCGTCATACCGCCGCCATGGAACTCAGTGTAGCCGCCGCCAACTAAGAAGGAAGAAACCTAATCAAAACCCTAATTCTACTCAACTCTAAAGCAAATCAAGACTCTCTTTCTTCTCTAATTGTGAGTATGATGATCTTAACAAGATTATTAACAAACTAATTAGATTAAGATGTGATATGGATCATAAGAAAATGATGTGAATTGTCATATATGTTGTTGTAAATCTTATGCTATCATGTATGTTGTAAATCCTATGTTATGTGATGATGATATCCTATATGTTGTAAATCATGCTATGATGATATTGTATAGGTTGTAATTTTCTATGCTAAGTTGTGATAAATCATACATGTTATAAAGTCATGATGTTATTATCTATGCTAATTAGTTCATGTTAATCAAATCATAATGTTGATGTTATTTGGGCTATGTTGATCTATATGACAAATCATGTATGCAAGTTAAGATTGATTAGTAAAGATTATGAATATATGCCATGACATCTATTTAGATCTAGAATTGTGCTATGACATGTGTGAGTTCTATGTGTTAGATGCTAGTTCACATCATCATTATGTTGCATAAACCACATATGCAAGTTTATACATGAATTTGGATTATGATCATATTATGTAAATTGTGACATTTTACCAAACAAGTTGACACCTTTAGATCCATGACATATGTAGCTTTATGCAAGTTGTAGTTTTTGCCTATGCAAGTTTAGGTGTTGCACATCTATCACACATGCAAGTTTCACCCCATTTATGATTAGATCTATTTTATTTGTCTATATATTGTGATAATTTATCTTTGTGCTACGAGTTAGACTATTCGAGTCTAACGTATATTTTGCGTTGAATAAGCGAACGTATAACGTGGGGTAGGGGTAATATTAAGGATTTAATATTAAGAAATTGGGGTGCAATTGATATGATTTTGCATACCGTAAGTGGATGGCCATAATTGAGTCAATTATGGACATCATTAAAATTGGAATTAATTAATGAATTGAATAGGAATATATTTAAAACTGGGGTAAAAGATTAAAAGTGTTAATCAATGCTCAGGACACGAGGTTGGACTCGTTTGCGACATAAAACTGCCCGGACCCACCCAGCAAATCCAGTAGTCACAAATGTCAGCCCAATGTGAGAGCTCCTAGGCCCAAACAAAAGCATAACAGTTGTAAAGACACGAGATTAGACTCTTTTATGGTATAAGACTGCCCGGACCCGCCCAGTGAATCCAGCTGCCATAATTGCTTGTCTAATGTGAGAGGTCTTTATGAGGTTATGGCCTGAATGTATTAAGAAATACTTAACCAGATAAACATGTAAGGTGGGACATAGGGGTTAAGTAGGTGCCTTGGGTGGCATGAGGAATCTAGTGGGTGCCTTTAGTGTCATTTGAAATACGATTAGTAAGACTTAACCAAACACACATGTAAATGAACGTGACTAAGAGGGTTAAGTGGGATGAACTAGCGGGGACAAGCTTAGGTGGATAGCTTGTGGGGCCCATTTCAACCAGTAATCCAAATGTATCTTGGTGGGCTCGACCCAAGTCGAGGACGGGACACGCATACTGGGTTTGACTATAAGAGGCCAAACGGGGTAGCGGTGGCAACGCAAGTCCAACGGGTTTCATATGCGTGTGTGGACCCGGGCTGGTAGGTAAGACGTTGTTGCATCGTGTAGGTATAATCCGTGCATTCTCAAGTTGTATCGGGTTGCCACTTTAGGGGAGTGATACACCCCCACTGTGGGGCCAGCACGGGTATCTACGAGTAGGGAGCCGATCGAAAGTGGGTAGTGGGGTACACCTAGTGGAGATAGAGGCAGGCGGCACCTATGTAGTCAGCTAGGGGTACACGAAGCTATTTATATAAAATTTCTAAGTGAAGCAAGTGGGATCAACCTTTAGGGTGACTGGTGTGGTGCAGTGTAGTAATTATTCATTAGTATTAGGTGTGCCTTAAACGTTATCTTTATCTGCTCTTCCATACCCAATAGTTCATAGACATTTCCTTGTTTTCCAGCTTATGCCTCAGTCTAATTATTTTGATAATAGTATTGTTAGAATTATCATACTCGCCAGACTTTATGTCTGACCCCCTCCATTTCTATCTTTTTCCCCCTCCAGGTCCTCAGGGTGGGCCCAGCTCTAGTGGAGCTTGATTGGATTGCTTTATCTCTCTTTTAGAAAGCTTGGACCGTTGAAGTAAAGTCCAGCTTGTTTTCTTCTTTAATGGCTATTTATGTAATGGGATTATGTATTTTGTTTTATCAAGATGGATATTGTACTTAACTCTGATTTATGGTTTTTATGATGTAACAAACATGTTTAACTTCCGCTGCAATGAAATAAAGTTTTAGATTTCCAAGTACTACTTATTATCTGTCTTGTTGTAATTTTTCTGTTCTATATTCACTTAAAACCTCCATGGAAGTTAATGCATTCCCTTTGTGAGTGACATTAATGGACGTGGGGTGTTACATCCACCACTTCACCGGCATGGGTGCGCCTCCCCTAGCCCCTCCTCGTGACACTCGCTGATCGGCCCCTCGTGCTTCCAATCTTCTGCAAAACCGAACCCTAGATTTGAACAAATGTGGGAACCCATTGGCCTGAGAATAGATGGAAGAGGAAGGGGGATTAATGTGTAAAACTAATTAATTTTAAAATACTAATTATCCTATTTAATTGGTTAATGTTTAAGGTGTCATAACTAAATCAATTCTCGTCAGAATCAGATGATTTCTGAAGCATTGGAACCGTCTTTCCGAGATCTACGCGATGGAACTGTCCACGACCAGAACAGAGCACTTTGAAAATTCAGCCAAGTTTGAATAAGAACAATTTCTGAAAACCGATCGATGTGAGATTTCTTCTTTTTATTTTATTAATTAATTATCTAATTTATTTGTTATGTGACGATTAAATGTGTATGATTCTGATCTGTTATGTGATGATATTGTGAATGATTTATGTGTTTGTGGGTGATGTATAAACACAGATTTGTATTTGTTCAATAAAAATAACCGTATGTTTATTTATTGGTTTGGATTAAAATTTCTCTTTAATAAAAAAATTATTTTGATTATTTTTGTTGAATTGAATTAGATCGTCAATTCAACATTAAAAACATTATTTTTGTTGAATTGGATTATATTGTCAATTCAACATTGAAACATTATTTTGATTATTTTTGTTGAATTGGTTTAGATTGTCAATTCAACATTGAAACATTATTTTGAACATTTTTGTAGAATTGCATTAGATTGGCCATTCAACATAAAAATATTATTTTGATCAGTTTACTAAATTGAATTAGATTGTCAATTCAATATAAAACATTATTTGGATTATTTTATTGAACTGAAATAGGATTTCCAATTCAATGTGAAACATTACTTTATCATTTTTATTTTAATTAAAATAGAATTGTCAATTCCACATAAGACATTATTTCACCATTTTTATTTAATTGAAATAGAATTGTAAACTTAATGTAAAATATTATTTTTCATTTTATTAGGTTTAATAGAATGATCAATACAATTATGAACATGTCATTGAATTGAAATAGAAATATAAATATATATATTGAGAAATAAAGATGGTTCTTTTATTTGCATCCTTTTATGCAAATATACATAGAAAATATAAATGTACTTTTAGTTGCATTCTTTTATGCAAATATACACAGAAATAGAAAATGTTCTTTTATTTGCATTCTTTTATGCAAATATATATTGAAATATAAAATATTCTTTTATTTGCTTTCGCTAACGTAAATATGCATTGAAATAAGTAAAACTATATTTTTGTTTGCTATTTTATATGCAAACAAAACATTAGAAGCAAAACAATATTTTTGTTTGCAATTTTAGATGCAAACAAACCATTAGGATTGAAACCATATTTTTTTGTTTGCAATTTCAGATGCAAACAAAACGTTAGAATGAAAATTACATTTTGCTTGCATTTTAAATGCAAACAAAAACACTAGAATGAATATTACATTTTTATTTTATATATTGGATAGAAATAAAAATATGATTTAAAAGGTTACATTTTTGTTGGTAAAGTTGCAAATAAACAACATTTAATAAAGATTATATTTTATTTGCATATTTAGATGTAAATAAACAACATTTAATAAAGATTATATTTTATTTGCATATTTAGATGCAAATAAACATTGTAGTTAAAAGATAATATTTTTATTTGCATTCTTTGATGCAAATAAACACCGTATTTAAAAGTCGAATTTTCATTTGCATTCTTTGAAGCAAATAAACCACCGTATAAAAAGTTGAATTTGTATTTGCATTCTTTGGTGCAAATAAACTATGAAATTTAAAAGTTGCATATTTATTTGCATCCCTTGATGCAAATAAAATACTGAATTAGAAATTGCATATTTATTTACATTCCTTGATGTAAATAAAATATTGGATTAGAAGTTGCATTTTTATTTGCAAATTTAGATGCAAATAAAACCTTGAATTAGAAGTTGCATTTTATTTGCATTCTTTGATGCAAATAAAACATGAAGTTAAAGTTTGTATTTTCATTTGCATTCTTTGATGCAAATAAATCATAAATTAAAATATCATCTTTTTATTTGCATTTTAGATGCAAATAAAAAGCATAGTTTAAGAAGTTACATTTTTATTACAATTGAGATATAATTAAAAGAATAGGATTAAAAATATCATTTTTACTCTTAAACTAGAGAAGATAAAAAAAAAAGAGGTTATAACAAAGTAATCACTTTTGTCACTTTACATTAATTATAACAAAATAATCACATTTGTCAATTTACATTAGTTGTAGCAAAAATGATCACTTTTGTCAGTTTACATTAGTTGAAAAAAAAAATCAATTTTGTCAATTTACATTAGTTGAAGCAAAATAATTACTTTTGTCAATTTATATTAGTTGAATCAAACATTCATTTTGCCGAATTATATTGGTTGACACCAAAAGGGACATTTTTGTCAAATAAGAATTAAACAAAAATAGCGTTTTGATAAAATAGAATTGTCGGCAAATGAATGTATCACTCTTCTTATACATTTTGTTGAAATAGAATTTATATGCCAATAAAATAATCATTTTTGTTTGCATAACGTACAATAGAATTTATAGGTAAATATAAAAATCATTTTTATGTGCAAACTTACATTGGAGTTTATATTCAAATATAAGAATTATCTTCTTGGTCAAACCATAACTTAGAATGTATAAGTGAGTTAAAGTGACATTTCTATATGTTAATGCATACAACAGAATTTGTATGCATTTTGAAATTAAACATTTTATGTGTTAGTTTATACATTGAAACATATACAAATGAGATTATTTCTTTTACATTAAGAATAATTACATACAAACTAAGTACAATGAAAATTATCCTTTTATCTGTCATCCACAATAATGTCACATAAATAAATTACGTTCTATTAGATATTAACAAAGTATAAGGAAATTATACGAGTAAAACATATTTTTATTTCGACATTAGGAATAAAATATCAATTTTTTCATCATCACCAACATGTTGATAGTATTAAAATTGGTTAAATTAATTAACCAATTATTTGTTTGTATGTACTGTTGTTGGCTGAAAACCCCACACAGGTATTGCGAAAATAATTGATATACACTAGTCCCAACATTTATTTGTATGTCGATCGATAGATTGACTGGCTGCGATGAGCGTTATTATTTCATTTTAACGCTCACATAGTTGAGAACTTCACTTTGGATGTTGAATGGATGTTTAGATGATTATTTATTATTATTGTCATTCACATACGATGTATGAAATCCATATAACCAAAGTTATATGGTAAATGATTGAGTCGCTTTCCGATTCATAGTATCCTTCATATAAAGAATATTTTTAAACAAAGAATTTCTTTTAAATAAAGAACAAATCTTTCAACTAAGATTATTGGTATTTCAATTTATATTTGTTTATTGGAAAATGAATTTGGGTTTATCGTGAATAATGTTTTTAAATGACATTGATTCTTTAACCCAGTTAAAAATAAGATTTATTTCTTAAATTGGAATAATTGTAAAGTAGTGATTTTGGATATTAAAACTGAATTGGAATATTAATAAATCTTTGAAAATAAGATTTAAGAATAAATCTGAAAGATTTATCTTTGATAAAATTAATGGGAAATTTTCCCTAATAACATGAATATTTTATTTAAAAATATTCTGAATAGGAAAGAGCCGTTGGATGTATCCATTATAACACTTGATTTTTAATTATAAAAATACGCGAGTTATTCGGAAAGACCGGCTTTAACCCATTCTGAATAATTACTACGACGATTAAAAGTCGAAGATTTTGAAGACGGTGGATGAAGACTGACGATCTTCACATCGAATGGACGACTACTGATGCCTGGCACTGGGTCGCCCCCAGTAAAGGGTTAAAGTGGTAGTTTGTCCGGACGTACTTGTAGATCGTCCGGATATGCGAGCACCTAGGTGACTCCGGTTTCGTTCAGACCCAGAATGGACTTGTAAATGGATGTGTGTCTGACATTGGATTTCATTTCATGTAAATTGGTTTCTATTTAATATATATCTGTTGGTGGCGGAGAATTTATTCTCTTGCTTAATACCCTTCTCTGAGACGCACGAGCTCAGAGGTTATATATTAGTAGTTATCGATCGCATGGTGTGGACTGACAATGTGGCATGCCAAGATGCAATTGATCAAGGCTTTTGTTGAAAAGCAAAGCCTTGTGGATGATGATCAAAGCATAGCCCATTAAGGCATAGCTTTGTGTATTTCGTTGCCTCGCGAGCCTCACACCCCGATAGAGTCAAAAATGGAGCAAGGGAACGCAGGGAGTGCACACGTTTCTTTCTAGCTAGAAGTGGTGTTTGGGTTTAACATGGTTCCGGTTTTAGGAGAATCCGACGGTCGGATCTCCCGCAATATCCATTCGAAGTCAATGGTTGAAATTCACGAACTGCCACGGCGTGGCGCATTCTATTCAGGCCATTATATATAATATATATATATATATATATTATATATATTTCGTCGATTTCCTTTTAAAATGTATTTTATAAATCGTTTTAAATTCGTTTTCAAAACGATTTCAACTTCATATTCAATTTCAAATCAAAATTGAATATCCCATATAAATTCGTTTTAATTTCATTTCAAATCGATTTCAATTCAATTTCAATTTAATTCGAATTTCAATTCATTTCAATTTAATTCGAATTTCAATTCACTTCCAATATTCATTGAAAAATGAATAAAATCGATATAAATATCGTTCACGTCAAAATGGCGTCAATCTAATCAACACGGCTTCATATATTTCTATTTTCAAATATTCTATCCCAAATATTTATTTTCAAATATTTCTATTCAAATATTTCTTTTTCAAATATTTTTATTTAAATATTTCTATTCAAAACTGGAATGAGGCCCAATCAATTACCATATAATCTTAATTATATGGATTTTCTACAACACATGTATAAAATAACAACGATAAATAATCAACCATCATCCAGAGTGCACCACACAACTGCATAAGCATTAAATATAAATAATTAGCGCTTACACAGTCTGTCAATCCATCGATTGACATACAACTAAACAATCGGGATTAGTGTACGTCAAATCTCATCCCAATACCCGTGTGGGGTTTCAAATCAACAAACACAGATTTTATTTGTGCAGTTTGGGCGATGTGTAAATTTATCGTACCAAGCAATATCAGTTAAAGGTGCGTATATAAAAAATCGTCCGATTTGTTTATATTTATTTATTCACATTCACGTTAAAAAAATTTATTTTCAACTATAAAATATTTTTAACTACTTAAATATTTTATTTCATTTCACATCACATCACACAATCAACTACACATCAAAATCAAACAAACAAGCATACAAGCCGTCCATGGTCTGTGGACGACGGGTGTCGGGTGCTACTAAACACCGTCTACATCCTAGTATATATTTCAAACTAGAAATAAATTAAAAGTGAGAATTTCTCACCGACTAGCTAAACCAATACACCGCGATTCTTCTTATGTAGAAATCTTCGTCGTTCTCACCTTTTGTCACTTTCGTTGTCCGTAGCCACTACATATATAAAAATCACATTTTTATATTGTTGCCATGTATATAAAAATCACATTTTTATAACTACGCTATATGGATAAAAATTCTATTTTTTTTATATCGCTACTATATAGATAAAAATTCTATTTTTACACCGCTACTATATAGATAAAAATTCTATTTTTACAACGGTGTTCATATAATAAAGATCATATTTCTATCACACTATTTCAATAAATAAAAATCATACTTTTATATCTTCTTCATATATTTTTACAATGCTTCTTTCTATATAAAAATTATATTTTTATATTTCTACTTCTTATATAAAGATCGATTTTTTATCATCTATATAATATAAAAATCCGACCTTTCCTATTTCTACTACATAAAAATTGCATCTTTACTATTTCTACTATATAAAAATCACATCTTTACTATTTCTACTATATAAAAATCGCATCTTTACTATTTCTACTGTATAAAAATCGCATCTTTACTATTTCTACTATATAAAAATCCTATTTTTATAAATCTAACTACATAGCAAAGGCCATATCTTCATTCCAAATCTATATCCATACAAATTGTATTTCTATTTTGTTCTTCACATGATAAAAATCAAACCTTTCTTTCAAATAAAAAGCAAACCTTTCTCACTTCGCTATCGTATATAAATAAAACCCCTCATTTTATTTTACAGCATTATATAAAATAAATAATTAAAAGACTGAATTAAATAAAATAAAAATTAAATTTTACCTTTGTTTTAAAGGGGGGAAGGGTTCACAGCGGTGAGGACAGCCGGGGGAGTGGCTCTATCACCTGAGGCGGCGCTGGAGGTGGGTCTGGGGGGGCGTTCGATTTGGTGGGAAAGGGGGGCAGGCGGCGTTCGATTTGGAAGTGGGGGGGGGGGTCTGGGTGGCTCGCGGCGAGAGGAGGAGAGGGGGGCTCCGCGCCTGAGGCGACGGTGACGATGGAGGGGGGCGTTCGTGGGTAGGGGCGATGGGGCTCCATTTTTTCCCCTTTCAGTTTTATGGATGAAGAACGGGGGGGAGCTGAGAGATAAACGAGGGTGGAGGGGCATATAGAAAGGGTTTTTTTTGATTAATTTCAAAAAGCAGCCTCCTTTTTCGAACTCGAAACGAAACCCACCGCCTGTCGCCTATAGCTAATTACCCCCATTCTGAACACAATGGGATATCTATCGTAAGCTGATTCGATCATTTCGATCAATTTTCGTCAAAATAAAAATCTATATATTGAATTTGAACGCGCATTTCAATTTACCGGGGTCACACACAGCCTCTAAAAATTCCCGAAAAATATTTTCTAGCTTCGTATTGACGATACGGTCCTAACAAAACTATTTTCGTCAAATTCTGAGACCGTTTGAAAAATGACCATTTTCAAGTCGATTAAAATCAACTGAAACTGGTCAAACGCGTTTACCTTTGCCACGCTCACATATTGATTCAAAAAATTACGAATTTTGAAACCTAGCAATAATTTGACATCCCGGATCCAACAAAAGGGTTTCTTCGAATTCTGAGGTCGTTTGCAAAATTTCCATTCTAAGGGCCGAAATTCCATAGCGACTATTCTAAAATTTCAACTGGGCATAACTTTTGATTCCCGCTATGAAATTTTAATTTTTCGGATTCGTTGGAAAGATATTCTCAATTATATTCTAATATTTTTGGTTCCACTAAAATCCGATTTATTTTGAATCCTGTAAATTCATTTGAAATCAAAATTTCGAACTACCACGCCATTTTCAATTCCTTTTATAATTTAAAATAAATATTTATATTCTAACGACGATTCAAATAAAAATAGACGTTCTAATTCTATTCAAAATAAATTTCTCGTTGTTATTCTTTAAAATAATTCATTTTAAATATTCAAAATTCACGAAATTTGCCAAAATAAAAATTTTAAATTGGCTCGGATTTCCGGGTTATTACAAATAGGGCAGGCAGAATGGCTATGTGGGTCGCACCCAATAGGGTGTTGTAACAACCCTCAAATTCTGAACCAATTTAAAAATTTTATTTTAGAAATTTTAATGGTTAAAATAATTTATTTTAAATAATAACGATGAAAATTTTTATTTTAATCGAAGTTAGAATGAATAATTTTAATTTTAATTATAAAAGGAGTTAGAAATAGCACGGCAGTTTGAAAAGTCAAAGTTGAACTTTGACCGAATGTACCGGATTCAAAATTTAACGGATTTTAGTGAAACCAAAAATATTAGAATCTATTGAAAAATATCTTTCCAACGAATCCGAAAAATTGATATTCCATAGCGGGAATCAAAAGTTATTCCCAGTTTAAAATTCAGAGTAGTCGCTGTAGAATATATATATATATATATATATATATATATATATATATATATATATTAAAAATAGCCATTTTTCAAACGACCTTCGTTTTCGACGAAACCACTTTTTTTGGAACCAGAATGTCAAATTATTGCTAGGTTTCAATTGTCATAATTTTTAGAATTAATATGTGAGTGTGGCAAAAGAAAATGTGTTTTGTCAGTTTCAGTCAAATCTGATCGAGCAGAAAATAGCCATTTTTCAAACGATCTCAGAATTCAACGAAATTAGTCATGTTAGAACCGTATCGTCAAAACATAACTAGAAATAATTTTTTAGTAATTTTTAGTGTCCGTATGTGGCCCCAGTAAATTTAAATGTACAATCAAATTAAATAAATAAATGATTTATAATTAAATTTAAAGAAAAACATATCATAACAGCTGAGTTGGGTTACGAAACATGTTCCATTGTGTCCGGGACGGGGGTAATTGCTTCGGGACAACTTTCGTTGGACTGGATTTGGGTTCGTATAGGGATTAACGGGTTTTTCTTTGAATTAATAATTAAATAATATATAAATACACGTATAAATACGGTATACGGTAAACCCTAATATCTATTTTCCCCGGCCGCCACTCCTATCTATTTCATGGCCAGATTTGTTCGATTCTTTTCCCATTAATCTCTTCTAATTTATACATTAAAACCATCCACTCCTGAAGGTAGTTTTAAAGAGAAGATCGAGCTCTTCAGATCCATACGGATCTCAGCACCCTGCGTGTAGCATCCAACCCGAACCGATCTCTCAAACCCGCGCAGCCTCGAGCCCTGTCGCGCCGCCATACCTGCACCAAGCTCCACTGTAACACCCCGTAATTCTGTTAATATTAATATTCACAAATTAAAGAATAACTAATCTTAGACGTGAGAATTGTGGGAAACGGGTTGCTCCATTGTGTTCGACTCGGAATTCTGGTTGAAATAGAGTCTGAATTTGCGTGATTTGGACTTCGTATGAAGGAGATATGACCATCGGAAGTTTCAGAAAATTCAAAACAGATTTCAGAAAATTTAAAATTTAAAATTCGAAGTCAAACAGGCTAGGCGGGAAATTTCCCGCCCAGCACCCCAGGTCGACTGGGGAGTCGACTGGGGAGTCGACTGGGCAGTCGACACCCCCACCAGATCGACTGGGGAGTCGACTGGGCAGTTGACCTGAGTGTCGACCTGGTCCTGTCGGCTAGGGTTTGACTGAGCCCAATCTTGAGCTGCTGATGTGTCTTTAGGGCTGAGTTGGCAAATTAAACGGTTCAGGTTAGTTCTGAGTTGATCTGACGGTCTAAATAAATCCTAAACTCTATATATACCTAGGTAGTCTCTCACTCTATTCACATGAAAAATAGAATTGCCACCGTCATACCGCCGCCATGGAACTCGGTGTAGCCGCCGCCAACTAAGAAGGAAGAAAGCTAATCAAAACCCTAATTCTACTCAACTCTAAAGCAAATCAAGACTCTCTTTCTTCTCTAATTGTGAGTATGACGACCTTAACAAGATTATTAGCAAACTAATTAGATTAAGATGTGATATGGAACATAAGAAAATGATGTGAATTGTCATATATGTTGTAAATCTTATGCTATCATGTATGTTGTAAATCCTATGTTATGTGATGATGATATCCTATATGTTGTAAATCAAGCTATGATGATATTGTATAGGTTGTAATTTTCTATGCTAAGTTGTGATAAATCATACATGTTATAAAGTCATGATGTTATTATCTATGCTAATTAGTTCATGTTAATCAAATCATAATGTTGATGTTATTTGGGCTATGTTGATCTATATGAAAAATCATGTATGCAAGTTTAGATTGATTAGTAAAGATTACGAACATATGCCATGACATCTATTTAGATCTAGAATTGTGCTATGACATGTGTGAGTTCTATGTGTTAGATGCTAGTTCACATCATCATTATGTTGCATAAACCACATATGCAAGTTTATACATGAATTTGGATTATGATCATATTATGTAAATTGTGACATTTTACCAAACAAGTTGACACCTTTAGATCCATGACATATGTAGCTTTATGCAAGTTGTAGTTTGTGCCTATGCAAGTTTAGGTGTTGTACATCTATCACACATGCAAGTTTCACCCCGTTTATGATTAGATCTATTTTATTTGTCTATATATTGTGATAATTTATCCTTGTGCTATGAGTTAGACTATTCGAGTCTAACGTATATTTTGCTTTGAATAAGCGAACGTATAACGTGGGGTAGGGGTAATATTAAGGATTTAATATTAAGAAATTGGGGTGTAATTGATATGATTTTGCATACCGTAAGTGGATGGCCATAATTGAGTCAATTATGGACATCATTAAAATTGGAATTAATTAATGATTTGAATAGGAATATATTTAAAAATGGGGTAAAAGATTAAAAGTGTTAATCAATGCTCAGGACACATGGTTGGACTCGTTTGCGACGTAAAACTGCCCGGACCCACCCGGCAAATCCAGTAGTCGCAAATGTCAGCCTAATGTGAGAGCTCCTAGGCCCAAACTAAAGCATAACAGTTGTAAAGACACGAGGTTAGACTCTTTTATGGTATAAGTCTGCCCGGACCCGCCCGGCGAATCCAGCTGCCATAAATGCCAGTCTAATGTGAGAGGTCTTTATGAGGTTATGGCCTGAATGAATTAAGAAATACTTAACCAGATAAACATGTAAGGTGGGACATGGGGGTTAAGTAGGTGCCTTGGGTGGCATGAGGAATCTAGTGGGTGCCTTTAGTGGCATTTGAAATACGATTAGTAAGACTTAACCAAACACACATGTAAATGAACATGACTAAGAGGGTTAAGTGGGATGTACTAGCGGGGACAAGCTTAGGTGGATAGCTTGTGGGGCCCATTTCAACCAGTAACCCAAACGTATCTTTGTGGGCTCGACCCAAGTCGAGGACGGGACACGCATACTGGGTTTGACTATAAGAGGCCAAACGGGGTAGCGGTGGCAATGCAAGTCCAACGGGTTTCATATGCGTGTGTGGACCCGGGCTGGTAGGTAAGACGTTGTTGCATCGTGTAGGTATAATCCGTGCATTCTCAAGTTGTATCGGGTTGCCACTTTAGGGGAGTGATACACCCCCACTGTGGGGCCAGCACGGGTATCTACGAGTAGGGAGCCGATCGAAAGTGGGTAGTGGGGTACACCTAGCGGAGATAGGGGCAGGCGGCACCTATGTAGTCAGCTAGGGGTACACGAAGCTATTTATATAAAATTTCTAAGTGAAGCAAGTGGGATCAACCTTTAGGGTGACTGGTGTGGTGCAGTGTAGTAATTATTCATTAGTATTAGGTGTGCCTTAAACGTTATCTTAATCTGCTCTTCCATACCCAATAGTTCATAGACATTTCCTTGTTTTCCAGCTTATGCCTCAGTCTAATTATTTTGATAATAGTATTGTTAGAATTATCATACTCGCCAGACTTTATGTCTGACCCCCTCCAGTTCTATCTTTTTCCCCCTCCAGGTCCTAAGGGTGGGCCCAGCTCTAGTGGAGCTTGATTGGATTGCTTTATCTCTCTTTTAGAAAGCTTGTACCGTTGAAGTAAAGTCCAGCTTGTTATCTTCTTTAATGGCTATTTATGTAATGGGATTATGTATTTTGTTTTATCAAGATGGATATTGTACTTGACTCTGATTTATGGTTTTTATGATGTAACAAACATGTTTAACTTCCGCTGCAATGAAATAAAGTTTTAGATTTCCAAGTACTACTTATTATCTGTCTTGTTGTAATTTTTCTATTCTATATTCACTTAAAACCTCCATGGAAGTTAATGCATTCCCTTTGTGAGTGACATTAATGGACGTGGGGTGTTACATCCACCACTTCACCGGCATGGGTGCGCCTCCCCTAGCCCCTCCTCGTGACACTCGTTGATCGGCCCCTCGTGCTTCCAATCTCCTGCAAAACCAAACCCTAGATATGAACAAATGCAAGAACCCATCGGCCTGAGAATAGATGGAAGAGGAAGGGGGATTAAGGTGTAAAACTAATTAATTTTAAAATACTAATTATCCTATTTAATTGGTTAATGTTTGAGGTGTCATAACTAAATCAATTCTCGTCAGAATCAGATGATTTCTGAAGCATTGGAACCGTCTTTCCGAGATCTACACGACGGAACTGTCCACGACCAGAACAGAACAATTTGAAAATTCAGCCAAATTTGAACACGAACAATTTCTGAAAACCGATCGATGTTAGATTTCTTCTTTTTATTTTATTAATTAATTATCTAATTTATTTGTTATGTGACGATTAAATGTGTATGATTCTGATCTGTTATGTGATGATATTGTGAATGATTTATGTGTTTGTGGGTGATGTATAAACATATATTTGTATTTGTTCAATAAAAATAACCGTATGTTTATTTATTGGTTTGGATTAAAATTTCTCTTTAATAAAAAAAATTATTTTGATTATTTTTGTTGAATTGAATTAGATCGTCAATTCAACATTAAAAACATTATTTTTGTTGAATTGGATTATGCTGTCAATTCAACATTGAAACATTATTTTGATTATTTTTGTTGAATTGGTTTAGATTGTCAATTCAACATTGAAACATTATTTTGAACATTTTTGTAGAATTGCATTAGATTTGCCATTCAACATAAAAATATTATTTTGATCAATTTATTGAATTGAATTAGATTGTCAATTCAATATAAAACATTATTTGGATTATTTTATTGAATTGAAATAGGATTTCCAATTCAATGTGAAACATTACTTTATCATTTTTATTTTAATTAAAATAGAATTGTCAATTCCACATAAGACATTATTTCACCATTTTTATTTAATTGAAATAGAATTGTAAACTTAATGTAAAATATTATTTTGTCATTTTATTAGGTTTAATAGAATGATCAATACAATTGTGAACATGTCATTGAATTGAAACAGAAATATAAATATATATATTGAGAAATAAAGATGGTTCTTTTATTTGCATCCTTTTATGCAAATATACATAGAAAATATAAATGTACTTTTATTTGCATTCTTTTATGCAAATATACATAGAAATAGAAAATGTTCTTTTATTTGCATTCTTTTATGTAAATATATATTGAAATATAAAATATTCTTTTATTTTCTTTCGCTAACGTAAATATGCATTGAAATAAGTAAAACTATATTTTTGTTTGCTATTTTAGATGCAAACAAAACATTAGAAGCAAAACTATATTTTTGTTTGCAATTTTAGATGCAAACAAACCATTAGAATTGAAACCATATTTTTTTGTTTGCAATTTCAGATGCAAACAAAACATTAAAATTAAAATTACATTTTTCTTGCATTTTAAATGCAAACAAAAACACTAGAATGAATATTACATTTTAATTTTGTATATTGGATAGAAATAAAAATATGATTTAAAAGGTTACATTTTTGTTGGTAAAGTTGCAAATAAACAACATTTAATAAAGATTATATTTTATTTGCATATTTAGATGTAAATAAACAACATTTAATAAAGATTATATTTTATTTGCATATTTAGATGCAAATAAACATCGTAGTTAAAAGATAATATTTTTATTTGCATTCTTTGATGCAAATAAACACCGTATTTAAAAGTCGAATTTTCATTTGCATTCTTTGACGCAAATAAACCACCGTATAAAAAGTTGAATTTGTATTTGCATTCTTTGGTGCAAATAAACTATGAAATTTAAAAGTTGCATATTTATTTGCATCCCTTGATGCAAATAAAATACTGAATTAGAAATTGCATATTTATTTACATTCCTTGATGTAAATAAAATATTGGATTAGAAGTTGCATTTTTATTTGCAAATTTAGATGCAAATAAAACCTTGAATTAGAAGTTGCATTTTATTTGCATTCTTTGATGCAAATAAAACATGAAGTTAAAAGTTGTATTTTCATTTGCATTCTTTGATGCAAATAAATCATAAATTTAAATATCATCTTTTTATTTGCATTTTAGATGCAAATAAAAAGCATAGTTTAAGAAGTTACATTTTTATTACAATTGAGATATAATTAAAAGAATAGGATTAAAAATATCATTTTTACTCTTAAACTAGAGAAGATAAAAAAAAAGAGGTTATAACAAAGTAATCACTTTTGTCACTTTACATTAATTATAACAAAATAATCATATTTGTCAATTTACATTAGTTGTAGCAAAAATGATCACTTTTGTCAATTTACATTAGTTGTAAAAATTATCACTTTTATCAATTTACATTAGTTGAAGAAAAATAATTACTTTCGTCAATTTATATTAGTTGAATCAAACATTTATTTTGCCGAATTATATTGGTTGACACCAAAAGGGACATTTTTGTCAAATAAGAATTAAACAAAAATAGCGTTTTGATAAAATAGAATTGTCGGCAAATTAATGTATCACTCTTCTTATACATTTTGTTGAAATAGAATTTATATGCCAATAAAATAATCATTTTTGTTTGCATAACGTACAATAGAATTTATAGGTAAATATAAAAATCATTTTTATGTGCAAACTTACATTGGAGTTTATATTCAAATATAAGAATTATCTTCTTGGTCAAACCATACCTTTGAATGTATAAGTGAGTTAAAGTGACATTTCTATATGTTAATGCATACAACAGAATTTGTATGCATTTTGAAATTAAACAAATTATGTGTTAGTTTATACATTGAAACATATACAAATGAGATTATTTCTTTTACATTAAGAATAATTACATACAAACTAAGTACAATGAAAATTATCCTTTTATCTGTCATCCACAATAATGTCACATAAATAAATTACGTTCTATTAGATATTAACAAAGTATAAGGAAATTATACGAGTAAAACATATTTTTATTTCGACATTAGGAATAAAATATCATTTTTTTTCATCATCATCAACATGTTGATAGTATTAAAATTGGTTAAATTAATTAACCAATTATTTGTTTCTATGTACTGTTGTTGGCTGAAAACCCTACACGGGTATTGCGAAAATAATTGATATACACTAGTCCCAACATTTATTTGTATGTCAATCGATAGATTGATAGGCTGCAATGAGCGTTATTATTTCATTTTAACGCTCACATAGTTGAGAACTTCACTTTGGATGTTGAATGGATGTTTTGATGATTATTTATTATTATTGTCATTCACATACGATGTATGAAATCCATATAACCAAAGTTATATGGTAAATGATTGAGTCGCTTTCCGATTCAGAGTATCCTTCATATAAAGAATATTTTTAAACAAAGAATTTCTTTTAAATAAAGAACAAATCTTTCAACTAAGATTATTGGTATTTCAATTTATATTTGTTTATTGGAAAATGAATTTAGGTTTATCGTGAACAATGTTTTTAAATGACATTGATTCTTTAACCCAGTTAAAAATAAGATTTATTTCTTAAATTGGAATAATTGTAAAGTAGTGATTTTGGATATTAAAACTGAATTGGAACATTAATGAATCTTTGAAAATAAGATTTAAGAATAAATCTGAAAGATTTATCTTTGATAAAATTAATGGGAAATTTTCCCTAATAACATGAATATTTTATTTAAAAATATTCCGAATAGGAAAGAGGCGTTGGATTTATCCATTATAACACTTGATTTTTAATTATAAAAATACGTGAGTTATTCGGAAAGACCGGGTTTAACCCATTCTGAATAATTACTACGACGATTAAAAGTCGAAGATTTTGAAGACGGTGGATGAAGGATGACGATCTTCACATCGAATGGACGACTACTGATGCCTGGCACTGGGTCGCCCCCAGTAAAGGGTTAAAGTGGTAGTTTGTCCGGACGTACTTGTAGATCGTCCGGATACGCGAGCACCTAGGTGACTCCGGTTTCGTTCAGACCCATAATGGACTTGTAAATGGATGTGTGTCTGACATTGGATTTCATTTCATGTAAATTGGTTTCTATTTAATATATATCTGTTGGTGGCGGAGAATTTATTCTCTTGCTTAACACCCTTCTCTGAGACGCACGAGCTCAGAGGTTATATATTAGTAGTTATCGATCGCATGGTGTGGACTGACAATGTGGCATGCCAAGATGCAATTGATCAAGGCTTTTGTTGAAAAGTAAAGCCTTGTGGATGATGATCAAAGCATAGCCAATTTGGGCATAGCTTTGTGTATTTCGTTGCCTCGCGAGCCTCACACCCCGATAGAGTCAAAAATGGAGCAAGGGAACGCAGGGAGTGCACACGTTTCTTTCTAGCTAGAAGTGGTGTTTGGGTTTAACACGTGTAACGACCCCGATTTTTTAGCCATTTATTTTTGAATATTTAAATTTATTTTAAATATTTAGATTAATTTAAATGTTGAATTTGAATAATATATGGATTTTTTATTTAATAATCGATATACGATTCAATATCAAATACATCGAATTATGGTAGATGGAAATAACAAACACCAAAATTTAGAGTTAACTTAATCAAAACGATTATGTCGAACAATATATATATATATATTCTATATTTAATTAGAATGATAATAATAATTTATTATCAATGAAATTAATTGTTTGAAGTTGATTCATATTTCAAGTTAAATTTTATTTAAATCGTTAATTAAAATTATTATCTCTTTTGTACAAACAGATTAAATTTCATAATTTGTTCCATTGCATTCAGAATAGCATTATAATCTTATAAACTTGGTCGTTGCGTTAAATTAGCTATTCAGAATGGCGTGTTATAAACCACGAGATATTTTGTTTTATTATATATAAAAAAAAACCCAGCCGACCTACTCCTTGACAACACCACCCTAATTTGTTAAATCACGCAATAGTTCCTTCTCGAGCAAACAACTTTGTCTCCAAGATTCACGATCAGGCAAACAGAATTTTAATGGCCATGTACTTCTTACTCCCTTTCCCTTCTATATATTGACCCTACGCTTCGTTAGTTTATTCGTTCTAAAACCCAAAATGTACCTTATGCCCCGTTTTCTTCCTCTCAGTTAATGAAATAAAAATCAATCCTCTGAAATAAAAAAAAGGAGGGAGGGGAAATCGAAATCGATTTCGGTCTGAGGCCAGGGTTCGCAAGCGGAAAGGGTGTGCGCAGGGTAACAACATCGCAATTTAGGGCACCCCGACTTCAGAAGCTTTGCGTTAGAGGTTGCGATGGGGATGGGAGGACTGTTGTGGAGTTCGACCGTGTCTGATGATGTTTGGAGTGGGTGCGATAGTGGGATTTGTGAGGGATGGGTCAGCAAATGGAGATGACTGAGGGGGAGTGATTCCGTTCAAGGATTTGTGGAGAACGTTGGGTTCTAGTTGTTGTCAAATGGGCGAAGGGGGACCTGCGAGCTGTGTTAGGGGTCAAGGGTTATGATGAAGAGTTCAGGACTGAAGTGGTCGACGTTGTTTTATGGACTGGAGTTCAGTTTTCATGCCAAAGTTTGGCAGAACGGTAGGGGAGTGAGGGGTTCGAAAGTGCATTTCAGTGGTTTTTGGGTGTTCAACAGTGGGGATGGGAGTGGTGCAAGTATAGGAGTGGATGTTTGAATGATGTGGTGACTGATCGGGCAATCTGGTGGAGGGGAATGGGTTTAATGGCTTTGGATTTTAAAATTGTGGAGAAGCAGGGTGGATTTCTGGACATGGAATGGTTGCTGCATTCGGGCTTGAAGTCGGAATGGGGTAGGGCATGGATGAAGTGGTATGTCCGTATATAGTAAGAGATGAGAGGGTTTGGGCCATGGTGAATGTAAGGTATTCGATGATATGCCATAAAGGATTAAGCATGGTGATAAGGTCCAAAGCAGATTATTCGAAAGATCCATGGTTGCGATGATATGGAATTTTACTGGGGATTCAGCGCAAACGAAATCACGGTGAGTAAATCTCACTCATCTTTTATTAAGAATTATTTTTATTCGTAAAAATAATTGGTTGATGCTGGTTGAAATGCTTTCTGGTTGACTTTAAAATGTTAGTTATATAGGCTTGCTGTTATATATATATATATATATATATATATTGGTTTGGTGATTGGTTGGATTCCCGCAGTTTCATTAGCGGATGCCCGCAGTATCATTAGCGGATGACCCTACGCCCACGAATATAAGTGGATCCCCTTTTTTACCACGATATCCTGCCTCGAAGCAGGATGGGTATTATTTATGTTAACTAACGTCTGTGGATGCAGGGAAAACAGTTTGGAGGAATCCAACTGGATTCCTCAAAAATATATTATCTATTTGTTTGTTTGTTTTTGTTTGATTTCATATATATTCATATATGATGTGTTAAAAATCAAATGATTGGAAATTGGTTGATTTGGTTGTTTAAATTATCACTGGGCCGAAGTGTTAATTTATATAAATATCCTGAAAGGATATTGGAGATTTAAAAAGGAAAATTCTATTTTTAAAATAGAATTTGAAATTTTGGAAATAGAATAAAAATATTTACTTGTTTTAAAGAATAAAAACAAGGAGTTCATTTATAAACGGAGTTTATAAATAAAGTGAAAAGAATTATCATTGGATAATTCAGAGGGAAAATCAGCATGGGAATTTACAAAGGGAAAATTTATATTTTTCCAAAGTGGAAATTTAATCTCAATTAGATTTGAAATTAAGGCTTGTTTAACTATATATATATAACAAGGAATAGAAATGGTGTGTTTCAATATAGTGAATAAATTATCAAGGGATAATTTGAATATTTAAATTCAAATATAAAATAGAATTTTGAAATAGAATTTCAAAAATGGAATTAGAATTTTTAAAGAGAAACGAAAGCAGAATTTAAATAAGAAAATTGGAAAGAGATTTGAATATAGAAACTTCAAAATAGAGTTGAAATAGAATTTGAAAATAGAATTCAAGATAGGATTGAAATAGAATTTGAATAAGAGAAACCGAATAGAATTTAAATTCAAAGGAATTCAAATAGAATTTGAATTTAAAGGAGTTAAAATAGAATTTGAATTCAAGGGAATTCAAATGGATTTGAATAAAGAAGATTCAAATGGGCTTTAAATAATGAGATTTAAATAAAGAGGGTTTAAATATAAGAGCTCAAATAAAACTCAAATGGAGTTTAAGTAGAATTCAAATAGAATTTGAATAAGAGGAATTCAAAGAGAATTTAAAATGTGGTATTTGGAATTCAAAGAGAATTTAAAATGTGGTATTTGGAATTAAAATAGAATTTAAAAGAAGTTTGAATATTTGAATTTCAAATAGAATTAAAATGGAGTTTGAATATTTGGAATTCAAATAGAAGTTTCAATGGAATTTGAATATAGGAATTCCAAAGAAGGAATTCAAAAAGAAAATGCAAAGTGATCTAAATAAGGTATTTGAATTCAAGAGGATAAATAGGGTATTTGAATTCAAGAGATTTAAATAAAGAAATTTCAAATGGGATTTTGAATAAAAGGAGTTGAATTGGGCTTTGAATATGGAATTCAAATATAGTTGAATTGGAATTTTAATATAGGATTCAAATAGAGTTGAACTAGAATTCAAATGGAGCTTAATTTAGTTTAAGCGAAGTTTTAAAAAGGGTTATATATAAATATAATTAAAACGAACTCGCCGCAGCGCTGCAGTTCGTAAATTGGCGACTCGAACTTCAATTGAGTATACAGGACTCAATTGAAGTCGGAATTCTTTGAAATAAGAATCGTCAGGACCGGTTGAATAATAGTTTTCTAATGGAAGAGAAAAATCTGGATTTCGTCAAATAGATTTTGAGTTATGTCAAAATCAAATTTTTAAAAGTGTAGCGCCAGAAACCATTAAAACCATAATGGATTTTATATAATAAAAATCCGAATTTCCATTTAAAATCCTGGTCTTGAGTTAGAACATAAAGGTGAACTCAAGTGAAGTAAGAAAAGTGATTTTTGAAACAATAATCATATTTTTGATTATTGAATAGAATTAACTAAGTCAAAGAAGAATTAGTTAATCGAGTGGTGAATTGAAGTCGAACTTTGAAAATTAAAATTTTGAATTGTAAACATATATTTGAAATCAAATATAGAACTTAAATTAAAATTTGAATTCAATTAGTTGATAAGTAAGTTGAAATATATTTGAAACGTGTTATACAAGCAAAATGGGCAAAGAGTTAGTTAAAGAGTTACTTTAACGAATTGAGTCAAAACGAGTGTATGAAGTTGAAATGAATTGTACAGGTATAGATATACCGGAGACAGTTATGGGATAAAGTGATGAAGGTATATAATTAGTGTGCTCGACAATAAGGTACATGTTTAATTCATATATGAGATTTTATGCGCCGTATCGGCAAGCCGCTTGGCTTTTTCTTTTTCTTTTTGAGATGAGAAGTTACCGGGAAGCTATTTGAAATTTCCCGATGCTCCCGATACAGGGGAGGTTATGGCGAATTTTTCCGAAAATTTAAGGAGTTAGAATATTTTTAAGAAAATTTGATAACTAGAAATCCATATATCGATATATATAGAGAATTAGATAATGAAACAAATTTAAATAGGATATTTGAAACAAGAAGGAAAACCATAGCTTAGATTTGTTAAAAATAACAAGGGAAATGTATACGTGTTTTAAAAATAGATAATTGGTTTGTATAGTATTGATTATTCGAGTAAGTAGTCTTGTCTGTTTTGACGTTATGAATGTTATTCAATCAAGGTCTGAGAGGTAATTACACCCCAACTTGATTGGTTTCATTAACAACCGATAAATAGCAAAACTCAGTCTCGAAGATCAACGTTTAAAGAGATTTAGTTGAATGTATATATTTGGGTTGTCGTAACGATGTTTTACACAACATCCGTTTTAATCCAAATAAATGTAAACTTGGAAATAAAATAACAAATGTTTTCTAAGTATAGAACTAAATGAGTTCGTGGAAGAGATAAGTGATTGGAATGTTTTCCAATTAAAATCGAAAATATTTTCTAACTATAGAAAATAAAAGGAGTCGATACTTGTAAATATTTGGTTAACAAATATTGATAAGGAAATGGAGAAGAGATTTAATTAATGAAATATTAATTAAAGAGCCCAGTGATTTGTTTGATATGTTTGAATGAACACTTGTTTTTATTCGATAGTTAAATCACAGACTATCGAAGTTTTGACCATCGATGTCAATATGGAGAGACCGGTTGGATTATTATCCGAAGAACCACTCCGTATCGGCATAAGCGTTGCGAACCAAGTATGCTGAATATATTGAAGACGGAGTAAAGTGCAAGGACCCTTTCTATTAAATAGAAATAGTGCCTTCGTTTTCGTTCAATCCCAGAACGAACGTAAATGGACGAATGTCTGACAAAGTATTTCCATTGATCTATTGAGTTGGTCTGTATAAATATATATGGTTGCAACGGATTTATTCCCTTAGCATAACATCCAGAATATTTGTGCAAACTCAACTAGTGATTAACGGATCTGACAATGTGGCATTCAAAGTGATTGTGCTATCAATGAATGGTAAGTATTCGTAGCCTCAGGCCTCAACAACCGGGAAATGACAAAAATCGGGCAGGCAGCATGGCTATGTGGGTCGCACCCATTAGGATGTATAATCACCTATCTAGAGAAATTCCAATTGCTTCTTTAATCTATCGATGCTGTCCCTTATCGGGAAACGGTTGCTGATCCCAACCGTTGGTGATATACATTCGATACACTCAAGCGAAATGAGTGGTCGGTCATGTGTGGGCTGGGTTGCAAGACGTTCTTGTTGGACCCAGTGTATTCGCCTCTAGAGATACACTATCGGCAGGTGGTCCCATACCTTGTCAAGTTGGAAATCCAATCTCCAATAAGCGCCCTGCGGTTTTTGATTTTATATTATATATACGGAGCGTGAGATGCAAGCGTTCCGCTATATTCTATTTATTTGATGTAGACATTATTATAATATCACTGGATTTGGTATCAAAGTGTTTTGGGTTATCGTAAGGTAAAAACCATCCGTGTTTATGTGTGGATCGGTCTTACGATTATCTTTTCTTTCGAAAGGATTTTTAAAAGTTAATCAAATGGTTGGAGTTTACTCACACCAGTCCCATGACTGACCCAGAGTTTATTTTGTGTTGTTTTCCCTAAACTCTTGGGTGCCCAAAATTTGTACGGGCAGTCAAGTAGTCGGGATTTTACAGATTCACTTAGAGGAGCTTGGAGCAGGAGGCTTCAGCGTTAGTTACCTAGTGTTATTTCCGCTGTATTGTAAGTGTGTACTCTGATAAATGATGAATGTATCTATAATTAAAATTTTGTACTTCAAAAGCTGTTATATATTATATTTTGTTCCGCTGCGATGTGAGGTTCTGTGTTGTGTTTATGTTCTTCTTCTTCTATTCTAATTTTTCTATCTAATCTATTCTCACCCTCTATCTTCTTTCTATTAATGGTTCGTATTTCTGTGTTATTTGGTTTGGACGTATGGTGTATTTAGTCAACTGAAATAGCTCGAATTTGCGGGTCGTTACAGTTGGTATCAGAGCTTAGGTTTAGCGAACACCTAGGCTTTGGTGGGGTTTACTCATTAGAGATAGGGTCAGTAGCACCCTAGAATGAGTTGAGTGTATATATGAGAGAGCGTATTTGTATGTTGATATAAAAATTATTTTATATTGTGTTGGCTTGTCTGTTGAGTAGTTTATGAATTCTGGTCGAATCGTGGGACGCCACGTCATCGATAGGAGTTTGTAAATACTTGAACGGAAGAATTGACATAATATTGTTTCAAAGTGGGTAAATGAAATAATTTTACCCAAAAGGATATTTTGATATAAAAGATAAATAATTTTCTAGAATTATTTATATATGGATGAGTTGGTTGCTATTATTATCATCAGGATGTGATTATAAGAATTGAAATGGTTATGGATAACCAAATAAAATTTGTGCATACAAATGAGATGAATTAAAATTGTATTCAAACTAGAATTTGGAATTTAAATCCTGGGATGGTTGGAAAATATTTTTTCAAAGTATATTAGAATAATATAGCATTATTTTGGGAAGGATTTTGAATAAAAATCATATTTGAGTGGATTTTGAGAGTGATAAAGTACTGAACTCACTTCAGTGGCTGGAAAATAATTCTGATGACGACTGCAGCATCATCAGTGTTCATTTTCGAGTTTCTAAGTGAGGGATTGCTACGTTAGAAAAGGTTTTGATGGAAATTTGTTCGAAAGAAAACAAGTTGGTTTGAAAATTCAAATGTTTTGAATTTAAAATAGAAGAAAAAATATATGTATATATATTTATGCCACTTCAGAAGGATTTGAAATAAAAACCCGGGAATTTGAATTCTAAAATCTAAATTTAACTTAAGCAAGTTAAATAAATCAAAGTGATGGAAACCAGTTAAATGAACTGGAATTGAATATGCCCGAGGAAACTTAAAATGGTATCGGACTTGAGTTTTAAAATACGAAATACTGAGTTATAACAAAGTGGGTTTTTGAAAGGTTAACGGGTCTGCAACATTTCTTTTGCCTTAGTAATTTCGGGGACGAAATTCTTTTAAGGGGGAAGGAATGTAACGACCCCGATATTTTAGCCATTTAATTTTGAATATTTAAATTTATTTTAAATATTTAGATTAATTTAAATGTTGAATTTGAATAATAAATGGATTTTTTATTTAATAATCGATATACGATTCAATATCAAATACATCGAATTATGGTAGATGGAAATAACAAACACCAAAATTTAGAGTTAACTTAATCAAAACGATTATGTCGAACAATATATATATATATTCTATATTTAATTAGAATGATAATAATAATTTATTATCAATGAAATTAATTGTTTGAAGTTGATTCATATTTTAAGTTAAATTTTATTTAAATCGTTAATTAAAATTATTATCTCTTTTGTACAAACGGATTAAATTTCATAATTTGTTCCATTGCATTCAGAATAGCATTATAATCTTATAAACTTGGTCGTTGCGTTAAATGAGCTATTCAGAATGGCATGTTATAAACCACGAGATATTTTGTTTTATTATATATAAAAAAAAAACCAGCCGACCTACTCCTTGACAACACCACCCTAATTTGTTAAATCACGCAATAGTTCCTTCTCGAGCAAACAACTTTGTCTCCAAGATTCACGATCAGGCAAACAGAATTTTAATGGCCATGTACTTCTTGCTCCCTTTCCCTTCTATATATTGACCCTACGCTTCGTTAGTTTATTCGTTCTAAAACCCAAAATGAACTTTATGCCCCTTTTTCTTCCTCTCAGTTAATGAAATAAAAATCGATCCTCTGAAATAAAAAAAAAGGAGGGAGGGGAAATCGAAATCGATTTCGGTCTGAGGCCAGGGTTCGCAAGCGGAAAGGGTGTGCGCAGGGTAACAACATCGCAATTTAGGGCCCCCGACTTCAGAAGCTTTGCGTTAGAGGTTGCGATGGGGATGGGAGGACTGTTGTGGAGTTCGACCGCGTCTGATGATGTTTGGAGTGGGTGCGATAGTGGGATTTGTGAGGGATGGGTCAGCAAATGGAGATGACAGAGGGGGAGTGATTCCGTTCAAGGATTTGTGGAGAACGTTGGGTTCTAGTTGTTGTCAAATGGGCGAAGGGGGACCTGCGAGCTGTGTTAGGGGTCAAGGGTTATGATGAAGAGTTCAGGACTGAAGTGGCCGGCGTTATTTTATGGACTGGAGTTCAGTTTTCATGCCAAAGTTTGGCAGAACGGTAGGGGAGTGAGGGGTTCGGAAGTGCATTTCAGTGGTTGTTGGGTGTTCAACAGTGGGGATGGGAGTGGTGCAAGTATAGGAGTGGATGTTTGAATGATGTGGTGACTGATCGGGCAATCTGGTGGAGGGGAATGGGTTTAATGGCTTTGGATTTTAAAACTGTGGAGAAGCAGGGTGGATTTCTGGACATGGAATGGTTGCTGCATTCGGGCTTGAAGTCGGAATGGGGTAGGGCATGGATGAAGTGGTCTGTCCGTATATAGTTAGAGATGAGAGGGTTTGGGCCATGGTTAATGTAAGGTATTCGATGATATGCCATAAAGGATTAAGCATGGTGATAAGGTCCAAAGCAGATTATTCGAAAGATCCATGGTTGCGATGATATGGAATTTTACTGGGGATTCAGTGCAAACGAAATCACGGTGAGTAAATCTCACTCATCTTTTATTTAGAATTATTTTTATTCGTAAAAATAATTGGTTGATGCTGGTTGAAATGCTTTCTGGTTGACTTTAAAATGTTAGTTATATAGGCTTGCTGTTATATATATATATATATATATATATATATATATATATATATATATATATATATGTATGTATATTGGTTTGGTGATTGGTTGGATTCCCGCAGTTTCATTAGCGGATGCCCGCAGTATCATTAGCGGATGACCCTACGCCCACAAATATAAGTGGATCCCCTTTTTTACCACGATATCCTGCCTCGAAGCAGGATGGGTATTATTTATGTTAACTAACGTCTGTGGATGCAGGGAAAACAGGTTGGAGGAATCCAACTGGATTCCTCAAACATATATTATCTATTTGTTTGTTTGTTTTTGTTTGATTTCATATATATTCATATATGATGTGTTAAAAATCAAATGATTAAAAATTGGTTGATTTGGTTGTTTAAATTATCACTGGGCCGAAGTGTTAATTTATATAAATATGCTGGAAGGATATCGAGACGACCCAAAATCCCGTTCTAGGAAACAAGGGTTATCTTTGGAATATAACATAGAAACAGATAATAGCAGAACAAAATTAAATAAATACACCAGATAATGAACAATAGAATATACTGGATAAAAGTAATCAGCAGAGTTACACAGTATACAGGATCTTACTTAGTACAAATACAGTTCAGCTATACATAAATGTCTACAGCGGAAAACAAACAAAATATGTACAATAGGAGCTGAACAGCATAAAAAGAAATAAATGATAGAATCCATCTTCAGCTCCAGCTATCCAGAAAGAACCAGCTAAACCTGAATACAAGGCTGCCCATGTAGAAAAAGGGGCACCCGAGTTTGAAAGTGAAACAAACTACGAGTCAGTCATGGGACTGGTATGAGAAATCTACTCAACACATATATTGTTTGGCTAATCACAGGACCACGCCACTTTCGTGGAACGGGTTTACTCCATTGGATTTCCAGTGCTTTAAAACAAATCTTTCTTTTAAACATCGCTATGCTTTTTATAAAAATGAAGCCGTTATAAGACTCAGTTCCCATCACACAATGCAACGCAAACCGGAGGATAGAGTTTTTACCTTATAACGGCCAAAATATGCTTGATACGAATAAAACAAAGGCATTTGATATTATTGCTAGTGTTTATATATTTTGAAACAATTTCAAATCATAACTATCAATCATAGACGGCATTAATGCCCCATACCACTATGTCGCCATATATAGGTATACAATCAAAACCGCACAGTCACGTATTTGGAAATTGGATTTCCGTCATGAACCAAGGCAAAAGATAGTCCTTACCGAATTCGAGACGCTCTAGCCCGTGTCTCAGGATCAGAACGCATCGACCCTTGGAGCGACAGGGCCGGTCCACCGATGTGGATTAAAAATGCCTGAACACTACGTTTCCCCACCCTTTGGGGTGTAAATGAGCCAACGAATGACTCCATCGGACCCGAATTGCCCGATCAAACCGAGGCGCCTCGCAACAGCAACAACCACATAGGTGAAAGGTATATAAATGTCAGGGCTGGTAGGTCACTGACACCACCCTAGCTAGAAGGAAACGCATGCCCTCCCTGAGGTCCTTCTCCCGTTTTAGGTTCATACTAGGGTGTGAGGCTCGCGAATTTACGTTATACACAAAGCTACGCCACACAGGCGGTGCTTTGATCATCACCACAAGACTTTGCTTTTCAACAGAAGTCCTGATCACTGCATCTTAGCATGCCACACAGGATAAATCCTATGTCAGACACACAGTCCATTTACAAGTCCGTTCTGGGTCTGAACGAAACCGGAGGCACTAAATACCTCGCAAACCCTTCGATCACCACGCACGTCTGGACGATCACCACTCATTATCCATATTTTGGGATGCCTCCCAATCAGGACCTCGGTTACCATCCAAACGAGGTGAAGATCTCCGGTCTTCGACCGTCGTCTTCATCTTCGAATTTCAATCGTCGGTCAATTATTTGAAATGAGAATTAACTCGGCCTTTTCAAATGATTCACGTATTTTTAGAATTTCAAATCAATTTATTTCAATGGTTAAATTATTCGACAACACCAATTGTGTTCTTTAATGAAATTTTCACACCAAACACATTCAACCATCAAATACAACATAAATCGAGCAAATTCAGTTTATTTCCATTCCATATCGTTTATGATATTTTATAATGATTTATCGCTATTTTTATTTATTTTAAAATAGCCTATTTATTCAAAACGACGCTTCGGGCCATAAAGCGGCCGTGGCGTTGTTTTTCTTCAGATTTGATTTACACATATCTGAAAATCTAACCGTTGGATCTTCGCAAAATTTACATCATTAGAAAGGTCTTTTCAAAACGAATCCAACGGTTCCAGTTTCGGGAAAATCCGACGGTCGGATCTCCCGGTACAATCGTTTGAATTTTCGATTTCAAAATACGAACTACAGCGTCGTTATTCGATTAAATATATAATTATATTTATATATATATAATTATAATCGCCTCTGGCACTGTTTTTCATCAGATTTGAATTAAACATTCCATACAATCCAACCGTTGGATTTTTACAAAGTTGGTGCCGTTGGAAAGATCATTCCAAGGCGAACCCGACGGTTGAGGTTTCGGGAAAATCCAATGGTCGGATTTCCCGTACTAGTTGTTTGAAATCACGTTTTCAAAATACGAACTGCACGGCTTCGTTTCGTTTTAATTTTATTTATATTTATATATTTATATAAATATAGTTCATTCAATGATTTCCATATCGTTTTCACTTCAAATATTTTTCTAACACCTTAAAATTTTGGAAAATTTCGCCATAACCTCCCCTGCACCGGGAGCATCGGGAAATCGCAAATAGCTTTCCCGGTCCTTCTAATCTCAAAAAGAAAAAGAAAGAGCCAAGCGGCTAGCCAACAGGCTCATAAAATCATCACCCAAACAAAACAGTAAATGTGTACCTATTTGTCGGGCACAAAATTTTATTCCTCTTCTCTAGCCCCTTTGCTATAACCTGTTCAATGAATATGCATGTACATATATATACAGTTCTTATCATTTATCATTTTCTATTCAACTTCATATTTGATTTCTATTTGGTTTAAAAACACCATTCATTCTAATGTTACATAAATAGGTGCAAATCATTTCATTAGCTAATTAATGAATATTTCAACTCATATATGTTTATTTTGAACAAGTGACTATTTTTAACACTTCACATTTCAACGATTTATGCATACAATAAAAATGTGATTTTTATTGTAAAACAATTCATTTCAAAACACTATTTTTCTATATAGTTCATATAGGTGACAAAAATAGGATTTTTATCATAAAACCATTTCTTTTAAAACGAGATTATTTTACACAGTTCATATAGTCGATAAAAGGTGATTTTTATTATCAAACAATTTATTTCAAAATATGAATACCATTCAACACATGAATTTCTAATCAACGAATGAATATCAATTCAACACATGAATGTTTTCTATAGTTTCTATATATAGATAAAAATGTGATTTTTATTATCAAACAATTTATTTCAAAATATGAATACCATTCAACACATGAATTTCTAATCAACGAATGAATATCAATTCAACACATGAACGTTTTCTATAGTTTCTATATATAGATAAAAATGTGATTTTTATTATCGAACAATTTATTTCAAAATATGAATACCATTCAACACATGAATTTCTAATCAACGAATGAATATCAATTCAACACATGAATGTTTTCTATAGTTTCTATATATAGACAAAAATGTGATTTTTATTATCGAACAATTTATTTCAAAATATGAATACCATTCAACACATGAATTTCTAATCAACGAATGAATATCAATTCAACACATGAATGTTTTCTATTCAATGAATAAATATAGTTTAAGCATATGAAAATAATTCAAACACACGAATATTATTCAAAATTTCGGCAGCATAACGGCAGGGTAGTTAAACCGAGACCGTCCCTAGTACGGCTCCTCGCTCTACCTTAAAACCTCGCGGTTTTTGACAATGGGGATTATGCATCTAGTTCGCAAGCAGGCGGCATGTATATATTTATTTCATTTCCACAAACTAATCCTATGTGGTTTCAACCAAATATTTCACAATCACAAACGGGTATTTTTCAACCACAATAAACCAATATCAATCACAAACAATCTGAAGCTACCCGAAACTTCCCCGGTCTCCGAAGAGATGAGAAAGAACGAATTACTGTGAGGACAAGACAAATCAGAACACAAACAGAAGAACATTTCACTGTTATTACAACAATGCATCAGATTACAAGAATATACAGAGTATAAATGAATATTACACAGAAATATCAGAGATTTAAATTACATTTAAATACCTAGCAGCGGAAAATAATACAATACACAACTAGAAGAGATATACGGATACAAAGCTTTCCGGATATCATTCCAGCTGTAAACCAGGATCCTGTGAATATAAATCTGCAAAACCAAAACTACTAGCTGCCCGTGTCGAAAATAAGGGCACCCAGAGTTTAGGTTAAAACAATAAACTCCAGGTCAGTCATGTGACTGGTGTGAGAAGTAAAACAGTTATTTAAAACTTTACTTTAAAAGAGAGTAATTCAAGGGACCACGCCGTATAACACGGAACGGGTTTCCTCCCAAGAATACTAGTGCATAGAATAAACAGCGCAATGCTTTTTCGAAAAATGAAGCTATTATAAGACCCAGGTCCCATCACACAATGCAACGCAAGCCGGAGGATAGGGTTTTACCTTATAACAGCAAAACATGCTTGATACGTTTAAAACAAATCATTTGATACTATAATAAGTGTATAGTGTCAAGAACAATTTCAATCATAAATATAAATCATAGACGGCATGAGTGCCCCATCCCACTATGTCGCCATACTAGGCTCTACAAATAAAGCCGAAATACACGTATTGGAAATTGGATTTCCATCATGGTGGCTCCTGATTCGAAAGATCGATCGCGTAGTACAAATCACCGCGGCTTACGTCTCAGCGAGAGAAAACACCGCTATGCACATCCGCACTTTTGGGACTCAAGTATCACCGCGGCTTACGTCCCAGCAAGAGAAAACACCGCTTACTCTATCCCTCCGAGCACGAAGCTCAATATCGGTCGACCGAATCCACTACACTAAAAATGTATACTGATCAAACCATCAGTTTACCACCATTTCGGGCTGTGAGGCTCGCGGATCAACGCTATACACAAAGCCATGCTATATCAGCTGCGCTTTGATCATCAACCACCAAACTTTGCTTTTCAACAAAAGTCTGGATCACTGCATCTCAGTATGCCACACTATCAATCCATATCGTACCACTGATTTCTGCCAATATATAACCTCTGAGCTCATATGTCTCAGAGAAGGGCGTTAAGCAAGAGAATAAATTCTCCGCCGCCAAACAGATATATATTTAGCAGAGATCAACAAATACAATATAAAGGAATACAATGTCAGACACACCATCCATTTACAAGTCTGTTCTAGGTCTGAACGAAACCGGAGGCACTTTCCTCGCATATCCATCCATCTCCAAGTACGTCTGGACGACCGCCAACTATTTCCATCCTCTTGGGTGTACAGCCCAATCAGGATTGTCAGTAATTATCCAAACGATGTGAAGACTTCCGGTCTTCAACCACCGTCTTCATCTTCGACATCTCGTCGAATCGGTTATTCAGAATGGGTGTAAACCCGGCCTTTCTGAATAACCCACGTATATGATAAACAAATGTTACACAAACACATCAAACGCCTCATTCCAATTCAGAATATTCTTTTATTCACAAAATCACATTTTTAGGGAAAGGTTCCCATTAATTTTATCCCAGATAAATTCTTCTAAATTTATTCTTTAATCTTCCTTTGGATATCATTTCAAACCATATCATGGTTTTCCAAACTAGTCGGGATTAGCGAACCACACCGAAGTAATTATTATTTTATTTCCCAATCCCAACCTATATATCCCATGGAGAAAACTGGTAATACTCCACATCTAACACCACTGTGTTATCGGTAAAATTAATTACCATTTCACGTTCAAATCTAATTAAAGATTTAACTATCGCTTTGGAGCAAAACTGGTGGTACTCCATTCTCGATCACCTTTCAGATTTGATAATTTAAATAATCAATTCATTTTTTTCAATCTAATTAAAGATTCATTAAAACTCCACTTAGTTTTAATCTTCTCAAAAATCGATATCTTGCCTTTAACTGGGTTCAAGAACCAATGTCTTCTAAAACACGATTCACGATAAACCCAAATCACATTTGATATTAATTACAAGGCTCTGAATAGAAAATATATCGGCTTACATTCAATATCAAATTCTGAAACCAACATATATCGTATTGGAAATAACGATATATGGTATATCTTTCAAATCCCCATAACAATATTTGTATAGTCACGAAATCCAACATCGAAATATCCCGAAGGTAATTTCGATTCAACTCCAGTCCAATCCACGTATTGGGAGTATTGATTATTTTTAAAATCACTTTCAAATTCAATTTATTTATTTCAAAAATAAATTGATTTTAATTCTATTTCAAAACTAGTTTATTTCGATAAAAATCTATTTTTATCTTTTCAAATGTGGAATTTTCCAGCTCAACTCTTTCCAATCTATATATTATGATTTTACACAAATTATAAATATTTTTAATAATTTTACCAAGGCCCGTACAGTCGATTTCCAACAACGGCCGTCGAACTGCACTTACAGCGACCTTTCTCGAATTTGATTTGGACATAAATCCAAATCCAACCGTTAGATTTCAAATTTCTAATATTCATTGGAAAGCTCTCTTCGATACGAACCCAACGGTTCCGGTTTTAGGAGAATCCGACGGCCGGATCTCCCGCAATGTCCGTTTGAAATAAATGGTCGAAATTCACGAACTGCCGTGGTGCGGCGCGTTCTATTCAGGCCATTATATATATAATATATATATTATATATATATCGTCGATTTCCTTTTAAAACGAATTTTATAAATAGTTCTACATTCGTTTCAAAACAATTTCAACTTCCATTTCAATTCAAATCAAAATTGAATTCTTCTTTATAAATTCTTTTTAAAATTCATTTCTATTCAATTCAATTTGAATTCATTTCGAATTCGCTTTCAATTCAATTCATTTCGAAATCATTTTCAATTCATTTCGAAATCGTTTTCAATTCATTTCGAAATCGTTTTCAATCCATTTCGAAATCGTTTTCAATTCATTTCGAAATCGTTTTCAATTCAATTCATTTCGAAATCGTTTTCAATTTAATTCATTTCGAAATCGTTTTCAATTCAATTCATTTCGAAATCGTTTTCAATTCAATTCATTTCGAAATCGTTTTCAATTCATTTCGAAATCGTTTTCAATTCAATTCATTTCGAAATGAATAAAATCGATATAAATATCGTTTACGTCAAAATGGCGTCAATCTAATAAACACGGCTTTATATTTTCAAAACTTCTTTATTCTATCCAACAAATGAATATTTATCCCATTCAACACATGAATCTATATTTATTTCAACACACGACTAATCTCAACACATGACTACTGTCAACACATCACTATTTTTATATTCAACACATGAATTTTCTTTTATAATATTCATTACTTTCCCGATTGGAATGAGACCCAATCAATCACCATATAATGTTAATTATATGGATTCCATACAACACGTGTATATAATAGCAATAATAAACAATCAACCATCAACCAAAGTGCACTACACTGTATAAGCATCAAATATAGATATCTTACGCTTATAACAGCCTGTCAATCAATCGATCGACATATTTAATCAATCAGGATGAGTGAAATTCATATTTCATCCCAACACCCGTGTGGGGTTTCAAACAATCAAACACAGATTTTTAGTTGTGCAGTTGGGCGATGTGTAAAATTTATCGACCCATTCAATATCAGTCAAATCAGTGTATATAAACAAATCGGCCGATTTGTTTATAAATATTTATTTATTCACTTTCACGTTAAAACTATATTTTTAATGATAATATATTTTATTTTAACACATGAATTTCTATTCATTTCATTTACACAATAAAAATGATATTTTTATTTTTCTAACATATTTTAGAAAATTTCGGCGGCATAACGGCACGATACTAGAAACGGGACGAGGCCTAGCCTTATCCCCGGTCTAGTGAAGGCCCACGCCATTCACACATCAATCAAATCAATTTTATTTCACCAAACAATTCAGTTCAAACCAAATAATCTAACCAACTACACAACCAAACAATTTAACAAACAAGCCATCCATGGTCTGTGGATGACGGGTGTCGGGTGCTACTAAGCACCGTCTGCATCCTAGTATATATATCTATATATATAACTAGAAAAAGAAATTTAAAGTGAGAGGTTCTCACCGAATAGCTAAACCAAACGCCACGACTCTTCATATGTAGGAAATCTTCGTCGTTTCTTCTTTGGTCACTTTCGTCATTCGTATTCACTACATAAATAAAAATCAAATTTTTTTACTACACATTCATATATAGAAAAATCGGATTTTTACTTCGCTATTCAATATATAAAAATCGTATTTTTTTCCGCTACATCATATATGTAAAAATCGAATTTTTATCTTCATAAAAATATTTCAAATATACGATAAAAATCTTGTCGTTACCAATTCACTTTCATTATAAAAATTATATTTTTAGCTTGCTATTCATATGATAAAAATCATATTTTTATTTCGTTACTTATATAAAAATTATACTTTTACTTCGAAGTTCAATATATAAAAATCATATTTTTATTTCGAAGTTCAATATATAAAAATCATATTTTTCTACAAATAAAAATCCTATCTTTTCTGTAAATCAACTATATAAAAATACGATCTTCTCACATTTTAAAGTTCTAATCTTTTTCCATTTAAAATTCAAATCTTTTTCTATTTAAAATCTTAAAATAAAATCAGTTTTTAAACCTTTTTTAAAAATCAGTTTTTAAACACTATAAAAATCAGTTTTTAAACACTATAAAAATCAGTTTTTAAACACTATAAAAATCAGTTTTTTTACACTATAAAAATCAGTTTTTTTACACTATAAAAATCAGTTTTTTTTTTAAACTCACCGTAGGAATCTAGCTCGGGGGGGAAGGGGAAGAGAATGGCAATTAGAGGGGTGCTTGCCGCGGGTCCGTTCTGGTGGAGCAAGGGGGTGGCGTCGGGCTTCAGGGTCTCGATTTTGGGGAGGGGGGTTTCTAGGTGGAGCGGCTTCGTGAGTTCAATTTGGGGAAGTGGAGATCGACGGAGAGGAGGGGGATCTGGCAGGGAGGCGCGGCAGCGGGGCCCACTCGCGGTGGCTCGGCGCTGATCGAATTGGGGCGATGAGATTCCGTCGATCCCTTTTTTTTCTTTTATTTTTTTTCTGAATTGATTTAAACGTGGGGGGAGGGGGCCTGAGCGGATATAAGGAGAGGGAGATATTATATATTTTTTTTTATTTACTAAAAGTTGACTTTTTCATACGACCTCGAAACGAGGCCCACCGCCTGTCGTCCATAGTGTTTTACCCCCATTCCGAACACAATGGGACTTGTTTCGTAGGTTGATTCGATCGTTCGAATCAGTTTCCATTAAATTTACCTTTAAATCACTATATTGAATTTTAAACGTACATTTCAAATTACCGGGGTCACATGCTAACTCTATAAATTGCGGAAAAATATTTTCTAGCTTCGTATTGACGATACGGTCCTAACAAAACTAATTTCGTCGAATTCTGAGACCGTTTGAAAATTGGTCAATTTTCAGTCGATTTAAAATCAACTAAAACTGATCAAACGCGTTTTCCTTTGTCACGCTCACATATTGATTCGAAAAATTATGAAATTTGGAATCTAGCAATAATTTGACACTGCGGACCCAACAAAACTGGTTTCGTCGAAATCCGAGGTCGTTTGCAAAATGTCCATTTTTAAGGGCCTGAATTCCATAGCGACTATTCAGAAATTTCAACTGGACATATCTTTTGATTCCCGCTATGAAAATTTGATTATTCGGATTCGTTGGAAAGATATTATCAATTAGATCCCATTATTTTTGGTTTCACTAAAATCCGGATTGTTTTGCACCCGGTACATTCAATTGAAGTTTGAAATCGAATTATCGAACTACCGCGCCATTTTCAATTCTATTTATAATTATATATAAATATTTATATTCTAACGACGACGTATATAATATATACGTCGAATTATATTCAAAATAAATTTCTCGTCGATATTATTTAAAATAATTCATTTTAAATATTCAAAATTCGCTAAAATTGCCGAAATAAAAATTTTAAACTGGCCCAGATTTTCGGGTTGTTACAATCTCCCCCACTTAAAACTTTTCGTCCCCGAAAAGGAACAAAGTCGAAAGTGGTTTGATTAATCAGCCCTACGTTCGATTTGGCTTCCCTTCTCTAACTTTTCAGTTTCTGAGAATTTTCAAAAATTTCAAAAATTTGGCTAACACCCTAAATTTTCGAAAAATTTCGCCATAACCTCCCCTGCACCGGGAGCATCGGGGAATTTCAAATAGCTTCCCCGGTCCTTCAGATCTCAAAAAGAAAAAGAAAAAGCCAAGCGGCTAGCCAATAGGCTCACAAAATCATCATCACCCAAACAAAACAGGAAATTATGTAATAAACATGTACCTATTCGTCGGGCAAACAAATTTTATTCTCTGCTCTAGCCTCCTTGCTATGACCTGTTCAATGTAAGTATATGTATATGCAAGCAAAAGCAACCAATTTTTAATATAATTCAATATTTGATACAATTAGGCTAAATGGTTAAAAATTAGCAAACAAATAAACAAACAACACAAACATCAATCAATTAGTGGATTAACGTTTCAAATTCATTATTTTTGATATATATAAAGAAAATCATGTTTTTGATGCCAATTCACAACAATGTGTTCTAACTATATAGGTTTTGGTTCTCACACCAGCCTAATGGAAATATATAGATATCATAACTTCGTCACTCGAAAATAAATACTGGTAACGCTGCAGCATTATCAGAATCATTCCCGGGCAACTAGAATGTGATTCTATATCTATCTAATATATTAAAACTTCGAATATACGTTCATGACGCGTATATGCAAAACCTTTATATACTAGATTGTCCATATTCAAAATAAATAAATATTCAAATACGTAAAAAGTGATTTAAATTTCTAAACAAAATTGTTTTCATTTGAAAAATATACTCTTCACACTCGTTCTAGGATACTACTGATCCTATCTCTAACGAGTAATTCTAATTGGATATTACTAATCCAATATCTGATGAATTCTTTCGTATGGTTCTAATGCGTCTTGTTCTCGAGCTCTGTAAACCAAAGCTCTGATACCAAATGAAGCTACCCGAAACTTCCCCGGTCTCCGAAGAGATGAGAAAGAACGAATTACTGTGAGGACAAGACAAATCAGAACACAAACAGAAGAACATTTCACTGTTATTACAACAATGCATCAGATTACAAGAATATACAGAGTATAAATGAATATTACACAGAAATATCAGAGATTTAAATTACATTTAAATACCTAGCAGCGGAAAATAATACAATACACAACTAGAAGAGATATACGGATACAAAGCTTTCCGGATATCATTCCAGCTGTAAACCAGGATCCTGTGAATATAAATCTGCAAAACCAAAACTACTAGCTGCCCGTGTCGAAAATAAGGGCACCCAGAGTTTAGGTTAAAACAATAAACTCCAGGTCAGTCATGTGACTGGTGTGAGAACTAAAATAGTTATTTAAAACTTTACTTTAAAAGAGAGTAATTCAAGGGACCACGCCGTATAACACGGAACGGGTTTCCTCCCAAGAATACTAGTGCATAGAATAAACAGCGCAATGCTTTTTCGAAAAATGAAGCTATTATAAGACCCAGGTCCCATCACACAATGCAACGCAAGCCGGAGGATAGGGTTTTACCTTATAACAGCCAAACATGCTTGATACGTTTAAAACAAATCATTTGATACTATAATAAGTGTATAGTGTCAAGAACAATTTCAATCATAAATATAAATCATAGACGGCATGAGTGCCGCATCCCACTATGTCGCCATACTAGGCTCTACAAATAAAGCCGAAATACACGTATTGGAAATTGGATTTCCATCATGGTGGCTCCTGATTCGAAAGATCGATCGCGTAGTACAAATCACCGCGGCTTACGTCTCAGCGAGAGAAAACACCGCTATGCACATCCGCACTTTTGGGACTCAAGTATCACCGCGGCTTACGTCCCAGCAAGAGAAAACACCGCTTACTCTATCCCTCCGAGCACGAAGCTCAATATCGGTCGACCGAATCCACTACACTAAAAATGTATACTGATCAAACCATCAGTTTACCAACATTCAGGTTGTGAGGCTCGCGGATCAACGCTATACACAAAGCCATGCTATATCAGCTGCGCTTTGATCATCAACCACCAAACTTTGCTTTTCAACAAAAGTCTGGATCACTGCATCTCAGTATGCCACACTATCAATCCATATCGTACCACTGATTTCTGCCAATATATAACCTCTGAGCTCATATGTCTCAGAGAAGGGCGTTAAGCAAGAGAATAAATTCTCCGCCGCCAAACAGATATATATTTAGCAGAGATCAACAAATACAATATAAAGGAATACAATGTCAGACACACCATCCATTTACAAGTCCGTTCTAGGTCTGAATGAAACCGGAGGCACTTTCCTCGCATATCCATCCATCTCCAAGTACGTCTGGACGACCACCAACTATTTCCATCCTCTTGGGTGTACAGCCCAATCAGGATCGTCAGTAATTATCCAAACGATGTGAAGACTTCCGGTCTTCAACCACCGTCTTCATCTTCGACATCTCGTCGAATCGGTTATTCAGAATGGGTGTAAACCCGGCCTTTCTGAATAACCCACGTATATGATAAACAAATGTTACACAAACACATCAAACGCCTCATTCCAATTCAGAATATTCTTTTATTCACAAAATCACATTTTTAGGGAAAGGTTCCCATTAATTTTATCCCAGATAAATTCTTCTAAATTTATTCTTTAATCTTCCTTTGGATATCATTTCAAACCATATCATGGTTTTCCAAACTAGTCGGGATTAGCGAACCACACCGAATTAATTATTATTTTATTTCCCAATCCCAACCTATATATCCCATGGAGAAAACTGGTAATACTCCACATCTAACACCACTGTGTTATCGGTAAAATTAATTACCATTTCACGTTCAAATCTAATTAAAGATTTAACTATCGCTTTGGAGCAAAACTGGTGGTACTCCATTCTCGATCACCTTTCAGGTTTGATAATTTAAATAATCAATTCATTTTTTTCAATCTAATTAAAGATTCATTAAAACTCCACTTAGTTTTAATCTTCTCAAAAATCGATATCTTGCCTTTAACTGGGTTAAAGAACCAATGTCTTCTAAAACACGATTCACGATAAACCCAAATCACATTTGATATTAATTACAAGGCTCTGAATAGAAAATATATCGGCTTACATTCAATATCAAATTCTGAAACCAACATATATCGTATTGGAAATAACGATATATGGTATATCTTTCAAATCCCCATAACAATATTTGTATAGTCACGAAATCCAACATCGAAATATCCCGAAGGTAATTTCGATTCAACTCCAGTCCAATCCACGTATTGGGAGTATTGATTATTTTTAAAATCACTTTCAAATTCAATTTATTTATTTCAAAAATAAATTGATTTTAATTCTAGTTCAAAACTAGTTTATTTCGATAAAAATCTATTTTTATCTTTTCAAATGTGGAATTTTCTAGCTCAACTCTTTCCAATCCATATATTATGATTTTACACAAATTATAGATATTTTTAATAATTTTACCAAGGCCCGTACAGTCGATTTCCAACAACGGCCATCGAACTGCACTTATAGCGACCTTTCTCGAATTTGATTTGGACATAACTCCAAATCCAACCGTTAGATTTCAAATTTCTAATATTCATTGGAAAGCTCTCTTCGATACGAACCCAACGGTTCCGGTTTTAGGAGAATCCGACGGTCGGATCTCCCGCAATGTCCGTTTGAAATAAATGGTTGAAATTCACGAACTGCCGCGGCGCGGCGCGTTCTATTCAGGCCATTATATATATAATATATATATATATTATATATTTCATCGATTTCCTTTTAAAATGAATTTTATAAATAGTTCTACATTCGTTTCAAAAAAATTTCAACTTCCATTTCAATTCAAATCAAAATTGAATTCTTCTTTATAAATTCGTTTTAAAATTCATTTCTATTCAATTCAATTTGAATTCATTTCGAATTCGCTTTCAATTCAATTCATTTCGAAATCGTTTTCAATTCATTTCGAAATCGTTTTCAATTCATTTCGAAATCGTTTTCAATTCATTTCGAAATCGTTTTCAATTCATTTCGAAATCGTTTTCAATTCAATTCATTTCGAAATCGTTTTCAATTCATTTCGAAATCGTTTTCAATTCAATTCATTTCGAAATGAATAAAATCGATATAAATATCGTTTACGTCAAAATGGCGTCAATCTAATCAACACGGCTTTATATTTTCAAAACTTCTTTATTCTATCCAACAAATGAATATTTATCCCATTCAACACATGAATCTATATTTATTTCAACACACGACTAATCTCAACACATGAGTACTGTCAACACATCACTATTTTTATATTCAACACATGAATTTTCTTTTATAATATTCATTACTTTCCCGATTGGAATGAGGCCCAATCAATCACCATATAACGTTAATTATATGGATTCCATACAACACATGTATATAATAGCAATAATAAACAATCAACCATCAACCAAAGTGCACTACACTGTATAAGCATCAAATATAGATATCTTACGCTTATAACAGCCTGTCAATCAATCGATCGACATATTTAATCAATCAGGATGAGTGAAATTCATATTTCATCCCAACACCCGTGTGGGGTTTCAAACAATCAAACACAGATTTTTAGTTGTGCAGTTGGGCGATGTGTAAAATTTATCGACCCATTCAATATCAGTCAAATCAGTGTATATAAACAAATCGGCCGATTTGTTTATAAATATTTATTTATTCACTTTCACGTTAAAACTATATTTTTAATGATAATATATTTTATTTTAACACATGAATTTCTATTCATTTCATTTACACAATAAAAATGATATTTTTATTTTTCTAACATATTTTAGAAAATTTCGGCGGCATAACGGCACGATACTAGAAACGGGACGAGGCCTAGCCTTATCCCCGGTCTAGTGAAGGCCCACGCCATTCACACATCAATCAAATCAATTTTATTTCACCAAACAATTCAGTTCAAACCAAATAATCTAACCAACTACACAACCAAACAATTTAACAAACAAGCCATCCATGGTCTGTGGATGACGGGTGTCGGGTGCTACTAAGCATCGTCTGCATCCTAGTATATATATCTATATATATAACTAGAAAAAGAAATTTAAAGTGAGAGGTTCTCACCGAATAGCTAAACCAAACGCCACGACTCTTCATATGTAGGAAATCTTCGTCGTTTCTTCTTTGGTCACTTTCGTCATTCGTATTCACTACATAAATAAAAATCAAATTTTTTTACTACACATTCATATATAGAAAAATCGGATTTTTACTTCGCTATTCAATATATAAAAATCGTATTTTTTTTTCCGCTACATCATATATGTAAAAATCGAATTTTTATCTTCATAAAAATATTTCAAATATACGATAAAAATCTTGTCGTTACCAATTCACTTTCATTATAAAAATTATATTTTTAGCTTGCTATTCATATGATAAAAATCATATTTTTATTTCATTACTTATATAAAAATTATACTTTTACTTCGAAGTTCAATATATAAAAATCATATTTTTATTTCGAAGTTCAATATATAAAAATCATATTTTTCTACAAATAAAATCCTATCTTTTCTGTAAATCAACTATATAAAAATACGATCTTCTCACATTTTAAAGTTCTAATCTTTTTCCATTTAAAATTCAAATCTTTTTCTATTTAAAATCTTAAAATAAAATCAGTTTTTAAACCTTTTTTAAAAATCAGTTTTTAAACACTATAAAAATCAGTTTTTAAACACTATAAAAATCAGTTTTTAAACACTATAAAAATCAGTTTTTTTACACTATAAAAATCAGTTTTTTTACACTATAAAAATCAGTTTTTTTTAAACTCACCGTAGGAATCTAGCTCGGGGGGGGGGGGGGGAAGGGGAAGAGAATGGCAATTGGAGGGGTGCTTGCCGCGGGTCCGTTCTGGTAGAGCATGGGGGTGGTGTCGGGCTTCAAGGTCTCGATTTTGGGGAGGGGGGTTTCTAGGTGGAGCGGCTTCGTGAGTTCAATTTGGGGAAGTGGAGATCGACGGAGAGGAGGGGGATCTGGCAGGGAGGCGCGGCAGCGGGGCCCACTCGCGGTGGCTCGGCGCTGATCGAATTGGGGCGATGAGATTCCGTCGATCCCTTTTTTTTTCTTTTTTTTTTCTGAATTGATTTAAACGTGGGGGGGGGGGGGGGGGCCTGAGCGGATATAAGGAGAGGGAGATATTATATATTTTTTTTTATTTACTAAAAGTTGACTTTTTCATACGACCTCGAAACGAGGCCCACCGCCTGTCGTCCATAGTGTTTTACCCCCATTCCGAACACAATGGGACTTGTTTCGTAGGTTGATTCGATCGTTCGAATCAGTTTCCGTTAAATTTACCTTTAAATCACTATATTGAATTCTAAACGTACATTTCAAATTACCGGGGTCACATGCTAACTCTTTAAATTGCGGAAAAATATTTTCTAGCTTCGTATTGACGATACGGTCCTAACAAAACTAATTTCGTCGAATTCTGAGACCGTTTGAAAATTGGTCAATTTTCAGTCGATTTAAAATCAACTGAAACTGATCAAACGCGTTTTCCTTTGTCACGCTCACATATTGATTCGAAAAATTATGAAATTTGGAATCTAGCAATAATTTGACACTGCGGACCCAACAAAACTGGTTTCGTCGAAATCCGAGGTCGTTTGCAAAATGTCCATTTTTAAGGGCCTGAATTCCATAGCGACTATTCAGAAATTTCAACTGGACATATCTTTTGATTCCCGCTATGAAAATTTGATTATTCGGATTCGTTGGAAAGATATTATCAATTAGATCCCATTATTTTTGGTTTCACTAAAATCCGGATTGTTTTGCACCCGGTACATTCAATTGAAGTTTGAAATCGAATTATCGAACTACCGCGCCATTTTCAATTCTATTTATAATTATATATAAATATTTATATTCTAACGACGACGTATATAATATATACGTCGAATTATATTCAAAATAAATTTCTCGTCGATATTATTTAAAATAATTCATTTTAAATATTCAAAATTCGCTAAAATTGCCGAAATAAAAATTTTAAATTGGCCCAGATTTTCGGGTTGTTACACAATCCCAAACAACCATTCGCTATCAATCAATTTTCACACCAATTTCAATCAATAAATATCGTCCATGGTTTGTGGACGAGGGGGCGTATATATATATATATATATATATATATATATATTATATATAGCAATTCACTTTTATTTCAACACATATATATATATATATATATATATATAGAAAAAGAAATTGAAGAGTGAGAAATTCTCACCAAAAGCTATCCAATACTATGACTCTTCCTTTATAGAAATCTTCGCCTTTTGTCGCTTTCGCCCGTATTCTCTACATATGTAAAAATCGAATTTTTACGATGCTATTCAATATATAAAAATCGAATTTTTACTACGCTATTCAATATATAAAAATATGATTTTTACTTCGACTTTCAATATATAAAAATCTGATTTCAAAAATATAGATTCCGCCTTTTCAAAAATAAAGATTATATTTTTAATATTCCTATGATGTAAAAATTATATTTTTATTACTTTAAAAATATAAAAATCATCTCTTACTTCTTTTACTTAATAAAAATTCCGTCTTTTCTATTTTAAAAATATGATCTTTTCTATTCTAAAAAAAATATGTGATCTTTTTCTATTTAAAGTTTAAATCTTTTCCTTTTAAAGTTCAAATTAAAATCAGTTTTTCAATCCTTTAAAAATCAGTATTCTTTTTTCCAAAAATCAGAATTTTCCTTTTAAAAAAAAATCAGTTTTATAACCTTTTAAAATCAGTTTTAAATTCTTTTTCAAATTCAGTTTTAAACCAAAAAAAGAAAACAGTATTTAAACCTAAAAAAAGAAAACAGTATTTTCAGAATTTAAAAATAAAGATAAAAATAAAATAAAATACTTACTGTACGCGAGGGGGAGGGGCGTCGTTAGGCTCGGCGGCAGGAGGTCGTCGGAGCTGGCTTCGAGGGGTCTCGGACTGGGAGGGCGCTTATCGGGTGTCGCGATGCTTCAGGGGGGGCTCGTAGGTCCTGCGAAGCGGAGGAGGGAGAGTGAAGCGGAGGAGAGAGTGGTGCAGGTCGGAGGTGGCGCTGAGCGATGCCAGGGGGGCGGAGTTTGGGCGTCGGCGGCGTTCGCTCGAGGGGGGGTTGTCGATCGTTTTAGGGGTTTTTTTTTCTCTCTTTCGTTTTGAAATTGAAATGAACGGGGGGGCCAGAACGAAGGATAAGGGGAGGGAATTAATTTTTTTTTATTATTATTTAATTATTTAATTTTGCAAAAAGTTGACTTTTACATACGACCTCGAAACGAGGCCTACCGCCTGTCGCCCATAGCGTTTAACCCTCATTCCGAACACAATGAGATATGTATCGCAAGCTGATTTGATCGTTACAATCAGTTTCCGTTGAATTTACATTTAAATCACTATATTGAATTTTAAACGTACATTTCAAATTACCGGGGTCACATACTAACACTAAAAATTCCAGAAAAATATTTTCTAGCTTCGTATTGACGATACGGTCCTAACAAAACTAGTTTCGTCGAATTCTGAGACCGTTTGAAAAATGGCCAATTTCCAGTCGATTAAAATTAACTAAAGCTGGTCAAACGCGTTTTCCTTTGCCACGCTCACACATTGATTCGAAAAATTATGAAATTTGATACCTAACAATAACTTGACACTGCGGATCCAACAAAAGTGGTTTCGTCGAAATCCGAGGTCATTTGCAAAATGTCCATTTTTAAGGACCTGAATTCCATAGCGACTATTCAGAATTTTCAACTGGACATATCTTTTGATTCCCACTATCAAATTTCGATTGGTCAGATTCGTTGGAAAGATATCATCAATTAGATCCTAATGTTTTTGGTTTCACTAAAATCCGGATTGCTTTGCACCGGTATTTTCAATTGAAGTTTGAAATCGAATTATCGAACTACCGCTCCATTTTCAATTCTATATATAATTATAATTAATTATATTCGTTTTCAAATGTCGATTCAAACTCAGTTTTCATCGCCATTAGCTAAAATAATTATTTTAAATATTTAAAATCCATTATTTTAGCCAATTTAAAAATTTTAAATTGGTTCAGATTTTCTGGGTCGTTACAGATATTGGAGAATTAAAAAGGAAAATTCTATTTTTAAAATAGAATTTGAAATTTTGGAAATGGAATAAAAATATTTACTTGTTTTAAAGAATAAAAACAAGGAGTTCATTTATAAACGGAGTTTATAAATAAAGTGAAAAGAATTATCATTGGATAATTCAGAGGGAAAATCAGCATGGGAATTTACAAAGGGAAAATTTATATTTTTCCAAAGTGGAAATTTAATCTCAATTAGATTTGAAATTAAGGCTTGTTTAACTATATATATATAACAAGGAATAGAAATGGTGTGTTTCAATGTAGTGAATAAATTATCAAGGGATAATTTGAATATTTAAATTCAAATATAAAATAGAATTTTGAAATAGAATTTCAAAAATAGAATTAGATTTTTTAAAGAGAAATGAAAGTAGAATTTAAATAAGAAAATTGGAAAGAGATTTGAATATAGAAATTTCAAAATAGAGTTGAAATAGAATTTGAAAATAGAATTCAAGATAGGATTGAAATAGAATTTGAATAAGAGAAACCGAATAGAATTTAAATTCAAAGGAATTCAAATAGAATTTGAATTTAAAGGAGTTAAAATAGAATTTTAATTCAAGGGAATTCAAATGGATTTGAATAAAGAAGATTCAAATGGGCTTTAAATAATGAGATTTAAATAAAGAGGGTTTAAATATAAGAGCTCAAATAAAACTCAAATGGAGTTTATATAGAATTCAAATAGAATTTGAATAAGAGGAATTCAAAGAGAATTTAAAATGTGGTATTTGTAATTCAAAGAGAATTTAAAATGTGGTATTTGGAATTAAAATAGAATTTAAAAGAAGTTTGAATATTTGGAATTCAAATAGAATTAAAATGGAGTTTGAATATAGGAATTCCAAAGAAGGAATTCAAAAAGAAAATGCAAAGTGATCTAAATAAGGTATTTGAATTCAAGAGGATAAATAGGGTATTTGAATTCAAGAGATTTAAATAAAGAAATTTCAAATGGGATTTTGAATAAAAGGAGTTGAATTGGGCTTTGAATATGGAATTCAAATATAGTTGAATTGGAATTTTAATATAGGATTCAAATAGAGTTGAGCTGGAATTCAAATGGAGCTTAATTTAGTTTAAGCGAAGTTTTAAAAAGGGTTATATATAAATATAATTAAAACGAACTCGCCGCAGCGCTGCAGTTCGTAAATTGGCGACTCGTACTTCAATTGAGTATACAGGACTCAATTGAAGTCGGAATTCTTTGAAACAAGAATCGTCAGGACCGGTTGAATAATAGTTTTCTAACGGAAGAGAAAAATCTGGATTTCGTCAAATAGATTTTGAGTTATGTCAAAATCAAATTTTTAAAAGTGCAGCGCCAGAAACCATTAAAACCATAATGGATTTTATATAATAAAATCCCGAATTTCCATTTAAAAACCTGGTCTTGAGTTAGAACATAAAGGTGAACTCAAGTGAAGTAAGAAAAGTGATTTTTGAAACAATAATCATATTTTTGATTATTGAATAGAATTAACTAAGTCAAAGAAGAATTAGTTAATCGAGTGGTGAATTGAAGTCGAACTTTGAAAATTAAAATTTTGAATTGTAAACATATATTTGAAATCAAATATAGAACTTAAATTAAAATTTGAATTCAATTAGTTGATAAGTAAGTTGAAATATATTTGAAACGTGTTATACAAGCAAAATGGGCAAAGAGTTAGTTAAAGAGTTACTTTAACGAATTGAGTCAAAACGAGTGTATGAAGTTGAAATGAATTGTACAGGTATAGATAAACCGGAGACAGTTATGGGATAAAGTGATGAAGGTATATAATTAGTGTGCTCGACAATAAGGTACATGTTTAATTCATATATGAGATTTTATGCGCCGTATCGGCAAGCCGCTTGGCTTTTTCTTTTTCTTTTTGAGATGAGAAGTTACCGGGAAGCTATTTGAAATTTCCCGATGCTCCCGATACAGGGGAGGTTATGGCGAATTTTTCCGAAAATTTAAGGAGTTAGAATATTTTTAAGAAAATTTGATAACTAGAAATCCATATATCGATATATATAGAGAATTAGATAATGAAACAAATTTAAATAGGATATTTGAAACAAGAAGGAAAACTATAACTTAGATTTGTTAAAAATAACAAGGGAAATGTATACGTGTTTTAAAAATAGATAATTGGTTTGTATAGTATTGATTATTCGAGTAAGTAGTCTTGTCTGTTTTGACGTTATGAATGTTATTCAGTCAAGGTCTGAGAGGTAATTACACCCCAACTTGATTGGTTTCATTAACAACCGATAAATAGCAAAACTCAGTCTCGAAGATCAACGTTTAAAGAGATTTAGTTGAATGTATATATTTGGGTTGTCGTAACGAAGTTTTACACAACATCCGTTTTAACCCAAATAAATGTAAACATGGAAATAAAATAACAAATGTTTTCTAAGTATAGAACTAAATGAGTTCGTGGAAGAGATAAGTGATTGGAATGTTTTCCAATTAAAATCGAAAATATTTTCTAACTATAGAAAATAAAAGGAGGCGATACTTGTAAATATTTGGTTAACAAATATTGATAAGGAAATGGAGAAGAGATTTAATTAATGAAATATTAATTAAAGAGCCCAGTGATTTGTTTGATATGTTTGAATGAACACTTATTTTTATTCGATAGTTAAATCACAGACTATCGAAGTTTTGACCATCGTTGTCAATATGGAGAGACCGGTTGGATTATTATCCGAAGAACCACTCCGTATCGGCATAAGCGTTGCGAACCAAGTATGCTGAATATATTGAAGACGGAGTAAAGTGCAAGGACCCTTTCTATTAAATAGAAATAGTACCTTCGGTTTCGTTCAATCCCAGAACGAACGTAAATGGACGAATGTCTGACAAAGTATTTCCAATGATATTTGGTCTGTATAAATATATATGGTTGCAACGGATTTATTCCCTTAGCATAACATCCAGAATATTTGTGCAAACTCAACTAGTGATTAATGGATCTGACAATGTGGCATTCAAATTGATTGTGCTATCAATGAATGGTAAGTATTCGTAGCCTCAGGCCTCAACAACCGGGAAATGACAAAAATCGGGCAGGCAGCATGGCTATGTGGGTCGCACCCATTAGGATGTATAATCACCTATCTAGAGAAATTCCAATTGCTTCTTTAATCAATCGATGCTGTCCCTTATCAGGAAACGGTTGCTGATCCCAACCGTTGGTGATATACATTCGATACACTCAAGCGAAATGAGTGGTCGGTCATGTGTGGGCTGGGTTGCAAGACGTTCTTGTTGGACCCAGTGTATTCGCCTCTAGAGATACACTATCGGCAGGTGGTCCCATACCTTGTCAAGTTGGAAATCCAATCTCCAATAAGCGCCCTGCGGTTTTTGATTTTATATTATATATATGGAGCGTGAGATGCAAGCGTTCCGCTATATTCTATTTATTTGATGTAGACATTATTATAATATCACTGGATTTGGTATCAAAGTGTTTTGGGTTATCGTAAGGTAAAAACCATCCGTGTTTATGTGTGGATCGGTATTACGATTTTCTTTACTTTCGAAAGGATTTTTAAAAGTTAATCAAATGGTTGGAGTTTACTCACACCAGTCCCATGACTGACCCAGAGTTTATTTTGTGTTGTTTTCCCTAAACTCTTGGGTGCCCAAAATTTGTACGGGCAGTCAAGTAGTCGGGATTTTACAGATTCACTTAGAGGAGCTTGGAGCAGGAGGCTTCAGCGATAGTTACCTAGTGTTATTTCCGCTGTATTGTAAGTGTGTACTCTGATAAATGATGAATGTATCTATAATTAAAATTTTGTATTTCAAAAGCTGTTATATATTATATTTTGTTCCGCTGCGATGTGAGGTTCTGTGTTGTGTTTATGTTCTTCTTCTTCTATTCTAAGTTTTCTATCTAACCTATTCTCACCCTCTATCTTCTTTCTATTAATGGTTCGTATTTCTGTGTTATTTGGGTTGGACGTATGGTGTATTTAGTCAACTCAGATAGCTCGGATTTGCGGGTCGTTACAACACGGCCCCACATTTTACTTATGTATTCGATGGATTTTGAGGCGCCTCGGATTTTTATTGGCCGCAATGGCCAATCTATAGGTACAATAGGATCGGGAAGCGTGTGTTCAAGCATAACTAATCCAACCCATTGCACTATTGGGGACCGGCCCTGCAGGATCCAAGAGTTCGCCAGCGTCCGAATCCTGAGACATTGCTAGAGTGTCTCGAATCGGTAAAGAGATCGTTCCTAGCCTTGACTCTTGATGGAAACCCAATTTCCAATACGACACCATGCGGTTTCGATTGTAGAACTAGTACGGCGACATAATATATGGTAGCTATGTCGTCTATGATTAATACATTATGATTGAAAGGTTTTTAAAACACATATACACTATTAATAATATCAAATCCGTTTTTATCGTATCAAGCATTTTTGACCATTATAAGGTAAAACTCTATTCTCCGGCTTGCGTTGCATTGTGTGATGGGACCCGAGTCTTATAATGGTTTCATTTTTCTAAAAAGCATTGCGTTCTTTTAGCGATGTACTTTGTTTATGCACTGGAAATCCAATGGAGTAAACTCATTCCGCGATAGTGGCGTGGTCCTATGATTAGCCTCCTTATTAGATAAGTTAAGTAAAGATTTCTCACACCAGTCCCATGATTGACCCGTAGTTTGTTTCACTTTGCAAACTCGGGTGCTCTCTTTTCCACACGGGCAGTCGAGCAGCTTATTTTGCAGATATATTGAGAAGGATTCTGGATTGAAGCTTAGAGTTGTGTCCAGAGCAATGATAGCCTTCCGCTGTGATTAGTATATTTGATCCGCTGCAATGTATTACATTTATTTTAATTTAATCTTTCGCTGTATTATTTATCAATGTACTCTGATATATTCTGTAATCTAATGTAACATTATTATAATGTTTATAAAAGTCTGTTGTTATTTGTTTTGATGTGTTGTATTCCCAAAGTTAACGTATTCGGGTTTTGAACGGTCTTGGTCGATCTAGCGATCGATTGGGTCGGGCGAAATCTGGGTCGTTACAGTTGGTATCAGAGCCAGGTTAGCTCAAATCTTTGGGGTACAACTCGTTAGAACTGAACAAAAGACTCATCAGAGATTGGATTAGTAATATCCAATAAGAATAACTTGTTAGAGATGAGATCAGTAGTATCCTAAAACGAGTGTGAAGAGTATTAAATTTTAAATAAAAAAAAATGAAAACAAATTTTGTTTTGAAAATTTAAAATCTTATTATACGTATTTGAATATATTATATTAGACAATCAAGTATATAAAGATTTTGCATATACGCCTAACTAGCGTGTATTCAAATCCTCAAATATACTAGATAGATATAGAATCACACTTTAGTTGCTCAGAGATGTTCTGATGGTGGTTCGAAACTTCATCAGAATTTATGTTTGAGTTTCGAAAGTTGTATATCTATATATTTCCATTGACTGGTGTGAGAACCAAAACTAGATAGGGTCTATTGCTGTGATTTGCACTAAAATATGATTTTTGACTATATATAAAAGTTATATATATTTGAAAAGTTAATCACCTAATTGATTGCTGGTTGTGATGTTTGATAATTAGTTTAACTAATTAAAATATTAGAATGATAATTAATTCAACCAATATATAAAAGAATGATAAATTTAACTAAATCAAATTTAATGTTGAACTAAACTGAAAATTGATTAAAATTAAAAGTTGAGTTGGTTAATTAAACAACTTTTAGCATCGTTCCTTTTCGAGGACGAAAAGATTTTAAGTGGGGGAGAATGTAACAACCCGCAAATTCCGAACCTAAAATTTTTATTTTAGAAATTTTAATGGAATTTTAATGATACAAATAATTTATTTTAAATAATAACGATGAAAAATTTATTTTAATCGAAGTTAGAATGAATAATTTTAATTTTAATTATAAAAGGAGTTAGAAATAGCACGGTTATTTGAAAAGTCAAACTTGAACTTTGACTGAATGTACCGGATTCAAAATTTAACGGATTTTAGTGAAACCAAAAATATTAGAATCTATTTAAAAATATCTTTCCAACGAATCCGAAAAATCGAAATTCCATAGCGGGAATCAGAAGTTATGCCCAGTTTAAAATTCAGAATAGTCGCTGTAAAATTTATTTATTTTTTTAATATTAAAAATAGCCATTTTTCAAACGACCTTCGTTTTCGTTGAAACCACTTTTGTTGGAACCGGAATGTCAAATTATTGCTAGGTTTCAATTTTCATAATTTTTAGAATTAATATGTGAGCGTGGCAAAAGAAAATGTGTTTTGTCAGATTTAGTCAAATCTGATCGACCAGAAAATAGCCATTTTTCAAACGGTCTCAGAATTCAACGAAATTAGTCATGTTAGAACCATATCGTCAAAACATAACTAGAAATATTTTTTTTGTAATTTTTAGAGTCCGTATGTGGCCCTGGTAAATTTAAATGTACAATCAAATTAAATAAATAAATGATTTATTATTAAATTTGAAGAAAAACATATCGTAACGGCTGAGTTGTGTTACGAAACATGTTCCATTGTGTCCGGGACAAGGGTAATTGCCTGGAGATAACTTTTGTTGGACTGGATTTGGGGTTCGTATAGGGATTAACGGGTTTTTCTTTGAATTAATAATTAAATAACATATAAATACACGTATAAATACTGTATACGGTAAACCCTAATGTCTATTTTCCCAGGCCGCCGCTACTATCTATTTCATGGCCAGGTTTGTTCGATTCTTTTCCCAATAATCTCTTCTAATCTATACATTAAAACCATCCACTCCTGAAGGAAATTTTAATGAGAAGATCGAGCTCTTCAGATCCATACGGATCTCAGCACCCTGCGTGTGGCATCCAACCCGAACCGAGCCCTCAAACCTGCGCCGCCTCGAGCCCTGCCGCGCAGCCATACCTGCACCGAGCTCCACCACTTCACCGGCGTGGGTGCACCTCCCCTAGCCCCTCCTCGTGACACTCGCTGATCGGCCCCTTGTGCTTCCAATCTCCTGCAAAACCGAACACTAGATTTGAACAAATGCGGGAACCCATCGGCCTGAGAATAGATGGAAGAGGAAGGGGATTAAGGTGTAAAACTAATTAATTTTAAAATACTAATTATCCTATTTAATTGGTTATTGTTTGAGGTGTCATAACTAAATCAATTCTCGTCAGAATCAGATGGTTTCTGAAGCATTGGAACCGTCTTTCCGAGATCTACGCAATGGAACTGTCCACGACCAGAACAGAGCACTTTGAAAATTCATCCAAATTTGAACATGAACGATTTCTGAAAACCGATCGATGTGAGATTTCTTCTTTTTATTTTATTAATTAATTATCTAATTTATTTGTTATGTGACGATTGAATGTGTATGATTCTGATCTGTTATGTGATGATATTGTGGATGATTTATCTGTTTGTGGGTGATGTATAAACACAGATTTGTATGTGTTCAATAAAAATAACCATATTTTTTATTTATTGGTTTAGATTAAAATTTCCCTTTAATAAAAATAAATAAATAAATTATTTTGATTATTTTTGTTGAATTGAATTAGATCGTCAATTCAACATTAAAAACATTATTTTTGTTGAATTGGATTATATTGTCAATTCAACATTGAAACATTATTTTGATTATTTTTGTTGAATTGGTTTAGATTGTCAATTCAACATTTAAACATTATTTTGAACATTTTTGTTGAATTGCATTAGATTGGCCATTCAACGTAAAAACATTATTTTGATCAATTTATTGAAGGATTAATTGTCAAGAATAATCCGAAGTTTAACGTGTCTTCCCATAATAATCCCGAGTTTGGATTATTTCTGAATAATCTGAAGTTTGGGGGGTGTCTTCCCATAATGATCCCGATGCTTTTTGACATGTTATTTTGGAATCGATATGGGAAGACACCCCCAAACTTTGGATTAATATGAGACGACACAAGTAAATGGGATTAATATAGGAAGACACCCCCCCAAACTTTGGATTATTCTGGAATAATCCAAACTTGGGATTATTATGAGAAGGCACGTTAAACTTCATATTATTTTTGATAATTAATCCTTTATTGAATTGAATTAGATTGTCAATTCAATATAAAAACATTATTTGGATTATTTTATTGAATTGAAATAGGATTGCCAATTCAATGTAAAACATTACTTTATCATTTTTATTTTTATCAAAATAGAAATGTCAATTCCACATAAGACATTATTTCCCCATTTTTATTTAATTGAAATAGAATTGTAAACTTAATGTAAAATATTATTTTGTCATTTATTAGGTTTAATAGAATGATCAATACAATTGTGAACATGTCATTGAATTGAGATAGATATATATATATATATATATATATATATATATATGTATATATATATATATTGAGAAATAAAGATGGTTCTTTTATTTGCACCCTTTTATGCAAATATACATAGAAAATATAAATGTACTTTTATTTGCATTCTTTTATGCAAATATATATAGAAATAGAAAATGTTCTTTTATTTGCATTCTTTTATGAAAATATATATTGAAATATAAAATATTCTTTTATTTGCTTTTTCTAACGCAAATATGCATTGAAATAAGTAAAACTATGTTTTGTTTGCTAATTTAGATGCAAGCAAAACATTAGAAGCAAAACTATATTTTTGTTTGCTATTTTAGACGCAAACAAAACATTAAAAGTAAAACTATATTTTTATTTGCAATTTTAGATGCAAACAAACCATTAGAATTAAAACCATATTTTTTTTGCAATTTCAGATGCAAACAAAACATTAGAATTAAAATTACATTTTGCTTGCATTTTAAATGCAAACAAAAACACTAGAATGAATATTACATTTTTTATTTTGTATATTGGATAGAAATAAAAATATGATTTATAAGGTTACACTTTTGTTGGTAAAGTTGCAAATAAACAACATTTAATAAAGATTATATTTTTTTTGCATATTTAGATGCAAATAAACAATATTTAATAAAGATTATATTTTATTTGCATATTTAGATGCAAATAAACAACATTTAATAAAGATTATATTTTATTTTCATATTTAGATGCAAATAAATATCGTAGTTAAAAGATTATATTTTTATTTGCATTCTTTGATGCAAATAAACACCGTATTTAAAAGTCGAATTTTCATTTGCATTCTTTGACGCAAATAAACCATCGTATAAAAAGTTGGATTTGTATTTGCATTCTTTGGTGCAAATAAGCTATGAAATTTAAAAGTTGCATATTTATTTGCATCCCTTGATGCAAATAAAATATTGAATTAGAAATTGCACATTTATTTGCATTCTTTGATGCAAATAAAATAATGGATTAGAAGTTGCATTTTTATTTGCAAATTTAGATGCAAATAAAATCTTGAATTAGAAGTTGCATTTTATTTGCATTCTTTGATGCAAATAAAACATGAAGTTATTATTTTCATTTGCATTCTTTGATGCAAATAAATCATAAATTAAAATATCATCTTTTATTTGCATTTTATATGCAAATAAAAAACATAGTTTAAGAAGTTACACTTTTATTACAATTGAGATATAATTAAAAGAATAGGATTAAAAATATCATTTTTACTCTTAAACTAGAGAAGATAAAAAAGAGGTTATAACAAAGTAATCACTTTTGTCATTTTACATTAATTATAAGAAAATAATCACTTTTGTCAATTTACATTAGTTGTAGCAAAAATGATCACTTTTGTCAATTTACATTAGTTGAAAAAAATAATCACTTTTGTCAATTTACATTAGTTGAAACAAAATAATTACTCCTGTCAATTTATATTAGTTGAATCAAACATTCATTTTGCCGAATTATATTGGTTGATACGAAAATGGACATTTTAGTAAACACAAATAGCATTTTGATAAAATTGAATTGTCGGCAAAGGAATGTATCACTCTTCTTATACATTTTGTTGGTATAGAATTTATATGCCAATAAAATAATCATTTTTATTTGCATAACGTACAATAGAATTTATAGGTAAGTATAAAAATCATTTTTATGCGCAAACTTACAGTGGAGTTTATATTCAAATATAAGAATTATCTTCTTGGTCAAACCATACCTTAGAATGTATAAGTGAGTTAAAGTGGCATTTCTATATGTTAATGCATACAATAGAATTTGTATGCATTTTGAAATTAAACATTTTATGTGTTAGTTCACACATTGAAACATATACAAATGAGATTATTTCTTTTACGTAAAGAATAATTACATACAAATTAAGTATAATGAAAATTATCCTTTTATCTGTCATCCACAATAATGTCACATAAATTAATTACATTCTATTAGATAATAGCAAAGTATAAGGAAATTATACGAGTAAAATATATTTTTATTTCGACATTAGGAATAAAATATCATTTTTGTTCATCATCATCAACATGTTGATAGTATTAAAATTGTTTAAATTAATTAACCAATTATTTGTTTATATGTATTGTTGTTGGCTAAAAACCCCACATGAGTATTGGGAAAATAATTGATATACACTAGTCCCAATATTTATTTGTATGTCAATCGATAGATTGACAGGCTGCGATGAGCGTTATTATTTCATTTTAATGCTCACAAAGTTGAGTACTTCACTTTGGATGTTGAATGGATGTTTTGATGATTATTTATTATTATTGTCATTTACATACGATGTATGAAATCCATAGAACCAAAGTTATATGGTAAATGATTGAGTCGCTTTCCGATTCAGAGTATCCTTCATATAAAGAATATTTTTAAACAAAGAATTTCATTTAAATAAAGAATAAATCTTTCAACTAAGATTATTGGTATTTCAATTTATATTTGTTTATTGGAAAATGAATTTGGGTTTATCGTGAACAATTTTTTTAAATGACATTGTTTCTTTAACCCAGTTAAAAATAAGATTTATTTCTTAAATTGGGATAATTGTAATGTAGTGATTTTGGATATTAAAACTGAATTGGAATATTAATAAATCTTTGAAAATAAGATTTAAGAATAAATCTGAAAGATCTATCTTTGATAAAATTAATGGGAACTTTTCCCTAATAATATGAATATTTTATTTAAAGAATATTCTGAATTGGAAAGGGGCGTTGGATGTATCCATTATAACACTTGATTTTTAATTATAAAAATAAGCGAGTTATTCGGAAAGACTGGGTTTAACCCATTCTGAATAATTAATACGACGATTAAAAGTCGAAGATTTTGAAGACGGTGGATGAAGACCGACGATCTTCACATCGAATGGACGACTACTGATGCCTAGCATTGGTTCGCTCCCAGTAAAGGGTTAAAGTGGTAGTCTGTCCAGACGTACTTGTTGATCGTCCGGATACGCGAGCACCTAGGTGAATCCGGTTTCGTTCAAAACCAGAACAGACTTATAAATAGATGTGTGTCTGACATTGGATTTCATTTCATGTAAATTGGTTTCTATTTAATATATATATGTTGGTGGCGGAGAATTCATTCTCTTGCTTAACACCCTTCTCTGAGACGCATGAGCTTAGAGGTTATATATTAGTAGTTATCGATCGCATGGTATGGACTGTCAATGTGGCATGCCAAGATGCAATTGATCAAGGCTTTTGTTGAAAAGCAGAGCCTTGTGGATGATGATCAAAGCATATCCCATTTAGGCATAGCTTTGTGTATTTCATTGCCTCGCGAGCCTCACACCGCGGTAGAGTCAAAAACGGAGAAAGGGAACACAGGGAGTGCACACGTTTCTTTCTAGCTAGAAGTGGTGTTTGGGTTTAACACGGACCGGCATTTTACTTATGTGGTTGATGGATTTTGAGGCACCTCGGATTTTTATTGGCCGCAATGGCCAATTTATAGGTCTAATAGGATCGGGAAGCGTGTGTTCAGGCATAACTAATCCAACCCATTGCACTATTGGGGTACCGACCGTGCAGGATCCAAGGGTTCGCCAGCGTCTGAATCCTGAGACATTGCTAGAGTGTCTCGAATCGGTAAGGAGATCGTTCCAAGCCTTGACTCTTGATGGAAACCCAATTTCCAATATGACACCATGCGGTTTTGATTGTAGAACTAGTACAGTGACAAAGTATATGGTAGCTATGCCATCTATGATTAATACATTATGATTGAAATGTTTTTAAAACATATATACACTAGTAATAATATCAAATCCGTTTTTATTGTATCAAGCATTTTTGACCATTATATGGTAAAACTCTATCCTCCGGCTTGCGTTGCATTGTGTGATGGGACCTGTGTAATAACCCGAAAATCTGGGCCAGTTTAAAATTTTTATTTTGGCCATTTTAGCGGATTTTCATTATTTAAAATGAATTATTTTAAATAAAATCGACGAGAAATTTATTTCGAATATAATTCGACGTATATATTATACGCGTCGTCGTTAGAATATAAATATTTATATATAATTATAAATAGAATTGAAAATGGCGCGGTAGTTCGATAATTCGATTTCAAACTTCAATTGAATGTACCGGGTGCAAAACAATCCGGATTTTAGTGAAACCAAAAATAATGGAATCTAATAGTGAATATCTTTCCAACGAATCCGAAAAATCAAGATTTCTTAATGGGAACCAAAAGATATGTCCAGTTGAAAATTCTGAATAGTCGCTATGGAATTCAGGCCCTTAAAAATGGACATTTTGCAAACGACCTCGGATTTCGACGAAACCAGTTTTGTTGGGTCCGGGATGTAAAGTTATTGCTAGGTTTCAAATTTCATAATTTTTCGGATCAATATGTGAGCGTGGCAAAGGAAAACGCGTCTGACTAGTTTCAGTTGATTTTAATCGACTGGAATTGGCCATTTTTCAAACGGCCTCAGAATTCGACAAAACTAGTTTTGTTAGGACCGTATCGTCAATACGAAGCTAGAAAATATTTTTCTGGAATTTTTCTAGTTAGTAGGTGACCCCGGTAATTTGAAATGTGCGTTTAAAATTCAATATAGTGATTTAAATGAAAATTCAAAAGGAAACTGATTGTAACGATCAAATCAGCTTGCGATACATATCCCATTGTGTTCGGAATGGGGGTAAAACGTTATGGGCGACAGGCGGTGGGCCTCGTTTCGAGGTCGTATGTAAAAGTCAATCTTTTTGCTAAATTAAATAATTAAATAAAAATAAAAAATAAAAAAAATCTCTATTCCCTCCCTTTTCCTTCGTACTGCCCCCCCCCCCCTCCGTTCATTCGATTACAACCGCAAATAAAAAAAAAAAAAACCCTAAGAGGGCGATCGACGCCCCGAAGCCATCGCCACCTCGTTCGAACTCCGAGCGCCGCCCACCGCCTTTCCCCGATTCGAGCCCCGAAGACATCGACGCCTGCCTCCCCGTTCGAAGCCCTAGCGCCGCCACCTGAAGCCGCGACAGCCCCAACCCCCCCTCCAGGCCTCACGCCGACATCGACACCCCCAGTAGCCCCCCACGACCGACGCTAAACCCCCCTGTAAGTTATTTTATTTTTATTTTATTTCTTTATTTTATTTATATAGTTTTATCCGATGTTAATTAGAAAAAAAAAAGCAACACTGTTTTTTTTTATTTTATTATGTAAAGGTAAAAAAACTGAATTATGTAAAAAAAAGAATAAAAACTGATTTTTGAAAAGTTTAAAAACTAACTTTTGAAAAGATTTAAACTTTATAAGTTAAAAGATTATATTTTTATAATATGATAAAAATGATATTTTTATCATATAAAGATGACATTTTGAGTCACGAAGATCAGAAATTATATATGGATATATATTGTTTCAAAAGGAGGATTTTCTATATAAAAGAAACATTGTTTTGAAAGGAGAAAATATACATGTGTTTTGAAAGAAAATTATATTTTGTTTTAGAAAGCAAAATATAATGATAAGATTTTTTAGTAGAATAAAAATTCGATTTTTATATATTGAATAGTAGAGTAAAAATATGATTTTTATATTTTTAAAGTATTAAAAATATAATCTTTATAGGATAGAGAATATAAAAATATCATCTTGGTATATGTAGCGAAATAAAAATCTGATTTTTATAATATATACGTTGAAATAAAGTGGTGACTTTTTAAAGGTGAAATCTTTATTTTTGAAAAGGTGAAATCTTTATTTTAGAAAAGGCGAATTCTTTAGGTGGAAAATAGCGTGATAAAAATATAATTTTTATCTATATTGAACTTCGATAGAAAAATAGAATTTTTATATATTGAACTTCGATAGAAAAATAGAATTTTTATATATTGAACTTCGATAGAAAAATAGAATTTTTATATATTGAACTTCGATAGAAAAATGGATTTTTATATATTGAATAGCGAAGTAAAAATTCGATTTTTATATATGTAGTGGCTACGGACGACGAAGCTGACGAAGATGCGAAAACAATGAAGATTTCTATCAAAGAAGAGTCAAGATGTTTGGATAGCTATATGTGAGAACTTCTCACTCAAATTCCATTTTTCTAGTTATATATATATACTAGGATGCTGACGGTGCTTATTAGAAGCACCCGACACCCGTCCACATACCATGGACTTGTTTGTTTGGTTGTGTAGTTGGTTAGATTATTGGATTTGGATTTGATTGATTGGTTGAATTGGAAATTGATTAAAATTGATATGTGAATGGCGTGGGCCTTCACTAGACCGGGGATAAGGCTAGGCCTCGTCCCGTTTCTAGTATCGTGCCGTTATGCCGCCGAAATTTTCTAAAATATGTTAGAAAATAAAAATATCATTTTATTGTGTAAATGAATAATAGAAATTCATAGATTGAAATAAAATGTTTTATCGTTTAAAATATAATTTTTAACGTGAATATGAAGATAGTGAAGTGAATAAATAAATATTCATTTACAAACCGGACGGTTTGTTTATGTACACCTATTTGAAGGACATTGATTGGGACGATAAATTTTACACATCGCCCAACTGCACGAATAAAATATTTGTTTGATTGTTTGAAACCCCACACGGGTGTTGGGATGAAATTTGAATTTCACTCATCCTGATTGATTAAATATGTCGATCGGTTGATTGACAGGCTGTTTTAAGCGTTGGATATCTATATCTGATGCTTATACAGTGTAGTGCACTTTGGTTGATGGTTGATTATTTATCGTTGCAATTATATACATGTGTTGTATGGAAATCCATATAATTAATTTTATATGGTAATTGATTGGGCCTCATTCCAGTTTAGAAATGGAAATATTTGAAATAGAAATATTTGAAATAGAATATTTGAAAATAGAAATTTATGAAGCCGTGTTGATTAGTTTGACGCCATTTTGACGTGAACGATATTTTTATCGATTTTATTCATTTTAAAATGAATATTGAAAAGTGATTTCGAAATCGACGATTTCGAAAAGAATTGAATTGAAAACGATTTCGAAATGAATTGAATTGAAAACGATTTCGAAATGAATTGAATTGAAAACGATTTCGAAATGAATTGAATTGAAAACGATTTCGAAATGAATTGAAAACGAATTCGAATTGAATTGAAAGTGAATTGAAATGAATTCAAATTGAATTGAAATTTGAATTTAATAGAAATGAATTTTAAAACGAATTTATAAAGAAGAATTCAATTTTGATTTGAATTGAAAAGGAAGTTGAAATTGTTTTTGAAACGAATTCAAAACTATTTATATAATTCGTTTTAAATAGAAATCGACGATTTCGAAAAGAATTGAATTGAAAACGATTTCGAAATGAATTGAATTGAAAACGATTTCGAAATGAATTGAAAACGAATTCGAATTGAATTGAAAGTGAATTGAAATGAATTCAAATTGAATTGAAATTTGAATTGAATAGAAATGAATTTTAAAACGAATTTATAAAGAAGAATTCAATTTTGATTTGAATTGAAAAGGAAGTTGAAATTGTTTTTGAAACGAATTCAAAACTATTTATATAATTCGTTTTAAATAGAAATCGACGAAGTATATATTATATATATTATATGTATAATATAATGGCCTGAATAGAACGCGCCGCGCCGCAGCAGTTCGTGAATTTCGACCATTTATTTCAAACGGACATTACGGGAGATCCGACCGTCGGATTCTCCTAAAACCGGAACCGTTGGGTTCGTATCGAAAAGAGCTTTCTAATGAATGTTAGAAATTTGAAATCTAACGGTTGGATTTGGAGATACGTCCAAATCAAATTCGAAAAAGGTCGCTGTAAGTGCAGTTCGATGGCCGTTAATGGAAATCGACTGTACGGGCCTTGATAAAATTATTAAAAATAGTAATAATTTGTGTAAAATCATAAGAAATGATTTGTGAAAGTTTGGGATGAAAAACTCCATATTTGAAAAGATAAAAATAGATTTTTATCGAAATGAACTAGTTTTGAACTAGAATTATAATTCTATTTATTTTTAAATAAATAAATTGAATTCGAAAAGGGTTTTAAAAGTAACCAAAATTCCAATGATTGCATTGGAGTGGATTTGAATCGAAATTGTCTTCGGAATATTTCGATGTTGGAATTCGGAATTATACAGGTGTTGTTATGGAAATTTGAAAGATATATATTTATATCGTTATTTCCAATACGACATTTGTTAGTCGTGGAATTCGATATTGAATATAAGCCGATATATTTTCTATTCAGAGCCTTGTATTGAATATCGAATGTGATTTGGGTTTGTCGTGAATGGTGTCTTCACTAACACTGTTCTTGAACCCAGTTGAGAAAAGATTAAATCTTTTTATTTAGATTTAATGAAGTTTACCTATTAAATGATATTTAATTGGAATTGAATTGATATTGATTTTTGGGTTTATCGTGAACAGTGTTTTAAATAACACTCGTTCTTTAACCCGATAATTAATGGAAATGTGATTTTGGGTTTATCGTGAACCGTGTTTTAAATGACACTGATTCTTTAACCCAGTCACAGATTAAAACTAAGTGGAGTTTTAATGAATCTTTAATTAGATTGAAAAGATCGAAAATGGAGTACCACCAGTTTTGCTCCAGGCGATAGTTAAATCTTTAATTAGATTTGAACGTGAAATGGTAATTGAATTTACCGATAACACCGTGGTGTTAGATATGAAGTATTACCAGTTTTACTTCATGGGATGAATAGGTTGGGATTGGGAAATTAAAACGAATGATTACTTCGGTAAGGATCGCTAATCCCGACTAGTTTGAATTGATATTCAAAAATAGATTAAAGAATAAATTCAAGAATTTATCTTTGATAAAATTAATGGGAACCTTTCCCTATGAATGTGAAATTTAGAAACTAACTGTCGGTTAGCTAAGCAGAATGGTTTTCTGGATATTGATCTGATGTTGGTTTCGGCCTTCGGGGTTAATATTTGGGAAATTATTCTCTTGATTAATTTACGGTTAGTGACTAATGAATTGGAATGAGGCGTATGTTGTGTTTGTGTAACACTTTTATAATATATACGCGAGTTATTCGGAAAGACCGGGTTTATCCCATTCTGGATAACTGATACGATGATAAGTCGAAGATGAAGACGATGGTCGAAGACCAGAGGTCTTCACGTCGTTTGGGTGATAACTGATGATCTTGATTGGGCTGTACACCCAAGAAGATGGAAACAGTTGGTGATCGTCCAGACGTACTTGGAGATCGATGGATATGCGGGGTACTAGGTGCCTCCGGTTTCGTTCAGACCCAGAACGGACTTGTAAATGGACTGTGTGTCTAACATTGGATTTTAGTCTGTGTGATTGATCTCTATTAAATATATATCTGTTTGGCGGCGGAGAATTTATTCTCTTGCTTAACGCCCTTCTCTGATACGTACGAGCTCAGGGGTTATATATTGATGGATATCAAACGCATGGAGTGAATTGCCTGTGTGGCATGCCTAAGTGGCAATTGATCGAGGCTTCTGTTGAAAAGCAAAGTCTTGTGGTTGATGATCAAAGCACGGCCTTTGTGGCGTAGCTTTGTGTAACGTTTACCTCGCGTGTTTCACACCCGGTATGAACCAAAAACGGGAGACGGACCTCAGGGAGGGCATGCGTTTCCTTCTAGATAAAAAGTGGAGTCAGTGGTTTTACACGCCCTGACGAGTTTGACTTATGTGGTTGTTGCTGTTGCGAGGCGCCTCGGTTTGATCGGACGATCCGGGTCCGATGGAGTCATTCGTTGGCTCATTTACGCCCCATAGGGCGGGGGAACGCATGTTCAGGGTTTAAGTTTAATCCACATCGGTGGACCGGCCCTGTCGCTCCAAGGTCACTCGAGCTCTGACCTGAGACATGGGCTAGATTGTCTCGAATCGGTTGAGGACTATCTTTTGCCTCGGTTCATAGACGGAAATCCAATTTCCAAATACGTGACATTTGCGGTTTTATTTGTAAACCTATATATGGCGACATGATATATGGTACCCATGCCGCCTATGATTGATACTTATGATTTGAAGTTGTTTTATACACTATGCACTTATAATAGTATCAAATGATTTGTTTTAAACATATCAAGCATTCTTTGGCTGTTATAAGGGAAAACCCTATCCCCCGGCTTGCGTTGCATTGTGTGATAGGACCTGGGTCTTATAACAGCTTCATTTTTCTTTATTTAGCATTGCGCTGTTTGTTTTATGCACTGGTATTCTTGGGAGGAAACCCGTTCCGTGTTATACGGCGTGGTCCCTTGATTTACCTAACTTTAAAATAAAGGATTATAACTGTTTTAGTTCTCACACCAGTCCCATGACTGACCTGGAGTTTATTGTTTTAACCTAAACTCTGGGTGCCCTTATTTTGACACGGGCAGCTAGTAGTTTTGGTTTTGCAGATTTATATTCACAGGATCCTGGTTTACAGCTGGAATGATATCCGGAAAGCTTTGTATCCGTATATCTCTTCTAGTTGTGTGTTGTATTATTTTCCGCTGCTATGTATTTAAATGTAATTTAAATCTCTGATATTTTTGTGTAATATTCATTTATACTCTGTATATTCTTGTAATCTGATGCATTGTTGTAATATACAGTGAAATGTTCTTTTATATGCGTTCTGTTGTGGTTTGTTCTCGAACTATCCGACGCTTTCCTTTACGGGGAAGTTACGGGTCTTTACACGTGGTATCAGAGCTTTGGTTTACAAAGCTCAGAGAACAAGGCACATTAGAACCATACGAAAGAATTCATCAGATATTGGATTAGTAATATCCAATGGGGATGACTCGTTAGAGATGGGATCAGTAGTATCCTAGAACGAGTGTGAAGAGTATATTTTTGAAAATGAAAACAATTTATTTTTTTAAAAATCTAAATCAATTATTCGTATTTGATTATCTATTTATATTGATGTGGACAATCCAGTATATATAGATTTTGCGTATACGTCTGATCCGCGTGTATTCGAAATTTTAATATATTGGATAGGTATAGAATCACACTCTAGTTGCCCGGACATGGTCCTGATGATGAAGTATACCATCACCAGCATTTATTTTCGAGTGAAGAAGGTGTGATTTTCTATATATTTCCATTAGGCTGGTGTGAGAACCAAAACTTATATAGTTAGAACACCTTGTTGTGAATTGGCATCAAAAACATGATTTTTGTATATGTATCAAAATTATGAATTTGAAACTCTAATTCACTAATTGATTGATGTTTGTGTTGTTTCTAAATTTGTTTGCTAATTTTTGTACCATTATGCCTAATTGAATCAAATATTGAATTATATTGAAAATTGGTCGCATTTGCTTGCATATACATATATATCATTGAACAGGTCATAGCAAGGAGGCTAGAGCAGAGAATAAAATTTGTTTCCCCGACAAATAGGTACATGTTTATTACATAATTTCCTGTTTTGTTTGGGTGATGATGATTTTGTGAGCCTATTGGCTAGCCGCTTGGCTTTTTCTTTTTCTTTTTGAGATCTGAAGGACCGGGGAAGCTATTTGAAATTCCCCGATGCTCCCGGTGCAGGGGAGGTTATGGCGAAATTTTTCAAAAATTTAGGGTGTTAGCCAAATTTTTGAAATTTTAGAAAATTCTCAGAAACTGAAAAGTTAAAGAAAGAAAGCCAGATCGAACGTAGAGTTGAATAATCAAACCACTTTCGACTTTGTTCCATTTCGGGGACGAAAAGTTTTAAGTGGGGGAGATTGTAATAACCCGAAAATCTGGGCCAGTTTAAAATTTTTATTTTGGCCATTTCAGCGGATTTTGATTATTTAAAATGAATTATTTTAAATAAAATCGACGAGAAATTTATTCCGAATATAATTCGACGTACATATTATACGCGTCGTCGTTAGAATATAAATATTTATATATAATTATAAATAGAATTGAAAATGGCGCGGTAGTTCGATAATTCGATTTCAAACTTCAATTGAATGTACCGGGTGCAAAACAATCCGGATTTTAGTGAAACCAAAAATAATGGAATCTAATAGTGAATATCTTTCCAACGAATCCGAAAAATCAAGATTTCTTAATGGGAACCAAAAGATATGTCCAGTTGAAAATTCTGAATAGTCGCTATGGAATTCAGGCCCTTAAAAATGGACATTTTGCAAACGACCTCGGATTTCGACGAAACCAGTTTTGTTGGGTCCGGGATGTAAAGTTATTGCTAGGTTACAAATTTCATAATTTTTCGGATCAATATGTGAGCGTGGCAAAGGAAAATGCGTCTGACTAGTTTCAGTTGATTTTAATCGACTGGAAATTGGCCATTTTTCAAACGGCCTCAGAATTCGATGAAACTAGTTTTATTAGGACCGTATCGTCAATACGAAGCTAGAAAATATTTTTCTGGAATTTTTCTAGTTAGTAGGTGACCCCGCTAATTTGAAATGTGCGTTTAAAATTCAATATAGTGATTTAAATGAAAATTCAAAAGGAAACTAATTGTAACGATCAAATCAGCTTGCGATACATATCCCATTGTGTTCGGAATGGGGGTAAAACGTTATGGGCGACAGGCGGTGGGCCTCGTTTCGAGGTCGTATGTAAAAGTCAATCTTTTTGCTAAATTAAATAATTAAATAAAAATAAAAAATAAAAAAAATCTCTATTCCCTCCCTTTTCCTTCGTACTGCCCCCCCCCCTCCGTTCATTCGATTACAACCGCAAATAAAAAAAAAAAAAACCCTAAGAGGGCGATCGACGCCCCGAAGCCATCGCCACCTCGTTCGAACTCCGAGCGCCGCCCACCGCCTTTCCCCGATTCGAGCCCCGAAGACATCGACGCCTGCCTCCCCGTTCGAAGCCCTAGCGCCGCCACCTGAAGCCGCGACAGCCCCAACCCCCCCTCCAGGCCTCACGCCGACATCGACACCCCAGTAGCCCCCCACGACCGACGCTAAACCCCCCCTGTAAGTTATTTTATTTTTATTTTATTTCTTTATTTTATTTATATAGTTTTATCCGATGTTAATTAGAAAAAAAAAAGCAACACTGTTTTATTTTATTTTATTATGTAAAGGTAAACAAAACTGAATTATGTAAAAAAAAGAATAAAAACTGATTTTTGAAAAGTTTAAAAACTAACTTTTGAAAAGATTTAAACTTTATAAGTTAAAAGATTATATTTTTATAATATGATAAAAATGATATTTTTATCATATAAAGATGACATTTTGAGTCACGAAGATCAGAAATTATATATGGATATATATTGTTTCAAAAGGAGGATTTTCTATATAAAAGAAACATTGTTTTGAAAGGAGAAAATATACATGTGTTTTGAAAGAAAATTATATTTTGTTTTAGAAAGCAAAATATAATGATAAGATTTTTTAGTAGAATAAAAATTCGATTTTTATATATTGAATAGTAGAGTAAAAATATGATTTTTATATTTTTAAAGTATTAAAAATATAATCTTTATAGGATAGAGAATATAAAAATATCATCTTGGTATATGTAGCGAAATAAAAATCTGATTTTTATAATATATACGTTGAAATAAAGTGGTGACTTTTTAAAGGTGAAATCTTTATTTTTGAAAAGGTGAAATCTTTATTTTAGAAAAGGCGAATTCTTTAGGTGGAAAATAGCGTGATAAAAATATAATTTTTATCTGTATTGAACTTCGATAGAAAAATAGAATTTTTATATATTGAACTTCGATAGAAAAATAGAATTTTTATATTTTGAACTTCGATAGAAAAATAGAATTTTTATATATTGAACTTCGATAGAAAAATGGATTTTTATATATTGAATAGCGAAGTAAAAATTCGATTTTTATATATGTAGTGGCTACGGACGACGAAGCTGACGAAGATGCGAAAACAATGAAGATTTCTATCAAAGAAGAGTCAAGATGTTTGGATAGCTATATGTGAGAACTTCTCACTCAAATTCCATTTTTCTAGTTATATATATATACTAGGATGCTGACGGTGCTTATTAGAAGCACCCGACACCCGTCCACATACCATGGACTTGTTTGTTTGGTTGTGTAGTTGGTTAGATTATTGGATTTGGATTTGATTGATTGGTTGAATTGGAAATTGATTAAAATTGATATGTGAATGGCGTGGGCCTTCACTAGACCGGGGATAAGGCTAGGCCTCGTCCCGTTTCTAGTATCGTGCCGTTATGCCGCCGAAATTTTCTAAAATATGTTAGAAAATAAAAATATCATTTTATTGTGTAAATGAATAATAGAAATTCATAGATTGAAATAAAATGTTTTATCGTTAAAAATATAATTTTTAACGTGAATATGAAGATAGTGAAGTGAATAAATAAATATTCATTTACAAACCGGACGGTTTGTTTATGTACACCTATTTGAAGGACATTGATTGGGACGATAAATTTTACACATCGCCCAACTGCACGAATAAAATATTTGTTTGATTGTTTGAAACCCCACACGGGTGTTGGGATGAAATTTGAATTTCACTCATCCTGATTGATTAAATATGTCGATCGGTTGATTGACAGGCTGTTTTAAGTGTTGGATATCTATATCTGATGCTTATACAGTGTAGTGCACTTTGGTTGATGGTTGATTATTTATCGTTGCAATTATATACATGTGTTGTATGGAAATCCATATAATTAATTTTATATGGTAATTGATTAGGCCTCATTCCAGTTTAGAAATGGAAATATTTGAAATAGAAATATTTGAAATAGAATATTTGAAAATAGAAATTTATGAAGCCGTGTTGATTAGTTTGACGCCATTTTGACGTGAACGATATTTTTATCGATTTTATTCATTTTAAAATGAATATTGAAAAGTGATTTCGAAATCGACGATTTCGAAAAGAATTGAATTGAAAACGATTTCGAAATGAATTGAATTGAAAACGATTTCGAAATGAATTGAATTGAAAACGATTTCGAAATGAATTGAATTGAAAACGATTTCGAAATGAATTGAATTGAAAACGATTTCGAAATGAATTGAAAACGAATTCAAATTGAATTGAAAGTGAATTGAAATGAATTCAAATTGAATTGAAATTTGAATTGAATAAAAATGAATTTTAAAACGAATTTATAAAGAAGAATTCAATTTTGATTTGAATTGAAAAGGAAGTTGAAATTGTTTTTGAAACGAATTCAAAACTATTTATATAATTCGTTTTAAATAGAAATCGACGATTTCGAAAAGAATTGAATTGAAAACGATTTCGAAATGAATTGAATTGAAAACGATTTCGAAATGAATTGAAAACGAATTCGAATTGAATTGAAAGTGAATTGAAATGAATTCAAATTGAATTGAAATTTGAATTGAATAGAAATGAATTTTAAAACGAATTTATAAAGAAGAATTCAATTTTGATTTGAATTGAAAAGGAAGTTGAAATTGTTTTTGAAACGAATTCAAAACTATTTATATAATTCGGTTTAAATAGAAATCGACGAAGTATATATTATATATATTATATATATAATATAATGGCCTGAATAGAACGCGCCGCGCCGCGGCAGTTCGTGAATTTCGACCATTTATTTCAAACGGACATTACGGGAGATCCGACCGTCGGATTCTCCTAAAACCGGAACCGTTGGGTTCGTATCGAAAAGAGCTTTCTAATGAATGTTAGAAATTTGAAATCTAACGGTTGGATTTGGAGATACGTCCAAATCAAATTCGAAAAAGGTCGTTGTAAGTGCAGTTCGATGGCCGTTAATGGAAATCGACTGTACGGGCCTTGATAAAATTATTAAAAATAGTAATAATTTGTGTAAAATCATAAGAAATGATTTGTGAAAGTTTGGGATGAAAAACTCCATATTTGAAAAGATAAAAATAGATTTTTATCGAAATGAACTAGTTTTGAACTAGAATTATAATTCTATTTATTTTTAAATAAATAAATTGAATTCGAAAAGGGTTTTAAAAGTAACCAAAATTCCAATGATTGCATTGGAGTGGATTTGAATCGAAATTGTCTTCGGAATATTTCGATGTTGGAATTCGGTATTATACAGGTGTTGTTATGGAAATTTGAAAGATATATATTTATATCGTTATTTCCAATACGACATTTGTTAGTCGTGGAATTCGATATTGAATATAAGCCGATATATTTTCTATTCAGAGCCTTGTATTGAATATCGAATGTGATTTGGGTTTGTCGTGAATGGTGTCTTCACTAACACTGTTCTTGAACCCAGTTGAGAAAAGATTAAATCTTTTTATTTAGATTTAATGAAGTTTACCAATTAAATGATATTTAATTGGAATTGAATTGATATTGATTTTTGGGTTTATCGTGAACAGTGTTTTAAATAACACTCGTTCTTTAACCCGATAATTAATGGAAATGTGATTTTGGGTTTATCGTGAACCGTGTTTTAAATGACACTGATTCTTTAACCCAGTCATAGATTAAAACTAAGTGGAGTTTTAATGAATCTTTAATTAGATTGAAAAGATCGAAAATGGAGTACCACCAGTTTTGCTCCAGGCGATAGTTAAATCTTTAATTAGATTTGAACGTGAAATGGTAATTTAATTTACCGATAACACCGTGGTGTTAGATATGAAGTATTACCAGTTTTACTTCATGGGATGAATAGGTTGGGATTGGGAAATTAAAACGAATGATTACTTCGGTAAGGATCGCTAATCCCGACTAGTTTGAATTGATATTCAAAAATAGATTAAAGAATAAATTCAAGAATTTATCTTTGATAAAATTAATGGGAACCTTTCCCTATGAATGTGAAATTTAGAAACTAACTGTCGGTTAGCTAAGCAGAATGGTTTTCTGGATATTGATCTGATGTTGGTTTCGGCCTTCGGGGTTAATATTTGGGAAATTATTCTCTTGATTAATTTACGGTTAGTGACTAATGAATTGGAATGAGGCGTATGTTGTGTTTGTGTAACACTTTTATAATATATACGCGAGTTATTCGGAAAGACCGGGTTTATCCCATTCTGGATAACTGATACGACGATAAGTCGAAGATGAAGACGATGGTCGAAGACCAGAGGTCTTCACGTCGTTTGGGTGATAACTGATGATCTTGATTGGGCTGTACACCCAAGAAGATGGAAACAGTTGGTGATCGTCCAGACGTACTTGGAGATCGATGGATATGCGGGGTACTAGGTGCCTCCGGTTTCGTTCAGACCCAGAACGGACTTGTAAATGGACTGTGTGTCTGACATTGGATTTTAGTCTGTGTGATTGATCTCTATTAAATATATATCTGTTTGGCGGCGGAGAATTTATTCTCTTGCTTAACGCCCTTCTCTGAGACGTACGAGCTCAGGGGTTATATATTGATGGATATCAAACGCATGGAGTGAATTGCCTGTGTGGCATGCCTAAGTGGCAATTGATCGAGGCTTCTGTTGAAAAGCAAAGTCTTGTGGTTGATGATCAAAGCACGGCCTTTGTGGCGTAGCTTTGTGTAACGTTTACCTCGCGTGTTTCACACCCGGTATGAACCAAAAACGGGAGACGGACCTCAGGGAGGGCATGCGTTTCCTTCTAGATAAAAAGTGGCGTCAGTGGTTTTACACGCCCTGACGAGTTTGACTTATGTGGTTGTTGCTGTTGCGAGGCGCCTCGGTTTGATCGGACGATCCGGGTCCGATGGAGTCATTCGTTGGCTCATTTACGCCCCATAGGGCGGGGGAACGCATGTTCAGGGTTTAAGTTTAATCCACATCGGTGGACCGGCCCTGTCGCTCCAAGGTCACTCGAGCTCTGACCTGAGACATGGGCTAGATTGTCTCGAATCGGTTGAGGACTATCTTTTGCCTCGGTTCATAGACGGAAATCCAATTTCCAAATACGTGACATTTGCGGTTTTATTTGTAAACCTATATATGGCGACATGATATATGGTACCCATGCCGCCTATGATTGATACTTATGATTTGAAGTTGTTTTATACACTATGCACTTATAATAGTATCAAATGATTTGTTTTAAACATATCAAGCATTCTTTGGCTGTTATAAGGGAAAACCCTATCCCCCGGCTTGCGTTGCATTGTGTGATAGGACCTGGGTCTTATAACAGCTTCATTTTTCTTTATTTAGCATTGCGCTGTTTGTTTTATGCACTGGTATTCTTGGGAGGAAACCCGTTCCGTGTTATACGGCGTGGTCCCTTGATTTACCTAACTTTAAAATAAAGGATTATAACTGTTTTAGTTCTCACACCAGTCCCATGACTGACCTGGAGTTTATTGTTTTAATCTAAACTCTGGGTGCCCTTATTTTGACACGCGCAGCTAGTAGTTTTGGTTTTGCAGATTTATATTCACAGGATCCTGGTTTACAGCTGGAATGATATCCGGAAAGCTTTGTATCCGTATATCTCTTCTAGTTGTGTGTTGTATTATTTTCCGCTGCTATGTATTTAAATGTAATTTAAATCTCTGATATTTTTGTGTAATATTCATTTATACTCTGTATATTCTTGTAATCTGATGCATTGTTGTAATATACAGTGAAATGTTCTTTTATATGCGTTCTGTTGTGGTTTGTTCTCGAACTATCCGACGCTTTCCTTTACGGGGAAGTTACGGGTCTTTACAACCTGAGTCTTATATTGGTTTCATTTTTCTAAAAAGCATTGCGTTGTTTTAACGATTTACTTTATTTATGCACTGGAAATCTAATGAAGTAAACCCATTCCGCGATAGCGGCGTGGTCCTGTGATTAGCCTCCTTATTAGATAAGTTAAGTAAAGATTTCTCACACCAGTCCCATGACTGACCCGTAGTTTGTTTCACTTTGCAAACTCGGGTGCCCTCTTTTCCACACGGGCAGTCGAGCAGCTTATTTTGCAGATATATTGAGCAAGATTCTGGATCGAAGCTTAGAGCTGTGTCCAGAGCAATGATAGCCTTCCGCTATGATTAGTATATTTGATCCGCAACAATGTATTACATTTATTGTAATTTAATCTTTTGCTGTATTATTTATCAATGTACTCTGATATGTTCTGTACTCTGATGTAACATTATTATAATGTTTATAAAAGTCTGTTGTTATTTGTTCTGATGTGTTGTATTCCCGAAGTTAACGTATTCGGGTTTTGAACGGTCTTGGTCGATCTAGAGATCGAGTGGGTCGGGCGAAATCCGGGTCGTTACAGGTGTATAATCACCTATCTAGAGAAATTCCTTTTGCCTCTTTAATCAATCGATGCTTTCCCTTTCGGGAAATGATTGCTGATCCCAATAGTTGGTGATATACATTTGATACACTCAAGCGAAATGAGTGGCCAGTCATGTGTGGCCGGGTTGTAAGACGTTCTTGTTAAACCAAGTGTATTCGCCTCTAGAGATACACTATCGGCAGGGGTTTCCATACCTTGTCATAGTTGAAATCCAATATCCAATAAGTACCCGTGGTTTTGATTGTATACTATATATGTAGAGCGTGAGATGCAAGCGTTCTGCTAGATTTTTATCTATTTGTATTTAGACACTATTATAATATCAGACTAATATATGACTTCAAAAATGTTATGGGTTATCGTAAGGTAAAAACCGTCCATATTTATGTATGGATTTGGTCTTAGATTATCCTTTTCTTTCGAAAAGATTTTGAACTTAAAAATCAAGTTGGATGATTCTCCTTAAACCGTGCGAGTTTTTCTCACTCTGGTTCACCAGACTGACCCGATATTTGTAAATGCTCGGGTTAGATCGAGATGTACAAATTCAGGTCATTTGAAAATACGAAGTTCTAAAGATGTGCTGGAAGAGTTCAGACGTATGATTTTATCTAGTATATTCTGCTGTGTTCTGTATTTGAGGACAGGTTGTTATAACTGTCCAGATGTGTACTTTGATGTATGTAAGTATATTACTTCAAGTTTTTCAATAAAGAGTTATTTCTATATTATATTTTGTTCCGCTGCGATGTGAGACTCGGATTCTATTGTGTTAATTCTTCTTCGTCTATTTTAATATCTCTTTCTTTCTTATCTCATCTCTAATTTCTTTCTATTAACTATCTGGTGATTTTGATACTTGAGTTTTGGCAAGTGATACGGGTTTTATGTATTATTGTCGCAATTCGAGCGTCGAACCCGTTGGGTCGTTACAAAACAAAATGCTCATTGTTGTCAAACCATATTAGTTGAAACAAATCATACTTTTTTGTCAAACCATATTAGTTGAAATAAATCTTACATTTTTGCCAAACTATATTAGTTGAAACAAATCATAATTTTTTGTCAAAAACATATTAGTTGAAACAAAGATTTACATTTTATCAGAATATGATGGCTGAATTTTTTTTTACAATTTTGTTAAATAGATTTGAGTTAAAGCAAAAATAACATCTTTGTTAAATAAATTTGTGTTACAACAAAAATATCATTTTTTCCATTTTGTTAAAGTTATAATTGTTAACAATATTGAAATATTACTTTTAATCATTTTGTTGAAAGAAGAATTGTCAACAAAAATGAGTAAATCACTTTTATTCATTTTGTTAAATTAGAGTTGTTAACAATATGAATTATCACTTTTATTCATTTGGTTAAAATTAGAACTGTTAGAAATATGAAATATCTCTTTTATTCATTTTGTTAAATTAGAATTGTTCACAAAATGAAAATATCATTTTAATCATTTTGTTGAAATAGAATTGTCAACAAAAATGAAAATATCATTTTAATCATTTTGTTGAAAGTAGAATTTTCAACATGAATGAATGAATCACCCATTATGCATTTTGTTGAATTAGAATTTATATGCAAATTTAAGAATCATTTTTATTTGCAAACCATACAACAGAATTTATATGCAAATAACATTTTTTTTGCAAATCATACAATAGAATTTATATGCGAATATAAGAATCATTTTATTTGTCAAATATACATTAGAATTTGTATGTAAATTAAAGAATCATTTTCATTGTCAAAACATACATTAGAATTTGTATGTAAGTTAAAATGACATTTTATTTTTAAATTATACAATAGAATTTGTATGCAAATAAAAGTGGCATTCGTATTGTCAAATTATACATTATAATTTGTGTACACAATAAAGAGGCATTTCATATGTTATGATTTAAAACTATACATGCAAATAAAACAATTTCTTTTTATTTGTTAAAATTAAAAATAGAAATTGCACACAAATAAAAGAAAATGAAAATTATCTTTTTATTTGTCATCAACAACAATGCCATATAAATAAATTACATTTTATTTGACATTAGATACATGTAGGGAAATTATGCGAGTAAAATACATTTTTATTCGGAATTAGGAATATAATAACATGTTTTGTTCATTTTAGCGGAATTAAAATTGGTCAAATTCATTAACCAATGATTTATTTAAATGAATCGTTGTTGTCTGAAAACCCCATACGAGTATTGAGATGATATTTGACATACACTAGTCCCAATATTTAGTTGTATGTCAATCGATGGATTGACAGGCTGCGATGAGCGTTATTTATTCATTTTAATGCTCACACAGTTATAAATTTCACTCTGGATGTGAATGGATGGTTTAATGATTATTTCTCATTATTGCTGTATACATGTGTAAAGACCCGCAAATCCCCGCCTTTTGGATCGACCATAAACCACACAGGTCTGACCCAAAAAGTGGAAACCTACGAATACTTTAACTTTGGGCATACAACACATTACAACAGATAACAGAAGACTTTTATAACACAATAATAAATGTTACATCAGAGTACAGAATATACATATCAGAGTACATGGGAATAAAATTACAGCGGAAGAATAAATTACAGTAAATGAATACATTGCAGCGGAACTAATCTCAGTGGAAGGCTATCAACATTATGGCCACAGCTTCAGTCTTCAATCCAGGATCTTGTTTTATCTATCTGTCAAATAAGCTACTCGACTGCCCGTGTGGAAAGAGGGCACCCGAGTTTGCCAGTGGACAAACTACAGGTCAGTCGTGGGACTGGTGTGAGAATTCTTAAACTAATCTATAAAATATAATAAGGCTAATCACAGGACCACGCCGCTAACGCGGAACGGGTTTACTCCATTGGATTGCCAGTGCATGACTAAAGTAAATCGTCAAAATAACGCAATGCTTTTTCTGAAAAATGAAACCATTATAAGACCCAAGTCCCATCACACAATTTGAAATACATCAAAGTAAATATATCAATCCTAGATGGCATAAGTGCCCCATCCCACTATGTCGCCATATATAGGTATACAATCAAAACCGTGTGATGTCGTATTGGAAATTTGGGTTTCCATCTGAGTCAAGGCTAGGGAGGAGATCCTTACCGATTCGAGACACTCTAGCAATGCCCCAGGATTGGTACTCTGTCCAACCCTTGGATCTTGCAGGGCCGGTCCACACTTGCTTTTGTGGATTAGTTATGCCTGAACACACGCTTCCCGGTCCTTTTGGACCTATACTACGGCCAGTAGCGACCGCATAAACCCGAGGCCTCGAAAAATCCAACAACCACAACGAATAAATGCCAGCGCTGGTAGGTCCCTGGCACCACTCTAGCTAGAAAGAAACGTGTGCACTCCCTGCGTTCCCTTCTCCTGTTTTAGACTCTACCGGGCTGTGAGGCTCGCGAAATCACGATATACACAAAGCTATGCCTAAATAGACTGTGCTTTGATCATCAACCACAAGGCCTGCTTTTCAACAAAGCCTTGATCGATTGCATCTTAGCATGCCACATTGTCAGACTCTACCACATCATTGATCATCTACCAATATATATGTATATATATATATATATATATAACCTCTAAGCTCATACGTCTTAGAGAAGGGGGTTAAGTGAAGAATAAATTCTCCACCACCAAAAAGAAATATATAATCAGTAGCGTTCAACAAATACAGTAGAAGAGAATACAATGTCAGACACGCAATCCATTTACAAGTCCGCTCTGGGTCTGAGCGAAACAACGTGTCCGTCGATCTCCAAATGCGTTTGGACGATCATTACTAAATACCTTGCCTTGGGGTGTCCAGTCCCAATTCAAGATACCAGTCATCATCATCCCAACGATGTGAAAACCTTGGGTCTTCAATTGCCATCTTCATCTTCGACTCTTGATCGTCGTGATGATTATTCAGAATGGGTTAAACCCGGTCTTTCTGAATAACTCGCGTATTTTGTGATTAAAAATCAAATATTGGAAAATCACACATTACGCCACATTTCCCACTCAGAATATTCTTTTAATAAGATATTCATATTAAAAGATTCTCATTAATTTTATCAAAGATAAATTAATAAATTTAATCATAAATCTTCCTTAAAAGATTTATTAAAAATTCTAAATTTGATTTAATATCAAAAATCATTTTCACAAGATTATTTATTTTAAAGAATAAATCTTCTTTTAAACGGGTTAAAGAACTCGTGTCATTTAAAACACAGTTCACGATAAACCCATAAATCAATTTCCAAAATATGGAATTCCACAGAAATCAATCAATACATAATCGATGTGAATTTCTGTATCGGACTAACAATATACATGGAATAACGGCAAAGCCTCTTAAATTCCATATATAATATCGGTCTTCTATTACAGAAACCCATCTCGATTATTAATAATAGAATTTCCACTTAATTCCAATTGAATATATATTAAATTGGAAAACTAGATTTTTAGAAAATGCTTTTGTTAAATCTATGAATAGATTAATAAATTCCAAATAATAATTTTGATGTAACTTGGATTAAAGGACAAATGTCATTTAAAAAAAAACACCAACCACGATAAATCCACTTCACATCTCAATGTATCTTATATCATGAAATATAATTGCAAATTCTAATAATCTTAATTAAAGGATTTCCCTTTAAATATTAATTCATTATTATAAGAAAACATATTTTAGAAATAATCATTAAAAATATTCCTTACATAAAAGATTTTTATCCTTTACAAATATTCTTTGTTTTAACATATTTAATAGAAAATATATATACTTATGAAAATATATCCTTTATATAAAAAGAATTTCTAATGTAATAATATTCTTATTTAAAAGAACACCTGAATCGGAATGCGACTTAACCATTTACCATATAATTTGGATTATATGGATTTCACACACATCATATATATGACAATAACAATATAATCATCCATTTCATCCAAAGTGTAAATTACACTGCGTAAGCGTCAAAATTAAATAATAACGCTCATCGCAGCCTGTCGATCTAACGATCAACATACAACTAAATATTGGGATTAGTGTATGTTAATTTTCATCCCAACACCCGTGTGGGGTTTCAACCAACAAACAAATAATAGAATATTTGTGCACTTGGGCGATGTGTGAAAATTATCGACCCAATCACATAAACAAGTCAGGTAACTTGCCTATGGCAGTGTAATACACAATATATAACACGATGATAAAAATATCTCTTTTATTCCTGTTCTTTTTATCGCATGTAAAATGTCAATAAAAAATGTAATCTTTATTTCTATTCTTTTATCGCATCAAAAATGATGATAAAAATATAATCTTTATTTCAATTCCTTTCATTGTAAATAAATGAAAAGAAAAATGTAATCCTTTAATTCCATTCGTAATAGGGGATATAAATAATAACACAAAATATAACTATTCATTTCATGCTTTATTTGCAATAGAGAATGCAAATAAAGATTCAACCTCTTTATTTGATGTTTATTTACATAGAGGAATGTAAATAAAAAAAATTGTAACTTTTTCATTTCACAATTTATTTGCATTAAGGATTGCAAATGAAAATATTTCTTTTATTCTCCTGTTTTATTTGCGTTGAGTAATGCAAATAAAAATGTAATATTAAATTTCTAGTTTTATTTACATCAAGAAATGTAAATAAAAGAACAACTCTTTATTTTATGTTTATTTACATCAAGTGAAGTAAATAAATAATTAAAAATGTAACTTTTATTTTAATGCTTTGTTCACATTTAAAACATGCAACAAAAATGTAACATTTGTTTTTAATAAATTTGTTTGCATCTAAATTTGCAACAAAATGTAATTTTTTTTATTTCTTGTTTGTTTGCAACCAAAGTTGCAAACAAAAATGTAATTTTATCTCCTTTGTTTTATTTGCATGATAGAATGCAAATAAAAATGCATATTCTATTTTCTACATTTCGTTTGTATTGTAGAATGCAAACAAAAATGTATTTTTTTTTCTTGTATTGTTTACATTATGAAATGTTAAACAAAATGTGGACTTTTGATTTCATGAAATATTTGCATTGAAAATGCAAATAAAAATAAAAATGTACTACTTTAAAATCATGTTATATTTGTGTTGGAGAACACAAAAAAAAATGTTCTTTTATTTTTAATGTTTTATTTGTGTTTAAGAACACGAATAAAAAGACCATTTTAATTTTCTATGTTATATTTGTGTTTGAGAACACAAACACAAAGGATCATTCATTTTCTATAATGTATTTGTGTTTGGGAACACAAATAAAAAGGTTCGTTCATTTTCAAAATGTATTTGCATAAGTGAATGCAAATAAAAGAATAAATTTTACTTTAATATATATATTCGTATTCGTAAATACAAATAAAAGAACAAGTTTCATTTTTAAATATATATTTGCATTTTTAGATGCAAACAAAAGAACAAGTTTATTTTTAATGTATATTTACATTGGTAAATGCAAATAAAAGAATAATTTTATTTTCAATATACCTTTGCATTGGTGAATGCAAAATAAAGAACAACTTTTTATTTACAAAATATATTTACAAATATAATGTAACTTCTGGAAATAATTTCTTATATATAAAAATGTAAACAAACATTGTGATTTCCAAAACATGTCTTTTTTTTTACATAAAAATGTAAACAAAAGTTTTACTTCTAAAATGAATTTTAATTTACATATGATATGTAAACCAAAATGTGATTCTTAATCTTTGATTACATTAAAAATGTAATCCTTTTCTGTTCACTTTTCCTTACATATAAATGTAATCTTTCTTTCTCATTACACATATGGATGCGATCTTTTCTATTCATTACAATGAACAAAATTTCAATAAAAATGCAATTTTATTTTATAAACTTTCCATTGCCAAAAATGAAAATAAAAATAAAAATAAAATCCATTTTTTCTTCATCTTTACAATGAAATCTAAATCACATTAAAAATGTGATTTTTTTTATGCAAAGTCTTTCTATTGAAAACAATGGACACATAAAAATATGATCTTTTTACGTTGCTTCTTTTTATGAAAACACTTATTACATTAAAAATAACATTCTAATGTTACTTCATTTATTGAACTAATATTACATTAAAAATGAGATTTTTAATGTTGCTACTTTTATTGACATCAAATTGACAAATAAATTATGACTTTTGATTGAAAACTATTTTTACCTAAAAAAAAAATGAAATCTTTTGTTTTCATTCTTTTTAATGATAAAACCTCATATTAAAATATATCCTTTTTAATCACTCTTTTTAATGTAAACAAATTTACATAAAAAAAATTCATTCTTTTTAATGTAAACAAATTAAAATAAGAATTGACTTATCGCTCAATTTCTTTTGTAAATTCAACAAATAAAAATAAGCTTTCATTGTCGTTCAAGTTCTTATTATAATATCAACGAATAAAAATGAGTTTTTATTTGTCGATCAAATTCTATTTTTCATTACAGAATAATAGAAATAATATTTAATAACCTAAAATAAATTATAATAACTAAATCTGAATAAATATGATGTAATTCTGAATATAATATATTTTAGATCAAATTTAGATCTCATTTCTAATCGTAAATAAAATTCAATATTATCTGCAATTTTAATACGGATCTAACACATCGTACACAACAAAACATATTACAATCACAACCAATGATTCATACAACACCAGACATTTCAGAATTGAATAAACATCATCATGCAATTATTTTTAAAGCGAGAAAATAATTTAATAATTAATTAAATAATAGAATTTTGAATTCTCACATTGAATTTTGGTCGAAATTTGACTGTCTCAGAATCAGCTCTAGTCTGCGCCATCGCGAAGCTCTTAATTTTGTGATTCCAACGCAATTTACGGTTCGTCAAACGGACCTCGTATGAAAGAGTTATGAATTTTTAAAGATCGGGTAATTAAATAATTAAATAATAAGAAAAAGAAAAAAAGAAAGCGGACCTTTCTTCCTCGTGGAACCACGCTCGGCCGAACCCCAAACCGCACCATCCTTCTTCTGGACGCACCACCAACGAAGCCCCCTGGCGCCGATCAGATGCTACCACGACGAAGACCACCCCAAGCTCCACCCTTGCCCACAAAGCCGCCGAACTCGGCCTCCTCCCCTAGCCAGAAATCGCCTCCGACCGCCGCCCCTTCTCGGCCAGAATTCGCGAAATCCGTGCGCCAAAACCCGATCTTAACCGTATAGATTGAAAGGTCTCTGAATTCTCTTCGATTTGGTAGGTCATACGTCAATTTTCGTCGAATGGATTGAGAGATATTAGCATTTGAAGTTGGAGCAATTCTGGCCATCTATTTCTGGGTGGCGGCTGGCCATTAGAGAATTAGGGTTAGGGTTTTCGGATTTTTATATTATTTTAATATTTAATTCCGAATTTCGTGAAATAAAGTGGATTTTTGGACTTTCTCGGATTTGGGTCTGCTTACTGTCGATCTTAACGTTTTGAGGCCTTCTGAACGTGATGGGCTATGTCCCAAGGTCCAATTATGACATCTGTACGTTTTATTTTCGGTTTTAATTGAAAATACAATATTAAATTAATTATTTAAATCCTACCGTACATTTAAATTATTTTCGTCGAATTCTGAGACTGTTTGAAAAATGGCTATTTTTAAGGCGTTCAAATTTAACTGTAAATAGTCAAAACACATTTTATTTCGCCACGCTCACATATTAATTCGAAAAATTCTGAAAATTGAAACCTAGCAATAATTTGACATTCCGGTTCCAACAAAAGTGGTTTCGTCGAAAACTGAGGTCGTTTGAAAAATGACTATTTTTAAGGCCAATATATTTAATATTAAAAATATATTTTTAAACAAATAAATCCCGAAACTCAAAATATATAAGTGTTTACTGCTTTTCAATGTAGAAACATCATTCTGAACTCAATGGAAGTGGTTTCGAGTTCAAATTCCTTCGTATGCAAAAAGTAGCATTTTGACCTTTATAAATTTCATAGCGACCTTTCTAAATATTGAATTGGCCATAACTTTTGATTTCCGCTATAAATTTCAATTCTTCAGATTCGTTGGAAAGATATTTTTAAATAGATTGTAATATTTTTGGTTTCACTAAAATCCGTTGAATTTTGCATCCTGTACGGTCAGTCAAAGTTCAAGTTTGACTTTTCAAACTACCGCGCTATTTCTAATTCTTTTGTTAATTAAAATTAAATCATTCATTCTAACTTCGATTTAAATCAAATTTGTGATCATTATTATTTAAATAAATTATTTTATATTGTCAAAATTCATTAAAATTTTATAAAATAAAATTTTAAATTGGTCCTGATTTTTGCGGGTTGTTACAACATGCGACGTATGAAATCCATATAACCGAAATTATATGTTAAGTGATCGAGTCGCATTCGGATTCAGAATATATTTTAAATAAAGAATATTTTAAAATAAAGAACATTGCATTATAAAGAATACTTTAAAATTAAGAACATTGTAATATAAAGAATATTTTTACATAAAGAATCTTTTTATATAGAGAATATTTTTAAATAACGAATATTTTAAAATAATATTCAACGAAGAATAAAACGACGATTTCTATGTATGTTTTTGGATGGACACAAAAGATAAAAAAATATTTTTATCTAATTGAACTAGTTATTTACTAGAATAAATATTTTAAATTAAGATTTAATGAAGTCTTCCAATTAATTAATATTTAATTAGAATTAAATAAAAGAATTAGATTTCCTGGCACCAGCTTGGTTAGAGGCATTCAGATCAGCTCGGGAGGTAGTACAATAATAGCATTTCATTTTGGGTCGCCCCTTTCGATTTGTGTTGTGGCCAAATCATCAACATGATTTGTTGTATCTCGATCGGGGTCGGGTCGAGATGTCACCCTCGGGTCGAGTAGGACCCGATCCGACCCCTTCTTCTCCAATGGCCTGTGCCACGGCCAAGGTTTGCGTGCCATCTTGTTGAGCTTCGTTTCTTCAGGAGGTTTTCTAATCTTTGTTTTTCCCTTGGAGCCATGGGATTAAAGTTCGTTGAAACTGACTAAAACTTCGAAAATGACTAAAATATGGATTATCTCTTTGGACTTGTTGATCCAAACAGTAGAATGACAATCCAGAAAGCTGAGAATTCAGAGTTCTCAGTGAAAGCACCAAAATGTTAGACCAAAAATTGGCTCTAACACCCAATATACTAGAATTCGTAGATAGTAATGAAGAATAATAATCTAAAATAAGATAAAAAGCATTCGACACACAAGATTTATAGTGGTTCGGCATTAACAAGCCTACGTCCATTTTATAGTTCTTTGATTGATTAATTGATTACAATTACAATGTAGAAAATCACTCAATCTCACGAGTAAAATAAAAAATCTCTCAAAATTCGTGGAACTATACTCGGTAATCTCGAGGACAATCTGAATAAAGAAGAGAAATATTGATAATGGTGGAGCTTGAGTCTCTGGAGTGCCAAAAAAGCCTTTAAAATATTAAGTACTGGTGTATTTATAGGCATGAAGGGGAGGCGGGTCACATGATGACGTGGCACTGATCCGTAAGATCTCGGAGTTGGAAGGAGACTGGAGGCATGCTTTAGATCGTAGGAATGACGTGGGGTCGACCCACTTTTGACGGCTAGAAGATAGGGCTTAGTTTGACTCAGTAACAGCTTCAGGGTAGCAGGTGAGGGATCGGGAAGAATTTCGTGCGATCTGAAGCGAGGAGATCATCGATCAGTTCCATGGTGTATGCTGGTCAGGGATGACCTTTTGCGAGCCGAGCCACTGTTGACGTGGTGCCAACTATCCAGATCTGAGTGGATCAGGTCACGTATGCTCAATCTGATCCGGTTTCCATGTCCATAAGGGGTTGTCTCCTGCTCTGTCATACACTCGGTTGCAAACATTTAGACTTTGTGTGGCCTAGTCACAAAGTAGGCCAACAACAATCAAAAACTGCAGGCATTTATCGGGTAATGGATTTCCAAGTATGACAAGGTATGGTAGTGTATCCCTAGTGAGGAATACACTGGGTTCGACAAGAACATCTTGTAACCCAGGCCACACATGACCGACCACTCATTTCTCTTGAGTGTACCGAATGTCTTATTACCAATAGTTGGGATCTGCAACAGTTATCAGTGCATACAGCAGCAATAGAATAAAAAAGCAAATGGCTTTTTCTCTACATTAGGTGATAATACACTCTAATGGGAGAACCCACATAGTCATGTTGCCTGCCAGATTTTTGTCATCTTTATGATTGATGAGGCCTGAGGATACGATCTTACCTTTATAACACCACAAAATCATTCACTTTGAATGCCACATTGTCAGATCCACCAAATCACTAATTGACATCCTCAAAAATACATTCGGTGTTAAGCTATAATAGAAGTTCCCTTCTCCGCCACCAATTATGGTACGTTTGAATAAATCAATGTACATAACCATATCGAAATACTCTGTCAGATATCTGTCCATATACGTTGTCCTGGGACTGGACAAATCGAAGGCACCGTCCCCTTAACCCATCTTAGGCAATTTCTACCTAAGATTAACAGAACAAGCCTTGCACTTTACTCTATCATCAATTATCTTTAGTATAAGTTGATCCTCAACGCTAATGCCCATATGGGGGTGGTTTTTAGATAATAAACATGATCCTAGTCTCTCCGTATTGACACTTGAAATATAAAATAGGACAAAACTTTGATAGGCGGTAATTTAACTATCAAAGGAAACATCCATACAATGAATGGTCCTATTTCCAAATGGAAATTCTACCAATCAAGCAACAAGCGACATCGAGCCCTTTTAATTAATTTCTTATTAATTTATCATTTCCAACTTCTTGTTTTTTCATTTTCGTATCTTTTCCCAAATATTTCTCAAAACCCATTTGGCTTCTCATGATCCCTGGAAAACATTCCCATATATCATAAACTATTTATTTTCTATAATCCCGAAAATATACGTTACTAACATCGAAAAATATTTCCATATCTTCACATTTCTTATTTTTTGTATTTAGAAAACATACATTATCAATAACTAGAAAACATTTCGTATATTCATAAATTCCAAATCATTTAATTTTCTATCTTCAAAAAGCATCTCTAATTTTGTTTGGAAAACGTTTCCAGGCTCATTTACTTGAATTTAAATGAATATTGTATAAAACATCTGAGACGACCCGAACTTTCCCATGAAGGAAAGCACAGATAGAATTGAGGACAAGACGAATCAGAAAACAAACAGAGGAACAATTCATTGTTATTTACAACAATTCCATTTGATTACAAGAATATACAGAGTATGAATAAATATTATACAACAGAAAAATATCAGAGATTACAATAAATTACATAGCAGCGGAAAAACAATATAAAACACAACTGAAAGTAATACACGGATACAAAGCTTTCCGAGCATCATTCCAGCTGTAAATCAGGATCCTGTGAATATAAATCTGTAAAACCAAAACTACTAGCTGCCCGTGTCGAAAATAGGGGCACCCATAGTTTAGGTTAAAACATTAAACTCCAGGTCAGTCATGTGACTGGTGTGAGAACTAAAATAATTATTAATCTTTATTTTAAAGTTAGGTAAATCAAGGGACCACGCCGTATAACACAGAATGGGTTTCCTCCTAAGAATACCAGTGCATAAATAAACAGCGCAATGCTAAATAAAGAAAAATGAAGCTATTATAAGACCCAGGTCCCATCACACAATGCAACGCAAACCAGAGGATAGGGTTTTTACCTAATAATAGCCAAAGAATGCTTGATACGCTAAATTTCATCTTTTATTATTACTATAAGTGAAGAAAACAATTTCAATCATAAGTATCAATCATAGACGGCATAAGTGTCCCATACCACTATGTCGCCAATACTAGGATCTACAAATAAAACCGAAATATCATGTACTGGAAATTGGATTTCCGTCATGAGTCGAGGCAAGGGGCAAGCTCCTCTCCGTTCGAGACACTCTAGCAAATGTCTCAGGACCACACACAGTAATCCTTGGAATTGGTTGGGCCGGTCCTCTCTTACTTTTGAGGATTGGAAATTCCTGAACACACGTTTCTCGGTCCTAACAGATCTATATCTGAGGCGCCTCGCATTCCAACATCCACACAGATAAAAAGTATATAAATGTCAGGGTTGGTAGGTCACTGACATCACCCATAGCTAGAAAAAAATGTCGTGTTCTCCCAACGGTCCGTATCCCATTTTTGACTCATACCGAGGTGTGAGGCTCGCGAATTCACGTTATACACAAAGTTGCGCCACACAGGCCGTGCTTTGATCATCAACCACAAGACTTTGCTTTTCAACAGAAGCCTTGATCATCTGCCACTTAGGCATGCCACACAGGCAATTCACTCCATGCGACTGATGTACATCGATATACAACCTCTGAGCTCGTACGTCTCAGAGAAGGGCGTTAAGCAAGAGAATAAATTCTCTGCCGCCAAACAGATCTATATTTAATAGAGATCAATCAACATAGAATAAAATCCAATGTCAGACACATAGTCCATTTACAAGTTCGTTCTGGGTCTGAACGAAACCGGAGGCACTTTCCTCGCATATCCATCGATCTCCAAGTACGTCTGGACGATCACCAACCGATTCCCTTCTCTTGGGTGTACAGCCCAATCAAGATCATCAGTAATCACCCAAACGATGTGAAGACTTCCGGTCTTCAACCACCGTCTTCATCTTCAACTTATCGTCGAATCGGTTATTCAAAATGGGTATAAACCCGGCTTTTCCGAATAACCCGCGTATATAATAAACACGTGTTACACAAACACAACATACGCCTCATTCCAATTTAGAATATTCTTTTATTCAAATTTTCACATTCCTAGGGAAAGGTTCCCATTAATTTTATCAAAGATAAATTCTTCTAAATTTATTCTTTAATCTTCCTTTGGATATCATTTCAAACCATGTAATGGTTTTCCAAACTAGTCGAGATGAGCGAACCACACCGAAGTAATTATTTATTTTATTTCCCAATCTCAACCTATTCATCCCATGGAGAAAACTGGTAATACTCCATATCTAACACCACAGTGTTATTGGTAAATATTAATTACCATTTCACGTTCAAATCTAATTAAAGATTTAACCATCGCTTTGGAGCAAAACTGGTGATACTCCATCCTCGATCACTTTTTAGATTTGATAATTTAAATTATCAATTCACATTTCAATCTAATTACAAATTCATTAAAACTCCACTTAGTTTTAATCTTCTCAAAAATCAATAACCTGTCTTTAACTGGGTTAAAGAACCAATGTCACCTAAAACACGATTCACGATAAACCCAAAATCACATTCTATTGTTAATCGGGTTAAAGAACAGGTGTTATTCAAAACACCGCTCACGATAAACCCAAAAACCAATGTTAAATTCAATTCTAATTAAATACTAATTAACTGGATAATTTCACTAAATCTAAATAGAAAGATTTAACCTTTTTCTCAACTGGGCTTAAGAACAGTGTTAATGAATACACCATTCACGACAAACCCAAATCACATTTGATATTGAATACAAGGCTCTGAATAGAAAATATATCGGCTTATATTCAATATCAAATTCTACGACCAACAAATATCGTATTGGAAATAACGATATAAATATATCTTTCAAATTCCTATTACAGTATCTGTATAATCACGAAATCCAACATCGAAATATTCTGTAGATAATTTCGATTCAAATCCGTCCCAATTCACGAATTGGAAATTTTGATTATTTTTAAAACCACTTTCAATCCATTTTATTTATTTAAAAATAATTGGATTTTTATTTCTAGTTCAAAACTAGTTCATTTCGACAAAAATCTATCTTTATCTTTACAAATGTGGAAATTTTCATCCCAGTTCTTCACAAATCATTTCTTATGATTCTACACAAATTATTGATATTTTTAATAATTTTATCAAGGCCCGTACAGTCGATTTCCATCAACGGCCATCGAACTGCACTTACAACGACCTTTTCCAAATTTGATTTGGACATAATTCCAAATCCAACCGTTAGATTTCAGATTTCTAATATTCATTGGAAAGCTCTTTTTGATACAAACCCAACGGTTCCGGTTTCAGGAGAATCCGACGGTCGGATCTCCCGCAACGTCAGTTCGAAGTCAATGGTCGAAATTCGCGAACTGCCGCGGCGCGTTCTATTCAGGCCATTATATAATATATATATATATATATATTATATTTCATCGATTTGCTTTTAAAACGTATTTTATAAATCGTTTTAAATTCGTTTTCGAAACGATTTCAGCTTCATATTCAATTTCGAACCAAAATTGAATATTCCATATCATCGATATATAAATGATAATATTTTCAAAACGTTATATTTTGAAATCACTTCCTTTTCTATATTCATTATAAAAACTAATATAATCGATATAAATATCGTTCGCGTCAAAATAGCGCAACTCTAATCAACACGGCTTTATATATTTCAATAACTTCGTTATTCTATTCAACAAATGAATATTTATTCTATTCAACACATGAATCTATATTTTTCTATCAACACATGAATATTCTCAACACATGAGCACTGTCAACACATGACTATTTTTGTAATTTAATATATTTTATAAAATTATGGTATCTATCGTTTGATTTTTAATCAGACTCCAACTGTAAAGTAGTAATAGAATGATTCCCTAAGTATTAACCCCGAAGGCCGAAACCAACCTCAGATCAATACCCAGGAAACCACTCATCTTATATAGTTTCCAGTTAGTTTCTAATCTTAAATATGATAAAGATGTAAATTTTATTGTTAAAATATTTCTTTCAACACATGATAATTTTCAACACATGAATATTCTCAACACATGAGCATCGTCAACACATGGATATTTATTCTATTCAACACATGAATCTTTATATTATAATATTCTTTATTTCCCAATTGGAATGAGGCCCAATCAATTACCATATAATGTTAATTATATGGATTCCATACAACACATGTATATAATAGCAACAATAAATAATCAACCATCATCCAAAGTACACCACACAACTGCATAAGCATTAAATATAAATAATTAACGCTTACACAGTCTGTCGACCAATCGATTGACATACAACTAAACAATTAGGATTAGTGTACGCCAAATATCATCCCAACACCCGTGTGGGATTTTAATCCACAAACACTGAATATTATTTGTGCAGTTGGGCGACGTGTAAAATTTATCGTCCTAAACAATATCCTTTAAATAGGTGTACATAAACAAACCGTCCGGTTTGTAAATGAATATTAATTTATTCACATTCACGTTAAAAATTATATTTTTAACGATAAATTCTTTTATTTCAACACATGAATATTTTATTATCTATTTCATATCAACATCACAACACATCAAACAAGCGTACAAGTCGTCCATGATCTGTGGACAACGGGTGTCGGGTACTGCTAAGCACCGTCTTCATCCTAGTATATATTTCAAACTAGAAAACAAGATTTAAAGTGAGAAGTTCTCACCGAGGGATCCACTCCGCCGTGCTTTGCTTTTGAACTGCTGAACCGTCCGGATCTGTTTGAAATTCCAATGTAGTCCGTTGTTCATAATAAAAATTATATTTTTATTGCTTCATTTGCATAATAAAAATCATATTTAAAACTGATCTTTCATATATAAAAATCCTATTTTTATCGAAGTAAAAATCATATTTTTACTTCACTAGTTTATATATAAAAATCAATCTTTCGATATATAACTAAAAATTATATTTTAACTATATAAAAAATCTGACCTTTTCTATTTGATTAACTATATAAAAATCCAACCTTTTCTATTTGATTAACTATAAAAAAATCCGACCTTTTCTAACATAAAAATATCGTCTTTCTATGATTACAAATCTCGCCTTTCCTTACATAAAAATATCGTCTTTATATGATTACATATAAAAGATAACATTTTTTAACTCGCCACATATTTAAAAATCATGTTTTTAAGTTACACGAATAAATGAAAACGAAATTAAAACTCATGGTGGAGTTTGAAGTGGAGATGGTGGCTTCGGAGATTGACGTGGCAAGGGGACCTGCGCCGGTGGTCGGAGATGGAGATAAGGGGGCGCGGTGGGGACCGCATTCGCTGAAGGCGTCGGATCTAGAAGGGGAGGGCGCGATTCTGGTGTCGTTGGGGTCTTCGGGCCTAGAACAGGGGTTGGAGAAGGAGGAGAGAGGAAGGAGGGGGGCGCGGCCACCTGAGGCGCAACGGAGGTCGGCTATGGCAGGCGCGGTTTTTTTTCTTGTTTTCTTTTTTTTTTGAAATGTGAAAATGAACGGGGAAGGGAATATGAGAGGGAGGGGTTATGTAATGACCCGGATATTCCGTCGGTTAGATTTGAATATTTAATACGGTTTTAAATATTAGTTTGATAAATTAAATGAATATTTATTTTTAAGTTATCAATTTAATAATCAGTTTCGATTTAATATCGAATATATCAAGTTATCAAAATACGAAGTTGATTGAATTAAAATTTAATTTTTGAATTAAATACAGTTCAAATGATCAATACAAACTTCTGTTTGAAGTGGAATAATAATATTAATTTATTATTGCAGAATTTATTGTTTTTAAATTCGAATTATATCAATTTAAATAAATATCTTCAACAGAGGATCGAATTGGACCTCGTGACCTATTCCAGTGTGTCCGGAATAGGAGTATTACCCTAAGATTGACAGTCGTTGGGTTCAGAAAGGAGTTCGAAATAAGGGTGTATTCTGATTAAAGGATACGGGTTTTAAATTATTTGAAATTAAAAATAAAATCAGTGTTGGTGGACCAAAACGAGACAAAAGTGGCTTCTTCCTTACCACAAAAATAAACACCCCGTGCTCTCTTCCACTCCACTTAGTAAAGGGCATCGATGTTCAATGGTTAAGCCGCACCCTTCTTTTATAAATCACGCATACTTCTTTCTCCCTTCCATTTTCTTCCTGAACAAATGAAATCAACGCCATACTCTCCTCAAAACTTTCCACAATCAACCGAAAACTTTATCCCCCTTTTGAAATCAGAAATCGCGACTTAGGGCGTGAGTCCCTGAAGCTCGCGAGAGGTTCAGATGAGTCCCTATAGGGCTCGGGTTTGTAATTGAACGCTGGAAACGGTCGCGAGTTGATGGAGGAGTTCGATGTCGTGATGCAGTGTAGAAGGGGGGTTCAACGTCGTTCTTGGCTACTGAGTTTTGGAAGTCGTGATGTGAAGAGGTTCGAACGTTTGAGTAGTGCGGTATTGGGAAGTCACGATGGCCATTGAGGTTTCGAAGATCTGGGAAACCGCGACAGAGCAGTGAAGTTTGGGGCCCCGTTTGTATGCGATTTCCGTTCGAGTACTGGACGTCGAGACTGGGGTGTTTACGAGAAAGGGGCATGATGTCTAATGGAGTTCGAACAGGAGTGATCAATTGGCTTGACAGTGAGCTCAAACAAGCTGGAGCAGTTCAAACTTAATGTGACAAACTGGAGTTGTCGATAACATGCTTGGTGAAATGCCTTAACGGATGGCCGAAGTTTTTGAGACTAATTTACAATGGAGATGGATTGAAGATCTATTCATCGATTTGTCGAGTTATTTGCATAGCATAGAGGAATGAATTTATCCAAGACCATTCAAGAGAGTATGGCACTGAGATGATACCGGAAATTTAAACAAATACTCAGCAAAGGAAATTCTGGTGAGTAAATCTCACTCACCTTCATTTAGAATTATGTTTATCAGTTAAAAATAATTGTCTGTTGATTGTCTGGTTGCATTTTAATATTCATGTGGTTGCTTAAAAATATATTAGTTATTTAGGATTTGCTATTATATATATATTGGTTTGGTGATTGGTTGGATTCCCGCAGTTTCATTAGCGGATGCCCGCGGTTTCATTAGCGGATGATTACCCTATACGCCCCACACTATGATTAGTTGATGACCTTTATACCGCGATATTCTGCCACGAAGCAGAATGGGTATTACTATGTTGACTAACATCTGTGGATGCAGGAAAACAGGTTGGAGGAATCCAACTGGATTCCTCAAAAATATATTATCTGTTTGTTGTTTGTTTGATTTCATATATATTCCTATATGATGTGTTAAAAATCAAGTGATTGAAAATTGGTTGATCTGATTGTTGAAAATACCACTAGAGCTTGAATATTGATTTGTAAAAATATCGAAAAGGGTATTTGAGGTTTAGAAAGGGAATTCTATTTTTTTTATAAATAGAATTTGAATTTTAAATAAAACTATAGAAAATATTAACTTGTTTTAAGGTATATAAAACAAGTGATCGAATTTATAAACGTTGTTTATAAATGAAAATATGGGATTTGAATCAAATTTATAAACGTTGATTATAAATGAAAATATGGGATTTGAATCAAATTTATAAACGTTGTTTATAAATGAAAATATGGGATTTGAATTGAATTTATAAACGTTGTTTATAAATGGAAAGGTGGGATTTGAATTGAAGTTATAAACGTTGTTTATAAATAATGCAGAGAATTCAAATGGACTTTGAATATAAGGAATTGAAATAGAATTTGAATAATAGAATTCAAATGGAGTTTAACTATAGAATTTGAACATAGTATTTCAAATGGAATTTGAATATAGAAATTCAAATAGGATTTATAATAAATAGATTTGGATAAATAGAAGTGGATTAGACTAAGAAGTTAATTAACAGATTTAATTAACAAATTGAGTTAAAACGATTGGTATAGTTAAAATAGATTGGACAGGCATAAATATACAGGAGACAGGTATGGAATAAAGTATAGAAGTGAAATAAATAGAATGCCCGACAAAAAGGTACGTATTTAATTTCCATATGAGATTTTATGCGCCGTATCGGCTAGCCGCTTGGCTTTTTCTTTTTCTTTTTGAGATGAGAAGGACCGGGAAAGCTATTTGAAATTTCCCGATGCTCCCGGTACAAAGGAGGTTATGGTGAATTTTTCCGGGAATTTAAGGAGATAGAATATTTTTAAGATAATTTGATAGTTAGAAATTAACATATCAAAATATATAGAAGTCGATAAGAAAACGAACTTAGAAATAGAATAGTATAATCAAAATGGAAGACTAGGAATAAAGTCTAGTAAGAATAGAAAGAGAAGGTATATATGTGTTTAAAAGTGAAGCAGTAGTTGTATGGTATTGGTTATTCGAGTAAGTAGTCTTGTCTGTTTTGACGTTAAATGTTATTCAGTCAAGGTCTGAGAGGTAATTATACCCCAACTTGGTTGATTTCATGATATACCGATAAGTAGCAAGATTTCAGGCTCGAAGATCAATGTGGAATAAGAATTAGTTGAATATAGTATTTGGGTTGTCGTAACGATGTTTTACACAACATGTGTTTTAACCCAAATATGTGCAAAGCTTGGAAATAGAATAATGAATATTTCCTAGTATAGAAAATAAAGGAAGGCGATATATGGAAATGTTTTCCAAAGAACGTATAAGGCCAATATAGTTATTGAAATTATTTGGTTAACAAATATTGATAAGAAATAGAGAAGAGATTTAATTAATGAAATATTAATTAAAGGCTCAGTGATTGTTGGATGTTTGGATGAACACTTGTTTTATTCGATAGTTAAATCATCGACTATCGAAACACTTGTTTTATTCGATAGTTAAATCACAGACTATCGAAGTTTTGACCATCGTTGTCAATATGGAGAGACCGGTTGGATTATTATCCGAAGAACCGCTCCGTATTGGCAGTAGCGTGCGAATCAGATTATATAAAGATAATCGAAGACGGAGTAGAGTGCAAGGACTTTTTTTATTAATAGAAATAGTGCCTTCAGTTCATCCTGTTCCTGGGTGACTTGTATGGATGAATGTCTGACAGAGTATTTCTAGAAAGGTCACGTACATTGATTTCTTCAACCGTACCAAGAGTGGAAGCGGAGAAGGAAACTTCTTTTAGCTAACACGTAATGTACTATTGAGGACGTCAATCGGTGATTTGATGGATTTGACGATGTAGCATTCGAAGTGAATCTGGTGTGATGATAAAGCGTAGCTTCTAGCCTCATCAACCAGTAAATGACAGAAATCGGGCAAGCAGCATGGCTTTGTAGGTCGCACCTATTAGGGTGTATAATCACCTGATCTAGAGTTTCATTTACTTCTAAAAATGTATTGTCGATGCTGTCCCATTCGGGAAACGGTTGCTGATCCCAATCGTTGGTGATATACATTCGATACACTCAAGCGAAATGAGTGGTCGGTCATGTGTGGCTGAGTTGCAAGATGTTCTTGTTGAACTCGGTGTATTCTCCTCTAGAGATATACCAGCGGAAGGTGGTTCCATACCTTGTCATAGTTGGAAATCCATTACCCAATACGTGCTTGCGGTTTTGATTGTATATTACATATGTGGAACGTGAGATGCAAACGTTCCACTAGATTGTTATCTACTTGATTTAGACATTATTATAATATCAAAAGAGTTTCGATATAAAGATAAGTCAAGTGTTTGGATTCTCATAAGGGAAAAACCCGTTCCGTGTTATACGGCGTGGTCTTATGAGATATCATTTAGTTTTCTGAAACTGTTTTAAACTGTTTACTCATACCAGTCCCATGACTGACCCGGAGTTTATTTTGTTTTGTTCTACCTAAACTCTTGGGTGCCTAAATTTGTACGGGCAGTCAAGTAGTTCGGGATTTTTCAGATATATCTAAAGGAGCTTGGAGCAAAAGGCTTCAGCATTATCTAGTTATAGTGGTTCCGTTGTGTTGTAAGTGTTGTACTCTGATATGTGTATGTTATACAGTTAAGATTTTGTATTTCAAAGATGTGATATATTATATTTTGTTCCGCTGCGATGTGAGATTCTGTGTTGTTAGTTCTGTTCATCTTCTACCTCTTTCTTCTAAAAAAAATGTTTCGTATTTTCGTGATATTTGGGTTGGACGTATGATGTATATAGTCAACTCTGATGTTACGGAAATCTGGGTCATTACAGTTGGTATCAGAGCTTAGGTTGAGCGAATACCTAGGCTTGTTGGAATGTGCTCATTAGAGATAGGATCAGTAGTATCCTTGAATGGGTTGAGCGTATATATATATATATATATATATATATATATATATATATATACGAGAGAGCGTATTTGTTATTTGATATAAAAAATGTTTTATATTGTGTTGACTAGTTTGTTGAGTGGATTATAAATTTTGGTCGAATCGTGGGACGCCACGATATCGATAGGAGTTTATAAACACTTGAACAGGAGATTGGACACGATATTGTTTTTAAATAGTTAAGTTGATTGTTAGGATTATAATCAAATTAGATTATAAAACAGAAATAGTTATATATATAACCAATAGGATTTGTATATGAAATCAAATATACAAATGTGATAAATTGAAATTGAATTCCAACCAGAATTCAGAATTTAAAATCCTGGGAGTTTGGAAAATATTTTTCTAAATGGATTTTGAAAGAAATATAGCACTGGACTCATTCAGTAGCTAGGAAATAATTCTAATGATGGTCGCAACATCATCAGTATTCATTTTCGAGTTTCTAAGTGATGAATTGCTGCCTTAGAAAAGTTTTGATGGAAATTAGTTTGAAAAGAAAACAAGTTGTTTGAAAATTCAAATGTTTTGAATTTGAGATAGATATAAATATATGTATATATTTATATTACTTCAAAGGAATTTTGAAATGGGAATTGGAATATAGATTTCAAATAGAAGTAAAATCAAGGAATTTGAATATATATATATATATATATATATATATATAATTCAAATAAAAGTGAAATAGAATTTGAATTCAAAGGAATTCAAATGAGTTTGAATAAAGAAAATTCAAATAGAAATTGTATAAGAAAAATTGAAATGGAATTTGAATTCAAAGGAATTCAAGTGGATTTGAATAAAGAAAAGTCAAATAGAGATTTGAATATTAGAATTCAAATGAAAAATGGTTAAATAGAATTTCAAAGAGAATATAAAGTGGAGGTCGAATATTAGAATTCAAAGAAAATATAAAGTTTGAAATAGAATTTTAAATAAAAGGAGTTAAAATAGAATTTGAATTCAAAGGAGTTAAAATAGAATTTAAATTCAAAGGATTTTAAATAGAAATTGAATAAAGGATTTCAAATGGGAATTGAAGATAAGAAATTCAAATAGAAATTGAATAAAGGATTTCAAATGAGAATTGAAGATAAGAAATTCAAATAGAAATTGAATAAAGGATTTCAAATGGAATTTGAATAAGGGATTTGAAATGGGTTTTTGAATGAAGGATTTCAAATAGAAATTGAATAGAAGAAAATTCAAATAGAAATTGAATAGAAGGAAATTCAAATATAGAGTTTGAATAAAGAGATTCACATGGAATTTGAATATTGTAAATATATAGGATTTGAATATTAGAAGTGAAATAGATCGGGAATATTATGAAATGGATTTGATATATATTAAAAATATATCAGAATGGAGTTGAATTTATTATAAACAAAGTTAAAACGTTTATATTTATAAATATAATTAAAACGAGCTTGCTGTAGCGCGGCAGTTCAAAATTTGGCGATTCGAACTTCAATTTAGTATACAGAACTCAATTGAAGTCGGAATTCTGTGAAACAAGAATCGTCGGGACCGGTTGGATAATAGTTTTCTAATGAAAGAGAAAAATCTGGATTTCGTCGTATAGATTTTGAGTTATGTCAAAATCAAATTTTTAGAAAAGCAGCGCCAGAACCATTATAAAACCATAACGGTTTAATTAAATAAAATAAAAGGATTTTTAGGAAATAAAATCCGAATTGGCATTAGAAAAATCCAGGCTGGAGATATAAAATAAATATGAACTCCAGTGAAGTAAGTGAAATGATTTTTAAGACAAAAATCATATTTTAAATGGTTAAATAGAATTAAGTAAATTGGAAAATAATTAGTCAAAGGAAATTTGAATCGAAATTGGGTTTTTGGATAAGTGAAAGAGGTTGAGAATTTATATTCGAAATCGAATATATAACTCGAGTTGAAAATATAATTAGATTAGTTTATAATTAAGTTGACATATATTTGAACAAGTTATATTCAAATGAAAAGGGTGAAATAGGCAAAACGGTTAATTAGCAACTAGTTAATGGGAATTTGAATAATTGAAACTAAATTTAACTTAAGTAAGTTAAATGGATCAAAATGAATAAATTGAGTAAAATCAATGTGAATGAAATATAAATTGGGTATGAATAAAGAAAATATATTTGTAATACAAATACAAAGGAAGTTATGTGCAAACAAATAGAAGGAGAAATATTTGTAAAAACAAGTTAAATAGAATTTAAAAAGGGGATATTTGTAAAACATTTACAAATAGACTAAATGGAGATATTTATTTGTTAAATAAATAGAATTTAATCAAAGGAATATTTAGAAGATGAATAGAAAATGGAAATCTGCTTTTAACGGATAAATAGAAAGGATTAATTTAAAAAAAACAGTTTATAAATTAAATTAAATATTTATCATTCGATAGATGGAATATATAAGTCTGAACTTATATAAAGAAGAGATATTGGTTTTTAACACCGATAGTTTTAAATAGAAGGGGTTACACAACACTTGTATAAGTGAAGTAACGTTATTAAAGAGAACATTTATAAAGTGAAGAACCGTTACTAAAAGTAAATCTTATATAAATGAATAAACGTTATCCAATAGGAGTTATTCGAATAGGAGAAGTCGATTAGAGTTAGAATAAATCGATTAGAGTAAGAGTTAACCAGATAGAGTTAATTGAACATGGTTAATCAAATTTGGATTTAATTGAATGTTAGTTATTCAATTAAAGTTGATCGAATATAGTTATTGAGATAGAGTTAGTCAAACATAGTTACTCAGGATAAGTTGCCATTTCGTACGACTGCTAGCGTAATTTGCAGGGCTGCAGATAGCCTAGGGCGGTCGGATGTTTCCTGGGGGAATCAGGCGTAACCATTGTGATCGCTGCGATCTAGAGTCAAGCGAATGGAGTTAAATCAAATATAATTTATTCGAATAGAGTTAAAAGGAGTTAATCAAATGTTAGTTTATTCGAATAGAACTGAAGGAGTTATCGATTATTAGTTAATCGAAGGAATTATCGATTATTAGTTAATCGAAGGAGTTATCGAATATAGTTTATTCGAAGGGAATTATCGAATTTGGTTATTCGGAAGGAATTATCGATTATTAGTTAATCGAAGGAGTTATTGAATATAGTTTATTCGAAGGGAATTATCGAATTTGGTTATTCGGAAGGAGTTATCGATTATTTGTTAATCGAATGAGTTATCGATTATAGTTTAATCGAAAAGAGTTATCGATTAGTTTAATCGAAGTGAGTTATAGAATATTGGTTATTCGAAGGAGTTATCGAATATAGCTTATTCGGAAGGAGTTAAGTGAAAGAAGCTAATCAAATAGAGTTAATTGATAAAAGTAATTTGAATAGAGTAAATTGAATATAGTTTATTCGAAGAAAGGTTTTCGAATCTAGTTATTCGAAAGAGAAATTATCGAATATAGTTATTCGAAGGGAGGAGTTATCGAATAGGGATTTATTCGAAAGAGAGTTACGTAAGGAAGTTTGAAATGTTGAGTATCAACATAAATAAGTTTTGGAAAAGTTAATGGGTTTGTAGCACTTTTTCTACCTTAGCAATTTCGAAGACGAAATTATTTTAAGTGGGGAAGAATGTAATGACCCGGATATTCCGTCGGTTAGATTTGAATATTTAATACGGTTTTAAATATTAATTTGATAAATTAAATGAATATTTATTTTTAAGTTATCAATTTAATAATCAGTTTCGATTTAATATCGAATATATCAAGTTATCAAAATACGAAGTTGATTGAATTAAAATTTAATTTTTGAATTAAATACAGTTCAAATGATCAATACAAACTTCTGTTTGAAGTGGAATAATAATATTAATTTATTATCGCAGAATTTATTGTTTTTAAATTCGAATTATATCAATTTAAATAAATATATTCAACAGAGGATCGAATTGGACCTCGTGACCTATTCCAGTGTGTCCGGAATAGGAGTATTACCCTAGGATTGACAGTCGTTGGGTTCAGAAAGGAGTTCGAAATCAGGGTGTATTCTAATTAAAGGATACGAGTTTTAAATTATTTTAAATTAAAAATAAAATCAGTGTTGGTGGACCAAAACGAGACAACAGTGGCTTCTTCCTTACCACAAAAATAAACACCCCGTGCTCTCTTCCACTCCACTTAGTAAAGGGCATCGTTGTTCAATGGTTAAGCCGCACCCTTCTTCTATAAATCACGCATACTTCTTTCTCCCTTCCATTTTCTTCCTGAACAAATGAAATCAACGCCATACTCTCCTCAAAACTTTCCACAATCAATCGAAAACTTTTTTCCCCCTTTTGAAATCAGAAATCGCGACTTAGGGCGTGAGTCTCTGAAGCTCGCGAGAGGTTCAGATGAGTCCCTATAGGGCTCGGGTTTGTAATTGAACGCTGGAAACGGTCGCGAGTTGATGGAGGAGTTCGATGTCGCGATGCAGTGTAGAAGGGGGGTTCAACGTCGTTCTTGGCTACTGAGTTTTGGAAGTCGCGATGTGAAGAGGTTCGAACGTTTGAGTAGTGCATTATTGGGAAGTCGCGATGGCCATTGAGGTTTCGAAGATCGGGGAAACCGCGACAGAGCAGTGAAGTTTGGGGCCCCGTTTGAATGCGATTTCCGTTCGAGTACTGGACGTCGAGACTGGGGTGTTTGCGAGAAGGGGGCATGATGTCTAATGGAGTTCGAACAGGAGTGATCAATTGGCTTGACAGTGAGCTCAAACAAACTGGAGCAGTTCAAACTTAATGTGACAAACTGGAGTTGTCGATAACATGCTTGGTGAAATGCCTTAACGGATGGCCGAAGTTTTTGAGACTAATTTACAATGGAGATGGATTGAAGATCTATTCGTCGATTTGTCGAGTTATTTGCATAGCATAGAGGAATGAATTTATCCAAGACCATTCAAGAGAGTATGGCACTGAGATGATATCGGAAATTTAAACAAATACTCAGCAAAGGAAATCCTGGTGAGTAAATCTCACTCACCTTCATTTAGAATTATTTTTATCAGTTAAAAATAATTGTCTGTTGATTGTCTGGTTGCATTTTAATATTCATGTGGCTGCTTAAAAATATATTAGTTATTTAGGATTTGCTATTATATATATATTGGTTTGGTGATTGGTTGGATTCCCGCAGTTTCATTAGCGGATGCCCGCGGTTTCATTAGCGGATGATTACCCTATACGCCCCACGCTATGATTAGCGGATGACCTTTATACCGCGATATTCTGCCACGAAGCAGAATGGGTATTACTATGTTGACTAACATCTGTGGATGCAGGAAACAGGTTGGAGGAATCCAACTGGATTCCTCAAAAATATATTATCTGTTTGTTGTTTGTTTGATTTCATATATATTCCTATATGATGTGTTAAAAATCAAGTGATTGAAAATTGGTTGTTTTGATTGTTGAAAATACCACTAGAGCTTGAATATTGATTTATAAAAATATCGAAAAGGGTATTTGAGGTTTAGAAAGGGAATTCTATTTTTTTATAAATAGAATTTGAATTTTTAATAAAACTATAGAAAATATTAACTTGATTTAAGGTATATAAAACAAGTGATCGAATTTATAAACGTTGTTTATAAATGAAAATATGGGATTTGAATCAAATTTATAAACGTTGTTTATAAATGAAAATATGGGATTTGAATCAAATTTATAAACGTTGTTTATAAATGAAAATATGGGATTTGAATCAAATTTATAAACGTTGTTTATAAATGAAAATATGGGATTTGAATTGAATTTATAAACGTTGTTTATAAATGGAAAGGTGGGATTTGAATTGAAGTTATAAACGTTGTTTATAAATAATGCAGAGAATTCAAATGGACTTTGAATATAAGGAATTGAAATAGAATTTGAATAATAGAATTCAAATGGAGTTTAACTATAGAATTTGAACATAGTATTTCAAATGGAATTTGAATATAGAAATTCAAATAGGATTTATAATAAATAGATTTGGATAAATAGAAGTGGATTAGACTAAGAAGTTAATTAACAGATTTAATTAACAAATTGAGTTAAAACGATTGGTATAGTTAAAATAGATTGGATAGGCATAAATATACAGGAGACAGGTATGGAATAAAGTATAGAAGTGAAATAAATAGAATGCCTGACAAAAAGGTACGTATTTAATTTCCATATGGGATTTATGCGCCGTATCGGCTAGCCGCTTGGCTTTTTCTTTTTCTTTTTAAGATGAGAAGGACCGGGAAAGCTATTTGAAATTTTCCGATGCTCCTGGTACAAAGGAGGTTATGGCGAATTTTTCCAGGAATTTAAGGAGATAGAATATTTTTAAGATAATTTGATATTTAGAAATTAACATATCAAAATATATAGAAGTCGATAAGAAAACGAACTTAGAAATAGAATAGTATAATCAAAAAGGAAGACTAGGAATAAAGTCTAGTAAGAATAGAAAGAGAAGGTATATATGTGTTTAAAAGTGAAGAAGTAGTTGTATGGTATTGGTTATTCGAGTAAGTAGTCTTGTCTGTTTTGACATTAAATGGTATTCAGTCAAGGTCTGAGAGGTAATTATACCCCTACTTGGTTGATTTCATGATATACCGATAAGTAGCAAGATTTCAGCCTCGAAGATCAATGTGGAATAAGAATTAGTTGAATATAGTATTTGGGTTGTCGTAACGATGTTTTACACAACATGTGTTTTAACCCAAATATGTGCAAAGCTTGGAAATAGAATAATGAATATTTCCTAGTATAGAAAATAAAGGAAGGCGATATATGGAAATGTTTTCCAAAGAACGTATAAGGCCAATATAGTTATTGAAATTATTTGGTTAACAAATATTGATAAGAAATAGAGAAGAGATTTAATTAATGAAATATTAATTAAAGGCTCAGTGATTGTTGGATGTTTGGATGAACACTTGTTTTATTCGATAGTTAAATCATCGACTATCGAAACACTTGTTTTATTCGATAGTTAAATCACAGACTATCGAAGTTTTGACCATCGTTGTCAATATGGAGAGACCGGTTGGATTATTATCCGAAGAACCACTCCGTATTGGCAGTAGCGTGCGAATCATATTATATAAAAATAATCGAAGACGGAGTAGAGTGCAAGGACTTTTTTTATTAATAGAAATAGTGCCTTCAGTTCATCCTGTTCCTGGGTGACTTGTATGGATGAATGTCTGACAGAGTATTTCTAGAAAGGTCACGTACATTGATTTCTTCAACCGTACCAAGAGTGGAAGCGGAGAAGGAAACTTCTTTTAGCTAACACGTAATGTACTGTTGAGGACGTCAATCGGTGATTTGATGGATTTGACGATGTAGCATTCGAAGTGAATCTGGTGTGATGATAAAGCGTAGCTTCTAGCCTCATCAACCGGTAAATGACAGAAATCGGGCAAGCAGCATGGCTATGTAGGTCGCACCTATTAGGGTGTATAATCACCTGATCTAGAGTTTCATTTACTTCTAAAAATCTATTGTCGATGCTGTCCCATTCGGGAAACGGTTGCTGATCCCAATCGTTGGTGATATACATTGGATACACTCAAGCGAAATGAGTGGTCGGTCATGTGTGGCTGAGTTGCAAGATGTTCTTGTTGAACTCGGTGTATTCTCCTCTAGAGATATACCAGCGGAAGGTGGTTCCATACCTTGTCATAGTTGGAAATCCATTACCCAATACGTGCTTGCGGTTTTGATTGTATATTACATATGTGGAACGTGAGATGCAAACGTTCCACTAGATTGTTATCTACTTGATTTAAACATTATTATAATATCAAAAGAGTTTTGATATAAAGATAAGTCAAGTGTTTGGATTCTCATAAGGGAAAAACCTGTTCCGTGTTATACGGCGTGGTCTTATGAGATATCATTTAGTTTTCTGAAACTGTTTTAAACTGTTTACTCATACCAGTCCCGTGACTGACCCGGAATTTATTTTGTTTTGTTCTACCTAAACTCTTGGGTGCCTAAATTTGTACGGGCAGTCAAGTAGTTCAGGATTTTTCAGATATATCTAAAGGAGCTTGGAGCAGAAGGCTTCAGCGTTATCTAGTTATAGTGGTTCCGTTGTGTTGTAAGTGTTGTACTCTGATAAGTGTATGTTATACAGTTAAGATTTTGTATTTCAAAGATGTGATATATTATATTTTGTTCCGCTGCGATGTGAGATTCTGTGTTGTTAGTTCTGTTCTTCTTCTACCTCTTTCTTCTAATAAAAAATGTTTCGTATTTTCGTGATATTTGGGTTGGACGTATGATGTATATAGTCAACTCTGATGTTACGGAAATCTGGGTCATTACAGGTTAAGTGTGTATATATATATATTATTTAATTTATTATTTAATTTTCAAAAAGCAACTTTTTATTTCGAACTCGAAATCAAACCCACCGACTGTCGTCCCTAGCTAATTACCCCCATTCCGAACACAATGGTATAGTATCGTAAGCTGATTCGATCGTTTTGATCAGTTTTCATCAAAATCAAAATATAAATCTATATATTGAATTTGAACGCACATTTCAATTTATCGGGGCCACATACAGCCTCTAAAAATTTTCGAAAAATATTTTCTAGCTTCGTATTGACGATACGGTCCTAACAAAACTAATTTCGTCAGATTCTGAGATCGTTTGAAAAATGGCCATTTTCCAGTCGATTAAAATCAACTAAAACTGGTCAAACGCGTTTTACTTCGCCACGCTCACATATTGATTGAAAAAATTACGAATTTTGAAACCTATCAATATCTTGACATCACGGATCCAACAAAAGTGGTTTCGTCGAAAATCGAGGTCCTTTGCAAAATTTCCATTTTAAGGGCCAGAATTCCATAGCGACTATTCTGAATTTTCAACTGGACGTATCTTTTGATTCCCGCTATGAAATTTCGATTTTTCGGATTCGTTGGAAAGATATCCTCAATTAGATTCAAATATTTTCAGTTTCACTAAAATCCGGATTATTTTGCACCTGGTACATTCATTTGAACTTTGAAATCGAATTATCGAACTACCGCGCCATTTTCAATTCCTTTTATAATTATAAATAATTATTTATATTCTAACGATGATTCAAATAGATATATATGTTCGAATTCCATTCAAATTAAATTTCTCGTCGTTATTATTTAAAATAATTCATTTTAAATATTCAAAATTCATTAAAATTGCCAAAATAAAAAATTTAAATTGGCTCAGAATTTCCGGGTTGTTACATTCTCCCCCACTTAAAACTTTTCGTCCCCGAAAAGGAACGAAGCCGAAAGTTATTTAACTAATCAACTCAACTTCCATTATTTTCTTTACGGCTTAAGTTCTTCAACTTTTCAGTTTCTAAGAACTTTTCAAATTTTTCAAAAATTTAGCTAACACCCTAAATTTTCGAAAAATTTCGCCATAACCTCCCCTGCACCGGGGACTTCGGGATATTTCATATAGCCTCCCATGGCCTTCTTCAATCCAAAAGAAAAAGAAAAGGCCAAACGGCTAGCCAATCGGCTCATAAAATCATCCAAACCCAAACAAATACAATGAATATGTACCTATTTGTCGGGCAAACAATTTTATTCTTCTTCTCTAGCCTCCTTCCTATGACATGTTCAATGTAAGTACATGTATATGCAAGCATTTGTAATCATTTTTCAATATAGTTCAAAATTCGGTTCAATTAGGCTAAATGGTTCAACATTTTAATTAATCAAATCAACAGTCAAACAATACAACCATCAATCAATTAGTGGATTAACGTTTCAATTTCATAATTTTGATATATATACAAAATATCATGTTTTTGATGCCAAATCACAACAATAAATCTATTTAGTTTTGGTTCTCACACCAGTCTAATGGAAATATATAGATATCACACCTTCAAAACAAGAACATAAATACTAATGATGTGGCCACATCATCAGAATCATCCCCGGGCAACTAGAGTGCGATTCTATATCTGTCCAGTATATTAAAACTTCGAATATACGTTCATGATGCGTATATGCAAAATCTCTATATACTCGATTGTCCAAAACCAATATAAATAAAATATTCAAATACGTTGAATAAGGTTTAAATCTTCAAAACAATTTGGTTTTATTTTTTAAAAAATATACTCTTCACACTCGTTCTAGGATACTACTGATCCTATCTCTAACGAGTCATTCTAATTGGATATTACTAATCCAATATCTGATGAATTCTTTCGTTCGGTTCTAATGTGTCTTGTTCTCGAGCTCTGTAAACCAAAGCTCTGATACCACTCTGTAGCGATCCGAACTTCCCCGGTAAGGAAGGCCCGAATTGCCTTGAGAACAACACACATTGGAACACAAACCGGATGATAGGGTTTTTACCTTATAATAGCTAAAGAATGCTTGATACGCTAAATTTCATCTTTTATTATTACTATAAGTGAAGAAAACAATTTCAATCATAAGTATCAATCATAGACGGCATAAGTGTCCCATACCACTATGTCGCCAATACTAGGCTCTACAAATAAAACAGAAATATCACGTATTGGAAATTGGATTTCCGTCATGAGTCGAGGCAAGGGGCAAGCTCCTCTCCGTTTGAGACACTCTAGCAAATTTCTCAGGACCACACACAGCAATCCTTGGAATCGGTTGGGCCGGTCCTCTCTTACTTTTGAGGATTGGCAATTCTTGAACACACGTTTCCCGGTCCTAACAGACCTATATCCGAGGCGCCTCGCATTCCAACATCCACACAGGTAAAAAGTATATAAATGTCAGGGCTGGTAGGTCACTGACATCACCCATAGCTAGAAAGAAACGTCGTGTTTTCCCATTGGTCCGTATCCCGTTTTTGACTCATACCGAGGTGTGAGGCTCGCGAATTCACGTTATACACAAAGCTGCGCCACACAGGCCGTGCTTTGATCATCAACCACAAGACTTTGCTTTTCAACAGAAGCCTTGATCATCTGCCACTTAGGCGTGCCACACAGGCAATTCACTCCATGCGACTGATGTCCATCGATATACAACCTCTGAGCTCGTACGTCTCAGAGAAGGGCATTAAGCAAGAGAATAAATTCTCCACCGCCAAACAGATGTATATTTAATAGAGATCAATCAACACAGAATAAAATCCAATGTCAGACACATAGTTCATTTACAAGTTCGTTCTGGGTTTGAACGAAACCGGAGGCACTTTCCTCGCATATCCATCGATCTCCAAGTACGTCTGGACGATCACCAACTGATTCCCTCCTCTTGGGTGTACAGCCCAATCAAGATCATCAGTAATCACCCAAACGATGTGAAGACTTCCGTTCTTCAACCACCGTCTTCATCTTCAACTTATCATCGAATCGGTTATTCAGAATGGGTATAAACCCGGCCTTTCCGAATAACCCGCGTATATAATAAACACGTGTTACACAAACACAACACACGCCTCATTCCAATTCAGAATATTCTTTTGTTCAAATTTTCACATTCCTAGGGAAAGGTTCCCATTAATTTTATCAAAGATAAATTCTTCTAAATTTATTCTTTAATCTTCCTTTGGATATCATTTCAAACCATGTTATGGTTTTCCAGACTAGTCGGGATTAGCGAACCACACTGAAGTAATTATTTATTTTATTTCCCAATCTCAACCTATTCATCCCATGGAGAAAACTGGTAATACTCCATATCTAACACCACGGTATTATTGGTAAATATTAATTACCATTTCACGTTCAAATCTAATTAAAGATTTAACTATCGCTTTGGAGCAAAACTGGTGATACTCCATCCTCGATCACTTTTTAGATTTGATAATTTAAATTATCAATTCACATTTCAATCTAATTACAGATTCATTAAAACTCCACTTAGTTTTAATCTTCTCAAATATCAATAACCTGTCTTTAACTGGGTTAAAGAACCAATGTCACCTAAAACGCGATTCACGATAAACCCAAAATCACATTCTATTGTTAATCGGGTTAAAGAACAGGTGTTATTCAAAACACCGCTCACGATAAACCCAAAAACCAATGTTAAATTCAATTCCAATTAAATAGTAATTAACTGGATAATTTCACTAAATCTAAATAGAAAGATTTAACCTTTTTCTCTACTGGGCTTAAGAACAGTGTTAATGAAGACACCATTCACGACAAACCCAAATCACATTTGATATTTAATACAAGGCTCTGAATAGAAATATATCGACTTATATTCAATATCAAATTCTACGACCAACAAATATCGTATTGGAAATAACGATATAAATATATCTTTCAAATTCCTATTACAATATCTGTATAATCACGAAATCCAACATCGAAATATTCCGAAGATAATTTCGATTCAAATCCGTCCCAATTCACGAATTGGAAATTCTGATTATTTTTAAAACCACTTTCAATCCATTTTATTTATTTAAAAATAATTGGATTTTTATTTCTAGTTCAAAACTAGTTCATTTCGACAAAAATCTATCTTTATCTTTACAAATGTGGAATTTTTCATCCCAGTTCTTCACAAATCATTTCTTATGATTATACACAAATTATTGATATTTTTAATAATTTTATCAAGGCCCGTACAGTCGATTTCCATCAACGGCCATCCAACTGCATTTACAGTGACCTTTTCCAAATTTGATGTGGACATAATTCCAAATCCAACCGTTAGATTTCAAATTTCTAATATTCATTGGAAAGATCTTTTCGATACGAACCCAACGGTTCCAGTTTCTGGAGAATCAGACGGTCGGATCTCCCGCAACGTCAGTTCTAAGTCAATGGTCGAAATTCGCGAACTGTCGTGGCGCGGCGCATTATATTCAGGCCATTGTATATATAATATATATATCTATTATATATATTTCTTTTATTTCCTTTTAAAATGTATTTTATAAATCATTTTTAATTCGTTTTCGACACGATTTCAACTTCATATTCAATTGCGAACCAAAATTGAATATTCCATATCATCGATATACAAATGATAATATTTTCAAAACGTTATATTTTGAAATCACTTCCTTTTCTATATTCATTATAAAAACGAATATAATGGATATAAATATCGTTCGCGTCAAAATAGCGCAGCTCTAATCAGCACGGCTTTATATATTTTAATAACTTCGTTATTCTATTCAACAAATGAATATTAATTCTATTCAACACATGATTCTATATTTTTCTCTCAACACATGAGCACTGTCAACACATGACTATTTTTGTTATTTAATATATTTTATAAAATTATGGTATCTATCGTTTGATTTTTAATCAGACTCCAACTGTAAAGTAGTAAGAGAATGATTCCCTAAGTATTAACCCCGAAGGCCGAAACCAACCTCAGATCAATACCCAGGAAACCACTCATCTTATCTAGTTTCTAGTTAGTTTCTAATCTTAAATATGATAAAGATGTAAATTTTATTGTTAAATTATTTCTTTCAACACATAATAATTTTCAACACATGAATATTCTGAACACATGAGCATCGTCAACACATGACTATTTATTCTATTCAACACATGAATCTTTATATTATAATATTCTTTATTTCCCAATTGGAATGAGGCCCAATCAATTACCATATAATGTTAATTATATGGATTCCATACAACATATGTATATAATAGCAATGATAAATAATCAACCATCATCCAAAGTGCACCACACAACTGCATAAGCATTAAATATAAATAATTAACGCTTACACAGTCTGTCGACCAATCGATCGACATACAACTAAACAATTGGGATTAGTGTACGCCAAATATTATCCTGACACCCATGTGGGATTTCAATCCACAAACACTGAATATTATTTGTGCAGTTGGGCGACGTGTAAAATTTATCGTCCCAAACATTATCCTTCAAATAGGTGTACATAAACAACCCGTCCGGTTTGTAAATGAATATTTATTTATTCACATTCACGTTAAAAATTAAATTTTAACGATAAATTCTTTTATTTTAACACATGAATATTTTATTATCTATTTCATATCAACATCACAAACAAACTTCACAACACATCAAATAAGCATACAAGTTGTCCATGGTCTGTGGACGACGGGTGTCGGGTGCTGCTAAGCACCGTCTGCATCCTAGTATATATTTCAAACTAGAAAACAAGATTTAAAGTGAGAAGTTCTCACCGAGGGATCCACTCCGCCGTGCTTTTCTTTTGAACTGCTGAACCGTCTGGATCTGTTTGAAATTCCAATATAGTCCCGGTTCATAATAAAAATTATATTTTTATTGCTTCATTTGCATAATAAAAATCATATTTTTAAACTGATCTTTCATATATAAAAATCCTATTTTTATCGAAGTAAAAAACATTTTTTACTTCATTAGTTTATATATAAAAATCAATCTTTCGATATATAACTAAAAATTATATTTTAAGAATATAAAAAATCCGACCTTTTCTACTTGATTAACTATATAAAAATCCGACCTTTTCTATTTGATTAACTATAAAAAATACGACCTTTTCTAACATAAAAATATCATCTTTCTATGATTACAAATCTCGCCTTTCCTTACATAAAAATATCGTCTTTCTATGATTACATATAAAAGATAACATTTTTTTAACTCGCCACATATTTAAAAATCATGTTTTTATGTTACACGAATAAATGAAAACGAAATTAAAACTCACGGTGGAGTTTGAAGTGGAGATGGCGGCTTCGGAGACACGTGGCTAGGGGAGCTGTGTCGGTGGTCAGAGATGGAGCTGAGGGGGCGCAGTGGGGCCCGCATTCCCTGGAGGCGTCGGATCTAGAAGGGGAGGGCGCGATTCTGGGGTGGTTGGGGTCTTCGGGCCTCGAGAAGGGGATGGAGAAGGAGAAGAGAGGAAGGAGGGGGGGCGCGGCCACCTGAGGCGCGGCGAAGGTCTGCTAGGGCAGGCGCGGTTTTTTTTTTTTTTTTTCTTTTTTTGAAATGTGAAAATGAACGGGGAAGAGAATAGGAGAGGGAGGGGTTAAGTGAATATATATATTATTTAATTTATTATTTAATTTTCAAAAAGCAACTTTTTATTTCGAACTCGAAATCAAACCCACCGACTTTCGTCCCTAGCTAATTACCCCCGTTCCGAACACAATGCGATATGTATCGTAAGCTGATTCGATCGTTTCGATCAGTTTTCGTCAAAATCAAAATATAAATCTATATATTGAATTTGAACGCACATTTCAATTTACCGGGGCCATATACAGCCTCTAAAAATTCCCAAAAAATATTTTCTAGCTTCGTATTGACGGTACGGTCCTAACAAAACTAATTTGGTCAGATTCTGAGACCGTTTGAAAATGGCCATTTTCCAGTCGATTAAAATCAACTAAAACTAGTTAAACACGTTTTACTTCGCCACGCTCACATATTGATTGGAAAAATTACGAATTTTGAAACCTAGCAATATCTTGACATCACGGATCCAACAAAAGTGGTTTCGTTGAAAACCGAGGTCGTTTGCAAAATTTCCACTTTTAAGGGCCAGAATTCCATAGCGACTATTCTGAATTTTCAACTGGACGTATCTTTTGATTCCCGCTATGAAATTTCGATTTTTCGGATTCGTTGGAAAGATATTCTCAATTAGATTCAAATATTTTCAGTTTCACTAAAATCCGGATTATTTTGCACCCGATACATTCATTTGAACTTTGAAATCGAATTATCGAACTACCGCGCCATTTTCAATTCCTTTTATAATTATAAATAATTATTTATATTCCAATGACGATTCAAATAAATATATACATTCGAATTTCATTCAAATTAAATTTCTCGTCATTATTATTTAAAATAATTCATTTTAAATATTCAAAATTCATTAAAATTGCCAAAATAAAAAATTTAAATTGGCTCAGAATTTCCGGGTTGTTACAACATCGTTACGACAACTCAACCCATTAATCACTCATTAACTAACCGTATCTCTAACCTATCTTCGCCATCGAACCTCAACCATTTTAGTCAACAATGAAATCAATCAAGTTGGGGCATAATTACCTCTTAGGCCTTAACTGAACAACATTCTTAATTTCGAAGTGGACAAAGCTAACAACTTCAATCTTTAACAAACATTGGCGTAATTCTCGGATTTAGTTTATGAATCCGCTTCTTTTCCAGAAAAATTGATTATAACAATAGTGTTATAATACCCACATCCGATATATTTAACTTTAAAATATAACTTTTATTCATTAATTTGAATAAATAATAATCAATTAAATAAACAAATAAATAATTAATCTTTATCAAAAATGGAAAGTAAAAACTGCTTTCCTCAATTCGACATAGTCGAATTTCAATGTATAGTTCTCTTTCGAATATTTTCTATTCAATTAATGTTCTAACTATGGAATAAATTTACTTTTTCAGGTCAACTCAATTCCCATTTTCATCCTAAATTCAACTTTGAATTTGTCACTTCTAAACCATTACGAATTTCCCTTATAACCATTCCAATCTGTAAAAACGTTTGTGTTTAAACAATATATCCACTTTAAATGTGAATATTGTTCCTTTAAAGTAACATGGACTCATTTTGTCAAATAAATCTTCATTTAAATTGTAAATACCAATACAGGTTGAAACTCCATTTATCGAGTCATTTACAACTTCCCATTCACATTCCACTTTAACAAGTCTCGTTTACGCATCAACTTTCTAGTTGATTTAATCTAACACGTTTATAAATTCTATATCACTTGTACATTCGATTATAAAATATCAGTTTCAAAGCGGATATTAATTATCTTGTCACGTTATGAATTATATAATATATAATTTATAAAAATTAACTATTTTTACAAAATTCGACATATCGAATTTAAATTATAAATCCTTATTTATTTCAATTCCAATTATGTTCCAGACATCGGAATAAATTTCATCATTTCCCTTTTTATAACGATTTCCAATTTCCCTTTAATTCACTCTTGAATTTACATTCCCAAATTATCCAATGATAATTATTTCGCTTCATTTATAAACATCGTTTATAAATCAAACCACTTGTTTTTTTTTTTTCAAAACAAGTTATTATATTTAAGCCCATTCGAAATTTAGTTTCTATTTTGGAAAATTAGTTTTTCCTTTAAAATATCAAAATCCCTTCTTATGATATTTTAAATATCAATATTTAGGGCTAGTGTTATTCAAAAAATCAAATTCAACCAAATCTATCATAGAAAATCTTACGTATCATATATAACAATATATATGAATATAAACAGTAATAATTTTTAGGAATCCAGTTGGATCCCTCTAACCTGTTTTCCTGCATCCACAGATGTTAGACAACATAAATAATATCAATACCATTTCGATGTGGGATATCATGGTATAGAATGTCATCCACTATTATGTAGGGAGATCTGGGTCTCATCCGCTAAAATATCCAGGAATATCCAACTACCAACCATAACGATAACTAATACACACACACACACACACACACATATATATATATATATATATATATATATATAAAAGCAAGAATTGATAATAATATATCAATTTGTCCAAATATCATCACACAACATTTAAATACCATATATCAATTTTAAAATACATTTATAAAAATATAAACTAGACAGAGTTAGTGAGTTTACTCACTTTGGTTATTAATCGTTGAATAACAATTAAGTGTTGATTAATCCCATCTAGCATTTTATTTCTCCATAAATTCTCACGTGCTCCAAATCGATCCAAACCAGTTTCACTGTGCATCATGTGTCTATATAATACCAACGGATCATGTTTCGTTAGACTGTGGTAAAGTATGCAAAAATTATGAATTTTACAAGTTTATATACAAGTAAAGATCATTTACCTAACTAATTATTTAATTATAATCCTTTAATCACCTTATTTGTAATAACCCGGAACTATATATCAAAATTATGAATTTGAAACGTTAATCAACTAATTGATTGCTGATTGTGCTGTTTGATTATTGTTGTGATTAATTGAATGTTGAACCATTTAGCCAAATTGAATCAAATAGTGAATTGTATTGAAAATTAGTCTCATTTGCATGCATATACATGTACTTACACTGAACAGGTCATAGCAAGGAGGCTAGAGCAGAAGAATAAAATTATTTGCCCGACAAATAGGTACATGTTTAACATAATTTACTGTTTTGTTTGGGTGATGATGATTTTGTAAGACGATTGGCTAACCGCTTGGCTTTTTCTTTTTCTTTTGGATTGAAGAAGGCCATGGGAGGCTATATGAAATATCCTGAAGTCCCCGAGGCAGGGGAGGTTATGGCGAAATTTTTCAAAAATTTAGGGTGTTAGCCAAATTTTTGAAAAATTTGAAAGGTTCTTAGAAACTGAAAAGTTGAAGAACTTAGGCCGTAATAAAAATAATGAAAGTTGATTTGGTTTGTTAAACAACTTTCGGCTTCGTTCCTTTTTAGGGACGAAAAGTTTTAAGTGGGGGAGATTGTAATAACCCGAAAATCTGGGCCAATTTAAAATTTTTATTTTGGAAATTTTAGTGAATTTTGAATATTTAAAATGAATTATTTTAAATAATAATGACGAAAAATTTATTTTCAATAGAATTAGAATGTATACACTATATACGTCGTCGTTAGTATATAAATATTTATTTATAACTATAAAAGGAATTGAAAATGGCGCGGTAGTTCGATAATTCGATTTCAAAATTCAAATGAATGTATCGGGTGCAAAATAAACCAGATTTTAGTGAAACCAAAAATATTAGAATCAATTTGTGAATATCTTTCCAACGAATCCGAAAAATTGAAATTTCATAGTGGGAATCAAAAGATAGGCCCAATTGAGAATTCAGAATACTCGCTATGGAATTCTGGCCCTTAAAAATAGACATTTTGGAAACGACCTTGATTTTCGATGAAACCACTTTTGTTGGATCCGGGATGTCAAATTATTGCTATGTTTCAAAATTCATAATTTTATGAATCAATATGTGAGCGTGGCGAAGTTAAATGTGTTTTGGGTAGTTTCAGTCGATTTGGGTCGACCAGAAAATGGCCAATTTTTCAAACGGTCTGAGAATTTGACGAAATTAGTTATGTTAGGACCGTATCGTCAATACAAAGCTAGAAATAATTTTTCTGAAATTTTCTGAGTCCGTATGTGGCCCGGTAAATTAAAATGTGCGTTCAAATTGAATATATAATGATTTATATTTTAAATTTAGTGGTAACTGATCATAACGATCGAATTGGCTTATGAAACATATCCCATTGTGTTCAGAATGGGGGTAATTAGCTAGGGACGATAGTCGGTGGGATCGATTTCGAGTTCGAAATAAAAAGATGCTTTTTGGAATTTAAAATAGAATAAAATAAATAAATTTATATTATAACCCCCCAAACCTTTCTCCCTTAAAAACCCCCTGTTACTTTCCTCCCTTCAGAAGTCAACCGCCCACCCCTCTTCGAGAAAATCAATCGCCACCCCCTTCTGCATCCCGCCGCCCACCACCCACTCTTCCCCCGTGACCCCCCCAGCCTCCGCCTTCGCCATCGAGTCCCCCTTTGTCGCCGTCCACGTTCAGAGCCCCCAATCCCAAAGACAGCCCCATAGCCACTGCATAGAGCCGCCGCTCACGCCCTGGGCCCCGCCACCCGACCAGCGCCGCCAATGCTACCCCCAGTGAACCTTCTTCGGCCGCCAGCACCTCACCTCCGGCCGTGAGCAGCCCCCTTCCACTTTAATTCTAAGTTTTTACTTTAAATTCGATTTGTATTTCAATTTTAATTGTGTATAGATTAGTTGAAGTTTACATTTATGAGAAAGATCTCATTTTTAATTGGAGAAAGGTGAATTTTTAAATGAAGGAAAGGCGATATTTTTAAACAAGGAAAGGCGATATTTTTAAACGAGGAAAGGCGATATTTTTAAACGAAGAAAGATTATATTTTCATAAAATAAAAAGGTTTGAATTTTCAGAACAAGCGAGTTTGAATTTTTATAAACAAAAAGATTTGATTTTTAGATTCAAAAAGAAGTGATTTTTAATCAAAGGAAGAAGTGGATTTTAATTAAATAAAAATATGATTTTTATAAAGTAGAGATAATAAAAATGTGATTTTTTATATATGTAGAGAATTAACAATATGATTTTTAAATAATAAAAAAATATTAAAATGTGATTTTTATATATGTAGTGTTAAGATAAAAACGTGATTTTTATTTATAAACATCATTGGTTAAAACTGGGTTTTTAACATGAACCGCATGAAAAGATCTCGTGGGAAACACGGCGAAGATTTCCTACGTATGAAGAGTCGTGGAGTTTGGTTTAGCTTATCGGTGAGAACTCCTCACCTTTAAATTTATTTCTAGTTGAATTATATACTAGGATCCAGACGGTGTTTAGTAGCACCCGACACCCGTCGTCCACAGACCATGGTCGGCTTGTTTGTTTGTTTGATTTTGATGTGTAGTTGATTGTGTGATATGGATTGAAATAAAAATATTTTTATGGCTGAAAATAGAATTTTTAACGTGCATATGAAATGAAATAAATATAAACAAATCAGACGATTTGTTTATATACACACATTTGACTGATATTGATTGGGACGATAAATTTTACACATCGCCCAACTGCACAAATAAAATCTGTGTTTGATTGTTTGAAACCCCACACGGGTATTGGGATGATATTTGATGTACACTAATCCTGATTGTTTAGTTATATGTCGATCGATGGGTCGACAAACTGTGTAAGCGTTAATTATTTATATTTAATGCTTATGCAGTTGTGTGGTGCAATCTGGATGATGGTTGATTATTTATCATTGTTATTTTATACATGTGTTGTAGAAAATCCATATAATTAACATTATATGGTAATTGATTGGGCCTCATTCCAGTTTTGAAAAAGAAATATTTGAAATAGAAATATTTGAAATAGAATATTTGAAAATAGAAATGTATGAAGCCGTGTTGATTAGATTGACGCTATTTTGAAGCGAACGATATTTATATCTATTTTATTCATTTTTCAATGAATATTGAACGTGATTTCGAAATTCGAATTATATTGAAAAGAATTGAAATTCGAATTAAATTGAAAAGAATTGAAATTCAAATTAAACTGAATAGAATTGAAATTCGAATTAGATTGGAATAGAATTGAAATCGTTTTGAACTGAATTTAAAACGTATTGAAATTGAATTAAAAATCGATTTGAATTGAAATCAATTTGAAATGAATTTAAAACGAATTTATAAGGAAAAATTCAATTTTGATTTGAATTTGAAGTGAATTTGAAATCGTTTCGAAAACGAATTTGAGACGATTGATAAAATACGTTTTGAAAGGAAATCGACGAAATATATATAATATATATACATTATATATATAATGGCCTAAATAGAACGCGCCGCACCGCGGCAGTTTGCGAATTTCGACCACTGACTTCAAATGGATATTACGGGAGATCCGACCGTCGGATTCTCCTAAAACCGGAACCGTTGGGTTCGAATCGAAAAGAGCTTTCTAACGGATATTAGAAATTTGAAATCTAACGATTGGATTTGGAATTATGTCCAAATCAAATTTGGAAAAGGTCGCTGTAAGTGCAGTTCGATGGTCGTTGATGGAAATCGACTGTACGGGCCTTGATAAAATTATTAAAAATAGTAATAATTTGTGTAAAATCATAAGAAATGATTTGGGATGAATTGGGATGAAAAACTCCATATTTGAAAAGATAAAAATTGATTTTTATCGAAATGAACTAGTTTCGAAATAGAATTATAATTCTATTTATTTTTAAAATAAATTGGATTTGAAACGGTTTTGAAAATAACCAGAATTTCCAATAATTGAATTGGAAGGGATTTGAATCGAAATAGTCTTCGGAATATTTCGATGTTGGATTCCGTGATGATACAGATATTGTTATGGGAATTTGAAAGATATATTAATATCGTTATTTCCAATACGATATTTTTTGGTCGTAGAATTTGATATTGAATATAAGCCAATATATTTTCTATTCAGAGCCTTGCATTTAATATTAAATGGGATTTGGGTTTGTCGTGAATGATGTCTTCATTTACACTGTTCTTAAACCCAGTTGAGAAAAAGATTAAATCTTTTTATTTAGATTTAATGAAGTGTACCAATTAAATGGTAGTTAATTGGAATTGAATTTGAATTGATTCTTGGGTTTATCGTGAACCGTGTTTTAAATGACACCGGTTCTTTAACCCGATAATTAATGGAATGTGATTTTGGGTTGTCGTGAACGTTATCTTCAATAATACTGTTCTTAGACCCAACTGAGTTAAGAAAATCATAAATTAACTGGAGATTAGCTAAGAAGAATGGTTTCCTGGGTATTGATCTGATGTTGGTTTCGTCCTTCGGGGTTAATATTTAGGGAATTGCTCACTTGCTAATTTACAGTTAGAGACTGATTGAAATGTGATGTGATTTTGGGGTTTATCGTGAACCGTGTTTTAAATGACATTGATTCCCAGTTAAAGATTAAAACTAAGTGGAGTTTTGATGAATCTTTAATTAGATTGAAAAGGTCGAGAATGGAGTATCACCAGTTTTGTTCCAGGCGATAGTTAAATCTTTAATTAGATTTCAACGTGAAATGGTAATTGAATTTACCGATAACACCGTGGTGTTAGATATGAAGTATTACCAGTTTTACTTCATGGGATAAATAGGTTGGGATTGGGAAATATAATAAATGATTACTTCGGTGTGGTTCGCTAATCCCGACTAGTTTGAATTGATATTCAAAAGAAGATTAAAGAATAAATTTAAAAGAATTTATCTTTGATAAAATTAATGGGAACCTTTCCCTAAGAATGTGAAATTTAGAAACTAATTGTAGGTTAGCTAGGCAGAACGGTTTCCTGGGTATTGATCTGATGTTGTTTTCGGCCTTCGGGGTTAATATTTGGGGAATTATTCTCTGGTTAATTAACAGTTAGTGACTGATGAATTGGAACGAGGCGTATGTTGTGTTTGTGTAACTCTTATTTATTATATACGCGAGTTACTCGGAAAGACCGGGTTTATGCCATTCTGAATAACAGATTCGATGATTAGTCGAAGATGAAGACGATGGTTGAAGACCGGAGGTCTTCACGTCGTTTGGATAATTACTGATGATCTTGATTGGACCGTACACCCAAGAGGAGGGAATCAGTTGGTGATCGTCCAGACGTACTTGGAGATCGATGGATATGCGGGGTACTAGGTGCCTCCAGTTTCGTTCAGACCCAGAACGAACTTGTAAATGGACTGTGTGTCTGACATTAGATTTTAGTCTGTGTGATTGATTTCTATTAAATATATATCTGTTTGGCGGCGGAGAATTTATTCTCTTGCTTAACGCCCTTCTCTGAGACGTACGAGCTCAGGGTTTATATATTGATGGATATCCATCGCATGGAGTGAATTGCCTGTGTGGCATGCCTAAGTGGCAATTGATCAAGGCTTCTGTTGAAAAGCAGAGTCTTGTGGTTGATGATCAAAGCACGGCCTGTGTGGCATAGCTTTGTGTAACGTTGATTCGCGAGCCTCACACCCTGGTTGTGAATCAGAAACGGGAGAGGACATCAAGGAGGACATGCGTCTCTTTCTAGTTAGAAGTGGCGTCAGTGGTTTTACACGCCCTGACGAGTTTGACTTATGTGGTTGTTGGTTTGCGAGGCGCTTCGGATATATAGGTGACTATGTGAAGCCGATGGAGTCATTCGTTGGCTCATTTACGCCCCATAGGGCGGGGAGACGTATTGTTCAGGCACTATAATCCACTCCGTGTGGACCGGCCCTGACGATCCATGGTGCAGTTGCGGCTGTTCCTGAGGCTCGGGCTAGAGAGTCTCGAATTAGCACAGGACGATCCCTTTGCCTTGGTTCACAGATGGAAATCCAATTTCCAAATACATGACTTGCGGTTTTGGTTGTAGAGCCTAGTACGGTGACATGATATATGGTACCCATGCCGCATATGATTGATATTTATGATTGTATATAAAATCAGAAACTAACTGGAAACGAGCTAAGATGGGTGGTTTCCTGGGTATTGGTCTGATGTTGGTTTCGACCTTCGGGGTTAATACTTAGGGAATCGTTCTCTTACTAATTTACGGTTGGAGTCTGATTAGGAATAATAAAACATAAAATTTCATGTATCAAGCATTCTTTGGCTATTATAAGGGAAAACCCTATCCCCCGGCTTGCGTTGCATTGTGTGATAGGACCTTGGTCTTATAATAGCTTCATTTTTCTTTATTTAGCATTGCGTTGTTGTTATATGCACTGGTGTTCTTGGGAGGAAACCCGTTCCGTGTTATACGGCGTGGTCCCTTGATTTACCTAACTTTAAAATAAAGATTAATAACTGTTTTAGTTCTCACACCAGTCCCATGACTGACCTGGAGTTTAATGTTTTATCATAAACTCTGGGTGCCCTTATTTTCGACACGGGCAGCTAGTAGTTTTGGTTTTGCAGATTTATATTCACAGGATCCTGATTTACAGCTGGAACGATGCTCGGAAAGCTCTGTATCCGTGTATTACTTTCAGTTGTGTTTTGTATTGTTTTTCCGCTGCTATGTAATGTTTTGTAATCTCTGATATTTTTGAATGTATTTTATTTGTTTATACTCTGTATATTCTTGTATTCTGATGAAATTGTTGTAATATACAATGAAATGTTCTTCTGTCTGCGTTCTGACGTGTGTTGTTCTCGAAGTATCCGCTCTTTCCTTACCGGGGAAGTTACAGGTTCTTACATTATTTCCCTAATCCCCTTTTGCAAATCTCTTCTTCCCCATTAAGCTGGCTCTCACCATTACCGATTCTTTGAATCAATCCTCCTCCTTCTCTACTCCATGATAATTCAAATAAAATTCACCATAAATATCCTCATCAAAATCTCCACTAAACCATATCAAAATGCTTCATCTCGGTATCCTCTTATCAAATGCGTCGTTCAGGCTTTTCAGTGCATGTACCACGCTTTTATGTGACATTAAACATTACGCATTCACCCAAAAATTTGCCAATAACCTCTACTCAACAAACTCAGTTAAAAAAACAACAACAAAAACATGCATTGAAGCTTTTGTCACGCAACAATCTCAGCCCTAACTCAAAAACACTCCACTATAAATATTTCAGTAAACATAAAACGTTCGGAACACCTAAAAGTGTATACCATCATGAAGAAGAAGTTAACAGGAGTATAAATATACCACTTCCTGGATTTATAGGTTTCTATTCGATTGGATTTTATGAAACTTGTGTTTTGGTGTTGAAGAATGACGGCTCAAAACGACATTGACCGGAGAAGGAGAAAAGGTAGAGTTTGGGTAAGAGTGATGGTATATTTATAGAGTAAGTATAATATATTTTTATTTGATTTTATACTCAATTTTATTCAATTGTTGTTTACGTTCACTGTTTAAAAATTCGTGTGATCACATACGAAATCCAATTGCGATGAAAAAGGACACCCAATTATAGTTTGACATTACGGACCCATTGAAATTTGTTTCGTTGGAATCCGAGTCCGTTTGCACAAACATTATTATTTTAAACTCAAATTACTGATCGTTTCACACTTTAATTTCTCACGGCCACCAAAATACATTGATTCGCGCGAAATTTGAAAGCTATTAATAATAAATCATTATAGATTTAATAAATTTTGTTTCTTCGAAAATGGAGGTCATTTGCAAAATGGCTATTTTTAAGGCTTAAATAAAACCATTAAAATATTAATAAATTCAAAAATAATTCAGTATAAAAATAAATAATCAATATTATGGTATATATTCAAATAGAATATTATATAGCTCCAAAATAAAAATATTTAGATTTTGATAACTTGATGTTTTCATTTTTAACTTAAATCCAAATTCTATTCATATAAAAATCCTTTTATTTAATTAAATTAATCGTTATAGTTTATAAATGATTTTAACTATAGCGATTTTGTAGCGGCTTTCTGAAAATTTGATTTGGACATAACTCATAGTCTACAAGACGAAATCTTGACTTTTCTTTTCCATTAGAAAATTATAGTTCAATAGATTCGAACCTTTCTTATTTCATAGAAATCCGACTTATAATGAATCTTGTATATTCATATAAAGTTCGTAATGTAAAATTACGTACTACCACGACGTTTCGAGCTCGCTTTAAATTATATTATAATTAATACGTTCAAACTTCGTTTTATAAATTAATTCGTTATTATAACTCGAATCTGAACTCAATTAAATTCTTAAATTATCCAATCCACGCAATATTGCAAATTCAACTAATTTCCGACTATTTCAAAAATTAAATTTATTATCCCACTAATTATACTAATTAAACAATTCAACATTATTGAATTTAATTTGTTGAAGTCGAAAAATCGATATTTAAATAATTTTATAAATTAATTATTCAACCGCTAAAAATCTGGGATGTTACACCTTAATTGTCATTTAATACCTAATCCCAAAGCGAACTCTACCATAGTCACTTACTACCTGTATGAAGTGGACCTACGTAGGGAATACTAAACTCGTACCGAATAGCCATTTAATTCTTCTTATTTATGGGTAGGCAAGCTATGCGGTCATTTAATATCCTTTAAAGGGTGGATTTCTTCTTAATACCTCTAGTCCAGAAGCAGGCTACGTTTTGAATTATTTCCTTGATGGTTTCTTCTTTTGGCGGGTGGTGGGTCCTACAACCACTTAACATCTCAACACCTGAAGTAAACCTTATTTTAGGTAATAATCCTCATTATACACATAGAATATAGTCATGGATTACTATGGTTAATGATATCTCACATTAGATGTACATAAATCTGTTTTCTAGATAGTACAGACTGTCGAATAATGCAACTGTCCTCGCCTTATTAACCAAATAAGTCCAATCCATATTTCTAATTATATAAAGTCTAGATTAACTAAAATAAAATAAGGAAAGACAATAATTTCCTACCCTAGGATGTTTAATTACTCATTTCCTTATTGGACTTAGCATTTACTATGAAATCAATTCCCATTAATCCCCTCTAATTCCGTTTATTATTTCTATTTAAGATTCTATGCCATTTGGACCCTAATAGTCATATTTCCTAAGGGATTTATTATCCTATTAAATTCCAATCTAACATTTTTAATTCCCAAACATTCCTATATTAATTTGATTATATTTAATTCTTCTTTTAATGTATATAGTTTATTACTTATTTATTTCCCTAGATGAAGTTACAATCCCTATTCCTAGTCACAAACTAAATTGTAACCAATTAGGCATTTATTTTCCTATTCAATTAATTTCCCCAAAAATGTACATAGTTACAATAGTGAGTATTCTCTCCGTGACCTTTTTATTATAGCAATAGATTCCATGTTTATCGCTACAATGGTCACAAATATTTATTTTCCATTTATTATGGGAGTTATTACCAAAGATTTATGTAACAACCCGGAATTTTGGGGTAAGTTTAAAATTTTATTTTAATTAATTTTAATGAGTTTTTGATATTTTAAATAGTTTATTTAAAATAATAATGATTGAAAATTGATTTAAATTGAAGTTAAATGAATAATTTAATTTAAATTATAAAAAGTGTTAGAAATAACGCGGTAGTTTGAAAAGTCAAACTTGAACTTTGACTGACCGTACAGGATGCAAAATTTAACGGATTTTAGTGAAACCAAAAATATTAGAATCTATTTAAAAATATCTTTCTAACGAATCTGAAAAATTGAAATTTCATAGCGGGAATCAAAAGTTATGCCCAGTTTAAAATTTAGAATGGTCGCTATGAAATATATAAAGGTCAAAATGCCACTTCTTGCATACGAAGGAATTTGGACTCGAACCCACTTCCATTGAGTTCAGAATGACATTTTTGCATCGAAAAACAATAAACACTTATATATTTCGAGTTTCAGAAATTATTTGTTTAAAAATGTATTTTTAATATTTAATATATACGCCTTGAAAATTGAAATTTTGCAAACGGTCTCCAAATTGAACGAAATTAATTTGCTTGGGTTTGTATCGTCAAAACATAGCTAAATATATTTTTCGAGAATTTTTGAAGTTAATTTGTGACCCCGGTGAATTTATTCGTTCGGTTGAATTAAAAATTAAATGAATTATATTAAAAATAAAGTGAACATGCTGTAGACTTCGAAATTGGGCTTCGCCACTAGTGCCATTGCGTTCAGAAGACGTCAAAACCTATTGATAGACATTGAGCAGGCCTAATTCTGAGCCCAGGCCAAAACGGGCCTTATTGGGTAATTAGTGAACATTATAATATTATAAATACTAGTTAATCAAATCCCTAAACCCTAGAAATATTGTCCAGCAGCCGGCCCTTCTTTGAATGGCTGGAAACACACGAATTTCAACCTCCAATTTCTTCCAATCTACTTCGAGTTAGAACCCAAACCCATCACCAAATCGAAGAGATTTGCAAGAGCTTTAACTCTATATGGAGATGATGGGATTTAGAGGAGTGTTTTGGCCGAAACCTCCACCCAAACCGCCGGCCATAGCAGCCCGCCGCCCCCCTGTAGGACCCACCGCACCCTCCACCACTTCAGGAGAACAAAGCCCTCTCCTCCCTCTTCGATTTGCCACCTTCCGATCGTCTTCTAGTTGCTCCAATCCCGAGATAAATGGATCCCTAGTTTTGAACTCTATGGGTTCAAATAGAAAAAGGAACGGGCGAATTATGTTGAGGAAGATGATTAAGGTGGTTTGACTTAGTCCAACTTTAATTAATTAATCATTTTAAATTCAATTTTGTCAATCTAAATTAACTTGTGTCTTGCTCGTACGAACTCGGATTTGAACGATTTCAGGTGTGCCACGATCGTGAGACCGAGAGCTTCGCGATGACACTGACTAGGCATGATTCCGAGCAAGTTGAATTTTGGCCAAATTTTGGCTCTGAACAGCGCAGAACTCAATATCAAGGTGAGATTTCTATTTTTAAAAATCAAATTTAATTATTTATTTCAGATATGAAATTATATTTATTTCATGTTTATGTTGTATGTATAATTGTTGAAATGTGGATTTGTGTTGTAATTGCTTGAATCGCTGAACCGAATTGTGTGTAATCATGTTTGACATGACTTTGTGTGTACGACGAAACAACATTTTATTGTATGTATAAAATATACAATATTCATGTTGTCAAAAATTTGCGTATCAAATAAAAACAATATTTTTATTTGAAATGTGTTATGCCAATCAAAATAACATTTTTTATTAGAAATTTGCTAGAAAAATGTGAACGAACATTTTTATCTCATTCTGTTGAACTAGTTTTTCAACAAAATATGTATACACATTTTTGTGTAATATAGTTTACGTTAAAAAGAACCGCTTTGTTAGAAAATATGATATGAGAATAAAAATGCACATTTTGTTAGTAACGTCATATGAGAATAAAAATGCACATTTTGTTCGTAGCGTCATATGAGAATAAAAATGCATATTTTGTTGGTAGCGTCATATGAGAATATCATTTTTATGTGTAAGGACCCGTAACTTCCCCGTGAAGGAAAGCACGGATACTTTTGAGAACAACACACAAAAGGACGCATACGAAAGAACATTTCATTGTTATTACAACAATTCCATCAGATACAAGAATATACAGAGTATAAATGAATAAATTACATTCGATAAATATCAGAGATTACACTAAATTACATAGCAGCGGAAAATAATACAAAAGCACAACTAGAAGTGATGCACGGATACAGAGCTTTCCGAGCATCGTTCCAGCTGTAAACCAGGTTCCTGTGAATATAAATCTGCAAAACCAAAACTACTAGCTGCCCGTGCGGAAAATAGGGGCACCCAGAGTTTAGGTTAAAACAATAAACTCCAGGTCAGTCATGTGACTGGTGTGAGAACTAAAACAGTTATAATTCTTTATTTTAAAGTTCGGTAAATCAAGGGACCACGCCGTATAACACGGAACGGGTTTCCTCCCAAGAATATCAGTGCATAAAACAAACAGCGCAATGCTAAATAAAGAAAAATGAAGCTGTTATAAGACCCAGGTCCCATCACACAATGCAACGCAAGCCGGAGGATAGGGTTTTTACCTTATAACAGCCAAAGCATGCTTGATACGTTTAAAACACATTATTTGATACTATTATAGGTGTATAGTGTCAAAACAATTTCAATCATAAATATCAATCATAGGCGGCATGAATGACCCATACCACTATGTCGCCATACTAGGTTCTACAAATAAAACCGCACTATCACGTATTGGAAATTGGATTTCCGTCATGAGTCGAGGCAAGGGGCAAGCTCCTCTCCGCGTTCGAGACACTCTAGCAATGCCTCAGGACCCCACTCTGATCCTTTGGAACCTCCAAGGCCGGTCCTCTCTTACTTTTGAGGATTAGTTATTCCTGAACACACGTTTCCCGGTCCTTACAGACCTATATCCGAGGCGCCTCATATCCAACAACCACACAGGTGAAAAGTATATAAATGTCAGGGCTGGTAGGTCACTGACACCACCCTAGCTAGAAAGAAACGTCGTGCACTCCTTGGGTCCGTATCCCGTTTTTGACTCATACCGAGGTGTGAGGCTCGCGAATTCACGTTATACACAAAGCTATGCCACACAGGTCGTGCTTTGATCATCAACCACAAGACTTTGCTTTTCAACAGAAGCCTTGATCAATTGCCACTTACGCATGCCACATTGGCAATTCACTCCATGCGACTGATGTCCATCGATATACAACCTCTGAGCTCGTACGTCTCAGAGAAGGGCGTTAAGCAAGAGAATAAATTGAGACGACCCGAACTTCCCCGTGAAGGAAAGCACGGATAGAATTGAGGACAAGACAAAACAGAGCGCATACGGAAGAACATTTCATTGTTATTACAACAATTCCATCAGATACAAGAATATACAGAGTATAAATGAATAAATTACATTCGATAAATATCAGAGATTACAATAAATGACATAGCAGCGGAAAATAATACGAAAGCACAACTAGAAGTGATACACGGATACAGAGCTTTCCGAGCATCGTTCCAGCTGTAAATCAGGACCCTGTGAATATAAATCTGCAAAACCAAAACTACTAGCTGCCCGTGCGGAAAATAGGGGCACCCAGAGTTTAGGTTAAAACAATAAACTCCAGGTCAGTCATGGGACTGGTGTGAGAACTAAAACAGTTATTAATATTGGTTTTAAAGTTAGGTAAATCAAGGGGCCACGCCGTATAACACGGAACGGGTTTCCTCCCAAGAATACCAGTGCATAGAACAAACAGCGCAATGCTAAATAAAGAAAAATGAAGCTGTTATAAGACCCAGGTCCCATCACACAATGCAACGCAAGCCGGAGGATAGGGTTTTCCCTTATAACAGCCAAAGCATGCTTGATACGTTTAAAACACATTATTTGATACTATAATAAGTGTATAGTGCCAAAACAATTTCAATCATAAGTATCAATCATAGGCGGCATGGGTACCATCTATCATGTCGCCATACTAGTTCTACAATTAAAACCGCAATATCACGTATTGGAAATTGGATTTCCGTCATGAGCCGAGGCAAGGGGCAAGCTCCTCTCCGCGTTCGAGACACTCTAGCAAATGTCCCAGGACCCCACTATGATCCTTTGGAACCTCCAAGGCCGGTCCTCTCTTACTTTTGAGGATTGGCAATTCCTGAACACACGTTTCCCGGTCCTTACAGACCTATATCCGAGGCGCCTCGTATCCAACAACCACACAGGTGAAAAGTATATAAATGTCAGGGCTGGTAGGTCACTGACACCACCCTAGCTAGAAAGAAACGTCGTGCACTCCTTGGGTCCGTCTCCCGTTTTTGACTCATACCGAGGTGTGAGGCTCGCGAATTCACGTTATACACAAAGCTACGCCACACAGGCCGTGCTTTGATCATCAACCACAAGACTTTGCTTTTCAACAGAAGCCTTGATCAATTGCCACTTACGCATGCCACACAGGCAACTCACTCCATGCGTTTGATATCCATCAATATATAACCCCTGAGCTCGTACGTCTCAGAGAAGGGCGTTAAGCAAGAGAATAAATTCTCCGCCGCCAAACAGATATATATTTAATAGAGATCAATCACACGGACTAAAATCCAATGTCAGACACACAGTCCATTTACTAGTCCGTTCTGGGTCTGAACGAAACCGGAGGCACTTTCCTCGCATATCCATCCATCTCCAAGTACGTCTGGAAGATCACCAACTGATTCCCTCATCTTGGGTGTACAGCCCAATCAAGATCATCAGTAATCACCCAAACGATGTGAAGACTTCCGGTCTTCAACCACCGTCTTCATCTTCGACATCTCGTCGAATCGGTTATTCAGAATGGATATAAACCCGGTCTTTCTGAATAACCACCGTATATAATAAACGAATGTTACACATACACAACAAACGCCTCATTCCAATTCAGAATATTCTTTTATTCACAAAATCACATTCTTAGGGAAAGGTTCCCATTAATTTTATCCAAGATAAATTCTTCTAAATTTATTCTTTAATCCTCCTTTGGATATCATTTCAACTAGTCGGGATTAACGAGCCACACCGAAGTAATTATTTAGTTTATTTCCCAATCCCAACCTATATCCCATGGAGAAAACTGGTAATACTCCACATCTAACACCACTGTGTTATCGGTAAAATTAATTAACATTTCACGTTCAAATCTAATTAAAGATTTAACTATCGCTTTGGAGCAAAACTGGTGGTACTCCACTCTCGATCACTTTTCAAATTTGATAATTAAAATTATCAATTCACATTTTAATCTAATTAAAGATTCATTAAAACTCCACTTAGTCTTAATCTTCACAAAAAAAAAATCAATATTCTGCCTTTAACCGGGTTAAAGAACCAATGTCATCAAAAACACGATTCACGACAAACCAAATCACATTTGATATTAAATACAAGGCTCTGAATAGAAAATATATCGGCTTATATTCAATATCAAATTCTGAAACCAACAAATATCGTATTGGAAATAACGATATAAAATATCTTTCAAATCCCCATAACAATATTTGTATAGTCACGAAATCCAACATCGAAATATCCCGAAGATAATTTCGATTCAGCTCCAGTCCAATCCACGTATTGGAAATTATCGATTATTTTCAAAATCACTTTCAAATTCAATTTATTTATTTTAAAAATAAATTGATTTCAATTCTAGTTCAAAACTAGTTCATTTCGATAAAAATCTATTTTTATCTTTTCAAATGTGGAATTTTCCAGCCCAAATCTTTCCAATTCACATATTATAATTTTACACAAATTATAGATATTTTTAATAATTTTATCAAGGCCCGTACAGTCGATTTCCAACAACGGCCATCGAACTGCACTTACAGCGACCTTTTTCGAATTTGATTTGGACATAATTCCAAATCCAACCGTTAGATTTCAAATTTCTAATATTCATTGGAAAGTTCTTTTCGATACGAACCCAACGGTTCCGGTTTTAGGAGAATCCGACGGTCGGATCTCCCGCAATGTCCGTTTGAAATAAATGGTCGAAATTCACGAACTACCGCGGCGCGGCGCGTTCTATTCAGGCCATTATATTATATATATAATATATATAATATATATTTCGTCGATTTCCTTTTAAAACGAATTTTAAAAATAGTTTTGAATTCGTTTCAAAAGCAATTTCAACTTCCATTTCAATTCAAATCAAAATTGAATTCTTCTCTATAAATTCGTTTTAAAATTCATTTCTATTCAATTCAAATTTCAATTCAATTTGAATTCATTTCAATTCACTTTCAATTCAATTTGAATTCGTTTTCAATTCCATTCATTTCGAAATCGTTTTCAATTCAATTCATTTCGAAATCGTTTTCAATTCAATTCATTTCGAAATCGTTTTCAATTCAATTCAATTCGAAATCGTTTTCAATTCAATTCATTTCGAAATCGTTTTCAATTCAATTCATTTCGAAATCGTTTTCAATTCAATTCATTTCGAAATCGTTTTCAATTCAATTCATTTCGAAATCGTTTTCAATTCAATTCATTTCTATTTTATTCAAATTCAAATTCACTTCCTATTCAATTCGAATTTTAATCTAATTCAATTGAATTTCATTTCAAAATATTTAGTTTTGAAATCACTTTTCAATATTCGTTGTAAAACGAATAAAATCGATATAAATATCGTTCACGTCAAAATAGCGCATCTCTAATCCACACGGCTTTATATATTTCAAAAACTTCTATTCAATTCAACACATGAACCTATATTTCTTTCAACACACGACTAATCTCAACACATGAGTACTGTCAACACATCACTATTTTTATTATGTGAAATATTTTATAAAACTATGGTATCTATCGTTTGATTTTCAATTAGACTTCTACTGGGAAGTAGTTCTAATTTTAAATGTGATAAAGATGTAATTTTGATTATATAAAATATTTCACTCAACACATGCACATCGTCAACACATGACTATTTTTATATTCAACACATGAATTTTCTTTTATAATATTCCTTATTTTCCCAATTGGAATGAGGCCCAATCAATCACCATATAACGTTAATTATATGAATTCCATACAACACATGTATATAATAGCGTCGAAAAATAATCAACCATCAACCAAAGTGCACTACACTGTATAAGCATCAAATATCGATATCTAACGCTTATAACAGCCTGTCAATCAATCGATCGACATATTTGATCAATCAGGATGAGTGAACTTCAAATTTCATCCCAACACCCGTGTGGGGTTTCAAACAATCCAACACAGATTTTATTTGTGCAGTTGGGCGATGTGTAAAATTTATCAGCCCAATCAATATCAGTCAAATCAGTGTATATAAACAAATCGGCCGATTTGTTTATAAATATTTTATTTATTCACTTTCACGTTAAAAATTATTTTTAACGATAAAATATTCTATTTCAACACTTGAATTTCTATTCATTTCATTTACACAATAAAAATGATATTTTTATTTTTCTAACATATTTTAGAAAATTTCGGCGGCATAACGGCACGATACTAGAAACGGGACAAGGCCTAGCCTTATCCCCGGTCTAGTGAAGGCCCACGCCATTCACACATCAATCAAATCACTTTCGTTATGCAAACCACAAAATTTGGAGTAAGAGTCTAACCTAGTCTTACTCCTTCGCCTTATAACGGCGCACGTCTAATCCTAACCAATTTATCGATTCGATTTTTCACACCACAAACCACGTTCAAACCAATATCTCAATCAATCACCAAACATCCAAACAAACAAGTCCATGGTATGTGGACGGGTGTCGGGTGCTTCTAATAAGCACCGTCTGCATCCTAGTATATATATATATATATATATCTAGAAAAAGAGAATTAAGAGTGAGAAGTTCTCACCGATAGCTATCCAATCATCTTGACTCTTCTTTGATTGAAATCTTCTTCGTTATCCCGTCTTCGTCATCATCGTTGCCCGTAGTTACTACATATATAAAAATCACACATTTTTATATTTTGATGTCTTCAAAATAAAAATCACATTTTTATTTGTTCGTTTTCAATTTACAAATCATATTTTTATAATTACTTCATATATTTAAAAATCGAATTTTTACTATGCTATTCAATATATAAAAATCGAATTTTGACTTCTCTATTCAATATATAAAAAAAAATCGAATTTTTAGTTCAAAGTTCTATATATAAAAATCACCTTTTTATTTCGAAGTTCATAGATAAAAATTATATTTTTACTTCGTTGTTCAAAGATAAAAATTATATTTTTATCACGCTATTTTCCATATAGAGATTTCGCCTTTTCAAATTTAAAGATTTCACCCTTTTAAATTTAAAGATTTCATCATTATAAAAATCATCACTTTACTTTAACGTATATAAAATAAAAATCAGATTTTTATTTCGTTACATATACAAAGATGATATTTTTATATTCTCTATCCTATAAAGATTATATTTTTAATACTTTAAAAATATAAAAATCATATTTTTAATATTTCTATATAGTAAAGACTATATTTTTATCTTCCTACCATATAAAAGATTATATTTTTAATTCTTTAAAAATATAAAAACTATATTTTTATCACTTTAAAAATATAAAGATCGTATCTTTTACCAAATAAAAATCCTATCTTTTCACCTTTTAAAGTTTAAATCTTTCACTTTAAAATCTAAAAATTAAAATCAGTTTTAAAATTCCAAAAGAAATCAGTTTTTAAATCTTAAAAATCAGTTTTTAAATCTTAAAAAAATCAGTTTTTAAATCTAAAAAAATCAGTTTTTAAATCTTAAAAATCAGTTTTTAAATCTAAAAAAATCAGTTTTTAAATCTAAAAAAATCAGTTTTTAAATCTTAAAAATCAGTTTTTAAATCTTAAAAATCAGTTTTTAAATCTAAAAAATCAGTTTTTAAATCTTAAAAATCAGTTTTTAAATCTTAAAAATCAGTTTTTAATTTCTAATTGTATAAAATAAAATAAAACAAATAAATAAAAATAAAATCAAATCAATTAAAAAAACTTACAGTGCTCGATAGAAAAAAAGGGGGAAATGCGCTCGGGTTCAGGAGGGGTTCGACGAGGGTGGACAGGTGGGGCTCGTCGGTGGCGTCGAGGGGAGGGGGCATCGACGTGGGTGCGGTTCTGGCGTCGAGGGGTTGGCGGTGGATCGGAGGGCGTGAGGTGGAGGCTGGAGGAGATCGAGGCAGGGGTGCGCCTGGGCGTGGTGGTCGGCGTCGATCTTCTGGGGGGGGCGCGATGCGGCGGCGGCTCTCCCCCCCGTCGCCCTCGTCCCCTTTCCCTTTTTTTTTTTTTTTTTCTCTGAAATTCAATTCTGAAAATAAATTGGGGGGGGGCCAGAACGTATAGGGGAGAAAGGATTATATATATATATTTTTTTAATTATTTTATTCGAAAAAAGTTGACTTTTACATACGACCTCGAAACGAGGCCCACCGCCTGTCGTCCATAGCGTTTTACCCCCATTCCGAACACAATGGGATATGCATCGCGAGTTGATTCGATCGTTACAATCAGTTTCCGTTAAATTTACATTTAAATCACTTTATTGAATTTTAAACGTACATTTCGAATTACCGGGGTCACATACTAACTAGAAAAATTCTAGAAAAATATTTTCTAGCTTCGTATTGACGATACGGTCCTAACAAAACTAGTTTCGTCGAATTCTGAGACCGTATGAAAAATGGCCAATTTCCAGTCGATTAAAATCAACTGAAATGGTCAAAACACGTTTTCCTTTGCCATGCTCACATATTGATTCGAAAAATTACGAAATTTGAAACCTAGCAATAATTTGACATCACGGACCCAACAAAAGTGGTTTCGTCGAAATCCGAGGTCATTTGCAAAATGTCCATTTTTAAGGGCCTGAATTTCCATAGCGACTATTCAGAATTTTCAACTGGACATATCTCTCAATTTTTAAAGTGAAATCTCAGTTTCTTACATCCGTTAGAAAGATATCATCAATTAGATCCTAATGTTTTCGGTTTCACTAAAATCCGGTTTGTTTTGCACCCGGTACATTCAATTGAAGTTTGAAATCGAATTATCGAACTACCGCGCCATTTTCAATTCTATTTATAATTATATATAAATATTTATATTCTAACGACGACGTATATAATATATACGTTGAATTCAATTCAAAATAAATTTCTCGTCGATATTATTTAAAATAATCTATTTTAAATATTCAAAATTCGCTAAAATCGCCAAAATAAAAATTTCAAACTGGCTCGCATTTTGCGGGTTATTACAATCTCCCCCACTTAAAACTTTTCGTCCCCGAAAAGGAACAAAGTCGAAAGTGGTTTGATTAATAAGCTCTACATTCGATCTGGCTTCCATTCTCCAACTTTTCAGTTTCTGAGAATTTTCAAAATTTCAAAAATTTGGCTAACACCCTAAATTTTCGAAAAATTTCGCCATAACCTCCCCTGCAATGGGAGCATCGGGGAATTTCAAATAGCTTCCCCGGTCCTTCAGATCTCAAAAAGAAAAAGAAAAAGCCAAGCGGCTAGCCAATAGGCTCACAAAATCATCATCACCCAAACAAAACAGGAAATTATGTAATAAACATGTACCTATTTGTCGGGCAAACAAATTTTATTCTTCGGCTCTAGCCTCCTTGCTATGACCTGTTCAATGTATGTATATGCAAGCAAATGCGACCGATTTTCAATATAATTCAATATTCGATTCAATTAGGCATAAATGGTTAAAAATTAGCAAACAAATAAACAACCAACACAAACAGCAATCAATTAGTGAATTAGAGTATCAAATTCATAATTTTGATACATATATACAAAAATCATGTTTTGATAACAAATCACAACAATGTGTTCTAACTATATAAGCTTTGGTTCTCACACCAGTCTAATGGAAATATATAGAAAATCACACCTTCGAAACTCGAATATGAATACTGATGATGATGCACCATCATCAGAATCATCCCCGGATATCTAGAATGTGATTCCATATCTACCCAGTATATTAAAATTTCGAATATACGTTCATGACGCGTATACGCGAAATCTATATATACTCGATTGTCCATATTCAAAATAAATAAATATTCAAATACGTTTAAAATGGTTTAAATTTTCAAAACAAAAATTGTTTTCAATTGAAAAATATACTCTTCACACTCGTTCTAGGATACTACTGATCCTATCTCTAACGAGTAATTCTAATTGGATATTACTAATCCAATATCTGATGAATTCTTTCGTATGGTTCTAATGTGTCTTGTTCTCGAGCTCTGTGAACCAAAGCTCCGATACCAAACTGAGACGACCCGAACTTCCCCGTGAAGGAAAGCACGGATAGAATTGAGGACAAGACAAAACAGAGCGCATACGGAAGAACATTTCATTGTTATTACAACAATTCCATCAGATACAAGAATATACAGAGTATAAATGAATAAATTACATTCGATAAATATCAGAGATTACAATAAATGACATAGCAGCGGAAAATAATACGAAAGCACAACTAGAAGTGATACACGGATACAGAGCTTTCCGAGCATCGTTCCAGCTGTAAATCAGGACCCTGTGAATATAAATCTGCAAAACCAAAACTACTAGCTGCCCGTGCGGAAAATAGGGGCACCCAGAGTTTAGGTTAAAACAATAAACTCCAGGTCAGTCATGGGACTGGTGTGAGAACTAAAACAGTTATTAATATTGGTTTTAAAGTTAGGTAAATCAAGGGGCCACGCCGTATAACACGGAACGGGTTTCCTCCCAAGAATACCAGTGCATAGAACAAACAGCGCAATGCTAAATAAAGAAAAATGAAGCTGTTATAAGACCCAGGTCCCATCACACAATGCAACGCAAGCCGGAGGATAGGGTTTTCCCTTATAACAGCCAAAGCATGCTTGATACGTTTAAAACACATTATTTGATACTATAATAAGTGTATAGTGCCAAAACAATTTCAATCATAAGTATCAATCATAGGCGGCATGGGTACCATCTATCATGTCGCCATACTAGTTCTACAATTAAAACCGCAATATCACGTATTGGAAATTGGATTTCCGTCATGAGCCGAGGCAAGGGACAAGCTCCTCTCCGCGTTCGAGACACTCTAGCAAATGTCCCAGGACCCCACTATGATCCTTTGGAACCTCCAAGGCCGGTCCTCTCTTACTTTTGAGGATTGGCAATTCCTGAACACACGTTTCCCGGTCCTTACAGACCTATATCCGAGGCGCCTCGTATCCAACAACCACACAGATGAAAAGTATATAAATGTCAGGGCTGGTAGGTCACTGACACCACCCTAGCTAGAAAGAAACGTCGTGCACTCCTTGGGTCCGTCTCCCGTTTTTGACTCATACCGAGGTGTGAGGCTCGCGAATTCACGTTATACACAAAGCTACGCCACACAGGCCGTGCTTTGATCATCAACCACAAGACTTTGCTTTTCAACAGAAGCCTTGATCAATTGCCACTTACGCATGCCACACAGGCAACTCACTCCATGCGTTTGATATCCATCAATATATAACCCCTGAGCTCGTACGTCTCAGAGAAGGGCGTTAAGCAAGAGAATAAATTCTCCGCCGCCAAACAGATATATATTTAATAGAGATCAATCACACGGACTAAAATCCAATGTCAGACACACAGTCCATTTACTAGTCCGTTCTGGGTCTGAACGAAACCGGAGGCACTTTCCTCGCATATCCATCCATCTCCAAGTACGTCTGGAAGATCACCAACTGATTCCCTCATCTTGGGTGTACAGCCCAATCAAGATCATCAGTAATCACCCAAACGATGTGAAGACTTCCGGTCTTCCACCACCGTCTTCATCTTCGACATCTCGTCGAATCGGTTATTCAGAATGGGTATAAACCCGGCCTTTCTGAATAACCCACGTATATGATAAACAAATGTTACACAAACACAACAAACGCCTCATTCCAATTCAGAAAATTCTTTTATTCACAAAATCACATTCTTAGGGAAATGTTCCCATTAATTTTATCCAAGATAAATTCTTCTAAATTTATCCTATAATCTTCCTTTGGATATCATTTCAAACTAGTCGGGATTAACGAACCACACCGAAGTAATTATTTATTTTATTTCCCAATCCCAACCTATATATCCCATGGAGAAAAACTGGTGATACTCCATTCCTAACACCACGGTGTTATCGGTAAAATTAATTACCATTTCACGTTCAAATCTAATTAAAGATTTAACTATCGCTTTGGAGCAAAACTGGTGATACTCCACTCTCGATCACCTTTCAGATTTGATAATTTAAATTATCAATTCACATTTTAATCTAATTAAAGATTCATTAAAACTCTACTTAGTTTTAATCTTCTCAAAAATCAATATTCTGCCTTTAACTGGGTTAAAGAACCAATGTCATCAAAAACACGATTCACGACAAACCAAATCACATTTGATATTAAATACAAGGCTCTGAATAGAAAATATATCGGCTTATATTCAATATCAAATTCTGAAACCAACAAATATCGTATTGGAAATAACGATATAAAATATCTTTCAAATCCCCATAACAATATTTGTATAGTCACGAAATCCAACATCGAAATATCCCGAAGATAATTTCGATTCAGCTCCAGTCCAATCCACGTATTGGAAATTATCGATTATTTTCAAAATCACTTTCAAATTCAATTTATTTATTTTAAAAATAAATTGATTTCAATTCTAGTTCAAAACTAGTTCATTTCGATAAAAATCTATTTTTATCTTTTCAAATGTGGAATTTTCCAGCCCAAATCTTTCCAATTCACATATTATAATTTTACACAAATTATAGATATTTTTAATAATTTTATCAAGGCCCGTACAGTCGATTTCCAACAACGGCCATCGAACTGCACTTACAGCGACCTTTTTCGAATTTGATTTGGACATAATTCCAAATCCAACCGTTAGATTTCAAATTTCTAATATTCATTGGAAAGTTCTTTTCGATACGAACCCAACGGTTCCGGTTTTAGGAGAATCCGACGGTCGGATCTCCCGCAATGTCCGTTTGAAATAAATGGTCGAAATTCACGAACTACCGCGGCGCGGCGCGTTCTATTCAGGCAATTATATTATATATATAATATATATAATATATATTTCGTCGATTTCCTTTTAAAACGAATTTTAAAAATAGTTTTGAATTCGTTTCAAAAGCAATTTCAACTTCCATTTCAATTCAAATCAAAATTGAATTCTTCTCTATAAATTCGTTTTAAAATTCATTTCTATTCAATTCAAATTTCAATTCAATTTGAATTCATTTCAATTCACTTTCAATTCAATTTGAATTCGTTTTCAATTCCATTCATTTCGAAATCGTTTTCAATTCAATTCATTTCGAAATCGTTTTCAATTCAATTCATTTCGAAATCGTTTTCAATTCAATTCAATTCGAAATCGTTTTCAATTCAATTCATTTCGAAATCGTTTTCAATTCAATTCATTTCGAAATCGTTTTCAATTCAATTCATTTCGAAATCGTTTTCAATTCAATTCATTTCGAAATCGTTTTCAATTCAATTCATTTCTATTTTATTCAAATTCAAATTCACTTCCTATTCAATTCGAATTTTAATCTAATTCAATTGAATTTCATTTCAAAATATTTAGTTTTGAAATCAATTTTCAATATTCGTTGTAAAACGAATAAAATCGATATAAATATCGTTCACGTCAAAATAGCGCATCTCTAATCCACACGGCTTTATATATTTCAAAAACTTCTATTCAATTCAACACATGAACCTATATTTCTTTCAACACACGACTAATCTCAACACATGAGTACTGTCAACACATCACTATTTTTGTTATGTAAAATATTTTATAAAACTATGGTATCTATCGTTTGATTTTCAATTAGACTTCTACTGGGAAGTAGTTCTAATTTTAAATGTGATAAAGATGTAATTTTTTTATTATATAAAATATTTCACTCAACACATGAACATCGTCAACACATGACTATTTTTATATTCAACACATGAATTTTCTTTTATAATATTCATTATTTTCCCGATTGGAATGAGGCCCAATCAATCACCATATAATGTTAATTATATGGATTCCATACAACACATGTATATAATAGCTTTGAAAAATAATCAATCATCACCCAAAGTGCACTACACTGTATAAGCATCAAATATAGATATCTGACGCTTATAACAGTCTGTCAATCAATCGATCGACATATTTGATCAATCAGGATGAGTGAACATCAAATTTTATCCCAACACCCGTGTGGGGTTTCAAACAATCAAACACAGATTTTATTTGTGCAGTTGGGCGATGTGTAAAATTTATCGACCCAATCAATATCAGTCAAATCAGTGTATATAAACAAATCGGCCGATTTGTTTATAAATATTTATTTATTCACTTTCACGTTAAAAATTATATTTTTAACGATAAAACAATTTATTTTAACACTTGAATTTCTATTCAGTTCATTTATTCAATAAAATGGTATTTTTATTTTTCTAACATATTTTAGAAAATTTCGGCGGCATAACGGCACGATACTAGAAACGGGACGAGGCCTAGCCTTATCCCCGGTCTAGTGAAGGCCCACGCCATTCACACATAAATCAAATCAATTTCAATTCACCAAATAATTCAATTCAAACCAATAACCTAACCAACTACACAATCAAACAATTTAACAAACAAGTCATCCATGGTCTGTGGATGACGGGTGTCGGGTGCTACTAAGCACCGTCTGCATCCTAGTGTATATATATATATATATATATATATATATATATATATATATAACTAGAAAAGAAATTTAGAGTGAGAAGTTCTCACCAAAGCTATCCAACTTCACGACGCCTCTTTGATAGAAATCTTCTTCATTCTCGCCTTTTTGTCGCTTTCGCCCGTATTCTCTACATATGTAAAAATCGAATTTTTACTTCGCTATTCAATATATAAAAATCATATTTTTATTTCGAAGTTCAATATATAAAAATTCTATTTCTACATTGCTACTATATAGATAAAAATTCCATTTCAAAAATATAGATTTCGCCCTTATAAAAATATAGATTTCGCCTTTATAAAAATAAAGTTTTCGCCTTTATAAAAATAAAGTTTTCGCCTTTATAAAAATAAAGTTTTCGCCTTTCATCACTATAGATTTCATCATTATAAAAATTACCACTTTATCTCAACGTATATAAAATAAAAATCAGATTTTTATTTCGCTACATATACAAAGATGATATTTTTATTTTGTCTATCCTATAAAGATTATATTTTTAATACTTTAAAAATATAAAAATCCCATTTTTAATATTTTTATATAGTAAAGATTATATTTTTAATACTTTAAAAATATAAAAATCATATTTTTATTTCTTTTCCTTATGTAAAAATCATATTTTTATAATTAAAAATATAATCTTTATATTTTTAAAAATCAAATCTTTATATACTTTATCTTCAGCCTTTAAAAATGCTAATTCATACACATAAAAAAAACTGATTTTTTTTATAAATAAAAATATAATTAAAACATACCGTGAGTTGCAGAGAGAAAAGGGGGGGGGAGAGGGAGTTGCGGATCGGAGGGGGAGGGTCAAGAGAGGCGCGCGAGGGGGGGGGTCGCGGGTGGTCGCAGGCGGTGGGGACGGCTGGTGAAATCGAGGGGGGGTCTGTAAGGGGAGAGGGACGGCGAGAAGAGGGGGGGGGATGGCTTTGGTGGAGCTCCGGCGATGGGGAGGTTGCCATCGATGGCGGCGGCGGCAGCGACTGGGGGGCGACGCGATTTTCTTTTTTTTTCTTTTTTTTATTCTGTTGAATGAATTTGGACGGGGGGGGGGCAAAGGAGATAAGGGTTTTTTTTTTATTTAATTATTTTATTTTCACAAAAAAGCAACTTTTATTTTCGACCTCAAAACGAGGCCCACCGCCTGTCGTCCATAGCGTTTTACCCCCATTCCGAACACAATGGGATATGTATCGTAAGCTGATTTGATTGTTTGAATCAGTTTCCGTTAAATTTACATTTAAATCACTATATTGAATTTTAAACGTACATTTCAATTTACCGAGGTCACATACTACCTCTAAAAATTCCAGAAAAATATTTTCTAGCTTCGTATTGACGATACGGTCCTAACAAAACTAGTTTCGTCGAATTCTGAGACCGTTGGAAAAATGGCCAATTTCCAGTCGATTAAAATCAACTGAAACTGGTCAAACGCGTTTTCATTCGCCACGCTCACATATTGATTCGAAAAATTATGAAATTTGGAATCTAGCAATAATTCAACATCACGGACACAACAAAACTGGTTTCGTCGAAATCCGAGGTCATTTGCAAAATGTCCATTTTTAAGGGCCTGAATTCCATAGCGACTATTCAGAATTTTCAACTGGACATATCTTTTGATTCTCGCTACGAAATTTCGATTTGTTGGATTCGTTGGAAAGGTATCATCAATTAGATCCTATTATTTTTGATTTCACTAAAATCCGGATTGTTTTGCACCCGGTACATTCAATTGAAGTTTGAAATCGAATTATCGAACTACCGCGCCATTTTCAATTCCTTTTATAATTATATATAATTATTTATATTCTAACGACGACGTATATAAAATATACGTCGAATTATATATTCAAAATAAATTTCTCGTCGATATTATTTAAAATAATTCATTTTAAATATTCAAATTCAGCTAAAATTGCCAAAATAAAAATTTTAAACTGGCCCAGATTTTCGGGTTATTACATTATGTCAACATGTTAGAATATCATTTTTATGTCGACAGGTTAGAATTATCATGTTAATGTCAACATAGTAGAATTTGCCATTTTAAGGTTGATATAATAGCATTATCATTTTATGAAATGCCAACGTAAAATATTCATTTTAGTTTATGTTGGAACTGCCAACGTAAAATATTCATTTTAGTTTATGTTGGAACTGCCAACATAAAATATTCATTTTTGGTTATGTTGGAACCGTCAACATAAAATATTCATTTTATGTTATGTTAGAACCGTCAACACAAAAATCGCAATTTAGTTAGAATATTTTAGTGTTGAGAAAAAGTACATTTTTAATATAAAATGTTGCATTAGATAATAGCGTCATGTTATGTTATTTAGATATGAATAATTTCACCGTCATGTCATATTATTTAGAAATGAATATTTTCACGGTTATGTTGTGTTAATTAGAAAAACAATATTTTTACCGTCACGTTATGTCAGGTAGAAATGAACATTTTTGTCAATGTAAAGTAGTAGCGACAAAAATCATATTTTTGTAAAGGTAAAATGGTAGAAATTAAATTTACATTTTTATTATATAAACAAAAGTATGAACTTGCATTGTAAATGAAATTTACATTTTTATTATATAAACAAAAGTATGAACTTGCATTGTAAATGAAATTTACATTTTTATTATATAAACAAAAGTATGAACTTGCATTGTAAATGAAATTTACATTTTTATTATGTAAACAAAAGTATGAACTTGCATTGTAAATGAAATTTACATTTTTATTATGTAAACAATAGTATGAAGTTGCATTGTAAATGAAATTTACATTTTTATATATAAAAAAAGTAGGAATGTGCATTGATGATAAAGATTACATTTTTATTATGTAACTTAGAATGAGAACTTGCATTGCAAATAAAAATTACATTTTTATTTGAACTAAAGATATAATATTTGCTATGCAAATAAAAATTACATTTTTATTTGAAACTATGATATGCAATTGGCGATGAAAATAAAAATTATATTTTTATTTGTAACTATGATATGAAATTTGGCAAGCGAACAAAATTTATATTTCCCCATGTAGCTATGATATGGGATTTTCTGCGCGAACAAAATTTACATTTTTATATGTAACTATAAATGAGAATTTACTCTATAAATTAGAATTACATTTTTATTATGTAATTAAAGTATGATATTACATTGTAAATTAAAATTACATTTTTATGATGTCACCTAAGAATATAAATTACATTGCCATTATAAAAAGTCAAGATCATTTTGGTTTTGCATTGAAAGAGATAAGAATTATTATTTTTGTTTGGCATTAAAAGAATAGCAAAATTATTATTTTCGTTACATTGAAATTAAACAAACAAAAATAGTCATCTTGGTCATTAAAAAGAGTTTAAACCAAAATAGTCATCTTGGTCATTAAAAAAAGAGTTTAAACCAAAATAGTCATCTTGGTCATTAAAAAGAGTTTAAACCAAAATAGTCATCTTGGTCATTAAAAAGAGTTTAAACCAAAATAGTCATCTTGGTCATTAAAAAGAGTTTAAACCAAAATAGACAACTTGGTCATTAAAAAAGAATTTAAACCAAAATAGTCATCTTGGTCATTAAAAAGAGTTTAAACCAAAATAGTCATCTTGGTCATTAAAAAGAGTTTAAACCAAAATAGTCATCTTGGTCGTTAAAAAGAGTTTACACCAAAATACACATTTTTGGTAATTAAAGAAGTTTACACCAAAATCTACCTTTTTGGTTATTTAAGGGGATTACACCAAAAATTAACATCTTTGTACATTAAAAAGAGTTAGATAAAAATGTACAATTTTGGTAATTAAAACGATTAAACCAAAATATACGATTTTTGGTCACTAATAAGGATTACACAAAAGATACGAAAGATTAGATTTTTATTTTCATTTGTTCACAGTAAAAGAATTGAAACTATATGTCTGTGATGTTGAATTGTGTGATGTGTTAAATGTAATGTTAGTATATTCAAACTGAATATTACACTTCCATTTACAAGTTATCCGACTTGTTTATGTGATTGGGATGATAATTTTCACACATCGCCCAAGTGCACAAATAAATTATTATTTGATTGTTGAATGAAACCCCACACGGGTATTGGGATGATATTGGATACACACTAGTCCCAATATTTAGTGTAGAATACACTTTGGTTGATTATTTGGATGTTTGATAATTATTTATCATGCTTGTTGATTTCATGCAATATATGGTTGTTGATTGAGTCACATTTCAATAAAGAATACTCTAGAAAAGAATATGTTTTAGAAAAAGAGAATATTTTAAGAAAATATATTTTATTGAAACGAACTAGTTACTAACTAGAATAAATCATTAAATTTAGATTTAATGAAGTTTTCCAAGTTGTTAATATTTAATTGAAATGAAATTAGATAAATTGGACTTTAGGTTTGTCGTGAATAGTGTTTTAAATAACACTGTTCTTGAACCCCGTATGAAAAGAATAATCTTTTAATTTAGATTATTGAAGTTTCAATTATATTTAGTAATTGAAATTAGAAATGTGAGTTGGGTTTATTGTGAACCGTGTTTCTAAGTGACATTTGTTCTTTAACCCAACTGACAGTGAAAATATGATTTGGAATTTCAAAATCTTTTATTAAGATTTAAATGGGAAATTTCCAAAAGTAAAGGTTTCCAATTTAATATATTAAATTGGAGTTGAATGGAATTCGAATTAATAATAACCGATATAAGCTTCTGTAAAAGAAAATCGATACTACATATGTAATTTAAGAGGCTTTGTCGTTATTCCATTTATATTATTAGTTGGATACAGAAATTTATAACGATCATATATTGATTTGATTTATGTGAAGATTCCATATTTAATGGAAGTCGATTTTGGGTTTGTCGTGAACGGTGTTTTAAAACGACACTAGTTCTTTAACCCAGTTAAAGATAAGATAAATTTCTTAAATTTAATTAATCATTGAATAATGATTCGTGATATTTAAAACCAAATTGGGTTCTTAATAAATATTTAAAAGAAAAGATTTAAGGATAATTTAAAGAATTTATCTTTGATATAATAATGCGAATATCTATAAGAAGAATATTCTAAATTGGAATGAGACGTTGGGTGTGCTTTTATAGTACTTGATTTTTATTATAAAATACGTAAGTTATTCGGGAAGATCGGGCTTAACCCATTCCGAATAATTACTACGACGATGAAGAGTCGAAGATGAAGACGGTGGTTGAAGACCGACGATCTTCACATCGAATGGATGCGTTGCTACTTAGACCCTTGATGGGAGTAGCTACCTTGAAGGGGCTTCAGTAGTGGCTGTCCGGACTATTGTTGATTGTTCGGATTTGTTTTCGCTCAGACCCAGAGCATAAGCTAGTAAATGGATGCGTGTCTAACATTGGATTTCGTTCCATGTGAATTAAATCGATTTCTGTTAATGTATGTCTGTTTGGTGGTGGAGGATTTATTCTTTACTTAACACCCTGGTATATATTAATAGTGATTGATCGCATGGCGTGAATTGTCAATGTGGCACGCCAAGATGCAATTGATCAAGGCTTTTGTTGAAAAGCAGGGCCTTATGGGATGATCAAAGCATAGCCTATTACGGCATAGCTTTGTGTATATCGTGACTTCGCGAGCCTCACACCCCGGTATGAGTCAAAAAGGGGATATGGACCGTAGGGAGTGCACACGTTTCTTTCTAGCTAGTGGTAGTGTCAGTGCTTAAACTGGCTGACATTTTACTTATGTGGATGATGGATTTTGAGGCGCGTCGGATTTTTATAGGCCGTTAGTGGTCATACTATAGGTTCAATGTAACCGGGAAATGTAACAACCCGAAAATCTGGGCCAGTTTAAAATTTTTATTTTTGCAATTTTAGTGAATTTTGAACATTTAAAATAGATTATTTTAAATAATATCGACGAGAAATTTATTTTGAATAGAAATCGAACGTATATATTATATACGTTGTCGTTAGAATATAAATAATTATATAAAATTATAAATAGAATTGAAAATGGCGCGGTAGTTCGATAATTCGATTTCAAACTTCAATTGAATGCACCGGGTGCAAAACAATCCAGATTTTAGTGAAACCAAAAATAATAGGATCTAATTGTGAATATCTTTCCAACGAATCCGAAAAATGAAGATTTCATAGCGGGGATCAAAAGATATGTCCAGTTGAAAATTCTGAATAGTCGCTATGGAATTCAGGCCCTTAAAAATGGGAATTTTGCAATCGACCTCGGATTTCGACGAAACCACTTTTGTTGGGTTCGTGATGTCAAATTATTACTAGATTCCAAATTTCATAATTTTTCGATTCAATATGCGAGTGTGGCAAAGGAAAACGCGTTTGACCAGTTTTAGTTGATTTTAATCGACTGGAAAATGGCCATTTTTCCAACGGTCTCAGAATTCGACGAAATTAGTTTTGTTAGGACCGTATCGTCAATACGAAGCTAGAAAATATTTTTCTGCAATTTTTAGAGTTAGTATGTGACCCCAGTGAATTGAAATACGCGTTCAAATTCAACATATAGAGTTATATGTTGATTTTAACGGAAAACAGATCGGAACGATCAAATCAGCCTACGATACATATCCCATTGTGTTCGAAATAGGGGTAAAATGCTAGGGACGACAGGCGGTGGGCCTCATTTAGAGGTCGTTTGTAAAAGTCAACTTTTTGAAATTAAAATAATAAAAAAAATATTCTCTCTCTCCCTCCCCTTCAAAACGTGCCCCCTCCCCTTTTCTTTCATTATACAAATCGATTCAGAATTAAAAACAAAAAACAGTCGCCAGTAAGACGATCGCGCCCCCATCGGCTGCGCCGCCGCACTCCGGCGAAATCGCCCAACTTCGACGTCGTTCTTCCCTTACCTCCACCCCCTCCCTCCAGTCGAACCCAGTCGCCCCCCTTCTTTCCTCTGCGCCTCCTTCCCCCTCAGCCTATCGAACGGCCACCGCCGCCCCCCCCCCCAATCCGTCCAACCCAAAACTGATGCCACCGCAGGCCAAACCCTCGGCTACCCGACACTCTAGCGCCCCGGCTTCCTCCCCCTTCGATTCAAGGTAAATTTTATAACCTTTTGGTTATGTAAAAACTGTTTTTATTTTTTTTTTGGATTTTTAAAACTGATTTTATATGATTTTTAAAAATGATTTTTATATGATTTTTAAAACTGAAAATTACATGACTTTAAAACTGAAAATTATTTGATTTTAAAACGGTAAAGACGTGATTTTTATACGGTAAAGGATGGGATTTTTAGAGTGAAAAGGCGAGAGTTTTTAATAGAAAAAGGCGAAATTTTTATATAGAGAATAGCATGGTAAAAATAGAATTTTTATCTATATAATAGCGGTGTAAAAATAGAGTTTTTATCTATATAGTATGGATATAAAAATAGAATTTTTATTTATATAATAGCGGTGTAAAAATTGAATTTTAATCTATATAGCAACGAAGTAAAAATATTATTTTTATATATTGAATAGCGAAGTAAAAATATGATTTTTATATATGTAGTGGCTACGGGCAACGAAAGTGACGAAAGGCGAGAACGACGAAGATTTCTACTTAAGAAGAGTCGAGATGATTGGTATAGCTATCGGTGAGAACTTCTCACTCAAATTTCCTTTTCTAGTTATATATATATACTAGGATGCAGACGGTGCTTAGCAGCACCCGACACCCGTCATCCACAGACCATGGATGGCTTGTTTGTTTAATTGATGTGTTGTGAAATTTGTTTGTGTTGTTGATGTAAAATAGATAATAAAATGTAGATGTATTGAAATAAATAAATTATCGTTAAAAATACAATTTTTAACGTGAATGTGAATAAATAAATATTTATAAACAAATCGGCCGATTTGTTTATATACACTGATTTGACTGATATTGATTGGGTCGATAAATTTTACACATCACCCAACTGCACAAATAAAAATATGTGTTTGTTGATTTGAAACCCCACACGGGTGTTGGGATGATATTTGACGTACACTAATCCCAGTCATTTAATTATATGTCGATCAATTGGTCGACAGATTGTGTAATCGTTACTTATTTATATTTGATGCTTATGCAGTTGTGTGGTGCACCTTGGATGATGGTTGATTGTTTATCATTGCTTTTATATACATGTGTTGTATGGAATCCATATAATTAACGTTATATGGTGATTGATTGGGCCTCATTCCAATCGGGAAAATAATGAATATTATAAAAGAAAATTCATGTGTTGAATATAAAAATAGTCATGTGTTGACGAAGTTCATGTGTTGAAAATATTCGTGTGTTGAGTAAAATGTTTTAATAATAAAATTTACATCTTTATCATATTTAAAATTAGAACTACTTTACGGTTGAAATCTAATTAAAAATCAAACGATAGATACCTTTGTTTTATAAAATATTTTACATAACAAAAACAGTGATGTGTTGACAGTGCTCATGTGTTGAGATTAGTCGTGTGTTGAAAGAAATATAGATTCATGTGTTAAATGGAATATATATATTCATTTGTTGAATAGAATAACGAATTTATTGAAATATATATAGCCGTGTTGAATAGAGTTGCGCTATTTTGACGTGAACGATATAATATCGATTTTAATCGTTTTATAATGAATATTGAAAAGTGATTTCAAAATTTAATATTTTGAAATGAAATTCAAATTAAATTAGATTAAAATTCAAATTGAAATTTTATTGATTCAATTTGAAATGAATTCGAATCGAATAGAAAATGAATTCGATTCGAATTGAATAGAAAGTGAATTTTGAATTCAAATTGAATAGAAAGTGAATTTGAATTCGAATTAAATAGAAATGAATTCAAATTGAATTAAATTGAATTGAATTAAAATGAATTAGAATTTGAATTGAATTGAAACGAATTTGAATTCGAATTAAAGAAAAATTGAAATGAATTCGAATTGAATTAAAATCAAATCGATTTGAGATTGAAGATGAAGTTGAAATTGTTTTTGAAACGAATTTGAAACGATTTATAAAATACATTTTAAAAGGAAATCGACGAAATATATATAATATATATATATTATGTATATATAATGGCCTGAATAGAACGCGCCGCGCCGCGGCAGTTCGCGAATTTCGACCATTGACTTCGAATGGACGTTGCGGGAGATCCGACCGTTGGATTCTCCTAAAACCGGAACTGTTGGGTTCGTGATGAAAAGAGCTTTCCAATGAACATTAGAAATTTGAAATCTAACGGTTGGATTTGGAATTATGTCCAAATCAAATTTGGAAAAGGTCGCTGTAAGTGCAGTTCGAGTGCCGTTGATGGAAATCGACTGTACGGGCCTTGATAAAATTATTAAAAATATTTATAATTTGTGTAAAATCATGAGAAATGATTTGGGAAAAATTGGGCTGAAAAATTCCATATTTGAAAAGATAAAAATAGATTTTTATCAAAATGAACTAGTTTTAAACTAGAATTAAAATCAATTTATTTTTGAAATAAATAAATTTAATGTGAAAGTGATTTTAAAAATAATCAATATTCCCAATACGTGGATTGGACTGGAGTTGAATCGAAATTATCTCCGGAATATTTCGATGTTGAATTTTGTGACTATGCAGATATTGTTATGGGAATTTGAAAGATATATTTTATATCGTTATTTCCAATACGATATTTGTTGGTTTCAGGATTTGATATTGAATATAAGTCGGTATATTTTCTATTCAGAGCCATATTTAACATCAAATGTGATTTGGGTTTGTTGTGAATCGTGTTTTGGATGACATTGGTTCTTTAACCCAGTTAAAGGCAGGATGTTGATTTTTGAAAAGATTAAAACTAAGTGGAGTTTTAATGGATCTTTAATTAGATTGAAATGTGAATTGATAATTTAAACTATCAAATTTGGAAAGTGATCGAGAATGGAGTATCACCAGTTTTGCTCCAAAGCGATAGTTAAATTTTAATTAGATTTGATCGTGAAATGGTAATTAATTTTACGGATAACACCGTGGTGTTAGGTATGGAGTATTACCAGTTTTTCTCCATGGGATGAATAGGTTGGGATAGGGAAATAAAATAAATAATTACTTCGGTGTGGTTCGCTAATCCCGACCAGTTTGAAATTATATCCAAAGAAAGATTAAAGAATAAATTTAGAAGAATTTATCTTGGATAAAATTAATGGGAACCTTTCCCTAAGAATGTGATTTTGTGAATAAAAGAATATTCTGAATTGGAATGAGGCGTTTGTTGTGTTTGTGTAACATTTGTTTATCATATACGTGGGTTATTCAGAAAGGCCGGGTTATACCCATTCTGAATAACCGATTCAACGAGATGTCGAAGATGAAAACGGTGGTTGAAGACTAGAAGTCTTCACTTCATTTGGGTGATTACTGATGATCTCAATTGGGCTGTACACCCAAGATGAGGGAAACAGTTGGTGATCGTCCAGATGTACTTGGAGATGGATGGATATGCGAGGAAAGTGCCTCCGGTTTCGTTCAGACCCAGAACGAACTTGTAAATGGATTGTGTGTCTGACATTGGATTTTATTCCGTGTTGATTGATCTCTATTAAATATACATCTATTTGGCGGCGGAGAATTTATTCTCTTGCTTAACGCCCTTCTCTGAGACGTACGAGCTCAGAGGTTGTATATCGATGGACATCAGTCGCATGGAGTGAATTGCCAGTATGGCACGCGTAAGTGCAATTGATCAAGGCTTCTGTTGAAAAGCAAAGTCTTGTGATTAATGACCAAAGCACGGCCTATGTGGCGTAGCTTTATGTTTAATGTGAATCTGCGAGCCTCACACCTCGGTATGAGTCAAAAACGGGATAGTGACTGCAGGGAGAGCACGACGTTTCTTTCTTGCTAGGGTGGTGTCAGTGACCTACCAGCCCTGACATTTATATACTTTTCACCTATGTGGTTGTTGGATACGAGGCGCCTCGGATATAGGTCTGTAAGGACCGGGAAACGTGTGTTCAGGAATAACTAATCCTCAAAAGTAAGAGAGGACCGGCCCTGAAGATCCAAGAATCATAGTGGGGTCCTGTGGCATTTGCTAGAGTGTCTCGAACGCAGAGAGGAGCTTGCCCCTTGCCTCGGCTCATGACGGAAATCCAATTTCCAATACGTGATAGTGCGGTTTTATTTGTAGAACTAGTATCGCGACATGATAGATGGTGCCCATGCCGCCTGTGATTGATATTTATGATTTGAATTGTTTTGATATTATACACTTATAATAATATCAAATGATTTGTTTTAAACGTACCAAGCATGTTTGGCTATTGTAAGGGAAAACTCTATCCTCCAGCTTGCGTTGCATTGTGTGATGGGACTTGGGTCTTATAATAGCTTCATTTTTTTCAAAAAGCATTGCGTTGTTTTGTTATATGCACTAGTATTCTTGGGAGGAAACCCGTTCCGTGTTATACGGCGTTGTCCCTTGAATTACTATCCTTTAAAACCAAATATTAATAACTGTTTTAGTTCTCACACCAGTCACATGACTGACCTGGAGTTTATTGTTTTAACCTAAACTCTGGGTTCCCCTATTTTCTACACGGGCAGCTAGTAGTTTTGGTTTTGCAGATTTATATTCAGAGGATCCTGATTTACAGCTGGAACGATGCTCGTAAATCTCTGTATCCGTGCATTATTTCTGGTTGTGCTTTTGTATTATTTTCCGTTGCGATGTATTTAAATGTAATTTATTGTAATCTCTGATATTTGTTGAATGTAATTTATTCATTTATACTCTGTATATTCTTGTATCTGATGGAATTGTTGTAATAACAATAAAATGTTCTTCCGTCCGCGTTCTATTTTGTCCTGTTCTCAAAACGATCAGGGGTTTCGAACGGTCTTAGTCGGTTTAACGATCGATTCGGATCGAGCGAAATTCCTTGCCGTTACAGTTGGTATCAGAGCTTTGGTTTACAGAGCTCGAGAACAAGACACATTAGAACCATACGAAAGAATTCATCAGATATTGGATTAGTAATATCCAATTAGAATAACTCGTTTGAGATAGGATCAGTAGTATCCTAGAACGAGTGTGAAGAGTATATTTTTCAAATGAAAACAATTTTGTTTTGAAATTTAAATCGCTTTATACGTATTTGAATATTTATTTATTTTGAATTTGGACAATCGAGTATATATAGATTTCGCGTATACGCGTCTTGAACGTATAGTCGAAGTTTTGATATACTGGATAGATATAGAATCAGATTCTAGACACCCGGAGATAATTCTGGTAATGCGGCCTCATCATCAATATTTATGTTCGTGTTTCGAAGGTGTGATTTCTATATATTTCCATTAGACTGGTGTGAGAACCAAAACTTATATAGATAGAATACATTGTTGTGAATTGACATCAAAAACATGATTTTCTGTATATATATCAAAATTATGAATTTGAAACTCTAATTCACTAATTGATTGATGTTTGTGTTGTTTGTTTATTTGTTTGATAATTTTGAACCATTTAGCCTAATTGTATCGAATATTGAATTGTATTAAAAATTGGTCGAATTTGCTTGCATATACATGTACTTACATTGAACAGGTCATAGCAAGGAGGCTAAAGCAGAGAATAAAATTTGTTGCCCGACAAATAGGTACATGTTTAATATAATTTACTGGTTTGTTTGGGTGATGATGATTTTATGAGCCTATTGGCTAGCCGCTTGGCTTTTTCTTTTTCTTTTTGAGATCAGAAGGCCTATATGGCAATTTCGGGATTTTCCCGTGGCTCCCGGTGCAGGGGAGGTTATGGCGAAATTTTTCGAAAATTTAGGGTGTTAGCCAAATTTTTGAAGAATTTGAAAATTCTCAAAAACTGAAAAGTTGGAGAATGGAAGCCAGGTCGAACGTAGAGTTAATTAATCAAACCACTTTCGACTTTGTTCCTTTTCGGGGACGAAGAGTTTTAAGTGGGGGAGATTGTAACAACCCGAAAATCTGGGCCAGTTTAAAATTTTTATTTTTGCAATTTTAGTCAATTTTGAACATTTAAAATAGATTATTTTAAATAATATCGACGAGAAATTTATTTTGAATAGAAATCGAACGTATATATTATATACGTCGTTGTTAGAATATAAATAATTATATAGAATTATAAATAGAATTGAAAATGGCGTGGTAGTTCGATAATTCGATTTCAAACTTCAATTGAATGCACCGGGTGCAAAAAAATCCGGATTTTAGTGAAACCAAAAATAATAGGATCTAATTGTGAATATCTTTCCAACGAATCCGAAAAATGAAGATTTCATAGCGGGGATCAAAAGATATGTCCAGTTGAAAATTCTGAATAGTCGCTATGGAATTCAGGCCCTTAAAAATGGGAATTTTGCAAATGACCTTGGATTTCGACAAAACCACTTTTGTTGGATCCGTGATGTCAAATTATTGCTAGATTCCAAATTTCATAATTTTTCGATTCAATATGTGAGTGTGGCAAAGGAAAACGCGTTTGACCAGTTTCAGTTGATTTTAATCGACTGGAAAATGGCCATTTTTCCAACGGTCTCAGAATTTGACGAAATTAGTTTTGTTAGGACCGTATCGTCAATACGAAGCTAGAAAATATTTTTTTGCAATTTTTAGAGTTAGTATGTGACCCCAGTGAATTGAAATACGCGTTCAAATTCAATATATAGAGTTATATGTTGATTTTAACGGAAAACAGATCGGAACGATCGAATCAGCCTACAATACATATCCCATTGTGTTCGGAATAGGGGTAAAACGCTAGGGACGACAGGCGGTGGGCCACGTTTAGAGGTCGTATGTAAAAGTCAACTTTTTGAAATAAAAATAAAAAAAATCTTTCTCTCCCTCCCCTTCAAAACCGTGGCCCCCCCTTTTCTTTCATTATACAAATCGATTCAAAGTTAAAAAAAAGAAAAGAAAAAAAAACCAGTCGCCAGTAAGACGATCGCGCCCCCATCGGCTGCGCCGCCGCACTCCGGCGAAACCCCCCAACTCAGATGTCGCTCTTCCCTTACCTCCACCCCCTCCCTCCAGTCGAACCCAGTCGCCCCCCTTCTTTCCCCTGCGCCTCCGCCTCCTTCCCCCTCAGCCTATCGAACGGCCACCGCTGCCCCCCCAATCCGTCTAACCCAAAACTGATGCCACCGCAGGCCAAACCCTCGGCTACCCGACACTCCAGCGCCCCGGGTTCCTCCCCCTTCGATTCAAGGTAAATTTTATAACCTTTTGGTTATGTAAAAACTGTTTTTTTTTTTTGGATTTTTAAAACTGATTTTATATGATTTTTAAAAATGATTTTTATATGATTTTTAAAACTGAAAATTACATGACTTTAAAACTAAAAATTATTTGATTTTAAAACGGTAAAGACGTGATTTTTATAAGATAAAGGATGGGATTTTTAGTAGTGAAAAGGCGAGAGTTTTTAATAGAAAAAGGCGAAATTTTTATATAGAGAATAGCATGGTAAAAATAGAATTTTTATCTATATAATAGCGATGTAAAAATAGAATTTTTATCTATATAGTATCGATATAAAAATAGAATTTTTATCTATATAATAGCGGTGTAAAAATAGAATTTTTATCTATATAGCAACGAAGTAAAAATATGATTTTTATATATTGAATAGGGAAGTAAAAATATGATTTTTATATATTGAATAGCGAAGTAAAAATATGATTTTTATATATGTAGTGGCTACGGGCAACGAAAGTGACGAAAGGCGAGAACGACGAAGATTTCTACTTAAGAAGAGTCGAGATGATTGGGATAGCTATCGGTGCGAACTTCTCACAAAAATTTCCTTTTCTAGTTATATATATATATACTAGGATGCAGACGGTGCTTAGCAGCACCCGACACCCGTCATCCACAGACCATGGATGGCTTGTTTGTTTAATTGATGTGTTGTGAAATTTGTTTGTGTTGTTGATGTAAAATCGATAATAAAATGTAGATGTGTTGAAATAAATTAATTATCGTTTAAAATATAATTTTTAACGTGAATGTGAATAAATAAATATTTATAAACAAATCGGTCGATTTGTTTATATACACTAATTTGACTGATATTGATTGGGTCGATAAATTTTACACATCACCCAACTGCACAAATAAAAATATGTGTTTGTTGATTTGAAACCCCACACGGGTGTTGGGATGATATTTGACATACACTAATCCCAGTCATTTAATTATATGTTGATCGATTGGTCGACAGACTGTGTAAGCGTTACTTATTTATATTTGATGCTTATGCAGTTGTGTGGTGCACCTTGGATGATGGTTGATTGTTTATCATTGCTTTTATATACATGTGTTGTATGGAATCCATATAATTAACGTTATATGGTGATTGATTGGGCCTCATTCCAATCGGGAAAATAATGAATATTATAAAAGAAAATTCATGTGTTGAATATAAAAATAGTCATGTGTTGACGATGTTCATGTGTTGAAAATATTCGTGTGTTGAGTAAAATGTTTTAATAATAAAATTTACATCTTTATCATATTTAAAATTAGAACTACTTTACGTTGAAATCTAATTAAAAATCAAATGATAGATACCTTAGTTTTATAAAATATTTTACATAAGAAAAATAGTGATATGTTGACAGTACTCATGTGTTGAGATTAGTCGTGTGTTGAAAGAAATATAGATTCATGTGTTAAATGGAATATGTATATTCATTTGTTGAATAGAATAACGAATTTATTGAAATATATATAGCCGTGTTGATTAGAGTTGCGCTATTTTGACGTGAACAATATTTATATCGATTTTATTCGTTTTATAATGAATATTGAAAAGTGATTTCAAAATTTAATATTTTGAAATGAAATTCGAATTAAATTAGATTAAAATTCAAATTGAAATTTTATTGAATCAATTTGAAATGAATTTGAATCGAATAGAAAATGAATTCGATTCGAATTGAATAGAAAGTGAATTTTGAATTCAAATTGAATAGAAAGTGAATTTGAATTCAAATTAAATAGAAATGAATTCAAATTGAATTAAATTGAATTGAATTAAAACGAATTAGAATTTGAATTGAGTTGAAACGAATTTGAATTCGAATTAAAGAAAAATTGAAATGAATTCGAATTGAATTAAAATCAAATCGATTTAAGATTGAAGATGAAGTTGAAATTGTTTTTGAAACGAATTTAAAACGATTTATAAAATACGTTTTAAAAGGAAATCGACGAAATATATATAATATATATATATTATATATATATATATATATAATGTCCTGAATAGAACGCGCCGCACCGCGGTAGTTCGCGAATTTCGACCATTGACTTCGAATGGACGTTGCGGAAGATCCGATCGTCGGATTCTCCTAAAACCGGAACCGTTGGGTTCGTGTCGAAAAGAGATTTCCAATGAACATTAGAAATTTGAAATCTAACGGTTGGATTTGGAATTATGTCCAAATCAAATTTGGAAAAGGTCGCTGTATGTGCAGTTCGATGGCCGTTGATGGAAATCGACTGTACGGGCCTTGATAAAATTATTAAAAATATTTATAATTTGTGTAAAATCATAAGAAATGATTTGGGAAAAATTGGGCTGAAAAATTCCATATTTGAAAAGATAAAAATAGATTTTTATCAAAATGAACTAGTTTTAAGCTAGAATTAAAATAAATTTATTTTTGAAATAAATAAATTGAATGTGAAAGTGATTTTAAAAATAATCAATATTCCCAATACGTGGATTGGACTGGAGTTGAATCGAAATTATCTCCGAAATATTTCGATGTTGAATTTTGTGACTATGCAGATATTGTTATGGGAATTTGAAAGATATATTTTATATCGTTATTTCCAATACGATATTTGTTGGTTTCAGGATTTGATATTGAATATAAGCCGGTATATTTTTTGTTCAGAGCCATATTTAATATCAAATGTGATTTGGGTTTGTTGTGAATCGTGTTTTGGATGACATTGTTTCTTTAACCCAGTTAATGGCAGAATGTTGATTTTTGAAAAGATTAAAACTAAGAGGAGTTTTAATGAATCTTTAATTAGATTGAAATGTGAATTGATAATTTAAATTATCAAATTTGGAAAGTGATCGAGAATGGAGTATCACCAGTTTTGCCCCAAAGCGATAGTTAAATCTTTAATTAGATTTGATCGTGAAATGGTAATTAATTTTACCGATAACACCGTGGTGTTAGGCATGGAGTATTACCAGTTTTGCTCCATGGGATGAATAGGTTGGGATTGGTAAATAAAATAAATAATTACTTCAGTGTGGTTCGCTAATCCCGACTAGTTTGAAATGATATCCAAAGAAAGATTAAAGAATAAATTTAGAAGAATTTATCTTGGATAAAATTAATGGGAACCTTTCCCTAAGAATGTGATTTTGTGAATAAAAGAATATTCTGAATTGGAATGAGGCGTTTGTTGTGTTTGTGTAACATTTGTTTATCATATACGTGGGTTATTCAGAAAGGCCGGGTTATACCCATTCTGAATAATCGATTCGACGAGATGTCGAAGATGAAGACGGTGGTTGAAGACCGAAAGTCTTCACATCGTTTGGGTGATTACTGATGATCTCGATTGGGTTGTACACCCAAGATGAGGGAAACAGTTGGTGATCGTCTAGACGTACTTGGAGATGGATGGATATGCGAGGAAAGTGCCTCCGGTTTCGTTCAGACCCAGAACGAACTTGTAAATGGATTGTGTGTCTGACATTGGATTTTATTCTATGTTGATTGATCTCTATTAAATATACATCTGTTTGGCGGCGGAGAATTTATTCTCTTGCTTAACGCCCTTCTCTGAGATGTACGAGCTCAGAGGTTGTATATCGATGGACATCAGTCGCATGGAGTGAATTGCCAGTGTGGCACGCGTAAGCGGCAATTGATCAAGGCTTCTGTTGAAAAGAAAAGTCTTGTGATTGATGACCAAAGCACGGCCTGTGTGGCGTAGCTTTGTGTATAACGTGAATTCGCGAGCCTCACGCCTCGGTATGAGTCAAAAACGGGATAGTGACAGCAGGGAGAGCACGACGTTTCTTTCTAGCTAGGGTGGTGTCAGTGACCTACCAGCCCTGACATTTATATACTTTTCACCTGTTTGGTTGTTGGATACGAGGCGCCTCGGATATAGGTCAGTAAGGACCGGGAAACGTGTGTTCAGGAATAACTAATCCTAAAAAGTAAGAGAGGACCGGCCCTGAAGATCCAAGGATCATAGTGGGGTCCTGAGGCATTTGCTAGAGTGTCTCGAACGCGGAGAGGAGCTTGCCCCTTGCCTCGGCTCATGATGGAAATCCAATTTCCAATACGTGATAGTGCAGTTTTATTTGTAGAACTAGTATGGCGACATGATAGATGGTACCCATGCCGCCTTTGATTGATATTTATGATTTGAATTGTTTTGATATTATACACTTATAATAATATCTAATGATTTGTTTTAAACGTTCCAAGCATGTTTGGCTATTATAAGGGAAAACCCTATCCTCCGTCTTGCGTTGCATTATGTGATGGGACCTGGGTCTTATAATAGCTTCATTTTTTTCAAAAAGCATTGCGTTGTTTTGTTATACGCACTAGTATTCTTCGGAGGAAACCCGTTCCGTGTTATACGGCGCGGTCCCTTGAATTACTATCCTTTAAAACCAAATATTAATAACTGTTTTAGTTCTCACACCAGTCACATGACTGACCTGGAGTTTATTGTTTTAACCTAAACTCTGGTTGCCCCTATTTTCTACACGGGCAGCTAGTAGTTTTGGTTTTGCAGATTTATATTCACAGGATCCTGATTTACAGCTGGAACGATGCTCGGAAAGCTCTATATCCGTGCATTATTTCTGGTTGTGCTTTTGTATTATTTTCCGCTGCGATGTATTTAAATGTAATTTATTGTAATCTCTGATATTTGTTGAATGTAATTTATTCATTTATACTCTCTATATTCTTGTATCTAATGGAATTGTTGTAATAACAATAAAATGTTCTTCCGTCCGCGTTCTATTTTGTCCTATTCTCAAAACGATCAGGGGTTTCGAACGGTCTTAGTCGGTTTAACGATCGATTCAGATCGAGCGAAATTCCTTGACGTTACAGGAAACGTGTGTTTAGGCATAACCAATCCACTGCCGATAGGCGGGGACCGGCCCTACCGCTCCAAGGGTTCACTGCGGGGGATCCTGAGGCATTTGCTAGAGTGTCTCGAATCGGAGAGGAGCTTGCCCCTAGCCTCGACTCATAATGGAAATCCAATTTCCAATACGACCTTGCGATTTTGATTGTAGAACTAGTATGGCGACATGATATATGGTACCCATGCCGTCTAGGATTGATACATTTATATTTGAAACGTTATTTATTAAAACATATACACACTAATATTAAATCCGTTTTACCGTATCAAGCATCTTTTGACCATTATAAGGTAAAACCCTATCCTCGGTTTGCGTTGCATTGTGTGATGTTCATTTTTCTAAAAAGCATTGCGTTGTTTAACGTTTTACTTTATTTTATGCACTGGCAATCCAATGGAGTAAACCCGTTCCGCGTTAGCGGCGTGGTCCTGTAATTAGCCTTATTATTAGATTGTTAAGTCAAGATTTCTCATACCAGTCCCATGACTGACCTGTAGTTTGTTTCATTGGCAAACTCGGGTGCCCTTATTTTCCACACGGGCAGTCGAATAGCTTTTTGCAGATATATGTACAGGATCCTGGCTTACAGCTGAAGCGGTATTCGGAAAGCTCTGTATCCGTGTATTCCTTCCAGTTGTATATTTGTAATATTTTTCCGCTACTATTTAAATGTAACTTTAAAACTCTGATATTATTGTATTTCTATTTCTGTAATAAGTATGCATACTCTGTTACATTCTTGTACTCTGATGTAATTGTTGTAATCAGCAATAAAATGTTCTTCAGTTTGTGTTCTGATGTGTGTTGTTCTCAAAACAATCCAGCCTTTCCTTTACTGGGAAGTTTGGGTCATCACAATGGGTATCAGAGCCTGGTTTACAGAGGTTGAGAAAAAAACACATTAGAACCGAACGAAAGAATTCATCAGAGATTGGATTAGTAATATACAATGAGAATAACTCATTGGAGATAGAATCAGTAGTATCCTAAAACGAATGTGAAGAGTAATATTTTCTTTAAAATAAAAACAAATTTTGTTTTGAAAATTTTATCTTAAAGTACGTATTTGAGTATATTATTATATTTTAATGTGGACAATCGAGTATATAAGGATTTTGAATATACGAGTAATTAACGGATATTCGAAGTTTTAATATACTGGATAGGTATAGAATCACACTCTAGTCGCCCGGAGATGTTCTGATGGTGGTTCGAAACATCATCAGAAATTATGTTCGAGTTTTGACAGTGGGATTTCTATATATTTCCATTGACTGGTATGAGAACCAAAACTTAGTTGGTACACATTGCTACACATTGCTGTGATTTGCACTAAACATATGATTTTTGGCTATATATAAAAGTTTTATATATTTGAAAAGTTAATCACCTAATTGATTGCTGGTTGTGATGTTTGATAATTAGTTTCACTAATTAAAATACTAGAATGATAATTAATTGAAACCAATAAATAAAATTTAGTTGAGTTGGTTAATTAAACAACTTTTAGCTTCGTTCCTGTTCGAGGACGAAAAGATTTTAAGTGGGGGAGACTGTAACAACCTGGAATTTTGGGGTAAGTTTAAAATTTTATTTTAAGTAATTTTAATGAGTTTTTGATATTTTAAATAATTTATTTAAAATAATAATTATTGAAAATTGATTTAAATTGAAGTTAGAATGAATAATTTAATTTAAATTATAAAAAGTGTAAGAAATAACGCGGTAGTTTGAAAAGTCAAACTTGAACTTTGACTGACCTTACAGGATGCAAAATTTAACGGATTTTAGTGAAACCAAAAATATTAGAATCTATTTAAAAATATCTTTCTAACGAATCTTAAAAATTGAAATTTCATAGCGGGAATCAAAAGTTATGCCCAGTTTAAAATTTAGAAAGGTCGCTATGAAATATATAAAGGTCAAAATGCCACTTTTTGCATACGAAGGAATTTGGACTCGAAACCACTTCCATAGAGTTCAGTATGATGTTTTTGCATTGAAAAATAATAAACACTTATATATTTCGAGTTTCGGAAACTATTTGTTTAAAAATGTATTTTTAATATTTAATATATATGCCTTGAAAATTGAAATTTTGCAAACGGTCTCCAAAGTGAACGAAATTAATTTTCTTGGGTTCGTACCGTCAAAACATAGCTAAATATATTTTTCGGGAATTTTTGAAGTTAATTTGTGACCCCGGTGAATTTATTCGTTCGGTTGAATTAAAAATTAAATGAATTATATTAAAAATAAAGTGAACATGCTGTAGACTTCGAAATTGGGCTTTGCCACTAGCGCCATTTCGTTCAGAAGACGTCAAAACCTATTGATAGACAGTGAGCAGGCCTAATTCTGAGTCCAGGCCAAAACGGGCCTTATTGGGTAATTAGTGAATATTATAATATTATAAATACTAGTTAATCAAATCCCTAAACCCTAGAAATATTGTCCAGCCGCCGGCCCTTCTTTGAATGGCTGGAAACACACGAATTTCAACCTCCAATTTCTTCCAATCCACTTCGAGTTAGAACCCAAACTCATCACCAAATCGAAGAGATTTGCAAGAGCTTTAATTCTATACAGAGATGATGGGATTTAGAGGAGTGTTTTGGCCGAAACCTCCACCCAAACCACCGGCCATAGCAGCCCGCCGCCCCCTGTAGGACCCACCGCACCCTCCACCACTTCAGGCGAACATAGCCCTCTCCTCCCTCTTCGATTTGCCAACTTCCGATCGTCTTCTAGTTGCTCCAATCCTGAGATAAATGGATCCCTAGTTTTGAACTCTATGGGTTCAAATAGAAAAAGGAACGGCCGAATTATGTTGAGGAAGATGATTAAGGTGGTTTGACTTAGTCCAACTTTAATTAATTAATCATTTTAAATTCAATTTTGTCAATCTAAATTAACTTGTATCTTGCTCGTACAAACTTGGATTTGAATGATTTCAGGTGCGCTACGATCGTGAGACCGAGAGCTTCGCGATGACACTGACTAGGCATGATTCCGAGCAAGTTGAATTTTGGCCAAATTTTGGCTCTGAACAGCGCAGAACTCAATATCAAGGTGAGATTTTTATTTTTAAAAATCAAATTTAATTATTTATTTCATATGAAATTATATTTATTTCATGTTTATATTGTATGTATAATTGTTGAAATGTTGATTTGTGTTGTAATTGCTTGAATCGCTGAACCAAATTGTGTGTAATCATGTTTGACATGACTTTGTGTGTACGACGAAACAACATTTTATTGTATGTATAAAATATACAATATTCATGTTGTCAAAAATTTGCGTATGAAATAAAAACAACATTTTTATTTGAAATGTGTTATGCCAATCAAAATAACATTTTTGATTAGAAATTTGCTAGAAAAATATGAACGAACATTTTTATCTCATTTTGTTGAACTAGTTTTTCAACAAAATATGTATACACATTTTTGTGTAATTACGTTAAAAAGAACCACTTTGTTAGCAAATATGACATGAGAATAAAAATGCACATTTTGTTAATAACGTCATATGAGAATAAAAATGCACATTTTGTTGGTAGCGTCATATGAGAATAAAAATGCATATTTTGTTGGTAGCGTCATATGAGAATATCATTTTTATGTCAACATGTTAGAATATCATTTTTATGTCAACAGGTTAGAATTATCATGTTAATGTCAACATAGTAGAATTTGCCATTTTATGGTTGTTATAATAGAATTATCATTTTATGAAATGCCAACGTAAAATATTCATTTTAGGTTATGTTGGAACTGCCAACATAAAATATTCATTTTAGGTTATGTTGGAACCGTCAACATAAAATATTCATCTCATGTTATGTTAAACCGTCAACACAAAAATCGCAATTTAGTTAGAATATTTTTGTGTTGAGAAAAAGTACATTTTTAATATAAAATGTTGCATTAGATAATAGCGTCATGTTATGTTATTTAGAAATGAATAATTTTACCACCATGTTATATTATTTAGAAATGAATATTTTCACCGTTATGTTGTGTTAATTAGAAAAACAATATTTTTACTATCACGTTATGTCAGGTAGAAATGAACATTTTTTCCAATGTAAAGTAGTAGCGACAAAAATCATATTTTTGTAAATGTAAAATGGTAGAAATGAAATTTACATTTTTATTATGTAAACAAAAGTATGAACTTGCATTGTAAATGAAATTTACATTTTTATTATGTAAACAAAAGTATGAACTTGCATTGTAAATGAAATTTACATTTTTATTATATAAACAAAAGTATGAACTTGCATTGTAAATAAAATTTACATTTTTATTATGTAAACAAAAGTATGAACTTGCATTATAAATGAAATTTACATTTTTATTATGTAAACAAAAGTATGAACTTGCATTGTAAATGAAATTTACATTTTTATATGTAAACAAAAGTAGGAATGTGCATTGATGATAAAGATTACATTTTTATTATGTAACTTAGAATGAGAACTTGCATTGCAAACAAAAATTACATTTTTATTTGAACTAAAGATATAATATTTGCTATGCAAATAAAAATTTCTTTTTTATTTGAAACTATGATATGCAATTGGCGATGAAAATAAAAATTATATTTTTATTTGTAACTATGATATGAAATTTGGCAAGCGAACAAAATTTACATTTCCCCATGTAGCTATGATATGGGATTTTCTATGCGAACAAAATTTACATTTTTATATGTAACTATAAATGAGAATTTACTCTATAAATTAGAATTACATTTTTATTATGTAATTAAAGTATGATATTACATTGTAAATAAAAATTACATTTTTATGATGTCACCTAAGAATATAAATTACATTGCCATTATAAAAAGTCAAGATCATTTTGGTTTTGCATTGAAAGAGATAAGAATTATTATTTTTGTTTGGCATTAAAAGAATAGCAAAATTATTATTTTCGTTACATTGAAATTAAACAAACAAAAATAGTCATCTTGGTCATTAAAAAGAGTTTAAACCAAAATAGTCATCTTGGTCATTAAAAAAAGAGTTTAAACCAAAATAGTCATCTTGGTCATTAAAAAGAGTTTACACCAAAATAGTCATCTTGGTCATTAAAAAGAGTTTAAACCAAAATAGTCATCTTGGTCATTAAAAAGAGTTTAAACCAAAAAAGACATCTTGGTCATTAAAAAAGAATTTAAACCAAAATAGTCATCTTGGTCATTAAAAAGAGTTTAAACCAAAATAGTCATCTTGGTCATTAAAAAGAGTTTAAACCAAAATAGTCATCTTGGTCGTTAAAAAGAGTTTACACCAAAATACACATTTTTGGTAATTAAAGAAGTCTACACCAAAATCTACCTTTTTGGTTATTTAAGGGGATTACACCAAAAATTAACATCTTTGTACATTAAAAAGAGTTAGATAAAAATGTACAATTTTGGTAATTAAAACGATTAAACCAAAATATACGATTTTTGGTCACTAATAAGGATTACACAAAAGATACGAAAGATTAGATTTTTATTGTCATTTGTTCACAGTAAAAGAATTGAAATTATATGTCTGTGATGTTGAATTGTGTGATGTGTTAAATGTAATGTTAGTTTATTCAAACTGAATATTACACTTCCATTTACAAGTTATCCGACTTGTTTATGTGATTGGGACGATAATTTACACACTTCGCCCAAGTGCACAAATAATTTATTATTTGATTGTTGGATTAAACCCCACACGGGTATTGGGATGATATTGGATACACACTAGTCCGAATATTTAGTGTAGAATCCACTTTGATGATTATTTGGATGTTTGATAATTATTTATCATGCTTGTTGATTTCATGCAATATATGGTTGTTGATTGAGTCACATTCCAATAAAGAATATTCTAGAAAAGAATATGTTTTAGAAAAAGAGAATATTTTAAGAAAATATATTTTATGGAAACGAACTAGTTACTAACTAGAATAAATCATTAAATTTAGATTTAATGAAGTTTTCCAATTTGTTAATATTTAATTGAAATGAAATTAGATAAATTGGATTTTGGGTTTGTCGTGAATAGTGTCTTAAATAACACTGTTCTTAAACCCCGTATGAAAAGAATAATCTTTTAGTTTAGATTATTAAAGTTTCAATTATATTTAGTAATTGAAATAAGAAATGTGAGTTGGGTTTATTGTGAACCGTGTTTCTAAGCGACATTTGTTCTTTAACCCACTTGACAGTGAAAATATGATTTGGAATTTGAAAATCTTTTATTAAGATTTAAATGGGAATTTTCCAAAAGTAAAGGTTTCCAATTTAATATATTAAATTGGAGTTGAATGGAATTTGAATTAATAATAACCGAGATAAGCTTCTGTAAAAGAAAACCGATACTACATATGGAATTTAAGAGGCTTTGCCGTTATTCCATTTATATTATTGGTCGGATACAGAAATTTATAACGATCATATATTGATTTGATTTCTGTGAAGATTCCATATTTAATGGAAGTCGATTTTGGGTTTATCGTGAACGGTGTTTTAAAATGACACTAGTTCTTTAACCCAGTTAAAGATAAGATAAATTTCTTAAATTTAATTAATCATTGAATAATGATTCGTGATATTTAAAACCAAATTGGGTTCTTAATAAATCTTTAAAAGAAAAGATTTAAGGATAATTTAAAGAAATTATCTCTGATATAATAATGCGAATATCTATTAGAAGAATATTCTGAATTGGAATGAGACGTTGGTTGTTCTTTTATAGTACTTGATTTTTATTATAAAATACGTGAGTTATTCGGGAAGACCGGGTTTAACCCATTCTGAATAATTACTACGACGATGAAGAGTCGAAGATGAAGACAGTGGTTGAAGACCGACGATCTTCACATCGAATGGATGCGTTGCTACTGAGACCCTTGATGGGAGTAGCTACCTTGAAGGGGCTTCAGTAGTGGCCGTCCGGACTATTGTTGATTGTTCGGATTGGTTTTCGCTCAGACCCAGAGCATAAGCTAGTAAATGGATGCATGTTTGACATTGGATTTCGTTCCATGTGAATTAAATCGATTTCTGTTAATGTATGTCTGTTTGGTGGTGGAGGATTTATTCTTTACCTAACACCCTGGTATATATTAATAGTGATTGATCGCATGGCGTGAATTGTCAATGTGGCACGCCAAGATGCAATTGATCAAGGCTTTTGTTGAAAAGCAGGGCCATGTGGGATGATCAAAGCATAGCCTATTACGGCATAGCTTTCTGTATATCGTGACTTCGCGAGCCTCACACCCCGGTATGAGTCAAAAACGGGATATGGACCGTAGGGAGTGCACACGTTTCTTTCTAGATAGTGGTAGTGTCAGTGCTTAAACTGGATGACATTTTACTTATGTGGATGATGGATTTTGAGGCGCCTCGGATTTTTATAGGCCGTTAGTGGTCATACTATAGGTTCAAAGGAACCGGGAAACGTGTGTTCAGGCATAACCAATCCACTGCCGATAGGCGGGGACCGGCCCTACCGCTCTAAGGGTTCACTGCGGGGGATACTGAGGCATTTGCTAGAGTGTCTCGAATCGGAGAGGAGCTTGCCCCTAGCCTCGACTCATGATGGAAATCCAATTTCCAATACGACCTTGCGGTTTTGATTGTAGAACTAGTATGGCGACATGATATATGGTACCCATACCGTCTAGGATTGATACATTTATATTTGAAACGTTTTTTATTAAAATATATACACACTAATATTAAATCCGTTTTACCGTATCAAGCATCTTTTGACCATTATAAGGTAAAACCCTATCCTCCGGTTTGCGTTGCATTGTGTGATGGGACTTGGGTCTTATAATGGTTTCATTTTTCTAAAAAGCATTGCATTGTTTAACGTTTTACTTTATTTTATGCACTGGCAATCCAATGGAGTAAACCTGTTCCGCGTTAGCGGCGTGGTCCTGTGATTAGCCTTATTATTGGATAGTTAAGTCAAGATTTCTCATACCAGTCCCATGACTGACCTGTAGTTTGTTTCACTGGCAAACTCGGGTGCCCTTATTTTCCACACGGGCAGTCGAGTAGCTTTTTGCAGATATATTTACAGGATCCTGGCCTACAGCTGAAGCGGTATTCGGAAAGCTCTGTATCCGTGTATTCCTTCCAGTTGTATATTTGTAATATTTTTCCGCTGCTATTTAAATGTAACTTTAAAACTCTGATATTATTATATTTCTATTTCTGTAATAAGTATGCATACTCTGTTACATTCTTGTACTCTGATGTAATTGTTGTAATCAGCAATAAAATGTTCTTCAGGTTGTGTTCTGATGTGTGTTGTTCTCAAAACAATCTAGCCTTTTCTTTACTGGGAAGTTTGGGTCGTCACAATTTATTCTCATGAAATGGAAACACTTCAAATTCAGACATGCAATAAGAAACAAATATTTATTTAACATAACGGTGTTATTTACGTAAATTTGTACAGATAAGGTTATTATGTGTTTATATTTACATTTTAAGCGTGGAGTTAGATAGTTACTAGGTTTTATTTTATTATTAATAACTATTTATGTTATGGTTTAAAAAAACGACCAAAACATCCATTTTTGTGTTTAATCTTGTTTAAGATTAAAAATCTTACAAAAAGGTTATTTACTGTAATTATTGTAAATTTTTCCCAAACTATTTAGAAGAGGAAAATTGACATATTTCAAATCCCAAGGGAATAAGTTAATATTTTATTTAGAATGGACGTTGCAAACTATGTACAAACATATGATTATCATTATTTTGACCAAAACTGTGCAAATTACAAATCAACATCCAAATCCTTTGAATTTGGAATAAAATACTATACTTCTAATCAAAATTTTGGGATTGACTTCCCGATCCAAGGTGTTAACAATAACTGCAAACAATTTAAGAATATTTGTAGGCTAGATGATGATGATAAATTAAAAGGCCTACAAATCCATACTTGACCTATATTCGTAGTATTTCAGATTTGACAAAATAAACAAATCTGATAACTTTTGGGCATACAATTTGGATTCAACACAAAAGAATAATATGAGTTATTATAAACAACATATATATTTCTCACTCACCTGAAAGCAATCCAAATCTTAATCTGACACAACTTTTAGGCTTACAATTCCTAAATCCTACAAATCTACTACTATTTACAAAGAGGATTTATAAATATAGATTTAGATTTGTATCGCAATGGTCTAATAAATGGCTTCTTCTTCCTGCGATTTCTTATTTTAATTCTCTCTCGTCTTCTCCAATTAGTTCCGTTGATTCTCTTTGTTAATTGTTCTTTTCCACGAGCTAGTCCCTTCTGCTGAGCTCGTTCTTTGGTTTTCCCCTTTTTTTGGTGTTTTTAGGGTGACGGTAACAATGCAGCGCCGTGATTTCTATGCGCTTCAGGGGTCGTTCTTGAGACCCTACCTTGATCTAAGCTTAGTGATAGCAGCGATTGCTGCTATCTCAGAGGGTCCGGCCACGATCGAGAAGGTTGGTATATTATTTATTCTGGTGAGGATGTGTTCATTGGTGTCTTTTGAGGTTGTGGCTAGGCAACCTTTTATGGTAATTGAGGATGCATTTCTTGAATTGAACCCTTACTGCGTGGGTTGCTTGGAAACACCTCCTCTTCGCCAGTATACAAAGGTTAGCTCCTTTTTTCGCTTGGTTTCCTGTTTCTTGTTGTTTCGTCCAAAGATCTTGCACAAAAAGGGGATTTCATCACCCCGAGGTTGCCTAGCTTGAGCTTCGGATTCCATGTGGTTCGCTCTATCAGCTCGGTGGAGGGGTTCTCTGTGGTGTGGCGATGTAGTAGGCGAGGATGAAGGGAGCTATTTGGTTGATATTGGTGGTGATGTTAGGGAAGTGACTACCCAGAATCATCATCCTTCAACGAAACAATCACCTATTTTATTCGTTATGCCTTCGTCGGTTGTTATTGGCCAAAGTGCAAAGCCTAAATCTCGATGTCGGCGGCGGTGGCGTGTATCTTCTATGCAATGTACTGTGGCATTAGGTTTATTTGGTTCTCGTGCACAGGTGGCTCCGCCAGTTGGCTTGCATAACAGTTTTGACTGTCTTGGTTCAGTTTTGGATCAGGGTGATGATGTGCCACCAATGTTGATGCTGTCTCTGGTTCTCAATCGTCCTTGTCATCGGTTGAAACTGTAGGATCAGTTGATGTTGAATCTTTGTTTATAACTCGATCTTGGCTGCGTAGTGCCGCTTACATGAAGTGGCGGTTGTCGGCTATGTCGTCGGTGACTGATCAACGGACTTTGCCCGAACTTCATCAGCAGTCTAATTTATTTTCTTTTGGCGAGGCTGCAAAGATTGGTCACTCTTCTCTTGGTATGTTTGTGGTTGTGCGTGCCAACCGTGTTGTAGTCAGTGCCTTGATGAAGAAGTAGGTAGATATTTATTGGTCATCTCTTCCTAAACGGCTGCTCTTCCGATCCTCGGACCCATCGTCGATCTCTTCCCAGTTGCAGCCAAAGCACTGTGCATTAGGTGTGGAAACAACAGGAATATTTATTAGTTATCTTGATGCGATGGCTTGGAAACTTCAACCTGCAGTTTCATTTGCTTTGATGTTATCTTATTCCTTTTTAGATAGGTTGCTTTCTGCTAGTATTTCAGACCATCGGCTTTTTTCTTTGGCAGGTTTTTTAGGATCATTTGGTGAAAGGGCCTATGCTCCAGGGAAGGTACGGTGTTATTATATTTATTCCTTTAATTATGTTTATTCCCAGTTCTCGTTTTTAGAACCGGTACCCATGTTTAACGGCTATTGGCACTTGCTGCTTTCTTATCCAGTCGTTTACTATTTTGTGGGTTCTTTGGGGTTCATGATTTGGTTAGTTGATGTGATATATGGGAAGTAGCTTGCCTGCGTTATTTTTTTTTACTCTTTACCATTGTTGGCTTTGCTTTCAAGCAGTCATATCGCACTCGTATGCTTTGACTCGTTGTTGTACGGTTCTTTGTATAGGGAGTGCATTGTTTCCATTGTGTCGGCCCTTGGGTTGTCAGACTCGTTGATTATTCACAAGGCCTCAATTGTGTCGTCAGTGATTCAAGACATTTGGTTTTGGTTTTTGGCTTTTGGTAAGTTCTGTTGGCGGTTATATTGGGCTTTTTCTATTTGGGAGGGGTGGTCTCCCTGTAGTAGACATATAGCGAATCATGCTTGTATCTCATCTTGTGTATCCATCGTGGATGCTTCGGTGTGTGTTTCCGTTTCTTATTCGTGCCCCGTGTCCTTTGCTTCTGTCTCACCTCAGCTACTTAGTAATGATGAGATAGCGACCATAAATGGTCATTTATCTCGACTTACTAAGAATTCTTATCCTTCGCGGTTTGATGTGTCTGCGCACTCATTTTCTCGTCCCTCGTAACGTAGCTTGCGAGCGGCTCTTTCGCACCATTCGCACATGCTCTATAGCGACGTCCGAGCAGTTCATTAGATCTACTTGACACACACTTTATCGTATCTGAGCGTTGTGCTGTTTATCTGTTCTGTCCATTGTTTTTTTGTTTTTTGTTTCTTCTAGATGGCGACTTTTCTTTTCTAGAACGTTCGTGGTATAGCTAATGTTGCATCTATGGCTAGCCTCAAGTGTATTGTTAAGAAGCATTCTATTTTCTTGGTGGCGCTATTGGAACCTTTTATGGGTCTGGAGGAGATCACCAAGATGGTTTTGTCTCTTGGATTTGGTGGTGCCTTAGCAAATGTGTCCAGCAAGATATGGATTCTTTGGTCCAAAGAAGTTGTCGTCCACTCTATCTTCAATTCCGAACAGCTACTATCGCTAGCCTGCTCAGCTCCCTTTTTTTCTTCTTCTTTTCTGTTCTCCTCTGTCTACGCTAAGTGTGATCGGATTGAGCGAATGTCACTTTGGTATGACATACTTTCTCTATCAAATTTGGGTTTTTTGGAGGTGTTTTGGGAGGCGACTTCAATGTTGTCGCCTGCCAAGCTAAGAAACGAGGAGGAAATGCCGTTAACTGGGCGGCGGTAGCAAATTTCAATGCCTTCCTTGTCAGTTCGGGTCATTCTGAAATATCTTTCATCGGTTCGGATTTCACTTGGTGTAATAATCAGGAGGGTCCAAATCGAATTCTCTCCAGGTTGGACAGAGTAATCGGGTGGAAGGTTGGTTCAACCTTTCGTATGCTTTCTCTGTTACACATCTGCATCGTACTTTCTCGGATCATGCTCCTATGATTCTGAGTTGTTCTCCCCTTTCCCTTTCTGGACCGTCTTCGTTTCGGTTCCAGAGTATGTGGAGATCTCACCACACCTTCCATAGCATTGTGGAAGAATCCTGGAATTCCCCTGCTCTTGGTTCTCCATGTGTTGTGTTTTCTCGTAAGCTGAAGCGCCTAAATGGCTGCCTTAAGGCGTGGAACGTTCTTGTCTTCAAGAATATCTTCGACCACATCAGGGCGACCGAAGAAGCTCTCATTCTTGCTGAGTCTTCTTTCGATGAGAATCCCTCTGCTATAAACAAGGAGGCTTGGGTAATTGCCCAATTGGCCTTCTCGTCGGAATTTCATATAGAGCATGATTGTCTTCGCCAGAAGGCTAGGATCAAGTGGATTGTCGATGGTGATATGAACTCCAAGTTTTTCCATTCATCTATCCGTAAGAAGAATAATCGTCTCACGATTCACCAAATCCAGCGCTCTGATCTTTCTTGGGCTTCCATGCCGGGTGAAGCTAGAGAAACTATCATGTCCTATTTTCAAGCTTTTCTTGGTTCTCCATCTGTGACGGTATCTGACCCAACCTTGCTTGCTTTCATTCCAAGCCTGGTCCTTCCTTCAGATGACTCAGATCTTGTCGCACCTCCTTCCATGGAGGAAATACGAGCTTTTGTATATTCTCTAAGTAAGGATAGTACGAGTGGCCCGATGGCTTCAAAGGGGTCTTTTTCCGAAGTGTCTGGCCAATTATCCAGGCAGACTTTTGTCTTGCCATTCAGTCTTTCTTTTATGGTGGAGATCTTCCCTCAGGTTGGACTTTCACCAATTTGGTTCTTATTCCCAAATGTGAAAATCCTCGCACTTGCGTGGATTTTCAGCCGATTACTTTGTGTAATTTCTCTAATAAGGTTATATCTAAGGTCCTAGCCTCAAGGCTAGCACTGTTTCTTGAGCGTATTATCTCTTCCTCTCAAGCGGGCTTTGTTAAAGGACGGTTGATAACGGACAACGTCCTTTTAGCCCAGGAGCTGGTGTCTCAGATCGATAAAAAAGTCCAAGGTTCTAATGTGGTAAAGGCGGGAAGGGGTCTGCGTCAGGAAGACCCCCTCTCACCTTCCATCTTTGTCATTGCTGATGAGGCTTTCGTTCGTTGTCTGCACTCACTCACGATGGCTGGGCAGATTCACCGGTTTGGCATCCCGAGTGGATGCCCACTTATTTATTTGTTATCTTTCGCTGACAGCATCATCATTTTCACTAAAGGTAATCGTCGCTCTATCCACCACCTTTTTTGCCTCATTCAGCAGTAAGAGAGAAGCTCAGGGCAACTCGTTAACTCTGATAAAAGTTGTTTTGTCCCCACGAAAGATCTTCCCCTGATTGATCTTTCTGGATAGAGACATTTACTGGGTTCAAGGCTTCCTCCCTTCCCCTCCCTAATCTAGGTATTGTTCTATACCGTGGAAGGAAGCTTAACGCCATTTTTGATCCCTTGACTGACAAAGCCAGAGGTAAGATCATTCGTTGGAATGCAACTCTTCTTTCTTAGGCAGGTAGACTTGTTTTTATAAAGTTTGTTCTAGACTCTATAGGATCACATGTCTTTGCTGCTATGACTCCCACTTCTTCCTTCTTTTGATCTTTTCGGTCTTTAGCATCATCCTTTTTCTGGGGAAATACGGACAACGTGACTCGTCACACTTGAATTTTGTGGAACACCATTTGTTGTCCTAAGAGTGAGGGAGGTTTGGGCCTCCGGAATCTAAAGGACATTTTTTCAGCTTTCGCTTGTAAGTTGCGGGCGAGGTTTAGGGAGAACAATTCCCTCTAGGCGACGTTCCTCCACGATAAGTACCGTAGGCTTACAGCGCAAATTTCACTGGTGTCCCATCCTACGCTAGTGAGACGTGGAAGCGGATGCAAGCTGTGAAGGCCATTTCTGACTCCCATGGTGGAACCAGTTGGGATGGTAATCCCTTCTCGATTAAGGCAGCGTGGAATTCGGTCAGGGCTCCAGTTCCTCGTCTTCCTCTTTTCTCCTTCATTTGGGATGTCAGACTACCCCAAAGTTTTCTCTTTTTATGTGGAAAACCCTGCACGATGGGTTAATAATTAACGCGACCCTTCAGAGGATTGAAATCCCAATTGTCTCCCGTTGCAGGTGCTGTAGTTCAGGTTCTTTGGAATCCAAAACTCATCTGTTTTTCCTTGGCTCTTGTGCGCACTTGGTTTGGAATTACTTCGGGAATTTGGTTGGTTGCTGAGGTAATTCCACGATGCTTTGGGATTTACTGAGAATCTGGTGGACTGGCATATCAGGTAAATCTATTCATTCGACTCTCTTTCGTCTGATTCCTTGTCTAATATATTGGCATATATGGTGCTCGCGGAATAAAGTGATTTTTGATGAAGTTCCGATGGATCCTCCCACCATCTTCCGAAATGCTAGGAATGATGTATTCTTAGCATTTCGAGGCAGGCCTTTCAAAGGAATAATTGGCTCTGGTTCGCAGAGGTTGGTGAGAACATTTGATATTACTTCGGTTCCGTCTACTCCCAGGGCGGGAATCGGTTGATTCCTTTGTTGTAGGCATATTCGTTGATGTCATCACATACACCACACTCTCCCTCCCCTCCCCTGCCTTTTTTATCTCATGTTGTTTTCTAGTTCTACAGGGTCTGGATTTTTAGGTTTTGGAGTTCTTCTGGAGTGATTCTGGGTTTCATCAGGGTAGGAGTTGTTGCATATTGGTCGGTCTTGCTTGAGCTTATGGAGCAGGAGCTACCGAAGACTGTAGAGTGTCAGGATGGAGATTTCAGCCAGTGTCTGTGCATTACTTCAGAGGGCTCATCTTTTGCACTGTATCATTGTCCTTTATGGGTGGAGTTGTGGAGCTCTCCGCTAGGGCATTTGTCTTTGGCATCAGCCTCTTGGGTTTCATCTGCTTTGCATGTACCATAATTTTCGTTATTTTGTTGGTCGCCTATTTTTTTTTGAGTAGACCTTTGATCTGCGGTTATTTCTATTTGTTATTTGTGTGTGTGTGTGTGTGCACAGTTTCTGTAGCCATCTCTACAGAAATTGTTTTTGTGAGCCATTGGAGAATGGCTAGATTCTCCCGTTTGTTTTATTATATTTTCTTGTTAGAAAAAAGATTTAGATTTGTTGATCTGAAAGAAGAATAGGAAAAGATGATGAAAATTAAATCATATAAATTACCTATTCATAGAACCAACCCTTTTACATAGATCTGGATTCAATATCTCCAATTCTAATTTGTTTGATTTGAATAAATTTAAAATGTAGGATTTTAGAAGAGATTGGATAATTGGAAATGGTAGAGCTTCACTGCTGCCTTTAGAACATACGAGTAAAAAAGTGGGATTCTTGATCTCATTTATAGGCGTGGAAATGACCTTGAATTGTTAGATTTAATTATATAAAGATCTGTCCGTCGATATAATAAATTATATAACAAACCCTAGCCGCCTATATCTAGTTATAACCAAAATTCCGCATTGTTACAGACCATGTTCATGTATGAAAATATCTCGGATAAAAGTATATAATCCCATTAAGCGTTCCTCCTGAATGCCTAACACTCTCTAGTGCCTCCTGCTAGGCCTAACCTCTCTCCTCTAATCCCATGGCATCATGAGGACACCTCCTCTCTCCTGTCAAAGCCTATAACCGAGCCTGTAACAAACCCTAGCCGCCACACTCTAGTTACACCCAAAGTTCCACGTTGTTATAGACCTTGTTCATGCCCAAAAATATCTCGAATAAAAGTATCTAATCCCCTTAGGCATTCCTCCTAATGCCTAACACTCTCTAGTGCCTCCTGCTAGGCCTAACCTCTCTCCTCAAATCTCATGGCTTCCACGAACCCTATTGATGCTGCTAGTAAGGTCCATCCCCTCCTCAGTATGGTGGCTCCATGCCCGGATATCCCTGATATACCAAAGGGGACCCAAAATACTGCTGCTACTCGGGCTCTGGCCCGTTCTCATGTGTGTGATCCTCATGCTCGTCCTCTAGCTGTAGTGGTTGATCCTCTTATATAGGCCCAACACCATGCTCAACCTCTTGCTGCATGGGCTGAGCCTTCTGCAACCATGTCAATTCGAGGTGCATACTAGTAAGGGTGGATGCATCGATCATAGGATGTGCTTCCTTGATATAAGTCTCTTTCTCTAACTCTACATCAAAATGCAAGAATACCACGGTCCAAAGGTAAACAAAAGGGATCTCGAATGTCTCCTACTTGATGCAGTCGCATGTTGTGCCATAATCTCTCTTGCCCAGGTGACCTCGAGTCCCAAAAGATGGCGTAGGTAGCATGCCTAATGATACTTGTCGCCCTATCATAACTGTCGGCCCTACCAATTAGGTTATACTTCAAAATACGTATAACCAATCTAGCCATAGGGCACAAATGCTAATATCCCATGCCTTATGCTGAAGAACAAGGAAATACCGACCCAAGGCGGCCCAATTTTCCATATGTACCTGGTCTAACTCCAGGCCATGTGCATAAATACCTAACATACCACCCAATAGAGTCACAGTAAACATCACCCTCACGCCCTTAAAACCTCAGACTCAAAAGTTGTCTTATTACCAACATCACTAATAACCAAATTTGCATCAAAAAGAGGACTAACAAGGCATATATGATCCTTTCTATCGTAATGTGGCAAAAAATCTGATACAAACCCATATCTTGAAAAAGTTGCTCCAATGGGGTCTTTTGGAAGTCTAAAAACTTTACTGATCTCCCAATCAAAATATGATACCCTGTAGAATCTGCAGAAGCTTCTGTTATCTTTCTGTTGTTCCTACACCTGACAATCTCCTATATTGTTAATTAGAGAAAATGGGTTGACAATGTCTGCTATCTTGGAGGCATGGTGAAAACTCTTGGATCCATGAAGAAGAAGTATGGATCTAGGTAGAGATCTCGGTAGGCTTCGATTTTGAACTAATTTCGAATGAAACAGAGGATTTTTAGAGGAAAAATGAAGCTTGGAAGTGGCAACAGGAGTTGGGTTTTGGTGGTTTTGAGGAGGGTTGCGTTTTTCTCGGTTGGAAGGAAATAACGAAGCGATGCTTCATTATATACCCAGCGAAACTTTGCCTGGTGGGTTGACTATACCCACGGTGGGTCAACATATGTGTCGACCCATCCAAGAGCTGGGTCGACCCTATGTTGAACTACTCTATGGACAGGTTGACCCAAGAAACTTATGGTATATGTATATATGATTATATATATTATTTTCTTGTGTCGCATCTTCTTCTCTTCCCTTCTAACTGCCATTTCCGACCGTTATTGTTGACTAATTCGAAAGTCGACTGAGATGCCATCTTAACTGAGAATTTTTTTCCAATGTTTTATTTTCTTCCAAGTTTCTCCCCTCTTCTATTTTAACCCTCTTTTATATTCAAAATTTTCCATCACATTTCCAATCTTGTAACAAACTTTTTTTTTAAATCTGCCCTGTAATCCTAACTTCGATATATTGACTTACCATTCTAAACATTTCATGTGTACTTTCGCTTGAAATTTACTTAGATGTCTATTTATAATATAATTATAATCCAAAAATAAAAAATATTTTCACTTATTGTCTATATATGAATCATAAACCTAAGCTCTTATACTAGATGTAACAACCTAAATTTTAACGGACCCGAATTTTTCGTAGAATGCTAAAATCCAAGTCCACTGAAACCCGAGTTGGTTTTCCTAGTGTCCCGCGTAAAGGAAAAGATAAAATGTATCATAGCTCATAATAAAAAACTCACATCGGAAGGAATAAATTATAGTAGTAAGTAAATGCACACTCTAAATAAGACACTATCTAACAAGTGTCTCTAAGCTGCACAATCTCTACCACTTGTCTAACATGCAAGTTTGTTATGAGGAGGGGGTCCGAACAAAAGTTCTGTTGAATGCACAAATTGTACTTTCTATAAATAACACTACATATACTGCTCTATCACTAGTTTACCTTTATTAAGTTATTTTGTTTTATTACACGTTACGCTTTCGATTTCACGCATAAATCGTGCCCATCTACTCCCCAGTAGATCAATCTAATAAATCATATATATGTAGCTATATGCCCATATATTGAGGTACTCCCCGTAGTACCCATCTCAAATGGTCTCCATCATCGTACTACGAAAACGTACAAGACCTCCATCATCACGCTATGGAAGTGTACTAGACAGTGCTGCGAAGGCGCACTAAGTCTACAACACTATGCCACAAAGTGTAATAAGTTGTGCTATAAAAGCGAAAAAACTTCTACCGCAGCACCACAATGGAGACCTGAACCAGAGTTCTTCCACGGAACTTAGGCAGGGGCTTTCCCATATCTGTCTAGAACGGCCTCAATAGGCTCAAAATAAGGGTTTTGTTTAGCCCGTAATAAATATCAAAATTTGGCCTCTTTTTAGGATGGCTATGGCCTTACCCCCTCCCCATCCCAAACTAATGGAAGTCCATTCAAAGAGCTAAGTGACCACCCTTACAACCAATCTAAACATCCATGTGGTCCTTCATCCAATGGCCTGATAGTGAAGAGCATTAGCCTCTTGGTTTAGCACCATTCTTTCATGTACTCGCTCCGACTGACAATGACATGTGTCTGATGACCTGCTATCCTTTGTTGGGTCCTGACCACAAAGCCTTCCAATCTTCGGAAGCCACCGAATCATCCTAGAAATCATCCCAATCAGTCCTTAGGCTTCTCACAACGATAGGTGCAACCAAGATATACTCAGCAGATGGTACCGCACATACCATGCTTTTGTGGGTACAGCCTAAGGCTTACCATAGAGGACCATCATGAAGTATCCTCACACTCCGTAGAAGTCCTGCACTTCCTTCCATTCCTATAAAATAAGTTGTACTTTCTCTTACCATGTTTAGCGACACCTTTTCTTCTTCTATCTTTAAAATTTATTCTTTTTAGGAAGTTAGGTCTGTTCCCAATTGATAGTTACCAAAACTGTATATAATTTATTTTCATACTTTAAGGTAATGACTGCCATAGAAACCCATAATTGGAAGACATCTCTTTCAATTATTTTTTTAGGTTATTAAATAGTGCGATAAATGTCCATTATGCACTGATCCACGCCTTTGTTTATTTTTAAACTTGCAATTATGTTTTAAACCTCCTTTTCAAACCAAACTATGAAAATATATTCTCTTTTTCCTTACCAATCAATCTAGGCTATTTCCAACTTCCTATTTTAATTGGTATACATTAATTCTTGCTTTCAACTTAATTTTCCTCTTTTTTTCATAATTATAGTAATTCTAAATAAAATTGGTTTACATTCCTTTTCCAATCCCAACAATTTTTTTGAGGAAGACGGATGAGTAGCGTGGTGCTACCCAGCCGATTAATATATATATATATATATATATATAATAGATAAGCCAATTGACAAGCCCAACAGTTCAAGTCATACGAGCAATATCCAAAGCATTACATCCCCACAAAAACATACAAATAGTTTATAAGCATAATATAATTTACATAGATAAACTACGCAACATAAACACCACGATTTCTTCCAAGCTACACTGATGACTCCATTTGGTGCAAGTCAGGGCTGGAGCTTCCATGATTTGATCCAACAGATTCAGCTGGGCTATCTGGTAATGGCACATCATGTCTGAAGTGAGCCTGAGATGTTGAACCTATCCAAGTATGATAGAGATGAATAATGAGTCTACATATTCCATCAAAATGTTTACGAGGCTTATCAAATGTTGAAGCATTTCTTTCTCTCCATATGCACCAACAGTAAATGGATAAAAAAGAATCCATAGAAGGATCAACTGGATTGTACTACCAGTAATCAAAAACTGATGAAATAACATGGATGTAGCCAAGTAAAGGGGCACTAGTTTCAGCAAAAATAGGGTAGGACACATCACAGTCAAAGAATAAGTGGTACAATGATTCTTCATGGTTGCAAATAGGGCACAATTAGGGTTTGATATTAAATTATGCCTATAGAGTCTAGCTCTAGTGTTAATGCTTTCATGAATGAGGCACCATCGAAAGAAGATAACTCTTGGGGGCAGTTTACATTTCCAGATTCTTGCAAAATTAAAAGATCTCCCAGTGAAATTGAGGAATTGATACAAAGATGCAACAGTAAAACCTTTAGAAGGTGATAAAACCCAAGTATAACAGTCAGAGGAATCAGATATGTGAATATGGAGAAGCAAATTAGACACAGCGAGAATGTCAAGGAAAATGTGAATATCAAATATAGAAGAAGGGGAGAGACTAAAAGGGCCTGATGACAAGACAAAAGCAACAAAGCTGAACAAATGATTGGCAGAAGAGAAAAGAGCAGGGAAAATATAGATAAAGGAAGCTCATTGTGCCAACTGCCAAGCCAAAATAGACATGAAGAACCATTGCCCAGTTTGACATGAAACAAAATTTTGATTTGAGGTATATTTGAAATAACACCTAACCAAAAAGGAGAAGGTTTGGAAGAGGGAGGGAAATGCAAAACAAAGTGGGGATTAGAGGAATAATGAAGAGAAAGGATCCATTTTTTCCAAATGAAAGAATTAGGGGAAATTAGGAACCAAATCCATTTTGAGAGTAATGCTGTTTTGAAATTTGAAAGGTCGACAATGCCTAAGCCTCCCTGTTTGCTATATAAACATACTATTCGCCAGTTAACAAGCCTCTTGATGTTACTGCCATTCCACAAGAAAGAACTTTTGATCGAATCCATTTTGTTAATCACCCATTTAGGTAACTTATGGAAAGACATCCAATAAGTAGGGACTGCAGAAAGCACCGGTTTAACAAGTACAATGCGTCCAGCGTAAGATAAAGAGTTGGCCTTGCATGCAGATAGCCTTGATTCAATCTTGTGAATGAGAGGATACCAATCATTTTTCAATAATTTTGAAGGTCTAAGAAGAATGCCAAGGTAAGTAATGGGGAAGTGCTCAATAGGGCAGTTAAGGAGAGAAGAAATTGCAGGATCCAAATGATAACATGATGATTGAACTTTTAGAAAAGTTTATGGAAAGGCCAGAGACCAATTCAAAAACATACAACATGACCTTGAGGCAATGAATGTGACTGGAATCAGGTGAGGAAAAGATGATGGTATCATCAGCAAACTGCAAATTGGAGATTAAAATTGTTGAATTTGGAAGATGGATACCATCGAGAAGGTTACTAGCTATGGCTTTTTTCATCATTTAATAAAAAACATCAGCTATAAGAACAAAAATGAGTAGGGATAATGGATCTCCTTGTCTCTCTGGATGATTTAATTAAACCGCCCGAACTACCATTGATCGTGATGGATGACAAACTTGTTTTCAAAATACTTTCTATCCAATTACACTATCTAAGATGGAAGCCTCTATGTTTCAACATCTGGATAATGAAATCCCAATTGACAGAATCAAAAGCTTTGGAAAAATCCAATTTCATAAGAGCTCCAAGGGTTGAAGTATTATGGCAGAAGGAAATAACCTGTAGTGTTGCTGTAATGCAATCTAGGATGTTTCGCCCATAGATGAAAGCAGACTGCTCTGGACCAATAAGGGGAGAGATGATAGATTGAAGACGATTGGAAAGCACTTTGGTAATGATTTTAAAGGAAGTATTAAGCAAGCTGATAGGGCGGAAAGCTGAAAGAGAGTTAGCACCAATAAATTTAGGAATGTGGACTATGTTAGCATAGTTTAATCGGGAAATATGATTAGGGTTCTTACAAAATTCCATGCACATTTCAATATTGTGTTTAATGAAGGACCAAAATTTCTTAAAAAAGGATGGCCCAAAACCATTAGGCCCAGGAGCCTTATCATTGTCCGTTTTTTTTTATTGCGGCCCAAATCTCATTTTCAGAAAATGGTTGATCGATAGGAAGTGAGGAGGGGTTAGGGTATAAATAATGCCAGTCAATACATGGTAATAGAGGAGGAGGATTACCAAGGATTGAGCGATAGTAGCTTGAAAAAAGCTGAAGAATTTCAGACTGATCAGTAATCGATTGATCATTATGAATGATTTCAGAGATGATGGATGATCTCTTCCTACAGTTGGCTAAACGATGAAAATAAGATGTATTTCGTTCTCCTTCATCAATCCATTTGGCTTTTGATCTTTGCTTCCATCTAATTTCTTCTTGTTAAAAGAGTTTATCTAATTCATTTTCTAGATTTTTCAAAGAATTTAATTCTTTCATCATTGTACAAGGGGTGAGATTCTTTAGTGATATTGAGATGAAGGATCGCATCTTGAATACCAGAGATATGTGATCGAATAGAACCCTAAATGTGCTTAGCCCAAGGTTTTATTAATTTCCTCAATGAACTCAGTTTTAAAATAATACGATGTGATGTAGATTGGGGTTGAACAGGTTGGGCCCAAACTGTTTTGACAAAATCTGAAAAGGATGGGTCAAGTAGCCAAAAACACTCAAATTTGAAAGGGCAATTGGATATATTAATTGAGCCAGTATCAAGTATGATGGGACAATGATATGAGATAATGGTGGCTAGGCCATGAACCATTGATAAAGGGAATTGTTCCTCCCATACTGCATTGAAAAGGAAGCGATCAAGCTTAACAAGAGTAGGTTCAGATCTATGGCTAAATGAACGGTTGCTAATTAGGGGGTCAATGTGACGACCCCATTTCCCGTACAGACGGAGACAAGGGTAATCTTTGGAATATAACACAGAAACAGATAATAGAAGAACAGAATTAAATAAATACACCAGATAATGTACAATAGAATACACTGGATAAACGTAATCATCAGAGTTACACAATATACAGGATCATACTTAGTACAAATACAGTTCAGCTATACATAAATGTCTACAGCGGAAACAAACAAAATATGTACAATAGGAGATGAACAACATAAAAAGAGATAAATAATAGAATCCATCTTCAGCTCCAGCTATCCAGAAAGAGCCAGCTAAACCAGAATACAAGGCTGCCCGTGTAGAAAAAGGGGCACCCGAGTTTGAAAGGGAAACAAACTACGAGTCGATCATGGGAATGGTATGAGAAATCTACTCAACACATTTATAATATGGCTAATCACAGGACCACGCCACTTTCGTGGAATGGGTTTACTCCATTGGATTGCCGGTGCTTTAAAAACAAATCTTTCTTTTAAAACATCGCAATGCTTTTTATAAAAATGAAGCCATTATAAGACTTAGTTCCCATCACATAATGCAACGCAAACCGGAGGATAGAGTTTTACCTTATAATGGCCAAAATATGATTGATACGAATAAAACAATAGCATTTGATATTATTACTAGTGTTTATATGTTTCAAAAACAATTTGAATCATAACTATCAATCATAGGTGGCATGGGTACCATATATCATGTCGCCATATATATATACAATCAAAACCGCACAGTCATGTATTTGGAAATTGGATTTCCGTCATGAACCAAGGACAAAGATAGTCCTTACCGACTTTGAGACAATCTAGCCCATGTCTAAGGGTCAGAGCGCATCGACCCTTTGGATCGTCAAGGCTGTTCCATCGATGTGGATTATTATACCTGAACACAACGTTTCCCCGCCCTTTGGGGCGTAAACGAGCCAACGAATGACTCCATCGGACCCGGATCGTCCGATCAAACCGAGGCGCCTCGCAACAGTAACAACCACATAAGTCAAACTCGTCAGGGCGTGTAAAACCACTTACGCCACTTCTAGCTAGAAAGAAACGCAGGTCCTCCCTGATGTCCTCTCCCGTTTCTGGTTCATACCGGGGTGTAAGGCTCGCGATTTTACGTTATACACAAAGCTACGCCACATAGGCGGTGCTTTGATCGTCACCACAAGACTTTGCTTTTCAACAGAAGCCCTGATCACTACATCTTAGCATGCCACACAGGCAATTCACACCGTGCAACTGATGGCTATCAATCACACAGAATAAATTCCAATGTCAGACACACTATCCATTTGCAAGTCCGTTCTGGGTCTGAACGAAACCGGAGGCACTATATACCTCGCAAACCCATCGACCACCATGTACGTCTGGACGATCACCACTCATTATCCATATTTCGGGATGCCTCCCAATCAGGACCTCGGTTACCATCCAAACGAGGTGAAGATCTCCGGTCTTCGACCACCGTCTTCATCTTCGATTTCTTATCGTCGATTCAATTATTCAGAATGGGATAAACGCGGTCTTTCTGAACAATTCGCGTGTATAATAAACAAGTGCAACACTAACATACACACGCATCATTTCTATTCATTAGTCCCTAACCGTTAATCAGTAAGAGAACGATTTCCCAAATATTAACCCCGAAGGCCGAAACCAACATCAGATCAACACCCAGGAAACCATTCGACTTAGCCAACCTTCAGTTAATTTCTAAATCACATCCATATCGTTTATAATATTTTATAACGATTTATCGCTATTTTTATTTATTTTAAAATAGCCAATTTATTCAAAACGACGCTTCGGCCATAACGCGGCCGTGGCGCTGTTTTTCTTCAAATTTGATTTACACATATATGAAAATCTAACCGTTGGATCTTCACAAAATTTACATCATTAGAAAGATCATTTCAAAACAAATCCAACGATTCTAATTTCGGGAAAATCCGACGGTCGGATCTCCCGGTATAATCGTTTGAAGTTTCGATTTCAAAATACGAACTGCAGCGTCGTTATTCGATTATATATGAATATAAATATAATCGATTCTGGCACTGTTTTTCTTCAGATTTGAATTAAACATTCCAAACAATCCAACCGTTGGATCTTTACATAGTTGGTGCCGTTGGAAAGATATTTCCAAAGCGGACCCAACGGTTGCGGTTTCGGGATAATCCGATGGTCGGATCTCTCGGTATAATCGTTTGAAATCACGGTTTCAAAATACGAACTGCAGCGTCGTTATTCGATATATTTTAATTCTATTTATATATATATATATATATCGATTCTTCGATTTCAAACTATATTCTTTTCATACATTTGATAAAAATGATATTTTTATCTAACTGGCTTCTATTTCAACACTTCACTATTTTTACCAATTCATGTATATAATAAAAATGTGATTTTTAACGTAAAACAATTTATTTCAAAATACGATTATTTTATATATTTCATATAGGTGATAAAAATAGGATTTTTATTATAAAATAATTTATTTCAAAACAAGATTATTTTATATAGTTCGTATAGATGATAAAAATGTGATTTTTATTATAAAACAATTTATTTCAAAATATGAATACCATTCAACACATGAATTTCTAATCAACGAATGAGTTTCAATTCAACACATGAAGGTTTTCTATTCAACGAATAAATATAGTTTCAACAAATGAAAATAATTCAAACACATGAATATTATTCAAAATTTCGGCAGCATAACGGCAGGGCAGTTAAAACCGGGACCGTCCCTAGTACGGCTCCTCGCTCTACCTTAAAACCTCGCGGTTTTTGATAATGGGGAATCATGCATCTAGTTCGCATGCAAGCGGCATGTATATATTTATTTCATTTCCACAAACTAATCCTATGTGGTTTCAACCAAATATTTCTCAACCACAAACGGGTATTTTTCAACCACAATCAATCAATATCAACCACAAACAATTCCAATCAACCATTCGCTATCAATCAATTTTCACACCAATCACAACCAATAAATATTGTTCATGGTTTGTGGACGAGGAGCATATATATATATATATATATATATATATATATATATATATATATATATATAGCAATTCACTTCTATTTCAACCCATATATAATTTTTACAATGCATATATAACTTATACATCGAACGTACAACTTATACAACGCTTATACAAGAGGTGTACAACGCTTATATAACTCATACATCGACTATATAATTTATACATCGTCGTTTTCCATATCGTTTATAAATTAGAAATCTCACATTGGGTTCCACTCCACCAAAAATAGCAGAAGGCTCAGAAAAATATGCGGTCTCTTCTAAAATGTAGAAGACGTCCACACGAGTCCACTGTCTCTTGTTTCACTGAATTTCGATAACACAGCAAAAAGATATGATTTTTCAAAGTTTGCAACGGTTTAAAGGTGTTAAAACTGTTGAAAATATATATAGCCGTACCTCAACTGAATGGTTCAAAACTAGGTTTGGATTTATCTCGAAATCCGTGTAGCTATTCGTCGATCGGCCTTCGCAGCGTCGAAGGGGAAGGAGAGGCGCTGGTTCGCCGGAGGTGGGGTCCAGTTCGGTGGTCCTAGGCGGCGGCGACGAATTGAAGTCGTCGACTTCTAGGCGTCGATTCTCACTCCACAGGCCACGAAAAATTCCAAACTTTATATGGATTTGAAGATCTCGAGAAGATCTTCAAAAAGTTCAACTGTGGCACGAGCTAATTCTGCGTGGATTGATCGAAAAATGAGGGGGAAGGTTTCAAGCGGTTTCCGCCTTCGATCGGGGAGAGAGAAAATTAGATTTTTCTTTTTTTATATAAAAATTATGATTGACCGGTGGGTTTTAAAGGGGTTTTCAGACACGACCACCAATCTAAACCCAACGACTGTCATCCCTGGCGTTTTGCCCCCATTCCGAACACAATGGGATATGTTTCGTAGGCCCATTCAACTATTTCAGTCAGTTTTCCTTCAAATTAAAATATGGAATATTCAATATTCGATTTGAACGTACATTTCAATTTGCCAGGGCCACAAACTGATTCAAAACATTCCAGAAAAATAAATCTGGCTATGTTTTGACGATACGGTCCCAACAAAACTAGTTTCGTCGAATTCTGAGACCGTTTGCAAAAAGGCCCATTTCTGGTCGATCCAATTTAACTATAATTGGCCAAAACACATTTTCCTTTGCCACGCTCACATACTAGCTTCAAAAATTATGAAATTTGAAACCTAGCAATAACTTCACATCCCGGATCCAACAAAAGTGGTTTCGTCGAATTCCGAGGTCGTATGCAAAATGGCCAATTTCACGGGCTATATAAATTCCATAGCGACCGTTCTGAAAATTCATTTGGCCATAACTTTTGCTTCCCGCTATGAAAATTCGATTTTTCAGATTCGTTAGAAAGGTATTCACTAACAGATTTAAATATTTTTGGTTTCACTCAAATCCGTTTTGTTTTGCACCTGGTACAGTCCGACAAAGTTTGAATTCAATTTTTGAAACTACAGCGCCTTTTCAGGCCTTGTTTATAATTAGAATTAATTATATTCGTTTTCAAACGTCGATTCAAACTCACTTTTCATCGCTATTATTTAAAATATTTATTTTAAATATTTAAAATCCATTATTTTAGCCAATTTAAAAAATTAAATTAGTTCAGATTTTCCAGGTCGTTACAGTCAATTAGGCCACAATCAAAGAAGAATGTATTAAAAGATTCTGAATCTGATGATATATTGCCAGTATTTCTTTCAAACACTATTCTTGTGGTATTAAAATCCCCACCAATGACCCATGGTCCTGTAAATTGGTTTGTAAGATGCCTACAATGTTCCCAAAGATTTATTTTCTCTTGTGTGTTCTGAGGACCATAAATATTTGAAAAGAAATAGATGGGGTTCGAAGAAATATCTTTGAGGGTAACATGTAAAGCAGATTGATTAGAGAAAGATTGATGAAGGGACCAAACAGATTCATTCCATGGTATAAGACCCCCCTTGATTCAATGGCATTAACGTAGATCCATCCAGTTAAGAAAGATCCACCGATAAGTCTGAAGTGATAATTGGTGGGATCAACTAGTTTGGTTTCTTGAAGCATTAAAACATCTAAGTTAAGCGGGGATAAAACAAGATTAATTGCATGGAACTTTGAGTGGTCGCCCAAACCACGTACGTTCCACATGACTAATTTCATTGGTGTTTGTTAATATGCTCTTATTCTAATGCATGCATGGCATCATAATGTGAGTCACACAAACTCACACCCATGCAACCCGTGATTCTCTTATTCAAACATTTATTAGATCATGAGAAAACAACAGGGGTTAATAATCTACCAGAGGTGTTGAGGTTGTTGTGTTTGGTGCTTCGGCAAACAAAGATTGGTGAAAGATACCGAGGCCAATCCTGATCGTCCATCCATTGTTGTTGCGGAGGAGATTGAGGAGGAGGAATATCAACTGGTGGAATGGATTGGATGGGAAGAACAGTAAAATTAAATGTCGGAGGATAAATGTCAGATGGAAAAGGGATAAGTTGGTTCAGAGGCACATTTGGATTGTCATCCATTACTTGGTCAATTTCAATAGGATCTGGTTGGTTGACTTCATGGCTTTCAAAATCAGGAGGGTTAGGGTTAGGATAAGGATTGAACATGTTTTCATGGAAAATTTATGGAAGAGGGGGAGTATGGCCGCTTTGTTGATCATAGCATCGAATCTTTCTTCAGTGTTCATTGGCGAGTGGTTTTCATGCACGCATGGGACAATCTGTTCATCTTCATTGCCCAGAAACATTGTTTCAGGCCTTATACAAGGGTGTGAGTGGCTACTTCGTTTCACTTTGATAATATGTGTCTTATTATTGAAGTGGGAAGCAAAAGAGCTTATTGCACCAATGCCTTCGAAAAATTGAATTTTGACTAAAAATTAACGATGATCCATGTGGCACCAATCACAATCATCAAAAGCCAAGACTCTTCCCATGGGTTTTAGTATCTCTACCACTGCATCTTCATTTTGTTTTAGGAATTCAGCTATACCTTCAATTTTAGCATAGGATTCAACTTCTAAAGCAAGTTCTGGCTCACTTGTGCTATCATCCCAAGCCTCAAAACTGATTGCGACTCCAGGTTTAGTTAAAATCTTTAGGTAAAGAGCGTGGTCTCGTGTTAGGTATATGGGGCAGTAAATAAGGAAGGAATTGTTGGTAATCGTCGTCATTGGCCGACAATCATGATTCAGTCTTTTGCGGTACATAATGGAGAGATTCAGTGCTCCATTTGCCATTGAGGATAGTAGCCGTAATACATTTAGAAGAATCCACCATTTGATTGTGCTTAGAAGCTTCGGGTTTTGTGAGGAGAGGGGGTGGAGAATGATGATTAATGATTGTTTTAGGGTTATTATTTGAAATGTTGTGGTAATTATGATGACAGGTGGCTTTTCGAGGCGACGTGTGGTGTGATGGCTCTGCGTTTTGAGCAAATTTTCTAGGGACCCAGTGTACTTTCATGTCATTATTCCTGCTGCGTTGATGTTGTGCAGAAGACAAAGCACGCGAGTGTCTACTTTAGTTTGGACAACGTGGAGCTACATGACCAAAAATTCCACAATAATAATATATCGTTGGTTCCCTACAAATTTTTGCCACGTGTACCCTACATGCACATCGCAAGCAACGTTTTTCATTTTTCAAAAAATTGGCTGTTTGAAAAATGGATTTGAAAATTGGTAACGGATTTCTTGGTCTCTTTGGTGGTGGTTTAGATGGCGCAGTAGGCGGAGGTGTTTTGGCCACTTGGGCATAGGATCTAACGTGACTAAACAGCGGAGGATGAGGAGGTTCAGGTGGCAAGTCAGAAAGAACAGAAAAACGATTCGTAGAAGCTGGAAGGAGAGAATGATTGAGATTTGGATGAACAGATGGACAAGGACTACCATAATCAGCAGAAGATGACTGATTATGATTCGTTAGGACTGAATGAGGAGCGAGAGGTGCAGGATGAGGAGAAAGGGGCTAAAGGGAGGAGCAAAGAGGAGATCAAGAACGATGAGACGAAAAAGAAGAGGACGACAACAATGAACGAGGAAGAAGGAAGGGTTTGTATTTGGATTGAATGTGAACAAGAATAGGAGGAAGAGAAGGAATGGAAGAGGGAGACGATGAGGACGCCAATCCCAACAATTTTTATATTTATTTCATTCTAAATCTGAAACGAAATCTTTTCAGTTAACATAGAAATTCTCAGATTTACCATTTAACTACAATTTTACTGTCATAATATTAACTATGTTACGCCCATAATTATCCAAACGTATTTTGTTCATAATTCCAACCAAGTCATGTTTTCCATCGCGCGCAAAAAAATAATATAATCAGCCATATAAATTTGGCGCATAATTTAATATATATATATATATATATATGGTAAGCGTTCCGTTGCACCCCAAAAATGGAGCACCCCAAAAGCCCCCTGATTTCCACCTCTCATTTATATTAAAGAAACTGAGTGGGAAGTGAGAGAGTTAGTGGAAGGAGAGAGAAGGGGAGTTAGTGGGAAATGAGTTGTGGAAAAGTGGTAGGCTAAAGGGGTGCTCACTATTTGGGGTGCCATTGAACCTGCCTATATATATATATATATGTGTGTGTGTGTGTGTTAATGTTTTATGTATATTTTGCGTATAACCAAAATTCAACATAAACTATATATATAGTCCGACACAGAAAGGGGGAAAACGAAGAAGAGAACATAATTTAAATGCTTACAGGAATCAAACAATATAATATGCTATTATAAGAAGATATAATGCAGATCCACTCACCTGATTGCTCTCCAACTTTGAATCTTATTCAGATTTTACATTCGTGGTTTCTCTAATTTGAATCTCGCACGAACAGGAAACCCAAGCATTTATAGCCTAATCTACAACCTTTCATCTCCAAACCTCGAATCAAAGACAATAAAACTAATATATATATATATACATATATATGTTTATATACGTTTTTATAATTCTAAAGAGTTTGGAGGAGAAGGAAAATTACAGAACTCTAACTTCCTCTCAGAAAGTATAAGTTGGAGGCTAGGCTCTGTTGGTTTATTTATAGGTGCTCAAGAGAAGCACGTCCGTCTAATTGAAATGAATTAGATCCTGGCCATTAACAACGAGATAAATCATGCTTCCCTAAAACAAAATGGGTCGACCCACGCTCCAGGTGGGTCGACCCAATCCTCAAGTGTGTCGACCTATGTCGACCCACTTCTGGTATTGGTCGACCTATATCTGATTTTGAAAATCGTATACTGGGTTGTTTGGCCATGTATTACTGGTATTCTTAAATGTTTTATTAATGTTTTATTTCTTACCCATTTTACCGATTATTTCCTATTTTTGGCATGCATTTCAGTTTTGAATTCAGAAACATGATTTATTGTTGTATATTTTCGCATCTATTTACATAGAATTTCCTATGTTAATAGTTTTCCCATAGGGACTCCGTCTGGGATAAATTTATATGTAAACGAATCAGAAAATTGCTACAAATGCAATGATATATGTTTCGAAGCCAAATTTTGAAAATTTGAAATTGTCTATTTTTATTAATAACTATTTAAATGCTTATTTTTATTATTCAAAAGTACGGGGTGTTACACTTCTGACTCTTTGGGGTTTACCTTGAACCTAGCTCTTATTTTTTCGGAATGCGACCATGTCTATGATTCTGTTGAGAACAAGGGATGTATTATATTTTCCTTTGATGAGGTTTTATTGTATTTTTACATGTATGGGCTCTTTTCCAACACACTGTACTACGTTATAACTTTATTTTTTCAAATAGCTAGGAAATATGCCTAGCTCCTATGGGTACTTGTATTTCTCATTTGTTATAATGAAAAAGGGTGGGTCATTATACAAACCTATTAGCCTTCCCCAAAATTAACAAAGATTTCATCAATGGCTTCCATGAAAATAATCATATAATCACTCTTTATTTTCAAAATCATTTATATGAAAATTCTTAAGGTTAGATAAACCTTTCTCCTAAACTCCCATTTTTTCTTAGTCCTAGCTGTGTTTCACCTTTGTTATACAAATAAAAACCCTCGATACAAATGGGAATAGCTTTACATTAGTCAAAAATCCAGAAGATCATTTTCTTAAGATCTTCTACTCAAAAAACACAAAGCAGTATTTCAATTATAGTGCTATGGAAAATTATCAAGAAAACCTCAAGAGTTCTTAGCAAATAATTAACCAAAAGCCAACTTCTCACAGCAGGAAAATGTTGTTTTCTCTAGTTTTCAAATGAGAACTCATATTACCTAAAGACCTTCAATTCTTTGGCAAAAATTTGCTTCAAATATTGGTTCTTCTCCACAAATCCTTTGAAAAAAATGCATTGACATAGGCTGATATGCATAAAACCGGGGGAATGCTATATGATTTTGACCTAGAGTTCGTGGCTCCTCTTTCTTTGAATGGAAAAATATTAGCAAGGATGAAAGAGGAAGTTAGTAAGAGAAATAGAGAGTTAGTCGATTCTTTCTTATGTATTTGTTAATCGATCTGTTCATCATCATTTCAGGGAGTGCATTACAATAACCTGAAACCCATCAGATAAATATTTATACAAGAAATAATGGGTTTTTATTATCAAAATTTTTAGTTCATCTTACAGTGAAAAATCTTTAAATGGGGGTTCATGTTTCACTAGTAGAAAGCCGATAATCTTAAAAATGAACAACCAAAGTGAAAATGGATAAAGATTTGTTGTATATCATTGTTATATTATTCAGTCATCTTGAATCAAATTCAAAATTATGGAACATTGATGTTTTAAGTGCAATTTCTGTTAGTATAGGCATACCGTTAAATTTAGATGAACTAACTACTAAGGAAAGTTGTTTGAATTATGCAAAAATTCTAGTGGAAATTAATGTTGAGATATAATTTTCATAAGAATCATTAAACCTATGTTTGACGTGAGAATTCATCATATAAAAATGAATTTGGTTGGATTCCCATAAGTTGTAAATCTCTTAAATGCTTCCGATCCAATTTCGATAATTTTGCAGCTAAAAAACAGGTAGAAAAGCAAAATCAAGATCCATCGTTAATAATACTATAGAAGAATCTAAATTTACTAGTGTGCTTAATGGTATCAATAAAGAAAATGCAAATAATTTGACAAGGAATAACACAACATTCAATAACACAATTAACAAGAAGGTCAGTCTTGAAAATCAAAATTTGGAAATATAGGACAATTCAGATGACTCAAAAATGTTCTCTTAAGATAATTATGAGTTCAACAAGGCAAAAGCTAGTAAAATTTCAAAACCAATGGTTTAGATTCATGTTGATGAAGATGCTTTGAAATAAGATATTAGAAAGTCAATATCATCCTAGGAAAATCCACCAATTTAAAGCAAGGATAAAATGGTGCTTGAAAGCAATGGTAATAACGAATCTGAATGCATCTCTACTTAGAAAAAAAATCAAGTAAATTGGCATCTAAATCAGAAGATTAAGATCATCTTTTGATTAATGTAGCAAAATACTTTCAGTTTCTATACATTTATGTGAAAAAGACAAATAATAGAAGAATAAAAACTAAGTTAAATAATTTCCAATATGGAGGATGTTGCTAAATCTTCTAGTAATGACAATTTAATCCCTGAAGATGACTTCAAAAGCATATATATCATGGAAAATTTAAACTGGAGTTCACAGCCTAATATGAAAAACAAGCCTTCTTACAAGAAAAAGGGAATGAAATTGGTGAAGGAGGGAAGCTATAGAGCCCCCTATAATTTTATAAATATCATTTTCATTTTAATTATCGGTGATCACTTGGAATAATAGAGGGCTTAATTGTCCTAAAATAGAAACTGGTTTATTATATATTTTTAATTTGAGTAGGCCTAGTACTATTGGTACACTTGAACGTAAGTCTGAAGATTGAAATATTGAATTATTTCGCAAATGGTCTCTTAATAACTAGAAAGTAATAAACAAAAATGACAAAGGTGGTAGTGGCAAAATAATGAAATATTGGAATCCTAATATTTGAGATTTAAAGCATTATTACTTTGATTTTCAATTCAATTGTTTGTATGCGTAAATAATGGAGGTTTACTTATGAAACGACCCGCAAATCCGAGCTATCTGAGTTGACTAAATACAACACACGTCCAACCCAAATAACACAGAAATACGAACCATTAAAAGAAAGAAGTTAGAGGGTGAGAATAGATGAGATAGAAACTTAGAATAGAAGAAGAAGAAGAACATAAACACAACACAGAACCTCACATCGCAGCGGAATAAAATATAATATATAGAATAGCTTCTGAAATACAAATTTTTGACTGTATATACATACATCATTATCAGAGTACGCACTTACAATACAGCGGAAATAACACTAGATAACTAACGTTGAAGCCTCCTGCTCCAAGCTCCTCCAAATGAATCTGTAAAAATCCCGACCACTTGACTGCCCGTACAAATTTGGCACCCAAGAGTTTAGGGAAAACAAAACAAAATAAACTCTGGGTCAGTCATGGGACTGGTGTGAGTAAACTCCAACCACTTGTTTAACTTTAAAAATCCTTTCAAAAGAAAAGATAATAGTAAGACCAGCCCACACATAAACATGGACGGTTTTTACCTTACTATAACCCAAAACACTTTGATGTGAAAATCCAGTGATATTATATTAATGTCTACATCAAATAAATACAATCTAGCGGAACGCTTGCATCTCACACTCCACTTACATAGTATAAAATCAAAAACCGCACGGCGCTTATTGGAGATTGGATTTCCAACATGACAAGGTATGGAACCACCTTCCGCTAGTGTATCTCTAGAGAGGAATACACTGGGTTCAACAAGAACATCTTGTAACCCGGCCCACACATGACCGACCACTCATTTCGCTTGAGTGTATCGAATGTATATCACCGACGGTTGGGATCAGCAACCGCCACCCGAATAGGGTCAGCATCGAATAGATAAAGAAGAAATAGGAATTTCTCTAGATAGGTGATCATACATCCTAATGGGTGCGACCCACATAGCCATGCTGCCTGCCCGATTTTTGTCCTTTCCCGGTTGTTGAGGCCTGAGGCTACGAGTACTTACCATTCATTGATAGCACAATCACTTTGAATGCCACATTGTCAGATCCGTTAATCACTAGTTGAGTTTGCACAAATATTCTGGATATTATGCTAAGGGATAAATCCGTTGCAACCATATACATTTATACAGACCAACCCATTTGATCATTGGAATATCCTGTCAGACATTCGTCCATTTACGTTCGTTCTGGGATTGAACGAAACCGAAGGCACTATTTCTATAAATAGAAAAGCCCTTGCACTTTACTCCATCTTCGATTACCTTCATATAATCTGATTCGCAACGCTACTGCCAGTACAGAGTGGTTCACGGATAATAATCCAACCGGTCTCTCCATATTGACAACGATGGTCAAAACTTCGATAGTCTGTGATTTAACTATCGAATAAAACAAGTGTTCATCCAACATCTCAAACAAATCACTGGGCTCTTTAATTAATATTTCATTAATTAAATCTCTTCTCCATTTCCTTATCAATATTTGTTAACCAAATATTTCAATAATCATCTTGGCCTCTTATGCCATCTGGAAAACATTTCCAAATGTCAACTTCTTTTATTTTCTATATATTAGAAAATATCTCTATTTGCAATTGGAAACAATTCCAATCACTTATCTCTATCCCGACTATTTTAATTATACTCAGGAAATATTTACTTGTTATATTTCCAAAATTCCATCACTTGGGTTTAAAACGAATGTTGTGTAAAACATCGTTACAGCAACCCAAAATATTTTATTCAACTAACTCTTTTCAAACACTTCTCTTCGAGACTGGATCTTGCTATTTATCCATTAAAAATGAAATCAATCAAGTTAGGGTAAAATTTCCTCTCAGACCTTAACTGAAAACATCCTCAACTTCAAAACGGCAAAACCACTTACCTCGAATAAACACACTATACAATCCAATTGTTCATTTTTAAAACATGTATATAGTTCGCTTTCTATTTCCAATTTATAGATTTCCCTTTTTGTTTACAATATTCCATTTTGATTTCATTTCCTTATCGAATTCTACATTTATCAATACATTGATTTATAACTATCAAATTATCTGAAAAATATTCTATCTCCTTAAATTTCCGGAAAAATTCGCCATAACCTCCCCTGTATCGGGAGCATCGGGAAATTTCAAATAGCTTCCCGGTATCTTCCTCAATCAAAAAGAAAAAGGAAAAGCCAAGCGGCTTGCCGATACGGCGCAATAAACCCATATATGAATTAAACATGTACCTTTTTGTCGAGCACATAAATTAAAATTTTCATATACTCATCCCATATCTGTCTAACACCTGTTCACCTGTTTCCAATTCAATTCAACTCAATCCATTCGTTTGAATTCAATTTTTTGAATCGTTTGAATTCAGTTTCGCCCATTTATTCTTTAATTAGTCATTTTGCCTATTTCACTTCTTTGTTGAACATAACATGTTCAAACAAAGTATGTAACTCGTTCATAACCAAATTGAATTTCAATTTCAATTCTAGTTCTCTTTTCTATTTCGAATACAAATTCTCAAATCGAATTCACTTATTTAAGGCCCAATGTCAATTCAACATCTCCTTTACTAATTACTATTCGAATTAGTTAATTCTATTCAAAGTCAAAATCTGATTTCTGTTTCAAAAATCAATTTCCTTACTTCACTTGAGTTCACATATTTTTTTATAACTCAAGTCTGAAATTTTCTAAATAGAAATTCGGATTTTATTTGCTTAAAAATCCTTTTATAAAATGAAATAAACCGTTATGGTTTGTAAATAGTTTTGGCGCTGTTTTTCTGAAAATTTGATTTTGACATAACTCAAAATCTATACGACGAAATCCAGATTTTTCTCCTTCATTAGAAAGCTATTATCAAATCGGTCCTGACGTTTCTTGTTTCAAAGAGATCCGACTCCAATTGAGTCCTGTATACTCGATTGAAGTTCAAATCGCTATTTTACGAACTGCAACGCTGTGGCGAGTTCGTTTTAATTATATTTATATATATAAACCGTTAAACTTCTTTAAAATGAATTCAATTCCATTTTAACTCTATTTGAATTCCTTGATTCAAATTCCAATCTTACTTTTGAATTCTATATTTCAAATCCCAATTCCTTTTCTATTGGATATTCAAATTCAATACTTGAATTTCTATTTCAATTCCATATTCAAATTCTATGTTTGAATTCTCTTATTCAAACTCTATATTTAAATTCCATTGGAACTTCTATATTCCAATTTCTATATTTGAATTCTATTGGAATTCAAATATTCAAACTCCTTTTTAAATTCTATATTCAAAATTCCATAGTTTAAAACCCATTTGAATTTCATATTCAAATCCAATAGATCAAATCCTATTTGAATTCAATTTGAATCTCTTATATTCAAATTTCATTTTCCCTTTCCATTTGAATTCTAATATTCAAATTCGTTTCCAACCCCATTTGAATTCTAATATTCAAACTTATTTTTAACACCATTTGAATTTCTTCACTCAAATCCATTTGAATTCCCTTGAATTCAAATTCCATTTCAAAACCATTTGGATTTCCTATTTTGAAATCCTATTTTTGAAATTCTATTTCCAATTCTACTTTGAAAATCCTATTTTCAAAGTTTATTTCAAATTCTATTTTGAAATTCTACATGCAAATCTCTATTTGAGTTTCTTTATTCGAATTCCTTTGAATTCAAATTTTATTTTAATTCCTTGAATTCAAATTCTATTTTTCATTCTAATTTCGTCTATTCAAATTCTATTTGAACTTCTATTTGAATTTCTAATATTCAATCTCCTTTTAAAATTCAAATATTTAAACTCCTTTTAAAATTCAAATGTTATACTCAAATTTCATTTGAGTTATATATTTAAAAATTCCATTTCACATCCTATTTTGAAATTTCATTTCAAATCCCCATTTCACGCTTGTATTTCTATTTCTGAATTATCGAATGTTAATTCTTTTCACTTCATTTATAACTTCGTTATAAAAGAACTATTTATAAACTTCGTTTATAAAGGAACTACTTGTTTTATTTTTCAAAAACAAGTTTTATATTTTATTTCCATTTAAAATTCAAATTCTATTTAAAAATAGAATTTTTCCTTTTTAAATCTCAAATATCCTTCCATGATATTTTAAATATCATTACTTAAGCCCAGTGATATTTAAACACACAAAGCAACGAATTATTTATTTTTCTAACACATCATATATAACAATATATATGCAAACAAATAAACAAACAGATAATATATTTTTGAGGAATCCAGTTGGATTCCTCCAACCTATTTTCCTGCATCCACAGATGTTAGCACATAAATAATACCCATTCTGCTTCGTGGCAGAATATCGCGGTATAGAAGGTCATCCACTAATCATAGCGTGGGGCGTATAGGGTAATCATCCGCTATGAAACTGCGGGCATCCGCTAATGAGACTGCGGGAATCCAACCAATCAATCAACCCAATATATATATAATAGCCTAAATAACTAATATATATAAAACAAGCAGAAAAATCCAAACGAGCAACAACAATTATTTTTAACGAAATAAAAATAATTGTAAATAAAAGGTGAGTGAGATTTACTCACCTGATTCCATTTGCGCTGAATACCTAGTTAATTCCATGTTGTTGTGTCTTATGAATCAACTCGAGTGGAATCTATACACCTATAATTTATTTGATTCTATTTCCACTTAAACTCTATTTATTTCAAATTAATTTACTAGAACAAATAAATTAATTATCCCATGAATTTTAAATTCATAAAACGCATACCTTATTGCTAATGAAAACACCAGACAACTCCACCAAATATGTCCTCAAACTTCCGATCTATTCTTATTGAAACTCATCCCAAAATATTGCACTTCCCTTTTCTGCATTTCCTCGAACATCTTACCTTCACTCCACCATTCGTTAACAACTGGAGACAAAGCTCACCTCCAACATCCCACTGTCAAACTCTAATCCCCTCCGTTATGCCATAAACAGCGCACCATCCTGAAATTTACACATAACCGAACCCCTTCCCCCAATGTCTCACGTTCATCATACAAACCGAACCCAGTTCAACCCCTTCCATTCCCTAATTGCGAGTACGTCCTCCCCAAATCATCTCGTTTATCGCACAAACATCCCCTAAAAATCGAACTCTCCACTATCGCTCCACCTCAATAAACCCCCAATCATCACGTCGAAGTTAACTGCCGCCATTATCTCGAAGTCGAACGAAAAAGTAGCTCGCTGCCCTAACAATCGAGCTCCGATAATTAAAACCGCAACCCTCAATAGGTACATGATTTTGAAGAGAGAGACGAGACGAGTCCAACATATCCAAGATTGAGGAATTTCATTGAGAACTTGATTTATAAAAATTATTTGATGATTTCGATTTAAAGGAGAGACTCGGTTTTCCTGAAATGTTGTTGAATGCGTGGTGAGGAGAGGATAGGATTTCGTATGTTATATAGATGCAGATGGAGGGACAATCGTACCCAAAGCCATTAATTATGTGTTCCCCTGATAACGAAGAGGGAAGACAGAAAATTGTGCTCGAGAAGAAACATCTGCGTGATTTTACTACTTAGGGTGGCTTTAGGTGAGAGATAGGTCGGCCTCATTTCTTTTTATTATATTTTTTTATTTTTTCTTATAAACATTGATTTGAATTTTATTTTATTTCCTGTTCGAAAATATCCCATGGTCCTTTATCTTCAACAATGAACCCTTATTTTTGACTGACGTTATAAGGTTATACTGCTGCTCTGAACTCAATGGAACCGATTCCTAGTTTTAATTCGACTGTACAAAAAAAGATAATAATTTAAATTAACGATTTAAATTAAATTTGATTTAAAATATAAATTAATTCCAAACAATTAAATTTGTCGAAAACAAAGTATTATTATCGTTCTAATTCAATATAGAATATACATTAATCGACTAAATTATTTCGATTCAGTTTCAACTGCGACTTCAATTATACTTCGTATTATGATAATTTAATATATTCGATCGAAATCATTTTTTTTTAAATCGATAACATTAATAGAAAAATTCATTTATATTATCAATTTAATATTTAAAACCCTATTAAATATTAAAAATTAATCGTTCAAAAATCTGGGTCGTTACAACTTATTAAAAGATCCTTCATGTATGATTCTAATAGTGAAAAAAATCTCTTCGCATTCAATTACATAAAATAAAAAATAGTGTTCATGATAGATAGATTTTGGTTAGGGACTTTTAAAAGTTATAAGATCTTTTGACTAAATTAGTGACGATCATATTCCTTTCAAAAAGTTAGAAAAAGTCAATATTTTATTTTAAAAACTGGCACAGTTGAGCCTATAATATTTGTTAATAAAATTATTTGGCAATCAGGTGAATGCAGAAATATTCACTGTAAGCTTGACAAAATTCTTCTAAACCCAAAAAAAAGTTGATCCAATTTGCAAATTACATGTGTAGCACTCTTCCACAAACCTCAAGTAATCATATACCCTTGCATACTTCTCTTGCAAAAATCAATCCAAATATTAAAAAAAACTCCATTTATATTTATTAACGGACTTGTTTTTTATAATTCATTCGAAGAAATAATCAAGGTCAGTCTTACTGATCAATTTCAAGGCACTTCCCAGTATAAGTTTAGCAATGCTCTTCAAAACATCAAAAGAAATGCAAAATTTTGAAATAAAAGAAAATTTAAATTTGAAATCATTCAAATAAGAAATGAATGTGAGCATTTGTAGAATAATATTGGTAAAGATAGCTCAAACCCTCAAATTATTAATAAAATTTCTTTCTAATAGCAACCTAGTTAAAGCTATTCATGTTTAAACAATTTATGGTTGCTATGAGAAAGAAAGAGATTGGCCATTTAATGGAGACAATTCAAGTAAATTTTTCTACGTCGAATGTTTAACATGAGACATTTAAATGAAATAGGAAATTTGATTTACAACAATGGTCCTCTTGTCAATGAAGCCTCTAAAATTGAGTCTGAAGCTATGAAATATTATAATTCTTTATATAATCCAGACTCTCTTTTAAAGGATTTTCCCAATATAAATCAAGAATGTATTCTTCATCCTAATAGTCAAGAATTTTTGCTGGCTTCTATTAGTTTGGAAGAAAATAAGAATATTATTCTAAATTGAAACAACGACAAAGCCTTGGGTGTAACAACCCGGAAAATTAGAACCAATTTAAAATTTTATTTTAAGGGAATTTTGTTAGAAAATGTGTCAAAATTTAAAAAAAATTCCATAATTAAATTAAATTATTGGATTTAAAAAGTTTTTTTTCTAAATTACACAAATAATTTTTCTATCCATTCACATCTCATGCAAGTTTACTTTTCTTTCCTATTCCTTTTCTAATTTCCTCGAATTCAATGCTTCTTTCTCTCCACTCTATTTCTCCATTAATGTAGCATTCATTGTTTCCTATTTAATGCATACGTTACCCATTTCTATTTAAATACAATAAAAATATGCTAAAACAAGCAAATGGAGAGAAAATTTCTTTATTAGAATTACACCTTTCTCTCTTCCCTTTCATTTATTTCTTAACGTTACAATTCTTAAATAAATAAATAAAAAGGGAAAAAACGCATTATGACAAAACACATGAAGAGTTAATGCACCCTCTACCCATTATAATTCCTTTCTCTTTCTTCTATTTATTCTTACATCACTCCTCTTACCTTCCATTCATCTTTCACATTTTATTCCTTCCATATTAAGTGCACATTTATTTTTTCCTTACTTCTACATTCATGCATCTTATTTCATTTGCATGTTCTCATTCATTATGTTATCATCCCCTTGTTCTCCTTTCCCGTTTTCTTTCTTGTTATTTTTTCTCTAAAAACAAATAATCCTTATATATATATATATATATATATATATATATTATTCCCTTTTATATCTATTATTGTTTACATTATCTGTATGTATTTGTAGACATTTTCGTTGCCTTATTCTTGTCTGTGCAATTTAATATGTTCCCTACAATTATAATGTAAAATGTTTTGAAAATAAAGAAGACACAAAAATTTATAACGATTAGCATCAAACAATTTCTCATGCATTCATTTTCTTTGTTTTCTCTTTCTCTTTGTGATTTATTTTTGAATTTTGAATATGAGATAAATATTGCCACCTCAGCCTTAATAAACCACGTTTAATTTATTTATAACTTACCTAATACAAAGGGGCATCTTAGTTAAATAAATCATGTATATATCTTTTCATTTCTCATTCTCTATCAGAAAACTCTAATTCCACTTCTTCCTTTCTGAATCTAGATCTACATCTCAAAAATTCATGGAGAAAAATTTCCTTAAAATCCATTTGCAAATGAAGAATCAAGGAAAACAAATCCTATATTCATCTCTCTCTCTCTCTCTCATCATCTCCTCTCTAAATTCCATGCCATATTTTCAACAATTTAATTCATGGAAATTAAAGAGATTCTCCTGCTCTTTATTTCTATACGGACATGATGAATTTTTGTGGCCTGCTCTGCTCGCAATTGCCACTCAAAGCCGCTGTCTTTACAGTGTTTTCGGGTAAGGCTGGGCCCACCGAGTTGGGGACGGCGCTGGGTGCGGGGAGGAGTCGGACCGGCGCTGGAGGCGGCGGCATGGAAGATTTCAACTCGATGGGTTTTCGGTTCTCCTGAAGTAGAAAACAATGAAGGGGTGAGGATTAAAGAAGGATTAATTAAATTAATTATTAATTAATTTTAGTAATTACTCGTTTAATTTATGCAATGTTTAATTGTCCATAACTAAATCAAATCTAGTCCGAATTTGATGAAACTGAAAGCGTTGCGTTCGTAAATTCAAGATCTACATGATGGAAAGTTTGAAACAGATTTGGGGCAATCTACAAATTTAGAAGAAATAAAACCTCGGTGAGATTTCTTTTTAAAATTAAAATTAATTATTACTACGTTGATAAATTTATTTATCTATACGCCGTTAAAAACTCAGTTGTATATGGTATGAGATTTGAATTGATTTATTCTATTTGTGGTGATTCATTAGATGAAGTAAATTGTTTAACAAATAAAAATGCATTTTTATGTAATATTAAAAGATTTCATTTTTCTATGTAATATTAAAAGATCTCATTTTTCTATGTAATGTGAAAAGGATTACATGTTTAATGTAATATAAAGATTACATTTTTATATAATGTAAAAATGATTTCATTTTTATGTAATATAAAAATATTACATTTTATTGTAAATGAGTCAACATTAGAATTCACATTTTTTATATAAATGAATCATTAGAAAACATTCATTGTTTTTGATAAATTATGTTAACATGAGAACTTACATTTTTATTGTATACGAAAATGATTCATTATCGCATTAAAATGTTTAACAATAAAAAGTTCACATTTTTATTGTAAAATGAGATTATTTGAAAATGATTCATTGTTGCATTAAAATGTTTAACAATAAAAAGTTCACAATTTTATTGTAAAAAGAGATTATATGAAAATGATTTATTTGTTGAATTAAAAAGTTAAATAATAAAAAAGTTTACATTTTTATTGTAAATGAGAAAATATGAAAAATGATCCATTTGTTGAATTAAAAAGTTAAACAATAAAAAGTTTACATTTTTATTGTAAATGAGAAAATATGAAAAATGATTCATTTGTTGAATTAAAAAGTTAAACAATAAAAAGTTTACATTTTTATTGTAAATGAGAAAATATGAAAAATGATTCATTTGTTGAATTAAAATGTTAAACAATAAAAAGTTAACATTTTTATTATAAATGAGAAAATATGAAAAATGATTCATTTGTCCAATTAAAAAGTTAAACAATAAAAAGTTTAAATTTTTATTGTAAAGGAGAAAATTTGAAAAATGAACATTTGTTTGAATAGAAAAGTTAATAAAGTTGTGTTTACATTAAAATTTACATTTTAATGTGTGTATGGATTATATTAAAAGATACATTGTAGGAAATTTGAATGTAACATAAAAATTTACATTTTTATGTAATAATGATTCATTAAAATGATTCATAGCTTGTTTAAAAATAATGTAACATAAAAATTTACATTTTTATGTAATAATGATTCATAGCTTGTTTTAAATGATGTAACATAAAAATTTACATTTTTATGTAATAATGGTTCATTAAAAATGTTCATAATTTGTTAAAAATGTTTTAACATAAAAGATTACATTTTTATGTAACAATGAATCATTAAAAAGATTCAAAACTGATAAAATGTTTAACATAAAAGATTACATTTTTATGTAATAGTGAATCATTAAAAATGTTCAAAAGTGATAAAAGATGCTTGTTTGATAAAACGATGTTAACATAGAAATTGTTATGCAAATAAAATATTTTTTTGTTCGTCATTAGAATACATAGAAAAATGTACGCAAATAAATTATTCTTTTATTTGTCAACATAGAAAAATGTGTAAAAATAAATTATTCTTTTATTTGTCATTAGAATACATAGAAAAGTTGAACAATAAAAATTTACATTTGTATTGTATGTAAGAAGTAATGAGAAATGATCATTATTTGAAATAGAAAAGTTCAACATTGAAAATTTACATTTTTATTGAATGTAAAGAATGATTCATTAAAAAGATGTATCGTTTGATAAAATGTGTTAACATAAGAAATTACATTGGTTAATGTAAAATGAATCATTAAAAAGATGTATCGTTTGATAAAATATGTTAACATAAGAAATTATATTTGTTAATGTAAAATGAATCATTAAAAGATGTATCGTTTGATAAAATATGTTAACATAAGAAATTACATTTGTTAAAACGGAAAGGATTTTGAGGAGGGAATGTTTTATAAAATGTTTTATAAAACAGAAAGGATTTCGAGGACTGCACCCGATGATTTCGAAATGATTTGAAAGTAGAAATCTATATAGATTTGACTATACTTGTGATTATGTTGTGAAATGATATTCCCTACTTCGGGATATAAAATGATTTAGCAAGTATGTGGCTGAAGATGCGGGTGACCCGAAATTGACTAACAGTGTGAGGACGTGCATGTCTTCCCCACTTGGTGGGATGGTGCATTGTCAGTGTAGCCGTTAGGTGCATATATATATATATATATATATATATATATATATATATATATATATTGGTTCAGTTAGGGTGCGTACTGCCCGGTTTTGAGGGAACATGACCGATATTTGGTTTCATACTTGTTTGTATGTTTTGTTACATTTTGGAATTCATATTTCCAAATGTTTTGTTTTCAAATCCCGAAGTGAAATCTACTTTCATATAAAAAAATAGATATGTATTTCAAAATGATTAAAAATAAAAGAAATCAGGAAATAAAGTCCAAAGAAATAATTTCTCTAAAGTGATTTGGATTTTGAAATCTAAGTTTAGGAATTAAGCCTAAATGGGTAGATTAAGGAATTGCATGTTGATTGATGCATTGTAGATCCATATGTTTATTTACGGTTGATGTTTATGCACTGGCAATCCAATGGAGTAAAACCGTTCCGCGTTAGTGGCGTGGTCCTGTGATTGACTTTATTGTTAAATAGGTTAAGTAAGATTTCTCATACCAGTCCCATGACTGACCTGTAGTTTGTTTCACTTGCAAACTTGGGTGCCCATATATTCCACACAGGCAGTCAAGTAGCTTATTTGAAGATATTTATTTATTGAGCAGGATATTGGATCGAAGCTCAAAGCTGTGTCCAGAGCATTGATACTCTTCCGCTGTGTTATTTTATTTGTTTCTGCTACATTGTATTACAGTTATTGTAATTAATCTTCCTATTTATCGATGTACTCTGATATATTCTGTACTCTGATGTAACATTATTATGATGTTTATAAAAGTCTACTGTTATTTCTTCTGATGTGTTGTATGCCCAAAGTTAGCGTATTTTTTTGAACGGTCTTAGTCGATTTTGCGATCGATTAGGTCCGGGCAAAATCTGTATCGTTACACTGGACCACATGGTTTTTAGGCTAAGATTTATAAAACTCACTGGGATTAACTAAAATTTAATATTCTAAAGGTTGTTAACAAACCTTTTGAAAATGTAAAAATTCTAAAGGATGTTAATCATAGATTAGTTACACTAGATCCAAAAGTTAAATCCCCAAAAAATCTACAATACTACATATTGATAGTTGTTGTAACTTATCATTGCTATAGTTCTACGTAATAAAATTAAAGTATTTTTTAATATATATTTTGAAAATCAATGTGCGTCCATTCCTCATAGATTAATTCAAAAAAAAATCTTCGCTTGCTTTTGAAATGCTTAGAATTTTAATCAAGGCTATAAAAATAAAATGCGCACTAAGCTTGACTTGCATAGGGCATCTGGCAAATATATAGGTATTTTATATAACATATATGAATCGGTTAGGGTTTAATGAAAAGTTATGTAATTTAATAAGAGAATGTAACGATAATGTTATTTATTCTATATTTATCAATGGCTGTACTTCTGGTTTCATCCATTGTAACAAGCTTATAAGGCAAGGAGATCCTTTTTTCCTTACTTTTTCACCATTGCTATGGAGTTTCTTTCTATTAAAATGAAAATGGAATTTTTAAAAGGAAACATTAAAATCATAAATAAAGCATAGCCATTCGTAATACATTTATTATATAATGATTATTTATTACTATTTCTAAATGTAGATGTGAGAAATGCAAATTCAATAGATATCTTCTTTGAAATATCTGAAAAAACTATCTGGATTGGAAGTAAATAATAGAGACTGGAAAATATATATCAGTAAGTTACGCTGCTACAACTAGATACTGTAAAATTCTTAAATTACAAGAAGGGGCTTTACCAATAAAATATCTTGCCCTTATAAGTAAGCATAAATCAAATAATTGACAAAGACCACGCTGCTGTAACAACCCGCAAATTCTGAACCAATTTAAAATTTTTATTTTTGAAAATTTTATTGAATTGTGGAAATATAAAATAATTTATTTTAATAATAATGGTTAAAAATTTATTTTAATCGAAGTTGAGACGAATAAATTTTAATTTTAAATATAAACAAGGGGTTAGAAATGGCGCAGTAGTTAGAAATTTTGAATTTAAACTTTGACTAAATGTGCAGGATTCAAATTAAATCAGAATTGAGTGAAACCAAAAATATTTAAATCTGTTTAATCATATCTTTCTAGCGAATCTGAAAAATCTAAATTTCGTTCTATAAATCAAAAGTTATGTCCAATTCAATTTTCAGAAAGGTCGCTGCAGAATTTATGTATATATAATATATATGGCCCAAAAGGCTACTTTTTACATACGAAGGAATATGGACTCGAAACCACTTCCATTGAGTCCGGAATGATGTTTCTGCATTGAAAAAGTATAAACACTTATATATTTCGAGTTTCGGAAATAATTTGTTTAAAAATGTATTTTTAATATTAAATTAATAACCCTTGAAAATAGTCAATTTTCAGACGACTTCCGTTTTCGACGAAATCACTTTTGTTGGATCCGGAATGTCAAATTATTGCTAAGTTTAATTTTTCATAATTTTTAGAATTAATATGTGAGCGTGGCAAAGGAAAATGTGTTGTGTTAATTTCAATTAAATTTAAACGACTGAAAAGTAGCCATTTTTCAAACTGTCTCAGAATTCAATGAAATTAGTCTCATTAGAACCGTATCGTCAAAACAAAGCTAAAAATAATTTTTCCGGATTTTTCTGAGATCGTATGTGGCCCCGGTAAATTAAAATGTACGGTTAAATTTAATAAATAAATGATTTAAATATAAAATTAAATAAAACAGGCTGTAGACTTTGGATTTGGGCCTTGAAACATGTTACATTGGGTCCGGAAGGGGGGTATTTGCCTTGGGACATTTTTCGTTGGGCTGAAATCGGGTCAGAATTGGACTAACGGGCTTTAACTTGAATTAATTAATAAAATATATTATAAATACATTGAAAAATACGGTCAAACCCTAAACCAGAATACAGCCGCCGTATTTCATCTTTTCAATGGCCGATTTCTCCCGAATTTCAATCCCACTTATCTTCCAATCCACTTAATGAAATTCAAACTTCTATATGCCAAATCGAAGAGCTTCTTGAGCTCTACAATCTGAACGGCTGTGATCGATTTCTGGGTACTGTAGTGCTCGGATTTTGAGTGGGAAACCCGCGACTTTGGGCACGTTTTTCACCTCAGGGGTGCAACCGAGCTCGGCCTGGTTCCGGGCACTGGAAGGTGACGTCGTGGGCTTCGGCGCGGTGCAAGTTGATCGGGGTCTGGTCGAGTATAGGGGTGGCCGACGGTGGAAGTTCTCGAATCAGTGATGGGTTTCGCCTGTCGCGGTTATTTTCAGAAGGAGGAAGAAAGGGGTTAGATAATTAATTAATTAATTATATATTTAATTTTCCAATGTAAATAACATTATATCTTCTTCGTACGAGGTCCGTTGTACGAACCGTCAGTCGCATTGGACTCGTATCAGCGAGATCTACAACATGGCGCTGACCAGATCTAAAACAGAGACAGTTGAAAATTGAGCAAAATTTCAGATCTGAATTTATCAGAATCAGAACACACGGTGAGATATCTAATTAAATTTAAATTTATTTATTTATTTTATTGTATAATCTATATATATATATATTCATTCCATATGAAATTTATGTTGTGTGTATATATTTGTTTCTATGATGATTGTGCGGTGATTGATTTTGATTGTGTATGAATGTCTGTTAGGAATTGTATGTATACAACAAAATCATATGTTGTTATATAGATATAGAATAATTAATATTCATGTATGTCACAAAATTTAAAGTGAAAAATAAAAACAATATTTTTATTTTCATGTTTTGATTTAAATAAAAGATTAGAATAAATTGCCATTTTGTTTTAAAAACATAATTAGTAATAAGAGATGTCTTGTATGTTGTAAAACATAATTAGATTAAGAAAGAAGATTATATATATATATACACATTTTGCAATTAAAAATGGTTTACTGTAAAAAAAATACATTTTGCATTGAAAATGTCTAAGGTAATTAAAAACTACATTTTTACATTGAAAATGTTTATTGAAATTATATTGAACAAAATTAACATTTTGCTCATTAGATGATAATGGGTTTAACATTTTTGTTAATCAGATTATGTTGGACAAATCAACATTGTGGTAATAAGAACCTGTTTTAAAATGACAATTTTTGTCAAAAGAATGACTGGTGAATAACATATCAGTTTTTGTCAAATTTGTTTAATTAGAAGTAAAAATAACAATTTTGTCAAATACGATTAGAGGAATTAAAAATATCATTTTTTTTCAAAACTTGATTATTGAAATGAAAGTAACATTTTTGTCAAAAACAAGAACATTAAAATAAAATGTATTCTTTTATTTGCATTCACAAATGTAAATATTCATTGCAAATAAAATTGTTCTTTTATTTATATTCACTAATGCAAAGATACATTGTAAAATAAAATTTATTCTTTTATTTGTATTCACCAATGCAAATATATATCAGAAAACAAATTTTATTCTTTTATTTGCTTTTACCAATGCAAATATACGTTAAAAATAAAACTTATTCTTTTATTTGCAATCACTTATGCGAATATATTTTGCAAATGAAATTTGTTCTTTTATTTGCATTTTCTAATACAAATATATTTGAAATTGAAGTTTATCCTTTTATTTGCATTCACAAATATGCATTAAAAATGAAATTTATTCTTTCATTTGCATTCATTAATGCAGACATACATTGAAAATAAAATTTGTTTATTTGCATTCACCAATGCAAGTATATATTAAAAATCAAACTTGTTCTTTTATTTGTATTTACAGATACCAACACTTATTAAAAATAAAATTTGTTCTTTCATTTGCATTCCACAATGCAAATATAATAATCAAAAATTAAAGTTATATTTATTTATTTATTTGCATTCCTTGTTGCAAATAAAACATCAAGTTAAAGGTCTTATTTTTGTTTGCAATCCTAAATGCAAACATAAAAAGGAAAGTTGCATTTTTAATTTATATTTTTGATATGAATAAAATATCATTTTAAAGTTGTATTTTTATTTGCATTCTTTAATGCAAATAAAACCTGGGTTGAAAGTTTTATTTTAATTTTCAAAATTTAAGAGATACCTGTTTATTCACATTTTCAGATGTAAATAAAGGATAGATTTTAGAATTTGATTTTTATATGAAATAAAAAGAGTCATTCTTTCGTCACTTTAAAGAATGAATTGAAAATGTTTATTTAGTGATTGTAAAAGAATGAAACAAAATATGATTCAAAGAGTTGCATTTTGTTTTACAATTTTGGATGCAAACAAATATTTCATTTTTACTTTGTGTTTTAGTTAAAAAATAGAAATATACATTTTTGTTTGTAAATTTAGTTGCAAACAAAACATTTAATAAAAGATTATATTTTGTTTGCATATTTAAATGCAAATAAACAATGTAATAAAAGATTTTATTTTATTTGCATATTTAATTGCAAATAATGATTATAGTTAAAAGATTATATCTTATTTTCACTTTTAGATGCAAATAAACATAGTAGTTATAATATTATATTTTTAATTGCATAATTTGAGGCTAATAAACACCGTAGTAGAAAGAAGCATTTTGGTTGCAGCTTTAGATCTAAACAAAATATTAAAATTAAAAGTTATCTTTTTATTTGCAATTCTTGTTGCAAATAAAACTAGAAATAGAGAGTTATAATTTTTATCTACATTTCTCGATGTAAATAAACATGAAATAAAAAAAGGGTTAAATCTTTATTTGCATTCTCCTTTGCAAATAAAGCATGTAATAAAAAGTTATATTTTTATTTGTATTCCTTATTACAAATAAAATATGAAATCAAAAGATACATTTTTATTTACATTCTTTATTGTAAATATAACATGAAATCAGAGTATATTTTTATCTACATTTTAGATGTTCTGAAAATAATAATATTTAAGGATTACATTCCTAATGTGATATAAAAATTAAATTTTTATTTAATATAAAAGGATATCAAGTTTTATGTAATATAAAACGATTACATTTCATTTTAAGTGAATTAACATTAGGATTCACATTTTTGATATAAATGAATCTGTAGAAAGATTCATTGTTTTTGATAAATAACATTATCATTATACATGAAATGATTCACCTTTTATGTTACTGAAATGTTACACTTCCATTTACAAGTTACCTGACTTGTTCATGTGATTGGGATGATAATTTTCACACATCGCCCAAGTGCACAGATAATTTATGATTTGTTTGAATGGTTGAAAACCCCACACGGGTGTTGGGATGGAAATTGACATACACTAATCCCAACATTTATTTGTATTGTCTATCGATAGATCGACAGGCTGCGATGAGCGTTATCACTTCATTTTAATGCTCACACGGTTGTATATTGCACTCTGGATGTGGATGGATGTTTGATAATCATTTATTTTCCTTGTTATATACGTTCAATGTATGAAATCCATATAGATCAAGTCATATGGTGACTGGTTGAGTCGCATTCCAATAAAGGATTTCTTTTATATAAAGAATATCTTTTTAAATAAATAATATTTGGAATAAAGAATATTATAGTACAAATACCTTTTAAAATAAAGAATATTTTATATAGAAACTCTTTTCATACAAAGAATATTTCATAATGAATATTTTAAAGAATATTTGACAAAAGATGAAATGATGATTCCTATGCCCGTTCTTAGACGGACAAAAGATAAAAGATGTTCCTTTGAAAAAACTGGTTAATAGCTAGAGTGAATTTATTAAATTAAGATTTAATAGAATTTTCCACTTGAAAAATATTTATTTGGAATTGCTTAAATAAATTGATTTTGTGAACTATGTTTCTTAAACGACATTTGTTCTTTGACCCAAATTAACATTGAAAGGTGATTTAGAATGAATAAATCTTTTTAAGATTTAAAGAGAAATTAACATTGAGTGGAAATTCGATTCGATAATAATCAAGATAGGATTCTGTAAAAGAAGACTGATACTACATATGGAATTTAAAAGGCTTTGTCGTTATTCCATTTATATTATTGGTCTAATACAGAAATTTATATCGATTATATATTGGCTTGATTTCTGTGAAAATCCTATATTTATTGGAATATGATTTTGGGTTTATCGTGAACAATGTTTTAAATAACATCGATTCTTTAACCCGATTAACTTTTATTTCTTAAATTGGAATAGTCATTTAATAATGACTTTGATATTAAAACCCAATTTTAATAAATCTTTAAAATGAAGATTAAAGAATATTTTAAAGGAATTCATCTTTGATAAAATTTATGGGAACCTTTCCCCTAATAATATGAATATTCTATTTAAAAGAATATTCTGAAATGGAATGAGGCGTTGGATGTTTTATAGCACTTGATTTTTTTTAATATAAATTACGCTAGTTATTCGGAAAGACCCGGTTTAACCCATTCCGAATAATCATTACGACGATGAAGAGTCGAAGATGAAGATGGTGTTGAAGACCGGCGGTTTTCACATCGATGGATGTATTGCTACTGAGGTCCTCGATAGGAGTAGCTACCCTAAAGGGATTTCTGTGGTAGTCGTCTAGACGTATGTGTTAATTGTCCGAATATACGAGGGCCACGCAGGTTTCTCCTGTTCCGTTCAGACCCAGAACGGACTTGTAAATGGATTGTGTGTCTGACATTGTATTCTTTTCTACTGTATTTGTTGAACGCTACTGATTATATATTTCTGTTTGGTGGTGGAGAATTTATTCTTCACTTAACACCCTTCTCTAAGACGTATGAGCTTAGAGGTTATATACATATTGGTAGATGATCAATGATATGGTAGAGTCTGACAATGTGGCATGCTAAGATGCAGATGATCATGGCTTTGTTGAAATGCATGCCTTGTGGTTGATGATCAAAGCACAGTCTATTTAGGCATAGCTTTGTGTATATCGTGACTTCGCGAGCCTCACAGCCCGGTAGAGTCTAAAACGGGAGAAGGGAACGCAGGGAGTGCACACGTTTCTTTCTAGCTAGAAGGGGTGTCATGGTATGGAGCCCAGACATTTACTTATGTGGTTGTTGGATTTTTGCGAGGCCTCGGATTTATGCGGTCGCTCTCGGCCGTATTGTAGGTTCACTAGAACCGGGAAGCGTGTGTTCAGGAATTGCCAATCCTACCCATTGCACTATTGGGGGACCGGCCCTGCAGGATCCAAGGGTTGGACAGAGTACCAATCCTGGGGCATTGCTAGAGTGTCTCGAATCAGTAAGGATCTCCTCCCTAGCCTTGACTCATGATGGAAACCCAAACTTCCAATACACCCTTTACGGTTTTGATTGTATAACTAGTATGGCGACATAGTAGGATGGGGTACTATGCCGTCTAGGATTGATACATTTATTTTGAAATGTTTTATATATATATATACACACTAGTATCGTGTTTTATCGTATCAAGCATCTTTTGACCATTATAAGGTAAAACCCTATCCTCCGGCGTGCGTTACATTGTGTGATGGGACCTGGGTCTTATAATGGTTTCATTTTTCTAAAAAGCATTGCGCTATTTGACGATTTACTTTATTTTATGCACTGGCAATCCAATGGAGTAAACCCGTTCCGCGTTAGCGGCATGGTCCTGTGATTAGCCTTATTATTAGATAGGTTAGTTAAGATTTCTCATACCAGTCCCATGACTGACCTGCAGTTTGTTTCACTGGCAAACTCGGGTGCCCATATTTTCCACACGGGCAGTCGAGTAGCTTGTTTTGCAGATATCATATTTACAAGATCCTGGTCTACAGCTGAAGCAATATTCGGAAAGCTCTGTATTCGTGTATTCCTTTCGGTTGTATATTTGTATTATTTTTCCGCTGCTATCTAAATGTAATTTAAATCTCTGATATTGTATTTCCAATGTATATTATTTATTCATACTCTGGAATATTCTTGTACTCTGATGTAATTGTTGTAATCAGCAATAAAATGTTCTTATGTTCTGTGTTCTGATGTGTGTTGCTCCCAAACAATCTATGCTTTCCTTCACGGGGAAGTTTGGGTCGTTTCATTTGGTATCAGAGCTTTGGTTTACAGAGCTCGAGGACAAGACACATTAGAAAACGAACAGAAGAATTCATCAGAGATTGGATTAGTAATATCCAATAAGAATGACTCGTTAGAGATGGGATCAGAAGTATCCTAGAATGAGTCCAAAGAGTATTATTTTCTTAAAAATAAAAATATAAACAAATTTAGCTTTGAAATTTTAACTCAATATACGTATTTGAATATATTATATTTTATTGTGGACAATCGAGTATATAGAAATTTTAATATACGTCTGATCAACGTGTATGGGAAGTCTTAAATATACTGGATTGATATAGAATCACACTCTAGTCGCCCGGAGATGATTCTGATGATTGATGCATCATCATCAGAATCTATGTTCGAGTCTCGAAAGTGGGATTTCTATATATTTCCACTGACTGGTATGAGAACAAACACTTAGTTAGGACACACTGCTATGATTTGCACTGAAAATATGATTTTTGAACTATATATAAATAATATATATATTTGAAAAGTTAATCACCTAATTGATTGCTGGTTGTGATGTTTGATTATTAGTTTAACTAATAAAATTATTGGAAAACAATAAAACAATGGAAATTAATTAATTTATCGACTTTAGCTCATTTCCTTTTCGAGGACGAAAAGATTTTTAAGTAGGGGCGATTGTAACAACCCGCAAATTCTGAACCAATTTAAAATTTTTATTTTTGAAAATTTTATTGAATTGTGGAAATATAAAATAATTTATTTTAATAATAATGGTTAAAAATTTATTTTAATCGAAGTTGAGACGAATAAATTTTAATTTTAAATATAAACAAGGGGTTAGAAATGGCGCAGTAGTTTGAAATTTTGAATTTAAACTTTGACTAAATGTGCAGGATTCAAATTAAATCAGAATTGAGTGAAACCAAAAATATTTAAATCTGTTTAATCATATCTTTCTAGCGAATCTGAAAAATCTAAATTTCGTTCTATAAATCAAAAGTTATGTCCAATTCAATTTTCAGAAAGGTCGCTGCAGAATTTATGTATATATAATATATATGGCCCAAAAGGCTACTTTTTACATACGAAGGAATATGGACTCGAAACCACTTCCATTGAGTCCGGAATGATGTTTCTGCATTGAAAAAGTATAAACACTTATATATTTCGAGTTTCGGAAATAATTTGTTTAAAAATGTATTTTTAATATTAAATTAATAACCCTTGAAAATAGTCAATTTTCAGACGACTTCCGTTTTCGACGAAATCACTTTTGTTGGATCCGGAATGTCAAATTATTGCTAAGTTTAATTTTTCATAATTTTTAGAATTAATATGTGAGCGTGGCAAAGGAAAATGTGTTGTGTTAATTTCAATTAAATTTAAACGACTGAAAAGTAGCCATTTTTCAAACTGTCTCAGAATTCAATGAAATTAGTCTCATTAGAACCGTATCGTCAAAACAAAGCTAAAAATAATTTTTCCGGATTTTTCTGAGATCGTATGTGGCCCCGGTAAATTAAAATGTACGGTTAAATTTAATAAATAAATGATTTAAATATAAAATTAAATAAAACAGGCTGTAGACTTTGGATTTGGGCCTTGAAACATGTTACATTGGGTCCGGAAGGGGGGTATTTGCCTTGGGACATTTTTCGTTGGGCTGAAATCGGGTCAGAATTGGACTAACGGGCTTTAACTTGAATTAATTAATAAAATATATTATAAATACATTGAAAAATACGGTCAAACCCTAAACCAGAATACAGCCGCCGTATTTCATCTTTTCAATGGCCGATTTCTCCCGAATTTCAATCCCACTTATCTTCCAATCCACTTAATGAAATTCAAACTTCTATATGCCAAATCGAAGAGCTTCTTGAGCTCTACAATCTGAACGGCTGTGATCGATTTCTGGGTACTGTAGTGCTCGGATTTTGAGTGGGAAACCCGCGACTTTGGGCACGTTTTTCACCTCAGGGGTGCAACCGAGCTCGGCCTGGTTCCGGGCACTGGAAGGTGACGTCGTGGGCTTCGGCGCGGTGCAAGTTGATCGGGGTCTGGTCGAGTATAGGGGTGGCCGACGGTGGAAGTTCTCGAATCAGTGATGGGTTTCGCCTGTCGCGGTTATTTTCAGAAGGAGGAAGAAAGGGGTTAGATAATTAATTAATTAATTATATATTTAATTTTCCAATGTAAATAACATTATATCTTCTTCGTACGAGGTCCGTTGTACGAACCGTCAGTCGCATTGGACTCGTATCAGCGAGATCTACAACATGGCGCTGACCAGATCTAAAACAGAGACAGTTGAAAATTGAGCAAAATTTCAGATCTGAATTTATCAGAATCAGAACACACGGTGAGATATCTAATTAAATTTAAATTTATTTATTTATTTTATTGTATAATCTATATATATATATTCATTCCATATGAAATTTATGTTGTGTGTATATATTTGTTTCTATGATGATTGTGCGGTGATTGATTTTGATTGTGTATGAATGTCTGTTAGGAATTGTATGTATACAACAAAATCATATGTTGTTATATAGATATAGAATAATTAATATTCATGTATGTCACAAAATTTAAAGTGAAAAATAAAAACAATATTTTTATTTTCATGTTTTGATTTAAATAAAAGATTAGAATAAATTGCCATTTTGTTTTAAAAACATAATTAGTAATAAGAGATGTCTTGTATGTTGTAAAACATAATTAGATTAAGAAAGAAGATTATATATATATATACACATTTTGCAATTAAAAATGGTTTACTGTAAAAAAAATACATTTTGCATTGAAAATGTCTAAGGTAATTAAAAACTACATTTTTACATTGAAAATGTTTATTGAAATTATATTGAACAAAATTAACATTTTGCTCATTAGATGATAATGGGTTTAACATTTTTGTTAATCAGATTATGTTGGACAAATCAACATTGTGGTAATAAGAACCTGTTTTAAAATGACAATTTTTGTCAAAAGAATGACTGGTGAATAACATATCAGTTTTTGTCAAATTTGTTTAATTAGAAGTAAAAATAACAATTTTGTCAAATACGATTAGAGGAATTAAAAATATCATTTTTTTTCAAAACTTGATTATTGAAATGAAAGTAACATTTTTGTCAAAAACAAGAACATTAAAATAAAATGTATTCTTTTATTTGCATTCACAAATGTAAATATTCATTGCAAATAAAATTGTTCTTTTATTTATATTCACTAATGCAAAGATACATTGTAAAATAAAATTTATTCTTTTATTTGTATTCACCAATGCAAATATATATCAGAAAACAAATTTTATTCTTTTATTTGCTTTTACCAATGCAAATATACGTTAAAAATAAAACTTATTCTTTTATTTGCAATCACTTATGCGAATATATTTTGCAAATGAAATTTGTTCTTTTATTTGCATTTTCTAATACAAATATATTTGAAATTGAAGTTTATCCTTTTATTTGCATTCACAAATATGCATTAAAAATGAAATTTATTCTTTCATTTGCATTCATTAATGCAGACATACATTGAAAATAAAATTTGTTTATTTGCATTCACCAATGCAAGTATATATTAAAAATCAAACTTGTTCTTTTATTTGTATTTACAGATACCAACACTTATTAAAAATAAAATTTGTTCTTTCATTTGCATTCCACAATGCAAATATAATAATCAAAAATTAAAGTTATATTTATTTATTTATTTGCATTCCTTGTTGCAAATAAAACATCAAGTTAAAGGTCTTATTTTTGTTTGCAATCCTAAATGCAAACATAAAAAGGAAAGTTGCATTTTTAATTTATATTTTTGATATGAATAAAATATCATTTTAAAGTTGTATTTTTATTTGCATTCTTTAATGCAAATAAAACCTGGGTTGAAAGTTTTATTTTAATTTTCAAAATTTAAGAGATACCTGTTTATTCACATTTTCAGATGTAAATAAAGGATAGATTTTAGAATTTGATTTTTATATGAAATAAAAAGAGTCATTCTTTCGTCACTTTAAAGAATGAATTGAAAATGTTTATTTAGTGATTGTAAAAGAATGAAACAAAATATGATTCAAAGAGTTGCATTTTGTTTTACAATTTTGGATGCAAACAAATATTTCATTTTTACTTTGTGTTTTAGTTAAAAAATAGAAATATACATTTTTGTTTGTAAATTTAGTTGCGAACAAAACATTTAATAAAAGATTATATTTTGTTTGCATATTTAAATGCAAATAAACAATGTAATAAAAGATTTTATTTTATTTGCATATTTAATTGCAAATAATGATTATAGTTAAAAGATTATATCTTATTTTCACTTTTAGATGCAAATAAACATAGTAGTTATAATATTATATTTTTAATTGCATAATTTGAGGCTAATAAACACCGTAGTAGAAAGAAGCATTTTGGTTGCAGCTTTAGATCTAAACAAAATATTAAAATTAAAAGTTATCTTTTTATTTGCAATTCTTGTTGCAAATAAAACTAGAAATAGAGAGTTATAATTTTTATCTACATTTCTCGATGTAAATAAACATGAAATAAAAAAAGGGTTAAATCTTTATTTGCATTCTCCTTTGCAAATAAAGCATGTAATAAAAAGTTATATTTTTATTTGTATTCCTTATTACAAATAAAATATGAAATCAAAAGATACATTTTTATTTACATTCTTTATTGTAAATATAACATGAAATCAGAGTATATTTTTATCTACATTTTAGATGTTCTGAAAATAATAATATTTAAGGATTACATTCCTAATGTGATATAAAAATTAAATTTTTATTTAATATAAAAGGATATCAAGTTTTATGTAATATAAAACGATTACATTTCATTTTAAGTGAATTAACATTAGGATTCACATTTTTGATATAAATGAATCTGTAGAAAGATTCATTGTTTTTGATAAATAACATTATCATTATACATGAAATGATTCACCTTTTATGTTACTGAAATGTTACACTTCCATTTACAAGTTACCTGACTTGTTCATGTGATTGGGATGATAATTTTCACACATCGCCCAAGTGCACAGATAATTTATGATTTGTTTGAATGGTTGAAAACCCCACACGGGTGTTGGGATGGAAATTGACATACACTAATCCCAACATTTATTTGTATTGTCTATCGATAGATCGACAGGCTGCGATGAGCGTTATCACTTCATTTTAATGCTCACACGGTTGTATATTGCACTCTGGATGTGGATGGATGTTTGATAATCATTTATTTTCCTTGTTATATACGTTCAATGTATGAAATCCATATAGATCAAGTCATATGGTGACTGGTTGAGTCGCATTCCAATAAAGGATTTCTTTTATATAAAGAATATCTTTTTAAATAAATAATATTTGGAATAAAGAATATTATAGTACAAATACCTTTTAAAATAAAGAATATTTTATATAGAAACTCTTTTCATACAAAGAATATTTCATAATGAATATTTTAAAGAATATTTGACAAAAGATGAAATGATGATTCCTATGCCCGTTCTTAGACGGACAAAAGATAAAAGATGTTCCTTTGAAAAAACTGGTTAATAGCTAGAGTGAATTTATTAAATTAAGATTTAATAGAATTTTCCACTTGAAAAATATTTATTTGGAATTGCTTAAATAAATTGATTTTGTGAACTATGTTTCTTAAACGACATTTGTTCTTTGACCCAAATTAACATTGAAAGGTGATTTAGAATGAATAAATCTTTTTAAGATTTAAAGAGAAATTAACATTGAGTGGAAATTCGATTCGATAATAATCAAGATAGGATTCTGTAAAAGAAGACTGATACTACATATGGAATTTAAAAGGCTTTGTCGTTATTCCATTTATATTATTGGTCTAATACAGAAATTTATATCGATTATATATTGGCTTGATTTCTGTGAAAATCCTATATTTATTGGAATATGATTTTGGGTTTATCGTGAACAATGTTTTAAATAACATCGATTCTTTAACCCGATTAACTTTTATTTCTTAAATTGGAATAGTCATTTAATAATGACTTTGATATTAAAACCCAATTTTAATAAATCTTTAAAATGAAGATTAAAGAATATTTTAAAGGAATTCATCTTTGATAAAATTTATGGGAACCTTTCCCCTAATAATATGAATATTCTATTTAAAAGAATATTCTGAAATGGAATGAGGCGTTGGATGTTTTATAGCACTTGATTTTTTTTAATATAAATTACGCTAGTTATTCGGAAAGACCCGGTTTAACCCATTCCGAATAATCATTACGACGATGAAGAGTCGAAGATGAAGATGGTGTTGAAGACCGGCGGTTTTCACATCGATGGATGTATTGCTACTGAGGTCCTCGATAGGAGTAGCTACCCTAAAGGGATTTCTGTGGTAGTCGTCTAGACGTATGTGTTAATTGTCCGAATATACGAGGGCCACGCAGGTTTCTCCTGTTCCGTTCAGACCCAGAACGGACTTGTAAATGGATTGTGTGTCTGACATTGTATTCTTTTCTACTGTATTTGTTGAACGCTACTGATTATATATTTCTGTTTGGTGGTGGAGAATTTATTCTTCACTTAACACCCTTCTCTAAGACGTATGAGCTTAGAGGTTATATACATATTGGTAGATGATCAATGATATGGTAGAGTCTGACAATGTGGCATGCTAAGATGCAGATGATCATGGCTTTGTTGAAATGCATGCCTTGTGGTTGATGATCAAAGCACAGTCTATTTAGGCATAGCTTTGTGTATATCGTGACTTCGCGAGCCTCACAGCCCGGTAGAGTCTAAAACGGGAGAAGGGAACGCAGGGAGTGCACACGTTTCTTTCTAGCTAGAAGGGGTGTCATGGTATGGAGCCCAGACATTTACTTATGTGGTTGTTGGATTTTTGCGAGGCCTCGGATTTATGCGGTCGCTCTCGGCCGTATTGTAGGTTCACTAGAACCGGGAAGCGTGTGTTCAGGAATTGCCAATCCTACCCATTGCACTATTGGGGGACCGGCCCTGCAGGATCCAAGGGTTGGACAGAGTACCAATCCTGGGGCATTGCTAGAGTGTCTCGAATCAGTAAGGATCTCCTCCCTAGCCTTGACTCATGATGGAAACCCAAACTTCCAATACACCCTTTACGGTTTTGATTGTATAACTAGTATGGCGACATAGTAGGATGGGGTACTATGCCGTCTAGGATTGATACATTTATTTTGAAATGTTTTATATATATATATACACACTAGTATCGTGTTTTATCGTATCAAGCATCTTTTGACCATTATAAGGTAAAACCCTATCCTCCGGCGTGCGTTACATTGTGTGATGGGACCTGGGTCTTATAATGGTTTCATTTTTCTAAAAAGCATTGCGCTATTTGACGATTTACTTTATTTTATGCACTGGCAATCCAATGGAGTAAACCCGTTCCGCGTTAGCGGCATGGTCCTGTGATTAGCCTTATTATTAGATAGGTTAGTTAAGATTTCTCATACCAGTCCCATGACTGACCTGCAGTTTGTTTCACTGGCAAACTCGGGTGCCCATATTTTCCACACGGGCAGTCGAGTAGCTTGTTTTGCAGATATCATATTTACAAGATCCTGGTCTACAGCTGAAGCAATATTCGGAAAGCTCTGTATTCGTGTATTCCTTTCGGTTGTATATTTGTATTATTTTTCCGCTGCTATCTAAATGTAATTTAAATCTCTGATATTGTATTTCCAATGTATATTATTTATTCATACTCTGGAATATTCTTGTACTCTGATGTAATTGTTGTAATCAGCAATAAAATGTTCTTATGTTCTGTGTTCTGATGTGTGTTGCTCCCAAACAATCTATGCTTTCCTTCACGGGGAAGTTTGGGTCGTTTCATTTGGTATCAGAGCTTTGGTTTACAGAGCTCGAGGACAAGACACATTAGAAAACGAACAGAAGAATTCATCAGAGATTGGATTAGTAATATCCAATAAGAATGACTCGTTAGAGATGGGATCAGAAGTATCCTAGAATGAGTCCAAAGAGTATTATTTTCTTAAAAATAAAAATATAAACAAATTTAGCTTTGAAATTTTAACTCAATATACGTATTTGAATATATTATATTTTATTGTGGACAATCGAGTATATAGAAATTTTAATATACATCTGATCAACGTGTATGGGAAGTCTTAAATATACTGGATTGATATAGAATCACACTCTAGTCGCCCGGAGATGATTCTGATGATTGATGCATCATCATCAGAATCTATGTTCGAGTCTCGAAAGTGGGATTTCTATATATTTCCACTGACTGGTATGAGAACAAACACTTAGTTAGGACACACTGCTATGATTTGCACTGAAAATATGATTTTTGAACTATATATAAATAATATATATATTTGAAAAGTTAATCACCTAATTGATTGCTGGTTGTGATGTTTGATTATTAGTTTAACTAATAAAATTATTGGAAAACAATAAAACAATGGAAATTAATTAATTTATCGACTTTAGCTCATTTCCTTTTCGAGGACGAAAAGATTTTTAAGTAGGGGCGATTGTAACAACCCGCAAATTCTGAACCAATTTAAAATTTTTATTTTTGAAAATTTTATTGAATTGTGGAAATATAAAATAATTTATTTTAATAATAATGGTTAAAAATTTATTTTAATCGAAGTTGAGACGAATAAATTTTAATTTTAAATATAAACAAGGGGTTAGAAATGGCGCAGTAGTTTGAAATTTTGAATTTAAACTTTGACTAAATGTGCAGGATTCAAATTAAATCAGAATTGAGTGAAACCAAAAATATTTAAATCTGTTTAATCATATCTTTCTAGCGAATCTGAAAAATCTAAATTTCGTTCTATAAATCAAAAGTTATGTCCAATTCAATTTTCAGAAAGGTCGCTGCAGAATTTATGTATATATAATATATATGGCCCAAAAGGCTACTTTTTACATACGAAGGAATATGGACTCGAAACCACTTCCATTGAGTCCGGAATGATGTTTCTGCATTGAAAAAGTATAAACACTTATATATTTCGAGTTTCGGAAATAATTTGTTTAAAAATGTATTTTTAATATTAAATTAATAACCCTTGAAAATAGTCAATTTTCAGACGACTTCCGTTTTCGACGAAATCACTTTTGTTGGATCCGGAATGTCAAATTATTGCTAAGTTTAATTTTTCATAATTTTTAGAATTAATATGTGAGCGTGGCAAAGGAAAATGTGTTGTGTTAATTTCAATTAAATTTAAACGACTGAAAAGTAGCCATTTTTCAAACTGTCTCAGAATTCAATGAAATTAGTCTCATTAGAACCGTATCGTCAAAACAAAGCTAAAAATAATTTTTCCGGATTTTTCTGAGATCGTATGTGGCCCCGGTAAATTAAAATGTACGGTTAAATTTAATAAATAAATGATTTAAATATAAAATTAAATAAAACAGGCTGTAGACTTTGGATTTGGGCCTTGAAACATGTTACATTGGGTCCGGAAGGGGGGTATTTGCCTTGGGACATTTTTCGTTGGGCTGAAATCGGGTCAGAATTGGACTAACGGGCTTTAACTTGAATTAATTAATAAAATATATTATAAATACATTGAAAAATACGGTCAAACCCTAAACCAGAATACAGCCGCCGTATTTCATCTTTTCAATGGCCGATTTCTCCCGAATTTCAATCCCACTTATCTTCCAATCCACTTAATGAAATTCAAACTTCTATATGCCAAATCGAAGAGCTTCTTGAGCTCTACAATCTGAACGGCTGTGATCGATTTCTGGGTACTGTAGTGCTCGGATTTTGAGTGGGAAACCCGCGACTTTGGGCACGTTTTTCACCTCAGGGGTGCAACCGAGCTCGGCCTGGTTCCGGGCACTGGAAGGTGACGTCGTGGGCTTCGGCGCGGTGCAAGTTGATCGGGGTCTGGTCGAGTATAGGGGTGGCCGACGGTGGAAGTTCTCGAATCAGTGATGGGTTTCGCCTGTCGCGGTTATTTTCAGAAGGAGGAAGAAAGGGGTTAGATAATTAATTAATTAATTATATATTTAATTTTCCAATGTAAATAACATTATATCTTCTTCGTACGAGGTCCGTTGTACGAACCGTCAGTCGCATTGGACTCGTATCAGCGAGATCTACAACATGGCGCTGACCAGATCTAAAACAGAGACAGTTGAAAATTGAGCAAAATTTCAGATCTGAATTTATCAGAATCAGAACACACGGTGAGATATCTAATTAAATTTAAATTTATTTATTTATTTTATTGTATAATCTATATATATATATATTCTTTCCATATGAAATTTATGTTGTGTGTATATATTTGTTTCTATGATGATTGTGCGGTGATTGATTTTGATTGTGTATGAATGTCTGTTAGGAATTGTATGTATACAACAAAATCATATGTTGTTATATAGATATAGAATAATTAATATTCATGTATGTCACAAAATTTAAAGTGAAAAATAAAAACAATATTTTTATTTTCATGTTTTGATTTAAATAAAAGATTAGAATAAATTGCCATTTTGTTTTAAAAACATAATTAGTAATAAGAGATGTCTTGTATGTTGTAAAACATAATTAGATTAAGAAAGAAGATTATATATATATATACACATTTTGCAATTAAAAATGGTTTACTGTAAAAAAAATACATTTTGCATTGAAAATGTCTAAGGTAATTAAAAACTACATTTTTACATTGAAAATGTTTATTGAAATTATATTGAACAAAATTAACATTTTGCTCATTAGATGATAATGGGTTTAACATTTTTGTTAATCAGATTATGTTGGACAAATCAACATTGTGGTAATAAGAACCTGTTTTAAAATGACAATTTTTGTCAAAAGAATGACTGGTGAATAACATATCAGTTTTTGTCAAATTTGTTTAATTAGAAGTAAAAATAACAATTTTGTCAAATACGATTAGAGGAATTAAAAATATCATTTTTTTTCAAAACTTGATTATTGAAATGAAAGTAACATTTTTGTCAAAAACAAGAACATTAAAATAAAATGTATTCTTTTATTTGCATTCACAAATGTAAATATTCATTGCAAATAAAATTGTTCTTTTATTTATATTCACTAATGCAAAGATACATTGTAAAATAAAATTTATTCTTTTATTTGTATTCACCAATGCAAATATATATCAGAAAACAAATTTTATTCTTTTATTTGCTTTTACCAATGCAAATATACGTTAAAAATAAAACTTATTCTTTTATTTGCAATCACTTATGCGAATATATTTTGCAAATGAAATTTGTTCTTTTATTTGCATTTTCTAATACAAATATATTTGAAATTGAAGTTTATCCTTTTATTTGCATTCACAAATATGCATTAAAAATGAAATTTATTCTTTCATTTGCATTCATTAATGCAGACATACATTGAAAATAAAATTTGTTTATTTGCATTCACCAATGCAAGTATATATTAAAAATCAAACTTGTTCTTTTATTTGTATTTACAGATACCAACACTTATTAAAAATAAAATTTGTTCTTTCATTTGCATTCCACAATGCAAATATAATAATCAAAAATTAAAGTTATATTTATTTATTTATTTGCATTCCTTGTTGCAAATAAAACATCAAGTTAAAGGTCTTATTTTTGTTTGCAATCCTAAATGCAAACATAAAAAGGAAAGTTGCATTTTTAATTTATATTTTTGATATGAATAAAATATCATTTTAAAGTTGTATTTTTATTTGCATTCTTTAATGCAAATAAAACCTGGGTTGAAAGTTTTATTTTAATTTTCAAAATTTAAGAGATACCTGTTTATTCACATTTTCAGATGTAAATAAAGGATAGATTTTAGAATTTGATTTTTATATGAAATAAAAAGAGTCATTCTTTTGTCACTTTAAAGAATGAATTGAAAATGTTTATTTAGTGATTGTAAAAGAATGAAACAAAATATGATTCAAAGAGTTGCATTTTGTTTTACAATTTTGGATGCAAACAAATATTTCATTTTTACTTTGTGTTTTAGTTAAAAAATAGAAATATACATTTTTGTTTGTAAATTTAGTTGCAAACAAAACATTTAATAAAAGATTATATTTTGTTTGCATATTTAAATGCAAATAAACAATGTAATAAAAGATTTTATTTTATTTGCATATTTAATTGCAAATAATGATTATAGTTAAAAGATTATATCTTATTTTCACTTTTAGATGCAAATAAACATAGTAGTTATAATATTATATTTTTAATTGCATAATTTGAGGCTAATAAACACCGTAGTAGAAAGAAGCATTTTGGTTGCAGTTTAGATCTAAACAAAATATTAAAATTAAAAGTTATCTTTTTATTTGCAATTCTTGTTGCAAATAAAACTAGAAATAGAGAGTTATAATTTTTATCTACATTTCTCGATGTAAATAAACATGAAATAAAAAAAGGGTTAAATCTTTATTTGCATTCTCCTTTGCAAATAAAGCATGTAATAAAAAGTTATATTTTTATTTGTATTCCTTATTACAAATAAAATATGAAATCAAAAGATACATTTTTATTTACATTCTTTATTGTAAATATAACATGAAATCAGAGTATATTTTTATCTACATTTTAGATGTTCTGAAAATAATAATATTTAAGGATTACATTCCTAATGTGATATAAAAATTAAATTTTTATTTAATATAAAAGGATATCAATTTTTATGTAATATAAAACGATTACATTTCATTTTAAGTGAATTAACATTAGGATTCACATTTTTAATATAAATGAATCTGTAGAAAGATTCATTGTTTTTGATAAATAACATTATCATTATACATGAAATGATTCACCTTTTATGTTACTGAAATGTTACACTTCCATTTACAAGTTACCTGACTTGTTCATGTGATTGGGATGATAATTTTCACACATCGCCCAAGTGCACAGATAATTTATGATTTGTTTGAATGGTTGAAAACCCCACACGGGTGTTGGGATGGAAATTGACATACACTAATCCCAACATTTATTTGTATTGTCTATCGATAGATCGACAGGCTGCGATGAGCGTTATCACTTCATTTTAATGCTCACACGGTTGTATATTGCACTCTGGATGTGGATGGATGTTTGATAATCATTTATTTTCCTTGTTATATACGTTCAATGTATGAAATCCATATAGCTCAAGTCATATGGTGACTGGTTGAGTCGCATTCCAATAAAGGATTTCTTTTATATAAAGAATATCTTTTTAAATAAATAATATTTGGAATAAAGAATATTATAGTACAAATACCTTTTAAAATAAAGAATATTTTATATAGAAACTCTTTTCATACAAAGAATATTTCATAATGAATATTTTAAAGAATATTTGACAAAAGATGAAATGATGATTCCTATGCCCGTTCTTAGACGGACAAAAGATAAAAGATGTTCCTTTGAAAAAACTGGTTAATAGCTAGAGTGAATTTATTAAATTAAGATTTAATAGAATTTTCCACTTGAAAAATATTTATTTGGAATTGCTTAAATAAATTGATTTTTTGAACTATGTTTCTTAAACGACATTTGTTCTTTGACTCAAATTAACATTGAAAGGTGATTTAGAATGAATAAATCTTTTTAAGATTTAAAGAGAAATTAACATTGAGTGGAAATTCGATTCGATAATAATCGAGATAGGATTCTGTAAAAGAAGACTGATACTACATATGGAATTTAAAAGGCTTTGCCGTTATTCCATTTATATTATTGGTCTAATACAGAAATTTATATCGATTATATATTGGCTTGATTTCTGTGAAAATCCTATATTTATTGGAATATGATTTTGGGTTTATCGTGAACAATGTTTTAAATAACATCGATTCTTTAACCCGATTAACTTTTATTTCTTAAATTGGAATAGTCATTTAATAATGACTTTGATATTAAAACCCAATTTTAATAAATCTTTAAAATGAAGATTAAAGAATATTTTAAAGGAATTCATCTTTGATAAAATTTATGGGAACCTTTCCCCTAATAATATGAATATTCTATTTAAAAGAATATTCTGAAATGGAATGAGGCGTTGGATGTTTTATAGCACTTGATTTTTTTTAATATAAATTACGCTAGTTATTCGGAAAGACCCGGTTTAACCCATTCCGAATAATCATTACGACGATGAAGAGTCGAAGATGAAGATGGTGTTGAAGACCGGCGGTTTTCACATCGATGGATGTATTGCTACTGAGGTCCTCGATAGGAGTAGCTACCCTAAAGGGATTTCTGTGGTAGTCGTCTAGACGTATGTGTTAATTGTCCGAATATACGAGGGCCACCCAGGTTTCTCCTGTTCCGTTCAGACCCAGAACGGACTTGTAAATGGATTGTGTGTCTGACATTGTATTCTTTTCTACTGTATTTGTTGAACGCTACTGATTATATATTTCTGTTTGGTGGTGGAGAATTTATTCTTCACTTAACACCCTTCTCTAAGACGTATGAGCTTAGAGGTTATATACATATTGGTAGATGATCAATGATATGGTAGAGTCTGACAATGTGGCATGCTAAGATGCAGATGATCAAGGCTTTGTTGAAATGCATGCCTTGTGGTTGATGATCAAAGCACAGTCTATTTAGGCATAGCTTTGTGTATATCGTGACTTCGCGAGCCTCACAGCCCGGTAGAGTCTAAAACGGGAGAAGGGAACGCAGGGAGTGCACACGTTTCTTTCTAGCTAGAAGGGGTGTCATGGTATGGAGCCCAGACATTTACTTATGTGGTTGTTGGATTTTTGCGAGGCCTCGGATTTATGCGGTCGCTCTCGGCCGTATTGTAGGTTCACTAGAACCGGGAAGCGTGTGTTCAGGAATTGTCAATCCTACCCATTGCACTATTGGGGGACCGGCCCTGCAGGATCCAAGGGTTGGACAGAGTACCAATCCTGGGGCATTGCTAGAGTGTCTCGAATCAGTAAGGATCTCCTCCCTAGCCTTGACTCATGATGGAAACCCAAACTTCCAATACACCCTTTACGGTTTTGATTGTATAACTAGTATGGCGACATAGTAGGATGGGGTACTATGCCGTCTAGGATTGATACATTTATTTTGAAATGTTTTATATATATATATACACACTAGTATCGTGTTTTATCGTATCAAGCATCTTTTGACCATTATAAGGTAAAACCCTATCCTCCGGCGTGCGTTACATTGTATGATGGGACCTGGGTCTTATAATGGTTTCATTTTTCTAAAAAGCATTGCGCTATTTGACGATTTACTTTATTTTATGCACTGGCAATCCAATGGAGTAAACCCGTTCCGCGTTAGCGGCATGGTCCTGTGATTAGCCTTATTATTAGATAGGTTAGTTAAGATTTCTCATACCAGTCCCATGACTGACCTGCAGTTTGTTTCACTGGCAAACTCGGGTGCCCATATTTTCCACACGGGCAGTCGAGTAGCTTGTTTTGCAGATATCATATTTACAAGATCCTGGTCTACAGCTGAAGCAATATTCGGAAAGCTCTGTATTCGTGTATTCCTTTCGGTTGTATATTTGTATTATTTTTCCGCTGCTATCTAAATGTAATTTAAATCTCTGATATTGTATTTCCAATGTATATTATTTATTCATACTCTGGAATATTCTTGTACTCTGATGTAATTGTTGTAATCAGCAATAAAATGTTCTTATGTTCTGTGTTCTGATGTGTGTTGCTCCCAAACAATCTATGCTTTCCTTCACGGGGAAGTTTGGGTCGTTTCAGCTGCAAATGATGATATTCTTGAAAACATATTATAAAGTAATTTAAGTTAGATTTTATCTCAAACTGGAAGATTGTAATTAACTTACATTATCACCATTGCTATTATCATGTTTTGGAAGAAAATTAATAATATTCCAGCAAAATCAATCCAGAAAATTAAAAGGATGTGTTCAAATTTCAATTGGAACGGAAAATATCACAAAGTATCATCGGATAATGTCTACTTCGAAGAAAATGAAAGTGAAGGTCTAGTGTAACAACCCGTATTTTTGGGCCAATTTAAAATTTGAATTTAAACTATTTTAATGAATTGTGGAATAAAAAATGCTGATTTTTACTTGATAAAATTTGAGAATAATTTTAAAATTAGTTTTAATGTTTTATTTGACTTAAAACAGGGTCAATAATTTTTTTAAATCAATTTATAAACTCAGATTTTGAATATCGATATTTCAAAGCTATATCGATCGCTTATAAAAGGACCATTTTGGAGACAGTCTCGGAATTCGACGAAACCACTTTCATTGGATTGGGAATGTCGAAATATGTCAGGATTTAAAATCCCAAGTCCAACGGAGTTCATATGTAGAAGAACGACATACAAACGTGTGTTAAAAATTCAGTTTGAATTCGATTTAAGCTAGAAATACGACCATTTTACAAATTGACTCGGAATTCGATGGGGCTATATTCGTTGGAATAGAAATTCTATAATGTAGAGGGATTTCAAATTTCATAATTTTTGGAGTTAACGTGGGGCCGTGAGGCTCGAACGAAGTTTGCACGATGTAATTAATCCACCGTCAATGTACATCAACTCATAAATAGTGCCTAGCCAATACAAATTAGACAAAGAGCCTCTTCTCTCCTCCACATTGCATCCTCTCCTTGGCTGGTCATTCAATGAAGTGATTGTGGCTAATTAGAGTTTAATTAAGTTAATTGTTCTTCCATTTTCCAAACCATAATTTAAAGCTTAGAAAACATTAAAAATGGAAGCTCCTCCTCCCATTTCTTCCACTGTGGCCGCCTAAAGGCCCCACCACCGCCAGAGCTCACCTGCGTCACCTCCCTCCCCTATGCCACGTTATCCCAGGATAGGCCGTGGGTCTCTCCCCTTTCTTTCTCTCCAAAACTCTTCCAAACCCTTCCAATGAACTAAATCTTGCACCTTTAAGTGTTTAAACCCTTCATACTACCTTTAACAACCTTCTAGTGGAACACCCCCCTCCCCCCCCCCCCCCACACAAGCCATGTGGCATCCCGTAGACCACTCCATGTCAACATCCCTTCACTGGAAAGTAAAGACCCGGGACCCACGAGCCTCCAGATCGCTAAAAAAAATTTCTTTCTTGCTTCAAACACTAGTTAGTGTGCATACAAGTTTTGCCAAGTAGTTTGGAGCTAATCAGAGAAGAAAAGGCAATATTTTTAAGTTGTCGTGAGTGCACGAAGGTTTGACATTACAGTGCACTGTTATTCGATGGTTGGGGTGATAGTTAAAACAGTTAAATAGTTAACTGTTTAACGATAGAAGTTAATACGAAAAGGTTAAGTGAATTGCAAGTTAGAAAATGGCGAATTATGTAGTTAATGCGACATTGAAATATTTGACAGTTAGTGATTTAAACAGTAGAGAAAACTGTAGTTTTAAATTAATTAATTATCCCAAAAAATTATACAGTAATATGGTAGCTCGCATCACAGTTGTTTGCAAACCCGATGGATGAATTGTTTATTGATTGTGTTATCTTGTGGCTATAATTTTGAGTTGTCTAACATGTTAAAATAATGTCATTTTCGGTAGTTGAAATTGGATTAAATATCCATTTATAATTCGAACGGTGAATTTATTTTCATTCGTTTAAGTGAAATTGGTAAGTTTGAAAATAATTTGAACATAACTAATTATAATTAAATTCATGAATCAGTAGTAGATTTTAATTGATTATTTGGAACCCTATACGGTTATTGGGATAATATTTAATTTGCACAAATTCCAAATATGTAGTTATATGTCAATCGGTTGATTGACAAGCCAAATAAGCGTCAATTGTTTGATTGAAGCTTATATGGATATAGGCGCACTTTGGATGTTTGATAGATGTTTACAACTATTGTTGGATGGATAGAATTTATACAAGTAAAATCGTTTGATGTTTGGCTAAATGTTATTCCAATCCAGAATAAATAAGAATATTTAAATAACATAATATTTAGTGAAAAACCAAAGTTTGATTTCGATGTCCGGTTTTGGATGGACGCATTTATATCGAAATATCGATGAATATTTGTAACTGTAACGAATGATTTTGAAGTACTTTTATTATACTCATAGCCAGTCGAAATTTTAATTTAAAATGAATAGTAACTTATCAAAGTGAAGTTCGGTTAAGATATGCAGCGAACGTTTTGAGAGAAGTTTTCTTTTGAAAGTTCTTTGTTTATTTTTATTACAACTGTAAGAAAATTTTGAACGTAAAATAACGATTTTCAAAATAATAATAATATTTTATTCATTAGAATAATAATTTGAAGTACACTGAACAGTGAAATATTTGATTTTGAAGATAAACAACTGAAATGAGTTTTCAAGGATATATATATCATATAATTAATAAAGGAAGTTAGAAGCGTTTTCGATTTATTTATAAATCATAAATCGATTCGGGCTTGAATAGAACGCGTCGTGCAGCGATAGTTCGCGAATGTCAACCCGAAACTTCGAATGGATGTAACGGGAGATCCTACTGTCGGATTATCCTAAAATCAAAACCGTTGGGTTCGTATTGAAAAGATCTTTCAAATGAATATAAGAGGTTGAAATTTTAATGGTTGGATTTTAAAATATGTCTAAATCAGTTTTGGAAAAGGTCGCTAGGATGTAGTTCGGGGACCGATATTGAAAACCGACTGTAAGGGCCTTAATAAAATTATTAAAAATCTGAATAAATTATGTAAAATCATAATGATTTGAAAAGAGTTTGGGAAAATATTCCAAGTTTTGGAAGATAAATGATATTTTTATCGGAAAGAGTTGTTTGAAAACTAGAAGGAAAAACATAGTAATTTTAAATTAATAAATTGAATTATAAAAGGATTTGGATGGAAATTATCTTCGGATATTTCCAATATTGGGTTACATAATTATACGGATATCGATGAGGGATTTGGAAGATATTGATATCATTATTCCGAAATGATACTTGTTTGTTTCAAAATTTTGTATTGAATGTAAGCCGACATGGTTTTCATTTATGATCTTATATTTAATATCAAATTGGATTCTACGTTTGTTGTAAATGGTGTCTTAAATAAACTATTCTTGAACCCAGTTGTGAAAGGAATAAATCTTTTAATTAAGATTTAAGGAAGTTTTCTAGTTTAATTAATTAAATTGGAATTGAATGGAATCTGATTTAATAATAATCGAGATAAGCTTCTGCGAAGGAAGGCCTTTACTATTTATGGAATTTAAAAGGCTTTGTTATTACTCCAGTTATAGTATTAGTCAGATGTGAAAATATATATCGTTTATAAATTATTCAGATTTACGTGAAGATTCTATATTACGTGGAAGATAGTTTTCAGTTTATTGTGAACGATGCTTTTAAATGGCAGTTGTTCTTTAATCCAAGTAAAAAAGGATAAAATTCCAAAAGCCAAATAATCATCAAGTTATGGTTTGTTATTTAGAAAGATATTATAAAAATCTTTTGAAATAATTCCTGAGAAATGGATTAAAGGATAAGTTTAAATGAAATAATCTTTGATAAAATTAGTGGGAACCTTTCCTAGAGAAAGGGATATTTGAATAAAAGAATATTCTGGATTGGAATGAGATGTGTTTCATCTTTGTTTATCCCTTGATTTTAAAGACATGTGAATTATTCGGAAAGACCAGGTATAACCCATTCTGAATTATTATTACGATGATTAAAAATCGAAGATGAAGACGATGATTGAAGACCAGAGATCTCCACATCGTTTAGGATATTGTTGATGTCTCGGTTGGGCGGCACACCTAAGACGAGGTAACAAGTGATAATTGTCCAGACGTACATGGAAATCGACTGGATATGTGAGGACCTCTACCATGTATTGGACATATGGGATGAGGAATAAGGTGCCTCCGGTTTTGGTCAGACCCAGAACATACTTGAAAATGGATTCTATGTTTGAAATTGTAATAGATGTTGTATTCAGTGATCTCCACAAAAAAAAATTCTGTTTAGTGGAGGAGAATTTATTCTCTTAGCTTAACACCCTTCTGTAAGACGTTTGAGCTTAGAGTTTAGATATTGGTGGAAATCAATGGTATGATATGGATTGATAATGCGGCATGCTGAGATGCATGGATCAAATATTTTAATGAAAAGCATAGCTTTGTGGATGATGATCTAAGCACAGCTTTAATATAGCGTAGCTTTGTGTATAGCGTTAATTCACAAGCTTCACACTCCGGTATGAGTCAAAAATGGGATGAGGGACAGTAGGGAGAACATACATTTCTTTCGAGCAAGAGGTGATGCCATGGTATGGAGCCTAGACATTTTACTTATGTGGATGATGGATAGAGAGGGACCACACAAGGCCAAGATAGTCGACGTACTGACCAAAATGTCCAATAGATCCAGGAAACGTCGAGTTTAGGCATAACCAGTCAACAAAGCATGGATGACCGGCCCTGGTGCTCCCAAGGGTCACCCGTAGGTGTGGTCGTGGACATCTAGCTAGAGGTGGTCCGAATTGGATGAGGAGAGATCCTTTGCCTCGGCTCATGATGGAAATCCAAATTCCAAAACATGATTTTACGTTTTTAGTTGTACACTATAGTGATATAATAGGATAACGTATTATGCCGTCTATGATTGATACTTTTATATTCAAAGTTGTTTTCTGCATTATGCACTAGTAATAATATCAAAAATATTTGTTTCAAGCGTATCAAGCATGTTTGGCTATTATAGGGTAAAACTCTATCCTCCGCCTTGCATTGCATAATGGACTTTAGTCTTATAATAGCTTCGTTTTTCAAAAAGCATTGCGTCGTTTTATTCTTTTTAAAAATGATATCCGTGTGGAGTAGACCTGTTCCGTGTCATACCGCATGGTCCCATGATTTACCCTATTTCAAATAAAGTCTTTAATAACTATTTTAAGTTCTCACACTAGCCACACGACTGACTGGAGTTTATTGTTTTCACCTAAACTTTGGGTACCCATATTTTCCATACGAGCAGCTAGTAATTTTGGTTTTCGCGGATATTTATTTAATAGGATCCTGATTTGTGGCTGGATCTACACTCAGGAAAGCTTTGTATATGTGTATTTCTTTTAGTTCTGTTAGTTAATGTATTTCTGTTGTGCATTGTATTTATACATTTTTATTTCCGCTGCATTGTTGTAATTTATTTATTCTCCGATTTTTATTGTATTTCTACGTGTATATTATTATTATTCCGCACTCTGATATTCTTATACTTTGATGTAAATTGTTGTAATGACAACGAAAAGCTCTACTGCTCTGTGTTTCGATGCATCACGTTCTCAAACAACCCACATTCTTGTTCGATTTAGGCCGACCGGGGATTTCGGATTGTGACAGGTGGTATCAGAGTTTTGGTTTACAAAGCTCGAGAACAAGACACATTAGAACCGAATGAATGAGTTCAGCCGTGATAGGACCAGTAGTATCCTAGAATGAGAAAACTCATTAGAGATAAGGTTAGTAATGCCCTGGAATGAGTTGAGAGTTATATGTTTATATGTAACGTATTTGTGCTTAGTGTGTGTGTGTATATATATATTCTGCTTTTCAATTATATTTCATGTATATAAAAGATATTTATGTTTTGATAACAAATATAATTTAAAATTTAAATAATCAATGGATTGTTTGTGTGATCATTTGATTTCTTGTTTACTTATTTAAGAAGTCTGATTAGGATAATTAAACGGAATCTTCAGCGATTTTGGACAGTCGAGGATTCTAACACGCCTTAGAGTTTAAATTTGTAAAGTAATTATGTCCACGATTTTGGATAGTGAATATACGCAAACCGCTTGTTATTAAATTGAAATGAGTTAATTAAATTTATGTCCTAATTTAAGATTCTTTGTTTTAGATTCGTAGAGAGGTAAGCATGTATCTGATGGACAGCCTGAGATTCTGTTCATTCTATCTTATTTATCTTCTAGGATGGTAGCTCATCCTCTAGTGATAGCGACAGCTTGTCTAATAGTACAGATAGAAGCTCTTCTGTTTCGACCTATCCTAGTAGTGTCTAGGTTACCCCATATTACGGTAGCGACAATGACTATAAATCAGATGATACCTATGCTTTTGAACCACCGATGCTTCTAAACACTGATTCAGAAGATGCCTCCATGGACTTGGGCTCTCCCAAGCCTGAGGATTCAGTCGACTATGATGCTTGTATGTTGGAAGACAATGACGGGTTTGTCTTTGACCAGTTCGGACATGTAGTTATGGAATACCTAGTTCCTATACCTCCTCTAGTAGCCGAGGAGTAGCCACTTCTTGAGTTGCCAATCATTCCTGATCAGATCCTAGAGCTGGAGGATGTATTCATACAAGATGCAGAGGAGCAGGCTGAGGAAGAGGATGCCAAGAATAAGTAGTCATCTACTGGTCGGATCATGACAGCGATGACGACCAGCCTGACGATTTCTGGGTTGAGGACCATGTGCCGGGTGACTGGCATGTTTTACCTCCTGGTTTTGAGGATGAGTTTGCACTGGAAGCAGAGGAGTTGACCTTATCTAGGCCTTCCGTGTAGAGCACTAGGGGACCAGCAGTGATAGTAGTTGTTAGTCTGTATATATATGGTATGTATGTGCTAGTCCTGTTTTGGTGCGACATACGCACATGGTGTATATTTTGGATATGGTATATTTTGTGATGTAGGCCGCCTCAAGTACGTAGCTATACTCGGGAAAGCATAGGTATGGATAGTCTGATACATACATGGTTTATACCTTAAGTGGCACTACACACTAGGGTATACGCTATGTCTATGATTATAGTTGATCATTTTTTGGTGATGACTTCACTATGATATGGTGTATGACATAATGAAGATAGTTAATCTTTTGTTATGACTTGACGATATAAAATATATGCTTGGAGATTTAGATTATTTGATTGATAACATGTGTTGTGTTATATGACTACACCGCATAGCATAGACCGTGGAATGCATATCATAGCATATCCATATAAGCATATAATTATTTGATGCTTATATGACGGGGATAGAAAAAACATATAGACAAAATAATTGTAGAAATCTTATATTTGGGTATATACACACACGAATGCGCCGGCACACGCAACACACACACACACACACACACACACACACACATATATATATATATATATGTATATATATATTAATCGAGTTATTGATTTAAAGCTAAAGAAAGAAATAAAGTTAAGTGCCCGACAAACAGGTACATATTTGTTGTATTGATTGCACAATTTAATTATTACTGTTGTTGTGAGTGAATTGGATGCGATGTGATGGTTGCTTGTGTGTAATTAAACATACATCATTGGATAGTGAAAAATAATTATGGACCACACTACATAGCATAACTTATCCGTATAAGCATGTAATTGCTTGATGCTTATACAACGAGGGAAGAAGTAGAGGAACCACATAGCAGGTAATTGTTTGATGATTATTTGAGGTGGATTAGACAATATAACCATATAAACATGTAATTGTTGAAGCTTATATGATATGGACTTAATAAACATGTAATGATAAATTATAGGATTTAATAACAAACCCCATCACAGGGTCTTGAGATGACAAAAACATACACGTCTCTCTTGTGTGTGTAAGGCACATGGATCACGAGATAATCCCCATCATAGGGTCAGGGGACGATAAATTTCTACACATCTCCCTTAGGTGTAGATAAGTCATAACTGTTTGTGAACTTGATGTAAACCCCACATGGGTGTTGGGATGAAAAATTTCGACACATCTCCCAATTAATTTTGGTTGGATATATATATATATACATATACATATATATATATATATATATTTGTGAGGGCCTAGAAAGGAGAGTTGTGATTTTTCGATCAATACCTACAAAATACATTATGGCAAAAAAATTCAGAAATTTAAGGAGTTAACCAAATTTTAGGAAAATTGGAAGGTTCTCAGAAATTGAAAAGTTGAAGAACTTGGGCAAGAATGAAAGTTTAGTTGGTTAGTTAAATGACTTTCATCTCCATTCCTTTTTTGGGATGAAAAAGTTTTAAGTAGGGGAGATTGTAACAACCCGTATTTTTGGGCCAATTTAAAATTTGAATTTAAACTATTTTAATGAATTTTGGAATAAAAATGATGATTTTTACTTGATAAAATTTGAGAATAATTTTAAAATTAATTTTAATGTTTTATTTTACTTAAAATAGGGTTAATAAAATTTTAAATCAATTTATAAACTCAGATTTTGAATAACGAAATTTCAAAGCTATATCGTCGCTTATAAAAGGACCATTTTGAAGACAGACTCGGAATTCGACAAAACCACATTCATTAAATCTAGAATATCGAAATATGTCAGGATTTAAAATTCCAAGTCCAATAGAGTTCGTATCTACAAGAATGACATATAAACGTACGTTGAAAATTCAGCTTGAATTCGATTTAGGCTAGAAATAAGGCCATTTTTCAAACGGACTCGGAATTCGACGAGGCGATATTCATCGGAACCATAATTCCATAATGTAGCGGGATTTCATATTTAATAATTTTTGGAGTTAACATGTGGCCGTGAGGCTAGAACGAAGTTTGCACGATGTAATCAATACACCTCAAAATACATTAATGCATGAATAGGGCCTAGCCAATACAAATTAGACAAAGGGCCTCTTTTGTCCTCCAATTGGCATCCTCTCCTTGGTTTGTCATTCAATAAAGTGATTGTGGCTAATTAGGGTTTAATTAAGTTAAGTGTTCTTCCATTTTCCAAAACACATTTTAAAGCTTAGATAACATTAAAAATGGAAGCTCCTCCTCCCATTTCTTCCACCGCTGCCACCTAGAGGGCCCACCACCGTGGAAGCTCACCTGCGCCGCCTCCCTCCGCCTGTACCACGTCATCCCAAGTCAGGTCATGGGCCTCACCCCCTTCTCCCTCTCCAAAACTCTTCCACACCCTTCCAATGTGCTATAGCTTGCACCTTTAAGTGTTTAAACCCTTCTTACTACCTTTAGCAACCTTCTGGTGGAACCCCCATAACCACGTGGCACACCGTGGACCCCTCGATGTTAGCATCCCTTTGTTGGACAGCAAAAACCCGGGCCTACGAGCCTCCAAACCGCTAAAAATCATTGCTTTCTTGCTTCAAACACTAGCCAGTGCGCATACAAATGTTGCCAAGAAGTTTGGAGCCAATCCAAGAAGAAAAGGCGATATTTTTAAGCCGTAGCATGTGCATGAAGGTCTGACATTCCAATGCACTATTATTTCTTGGCAAGAGTGAGAGCTTCTCACTCTAATTACTATATTCATTATAGTTAAAACATTTAAATAGTTAACCGTTTAACAATGGAAGATAAAATGAAAAGGTTAAGTAAATTGCAAGTTAAAAAATGGTGAATTATGTAGTTAATGTGACATAGAAATATTTGACATTTAGTGATTTAAACAATAGTTTTAAATTAGGTAATTATCCCAAAAAGTTATACGGTATATGGTAGCTCACATCACAATTGTTTGCAAACCCGATGGATGAATTGTTGATTGATTGCGTTATGTTGTGGTTGTGATTTTGAGTTGTCTAACAAGTTAAAATAATGTTAAAATATTTTTGGTAGTTGAAATTGGATTAAATGTCCATTTATAATTTGAATGGTGAATGTATTATCATTCGTTTAAGTGAAATTGGTTAGTTTAAAATATAATTTGAATAGAAATAATTATGATTAAATTCATGAATCAATAGTAGATTAGAATTAATTATTTGGTGGTTGTAAACTCCACTTGGGTATTGGGATAAAATTCAATTTACACAAATCCTGTAAATTAAAAAAAAATACACAAATCCCAAACATGTAGTTGTATGTCAATTGATTGATTGACAAGCCAAATAAGCGTCAATTGTTTGATTGAAGCTTAAATGGATATAGGCGCACTTTGGATGTTATTTGGATATTTGGTAGTCGTTTACAACTATTGTTGGATGGATAGAATCTATACAAGTAAAATTGTTTGATGTTTGGCTGAATGTTATTCCAATCCAGAATAAATAAGAATATCTAAATAATATAATATTCAGTGAAAAATGGAGTTTGATTTTGATGTCCGATTTTGGATGGATGCATTTATATCAAAATATCGATGAATATTCATAACCATAACAAATATTTTGAAGTATTTTTATTATACTCGTGGCTAGTCGAAGTTTTAATTTAAAATGAATAGTAACTTATCAAAGTGAAGTTCGGTTAGGATATGCAGTGAATGCTTTGAGAGAATTTTTCTTTCGAAAGTTCTTCATTTATTTTTATTACGACTATAAGGAAACTTTGAACATAAAATAACAACTTTCAAAAAATAATATTATTTTATTAATTAGAATAATAATAGAGAAGTAGACCGATTAGCGAAATATTTGATTTTAAAGATAAACGACTAAAACGAGTTTTCAAAGGTATATATATCATACAATTAATAAAGGAAGTTAGAAGCGTTTTCGATTTATTAATAAATTATAAACCGATTCGTGCTTGAATAGAACGCATCACTCAGCAACAATTTGCGAACGTCAACCCGAGACTTCGAATTGACGTAACAGGAGATCCTACCGTCAGATTCTCGTAAAATCGAAACTGTTAGGTTCGTATCAAAAAGATCTTTTAAATGAATATAAGAGGTTAAAAATTCAACAGTTGGATTTTGAAATATGCCTAAATCAGTTTTGGAAAAGGTCGCTATGGATGTAGTTCAGGGACCAATATTGAAAACCGACTGTAAGGACCTTAATATAATTATTAAAATCTGAATAAATTATGTAAAATCATAATAAAAGACTTGAAAAGAGTTTGGGACAATATTCCAAGTTTTGGAAGATAAATGATATTTTTATCGGAAAGAGTTGTTTGAAAACTAGAAGGAAAACGCAGTAATTTTAAATTAATAAATTGAATTGTAAAAGGAACTGGATGGAAATTATCTTCGGATATTTCCGATATTGGGTTCCATAATTATACAGATATCGGTGAAGGATTTGGAAGATATTGATATCATTATTCCGAAACGATACCTGGTTGTTTTAGAATTTGGTATTGAATGTAAGACGACATGATTTTCATTTAAGATCTTATATTTAACATCAAATTGGATTTTAGGTTTGTTGTGAATGGTATCTTAAATAATACTATTCTTGAACCCAGTTGTGAAAGGAATAAATCCTTTAATTAAGATTTAAGGCAATTTTCCAGTTTATTTAAAAAAGTTGGAATTGAATGGAATTCAATTTAATAATGATCGAGATGAGCTTCCGTGAAGGAAGGCCTTTATTATTCAAGGAATTTAAAAGTCTTTGTCGTTATTCCACTTATAGTATTAGTTAGATGCGGAAATTTATATCAATTATAAATTGTTTAGATTTTCATGAAGATTCCATATTAAATGGAAGATAGTTTTAGGTTTATTGTGAACGGTGCATTTGGATGACAGTTGTCCTTTAATCCATGTAAAGGCAGGATAAAATTCCAAAAGCTAAATAATCATTCAGTAATGGTTTGTGAGTTGAAAAGATATTACAAAAATCTTTTGAAATGATTTTCGAGGAATGGATTAAACGATAAGTTTAAATGAGATAATCTTTGATAAAACTAACGGGAACCTTTCCCAGAGAAATAGATATTTGAATAAAAGAATATTCTTGATTGGAATGAGATGTGTTTTATCTTCATTTAGCTCTTGATTTTAAAGATGCATGAATTATTCGGAAAGACCAGGTTTAACCCATTCTGAATAATTGTTACGATGATTAAAAGTCGAAGATGAAAATGGTGGTTGAAGATCGGAGATCTTCACATTGTTTAGCCTATTGCTGATGTCTCGGTTAGGTCGTACATCCAAGACGAGGTAATAAGTGGTGATCGTCCAGACGTACTTGGAAATCGACCGTATATGCGAGGACCTCACTCCTATATTGGACATAAGGGATGAGGAATGAGGTGCCTCTGGTTTCGTTCAGGCCCAAAACGGACTTGCAAATGGATTGTATATTTGACATTGTAATAGACGATGTATTCAGTGATCTCTACTAAATATGTATCTGTTTGATGGAGGAGAATTTATTCTCTTAGCTTAACACCCTTCTCTGAGACGTATGAGTTTAGAGGTTATATATTAGTGGAAATAAATGGTATGGTATGGATTGAAAATGTGGCATGCTGAGATGCATGTATCAAAGCTTTTGTTGAAAAGCAGAGCTTTGTGATTGATGATCAAAACATGGCTTTAATATAGCGTAGCTTTATGTATAGCTTTAATTTGCAAGCTTCACACCGCAATATGAGTCAAAAACGGGATGAGGGACAGTACGGAGAACATGTGTTTCTTTCTAGCTAGAGGTGATGTTATGGTATGAAGCCTAGTCGTTCTACTTATGTGGATGATGGATAGAGAGGGCCCTCGGACATGGCCGCACAAGGCCAAGATGTTCGATGTACTGACCAAGAGGCCCAATAGGACCGGGAAACATAGAGTTCATGCATAACCAATCAACAAATCAAGGCTGCAAAGCATGGCTGACCGGCCATGGCGCTCCCAAGGGTCACCCGTAGGTGTGGTCCTGGACATCTTGCTATAGGTGGTCTTAATCGGATGAGAAGATATCCCTTACCAATAGCTATGATTTTACGTTTTTAGTTGTATACTATGGCGACATATTAGGATGGGGTACTATGTCGTCTATGATTGATACATTTATATTCGAAGTTGTTTCCTACACTATGTACTAGTAATAATATCAAAAATATTTGTTTCAAGCGTACCAAGCTTGTTTGGCTATCATATGGTAAAATTCTATCCTCTGGCTTGCGTTGTATTGTGTGATGGGACCTGAGTCTTATAATAGCTTCATTTTTCAAAAAGTATTGCGTTGTTTTATTCTTTTTAAAACCTATATTTGTGTGGGTAAACCTGTTTCGTGTCATACCATGTGGTCCCATGATTTTCCCTATTTTAAATAAAGTCTTTAATAACTGTTTTTAGTTTTCACACCAGTCACATGACTAACCTGGAGTTTATTGTTTTCACCTAAACTCTGGGTGCCCATATTTTCCACACGGGCAGCTTGTAGTTTTGGGTTTTGCAGATATTTATTTAACAGAATCCTGATTTACGGTTGGAGCTATACTCATGAAAGCTTTGTATCCGTATATTTCTTTCAGTTGTGTTAGTTCATGTATTCCAGCTATGCATTGTATTTTTACATTTTTATTTCCACTGCATTATTGTAATTTATTTATTCTCTGACATTTTTTGTATATCAGTTCTATTCTTGTTCAGTTTAGGCTGGCCGGGGATTTCAAGTCATGACAGGTGTAGGCTTAATAAATTTCAAGGATCCATGTACTATCTCTATTGAAAATTATTTTGGAAATATTTAGAAGGGGACTCTCTCTAGTTAAAATGGATGAAGAACAACTATGTAAAAATAAATGCTCCTAAACCATGTTAATAGAAAGTCGTTACTCCAATTACTTGAAAAACATCTTAAAATGTAGAGAAAATGGCATAAAAATGATTGAAATGATTTTTAAAATATGGTAAGTATACCAACCTCTGGTTTGGCCCTTGCATTAATGGTAATTATTTGATAAATTTGATAGACCGAATTTAATACAGTTTTATGGTGTTAATCTTAAAGTTGAAAGCATGATTCAAAATCACACTTGTAATATCAATATGCAACCAGCTGGCTCAATATTCAAAGGAGCAATTAACAACATTGAAATAGTCTCAGACTTAAATAAAGGCAAATGGTATTTGTAATGACCCACATTTTCAGCGATATAATAATTAATTTATTTAATTATTTAAAAGGATATAATGGTCGTTGAATTAAATAAGAGTGAATATTTAATTAAAATAATAAGTAAATAATATATTTAATTCTGAAATAATCAGAATTGGCTGAAATGGCGATATTGTGTGAATTGGGAAATTCAAAATATATAATTCAGTTTAGAATTTAATTTGAATAACGAATATATTTAAATAACGTCAGTTTGAACGTATAATTGTATAATATATAAAATCGAGCTCGAAATGGCACGGTAGTTCGTTATTTGGCGATTTGAACTTCAGCTGAATGTACAGGGTCCGTTTTATATCGGATTTCTATGAAACAAGAAACGTGTGGAGCTGGTGGAGTATATCTTTCTAGTGGAAGAGAAAAATCGGGATTTCATCGTGTAGATTTTGATTTATGTCCAAATCAAATTTTAGAAAAGTCGATGTGGAATTCCTTTATAATTTATAAAGGAATTATTTATATTTTTAAAAGGAATTTCATTTTAAATCGAATATCGATTTAATCGGGATTTGGAATATCGAGTTATAAATCCCAGTAGAACTGTATGGTATTCCACTGTGAGTATATATGATAATATAAATTTATTTGTATTTAATTTAATTATATTTAAATATATTTATATATTTAAATGGGTCATTCGGAGCTTTAAAAATAGCCAGTTTTGCAAACGACCCCAGAATTCGACGAAACCAGTTTTGTTGGATCCGCAATATTAAATTATTGTTAGATTTCAATTTCCGCGATTTTTGAAGTCAATATGTGGTGTACAGATTTTTAATGTGAAAAACAATCGATATTTTGAAAGTTAAAAATATGATGTTTGAGCATACGAGGTCGGAATTCGACGAAACCAGTTTCGTTGGGACCGTAATCTCGAACTGTAGCTACATGACCATTTTCGCGATTTTTGAATATCGTGTATGATCACACGGATTTTTAGAAGGTGAAATGAATATTAAAAACTAAAATATCCCAAGTGTTTGTGAACCAAAACGAGCCACCCACTCATTTTCTTTAACCACACAAAAAAAATCTCATCTCCTTATATAATCGTTCTCTCAGCCGCCAATTTTTCATCTGGAACCCAAAAATCGTGATCTTCAAATTTACATGGAAATTCCAATAAATTTCTATAAATTAGAAAAACTATATATTGGAAATCTATGTAACTCGCTCGTCATTCCCTTATCCATTTCAAGGGGTTCGACTGCATTTTTAAAAGGTTCCAAAACTGACGCAATACCTAGGGTTACGGTTTGGGGAAGATACACTCGGAGTTTGGCAATCCAGTGAGTAGCGCTGAGTCTGTTGAGTTGAGGCGCACGTATGGTGAAATTCTGGTAGTTTTCGGTGGTAGAAAAGTTCACACTGCAATGCGTAAGGCGGAGGACGGGGTTCTTCCTGTTGAGTGCAAGTTGATTATTGTGGCATTGGTGAGGAGGAGATGGAGATGGGGAGTCCAATGGTGAAATCGGTTTAATGATTAGTGGAGAGATGAGTGCGTTCTGGTGGTTGGGACGGGCGGTAATGGCCATTTGAAGAGGAGCAGGTCGCGTTCTATCTTCCAGGAGGAGTTGATGTGAGCGGGTCAGGGTATTAAATGCTATGGGCCTTGTTTGAGTAGTAAGCCCAATAATAATTTATATTATAAACTTTTATTCAATTCAAATAAGTGTACTGAACTATAAATTCAATATCTCAATCATGCGTGATCAGAATTTGACAAAACAAGATCCATTGGGATCGTATGGACGGTGGCTACACCATGGAACTGACTGGAGGTGGATTGGTGCTCGTTTGAATTTATGGTGAAATAAATTGTTTTATTCAAATTAAACAATAGTTTATTGTTCTTTAACGATGAACTGCCAATGTGAGTAAATCTCACTAACTCTAAACAGTTTATAAATTTCATGTTGTATTTTTAGAACTGTTAAATATTGGCTGATTGACTGTGTGTTGACTGTTTGATTGAACTGCTAGTCAGTTAGTTGAATTTCTATATTGATTCTGTTTAACAGAATATATTATATGGAACTGAAAGTAATGTTGATTTTATTGTGTAACATCTGTGGATGCAGGGAAATAGGTTGGAGGAATCCGACTGGATTCCTCAACAGCTATTTTATTATTTTCATATATTGTGATGTATGACATGGGTTATAATCTGTTGTTGACTATATGTGTATGGACGATATTGGACATCGCAATTTGATGTTTTAAGTACCATAAAATATCAGAATGGAAAAAGGAGATTTTCAAAATGAATATTGAAATTAGATTATTTATAAAATCAAAGGGGTTTTATAAAAGAGATAATATTTATAAAATCAAAGAAGATTTTATAAAGAAAATTTATTTATAAATGGAATATTTATAAATATGGAATTTTATATGAAGGGAAATCTTTATAAATGGAATATTTATAAAGTGATTTATTTATGTAGAATAAATAAATTAGATATTTAAAATGGATTATTTATTTGTTAAATAAATAGGATAAGATAAAGAGATATTGACTTAGAAAATAAATAAGTTATTAAAAGGACATTCAGTAGGAAATAAATAAGTTATAAAAAGGGATTATTTATTTAGAGAATGAATAAAGAAATATTTGTAAACCATTTACAAATAAAATAAAAGGAGAAATATGTGTAAAACATTTACATATAGGTTATAAAGGATATTAGTTTGTTAAATAAATAGGATAAGAAAAGGATATTTATTTGTTAAATGAATAGAATAAGATAAAAGGAATATTTGTTTAGAAAACAAATAAGATATTATATAGGAAATATTTCCAACACATTTGCAAATTGAGTTGATAAGGAAATATGGGTAAAGGCATTTAGGAAACAAATAGATTATAAAGGAAATATTTATCTTTGGATAAATAGATATATATAAGTCTGAACTTATATATGAAGAAGTAAACAGATAAAAGGAGCAGATTGATTTATAAATGATATTTATAAATTAAGTTAAATATTTATCATTTGCATAAATAGAATATATAAGTCAGGACTTATATAAAGAAGAAAAAATTGATTTCAACATCGATGTCTGAAACTGAATAAGGACAAAGAGTTAATCAGTTAGGGTTAACCTGTTAGAGTAAAACCATTAGGGTTAACCAGTTAGGTTAAACCGTAGAGTTAAACCAGTTAGAGTTAATCAGTTAGAGTTAAACCAGTTAGAGTTAATCGATAGAGTTAAATTGAACTAGAGTTATTGAATAGAGTTAAATCGAACTAGAGTTATTCAAATGGAGTTAATCGAATTTAGTTTATTCGAATAGAGTTGAAATGAGTTAATCGATTTTAGTTATTCGAAGAAGTGAATCGAATCTAAAATATTCGAAGTGCGATAATCGAATAGTAGATATTCGAAGTGAGATAATCGAATAATAGATATTCGAAGTGAGATAATCGAATAGTAGATATTCGAAGTGAGATAATCGAATCAGAGATATTCGAAGTGAGATAATCGAATAATAAATATTCGAAGCGAGTTGATCGAATCTAATTATTCGATAGGAGTGAAATCGAATAAGATTTATTCAAAGAAAGAGATTATCGAATATAAGTATTCGAAAGTAAGCAAACCGAATACAAGTTATTCGAATAAGAGTTAATCCAGTTAGAGTTATTAGGTTGGAGTTATTCAAATGAGAGTTATAGATTAGAGTTAACCGAATAGGAGTAAATAAATTAGTTGTCGTTATATTATTCTAGTTAGGAAATAAAATGCATATTAAAGATAATATATTTCGGATGCAGGAGATTATAACACCATTGTTATAATCACGTAGACTTGTAAAAGAAGGGGGTTCGTAAATAGAATCCGAGGGTTCGTAAGGAAGTGTTAAAGGGTTAAAAGATGAACTTACCCTATTTCGAGATTTGAAATGTTGTTCAGTTAAGGTCTGAGAGGTAGTTATACCCCAACTTGATTGACTTAGTTTTTAATTTAGAAATGGTTAAGGTTCGAGTGTGAAGTGGTTAAGTAGATTTAGTAATTTAGTATAGTGGTTTGAGTCATCATCGCAATATAGTTTTAAACATCTGTTTAAATCCCAATTAAGAAGTTTTGGAAATGTTTTCCAATGTTATAACGTATATTTTCTAAACCTAGAAAATAAGAATTTACAAATATATGGAAACAGGATTATGGTAAAGAATAAATTAATGATAAATTAATTTAAGATATGATAATGATTGGTGGTTGATTGATAGAATTTCCATTTGGAAATAATATCGTTGTTTGCATACGTATTTTCCTTCGATAGTTAAATCACAGACTATCGAAGTTTTTGACCATTTTAACGTTGTTAATATGGAGAGACCGGTTGGATTATTATCCAAAAGAACCACTCTGTATTGGCATAATCGTTGCGAATCATATATGCCAAAGATAATTGAAGACGGAGTAAAGTGCAAGTGTAACATCCCAGATTTTTGAACGTTGTCTACGAATATTTAAATCTGTTTAAATGTTGATTTGGCGACATTAGCAGATTTTATATCGAATTTATTTTATAATATAATTAAAACAAGCTCGAAAACGACGCGGTAGTTCGTAATTTTCGATCTGAACTTTAATTAAATATACAGAATTTGTTTGAAGTCGGAATTCTGTGAATAAAGAAACGTTCGAATCAATTGAACTGTGCTTTTCTAAAGGAAGAGAAAAATGAAGATTTCATATTATGGATTGTAAGATATGTCCAGATAAAAATTTCCAATAGTCGCTATAGAATTATTCATCGATCGTAACAATTTATTTGAAATAACTGCATACTGAGTTCGAATCTAGACAAGATTCTTTTGAGACGTAGTTATAGTTTAATTTTTAGAATTTTACTGTAATTTTTAATAAATTAAATATGCAGCTTTTTATTTGAAGTATTTTGCACCTTGTATCAATATTTTGGGATTTCATATTGTGAGTTAACCTACGGATATTATAATATTTTCGGGACTGTGGCACCTCGCTGGACAAAACTATATCTTTACTTTAGTCCGTAGTGGTCTATAAATAAATGAAATTATACGGTACCATATAAATTACAGTAAATAAAGATTATGTCACCCTAATGTTTTGACATCCTAAGATAGAGTCTATATATTTCACACCTATAGTTGAAGAAATGAAAACACCTATACATGTTTTCTGAAATTTACTGTTACCCGCATGCATCTTTCTTTTCCTTCTTTCTTTTCCTATTCCTTTCACCTTACTGAGCCTAGACACATGCAAAACTGGCAAAATATCCTCTACCAAAATATTGTCTGTCCTTTTCAATACACCAGTCTTCTCCAGTTTAATTTTCACATGTAACTGTGAAACATCACGCATACCTAACCGTATTTCCTTGCCAACCATGCAAAAGTGTACACGTTCAACCTACTCTGTATATTTTCCTTCCTCATATATTACCACTGCAAAATTTCATTTCAGCCGACGGAGCATACTGACGCGCCTTTTCCTTTCATTTCAACTGCAGCAACACCCTGTACAGCCCCATTTCTTTTTCAGCTGACCAAGTATTTTAAATTAGAAAGTGACATCTCAGTAAGCGTTGCCGACCAAGTATATATATTTCCCGATTTCAAAATCCCATCAGCAACAGCTTCGTGATTTCATTTAATTTTCAGTACAGCCGACCTATGTTATGTATTTTCTTTTCACCATACATCAACCTGTATATGCATTAAACGCTGCACATGCCTAAAGATCTTGCTACAGCATTAAGCACATGCACTATGATACTTTGCTTTGCAAGGCTGATTCCTTCATGTACCATTAGCACATCATATCAATATGCTGCTTTTGAAAGGCGAACACACTGCCTCCTTTTGTCCAAACCAACGCAGCTCATCAACTTCAAATCAAAACCAGAACATTACCAACCTACCCTAGTATGCTACGGCTAACATGAAAACCTTGGGTGCCAAGGCATACACGTCTATAAATACGCAAACCTCACTCTTTAAATTCCTCCATCTTAATGTGCTGAAGCTTCAATGGCTTATTAAATATATATATATGTATGTAAATAAAAGAAATATACATGTAAAATATTTCGATGGCAAATTGGAGGAGCACAGCGCGAGGGGATACAACATATGAACGGGTTCAACATCATGAGAAAGTGAAGAATATGCATGGGGAGGCTATGCAACTTGACTATTGCATGGAGGAAGCGTCGTACTGTTCACGAGGGCGAGGCTGTGACAGTGGTAAACTGGAGGGGGTGTACGGGCAGAATGGTGGTGCGTGGGTTCATTTAGATGTGGGGATCGAACATGGATAGGAGCAATAGCATGTGTGGAAGCTTTATACTATATGGAGAAGTTTGTAGTTGTGGTACAAAGGGGAAGAGGAGCTCTCGGTTGTGACATCAGTTGTGTAATGAAGCATGGAAGTGGAGTCTTCTGTTGAAGGAATCAGTTTCGAATATGGGAGAAGTATATCAGGGAAGTGCGGTTCAAATGAAAGACAAAAGAAAGGAAAAAAAAGGGAAATGGCACGGTGGCCTGGGCAGAAGAGGACATGGAAGGGAACAGGGATGTGCGTTGGTTCGGTTATTAGCGTGAGCACGAGACAATATCAATGCTGAAGAGGAACGAACGTGGTAAGATAACCGGCCCAGATTCATTTTAAACGAAATAATTAAAAACTTTATTAGATTTTTTTTTTAAAAAAAATACGGTTTAGTTGGTTAAATTAAATCATATAATTCGTATGTAGGTATTTGGTTGTGTCGAAATGAAGATTCGCAGAAGACACAACCATAAGGGACAAAGGTCGGGCTTGGTTTTCTGATAATCAAGGGTAATTAAAAATTAAATAATTAATGAGATAATTATTTTTAATTGTAATTATATAAATATATTTTGCCTATGTTGTCAGAATCGAACTGAACAAACGATGTTGGACCGCATCGACAAACACCTCTTTCTGGAGTGGGAATGGACGATGATGGAGTTTGCTGGGATTTTTGATTTAATTAAATTCTTATTTAATTAAATCAAAAGAAATCGTTTTATCAACAAATCAAAGCAAGGTGAGTTTACTCACTCAGTTACCCGTTATATTTTATATAAGCCAGGTTTTATTTTATTTTGTGTGCAATGTTTGCTGATGGTTGTTTGTTAACCGTTATTGGTTGAACTGTATGGTTGTGTTAAAATTTAGGTAACCATTGTGATGCAGGGAAGGACAGGTTGGAGGGATCCAACTGGATTCCTCAAATATGTTGTTGTTTATATGAACCGTTAAACAGTTTGATTGATCATTTGTTGTTGAAACCAAATCCAACACTTGTTTGATTTTAACCAATGGGTGACATTGGTTAAGTATTTATCGGCAGATGGCCCGTTAATGAATCGTTTTATGGAAAATGGTTTACCGTCATGAAAAGCGATAGAAATACAGTTATAAAGTTGTTTTATAACTAAAGTTAGTTTTGAAATCTATTTTGTATAGATTATTTTAAAAAAAGTGATTAAGAGAAATTAATGATTATTTTTGTTTGAAACTTACAAAGAAGTATACAAAGTAAGATTTGCATGTTAGCGAGTTTTGCGGCAAATATGAAGCGATTTACCAAATGTTTAAGATTTGATGTAATGGTTAAATGGGTTTATTTAACCTAACTAGATTGTTAATTAAATCAAAATGAAAGTATTTAAATTAATCTTCTTTATTTAACCAAGTGATAATGGTTAACAAAGTAACCATGTTGAAATGTCCAAGTCAACCTCTAGAATGAGAATTGTTATTTTAAACTATTCAATTGATTGGTGATTATCATTGAAATTAAGTATCATTTTTTTTAATAATAACCTTTTGAGGAAGATTAATTATTTTTGTAGTAAACCAATTGATGTGAATAACGGTAGAAAATTGACAAGGAATCGAACTGTAAAGGGATTGTAAAAGAATAGTACATGAATTTATAAAGAGACTCGATAAACAAGATTTGAATATATATGTAATAATGTTTTCTAATGGAACCAAGTATTTTTGATATATCGAGTCGAGATTTCTATAAAAAGAAAAATATTAACTTTTAAAGTGAAGAAACCAGGTTTAAATAGAAATGGTGATAAAGTAAATTAGTAAGGCCTTGGTTTTAGCCAAAAAGGATTTTTATAAGTTTTACTCATAATTAGATGAGTCGGATTTTGAATTCATTCCCTGTAAGGAATTCTCTAAAAAGAAAAGTTTCAAATATGATTTAATATGAGTAGAAGGTTAACGAAAGCTTAAGTGGATGAGAATCAATAATTAAAGTAAAGATCTAACAAGGGTCTTTGAGAAATGAAGTTATTTACATCAAATAAGATGAGTGGATTATAAAAGAGAATATATAGTTGATGAAATTGTTGGAATAGTTATTGGAATTCAAGATTTCGTTGATAAACTTCTATTGATTCCGAAGATAAGAATGTTGTCGTCTCAAGGTCTGAGAGGTAAATAAAATACCCCAACTTGAACAACTTCATGATTATCCAAGGATGATATTAGTTTAGAAACGAAGGTAGTTGAGGGAGTAAAGTTGATAATTTCCATGAAGAATATTATAAGCTATAATTTGAAGAATTATAAGTTGAATAATTTGATTTGGAATTAAGAATTTTAAAGACGGGATTTAAAATATTGGAAGATTTAGAAATTTAACGAATGTTAATTAAAAAGGGCCAAGTGATGTTGTATTCTGAACCAATGAACCCATTTGATTTTTCTATGGATGATGGTTGTTTTGATAGTTAAATCACCGGCTATTAAAATCTGGCCAAATTGATTACTGGTTCGGAAAGACCGGGATCGAATCTATATTCGAAAACCATTCCGACCAGCAAATACGTAACGTTAAAGATGTCAGAAGTTGAAGCATTGAAGACCGTTGATCTTCCTAAGCGGAAGAACTACTCGTTAAATTTCTCTGGCTAGCTACCAGAGTTATGATGACTTGTGATTCTGTCGTGATTGGAATCTTCGGGTTGCAAGGACTATTCGCTACTGATCCATGGGGTGATTCCTATATTGGATGCAGTAGGAGAGTGCCTTCGGTTCATCCTGTCCCTGGATGACGTGTATGGACGGTGTAAAAGGTGGCCAGATGTTTCAAAAGTCGATTATAACCTCAAGCCTCATCAACCAGGAAATGACAAAAATCGGGCAGGCAGCATGGCTATGTGGGTCGCTCCCATTAGGATGTATGATCACCTATCTAGAGAAATTCCATTTGCTTCTTAAATCTATATTCGATGTTGTCCCTTTTCGTGAGGCGGTTGCTGATCCCAACCGTCGGTGATATACATTCGATACACTCAAGCGAAATGAGTGGTCGGTCATGTGTGGGTCGGGTTGCAAGATGTTCTTGTTGAACCCAGTGTATTAGCCTCTAGAGATACACAAGCGGAAGGTGGTCCCATACCTTGTCAAGTCGGAATCCAACCTCCAATAAGCGCCCGCGGTTTTGATTGTATACTATATATGTGGAGCGTGAGATGCAAGCGTTCCACTAGATTGTTATTTACTTGTATTTAGACACTATTATAATATCAGAATAAGATATGATTTCGAAACTATTTTGGGTTATAGTAAGGTAAAAACCGTCTGTGTTTATGTGTGGGCTGGTCTTACTATTATCCTTTTCTTTCAAAAGGAATTTGAACTTAAAAATCAAGTTGGATGATTTCCCTTAAACTGTGCGAGTTATTCTCACTCTGGTTCACCAGACTGACCCGGTATTTGAAATGCTCGGGTTAGCCCGGGTTGTACAGGTTCAGGTTATTGGACACGGTGAAGTCCGAAGAGACAAGCTGAAAGAGTTCAAACGTATGGTGTTATATGGTTGTTATTCCGCTGTGTGATGTATACGAGGACAGGTTATTATAACTGTCCAGATGTATTGATGTACTCTGATATTGTAAGTATTTTTTTCAAGTTTTCAATAAAGATTTATTTCTATATTATATTTTGTTCCGCTGCGATGTGAGACTCTGATTGTGTTGTATTTTCTTCTTCTTATTCTTCTATTCTAAAATTTCTATCTTATCTTTCTCATCCTCCAACTTCTTTCTTCTAGCTTTCTGGAGATTCGATACTCGAGTAGGACACAGTTTGTGTAAATGTCGATAATTCGAGTGTCGAATTTTCCGGGTCGCTACAGTTGGTATCAGAGCTATTGGTTGAGTAGTAACCTTGGCTCTGTGGCGTAACTCGATAGAGATGGGATTAGAAACACCCTAGATTGAGTTGAGTATATAAACGAGAGCGCGTATTTGTAATTGAATATATAATTATTTTAAATTATTTTGTAAAAGGGGTAAATGCAATAATTTTGCGAAAATTTTATTTTATATAGGAAAAGGAAATAATTTTCTATAATATGGTAATATTGGCTGTTTGGTTGTTTGGTTGTTTTGTTTGATTTGTTTGAAATTAAAGTAACTTAAGAAATAGTGTGGAATAAGAGAAGTTTGAGATTTAAAAATCAAATGCAATTATTTGAAAATCAAATGGATAATAGTGGAAATCAATTGGATATACCAATATAAGTTAAACCAGAGTGAATAGAAACAGTAAGAATTAACGTTGAATAGAATTCAAATACTTTGGTTATTTGTTATTTGGATGTTGGGTTGGTTGAATAAAATTCACCAAGTTGAACAAATTGAAACCAAATTCCAATATAAGGAATTGGAAATAAAATCGGTTATGAAATGAAACTAAATGATTTAACCCTGTAATGGTTATTTGCATTGTGAGTAGAGTTTAGTGCAGATTTCAGAAGGCTGCGGTGATGAATTAGTCATACAGACTGAAGTACAGACGAAGAGCGGTTAGCTGATTTGCTGCAGAATTGGAATTGATTTGCCCGACAAAAAGGTAAACCTTAAATATTGATTGGAGTTATTGATTTATACCCCTGAGTAGGGTCTCCATTTGGCTATTGGTTTTCTTTTGGGGAAGTTGAGCCCGGAGTGGCATTTGTAGTTGTTGTAATCTAGCCGTGCAGAGGAGGTGCTGGCGAAATTTTTGAAACCTTTAAAAGTTTTGATTCAAGAATAATTATTTTAAATTAATCATGTTCATAACATTCTTCTTACCTTGCAATTTCGGGGACGAAATTATTTAAAGGGGGGAAGAATATAACATCCCAGATTTTTGAACGTTGTCTACGAATATTTAAATCTGTTTAAATGTTGATTTGGCGACATTAGCAGATTTTATATCGAATTTATTTTATAATATAATTAAAACAAGCTCGAAAACGACGCGGTAGTTCGTAATTTTCGATCTGAACTTTAATTAAATATACAGAATTTGTTTGAAGTCGGAATTCTGTGAATAAAGAAACGTTCGAATCAATTGAACTGTGCTTTTCTAAAGGAAGAGAAAAATGAAGATTTCATATTATGGATTGTAAGATATGTCCAGATAAAAATTTCCAATAGTCGCTATAGAATTATTCATCGATCGTAACAATTTATTTGAAATAACTGCATACTGAGTTCGAATCTAGACAAGATTCTTTTGAGACGTAGTTATAGTTTAATTTTTAGAATTTTACTGTAATTTTTAATAAATTAAATATGCAGCTTTTTATTTGAAGTATTTTGCACCTTGTATCAATATTTTGGGATTTCATATTGTGAGTTAACCTACGGATATTATAATATTTTCGGGACTGTGGCACCTCGCTGGACAAAACTATATCTTTACTTTAGTCCGTAGTGGTCTATAAATAAATGAAATTATACGGTACCATATAAATTACAGTAAATAAAGATTATGTCACCCTAATGTTTTGACATCCTAAGATAGAGTCTATATATTTCACACCTATAGTTGAAGAAATGAAAACACCTATACATGTTTTCTGAAATTTACTGTTACCCGCATGCATCTTTCTTTTCCTTCTTTCTTTTCCTATTCCTTTCACCTTACTGAGCCTAGACACATGCAAAACTGGCAAAATATCCTCTACCAAAATATTGTCTGTCCTTTTCAATACACCAGTCTTCTCCAGTTTAATTTTCACATGTAACTGTGAAACATCACGCATACCTAACCGTATTTCCTTGCCAACCATGCAAAAGTGTACGCGTTCAACCTACTCTGTATTTTTCCTTCCTCATATATTACCACTGCAACATTTCATTTCAGCCGACGGAGCATACTGACGCGCCTTTTCCTTTCATTTCAACTGCAGCAACACCCTGTACAGCCCCATTTCTTTTTCAGCTGACCAAGTATTTTAAATTAGAAAGTGACATCTCAGTAAGCGTTGCCGACCAAGTATATATATTTCCCGATTTCAAAATCCCATCAGCAACAGCTTCGTGATTTCATTTAATTTTCAGTACAGCCGACCTATGTTATGTATTTTCTTTTCACCATACATCAAACTGTATATGCATTAAACGCTGCACATGCCTAAAGATCTTGCTACAGCATTAAGCACATGCACTATGATACTTTGCTTTGCAAGGCTGATTCCTTCATGTACCATTAGCACATCATATCAATATGCTGCTTTTGAAAGGCGAACACACTGCCTCCTTTTGTCCAAACCAACGCAGCTCATCAACTTCAAATCAAAACCAGAACATTACCAACCTACCCTAGTATGCTACGGCTAACATGAAAACCTTGGGTGCCAAGGCATACACGTCTATAAATACGCAAACCTCACTCTTTAAATTCCTCCATCTTAATGTGCTGAAGCTTCAATGGCTTATTAAATATATATATATATGTATGTAAATAAAAGAAATATACATGTAAAATATTTCGATGGCAAATTGGAGGAGCACAGCGCGAGGGGATACAACATATGAACGGGTTCAACATCATGAGAAAGTGAAGAATATGCATGGGGAGGCTATGCAACTTGACTATTGCATGGAGGAAGCGTCGTACTGTTCACGAGGGCGAGGCTGTGACAGTGGTAAACTGGAGGGGGTGTACGGGCAGAATGGTGGTGCGTGGGTTCATTTAGATGTGGGGATCGAACATGGATAGGAGCAATAGCATGTGTGGAAGCTTTATACTATATGGAGAAGTTTGTAGTTGTGGTACAAAGGGGAAGAGGAGCTCTCGGTTGTGACATCAGTTGTGTAATGAAGCATGGAAGTGGAGTCTTCTGTTGAAGGAATCAGTTTCGAATATGGGAGAAGTATATCAGGGAAGTGCGGTTCAAATGAAAGACAAAAGAAAGGAAAAAAAAGGGAAATGGCACGGTGGCCTGGGCAGAAGAGGACATGGAAGGGAACAGGGATGTGCGTTGGTTCGGTTATTAGCGTGAGCACGAGACAATATCAATGCTGAAGAGGAACGAACGTGGTAAGATAACCGGCCCAGATTCATTTTAAACGAAATAATTAAAAACTTTATTAGATTTTTTTTTTAAAAAAAATACGGTTTAGTTGGTTAAATTAAATCATATAATTCGTATGTAGGTATTTGGTTGTGTCGAAATGAAGATTCGCAGAAGACACAACCATAAGGGACAAAGGTCGGGCTTGGTTTTCTGATAATCAAGGGTAATTAAAAATTAAATAATTAATGAGATAATTATTTTTAATTGTAATTATATAAATATATTTTGCCTATGTTGTCAGAATCGAACTGAACAAACGATGTTGGACCGCATCGACAAACACCTCTTTCTGGAGTGGGAATGGACGATGATGGAGTTTGCTGGGATTTTTGATTTAATTAAATTCTTATTTAATTAAATCAAAAGAAATCGTTTTATCAACAAATCAAAGCAAGGTGAGTTTACTCACTCAGTTACCCGTTATATTTTATATAAGCCAGGTTTTATTTTATTTTGTGTGCAATGTTTGCTGATGGTTGTTTGTTAACCGTTATTGGTTGAACTGTATGGTTGTGTTAAAATTTAGGTAACCATTGTGATGCAGGGAAGGACAGGTTGGAGGGATCCAACTGGATTCCTCAAATATGTTGTTGTTTATATGAACCGTTAAACAGTTTGATTGATCATTTGTTGTTGAAACCAAATCCAACACTTGTTTGATTTTAACCAATGGGTGACATTGGTTAAGTATTTATCGGCAGATGGCCCGTTAATGAATCGTTTTATGGAAAATGGTTTACCGTCATGAAAAGCGATAGAAATACAGTTATAAAGTTGTTTTATAACTAAAGTTAGTTTTGAAATCTATTTTGTATAGATTATTTTAAAAAAAGTGATTAAGAGAAATTAATGATTATTTTTGTTTGAAACTTACAAAGAAGTATACAAAGTAAGATTTGCATGTTAGCGAGTTTTGCGGCAAATATGAAGCGATTTACCAAATGTTTAAGATTTGATGTAATGGTTAAATGGGTTTATTTAACCTAACTAGATTGTTAATTAAATCAAAATGAAAGTATTTAAATTAATCTTCTTTATTTAACCAAGTGATAATGGTTAACAAAGTAACCGTGTTGAAATGTCCAAGTCAACCTCTAGAATGAGAATTGTTATTTTAAACTATTCAATTGATTGGTGATTATCATTGAAATTAAGTATCATTTTTTTTAATAATAACCTTTTGAGGAAGATTAATTATTTTTGTAGTAAACCAATTGATGTGAATAACGGTAGAAAATTGACAAGGAATCGAACTGTAAAGGGATTGTAAAAGAATAGTACATGAATTTATAAAGAGACTCGATAAACAAGATTTGAATATATATGTAATAATGTTTTCTAATGGAACCAAGTATTTTTGATATACCGAGTCGAGATTTCTATAAAAAGAAAAATATTAACTTTTAAAGTGAAGAAACCAGGTTTAAATAGAAATGGTGATAAAGTAAATTAGTAAGGCCTTGGTTTTAGCCAAAAAGGATTTTTATAAGTTTTACTCATAATTAGATGAGTCGGATTTTGAATTCATTCCCTGTAAGGAATTCTCTAAAAAGAAAAGTTTCAAATATGATTTAATATGAGTAGAAGGTTAACGAAAGCTTAAGTGGATGAGAATCAATAATTAAAGTAAAGATCTAACAAGGGTCTTTGAGAAATGAAGTTATTTACATCAAATAAGATGAGTGGATTATAAAAGAGAATATATAGTTGATGAAATTGTTGGAATAGTTATTGGAATTCAAGATTTCGTTGATAAACTTCTATTGATTCCGAAGATAAGAATGTTGTCGTCTCAAGGTCTGAGAGGTAAATAAAATACCCCAACTTGAACAACTTCATGATTATCCAAGGATGATATTAGTTTAGAAACGAAGGTAGTTGAGGGAGTAAAGTTGATAATTTCCATGAAGAATATTATAAGCTATAATTTGAAGAATTATAAGTTGAATAATTTGATTTGGAATTAAGAATTTTAAAGACGGGATTTAAAATATTGGAAGATTTAGAAATTTAACGAATGTTAATTAAAAAGGGCCAAGTGATGTTGTATTCTGAACCAATGAACCCATTTGATTTTTCTATGGATGATGGTTGTTTTGATAGTTAAATCACCGGCTATTAAAATCTGGCCAAATTGATTACTGGTTCGGAAAGACCGGGATCGAATCTATATTCGAAAACCATTCCGACCAGCAAATACGTAACGTTAAAGATGTCAGAAGTTGAAGCATTGAAGACCGTTGATCTTCCTAAGCGGAAGAACTACTCGTTAAATTTCTCTGGCTAGCTACCAGAGTTATGATGACTTGTGATTCTGTCGTGATTGGAATCTTCGGGTTGCAAGGACTATTCGCTACTGATCCATGGGGTGATTCCTATATTGGATGCAGTAGGAGAGTGCCTTCGGTTCATCCTGTCCCTGGATGACGTGTATGGACGGTGTAAAAGGTGGCCAGATGTTTCAAAAGTCGATTATAACCTCAAGCCTCATCAACCAGGAAATGACAAAAATCGGGCAGGCAGCATGGCTATGTGGGTCGCTCCCATTAGGATGTATGATCACCTATCTAGAGAAATTCCATTTGCTTCTTAAATCTATATTCGATGTTGTCCCTTTTCGTGAGGCGGTTGCTGATCCCAACCGTCGGTGATATACATTCGATACACTCAAGCGAAATGAGTGGTCGGTCATGTGTGGGTCGGGTTGCAAGATGTTCTTGTTGAACCCAGTGTATTAGCCTCTAGAGATACACAAGCGGAAGGTGGTCCCATACCTTGTCAAGTCGGAATCCAACCTCCAATAAGCGCCCGCGGTTTTGATTGTATACTATATATGTGGAGCGTGAGATGCAAGCGTTCCACTAGATTGTTATTTACTTGTATTTAGACACTATTATAATATCAGAATAAGATATGATTTCGAAACTATTTTGGGTTATAGTAAGGTAAAAACCGTCTGTGTTTATGTGTGGGGTTGTCTTACTATTATCCTTTTCTTTCAAAAGGAATTTGAACTTAAAAATCAAGTTGGATGATTTCCCTTAAACTGTGCGAGTTATTCTCACTCTGGTTCACCAGACTGACCCGGTATTTGAAATGCTCGGGTTAGCCCGGGTTGTACAGGTTCAGGTTATTGGACACGGTGAAGTCCGAAGAGACAAGCTGAAAGAGTTCAAACGTATGGTGTTATATGGTTATTATTCCGCTGTGTGATGTATACGAGGACAGGTTATTATAACTGTCCAGATGTATTGATGTACTCTGATATTGTAAGTATTTTTTTCAAGTTTTCAATAAAGATTTATTTCTATATTATATTTTGTTCCGCTGCGATGTGAGACTCTGATTGTGTTGTATTTTCTTCTTCTTATTCTTCTATTCTAAAATTTCTATCTTATCTTTCTCATCCTCCAACTTCTTTCTTCTAGCTTTCTGGAGATTCGATACTCGAGTAGGACACAGTTTGTGTAAATGTCGATAATTCGAGTGTCGAATTTTCCGGGTCGCTACAGCAAGGGCTATTGTATAAGTCTTAGATAACAGTGCCTAAGATGGATGTACTGAATAGTGCCTTCGGTTCATCCTGTTCCTGGATGACTTGTATGGATGAATGTATGACAGAGTATTTCCAGAAAGGTCACGTACGTTGATTTCTTCAACCGTACCAAGAGTGGAAGCGGAGAAGGAAACTTCTTTAGCTAACACGTAATGTACTGCTGCAGACGTCAATTAGTGATTTTCGATGGATCTGACAATGTGGCATTCGAAGTGAATCTGATGTGATGATAAAGCGTAACCTTAAGCCTCATCAACCGGTAAATGACAGAAATCGGGCAGGTAGCATGGCTATGTAGGTCGCACCTATTAGGGTGTATAATCACCTGATCTAGAGTTTCATTTACTTCTAAAAATCTATTGTTGATGTTGTCCCATTCGGGAAACGGTTGTTGATCCCAACCGTTGGTGATATACATTCGATACACTCAAGCGAAATGAGTGGTCGGTCATGTGTGGTCGGGTTGCAAGATGTTCTTGTTGAACCCAGTGTATTTCTTTCTAGAGGTACACTAGCGAAAGGTGGTTCCATACATTGTCATAGTTGGAAATCCATTACCCAATACGTGCTTGCGGTTTTGATTGTATACTATATATGTAGAACGTGAGATGAAAGCGTTTCTTCTAGATGATTATTATATTGTGGTTGATAGAAATTATTATAATATCAAAAGGTTTTTGATATAAAGATAATTTGGATTCTCATAAGGGAAAAACCCGTTCCGTTATACGGCGTGGTCTTATGAGATATCATTTACCTGGTTGAACTGTTTTAAACTATTTTACTCACACCAATCCCATGACTGACCCGGAGTTTATTTTGTTTTGTTTTCCCTAAACACTTGGGTGCCCAATTTTGTACGGGCAGTCAAGTAGTCCGGAATTTACAGATACTTGAAGAGCTGGAGCAGGAGGCTTCAGGATTTTATAGCTATTATTATTCCGTTGTGTTGTAAGTGTTGTACTTGATAATGATGTGTATACATATATAGATTTATATTTCAATGATATGTTATCTATTATATGTTATTCGTTCCGCTGTGAGGTTCGTGTTACTCTGATGTTGTGTTCTTCTTCTTCTTCTATTCTAAGTTTCTATCTTATCTTTCCTCACCCTCTAATTTCTTTCATTAACTATTCGGTTATTTTCGATCCTTGGATGTTTGATATGTGTCATATATCGGATAATCAAGATCGCAAATTTTCGGGTCGTTACAGTTGGTATCAGAGCTTAAGTTAAGTGAATTACCTTGGCTCTGTGGCGTGACTCGGTAGGGATAGGGTTAGTAATGCCCTAGATTGAGTTAAGTGTATATATACGAGTGAACGTATTTGTTATTGATATAAAAATTGTTTTATATTATGGAGATTTATTGGTTGAGTAGTTTGTGGGTTCTGATCGATCAGTTTGATCCACTGTATTGATAGGAGTTTCTAAACACTCGAATACGATGGGTCGACACGATATGTTTTGAAAAGAGGTTAAATTAAAATAAGTTTACCCAAGGTATATCTTGATATAGAGAAGATATATATATATCAAAATTATAGTATATTGGATATATTGGTTGTTATTATAATCGAGTAAGATTATAAATTAAATGGTTATGTAAATAACCAATCAGAATTCATACAAGTGAAATATATGAAATCGAATTGAATAAAATCTGAAATTTAAACCAGAATTGAAATTAAAACCCTGGAAATTTGGAACAGAGTTTGTAAATAGACTTGGATTAAATATATGTAAATTTTAAGATCTTAGGAGATTTTAAATTGTATTCCAAGAAATTGTGAATGATATTTTGATCTGATTTCAAAATAAAAGTGTTTAAGAATGATTTTGAAAATGATATAGTATTGAACTCACTTCGATAGCTGGGAAATAACCCCGATGATGAGCTAGACATCATAGGTGTTCATTTTCGAGTTGTTGAGTGACGGATTACTACCAAAGGAATTTGTTTTTGAGTTGTTTTGAGAAAAACAAAGCTGTTTAGAACTCCTAGAATTTGATTTGTTTAATTTAAGACAAATTAAATAGGAATTTGTAAAAGCAAATTGGAATTAAAGTAAAGCCAGTTAAGTGGTAATAGATTGATTTGAAATGATATTGTGTTGCTGAGTTAAGGATTCGGGATCAAGAATGAAACTTGAGTTTGAAATGAAAATTTGGCTTGGATATAAGAAAATGGTTGTGTTGGAGATAAAAGTGATTGGAGTTTAATTGGGATGACATTGGTATATGCTGAATTAGCAGCAGATGTAAAGGATATAATGATATGCCCGACAAAAAGGTACCAATTTCTATTATATATGGGTTTGAGATTTTGATAAGAGCCGAATTGGCAAGCCGCTTGGCTGTTTGAATTTCTTTTGGGTTGGAGAAGGCCCAAAGAGGCGAGTTGGAGTTTGGCATATTGGCTAGTACAAAGGAGGTTATGGCGAAATTTTTCGAAAAGTTAAGGCGTTAGAAAATTTTCAGGATTTTTGAAAATTTTCGTTGATAAGCATTAATTAATATTTTAATTGAAATTAAATTGGTAAAGTTGAAACTGAAATTATGAAGTGAACAAATAAGTTCTAACCAGTCGATAGGGTTTGTTTCCTACCTTAGCAATTTCGAGGACGAAATTATTTTAAGTGGGGAAGAATGTAATGACCCGCATTTTCAGCGATATAATAATTAATTAATTTAATTATTTAAAAGGTGATTAAAAGGATATAATGGTCGTTGAATTAAATAAGAGTGAATATTTAATTAAAATAATAATTAAATAATATATTTAATTCTGAAATAATCAGAATTGGCTGAAATGGCGATATGGTGTGAATTGGGAAATTCAAAATATATAATTCAGTTTAGAATTTAATTTGAATAATGAATATATTTAAATAACGTCAGTTTGAACATATAATTATATTATAATTAAAATCGAGCTCGAAATGGCGTGGCTGTTCGCTATTTGGCGATTTGAACTTCAACTGAATGTACAGGGTCCGTTTTAAATCGGATTTCTGTGAAACAAGAAACACGTGGAGCTGGTGGAGTATATCTTTCTAGTGGAAGAGAAAAAACAGGATTTCGTCATGTAGATTTTGATTTATGTCCAAATCAAATTTTAGAAAAGTCGATGTGGAATTCCTTTATAATTTATAAAGGAATTATTTATATTTTTAAAAGGAATTTCATTTTAAATCGAATATCGATTTAATCGGGATTTGGAATATCGAGTTATAAATCCCAGTAGAACTGTATGGTATTCCACTGTGAGTATATACGATAATATAAATTTATTTATATTTAATTTGATTATATTTAAATATATTTATATATTTAGATGGGTCATTCAGAGCTTTAAAAATAGCCAGTTTTGCAAACGACCCCAGAATTCGACGAAACCAATTTTGTTGGATCCGCAATATTAAAATTTTTGCTAGATTTCAATTTCCGTGATTTTTGAAGTCGGTATGTGGTCATACGGATTTTTAATGTGAAAAACAGTCGATATTTTGAAAGTTAAAAATATGCTGTGTGAGCATACGAGGTCTAAATTCGACGAAACCAGTTTCGTTGGGACCGTAATCTCGAACTGTAGCTACATGACCATTTTCGCAATTTTTGAATATCGTGTATGATCATATGGATTTTTAGAAGGCGAAATGAATATTAAAAACTAAAATATCCTAAGAGTTTGTCAACCAAAACGAGCCACCCACTCATTTTCTTTAACCACACAAAAAAAATCTCATCCCCTTATATAATCGTTCTCTCAGCCGCCATGTTTTCATCTGGAACCCAAAAATCGTGATCTTCAAATTTACATGGAAATTCAAATAAATTTCTTTAAATTAGAAAAACTATATATTGGAAATCTATGTAACTCGCTCGTCATTCCCTTATCCATTTCAAGGGGTTCGACTGCGTTTTTAAAAGGTTCCAAAACTGACGCATAGCTAGAGTTACGGTTTGGGGAAGATACACTCGGAGTTTGGCAATCCAGTGAGTAGCGCTGAGTCTGTTGAGTTGAGGCGCACGTATGGTGAAACTATGGTAGTTTTCGGTGGTAGAAAAGTTAGCACTGTTGTGCGTAAGGCGGAGGACGGGGTGTGGCATTGGTGAGGAGGAGATGGAGATGGGGAGTCCAATGGTGAAATCGGTTTAATGATTAGTGGAGAGATGAGTGCGTTCTGGTGGTTGGGATGGCGGTAATGGCCATTTGAAGAGGAGTAGGTCGCGTTCTATCTTCCTGGAGGAGATGATGTGAGCGGGTCAGGGTATTAAATGGTATGGGCCTTGTTTGAGTACTAAGCCCAATAATAATTTATATTCTAAACTTTTATTCAATTCAAATAAGTATACTGAACTATAAATTCAATATCTCAATCATGCGTGATCAGAATTTGACAAAACAAGATCCGTTGGGATCGTATGGACGGTGGCTACACCATGGAACTGACTGGAGGTGGATTGGTGCTCATTTGAATTTATGGCGAAATAAATTGTTTGATTCAAATCAAACAACAGTTTATCGTTCTTTATCGATGAACTGTGTGACGATCCCAAAACCCCGTGACACGGTGTTAAGGATAATCATTGGAATATAACACATTAATCATCATTAGCAGATCACAGATAATAGCATAAACAGAAATTAGAATAATTTACACACATATGACAGCGGAATCATATAGATAACATCACATCAGAGAAGCACAGTACAGGATACAACTTAGTGCATAATGATACATAATCAGTCACCATCGCCTGGGGCGAAATCATACATAAAGAGTACACAAAAGGAATATCAGTCTACATCGCCAGTGGCGGAATCATAATATAGATACAATAATGGCGGAGAAAATCCAAGTCAGCACGGTGTAGTCAAGCCTCGCCATGAGCCAAAAGGTGCATCAGAAACCTGTAACTAGGCTGCCCGTGTGAAAATAAGGGCACCCGAGTTTGCAAGGTGAAACAAACTACAAGTCAGTCATGGGACTGGTATGAGAAATCTATTCAATTTATTAACAACAATAATAAGGCAAATCAAAGGACCACGCCACTTTCGCGGAACGGGTTTACTCCAATGAGTGCTCGTGCATGAAGTAAAGTAAATGATTAAATCAACGCAATGCTTTTTCTAAATTGAAGCCATTATAAGACTCAGGTCCCATCACACAATGCAACGCAAGCCGGAGGATAGAGTTTTTACCTTATAATGGTCAAAGATGCTTCATACGAATAAACAAAGGTGTTTGATATTATTACTAGTGCATATATGTTTCAAAAGCAGATTCAATCATAAATATCAATCCTAGGCGGCATAGCTACCATCTACTATGTCGCCGTACTAGTAATACAATCACAACCGCACATATCGTATTGGAAATTGGATTCCTTCATGAGTTGAGGCAAGGGGCAAGCTCCTCTCCGTTCGAGACACTCTAGCAAATGCCTCGGGACCGCACACAGCAATCCCCTGGATCCTCCAAGGCCGGTCCTCTCTTACTTTTGAGGATTAGTTATTCCTGAACACACGTTTCCCGGTCCTTACAGACCTATAATCGAGGCGCCTCGCATTCCAACAACCACACAGGTGAAAAAGATATAAATGTCAGGGCTGGGAGGTCACTGACACCACCATAGCTAGAAAGAAACGTCATGCACTCCTTGGGTCCTTCTCCCGTTTTTGACTCATACCGAGGTGTGAGGCTCACGAATTCACGTTATACACAAAGCTACGTCACACAGACCATGCTTTGATCATCAACCACAAGACTTTGCTTTGCAACAGAAGCCTTGATCATATGCCACTTAGGCGTGCCACACAGGCAATCCACTCCATGCGACTGATTTCTGTCAATACATAACCTCTAAGCTCGTACGTCTCAGAGAAGGGCGTTAAGCAAGAGAATAAATTCTCCGCCGCCAAACAGATATATATTTAACAGAGATCAATCAACACAGAACAAAATCCAATGTCAGACACACAGTCCATTTACAAGTCCGTTCTGGGTCTGAACGAAACCGGAGGCACCAATTCCTCGCATATCCGTACAATCAACACTATGTTTGGACGGCTACTACTTCAATTCCTTCATGGTAGCTACTCCAATCACGAGCATCAGTAGCGCCCATCCATCCAACGTGGAGATCGTCGGTCTTCAGTCGTCTTCGACTCTTCGACTTCTCAACGTCGATCGATTATTTGAAATGAGATAAACTCGGCCTTTTCAAATAACCCACGTATATTTAGATTTTCAAACCAATTAATCACAGGGTTGAACTTTTCAACATTCACACTTCAGTTGTTTAGTTATAATTTTCACGTCAAATACATTCAACCATCACATATCAAGCAAACACAACAAAATTGGTTTATTTTCAGTCTATATCGTCTATAGCACTTAATAACGATATATCGCCATTTTTATTTAATTTTAAACGGCCATATTTAATTAAACGACGTTTCAGGTCGTGTCGACGCACTGGCCTGCTTTCCACTAATTTTGTTTTACACATATAGGAAAATCTAACCGTTGGATCTTCACAAATTTTACATCATTAGGAAGGTCTTTTCAAAACGAACCCAACGGTTCCAGTTTTAGGAAAATCCGACGGTCGGATCTTCCACACTAACCATTTGAAGTTACGATTTCAATTTACGAACTGCAGCGTCGTTATTCGAATTAATTTAATTATATATATATATATATATATATATATATATAATCGTTTCTGGTGCTGTTTTTCACTAATTTTGAATTAAACATTCCAGACAATCCAACCGTCGGATCTTCACAAAGTTGGTACCGTTGGAAAGATATTTCCAAGGCGAACCCAACGGTTGAGGTTTCGGGAAAATCCAATGGTCGGATCTTCCGCACTAGTCGTTTGAAATCACGGTTTCAAAATATGAACTGCACGGCCACGTTTCGTTTTAATTATATTTATATAAATATAGTCCATTCAATAATTTCTATATCGTTTTCACTTCAAATATTTTTCTAACACCCAAAAAATTTGGAAAATTTCGCCATAACCTCCCCTGTACCGGGGGCATCGGGAAATCGCAAATAGCGTTCCCGGTCCTTCTAATCTCAAAAAGAAAAGGAAAAAGCCAAGCGGCTAGCCAACAGGCTCATAAAATCATCACCCAAACAAACAGTAAATGTGTACCTATTTGTCGGGCACAAAATTTTATTCCTCTTCTCTAGCCCCTTTTTGCTTTAACCTGTTCAATAGATATGCATGCACATATATACAATTTCTAACATTTATCATTTTCTATTCAACTTCATATTTGATTTGCTTTGGTTTAAAAACACCACTCATTCTAATATCGCATGCATAGGCTAAAATCATAACATTAGCTAGTTAATGTATATTTCAACTCATGCACGTTTATTTGAACAAGTGGCTATTTTTAACACTTCACATTTCAAAGATGATAATTTTGGCGAACTAAAATAGATTTCAACACATGACTATTTTATTTAGTTCCTATGCATGTTAAAAATAATATTTCTATCACAAATATTTATTTCAACGTCCGCATATCTTTAGCATATCACACATATGATAAAAATCATATTTTTATCATTTAAAATATTTATTCAACCAATGTATGGTTTCAACACTTCATAGTTTCAATAAAAATGTAATTTTTATCGTTCAATCTTTTTATTCAACACATGAACTTTTCCACTACACACATTTCTCAACAAATGAGTATTTCCACACATGGACAATTTATTTATGTTGTTCATATTAGAAAGATGGGATTTTTATGATTGAAATTATTTATATAAGGCGAATATTTTTCATACTTCATATATATATAAAAATGTGATTTTTATTGTTTATACACTTCATTCATTCACAAATGAATTTTATTTTCACACAACACTTTTCAACACATGAATATTTTCACACATGGACATAGTTTCAATATATGGCTTTAATTTCAATGCATGTAAAATAATTTCAACATATGAAAATAATTCTAACACACAAAGATTATTCAAAATTTCGGCAGCATAACGGCAGGGTAGTTACACCGGCACCGTCCCTAGTACGGCTCCTCGCTCTACCTTAAAACCTCGCGGTTTTTGACAATGGGGGTCATGCATCTAATTCGCACGCAGGCGGCATGTTTATATTTATTTCATTTCCACAAACTAATCCTATGTGGTTTCAACCAAATATTTTCCAATCACAAATGGGTATTTTTCAACCACTATCAATTCAATATCAACCACAACCAATCCCAAACAACAATTTGCCGTCAACCAATTTTCACAACAATTTCAACCAATATATATATCGTCCATGGTTTGTGGACGAGGGGGCGTATATATATATATATATATATATATATATATATATATATATATATATTATATATAGCAATTCACTTTTATTTCCACACATATATATATATATAAAAAGAAATTGAAGAGTGAGAATTTCTCACCAATAGCTATCCAATAACTCGACTCTTCCTTTATGGAAATCTTCGTCTATTTCGTCTTCTTGTCGCTTTCGTTGCCCGTATTCTCTACATAAGTAAAAATCGAATTTTTACTATGTTATTCAATATATAAAGATCATATTTTAAAAAAACAAAGATTATATTTTTAATATTCCTATGATGTAAAAATTATATTTTTATTGCTTTAAAAATATAAGAATCATATCTTACTTCTTCTACTTAACAAAAATTCTGTCTTTTCTCTTTTTAAAAATATGATCTTTATTTTTGCAAGTTCAAATATTTTCCTTTTAAAAGATTAAATCTTTTTCTATTTCAAAATTTAAACCCTTTTTTTTTCAAACCTTAAAATAAACTCAGTTTTTATTTTCTATGAAAATCAGTCTTCAAAATTCTTTTCAAAAATTCTGTTTTTACATTTTAAAAAAAAAGAAACAGTTTTTAAATCTTTTATAAAATCAGTTTTTGCCTTCTTTAAAAATCAGTTTTTGCCTTTTTTTAAGATTCAGTTTTTAAATCTTTTAAAAATTCTGTTTTTATATTCTTAAAAAAAAAAGAAACAGTTTTTAAATCTTTTCAAAAATTCAGTTTTTAAAATTCTTTAAAATCAGTTTTAAAAATTCATAAAAAATCAGTTTATGCAACTTTAAAAAAAAAACAGTTTTTAAATTCTAAAACAAATCAGTTTAAAATTCTTAAACAAATCAGAAATTTGTTTTTAAATCGGTTTTATAAATCAGTTTTTATAAAACAAAAATAAAAATAAATATAAAATAACTAAATCACTCACCGAACTTGCGAAGGGGAGGAGGGAAGACGAGGGCGTCGGCAGTCTTCGAGGTGGCGTTCGGAGGTGTCGCGGTGATGTTCGTCGGTGAAGGCGCTGCTTCGATTCGCGAGGGCGAGGGTTGCGTTCGGAGGTGTCGGCGATGTCTGGAGGGAGGAGGTCTGGCGGTGGGGGGCGTCGAGAGGTTCGTCGGCGGTGGCTTCCAGGTCAGGGGGGCGGCGCGATTTAGAATTAGGTTTTGTTTTTTTTTCTTTTTCTGGTAAATGGATCGGGGGGGCCAAGCAGAAGAAAAAGGGAGGGAGTATATTTTTTTTATTTATTTTATTTTATTATTTAATTATTTAAATTTGCATAAGGGTTGACTTTTACATACGACCTCGAAACGAGGCCCACCGCCTGTCGTCTATAGCGTTTTACCCCCATTCCGAACACAATGGGATATGTATCGTAAGCTGGTTTGATCGTTACAATCAGTTTCCGTTGAATTTACATTTAAATCCTTATATTGAATTTTAAATGTACATTTCAAATTACCGGGGTCACATACTAACTAGAAAAATTCCAGAAAAATATTTTCTAGTTTCGTATTGACGATACGGTCCTATCAAAACTAGTTTCGTCGAATTCTAAGACCGTTTGAAAAATGGCCAATTTCCAGTCGATTAAATTCAACAGAAACTGGTCAAACGCGTTTTCTTTTGCCACGCTCACATATTGATTCGAAAAATTATGAAATTTGAAACCTAGCAATAGTTTGACATCCCGGACCCGACAAAAGTGGTTTCGTCGAATTCCGAGGCCGTTGGCAAAATATCAATTTTCCACCCTGCACAGTCGGTCAAATTCGAATTCAAATTTTCAAACTGACTTACTATTTCTAATTCACTAATTTATTGAAATATTCTATTTCAATGGTTCAAATTGCTTTGAAATAATCAATTTAAAAATTTTAAATTGGCTCGTATTTTCCGGGTTATTACAAACTGCCAATGTGAGTAAATCTCACTAACTCTGAACAGTTTATAAATTTCATGTTGTATTTTTAGAACTGTTAAATATTGGCTGATTGACTGTGTGTTGACTGTTTGATTGAACTGCTAGTCAGTTAGTTGAATTTCTATATTGATTCTGTTTAACAGAATATATCATATGGAACTGAAAGTAATGTTGATTTTATTGTGTAACATCTGTGGATGCAGGGAAAGAGGTTGGAGGAATCCGACTGGATTCCTCAATAGCTATTTTATTATTTTCATATATTGTGATGTATGACGTGGGTTATAATCTGTTGTTGATTATATGTGTATGGACGATATTGGACATCGCAAATTGATGTGTTAAGTACCATAAAATATCGGAATGGAAAAAGGAGATTTTCAAAATGAATATTGAAATTAGATTATTTATAAAATCAAAGGGGTTTTATAAAAGAGATAATATTTATAAAATCAAAGAAGATTTTATAAAGGAAATTTATTTATAAATGGAATATTTATAAATATGGAATTTTATATGAAGGGTAATCTTTATAAATGGAATATTTTAAAGTGAATTATTTATTTAGAATAAATAAATTAGATATTTAAAATGGATTATTTATTTGTTAAATAAATAGGATAAGATAAAGAGATATTGACTTAGAAAATAAATAAGTTATTAAAAGGACATTCAGTAGGAAATAAATAAGTTATAAAAAGGGATTATTTATTTAGAGAATGAATAAAGAAATATTTGTAAACCATTTACAAATAAAATAGAAGGAGAAATATGTGTAAAAAATTTACAAATAGGTTATAAAGGATATTAGTTTGTTAAATAAATAGGATAAGAAAAGGATATTTATTTGTTAAATGAATAGAATAAGATAAAAGGAATATTTGTTTAGAAAACAAATAAGATATTATATAGGAAATATTTGCAACACATTTGCAAATAGAGTTGAAAAGGAAATATGGGTAAAGGAATTTAGGAACCAAATAGATTATAAAGGAAATATTTATCTTTGGATAAATATATATATATATATATATATATAAGTCTGAACTTATATATGAAGAAGTAAACAGATAAAACGAGCAGATTGATTTATAAATGATATTTATAAATTAAGTTAAATATTTATCGTTTGGATAAATAGAATATATATGTCTTGACTTATATAAAGAAGAAAAAATTGATTTCAACATCGATGTTCGAAACTGAATAAGGATAAAGAGTTAATCAGTTAGGGTTAACCAGTTAGAGTAAAACCATTAGGGTTAACCAGTTAGGTTAAACCAGTTAGAGTTAAACCAGTTAGAGTTAATCGATAGAGTTAAATCGAACTAGAGTTATTGAATAGAGTTAAATCGAACTAGAGTTATTCAAATGGAGTTAATCTAATTTAGTTTATTCGAATAGAGTTGAAATGAGTTAATCGAATTTAGTTATTCGAAAAAGTGAATCGAATCAGAAATATTCGAAGTGCGATAATCGAATAGTAGATATTCGAAGCGAGATAATCGAATAGTAGATATTCGAAGTGAGATAATCGAATAGTGGATATTCGAAGTGAGATAATCGAATCAGAGATATTCGAAGTGAGATAATCGAATAATAAATATTCGAAGCGAGTTGATCGAATCTAGTTATTCAACAGGAGTTAAATCGAATAAGATTTATTCGAAGAAAGAGATTACCAAATATAAGTATTTGAAAGTAAGAAAATCGAATATAAGTCATTCGAATAAGAGTTAATCCAGTAAGAGTTATTAGGTTGGAGTTATTCAAATGAGAGTTATAGATTAGAGTTAACCGAATAGGAGTAAATAAATTAGTTGTCGTTATATTATTCGAGTTAGGAAATAAAAGTCATATTAAAGATAATATATTTCGGATGCAGGAGATTATAACACCATTGTTATAATCACGTAAACTTGTAAAAGAAGCGGGTTCGTAAATAGAATCCGAGGGTTCGTAAGGAAGTGTTAAAGGGTTAAAAGATGAACTTACCCTATTTCGAGATTTGAAATGTTGTTCAGTTAAGGTCTGAGAGGTAGTCATACCCCCAACTTGTTTGACTTCGTTTTTAATTTAGAAATTATTAAGATTCGAGTGTGAAGTGGTTAAGTAGATTTAGTAATTTAGTATAGTGGTTTGAGTCATCATCGCAATATAGTTTTAAACGTTTGTTTAAATCCCAATTAAGAAGTTTTGGAAATGTTTTCCAGTGTTATAACGTATATTTTCTAAACCTAGAAAATAAGAATTTACAAATATATGGAAACAGGATTAGGGTAAAGAATAAATTAATGATAAATTAATTTAAGCTATGATAATGATTGGTGGTTGATTGATAGAATTTCCATTTGGAAATAATATCGTTGTTTGCATACGTATTTTCCTTCGATATTTAAATCACAGACTATCAAAGTTTTTGACCATTTTAACATTGTTAATATGGAGAGACCGATTGGATTATTATCCAAAAGAACCACTCTGTATTGGCATAAGCGTTGCGAATCATATATGCCAAAGATAATCTGTAATGACCCGCATTTCTGACCATTGAATAATTTATTTATTTATTTATTTATTTAAATATCGTTTTGGCGTTATCGATAACTGGAATTTAATAATATTGAATATTTAATTAATAATTATAATATAATAATATATTATAATGTCGAAATAGTCGGAAATAGTAGAATTCACAATACGATGTGAATTGGAATGTATATAAACTATAATTCAGTTTGGAGTTGAATTATATTAACGAATATATTGAATCGATGATAGTTGAACGTATAGTTTATAATATATTTATAAACGAGCTCGAAATGGCGATGCAGTTCGCTATTTGGCGATTTGAACTTCAACTGAATATACAGGGTCCGTTTTAAGTCAAATTTCTGTGAAACAAGAACCGTCAGGACCGATTTGATAATAGTTTTCTAATGGAAGAGAAAAATCGAGATTTCGTCGTGTAGATTTTGATGTATGTCCAAATCAAATTTTAGAAAAGTCGCTATGGAATTCCTTTATAATTTATAAACGATTTATAAAAGGAATTTTAATATAAATTGAATATCGATATAATATGGATTTGGAATATCGAGCTATAAATCCATATATAAATATTTAGGAGCTGTGGTATATTCTATGTGGATATATACGATAATATTAAATTATTAATATTTAATTTAATTTATTTAAATATATTTATATATTTAAATAGATTTTTCAAAGCGTTAAAAATAGCCACTTTTGCAAATGAAGTCGGAGTTCGACGAAACTAATTTTGTTGGATCTGCAATGTCAAATAGTTGTTAGATTTCCAGTTTCGTGATTTTTAGAGTCACTGTGTGGTCGTACGGATTTTTAGAGTGAAAAACTGTCGATATTCTAATAGTTAAAAATACGCTGTGTGAGCATATGGAGTCGGAATTCAATGAAACCAGTTTCGTTGGGACCGTAATGTCAAACTGTAGCTGCATGTCCAGTTTCGTGATTTTTGGGTATTATGTGTGATCACACAAATTTTTAGAAGGTAGATGCATTTTAAATAAGGATAAAAAAAAATATCTAACACAAAAATATCTACCCCTTTCCCTTATAAATACCAACTCACACCCTCACTAAACCTAATTCTCTTCTACCAGAAGTCAACACTTCTGCGGCCGCCACAAAAACACGTTCAAACGTGAAGAAAAATCATGTTCAAAAATCCAAAAGAATTAGTATAAAATCCTATAAATTATATGATATGTATACATGGATTCATCAATGAAGGAGCTTCGATTCGGTGTGAAAATTATACACTGCGATGCAAGTTCGTGAAACTCGAAAATCAACATCGAAAAACTTGGGTTCCTCGTCCCTAGTGTTTGAAGCACGGTTTGATGAAATAAACGTTGGACTTGGATTCTTGAGGTGATTTAGCAGCTTGTTGGAATTTTTGGGATTTTTTTTGAATTGAAAAGGGTCGATGCTGCTTTGATTTTGCTACCGAATAACCAGTTCGACGCGTTGAAAAGGGGAAACTGAGTTCGATCTTTATGGTATGGAGGGGTGCGGTTTTGAAGGAGGATCCGTTTGGGTATTTTTGTTCGATTTTAAATGAGCTATGGAGGAAGCAATTGAAATAGGAAGGAGCGGCCATGTTTTTCTTTGAAGCTGGAGCTTGCGTATGAAAAGGGGAAGAAGGAAAAAGGGGCTGACGGGTTGAAATGGGATGGGCCATAGGATATGGGTAAAGCCCAATTTAAAATTAATTTAAGTCCTTTTGTTTTATTTGAAAATATGTATGAAACTTTGAACTTGAATAACTTGCTCCTATATTATCGGAATCTAACGAAACAAGATCCGACAGATCGTATGGACGGGAGCAACACAATGAGACTGACTGGGAGTGGAATGGAGCTCATTATAATTTACGGCGAAATAAATTGTTTGATTCAAATCAAACAAACAGTTTATCGTTCTTTAACGACGAACTGCCAAAGTGAGTAAAACTCACCAACTCTGAACAGTTATATTTTTATAATGTATTCTTAGAACTGTTAATCATCTGTTGATTGCTGTGTGTTGGTTGATTGATTGAACTGCTAGTCAGTTAGTTGAAATTATATATATATATACATATATAAACCGTTAAATATAAATATATATATATATATATTGATTCTGTTTATCAGAATAATTCATACTGAACTGTAATGGATGTTGATTATACTGTGTAACATCTGTGATGCAGGGAAACAGGTTGGAGGGACCCAACTGGGTTCCTCAATATTTATAATACTGTTTTGATTTATATATTCTGTTATATAATGTGATATATAATCTGTTGTTGATTATATGTGGTTGGACGATATTGGCCATCGTGATTTGATATGATTGAATACCGTAACCGGAATATTGAAAAGAGAATATTTATAAAATCAGAGGATTTTTATAAAAGAGAATATTTATAAATAGAAATATTTATAAATGGAATATTTATAAATAGGAAATATGTTTAAGTGGAATTATAAATAAAGGGAAATCTTTATAAATGGAATATTTATAAAGGGAATTATTTATTTAGAATAAATAGATAAGATACTATAAAATGAATTATTTATTTGTTAAATAAATAAAATATTAAATAGGGATTATTCACTTGGAAATAAATATGAGGTATTCAAAAAGGAAATAATTGCTAACCATTTTCTTTTTGAATGGAAAGGCCTGTGTGGCGGGTTTGGGGATTTTCCCGATGCTCCCGATACAAAGGAGGTTATGGCGAATTTTTCCGGGAATTTAAGGAGTTAGAATATTTTTAAGAATAAATTTGAAAAGGAAATATTTGCAAACCTTTTGCAAATAGAATAAAATAGAAAAAGAAATATTTGTAAACCATTTACAAATAGAATTGAAAGGGAATATTTAGAAAATAAATAGAGTTAATAAAAAGGAAATTGGTTTATAACGGAATAAGAAGTTATAAAAAGGAAACCGTTATAAAAAGGAAAACGTTATTAAAAGAACATTTATAAAGTGAAGAACCGTTACTAAAAAGTGAATCTTTATAAATGAATAAACGTTGTTAAAAGGGGATCTTTTTAAATGGATAAACGTTATAAAAAGTTAGTAAATCGAATATGATATTCGAAGTCAGATAATCGAATAGTAGTTATTCGAAAGGAGTTAATCGAATATGGTATTCGAAGTTAGTTAATCGAATATGGTATTCGAAGTTAGTTAATCGAATATGGTATTCGAAGTTAGTAAATCGAATATGGTATTCGAAGTTAGTTAATCGAATGTGGTATTCGAAAGGGGTTAGTCGAGTCAAGTTAGTCAAATAGAGTTAACCAGTTAGAGTTAACCAGTTAGAGTTAACCAGTTAGAGTTAAACAGTTAGAGTTAAACAGTTAGAGTTAACCAGTTAGAGTTAAACAGTTAGAGTTAACCAGTTAGAGTTAAACAGTTAGAGTTAACCAGTTAGAGTTAAACAATTAGAGTTAAACAGTTAGAGTTAACTAGTTAGAGTTAAACTGTTAGAGTAAAACATTTAGAGTTAATCAATTAGAATTAATCCAAATGAGATGCCATTTAGCACGACTGCTAGCGAAATTCGCAGGGCTGTAAATAGCCTACGGCGGTCGGATGTTTCCTGAGGGAATCAGGCGTAACCATTGTGATCGCTGCGATCTAGAGTCAAGCGAATGGAGTCAAATCGAATAGTAGTTATTTGAATGGAGTTAAATAGAGTTAATCGAATAGTAGTTATTCGAATGGAGTTAAATAGAGTTAATCGAATAGTAGTTATTCGAATGGAGTTAAATAGAGTTAATCGAATATTAGTTATTCGAATAGGGTTAAACGGAGTTAAATAGAGTTAGTCGAATATAGTTTATTCGAATAGAGTTAAAGGAAAGGAGTTATCGATTTATAGTTTAATCGAAAGGAATTATCGATTATCGTTTAATCGAAAGGAATTATCGATTATCGTTTAATCGAAAGGAGTTATCGATTAGTTAAATCGAAAGGAGATTATCGAATAAAGTGTATTCGAAAGAAAGAGATCGAAAATAGTTTATTCGAAAGAGAGAGATTTCGAATATAAGTTATTCGAAGAGAGATAATCGAATATAGGTTATTCGAAGAAGAGTTAATCAAATAGAGATTACTCGAAAGAGAATTATACGTCGAATTCAACTATATCGAATTCGGGAAAGTAATATTTACTTTCCGGTTTTTAATAATCAAGAGTATACACTAATAAATTAGGGTTAGGTTTAATTATTCGAATTAAAGAATAAAGGTTATAATTGAAGTTAGATATTTCGAAGGGTGGGATTATAACGTTATCGTTAAAATCAATAATTTCAATAAAGAAGTGGATTCGTAAATTGAATCCGAGAGTTATGTAAAGAAGTTGTTAAAGGTTTAAAGATAAACTGTTACTATTTCGAAGTTATAACGTTGTTCAGTTAAGGTCTGAGAGGTAATTATACCCCAACTTGATTGACTTCCTTCTTAACTAAGGAATGGTAAGGTTTGATAGTGAATGATGGTTAATTGAATTCAGTAAATGGTTTGAGTTGGCATAGCGATGTTTTATTTAAAACATTTGTTTAAATCCAATGAAGGAAATGAAAATGTTTTCCATTGTTAATAAAGTATATTTTCTAAAATTAGAAAATAAGAAATGATGAATATATGGAAACAGGAGATAAGTAAATTAGTGAGCTAAAGAGATAAATGTTAAATGATGATTGGTTGATATAATTTCCATCTGGGAATAATATCGTTGTTTGCACACGAGTTTTTCTTCGATAGTTAAATCACAGACTATCAATGTTTTGACCATTTAACGTTGTTAATATAAAGAGACCGGTTGGATTAGTATCCAAAGAACCACTCTGTATTGGCATAAGCGTTGCGAATCATATATGCCAAAGGTAATTGAAGACGGAGTAAAGTGCAAGGGCTATTGTATAAGTCTTAGATAACAGTGCCTAAGATGGATGTACTGAATAGTGCCTTCGGTTCATCTTGTTCCTGGATGACTTGTATGGATGAATGTCTGACAGAGTATTTCTAGAAAGGTCACGTACATTGATTTCTTCAACCGTACCAAGAGTGGAAGCGGAGAAGGAAACTTCTTTAGCTAACACGTAATGTACTGTGTTAGACGTCAATTAGTGATTTTCGATGGATCTGACAATGTGGCATTCGAAGTGAATCTGATGTGATGATAAAGCGTAGCTTCTAGCCTCATCAACAGGTAAATGACAGAAATCGGGGAGGCAACATGGCTAAGTCGGTCGCACCGAAGTAGGGTGTATAATCACCTATCTAGAGAATATTCATTTGCTTCTTTTAATCTATCAATGTTGTCCCATATATATACGGGGAACAGTTGCTGATCCCAACCGTTGGTGATGTACATTCGATACACTCAAGCGAAATGAGTGGTCGGTCATGTGTGGCTGAGTTGAAAGATGTTCTTGTTGAACTCCAGTGTATCGTTCCTAGAGTACACTGATCGGAAGGTGTTCCATACCTTGTCATAGTTGGAAATCCATTACTCAATACGTGTTTGCGGTTTTTGTTGTATACTATATATGTAGAACGTGAGATGAAAGCGTTTCTGCTAGATTGATAACTATTTGTATTTAGACATTATTATAATATCAGAATGATATTGCTTTTCAAAGTTGTTTGGATTCTCATAAGGGAAAAACCCATTCCGTTATACGGCGTGGTCTTATGAGATATCGTTTACTTGTTCAAACTGTTTTAAACCGTTTACTCATACCAGTCCTATGACTGACCCGGAGTTTACTTTGTTGTTTTCCCTAAACTCTTGGGTGCCTAATTTGTACGGGCAGTCAAGTAGTCGGGATTTTACAGATACACTTGGAGAGCTTGGAGCAGGAGGCTTCAGGATTCTATAGCTATTATTATTTCCGCTGTTGTTGTAAGTGCTGCAATCTGATAAGTGTTATTGTATATATAACTGTTTGTATTTCAAAAGTTATGTTATATTTTATTCGTTCCGCTGTGAGATTCGTGTTTACTCTGATGATGATGTTCTTCTTCTTCTTCTATTCTATTAGTTCTACCTTATCTATCCTCACCCTCTGTCTTCTTTCTATTAGTTTCTTGAATTTCCAGTGTAATTTGGGGTTGGACTTGTGTTATTTAGTCAGCTCAAATTCCCCCGGATTTTCGGGTCACTACATTTGGTATCAGAGAATGGTTTAGTTAATACCTTGGCTCTGTGGCGTGATTCAGTAGAGATGGGATTAGTAGTATCCTAGACTGAATTTGAGTGTATATATGCGAGTGCGTATTTGTTAGTTAATATAAAGTGATTCATATTGTGGAGACTCATTGGTTGAGTGGCTTATGGATTCTGGTCGATCAGTTTGATCCACTGTATCGGTAGGAGTTCTATAAACACTTGAATACGATGAACCGACATAGTATGTTTTGATATAGTATATTGGTTGTGTTGATTGTTATTATAATCGAGTAAGATTATAAAAAGGTGAAATAGTTATAAATAACTAATCAGATTCATATAAGTAAAGTATATGAAATAAGATGAAGTAAATCTGAATTTTAAACCAGATTTGGAATTAAAATAAGGAAATTTTAAGTTCCTAGGAGATTTTGAAAACGTTTTTCAAACTGAAAGTTATATAGTATTGAACTCACTTCGATAGCTGGAAAATAGATTCTGATGATGAATCGCGACATCATTAGTGTTCATTTTCGAGTTCTAAGTGACGGATTACTACCAAAGGTTTTGTTTTTGAATTGTTTTGAGAAAACAAGTTGTTCAGAAATTCAAAGGCTTTGAATTGGTATTATAATTTCAAATTGATTTGAAATGTACCCAGGAATTTAAGTTCTGGAATTAAAATTTAACTAATGAAGTTAATGAGATGGTAAAAATAAATTGAAATTTAACTTGAACTGAGTTAAAAAAAATTGAATTGGATTTGAGAAAATCTAGAATGGAACCAAATTGATAAGTCGATAATTTGGAATTTGATATTGGGGTTCGAATGAAATTCGATTTGGATTTGAAGTTATGAACTGATTGGGATTTGATTGAGATAACACTGGTATATGCTGAGTTGATAGCATATGGAAGTGATAGAGTGGATATGACCGACAAAAAGGTACCAGTTTATATTTTATATGGATATGAGATTATTGAGTCGAATTGGCAAGCCGCTTGGCTGTTTGATTTTCTTTTGGGTTAGAAAAGGCCTAGAGAGGCGAGTTGGAGTTTTACCGACAGGTCTGTACAAAGGAAACGCTGGCGAAATTTTTCGAAAAGTCAAGATGTTAGAAAATTTTCAGAATTTTTGAAAATTTAGTTAGTCGGAATAAATTAATATTTTAGTCGATATTAATTGGTTCAGTTGGAACCAGAGATAAGAGGTAAACGGATATATTTTTACCCAGTAGATAGGGTCGTCCACTACCTTAGCAATTTCGAGGACGAAATTATTTTAAGGGGGAAAGATTGTAATGACCCGCATTTATGACCGTTGAATAATTAATTTATTTAATTATTTAAATATCGTTTTGGCGATATCGATAACCGAAATTTAATAATATTGAATATTTAATTAATAATTATAATATAATAATATATTATAATGTCGAAATAGTCGGAAATAGTAGAATTCACAATACGATGTGAATTGGATTGTATATAAACTATAATTCAGTTTGGAGTTGAATTATATTAACGAATATATTGAATCAACGACAGTTGAACGTATAGTTTATAATATACTTATAAACGAGCTCGAAATGGCGCTGCAGTTCGCTATTTGGCGATTCGAACTTCAACTGAATATACAGGGTCCGTTTTAAGTCGGATTTCTGTGAAACAAGAACCGTCAGGACCAATTTGATAATAGTTTTCTAATGGAAGAGAAAAATAGGGATTCCATCGTGTAGATTTTGATGTATGTCCAAATCAAATTTTAGAAAAGTCGCTATGGAATTCCTTTATAATTTATAAACGATTTATAAAAGGAATTTCAATATAAATTGAATATCGATATAATATGGATTTGGAATATCGAGCTATAAATCCATATATAAATATTTAGGAGCTGTGGTATATTCTATGTGGATATATACGATAATATTAAATTATCAATATTTAATTTAATTTATTTAAATATATTTATATATTTAAATAGATTTTTCAAAGCGTTAAAAATAGCCACTTTTGTAAACGAAGTCGGAATTCGACGGAACTAATTTTGTTGGATCCGCAATGTCAAATAGTTGTTAGATTTCCAGTTTCGTGATTTTTAGAGTCACTGTGTGGTCGTACGGATTTTTAGAGTGAAAAACTGTCGATATTCTAACAATTAAAAATACGATGTGTGAGCATACGGAGTCGGAATTCGACGAAACCAGTTTCGTTGGGACCATAATGTCAAACTGTAGCTGCATGTCCAGTTTCGTGATTTTTGGGTATTATGTGTGATCACACAAATTTTTAGAAGGTAGATACATTTTAAATAAGGATAAAAATAAAATATCTAACACAAAAATATCTACCCCTTTCCCTTATAAATACCAACTCACACCCTCTCTAAACCTAATTCTCTTCTACCAGAAGTCAACATTTCTGCGGCCGCCACAAAAACACGTTCAAACGTGAAGAAAAATCATGTTCAAAAATCCAAAAGAATTATTATAAAATCCTATAAATTATATGATATGCATACATGGATTCATCAATGAAGGAGCTTCGATTCGATGTGGAAATTATACACTACGATGCAAGTTCGTGAAACTCGAAAATCAACAGCAAAAAACTAGGGTTCCTCGTCCCTAGAGTTTGAAGCACGGTTTGAAGAAATAAACGTTGGACTTGGATTCTTGAGGTGATTTAGCAGCTTGTTGGAAGTTTTTGGATTTTTTTTGAATTGAAAAGGGTCGATGCTGCTTTGATTTTGCTACCGAATAACCAGTTCGACGCGTTGAAAAGGGGAAGCCGAGTTCGATCCTTATGGTATGGAGGGGTGCGGTTTTGAAGGAGGATCCGTTTGGGTATTTTTGTTCAATTTTAAATGAGCTGTGGAGGAAGCAATTGAAATAGGAAGGAGCGGCCATATTTTTCTTTGAAGCTGGAGCTCGCGTATGAAAAGGGGAGGAAGGAAAGAGGGGCTGACGGGTTGAAATGGGATGGGCCATAGGATATGGGTAAAGCCCAATTTAAAATTAATTTAATTCCTTTTGTTTTATTTGAAAATATGTATGAAACTTTGAACTTGAATAACTTGCTCCTATATTATCGGAATCTGACGAAACAAGATCCGACAGGATCGTATGGACGGGAGCAACACAATGAGACTGACTGGGAGTGGAATGGAGCTCGTTATAATTTATGGCAAAATAAATTGTTTGATTCAAATCAAACAAACAGTTTATCATTCTTTAACGATGAACTGCCAAAGTGAGTAAAACTCACCAACTCTGAACAGTTATATTTTTATAATGTATTCTTAGAACTGTTAATCATCTGTTGATTGTTGTGTGTTGGTTGATTGATTGAACTACTAGTCAGTTAGTTGAAATTATATATATAAACCGTTAAATATAAATATATATATATATATAAATATTGATTCTGTTTATCAAAAAAATTCGTACTGAACTGTAATGGATGTTGATTATACTGTGCAACATCTGTGATGCAGGGAAAAAGGTTGGAGGGACCCAATTGGGTTCCTCAATATTTATAATACTGTTTTGATTTATATATTCTGTTATATAATGTGATATATAATTTGTTGTTGATTATATGTGGTTGGACGATATTGGCCATCGTGATTTGATATGATTGAATATCATAACAAGCTGGAATATTGAAAAGAGAATATTTATAAAATCAAAGGATTTTTATAAAAGAGAATATTTATAAATAGAATATTTATAAATAGAAATATTTATAAATGGAATATTTATAAATAGGAAATACGTTTAAGTGGAATTATAAATAAAGGGAAATCTTTATAAATGGAATATTTATAAAGGGAATTATTTATTTAGAATAAATAGATAAGATACTATAAAATGAATTATTTATTTGTTAAATAAATAAAATATTAAATAGGGATTATTCACTTGGAAATAAATATGAGGTATTCAAAAAGGAAATAATTGCAAACCATTTTCTTTTTGAATGGAAATGCCTGTGTGGCGGGTTTGGGGATTTTCCCGATGCTCCCGATACAAAGGAGGTTATGGCGAATTTTTTCAGGAATTTAAGGAGTTAGAATATTTTTAAGAATAAATTTGAAAAGGAAATATTTGCAAACCTTTTGCAAATAGAATAAAATAGAAAAAGAAATATTTGTAAACCATTTACAAATAGAATTGAAAAGGAATATTTAGAAAATAAATAGAGTTAATAAAAAGGAAATTGGTTTATAACGGAATAAGAAGTTATAAAAAGGAAACCGTTATAAAAAGGAAAACGTTATTAAAAGAACATTTATAAAGTGAAGAACCGTTACTAAAAAGTGAATCTTTATAATTGAATAAACGTTGTTAAAAAGGGGATCTTTTTAAATGGATAAACGTTATAAAAAGTTAGTAAATTGAATATGGTATTCGAAGTTAGATAATCGAATAGTAGTTATTCAAAAGGAGTTAATCGAATATGGTATTCGAAGTTAGTTAATCGAATATGGTATTCGAAGTTAGTTAATCGAATATGGTATTCGAAGTTAGTAAATCGAATATGGTATTCGAAGTTAGTTAATCGAATGTGGTATTCGAAAGGGGTTAGTCGAGTCAAGTTAGTCAAATAGAGTTAACCAGTTAGAGTTAACCAGTTAGAGTTAAACAGTTAGAGTTAACCAGTTAGAGTTAACCAGTTAGAGTTAAACAGTTAGAGTTAACCAGTTAGAGTTAAACAGTTAGAGTTAACCAGTTAGAGTTAAACAGTTAGAGTTAAACAGTTAGAGTTAACCAGTTAGAGTTAAACAGTTAGAGTTAAACATTTAGACTTAATCAATTAGAATTAATCCAAATGAGATGCCATTTAGCACGACTGCTAGCGAAATTCGCAGGGCTGTAAATAGCCTACGGCGGTCGGATGTTTCCTGAGCGAATCAGGCGTAACCATTGTGATCGCTGTGATCTAGAGTCAAGCGAATGGAGTCAAATCGAATAGTAGTTATTCGAATGGAGTTAAATAGAGTTAATCGAATAGTAGTTATTTGAATGGAGTTAAATAGAGTTAATCGAATAGTAGTTATTCGAATGGAGTTAAATAGAGTTAATCGAATATTAGTTATTCGAATAGGGTTTAACGGAGTTAAATAGAGTTAATCGAATATAGTTTATTCGAATAGAGTTATAGGAAAGGAGTTATCGATTTATAGTTTAATCGAAAGGAATTATAGATTATAGTTTAATCGAAAGGAATTATCGATTATCGTTTAATCGAAAGGAGTTATCGATTAGTTAAATCGAAAGGAGATTATCGAATATTGTGTATTCGAAAGAAAGAGATCGAATATAGTTTATTCGAAAGAGAGAGATTTCGAATATAAGTTATTCGAAGAGAGATAATCAAATATAGGTTATTCGAAGAAGAGTTAATCAAATAGAGATTACTCGAAAGAGAATTATACGTCGAATTCAACTATATCGAATTCGGGAAAGTAATATTTACTTTCCGGTTTTTAAAAATCAAGAGCATACACTAATAAATTAGGGTTAGGTTTAATTATTCGAATTAAAGAATAAAGGTTATAATTGAAGTTAGATATTTCGAAGGGAGGGATTATAACGTTATCGTTAAAATTAATAATTTCAATAAAGAAGTGGATTCGTAAATTGAATCCGAGAGTTACGTAAAGAAGTTGTTAAAGGTTTAAAGATAAACTATTACTATTTCGAAGTTATAACGTTGTTCAGCTAAGGTCTGAGAGGTAATTATACCCCAACTTGATTGACTTCCTTCTTAACTAAGGAATGGTAAGGTTTGATAGTGAATGATGGTTAAGTGAATTCAGTAAATGGTTTGAGTTAGCAAAGCGATGTTTTATTTAAAACATCTGTTTAAATCCAATGAAGGAAATGGAAATGTTTTCCATTGTTAATAAAGTATATTTTCTAAAATTAGAAAATAAGAAATGATGAATATATGGAAACAGGAGACAAGTAAATTAATGAGCTAAAGAGATAAATGTTAAATGATGATTGGTCGATATAATTTCCATCTGGGAATAATATCGTTGTTTGCACACGAGTTTTTCTTTGATAGTTAAATCACAGACTATCAATGTTTTGACCATTTAACGTTGTTAATATGGAGAGACCGGTTGGATTATTATCCAAAGAACCACTCTGTATTGGCATAAGCGTTGCGAATCATATATGCCAAAGGTAATTGAAGACGGAGTAAAGTGCAAGGGCTATTGTATAAGTCTTAGATAACAGTGCCTAAGACGGATGTACTGAATAGTGCCTTCGGTTCATCCTGTTCCTGGATGACTTGTATGGATGAATGTCTGACAGAGTATTTCCAAAAAGGTCACATACATTGATTTCTTCAACCGTACCAAGAGTGGAAGCGGAGAAGGAAACTTCTTTAGCTAATACGTAATGTACTGTTGTAGACGTCAATTAGTGATTTTCTATGGATCTGACAATGTGGCATTCGAAGTGAATCTGATGTGATGATAAAGCGTAGCTTCTAGCCTCATCAACCGGTAAATGACAGAAATCGGGCAGGCAGCATGGCTAAGTCGGTCGCACCGAAGTAGGGTGTATAATCACCAATCTAGAGAATATTCATTTGCTTCTTTTAATCTATCAATGATGTCCCATATATATACGGGGAACGGTTGCTGATCCCAACCGTTGGTGATGTACATTCGATACACTCAAGCGAAATGAGTGGTCGGTCATGTGTGGCTGAGTTGCAAGATGTTCTTGTTGAACTCCAGTGTAACATTCCTAGAGTACACTGATCGAAAGGTGGTTCCATACCTTGTCATAGTTGGAAATCCATTACTCAATACGTGCTTGCGGTTTTTATTGTATACTATATATGTAGAACGTGAGATGAAAGCGTTTCTGCTAGATTGATAACTATTTGTATTTAGACATTATTATAATATCAGAATGATATTGCTTTTCAAAGTTGTTTGGATTCTCATAACGGAAAAACCCGTTCCGTTATACGGCGTGGTCTTATGAGATATCGTTTACTTGTTCAAACTGTTTTAAACTGTTTACTCATACCAGTCCCATGACTGACCCGGAGTTTACTTTGTTGTTTTCCCTAAACTCTTGGGTGCCTAATTTGTATGGGCAGTCAAGTAGTCGGGATTTTACAGATACACTTGGAGAGCTTGGAGCAGGAGGCTTCAGGATTCTATAGCTATTATTATTTCCGCTGTTGTTGTAAGTGTTGCACTCTGATAAGTGTTATTGTATATATTACTGTTTGTATTTCAAAAGTTATGTTATATTTTATTCGTTCCGCTGTGAGATTCGAGTTTACTCTGATGATGATGTTCTTCTTCTTCTTCTATTCTATTAGTTCTACCTTATCTATCATCACCCTCTGTCTTCTTTCTATTAATTTCTTGAATTTCCAGTGTAATTTGGGGTTGGACTTGTGTTATTTAGTCAGCTCAAATTCCCCCGGATTTTCGGGTCACTACATAATCGAAGATGGAGTAAAGTGCAAGGGCTATTGTATAAGTCTTAGATAACAGTGCCTAAGATGGATGTACTGAATAGTGCCTTCGGTTCATCCTGTTCCTGGATGACTTGTATGGATGAATGTCTGACAGAGTATTTCCAGAAAGGTCACGTACATTGATTCATTCAACCGTACCAAGGGTGGAAGCGGAGAAGGAAACTTCTTTAGCTAACACGTAATGTACTGTTGCAGACATCAATTGATGATTTTCGATGGATCTGACAATGAGGCATTCGAAGTGAATCTGATGTGATGATAAAGCGTAACCTTAAGCCTCATCAACCGGTAAATGACAGAAATCGGGCAGGTAGCATGGCTATGTAGGTCGCACCTATTAGGGTGTATAATCACCTGATCTAGAGTTTCATTTACTTCTAAAAATCTATTGTTGATGTTGTCCCATTCGGGAAACGATTGCTGATCCCAACCGTTGGTGATATACATTCGATACACTCAAGCGAAATGAGTGGTCGGTCATGTGTGGCCGGGTTGCAAGATGTTCTTGTTGAACCCAGTGTATTCCTTTCTAGAGGTACACTAGCGAAAGCTGGTTCCATACCTTGTCATAGTTGGAAATCCATTACCCAATACGTGCTTGCGGTTTTGATTGTATACTATATATGTAGAACGTGAGATGAAAGTGTTTCTGCTAGATGGTTATTATATTGTGGTTGATAGACATTATTATAATATCAAAAGGTTTTTTATATAAAGATATTTTGGATTCTCATAAGGGAAAAACCCGTTCCGTTATACGGCGTGGTCTTATGAGATATCGTTTACTTGTTCGAACTGTTTTAAACTGTTTTACTCATACCGGTCCCATGACTGACCCGGAGTTTATTTTGTTTTGTTTTCCCTAAACTTTTGGGTGCCCAATTTTGTACGGGCAGTCAAGTAGTCGGGATTTACAAATACTTGAAGAGCTGGAGCAGGAGGCTTCAAGATCATATAGCTATTGTTTATTTCCGATGTGTTGTAAGTGTTGTACTTGATGATGATATGTATATTCAAGTACAATCTTTTATTTCAAAGATATGTTATCTATTATATGTTATTCGTTCCGTTGTGAGGTTCGTGTTACTCTGATGTTGTGTTCTTCTTCTTCTTTTCTAAGTTTTTATCTTATCTTTCCTCACCCTCTAATTTCTTTCATTAACTATTCGGTTATTTTCGATCCTTGGATGTTCGATATGTGTCGTATATCGGATAACCAAGATCGCAAATTTTCGGGTCGTTACAGTATTAGGAGTTTTCACCGAAAAAGCAAGTTTTTACTCAAATACATGTGGGAAATTATCAAAGATACTCATGTAGAAGTATACTGGTATAAAACTATTAGAATAAGGCAAAATGCCCAAAAATTACACATTACGCATATTTTTCTTGGTTAAATGGATTGCTTACAAGAGACAAATGCCAAGATAAGATAAAAAATGTGAAACAAAGTTCCTACTTTGCAAGGTAGAGTAAAAAACCATAATTGGCTTTTTATTGGAGGCATATCTGGTACATATCTAAAAGAAAAATAATTCTCGTTTAATATGCTTCCTTAGACAGCACAAAAAGTTGCATTTATTTCATTCGATGGAGTTTCAACCTCAAAACCAAATCAAAAGAGCATAAAAAATAATTTATCAAAGTTTGCACCATGCCTACAACAGTCATCTGTTACACGTGAAAAGAGAGAAATGCAAGGTTGCATTCAAATAAAGAAATAGATGGTAATCAAAATTGGAAATCCACCAAATCAAACAGTCAAATTCTAATTCTCAAAGCAGAGAAAAAGCTCATTGAATTCATAATCATAATTCACCTACTCGAGATCTTGATAGTTATGAAGAGAGACTGAAGCATACTTACAAAGCGGTAAAGTTGATAATGACATTTTCCAAATCAAACTCTTATAACACATTGTTATTTGAAGGTCAAAGCGGCTTTCTAGCTATCACAATCCCGTTCTTAATAGTTACGATAATAAAGGCAGTCATTCCAGTGCCAAAACCTAGAGATTCTCCTATAACGTAACTTAATATGAAAATTTGAATAACTATAACACTATTTTTATTATTGACATGCAAAATGATAATGTTAACCGGCCATTTGGCCCAGTTACTAAAAGCAGTCCAAGCCCACATGACTTGGCCCATCGAGTGGACCAACAACCCAGAAGAGTTGCCGAAACATTCAGGACTCAAGCCCAGACGGAATCGTACGAGAATGGTCGTCCCAACTCGTCCAAGCTTCTCAGCAATAAACCAACACTTCGGGATTAGCATTGAGCCTCACCATCAATTTCCCGACCTCACAACTCCTCAGAATACCACCAAGTCCAATTTTGTATCCCGAAGATACTACTCCCTAGATTGGTATACTTATATCCATATCTCATCCTACTTTTTGTATTTGCATCAACCTTCTACTTCCTCTTTGTATCCCGCAGCTCCCTCCAAAAATCGAATCCTGGATTTCGTATTTGTATCCTACTCACTCCTCAACTTCGTATTCCGCTCGCTTCCACAACATCGTACTCTACGCAGCCCCCTCCAACTCCTATAGATATGAAGTCTTCGAACACCCTAGATACGAAGATGAGAAGTTCCCAGATACGAAGAAGAATAGAGAAGCGAAGTGGGAGAGCTTCCAGAATAAACTAAGTTCCCAAGAGTTGTACTGATCCTTGGATCGATACCGATCCCGAGGTATGAAATGTGTAATGTGGACCTCATGCCTCACCTTCTTCTACCTACTTCACATGCTTCTCCTATCCTATAAATACGCACCATTCTACATCGTCAAGGGGGTTGGCTCCAAACACTGTGAACACTTTGGGAAGAAGAAAACCCTCATATATCCTCCCAGGAAGACTCCATCACTCTAGGAAGAAGGAGAAGCTTCATCTTGGACCATTGGACTATCTTGGGTTACATAGGCATTTCGAGAATAAAGGACTTACCTCCAATTTGGATGAACTAGAACCTTATTTCCACCATATTTTATTGTATTGACATGGAACTATTGTTCCTATCATTGCAAACTTGTACAAAGAGCAAACCCATTTAAAGTGGACATAAGCCTTCATGAGTCGAACCACTATAATCATTGTGTTATTTACATTCCTACTATGACAACAAGGAATTTCGTTCGATCCAAATCAATCTCTAAATCAACCAAGACCGTTCGAAACCACTGATTGTTTTGAGAACATGACAAATCAGAACACAAACAGAAGAACATTTCATTGTTAATTACAACAATTCCATCAGAATACAAGAATATACAGAGTATAAATCAATATTACACATCCACTAAATATCAGAGATTACAATACATTTCATAGCAAGGGAAAAATAATACAATACACAACTGAAAGAGATGAAGGGATACAGAGCTTTCCGGATATCGTTCCAGCTGTAAATCAGGATCCTGTGAATATAAATCTGAAAAACCAAAACTACTAGCTGCCCGTGCGGAAAATAGGGGCACCCAGAGTTTAGGTTAAAACAATAAACTCCAGGTCAATCATGTGACTGGTGTGAGAACTAAAACAGTAATTTAAAACTTTTCTTTAAATCGGATATATCAAGGGACCACGCCGTATAACACGGAACGGGTTTCCTCCCAAGAATACCAGTGCATATAACAAAACAGCGCCATGCTTTGTGGAAAAATGAAGCTATTATAAGACCTAGGTCCTATCACACAATGCAACGCAAGCCGGGGGATAGGGTTTTCCCTTATAATAGCCAAACATGCTTGGTAAGTTTAAAACAAATCAATTGATACTATTATAAGTGCATAGTGTATAAAACAATTTCAAATCATAAGTAACAATCATAGACGACATAAGTGCCCCATACCACTATGTCGCCATATATAGAATTACAACTAAAACCGAAATGTCTCGTATTGGAAATTGGATTTCTATCTATGAACCAAGGCAAGGTGCAATCCTACCGTTTTGAGACTCTCTAGCCCGAGCCTCGGGACTCAGCCACAACTATACCTAGGCAACATGCAGGGCCAGTCCACCGATGTGGATTAAACTTAAACCATGAACATGCGTTTCCCTGCCCTTTGGGGCGTAAATGAGCCAAATGACTCCATTGGCTCCACATAGTCACCAATATATTCGAGATGCCTCGCAATACAACAATCACACAGGTGAAAATAATATAAATGTCAGGGCTGGTAGGTCACTGACACCACCCTAGCTTGAAGGAAACGCATGCCCTCCCTGCTGTCCTCTCCCGTTTCTGGTTCACACCGGGGTGTGAGGCTCGCGAATCAACGTTACACAAAGCTATGCCACACAGGCGGTGCTTTGATCATCAACCACAAGACTTTGCTTTTCAACAGAAACCTTGATCAATTGCCACTTAGGCATGCCACACAGGCAATTCACACCATGCGACTGATGTCTATCGATATACAACCTCTGATCCCGTACGTTTCAGAGAAGGGTGAAGTAAGGGAATGAATTCCCCTTCACCAAGCAGTTGTATATTTAAAAAAGATCAATCAACATAGAGAAAAATCCAATGTCAGACACACAGTTCATGCAAGTTCGTTCAGGGTCTGAATGAAACCGAAGGCACCTTTTACCTCGCATATCCATCGATCTCCAAGTACGTCTGGACGATCACCAACTGATTCCCTTCTCTTGGGTGTACAGCCCAATCAAGATCATCAGTAATCACCCAAACGATGTGAAGACCTCCGGTCTTCGACCACCGTCTTCATCCTCGACACATTGTCGAATCAGTTATTCAGAATGGGATAAACCCGGTCTTTCTGAATAACTCGCGTATATAATACAAGTGTTACATAAACAAAACATACGCCTCATTCCAATTCAGAATATTCTTTTATTCAAATATTCTTATACTTTGGGAAAGGTTCCCATTAATTTTATCAAAGATAAATTCTTTAAATTTATTCTTTAATCTTCTTTTGAATATCATTTCAAATTAGTCGGGATTAGCGAACCACACCGAAGTAATCATTTATTTTATTTCCCAATCCCAACCTATTTATCCCATGAAGTAAAAATGGTCATACTTCATATCTAATACCACGGTGTTATCGGTAAATTCAATTACCATTTCACGTTCAAATCTAATTAAAGATTTAACTATCGCCTGGAGCAAATCTGGTGATACTCCATTCTCGATTATTTCAATCTAATTAAAGATTCACTAAAACTCCACTTGGTTTTAATCTTCCCAATAATCACTATCAATGATTATTTAACTTGGGAAATCATATCATGTATTTAACTGGGTTAAAGAACCAATGTCATTTAAAACACGGTTCACGATAAACCCAAAATCAATTCAAATTCAATTCCAATTAAATATCATTTAATTGGTATACTTCATTAAATCTAATAAAAAGATTTAATCTTTTTCTCAACTGGGTTTAAGAACAGTGTTAATGAAGAAACCATTCACGACAAACCCAAATCCCATTTCATATTAAATACAAGGCTCTGAATAGAAAATATATCGGCTTATATTCAATATCAAATTCTACGACCTACAAATATCGTATTGAAAATAACGATATAAATATCTTTCAAATTTCCATAACAATATCTGTATAATCACGAAATCCAACATCGAAATATTCCAAAGACAATTTCGATTCAAATCCATTTCCACTTTATATATATTGGAAATTCTGGTTATTTTCAAAACCATTTCAAATCCACTTTACTTATTTTAAAAATAAATGAGATTTTAATTCTAGTTCAAAACTAGTTCATTTCGATAAAAATCTTTTTTTATCTTTTCAAATTTGGAATTTTTCATTTCAATTCTTCAAAAATCATTTCTTGTGATTTTACACAAATTATTACTATTTTTAATAATTTTATCAAGGCCCGTGCAGTCGAATTCCATCAACGGCCATCGAACTGCACTTACAACGACCTTTTCCAAATTTGATTTGGACATAATTCCAAATCCAACCATTAGATTTCAAATCTCTAATATTCGTTAGAAAGCTCTTTTCGATACGAACCTAAGGTTCGGGTTTTACGAGGATCCGACGGTCGGATCTCCCGTAATATCCATTCGAAGTCATGGTCGAAATTCGCGAACTGCTGCGACGCGGCGCGTTCTATTCAGGCCATTGAATATATATAATATATATATTACATATATTTCGTCGATTTCCTTTTTAAAACGTATTTTATAAATCGTTTTAAATTTGTTTACGAAACGATTTCAACTTTATATTTAATTTCGAATCAAAATTGAATATTCCACATCATCGATATACAAATGATAATATTTTCAAAATATTATATTTTGAAATCACTTCTTTTTCTATAATCATTATAAAAACGAATATAATCGATATAAATATCGTTCGCGTCAAAATGGCGCATATCTTACCAACACGGCTTAATATATTTCAATAACTTCGTTATTCTATTCAACAAATGAATATTTTCTTCAACACATGAATATAAATTTTTATTCAACAAATGAATATATATATATATATATTTTATTCAACACATGAATTTATATTTTAATTCAACACATGAATTTTTATTCTATTCAACACATGAATTTTTATTCTATACAACACATGAATTTTTTTCTCTATTCAACACATGAATTTTTATTCTATTCAACACATGAATTTTTATTCTATTCAACACATGAATTTGTATTCTATTCAACACATGAATTTTTATTTATAATATTCCTTATTTTCCAAATTGGAATAAGGCCCAATCAATTATCAGATAACGTTAATTATATGGATTCAATACAACACATGTATATAATAGCAACGATAAATCATCAACCATCATCCAGAGTGCACCACACAACTGCATAAGCATTAAATATAAATAATTAACGCTTACACAGTCTGTCAACCCATCGATTGACATACAACTAAACAATCGGGATTAGTGTACGTCAAATATCATCCCAATACCCGTGTGGGGTTTCAAATCAACAAACACAAATCTTTAATTGTGCAGTTGGGCAATGTGTAAAATTTTATCGTCCCAATCAATATCAGTCAAATGGGTGTACATAAACAAATCGTCCGATTTGTTTATAAATATTTATTTTATATACACGTTAAAAATTATATTTTTAACTATAAAATATTTATTCATTCCACATCACACAATCAATTTTCACAACACATCAATCAAACAAGTCATCCATGGTCTGTGGACGATGGGTGTCGGGTACTGCTAAGCACCGTCTGCATCCTAGTATATATTTCAACTAGAAATTAAAATAAAAGTGGGGAGTTCTCGCCTAGAAGCTAAACCACACGCCGCGACTCTTCATATGTAGGGAATCTTCGCCGTGTTTGCCTTTCGTCACTTTCGGCGTCCGTATTCGCTACATATATAAAAATCACATTTTTATATCCTCTAGTATATAAAAATCATATTTTTAATTCGCTATATATATAAAAATCACATTTTTATATTTTCTATTATATAAAAATCATACCTTTACATCGGTAAAGTATATATAAAAGTCTCATCTTTCTTCATGATAAAAATCTAAACTTTCTTTATATTTAAAAAATAAAAATAATCTCACCTTTATAATAAAAATCTCGTCTTTATATTTTTAATCCGCTAAAATCGTATTTTTATATGGCTATTATATATATAAAAATAAAGTTTTTATATTGATAAAAATTATATATTTTTTACACACTTAAAAATCATTTCTTGTACACGATTAAAATCCCATTGTTATCCTCCTAAAATTGATTTCATATATGTGATAAAATCCTATTTCATAAACATAAGGATTATATTTTTATAAGCATAAGGATTATATATATATATATATTATTCTTTTAAAACTGAATTTAAATTACTGTACATATTTTTAAAAACTAATTTAAATAGTGTTAGTTAAACTAAAATAACAATGAAGAAATAAGACTCACTTTAAATAAAGAAGAAAAAGGCAACAGCGTCATTGCCCAAAGGAGGAGGTTTGCTGCGTGGCTCGCCGGAGATGGTGAGGAGGCGGAGAGGCCCAGGAGCAGGTGGCGCTGGTGGCGTGGGGCCCCCTAGGACTGGCGGCGGCGTTTTTGGTTTTGGGGAGGGTCGCGGGTCTCGCGAGCAGGCAGCGGAGGGAGGGGTAGCCGGAGGGGTGGTTGCGCGCTGGAGCGGGGCTAGGGGAGGGTCCGTGAATGGCGGCGACGTGAGTTGGTGGAGTGGTTTTTTTAATTTTATTTTATTTCATCGATCTGAATTGGTCAACGGGGAGGGAGAGAGATAAAGGGGTGGGATTATATATTATATTATATTTAATTAATTTATTAATCTCCATAAAGTTAATTTTCATTCGATCTCTAAACGAGACCCAACGACTGTCGTCTATAGCTAATTACCCCCATTCCGAACACAATGGGATATGTATCATAGGCTGATTCGACTGTTTCGATCAGTTTTCATCAAAATCAAAATATAAATCTATATACTGAATTTGAACGCATATTTCAATTTACCGGGGCCACATACGGACTCTAAAAATTCTCGAAAAATATTTTCCAGCTTCATATTGACGATATGGTTCTAACAAAATTAATTTCGTCAAATTCCGAGACCGTTTGAAAAATGGCCATTTTCGGGTCGATCGAAATTGATTGAAACACATTTTACTTCGCCACACTCACATATTGATTCAGAAAATTACGAATTTTGGAATCTAGCAATAATTAGACATCCTGAATCCAACAAAAGTGGTTTCGTCGAAAACCGAGGTCGTTTAAAAAATTTCCATTTTTAAGGGCTCAAAATTGCATAGCGACTATTCTGAAATTTTAACTGGGCATAACTTTTTATCCATGCTATGAAATTTCAATTTTTCGGATTCTTGGAATGATATTCTCAATTAGATTCTAATATTTTTAGTTTCGCCAAAATATGGTTTATTTTTAATCTTGTACAGTCATTTGAAATTCGAAATCGAAATTTCAAACTACCGCGCCATTTTCAATTCCTTATATTTTTAAAAATAAATATTTATATTCTAACGACGCTCTATATAAATATATACGTTCTATTTCTATTCAAATTAAATTTCTCGTCGTTATTATTTAAAATAATTCATTTTAATATTCAAAATTCACTAAAATCGCCAAAATACAAATTTCATATTGGCCCAAATTTTCCGGGTTATTACAATCTCCCCCACTTAAAACTTTTTGTCCCCGAAAAGGAACGAAGCTGAAAGTTGTTTAACTAATCAACTCAACTTCCATTATTTTCATTACGGCTTAAGTTCTTCAACTTTTCAGTTTCTAAGAACTTTTCAAATTTTTCAAAAATTTGGCTAACACCCTAAATTTTCGAAAAATTTCGCCATAACCTCCCCTGCACCGGGAGCTTCGAGATATTTCAAATAGCCTCCCATGGCCCTCACCAATCCAAAAATAAAAAGAAACAGCCAAGCGGCTAGCCTATCGGCTCATAAAATCATCAAAAACCCAAGAAATGCAATAAACATGTACCTATTTGTCGGGCAAATTTTATTCCTCTTCTCTAGCCTCCTTGCTATGACCTGTTCAATGTAAGTACATGTATGCATATGCAAATGTGACAAATTTTCAATACAATTCACTATTTGGTGCAATTTGGCTAAATGGTTCAAATTTTTAATTAATCAAACAATAATCAAACAACACAACCAACAATCAATAAGTTGACTAGCTTTTCAAATTCATAACTTTGATACATAGTCCAAAAATTAGATTTTTGATGCCAAATCACAACAATATATTCTAACTATATTTTGGTTCTCACACCAGTCAATTGGAAATATATAGAAATCCCACTTTCGAAACTCGAATATAAATACTGATGATGTCATGACAATTATCAGTACCATCTCCAGGCGACTAGAGTGTGATTCTATATCTAACCAGTATATTAAAACTTCAAATACACGTGGATCAGACGTATACGCAAAATCTTTATATACTGGATTGTCCAAATTCAATACAAATAAATATTCAAATACGCTAAATAAGGTTTAAATTTTCAAAACAAAACTTGTTTCAATTTTATTTTTAAAAACATCACTTTACACTCGTTCTAGGATACTACTGATCCCATCTCCAACAAGTCATTCTCATTGGACATTACTAATCTAATCTCTAATGAAATCTTTCGTATGGTTCTAATGTGTCTTGTTCTCTGAGCTTTGTAAACCAAAGCTCTAATACCAAATGTGACAACAAGGAATTTCGCTCGATCCGAATCAATCGCTAAATCGACCAAGACCGTTCGAAACCCCTGATTGTTTTGAGAACACGACAAATCAGAACACAAACAGAAGAACATTTCATTATTAATTACAACAATTCAATCAGAATACAAGAATATACAGAGTATAAATCAATATTACAAATTCACTAAATATCATAGATTACAATACATTTCATAGTAGTGGAAAAATAATACAATACACAACTGAAAGAGATAAACTAATACAGAGCTTTCCGGATATCGTTCCAGCTGTAAATCAGGATCCTGTGAATATAAATCTGCAAAACCAAAACTACTAGCTGCCCATGCGGAAAATAGGGGCACCCAGAGTTTAGGTTAAAACAATAAACTTCAGGTCAGTCATGTGACTGGTGTGAGAACTAAAACAGTTATTTAAAACTTTACTTTAAATCAGATATATCAAGGGACCACGCCGTATAACACGGAACGGGTTTCCTCCCAAGAATACCAGTGCATATAACAAAACAGCGCCATGCTTTTTGGAAAAATGAAGCTATTATAAGACCCAGGTCCTATCACATAATGCAACGCAAGCCGGGGGATAGGGTTTTCCCTTATAATAGCCAAACATTCTTGATACGTTTAAAACAAATCATTTGATACTATTGTAAGTGCATAGTGTATAAAACAACTTCAAATCATAAGTATCAATCATAGACGGCATAAGTGCCCCATACCACTATGTCGTCATATATAGAATTACAACTAAAACTGAAATGTCTTGTATTGGAAATTGGATTTCCATCCGTGAACCAAGGCAAGGCGCAATCCTACCGTTTCGAGACTTTCTAGCCCGAGCCTCAGGACTCAGCCTCAACTGTACCTAGGCAACATGCAGGGCTAGTCCACCGATGTGGATTAAACTTAAACCCTGAACATGCGTTTCCCCACCCTTTGGGGCGTAAATGAGCCAAATGACTCCATCAGCTCCACATAGTCATCGATATATCCGAGGCGCCTCGCAATCCAACAACCACACAGGTGAAAATAATATAAATGTCAGGGCAGGTAGGTCACTGACACCACCCTAGCTAGAAGGAAACGCATGCCCTCCCTACTGTCCTCTCCTATTTCGGGTTCACACCGGGGTGTGAGGCTCGCGAATCAACGTTACACAAAGCTATGTCACACAGGCGGTGCTTTGATCATCAACCACAAGACTTTGCTTTTCAACAGAAGCCTTGATCAATTGCCACTTAGGCATGCCACACAGGCAATTCACACCATGCGAATGATGTCTATCGATATACAACCTCTGATCCCGTATGTCTTAGAGAAGGGTGAGGTAAGGGAATGAATTCCCCTTCACCAGGCAGATGTATATTTAATAGAGATCAATCAACACAGAGCAAAATCCAATGTCAGACACACAGTCCATACAAGTTCGTTTTGGGTCTGAACGAAACCGGAGGCACCTTATACCTCGCATATCCATCGATCTCCAAGTACGTCTGGACGATCATCAACTGATTCCCTCCTCTTGGGTATACAGCCCAATCAAGATCATCAGTAATCACCCAAACGATGTGAAGACCTCCGGTCTTCGACCACCGTCTTCATCCTAGACACATCGTCGAATCAGTTATTCAGAATGGATAAACCCGGTCTTTCTGAATAACTCGTGTATATAATAAACAAGTTTTACACAAACACAACATACCCCTCATTCCAATTTAGAATATTCTTTTATTCAAATATTCTTATAATTTGGGAAAGGTTCCCATTAATTTTATCAAAAATAAATGCTTTAAATTTATTCTTTAATATTCTTTTGAATATCAATTCAAATTAGTCGGGATTAGCGAACCACACCGAAGTAATCATTTATTTTATTTCCCAATCCCAACCTATTTATTCCATGAAGTAAAACTGGTCATACTTCATATCTAACACCACGGTGTTATCGGTAAATTCAATTGCATTTCACGTTCAAATCTAATTAAAGATTTAACTATCGCCTAGAGAAAAACTGGTGATACTCCATTCTTGATTATTTCAATCTAATTAAAGATTCATTAAAACTCCACTTGGTTTTAATCTTCCCAATAATCACTATCAACGATTATTTAACTTGGGAAATCATATCCTGTCTTTAACTGGGTTAAAGAACCAATGTCATTTAAAACACGATTCACGATAAACCCAAAATCAATTCAAATTCAATTCCAATTAAATATCATTTAATTGGTATACTTCATTAAATCTAATAAAAAGATTTAATCTTTTTCTCAACTGGGTTTAAGAATAGTGTTAATGAAGACACCATTCACGACAAACCCAAATCCAATTTGATATTAAATACAAAGCTCTAAATAGAAAATATATCGGCTTATATTCAATATCAAATTCTACGACCAACAAATATCATATTGGAAATAACGATATAAATATCTTTCAAATTTCCATAACAATATTTGTATAATCACGAAATCCAACATCGAAATATTCCAAAGACAATTTCGATTCAAATCCCTTTCCACTTTATATATATATTGGAAATTCTGGTTATTTTCAAAACCATTTCAAATCCACTTTGTATATATTTAAAAATAAATATTTATATTCTAACGACGCTCTATATAAATATATACGTTCTATTTCTATTCAAATTAAATTTCTCGTCGTTATTATTTAAAATAATTCATTTTAAATATTCAAAATTTACTAAAATCGCCAAAATAAAATTTTCAAAATGACCCAGATTTTTCGGGTTATTATACCTACACTTATTTCCATTCTGTGCGATTATTTTAATTGTTTTGGAACTCGTTGGATGTTGCGCCAACATTTGTGTATCAACACATAATGAAAATGTTGATTGCTTACTAGGTTTGGGTAGAAGCTAAATCACGTCCAAGTCGAAACCAAAGAATTGGATTTGCTATTTTATGAAAGAGAATTGCTAATTAGAGATCTACTAATAAGAGAATTAGGGACAGTCATTGCAAAAGTATTCTCAATGGCTGATTACATCACTTAGCTATTTGGAAAATTGGAGGAATCATTAAAATACCTTATCACAACAACAAACTGAGTATTGAACACAATAAGCTCTTTCATCAAGAGATGCCAACATCTAAAAGATGACATATCGATCAATTTTAAAGCAAAGTTTGTTTCTTCTCAAATCGCGATTTTAATCCCAAAAAAATTGAAAGCTTCCATCTTCGTAACCATTGGAAGCTAACTTCAAAAGAGCATGACAGATCTAAGAAATTGTTACAGATTCTGAAGCCGAAAGTGATAACTTCAACAAAATGAAGATCTGGAAGCCACATGATTCATATCTTTAATAAAGTTTAGGATTTTGATCAAATTAAGAGAATTGGTCAAATCGCTATTAGAAACCCTAGGGTAGTTTAATTTAGAAAGACTGTAAAATGAGAGTAAGGGTTTGTTGTTTAGATCAATAGTTGTTTTTTGTATTACAGGTCTATGTACCTTGTTTTATTAGGCCTTAGGCCTTTAATGTTTAACTATTTTCATGAAAAAAGGAAGAAAACAGAAAGAAAAATATAGCTGGAAAATTGCATTAAACATCTCTCCCAAAAAAATCATAAGCATCAGAATTTGTAATCAATGCAACTTGCATAGCTAACAAACTAAGTTATGAAAATGAAAAAGAAATAAGTAAAAAATGGTCCCTAAACCGCCCAACGCACCCACCCCTCACCCCCAAAAATAAGTCCAAAATGGAAAATTGTTCGGTGTTAAGTATATCTCCTAAAAGAGACAGATGCCAAAAGTGAGATATAAATGTAAAACAAAGTACCTTCTTTGCAAAGTAGAGTTAGAAAACATAAATAGTTTATACTTTGACATTTTTATTTTAGGCTTATCTAGTGGTACATAGCCAAAGAAAATAATCCTATTCAGTAAGCTTCCTTGTATAGAATAATAAATTGCATTCGTTTCATTCAACAAAAATTCAACCTCAAACAAAATCAAAGAGCATAAAAAGGCAATTATCAAAGCTTGGTCTTGCTTACAACAGCCATCTATTACATATGAAAATAAAGAAATGCAAGGATGCATCCGAATAAAGAAATAGGCGGTATTCAGATTTTAAAAGTTATATAATCATATAATCAAATTCATATTCTCCAAGAAGAGAAAAAGCTCAGTGAATTTATAATCATAATTCAACTACTCAAGATCTCGATAATTATGAAGAGAGGACAGATGAATACTTACAAAGCCGAAAAGTGAATACATGCATTTTCCAAATCAAGCACTTTGAACATAGTGTTTTTTAAAGGTCAAAGGAGCTTAACGATCCTGTTCTCAGTGGATATAATACTAGAGGCGGTCATTCCAGTGCCAAAACCTGGAGATTTTCCTACAAGGTAACTCGATAAGCACATTTGAATAACTATAACACAATTTTTAATACTACTATGCAAAATCATAATGAAGATTTTGTTTTGCTCATTAGTTTGAGCAGAAGCTACGAAACATCCAAGTCCAAACTGAATTTACCATTTTATAAAGGAGAATTCCTAATTAAAGAATTGGGGACATAAATTACAAAAGTAATCCAATGATAGATTATATCACTTATCCATCTAGAAAATAAGAGGTAGCGTTAAAATACCGCTTCGCAAAAAAAAACTGAGAGAGCATAATAAGCTCTTTCATCAAAGATACCAACATCTAAAGAAAATGACCCCTCGATCAACATTAAAGAAAAGTCTATTTCTTCCCAAATCGAGAGTATAATCAAAAAAAAATTGAAAGCTTCAACCTTCATAACCATCTAAAGCTAATTTCGAAAGAGCAGGACAAACTTGAAAAATTCGTTACAGATCCTCAAATTGAAAGTCATAGCTTCGACAAAATAAATATTTAAAAGCAACCATGATTCAGATCTTCAATAAAGTTTAGGATTTTTATCAAATTAAGAGATTTGATCAAATCTATGTGAGAAACCTTAAGTATGTTTGTAATAACCCGGAAAATATGAGCCAATTTAAAATTTTTAAATTGGTTATTTCAAAGGAATTTGAACAATTGAAATAGAATATTTCAATATAATAGTGAATTAGGAATAGTGAGTCAGTTTGAAAATTTGAATTCAAACTTTGACTGGCTATGCAGGGTGGAAAATATAACGAATTTTAGCGAAACCAAAAATATTTAAATCTGTTAGTCAATACCTTTTCTAACGAATCTGAAAAATCGAAGTTTCATAACGGGAATCAAAAGTTATGGCCGAATGAATTTTCAGAAGAGTCGGTATATAGAATATATAGCCCTGGAAAATTGATATTTTGCAAACGACCTCGGAATTCGACGAAACAACTTTTGTTGGGTCCGGGATGTCAAACTATTGCTAGATTTCAAATTTCATAATTTTTGAAGCAAGTATGTGAGCGTGGCAAAAGAAAATGTGTTTGGTCGATTTCTGTTAAATTGGATCGACCAGAAAATGGCCATTTTTCAAACGACCTCAGAATTCGACGAAACTAGTTTTGTTGGGACCGTAGCATCAAAACATAGCTAGATTTATTTTTCTAGAATTTTTCGAATTAGTTTGTGGCCCTGGCAAATTGAAATGTGCGTTCAGAGTTAAAAATTAAATGTTTTATACTTTAATTTGAAAAATAACTGATTGTAACAGTCGAATTGGCCTACGAAACATATCCCATTGTGTCCGGAATGGGGGTATTTGGCTAGGGGCGACAGTCATTGGGTTTAAAAAGGAGTTTGTTTGAGAAAACACTATTTAAAAATTTATTGAAATTATGGGCCAATCAAAAATTTCCATTCATAATTTAAACCCCCCCCCCCCCCGATCAACGGCGAAACCCGTTCACCACCTTCTCTCCTCCGCCGCCGCCGCTACCGCCACCTATAGCCTTCGCCGCCGCCACCATTCGACGCGCCTCAGCCTCCTCTTCAAATCCGACCCCACCGCTGCCACCCTCGTCGCCTCCTCCGCCTGTATCGACGCCAGGAAGTCGAACACTTCCCGCCGCCGCCCTGAACGCCACCGAACGCCACCAAACCACCACCGATTTAAAGCCCTCTCTTCCCTCTTCCACGTCCAACTCCCCGATCGTCCCCACGTGCCACGGATTTCGCGAAAACTGTAAACCTAGTTTTGAAGCTTCGTGAAAGTGAGTTTTCTTTGATCTTTACACTTTGAAAAATCATATCTTTTTGGTGTGTTGACGAAATTCGATGAAACAGGAAACATCGAGACTGCAAGGAAGCTCTCTACCCAATAGAAGAAGCTGCGGATTTTTCTGACATCGTATCGATTTTTAGCGCTCAGAAAACCAAGGTGAGAAATCTAAATTAATGTGAAATTGAATGGAAAATGTCGTGTATAATTTATATAAGCGAAATATAAATTACATACGTGTTGTATACCTCATGTACATGCGTAGTGTAAGCTATATAAGCGAAGTATGAATTTTTACATGCATAGAATAAGTGATATATGTGTTGAAATGCTAGTGAAATATAGCGAATATATATGTATATATATATATATACTCCCCTCGTCCACAAACCATGGACGATATTTATTGTGGTGAATTGGTGTGAAATATTGGATGAAAAATACGAATGGTTGAATAATTGTTTGTGGTTGATATTGTTTGGTTGTGGTTGAAAAATACCCATTGGTGATTGAAATCAATTGAAAATATTTGTGGAAATAAAAATAAACATGCCGTCTGCGTGCGAATTAGATGCATGAATCCCCATTGTCAAAAACCGCGAGGTTTTAAGGTAGAGCGAGGAGCCGTACTAGGGATGGTGCCGGTTTTAACTACCCTGCCGTTATGCTGCCGAAATTTTGAATAATCTTTGTATGTTAGAATTATTTTCATATGTTGAAATTATCTTCTTGCGTTGAAATTAAAGTCATATATTGAAACTATGTCCATGTGTGGAAATATTCATGTGTTGAAAAGTGTTGTATGAAAATTAAATTCATTTGTGAATGAATGAAGTGTTTAAACAATAAAAATCACATTTATATATATATATATATATATATATATATGAAGTATGAAAAATATTCGCCTTGTATAAATAGTTTCAAAAATCAAAATTTCATCTTTCTAATATGAACAACATAAATAAAATGTACATGTGTGGAAATACTCATTTGTTGAGAAGTGTGTGTAGTGGAAAAGTTCATGTGTTGAATAAAAAGATCGAACAATAAAAATTACATTTTTATTGAAACTATGAAGTGTTGAAACCATCCATTGGTTGAATAAATATTTTGAACGATAAAAATATCATTTTTATCATATTTGTGATATGCTAAAGATATGCGGACGTTGAAATAAATATTTGTGATAGAAATATTATTTTTAACATGCATAGGAACTAAATAAAATAGTCATGTGTTGAAATCTATTTTAGTTCGCCAAAATTATCATCTTTGAAATGTGAAGTGCTAAAAATAGCCACTTGTTCAAATAAACGTGCATGAGTTGGAATATACATTAACTAGCTAATGATATGATTTTAGCCTATGCATGCAACATTAGAATGAATGGTGTTTTTAAACCAAAGCAAATTAAATATGAAATTGAATGGAAAATGATAAATGTTAGAAATTGTATATATGTACATGCATATCTATTGAACAGGTTAAAGCAAAAAAGGGCTAGAGAAGAGAAATAGAATTTTGTGCCCGACAAATAGGTACACATTTACCGCTTTGTTTGGGTGATGATTTTATGAGCCTGTTGGCTAGCCGCTTGGCTTTTTCTTTTTGATATGAGACGCCCGTGTGGCTATTTGGGAATTTTCTCAGACCCTCCCGTACAAAGGAGGTTATGGCGAAATTTTCCAAAATTTAAAGGCGTTAGTGAAATAATTGAAGTGGAAACGATATGGGAATTTTTTTGAATGAACTATATTTATATAAATATATAAATATAAATAGAATTAAAACAAAACGTGGTCGTGCAGTTCGTGTTTTGAAACCATGATTTCAAACGACTAGTGCGGGAAATCCGACCATTGGATTTTCCCGAAACCTCAACAGTTGGGTTCGCCTTGGAAATATCTTTCCAACGGCACCAACTTTGTGAAGATCCGACGGTTGGATTGTCTGGAATGTTTAATTTAAAACTGAAGAAAAACAGCGCCAGAAACGATTATATTTATATATATATATATATATATATATATATATAAATATAATTAAATTAAATCGAATAACGACGCTGCAGTTCGTAAATTGAAATCGTAACTTCAAATGGTTAGTGTGGAAGACCCGACCGTCGGATTTTCCCAAAACTGAAACCGTTGGATTCGTTTTGAAAAGACCTTCCTAATGATGTAAAATTTGTGAAGATCCAACGGTTAGATTTTCATATATGTGTAAAACAAAATTAGTGAAAAGCAGCGCCAGTGCATCGACACGACCTGAAACATCGTTTAATTAAATATGGCCGTTTTAAATCAAATAAAAATGGCGATATATCGTTATAAAGTACTATAGACGATATAGAGTGGAAATAAACCAATTTTTTTGTGTTTGCTTGATATGTGATGGTTGAATGTATTTGACATGAAAATTATAACTAAATAACTGAAATGTGAATGTTGAATAGTCCAACCATGTGATCAATTGATTTGAAAATCTAAATATACGTGGGTTATTTGAAAAGGCCGAGTTTATCTCATTTCAAATAATCGATCGACGTTGAGAAGTCGAAGAGTCGAAGACGGTTGAAGACCGACGATCTCCACATTGGATGGATGGGCGCTACTGATGCTCGTGATTGGAGTAGCTACCATGAAGGAATTGAAGTAGTAGCCGTCCACACATACTGTTGACTGTACGGATATGCGAGGAATTGGTGCCTCCGGTTTCGTTCAGACCCAGAACGGACTTGTAAATGGACTGTGTGTCTGACATTGGATTTTGTTCTATGTTGATTGATCTCTGTTACATATATATCTGTTTGGCGGTAGAGAATTTATTTTCTTGCTTAACGCCCTTCTCTGAGACGTACGAGCTCAGAGGTTATGTATTGACAGAAATTAGTCGCATGGAGTGGATTGCCTGTGTGGCACGCCTAAGTGGCATATGATCAAGGCTTCTGTTGCAAAGCAAAGTCTTGTGGTTGATGATCAAAGCATGGTCTGTGTGACGTAGCTTTGCGTATAACGTGAATTCGCGAGCCTCACACCTCGGTATGAGTCAAAAACGTGAGACGGACCGCTGGGAGTGCACGACGTTTCTTTCTAGCTATGGTGGTGTCAGTGACCTACCAGCCCTAACATTATATATACTTTTCACCTGTGTGGTTGTTGGAATGTGAGGCGCCTCGATTATAGGTCTGTAAGGACCGGGAAACGTGTGTTCAGGAATTGCCAATCCTCAAAAGTAAGAGAGGACCGGCCCAGCCGATTCCAAGGATCATAGTGGGGTCCTGGGACATTTGCTAGAGTGTCTCGAACGGAGAGGAGCTTGCCCCTTGCCTCGACTCATGAAGGAATCCAATTTCCAATACGAAATATGCGGACGTGATTGTATTACTAGTATGGCGACATAGTAGATGGTAGCTATGCCGCCTAGGATTGATATTTATGATTGAATTGCTTTTGAAACATACATGCACTAGTAATAATATCAAACACTTTTGTTTTATTCGTATGAAGCATCTTTGGCCATTATAAGGGAAAACTCTATCCTCCGGCTTGCGTTGCATTGTGTGATGGGACCTGAGTCTTATAATGGCTTCATTTTATAAAAAGCATTGCGTTGATTTAATCATTTATTTTATTTCATGCACTAGCACTCATTGGAGTAAACCCGTTCCACGAAAGTGGCGTGGTCCTTTGATTTGCCTTATTATTGTTGTTAATAAGTTGAATAGATTTCTCATACCAGTCCCATGACTGACTCGTAGTTTGTTTCACCTTGCAAACTCGGGTGCCCTCATTTTCACACGGGCAGCCTAGTTACAGGTTTCTGACGCATCTTTTGGCTCATGGTGAGGCTTGACTACACTGTGCTGACTTGGATTTTCTCCGCCATTATTGTATCTATACTATGATTCCGCCATTGGCGATGTAGACTGATATTCCTTTTGTGTACTCTTTATGTATGATTCCGCCTCAGGCGATGGTAACTGATTATGTATCATTATGCACTAAGTTGTATCATGTACTGTGCTTCTCTGATGTGTTGATATCTATATGATTCCGCTGTCATATGTGTGTAAATTATTCTATTTTCTGTTTATGCTATTATCTGTGATCTGCTAATGATGATTAATGTGTTATATTCCAATGATTATCCTTAACACCGTGTCACGGGGTTTTGGGATCGTCACAATGTTACGGGTGTTTAATTTTTGACCAATTGTAAAATGAGAGTAAAGTGTCGGGGCTAGGATTAATAGTTGTTTGGTGTATCTGGGGAAAAAAGGGAAGGAATACCAAAGAAAGATTTAGCTAGTAAACGCATTAAACATCCCTCCCAAACAAAATTCTCAAGCATCAAAATTTGTGTTGCCCTAGAATTATTTTATAAATATCCTTTGTTTTTTTACCGTCACTTATTCTATAGAGCATCCCGATGACTTTATAAATGTCCTTTACATTTCAATTATTGATTATCTCTTGGAATATTTGAGGGCTTAACTCCTTTAAAAGAAAACAAACTCATAATATTTTTTGAATTTATTAGACCTAGTATTATCTGGTATACTTGAACATAAGATAGAAGATAACAAAACTGAATTATTTCACAAATGTTTTCCTAAAAACTGGAAAGTTACGCAAAACAATGTCATAATTGGTAATCACTTATTGACAAGAATTAAGAAATCATGGAACCCCACTTTTGGGATTTAAAGCATTATTATTTGGATTTTCAACCCATTCAGTGCATGTGCATAAATAATGGAGGCTTACTTATTGGAATATCCTTCATATATGCTTATAATAGTGGAAATGAAGGAATTTTGCTTTGGAATCATCCATGTAAAATCAAAAAGTGTTCATAATCCATGGATTTGGAATTAGGATTTTAATATAGTTATACATTCTTTTGAAAAAAGAGGTGGCAACCCTATTCCTTTCAAAAAAAATAGAAATAATCAGTAATTTCATTTCAAAGTTTGACTTAGCTGAACCTACAATATACAGTAAAAAAATTCACTTGGAAATCGGGTGAATGCAAAAATATTCGCTGTGAGCTTGAAAAGACTGTTCTAAATAAAAAAATCAATTTGCAAATTTCATGTATAACACACTTCCACATGCCTATAATAATCGTATACCCTTGCAAATTTATGTTACAAAAATAAATTCAAATACTAAAAAAGCTCCATTCATATTTATTAATGGATGGAGTTTTGATAATCCGTGCAAAGAAATTTTCAAGATCGGCCTTATTGATCGGTTTAAAGGCACTTCCTTATATACGTATAGCAAAACTCTTTAAAACATCAAAAGAAATTTGAAAAATTAGAATAAAAGAAAATCTAAATATAAAATCAATCAAATAAGAAATAAAAGTGAGAATTTGTAGAACAATATTGAAAGGATAACTCAAACCCTCAAATTATTAATAAATGCTTTCTTTCAAGTAGCAACATTATTGAAGCTATTCATATTCAAACTATTAATATAAAGAAGAAAGACAACATAGATTAGCTAACTAATGAGGACGATTTTAGTAAATTTTTGTATGCCGAATGTTTGAAAGAAGACAGATAGATGAAGTACAAAAATTTATTTACAACAATGGTCCTTTTATTAATGAGGGCTCCAAAATTGAGTGTGAAGCAAAACAATATTTTGTTTGTTTATATAGTCCAAACTCTCTCTTAAAGGTTTTTTTTTCACTGTATATGCATAACAGATCCTTCATCCTAATAGCCAATAAATTTTACTAACTTCTATTAGTTTGGAAGAAATAATGAATATTGTTTTCAATGCAAACAATGATAAAAGCCTTGGGCCAGATCGTTTTGGGTATTAGATTTATAAAACTCGTTGGGATGAATTAAAGCTTGGTATTTTAAATGTTGTTAATAAATTTTTAGAATATAGTAAATTCTATAAAAAAAAAGTAATCATGCATTAGTTTCAAACATTAAATCTTCGAAAAATCTTGGGATTGCAATATTATGTAATGGTAAATTTTATAGCTTGTTGTAGCTTCTTATAAAATCATTGTTATGATTCTATGCAATAAAATTAAAGTATTTAAAATATATTATTTTTGAAAATCGAAGTGCGTTCATTCCTAATAGATTAATTTCAGAAAACACTTCGCTTGCTTTTGAATTACTTAGAAATTTTAATTAACATGGTAAAAAATAAAATGGGTATTAAGGTAGACTTGTTTATAGCACATGATGAATCATCTAGGATTTAATGATTTTTTTTGTAATTTACTAAGAAAACGTATCGATAATATTATTAATTATACACTTATTAATGGACATACTCGTGATTTTTTCTATTGCAATAAGGGTATAAGGCAAGGAGATCCTCTTTCTCCTTACCTTCTCACCATTGCTATGGAGTTTCGTTCTATTCAAATGGAAATAGGGCTTTTAAGAGAAAACATTGAAACAATAAATATCGTACAACCGTTCATAACACATTTATTGTATGCTGATTATTTATTACTATTTCTAAATATAGTTGTGAGAACGGTAGATTCCATATCCATCATCTTCGAAAATTTTGGAAAAATTTGCTGGATTGGAAGTAAATTAAAGAAAGAGCAAAATATATTTTAGTAAATTAATCCCCAACAGACCAGATATGCTGAAAATTCCTAAATTAAAGGAAGGGCTACTGCTAGTAAATATATTGGCCTCCATTAAGCAGGAATCAAGTTAATGATAAAGATTGTGCAAGCTTTTATGATAATCTTCAAAATAGATTAAAGGGTTGGTCAAATAAGCTTTTATCTTCAGTTGGAAAATTGGAATTAACTCACATTATCATCACTGCTATTATCATGTAACTGAAGCAAACTCATAACACAATCTAGCAAGATCAATCTAGAAAATTAAAAGAATGAGTTCAAATTTCACTTGGAAATGCAAATATAACGAAGTATCTTGGAAAATTATCTATAAAGCAAAGGAAAATGGAGGTATGGGATTAAGAAGCTTTAAGGATCAAGTACTAACTGCCATCTAAAATTATTTTGAAAATACTTAAAAGATGATCCTCTCTGGTTAAAATAATAAAGAACAAATATGTAAAAAAAAAATGCTCCTAAACAATGTCAGTAGAAACTCATTACTCCAATCCTTGGGAAAACATCTTAAAATGCGGATAATTAGCATAAAAATGACGCAAAGGAAATCTAAAGATGGTAAGTCGACCATCCTCTATTTTGACCCTTGTATTAGTGGAAATTATTTGGTAAATTTACTTGGATGGTCTAATTGTGACAACTACCTTATACTAGTCGACACCCAACGAATTGCGTTGTGACTGTTCCCGACTAATACAGGGCGACTGCTAAGGATCGAAGTAAGGAAACTCATATAACCTAGCGTATATCTCATAGCGCATGGAATAAAATATAATAATAACATAAGTCATGATATAAAATATGTGAGATAGTGTATGAGCTGAAAACTGAATCACAAACATCGGAGTAGTAGCTTCATATTAACAACAAAATATCTAATGAGTCATAACTACATCTCCAAATATTGTCTCTAAACAAGATAAACTAATAATGCCCAAAGTAGTGATCTACGAAAGCAATAGGGATAAGAGTATATATATAGCACGTAGAAGCCTCCTGCTCGCCTCTGACCAACTACTCGAGCACACCATCTGTCTCTAGTCTGCTCATTTAAGAGCACCCAAAGTAATAAGAAGAAATGCATAAAAATCTAAGTAATTTGGACGTCAAATCAATCGAAATAATGGCAGGACCTACCGCATGTGCTCCACATGTCTATTGCTATGCCTTACCACATGAGCTATAGCTGAAAACCCTACCCAGTCCACACTGCATTGGCTCTGGTCCGATCAGTCCACACCACATTGGCTCTGATTCGTTCTTCTGTCACTCTCTCAATGATGAACCGAGGTTACGAATATCAATATCTCTGTTACATATGTACCCACAGTGAGGTCCAACTTAGGTGTCACCCCAAAGGTTCCCATCGGGATTCTTGGTGGTAACTTCCTATTTATTCTTTTCTTGCGTCTCGGGTTTAACTAGTCGTATTGGAGTTGGACTTCAAAAGAGTCTAGTCGTTATCAAGGAGTAATGCCTCGCCACATAAACCCATTCCCTTTGCACATCTCGGATAGGATAAGTTCCAGATAGAATAATTCTAGACAGGAAAGTCCGAAAAGGAAATTCCGGATAGGAAAGTATCAGTTTGATGACAAATCTAACAACATTCGGTTCGATGCTCCCAGATCTAATTAGATCTAGGTTTCACAAACCAAATCCAAATCAATCCAAATTTATATATGTGTCATAACATGAATTATAACCATCTATATGTTAATCGACTCAAATTAGTAAATAAGAACACTACTGCTCACCTTAATCTCCCTAAAAAGGTTATATCAGAAAATGAAAATTTCTTGGCTCTTTCTGAGATGTGAATGAGGATTCTTTTGATTATATTGGAACTTAAGAGGTTTGCATATGAGCTCTATATATATAGTGAAATGAAGCTTCTTTGAGAAGCTACAAAGGATAGTTTCTAAGAGAAGCTACTAAGTGTAGCTTCTAAGAGAAGCTACAAATGCTTTGGCTTACAGGAGTAACCACTAAAGATTGGATTCCTTAAGAAGCCACTTTTGGCTTCCAAGAGAAGCCACTAAAGATTGGCTTTCTCGAGAAGGCACCGAGGATTAGCTTCCTTGAGAAGCCATTTTTGGCTTCCAAGAGAAGCCACTAAGGATTTGCTTTCTCAAGAAGCCAACTTTGGCTTCCAAGAGAAGCCACTAAAGATTGGCTTCCTCAAGAAGCCACCGAGTATTGGCTTCCTTGAGAAGCCACTTTTGTCTTCCTATAGAAGCCACTAGGGATTGACTTCCTTGAGAAGCCACCTTTGCATTCCAAGAGAAGCCACTAAATATTGGCTTCCTAAAGAAGCCACCAAGGATTGGCTTCCTTGAGAAGCCACTTTTGGCTTCCAAGAGAAGCCACTAAGGATTGGCTTCCTTGGGAAGCCACCTTTGTCTTCCAAGAGAAACCACTAAGGGTTGGCTTCCTCGAGAAGCCACCAAGGATTGGCTTCCCTGAGAAGCCACCTTTAGCTTTCAAGAGAAGCTACTAAGGATTGGCTTCTCAAGAATCCAATAAGGATTCTCTTCCTTGAGAAGCCACCTTTGACTTCCAAGAGAAGCCACTAAGGGTTGGCTTCCTCGAGAAACCATTGAGCATTGGTTTCCAAGAGAAGCCACCAATCAAAAGTTATAAAACAAGATTCACCAGGGGAAAATGGTTACATTAAAATTTATTGAAAATGCCGAAAGTAGGAGATAACCCTATCATTGATTTCTCAAGTTTATACAGTTATACAACCTCATATGAAAATAACATAAATATTCTATGGTCTTTCAGTATATAGAATACAGGTTATTACATTCTCCTACCCTTAAGAAATTTCGCCCCCAAATTTCTTAAATAGCAAATAAGATTGTCCAACATGCCTATCAATCATACACAAGCGGTCAAACATATATAGAAAACAATTTAGACCTATCCTAACATGCAGGATACTAAGCGAGAAAACTAATGATATCACTGACGGAATTTTTAAAAGTGATATTTTAAAAACTTACTAAGCAAAGAGCTCTGGATAAGATATCCTCGTGCTCTCCTTCTTCTCCCAAGTACAATGACTCTCATTTTCACCCCCACTGAACCTTGACAAGCCTCACTATCTTCCTCCTAAGCTATTCCGTATCGTGTCCAATGATACGAACTGGTTCGTGGGTCATAGTGGTTTCTAGTTCCACCTTGATATCATCCAACTGATCCAGTGTGATAGTGGTATTGGAATCGTGCACAAACTTCCTTAAATGGGAAACATGAAACACATTATGTACCCTAACCATCTTTTTAGGTAACTCAACTTTATATGCCAAATTTCAAACCCACTCAAGGACTGGAAATGGACCAACAAACCTTTGTGTCATTTCCCCTTGGTGCCTATCTTGTGGGGATTTCATTCACTTCTTAATGATTTCAATCTTTTCTAAAGTTTCTCTAACCATATCTGGCCCAAGTACGAGTTTCTCACTGCCTCCAACCAACACGATGGAGCGTTGCCCGGTCTCCCATATAAGGCTTTATATGGAGCCATGCCAATGCTTGACTGATAACTATTATTATATGCAAATTTGACCAAATGTAAATGGTCATCCCACGAACCATCAAAATCTAGGATGTACTGTAACACCCCACTTCCGTTAAGGTCACTCACAAAGGGAATCCTTAACTTCGGTGGAACGTTATAAGTAAAGAGAACAGAAATTTACAAGACAGATATGTAAAGTAGTACTTGAAAAATTTATAATTTTATTACAGCAGAAACAGAAATAAGTTTGGTTACATCATGATACCAAAAGCCAAGTACACAAATATCAGTCTTATACAAAATCCTTCAGAATGCATAATTTTAAAGCCATAATCCCCAATAGAAATTGCCATAAATAGGTAGAATCAAAGCCAAGCAATATTTCAAGCACTTGTAGCACTTCAAGCAGTTGGAACCTGAATTAAGCTCCTATGTTTCCACCCTGAGAACCTGGGCGGACGAAAGAAAAGAGGAGAAACAAACTAGGTCTGGTGAGTCCAGTGACTTTCAGCATATAAACAGATAACAGTATCATGACATGTAAATAAAACTGGATGAGAGATGACCATAACAGGAGTAGCAGGTTAACAGAAGAGACAGAATGATATAGGCTAAACTAAGCTTCTTACTTGGTTTTCACTTCTATGTACTAATACTAGTATAACAGAATTTAGGTGTTGTCCTAATATCTAAATAGAAAACAGAACTATCTCTTCAGAAACACGATGCTAGTAATGGGCCTTTACCACCCTAACAGAGACAGATGTACTGAAGTAGAATGCTAGTAATGGGCCTTTACCACCCGAACAGAGACAGACGGTTACGGAAACAGAGGCACACACGGAATCAAGGACGGAAACAGAATATTCCCTATGGAAACAGAATGTTATAATTAGGTGTACACTAGTAATGGGCCTTTACCACCCCAACAGACGGTACCACACAGAAACAGCAGGTGTTACCACCCCAACATAAACGGACGGTACCCCAATAGAAACAGACAGAATTAAGTGTACCCTAAATTCTACCCCAAGCGATCAGCTCCCTAATACATAAACACCCTATGCCGACCCCAAAGAAGGGTGTATCACTCCCTAGAGTGGCAACCTATGGACGTAGACCTATTTACAAATGTCACGGTGTCTTACATCCCCAGAGAAGACTGGATCCACGCACGCACATGACACGATTGGAATGCGCCATCAACACCCCTCGCCATTATCAGAGTGAACCTCTTATAAATAGTTCAGTAAGCGTGCCCTGGACCCCTACCTAGTGTTTGGTCATAGTTTTTGATACGAGAAAGGGTTACTGACTAATATGGGTCCCGAACAACAGATGACACAAGTAATTACCCCTCCTTACCTTGTGTCCCCAGACTAACAGATTTCAGATTAACTTGCTTACAGATTTCAGATGTACAAAGTTCAGATTAACTAGTTCTCAGATCAGACATACAAGTTAACAAGTTTTCAGACTAACAGATCATATATACAGGTTAACAAGTTTTCAGACTAGCGGATCAGATATACAGATTAACAGATTGTTTCACCTAACCTTGTATTGGGCCTACAGATTTTCAAATGGGTTTATTAGATTCATCAGTCCAGTTGATTTAACCTTATCTACCCAATACGTTTTAGGCATCATATTTTTCTTAGATTTGCATTAATTAAATATTAATGCACAGACCTCTCACAATAGGTCAATAGCTTGTGGCCGCTGGATGTGCCGGGCGGTTCCGGGAAGACTTCTGCCACAAGCCAGACCTAACCTCGTGTCTAAGCATCTTTATGCCTACGACCTCTCACATTAGACTGATAGTTTGCGGTTGCTGGTTAAGCCGGTTGGGTCCGGGCAGGCTTCTACCGCAAACAGAGTCTAACCTCATGTCTCAGCATTCTTATTTTAGCTAAAGTATTCATTCACAGATTATGCCAATAACAAACTAATTATGCCAATTCAACAAATTAACTTCTTTACAAGTTACAGCAGATTATCCAAATTTCTATTAACATGTTTTGCTCAATTTTAGATCGAGCCTACAGATTTTCATACCCCAAATTACCGTGTTGAGTTTCAACAGATTTAGCAGATTAGACAATTTAACAGATTTAATCATCCCTTAAAATTCCATTGACATACCTTGCTTAATCAAAAAATTAAGCCTAATTTTACATGCTCAAATTATGGTCATAATTCACAATATAACATATGCCCCAAATTTCTAGTCAAATTTACATAGTACAGAATATTCTCTAAAAACCCCAAATCATGATATACAATATGAATTATGCCAAATTATAGCCTTTGATTTCAGCGTATGTCAAATATCCAAAATCCTCATTTAGGCGTATTCACAATTAATAGTTATCCTATTTTAATATAGATCTTTTACGCCTAAATCATATATCCTTTTTCTTCTAAGTCATAGATCGTCATATAAAATATGCCCCCAAATCTAGATCTTAAATTACAACATGTATTATGTCCTCAAAATCAGATCTTGAATTATAATATGCATTATGTTCCCAAATTACAAGTCATATGTTGTCATACAATAATTCTCCTTCTTCCAAATCATAAACCGTCATATATAGTATGCCTAGATCTAGATCTTAAATTACAACATATGCCCTTTTCTTAAATCAGTCACAAATCAGTCATGTTCAATTATGCATCATTCATTATTTGCCCCAAATTTAGCGTTCGTGCGTCAATCTCTTATGAGATTTGGCTCAGGCTCGTGGTATCCTGGCTATGGAACAGAAGGAAGGAAGAGATACAGAATAGTTACAATAACAAGATAGATCTACATAGAAAAACAGATCTGATAAACAGGAATAAGATAGATCTACACAAGAAAACAGATATGATAAACAAGAATATGCATAATCTCTAATTCAGATTTATAACCATGTCAAGATCATAATTAAATTTCATATCTGAAAATAACTGTACTCACCTTGGTTGGATTCTAAAATAAAAAGGGTTGTAGTTGTTCTCTTTTAATCCTATTCAGATTGGAAGAAGAAGGGGCACTTGTTCTAGCTTAGGTTTCAGCAGAGTAACGACGTCATTGATTTATATTAATACGAATTAGGACAGAGTATAGGCGTAATGAAATTGTTTGGAGAGAAAGTGAGGTTTGGGTGTGTTTAAATAGCTTAGGAGCAACGAATCTGGTCAGAACGGGCGTCTAAATACAGAAAAACGAATCTGTCCACGGATCTGGAAATGGGGGGTGGTCGACCTGTTCTACCCAGGTCGACCTCCTGGTCGACCTGGGTCCTGGGCAGGAATTTTCCCGCCCAGCCCGGGTGTGTGATTTGAATTTCGAAACTCTGAATTTGAATTCAGTCTGGTTTTTATTTTAAAATTCCTAAAACTTCTAAGTGTCATAACTTCTTCATACGAAGTCCGATTTACGCAAACTCAAACTCTATCTCAAGCAGAATTCCGAGACGAACGCAATGGCGTAACCCGTTTTCCTTAATTCTTCTCTTAAAGATTAAGTATACTTTGTTTTGTTACTTTATGTTCACAGAAAATACGGGGTATTACATTCTCCCATCCTTAGAGGATTTCGTCCCCGAAATCTTCAAGTTAAGAAGAATGTGTCCTACCATCCAATCACCCATCTACTCAACCATCATCCACAAGCATCCATTGTCCTTAGAAAACCTCTAATGTTGTATGTACATATGCAAATGTGTATGTGTATGTCTCTTATCTAATGCAAAGATCAGGCGGTCTATGATTCAGTTGACCTCCTCGATGCGAATTGTGTTAGTGCCATGAGTCCAATTATGTATGCAAGAAATCCTATTTGATACACATCATTTCTATATGAGTGCATAACCATTCATCCAAATGCAACATCCATGTGATGAGTCAATTATTTTGCATCCATAAAAATTGAAAAATGCACACACATCCATATGCAGTATGAGAGTGTTTTTTTAGCCGATCTAGTGCCTAGTGTTTGTATATGCATCCACAAGCAACCACTAGCAACCAATTGCATCCACTTGCAACCATCAAACATAACATGTCTCAAGCACATGTTTACACCCATTAGTTTCTACCTAAAGGTCGAAGAATCGATCGATAGGATACAGCCGAGTGATAGAAGCAAGTACAAAAGTTCTGTTCCCATTAGACATCAGTTAAGAGAATAAATCCCTAAGTATCAACCCCAAAGACTGAAATCAACATCAGATTGACACTCAGACAATTACACCCATTAAACAATGTCAAAACTGGAAATCTACTTCACGCTTCGAGTAAAAACCCCTATCCTTTTTAGAAATATTCAGATACTTACAAACTACCGGTACAGATCAGATTATCAAATGATTCTTAGGAAACTAAGCACAATAAAACCCCATCATATCCCACAAAAACCAGAATGTATGCGTCATAGTCAACTTAACGCTTAACACAGATACCTTCAAACCCCAACTTATCACAAACAGATGAGCCGTAACCCTTATGGGGTTTGAGACTATAGCGGGATTAGAAACAAGAGTAGTATTAAAGTGCAGAGTCTCAATTACAGAATCAAAATGCCAGAATCAAAGAGAGTTTTAACTCAATAATCATATAAGAAAATTAATCCTTTTACAAAAATTTTCCTATCTCTACCCTATCCACCAGTCACGTGAGCATTCGCCTGCCCTCCAGAAGTAGGTTTTTCCCTCTTCCCTTTCTCACGTTTCTTCGGACAGTCCCTAGTGAAGTGTCCCATTTCTCCATAGTTGAGGCAAGCACCCTTCCTCTTTCTGCAATCCTTGTTCAGATGAGTCAAGCTTCCACAAGTAAAGCACTTTTTCTCCTTCTTATCTTCAGACTTTTCATCCTTCTTTTGTGTTTCCTTTTTTGGGCCACGCTTTCTTGTTCTGTGGTCCTTCGAGCTTTTCCTCTTTCTTCTCACTTTTGGCTTCCACTTCATGCATTAACGCCATGTCAACCAATTTCTCGAAGGTAGCCCCCATAGGAATGTGGGTCATAGCCAACCCATGTAGCGGCTCATTCAAACCTTTAACGAATCTCCTGGCCTTCTTCTCAGGTGTTCACCAAGTCTAAGCCGAATCTCGCCAACTGATTGAACTTGTTGACGTACTCCTTCACTGATGAATTCCCTTGCTTAAGTGCTAAGAACCTCTCCATGTATAAATTCTCTTCCGCTTGTGAGAGGAATTTCATCTCGAACCTATGCCTGAAATCCATCCATGTCTCTAACGGACGTTCTCCATTCGTGACCTCCCACCAAAACGAGGCTTCGTCCTTCATTAACCAAGATGCTAATTAGACCTTCCTTCCATCTTCTATCTCGAAGATACCAAACAAATCTTCCACCTTCTTAAGCCAATTTCAAGCTTCAACAAATGTCTCTGATCCGTGAAAAGGTTTCCCGCCCATTGCCCGAAAGTCTTTGCATATCTTTGAGAATGTATCAACACGGGGGGGGGGAGGAGGAGGAGGAAGAGGAACGTCTACTGGGCCTGCGGCGGTGGCCCTACCCTCCAGATACCTTCTGAACCAAGTTGGTATCGGTATGCCTTTGGGTATCTCGGGTACCCCAGACATGCTGAAAAGAAAAAGGGTGAGATTCAAAACGGAGAATCGAAAGACAGATATATGGCTTTTCGGGATTATGTTTTTCAAAATAAACTTTACTTTTGAAAGTACTTCCTTTTTAAAACCTTTTTGAAAATAGTTTTCAAAAACTTTTTATCAAATCTGGTAACCTTCAGCTCTGATACCAAGTGTAACACCCCACTTCGGTTAAGGTCACTCACAAAGGGAATGCCTTAACATCGGTGGAACGTTATAAGTAAACGAAACAGAAATTTACAAGACAGATATGTAAAGTAGTACTTGAAAATTTTATAACTTTATTACAGCAGAAAAAGAAATAAGTTTGGTTACATCACAATACCAAAACCCAAGTACACAAATATCAGTCTTATACAAAATCCTTCAGAATGCGTAATTTTAAAGCCATAATCCCCAACAGAGAATGCCATAAATAGGTAGAATCAAAGCCAAACAATATTTCAAGCACTTGTAGAACTTCAAGCAGTTGGAACCAGAATTAAGCTCCTATGTTTCCACCCTGAGAACCTTGGGGGGAAACGGAAGAAAAGAGGCGAAACAAACTAGGTCAGACATAAGTATGGTGAGCCCAGTGACTTTCAGCATATAAACAGATAAAATTATCATAACATGTAAATAAAACTGGATGAGAGATAACCATAACAGGAGTAGCAGGTTAACAGAAGAGATAGAATGATATAGGCTAAACTAAGCTTCTTACTTGGTTTTCACTTCTCTACAGTAATATTAGTATAACAGAATTAGGTGTTGTCCTAAAATCTGAATAGAAAACAGAATGATCTCTTTAGAAACACGATGCTAGTAATGGGCCTTTTCCACCCAAACAGAGACAGATGTACCAAAATAGAATGCTAGTAATGGGCCTTTACCAATAGAACAGAGACAGACGGTTACAGAAACAGAAGCAGAAACGGAATCAGAGACAGAAACAAAATATTCCCTACGGAAACAGAATGTTAGAGTTAGGTATGCACTAGTAATGGGCCTTTACCACCCCAACAGACGATACCACACAGAAATAGACAGGTGTTACCACCCCCACCATAAACAGACGGTACCCCAACAGAAACAGACAGAACTAAGTGTACCTTAAATTCTACCCTAAGCGATCGGCTCCCTAATACATAAATACCCTGTGCCGGCCCCATAGAAGGGTGTATCACTCCCTAGAGGGGCAACCTATGGACATAGACCTATTTACAAATGTCACGATGTCTTACATCCTTAGAGCAGACCGGATCCGTGCACACACATGACCCGATTGGTATGTGCCATCAACACCCCTCGCCATTATCAGAGTGAACCTCTTACAATTAGCTCAGTAAGCATGCCCTGGACCCCCTACCTAGTGTTTGGTCATAGATTTTGATACCAGAAAGGGTTACTGGCTAATATGGGTCCCAAACAACATATGACACAAGTAATTACCCCTCCTAACCTTGTGTCCCCAGACTAACAGATTTCAGATTAACTTGCTTACAAATTTCAGATGTACAAAGTTCAGATTAACTAGTTCTCAGATCAGACATACATGTTAACAAGTTTTCAGTCTAATAGATCAGATATATAGACTAACAAGTTTTCAGACTAACGGATCAGATATACAGATTAACAGACATACAAATTGTTTCACCTAACCTTGTATTGGGCCTACAGATTTTCAAACGGGTTTATTAGATTCATCAGTCCAGTTGATTTAACCTTATCTACCCAATATGTTTTAGGCATCATATTTTTCTTAGATTTGCATTAATTAAATATTAATGCACAGACCTCTCACATTAGGTCGGTAGCTTGTGGCCGTTGGATGTGCCGGGGGGTTCCGGGCAGACTTTTGCCACAGGCCAAACCTAACCTCATGTCTAAGCATCTTTATGCCTTCGACCTCTCAAATTAGACTGAAAGTTTGCGGTTGCTGGTTAAGCCGGTTGGGTCCGGGTAGGCTTCTACCGCAAACAGAGTCTAACCTCGTGTCTCAGCATTCTTATTTTAGCTAAAGTATTCATTCACATATTATGCCAATATCAGACTAATTATGCCAATTCAACAAATTAACTTCTTTACAAGTCACAGCAGATTATCCAAAGTTCTATTAACATGTTTTGCTCAATTTTAGATCGAGTCTACAGATTTTCATACCCCAAATTACTGTATTGAGTTTCAACAGATTTAGCAGATTAGACAATTTAACAGATTTAATCATCCCTTAAAATTACATTGACATACCTCGCTTAATCATAAAACTAAGCCTAATTTTACATGCTCAAATTATGGTCATAATTCACAATATAACATATGCCCCAAATTTCTAGTTAAATTTACATAGTACCGAATATTCTCCAAAAACCCCAAATCACGATATACAATATGAATTATTCCAAATTATAGCCTTTGATTTCAGCGTATGTCAAATATCCAAAATCCCCATTTAGGCGTATTCACAATTAATAGTTATCCTATTTTAATATATATCTTTTACGCCTAAATCATATATCCTTTGTCTTCTAAGTCATAGATCGTCATATAAAATATGCCCCCAAATCTAGATCTTAAATTACAACATGTATTATGTCCTCAAAATCAAATCTTGAATTATAATATGCATTATGTTCCCAAATTACAAGTTATATGTTGTCATACAATAATTCTCCTTCTTCCAAATCATAAACCGTCATATATAGTATGCCCAGATCTAGATCTTAAATTACAACATATGCCCTTTTCTTAAATCAGTCACAAATCAGTCATGTCCAATTATGCATCATTCATTATTTGCCCCAAATTTAGCATTTGTGCGTCAATCTCTTATGAGATTTGGCTCATGCTCGTGGTAGCCTGGCTATAGAACTGAAGGAAGGAAGAGATACAGAATAGTTACGATAATAAGATAGATCTACACAGAAAAACAGATCTGATAAACAGGAATAAGATAGATCTACATAGGAAAACAGATCTGATAAACAAGAATATGCATAATCACCAATTCATATTTATTACCATGTCAAGGTCATAATTAAATTTCATATCTGAAAATAACTGTACTCACCTTGGTTGGATTCTAAAAGAAAAAGGGTTGTAGTTGTTCTCTTTTAATCCTATTCAGATTAGAAGAAGAAGGGGCACTTGTTCTAGCTTAGGTTTCAGCAGAGTAACGACGCCATTGATTTATATTAATATGAATTAGGACAGAGTATAGGTGTAATGAAATTGTGTGGAGAGAAAGTGAGGTTTGGGGGTGTTTAAATAGCTTAGAAGCAACGAATCTGGTCAGAACGGGCGTCTAAATACAGAAAAACGAATCTGTCCACGGATCTAGAAAAGGGAGGGAGGTCGACCCCCAGGTCAACCCCATGGTCGACCTGTTCTACCTAGGTCGACCCCCAGGTCGACCTCCTGGTCGACTTGGGTCCTGGCGGGAATTTTCCCGCCCAGCCCGGGTGTGTGATTTGAATTTCGAAACTTTAAATTTGAATTCAGGCTGGTTATTATTCTAAAATTCCTAAAACTTCTAAGTGCCATAACTTCTTCATACGAAGTCCGATTTACGCAAACTCGGACTCTATCTCAAGAAGAATTCCGAGACGAACGCAATGGCGTAACCCGTTTCCCTTAACTCTTCTCTTATAAATTAAGTATACTTAGTTTTGTTACTTAATGTTCATAGAAAATACGGGGTGTTACATGTACGCTCTCAAGAGATCCTCTAATATACGGTTCACCCTTTCTGTCTGACCATCAGTTTGAGGATGGTATGCAGTACTGAGATGTAACTCTGACCCCAAAGCTTCTTGCAAGCTCTTACAGAATACACTAGTAAACAATGGATCCCGATCACTTACATTACCTTTTGGTACTCCATGGAATTGCACAACCCACTTCACATATAATTCTGCTAACTTGACTGTCGTTCTGTTTGACTTGACAGGTATAAACCTGGCTCTCTTGGTCAACCTATCCATAATGACCCAAATACTATCATGACCCGCATGTGTGATCACCCGTAACTTCCTCGGTAAGGAAAGCCCGGATTACCTTGAGAACACGACAAAATAGAACGCAAACATAAGAACATTTCATTGTTCATTACAACAATTCCATCAGAATACAAGAATATACAGAGTATGAATAAATATTACATAGAAAATATCAGAGATTTAAATTGCATAGCAGCGGAAAAACAATATAAAACACAACTGAAAGTAATACACGGATACAGATCTTTCTAAGCATCTTTCCAGCTGTAAATCAGGACCCTATGAATATAAATCTGCAAAACCAAAACTACTTGCTGCCCGTGTCGAAAATAGGGGCACCCAGAGTTTAGGTTAAAACAATAAACTCCAGGTCAGTCATGTGACTGGTGTGAGAACTAAAACAGTTATTTAAAACTTTACTTTAAAAGAGAGTAATTCAAGGGACCACGCCGTATAACACGGAAAGGGTTTCCTCCCAAGAATACCAGTGCATATAAATGAACAGCGTAATGCTTTTTTGAAAAATGTAGCTATTATAAGACCCAGGTCCCATCACACAATGCAACGCAAGCCGAAGGATAGGGTTTTCCCTTATAATAGCCAAACATGCTTGGTACGTTTAAAACAAGTCATTTGGTACTGTTATAAGTGTATAGTGTCAAAACAATTTCAATCATAAATATCAATCATAGGAGGCATGGGTACCATCTATCATGTCGCCAATACTAGGCTCTACAAATAAAACCGAAATATCTCGTATTGGAAATTGGATTTCCGTCATGAGTCGAGGCAAGGGGCAAGATCCTCACCGCTTCGAGACACTCTAGCAAATGCCTCGGGACTACACACTATGGGTAACCCCTGGATCTTCAGGGCCGGTCCTCTCTTACGTTTGAGGATTGGCAATTCCTGAACACACGTTTCCCGGTCCTTTCAGACCTAAAATCGAGGCGCCTCGCATCCAACAACCACATAGGTGAAAAGTATATAAATGTCAGCCAGTTTAAGCACTAACACCAACACTAGCTAGAAAGAAACGTCGTGCTCTCCTTGCAGTCACTATCCCGTTTTTGACTCATACCGAGGTGTGAGGCTCGCGAATCCACGCTATACACAAAGCTGCGCCACACAGGCCGTGCTTTGATCATCAACCACAAGACTTTGCTTTTCAACAGAAGCCTTGATCATTTGCCACTTAGGCATGCCACACTGGCAATTCATGCCATGCGACTGATGTCCGTCGATATACAACCTCTGAGCTCGTACGTCTCAGAGAAGGGCGTTAAGGAAGAGAATAAATTCTCCGCCGCCAAACAGATGTATATTTACTAGACATCAATCAACACAGAATAAAATCCAATGTCAGACACACAGTCCCTTTACAAGTTCGTTCGGGGTCTGAACGAAACCGGAGGCACTTTCCTCGCATATCCATCGATCTCCAAGTACGTCTGGACGATCACCAACTGATTCCCTCCTCTTGGGTGTACAGCCCAATCAAGATCATCAGTAATCACCCAAACGATGTGAAGACTTCCGGTCTTCAACCACCGTCTTCATCTTCGACATATCGTCGAATCGGTTATTCAGAATGGGTATAAACCCGGCCTTTTTTAATGACCCACGTATATAATAAACAAATGTTACACAAACACAACATACGCCTCATTCCAATCCATCAGTCACTAACCGTAAATTAGCAAGAGAACAATTCCCCAAATATTAACCCCGAATGCCGAAACCAACATCAGATCAATACCCAGGAAACCATTCATCTTAGCTAACCTACAATTAGTTTCTAAAATTTCACATTCTTAGGGAAAGGTTCCCATTAATTTTATCAAAGATAAATTCTTTAAAATTTATTCTTTAATCTTCCTTTGGATATCATTTCAAACCATGTTAAGGTTTTCCAAACTAGTCGGGATTAGCGAACCACAACGAAGTAATTATTTGTTTTATTTCCCAATCCCAACCTATTCATCCCATGAAGCAAAACTGGTAATACTCCATATCTAACACCACGGTGTTATCGGTAAAATTTATTACCATTTCACGTTCAATTCTATTTAAAGATTTAACTATCGCTGTAGAGCAAAACTGGTGATACTCCATTCTCGCTTACTTTCCAAACTTGATAATTTTCATTATCAATTCACATTTCAATCTAATTACATATTCGTTAAAACTCCTTTTACTGGGTTAAAGAAGTAGTGTCGTTTAAAACACAGTTCACGATAAACCCAAATCCCATTTGATATTAAATACAAGGCTCTGAATAGAAAATATATCGGCTTATATTCAATATCAAATTCTGAAACCAACAAATATCGTAATGGAAATAACGATATAAATATATCTTTCAAATTTCCACAACCATATATGTATAATCACGAAATCCAACATCGAAATATTCCGAAGATAATTTCCATTCAAATCCATTCCAATTCGTATATTGGAAATTCTGATTATTTCTAAAACCATTTTCAAATTCAATTTATTTATTTCAAAAATAAATTGATTTTAATTCTAGTTCAAAACTAGTTCATTTCGATAAAAATCTATTTTTATCGTTACAAATGTGGAGTTTTTTATCCCAATTTTTTCCAAATCATTCATTATAATTTTACACAATTTATTGATATTTTTAATAATTTTACCAAGGCCCGTACAGTCGATTTCCATCAACGGCCATCGAACTCCACTTACAGCGACCTTTTCCAAATTTGATTTGGACGTTTCTCCAAATTCAACCGTTAGATTTCTAATTTCTAATATTCATTGGAAATCTCATTTCGATACGAACCCAACGGTTCCGGTTTTAGGAGAATCCGACGGTCGGATCTCCCGTAATGTCCGTTCGAAGTCAATGGTCGAAATTCACGAACTGCCGCAGCACGGCGCGTTCTATTCAGGCCATTATATTATATATATAATATATATTTCGTCGATTTCCTTTTTTAAAACGAAATTTATAAATCGTTTCAAATTCGTTTCAAAAACAATTTCACTTTCATTTCAAATTCAAATCAAAATTGAATTTTCCATTATAAATTCTTTTTACATTCATTCCTATTTGATTTCAATTCAAATCGATTACATTTCAATTTCAGTTCGTTTTCAATTCGATTTGAATTTTATATTCAATTCAATTCGAATTAACTTCATATTCAATTCAATTCGAATTCACTTCATATTTAATTCAATTCGAATTCGCTTTATATTCAATTCAATTCAATTCGAATTCACTTTATATTCAATTCAATTCAATTCGAATTCACTTTATATTCAATTCAATTCGAATTCACTTTATATTCAATTCAACTAGAATTTTTAAATCTCTTTTCAATATTCATTATTAAAACGAATGTGATCGATATAAATATCGTTCGCGTCAAAATAGCGCATCTCTAATCAACACGGCTTTATATATTTCAATAATTCTGTTATTCTATTCAACAAATGAATATTTATTCTATTCAATACATGAATCTATATTTCTTTCAACACATGACTAATCTCAACAAATGAGTACTGAAACACCCCACCTCCGTTAGGGTCACTCTCAAAGGGAATGCCCTAATTTTTGTGGAGGTTTATAAGTACAAGTCACAGATATACAAGACAGATATAAGAACACATATTTGTAAACAGCGGAAGAACAACAAACTTTATTTCATAAAGTCAAATACGTGTTACAACAACATCCTTTCCAAAAACATAACATAACACTTTCATAATCTGTCTTGAGTACATTATTTAAAGAAGCATAAATAAAACATAGATAAACTGCAAAAGCCCCATAGTGGATTGTCCAAAGCCATAGTTCAAAACAGGAAAGTCCAAGCAATACATTTCTCTTCTTCAAGCTGGATGTTGAGGTAGGTCAAGCTGCTGTGTTCCCTCCCTGAGGACCTTGGGGGGGGGAAACGGAAGAAAGAAGACGAAAGAAAAGTAGAGTCAGACATAAAGCCTGAGTAAGTCTAGTACTATTTTGTCTATGAATAAAGAACTGGGTATGATAAGTATAAACAAGAAGTGGGCATGCACTATAAACTTGGTTAAGTTGTCTAGGGTCGAATATACTATCGTACCCCATGTTGATCTCTGAACCCATATAAACTAGTTTCCAACTGGCACCCCATAATCAGGGTGAAGTAATCCATTCTATGATGATCGGCTCCTACTCGCATAGTTACATGTGTCTTACGGCCCCCGATGTTGTAGTTACCTATGCTGGTCCCACCATGGGGTGTATCAAGTCCCATAGTGGCAACCCGACACAACCTTAGAGTGCACAGGTATGCTACTGGTGTCCAGTGCCTTATTTTTCTGCGCCGGAGTGTGTGCACGCCCGCACTCCGTTAGAACCTACACTGCTACACCACCGCCGTCGATTTGACCTCTTACAATCAGCCCAGTAATCGTGCCCCACCCTGCCTAGTTTTAGGGTATCCTGATACACCTTTTAGGGTTACTGCTGAAAAGGGTCCCCCGTTACTAGGTTTTCTATCTCTAGCCAACATGCTAAGTTGGTTAAGTGTTTCCTAACCTAACCCCCACCAGTCCGTTTTGTTTAGCATGTTCCATTTTGATTAAGTCTTTAGTTCACTTAATCCTATCAATCCTGACTCAGCCTTAATTGTCTTATTAAGGCCCTGACCTCTCACATTAGACAGGTATTGTTGTGGCTGCCTGTTGCCGGTTGGTTCCGGGCAGTCTTACGCCACAACTCAGTCTAACCTCGGGTCCTTGCTGGGCTCCATGTTTAACCTCCCACATTGGATAGGTATTGTTGTGACAACTGGATAGCCGGGCGGTTCCGGGCAGGTTTACATCACAACTCAATCCAACCTCGGGTTAAACACATCGTATGTTCTACGTTTACATATTTTGTCATTCCTCTTTATTTCTTATATGTAAATATTTGCGGCCCATTATTAAGTTAATGGTGTAAAGGTTACACCAATCATGGGCCCAACCCATACTTGAACTTGGGCCCTTCTATTTTATATTTCCATTCATTAGTAATTTTAACCCAACGTTATTTTCCCCCGTTTAACACGTCCGTTTATATATATATTTTGGGCTTAGCCTTTTAAAGCCCAAATTAGCCATGCGAAAAGGGGAGGCTTAAAGCGTAATTACATACACAAAGAGGGGAATGTGAGCGCATGAACTTGCAATACGACGTTGGAAATACAAAATAGAAACTGGTGTACTTGCATAGTGGTAACATAGGTGACATGAATCAAAGCATGTGAACTTGTAATTGAGATATCATTATTGTCACATGAACCTATATTTTTATTTAGGCATAATGTCAAACATAAGCATGGCATAAATATTTCTAGCATAAGCATGGCATAATGTCAAACATAAGCATGGCATAATATCAAACATAAGCATGGCATAAGTATAGTTAAATTTGTTCACATAACCATGGCATAAATATTTCTAACATGAAATCATGATTCTTACTTTAGCCATGTAAACTTACAAAAAGGGACCTTTTGAACCTAACCTAGCCATGTACCACATATGTCATCATATAATTCTTGTAAACAAGATAGACCTAATCATGGTTGCCAAATATCAATCATAGCCTAGCCATATTCATAAGTTTGCAAATAGGTTTTCTAGTACAAAAGCATGGCTTAATACATAATGCCAAATTCTCAACATAATTTCATATGGATAATAACCAAACTTGTTCCAATTACTTACAAAATGATTTATGCACAAAAATATACATCATGGTGGCATAGAAGCAAACCCCAAACTTGCATGAATTTAAATCAACTACATACATGTAGCTTCAACATGGATTACATAATTTGCGAAATATTCCAAACGTATACTTGCATAGAACTACCGCATGTAGTTCTTTATAATGAATAACATAATTCATAAATATCCAAACGTATATAATATTTCAAATTGATAAGAACGCACAAATATGAATTACTTTATTGCCACAATTCAAGCATACAAACCAACACAATTGTTTATTCATACCAAAGTAATACTCTACTTACAATGGTGTGATGAATTCTCTAATTTAGGGATTGAAGACGCAAATTCCTTTGTTGAATTGATTTGTTTAGGTTGCTTTAAGCTTTAGAATCTTCCTCCTAATCCTCTCTCTCCAATTTGGTGGCTACTCCTAGTCGTTCCTCAGCAACATGGCGGCTATGTTCTTATTTTTGAATGAATAGATTAGGGTTTAGTCTAGGGTTGTTTATATAGAGGTTAGGAACTGATTAGGACCATTGATGTTGCCTGGATTGATCGTAGCCATTCATTCGATAGAGAGACCAATTAAAACTTGCCACCTAGCCCTAATGACAAAGCAGACCACAGAAAATCGGCCAAACACAGACCTGGCCAGCCAGGTTGGCTGGGCTCGACCAGGTCGATACCCCTGTCGACAGGGCTGTCGACAGCCCTGTCGACATGGGTAGCCCAGGTCGACAGCCCAGTCGACCTGGGTGGCCTAGGCGGGTGTTTATCCGCCCTGGCCCATTGGGCCCGATTTTTAATTATTTTATTCTGTTTGAATTTTAAATTTAATTCAAAACTTCCGAAGGCCATATCTTCTTCATACGGACTCTGTTTTTCGAAAACTCGGACTCTATTTCGCGTATTTTTCTGAGACGAACGCAATGGCGTATCCCGTTTCCCTTAGTTCTTTGATTTCAAATTAATTATACTTTAATTTGTTAATTTCACAGTTATAGAATTTTCGGGGTGTTACATTCTTCCCCACTTAAAAGGATTTCGTCCCCGAAATCTTCAAGTTAGGAGGAATGTATATCCTAACATCCAATCATCCATCTACTCATCCATCAAACACAAGCATCCATTGTCCTTAAAAGACTTCTAATGCTTCATGATCATATGCGAAGTGTGTGTGTACATGAACTTATCTAATGCAAAATCAGGCGGTCTACTGATTCAGTTGACCTCCTTAATGCGAATTATGTAAGTGCCATGAATCCATTATGTATGCAAATTTTCCTATTCTTGATTCTACATGAGTGCACAATCATCCAATACAGATGCAACATCCATATGACAACACATTAAAGTTCAACCATATACGAATACAAACATATATGCATATGCAATATGAAGTGACTGAGCCGATCTAAAACCTAGATTGTGTGTGTATATGCAACCACGAGTAACCACTAGCAATCACTTGCAACCACTTGCAACCATCATCCATAACATGTTTCAACTACATGTTTCCATCCAAAGGGTTTCTACCTAAAAGATAAGGTCGAGGAAATATACCTAAAAAGATAGATAAAAGCGCAACTTAAGGAAAAAGAAAGATCAAGGATGTACCCTCGAACAGAAAAGGGTAGGCAGTACGTATTCTAGCTTCAGTTTCCCAAGTCGCGTCTCCCTCGGCGTCGCTCCATTGAACTTTGACGAGCTTGACTTCACGGTTGCGTAGCTTCTTCACTTCCGTTCCTAAGATGCGGGTTGGAACCTTTCTTATGGTTGCTTCGCGTTCCACTTCGGCCTCTTCGAGTATATTTGGCTCTACCACTTCAGCAGACTCATGTAGACATTTTCGGAGATGTGAAACGTGAAAAACGTTGTGAACTCCAGCCAACTTCTCGGGTAGCTCTAATCTATAGGCCATTTTCCCAATTTTCTCGATAATAGGGAATGGCCCTACGAACCTTGGTGCCAGTTTTCCTGTGGTTCCAAAACGAACAACGTTCCTTAGCGGTGATACCTTGAGAAAAACTCTGTCTCCAACTTCAAATTCAAGGTCGGTCCTCCTCTTGTCGGCGTAGGACTTTTGTCTGTCTTGGGCCGTCTTCATCCTTCTTCGTATTAAGTCTACTTTCTCTGAGGTCTCTCGGATCATATCTGGTCCAAGTATGAGCTTATCCGTGGACTCCCACCAACAAGTGGGCGATTGGCACGGTCTTCCATATAAAGCTTCGAAGGGCGTCATTCCGATGGTTGCTTGATAGCTGTTGTTGTAGGCAAATTCCACCAAAGGAAGGTGGTCTTCCCATGTCCCTCCGAAGTCGAGGACGCATAGCCTTAAAAGGTCTTCCAAAACTCTGTTCACTCTCTCTGTTTGGCCATCGGTTTGGGGATGATAGGCTGTGCTCAAGCATAGCTGCGTTCCTACTGCTTCTTGCAGACTCCGCCAAAATTCACTGGTGAAGATGGGGTCTCGGTCACTAACAATGCTAGATGGTATTCCATGGAGTCGAACGATTTCCTTGAGGTAAAGTGATGCTAGGGATGAGGTAGTTCTTTTACTTTTGACAGGTAAAAAGTGGGCGCTTTTAGTAAGCCTATCCACTGTTACCCAAATGCTAGTGTTGCCTCTCCTAGACCTAGGCAGCCCATCGATGAAGTCCATTGAGATGCTATCCCACTTCCACTGCAGGACCTCCAGAGGATGTAGCAGTCCGCCAGGCTTTTTCTGTTCCGCCTTAACCTGTTGGCACACCATACACTTAGAAACGAATTCTGCCACGTCCTTTTTCATGCCGTTCCAAAAGAAAGTCCTTTTTATGTCTTTGTACATTTTATCTCCGCCTGGGTGTATCGTCATCTTGGAGTGATGTGCTTCCTCGAGAACCTTCTTTATTAGATCTTTTGTCTGTGGGACGCATAGTCTTCCGTCTCGCCTTAGCAAACCCCTATCGTCGATGGAGTATCTGTTGAGGTGACTTGAAGTCTCACCCCTAATTAGCCTATCAATTATTTCCACAAGCTGAGGGTCATCGCGTTGTGCTGTCCCTACTGAATCCACTAAAGTTGGGCGCACTTCGAGAGATGCTAGCAAGCCTGGTACGAAATCGGAGGAAGGCCTAAAGTCGAAGCTGGCTATAAACTCTAGGCTTTGTCTTTCAACAAACAACGGGCTTAGGGTCAATTTCTTTCGGCTCAACACGTCTGCCACTACGTTGCCTTTGCCCGGAGTGTAGGAGATTTCGAAATCGTATGAGGCAAGAAACTCCATCCATCTCTGTTGCCTCAAGTTAAGATCCTTCTGCGAGAAAAGATATTTCAACGATTTATGGTCAGTGTAAAGTTCGAACTTCTCACCTAGGAGATAGTGTCGCCAAGACTTGAGTGCAAAGACGATGGCGGCTAACTCAAGATCGTGGGTTGGGTAGTTCTTTTCGTGCACCTTCAACTGCCTCCCGCCATAAGCTACTACCCTTCCTTCTTGCATTAAGACGGCGCCTAGCCCTGTCCCACATGCATCCGTATAAACAGTGAACATCTTGCTCCCATCTGGCAGCGTCAAAACTGGGGTTGTTGTGAGAGCCCTTTTCAGTCGTTGGAAAGCAAATTCGCAATCCAAAACCCAATTGAACACTAGATTCTTCTTAGTCAATTTCGTGAGCGGAGCTGAGATTTTCGCAAAATCCCTTATAAATTTCCGATAGAAACCTGCTAGTCCTAGAAAGCTTCGGACCTCAGTTGCATTCCTTGGTGTCTTCCAATCCTGTACCGCCACTACCTTAGCAGGGTCCACTGCTAACCCTTGTTTGGATACTATGTGCCCAAGGAACCTCACCTCTTCTCTCCAAAAGTGGCATTTGGAGAATTTGGCTTTTAGTTGATGGACTCGCAAAGTTTCCATGATTGCCCTTAAGTGCTGAGCATGTTCCTCTTCACTCTTTGAGAAGATAAGGATATCATCTACGAAGACCACGACGAATTTGTTGAGGAAATCTCTAAATACCCTACTCATCAGGTCCACGAAATAAGCAGGTGCATTTGTCAAGCCGAAAGGCATGACAAGCCATTCAAAGAAGCCGTCTGGGGTTCTGAACGCCGTTTTATCGATGCTATCTTCAGCCACCCTTAGCTGATGAAAACCGGTTGCTAAATCGAGTTGGGAGAAAACAGACGCTCCTACAAGCTGGTCAAATAAATCGTCAATTCTAGGGAGAGGGTGCCTATTCTTTTTCGTTAGCTTGTTGAGCTCCCTATAGTCAACACATAGACGGAGTGAACCATCCGCCTTCGTAGCGAACACCACCGGAGCGCCCCATTCTGAAATGCTCCTCCTAATGAACCCCTTTTCTAGAAGCTCTTTAATCTGTTTACTGAGCTCTTTCCTTTCTCGTGGAGCCATATGTCTAACGGGCAACACAACGGGCTTTGCATTATCTACAAGATATATGCGGAAGTCTATTTCCCGCTTCGGAGGCAAGCCCTTTACCTCTTCGAAGACATCCGGATATTCCCGGACCACTCTAACTGATTTCAAATTTTCAACAGAGGCATCTAGCGATTCAAGATAACTAAGCATAACCGCATACGAGGGATTACAAGAAATTTCCAAAGTATTACCGAGTTGGGTTAGGAGCCTAACAACCCTTTTCTCACAATCAAGGATGGCCCCATTACTGGATAGCCAATCCATACCCAAAATCAAACCATAACCCGAAAAGCCCAAAACAAAGGCACTACATTGAAATTCTATACTTAGAATAGAAATTTTCAATCCCAAACAGATCATAGACAAATGAGCTGGGCCCCCAATTGGGTTTGAAACAATTAAGGGGTCCTCTACCATACTAGTTTTTAGGTGCAGAGATTCTACTAAAGCAGATGAGATAAAGGAGTGTGATGCGCCAGAATCAAATAAAGTGCGAACGGGGTGATCATAAAGATAAACTACACTTTCTACAGAAGTATTTATACCTCGCTGTTGCAGAGGTGGCGCTTCTAGCACATGAACCTGTGCCCCTGGGGTGGATCCAGCCCTCTGCCCCTGTCCACGTTTCTTTGGGCAGTCCTTAGCCCTGTGGCCTGTCTCACCGCAAGAAAAGCACCCACCATTCTCCTTGGCCTTCTTTTTCCGGCAGTCCTTTACTAAGTGCCCCACTTTGCCACAGAAATTGCACTTCCTCTTCTCTTTGTTGCCTTTCCCGCCCTTCTTAAAGTCTGTCTTCTTGGGCTGCAAACCCTCTTTCTTCTTGCCCTTATCCTCTTCATTCAGCAATGCCATTTGCACCAATCTTTCATACGTGGCTCCCATGGGTATATGGGTCATGGCCAAACTGTGTAATGGCTCATTCAACCCTTTGACGAAACGGAGAGCCTTCTTGTGCGGGGTGTTGACTAGGTCAAGCCCAAACCTAGCCAGCTCATCGAACTGATTCACATATTCTCTGACTGTTTTGTCCCCTTGTTTAAGAAATAAGAATTTTTCCAACTGCAAACTTCTTTCCGCATCTGAGAGAAATTAAGTCTCAAACCTCGCCCTAAAGTCCTCCCATGTCTCCACTGGTCTTTCAGCATTAGTGACTTCCCACCAGTAGGAAGCCTCGCCCTTCAATAGCCACACTGCCAATTGTACTTTTTGTTTATCTTCTACCTCAAAGATGATGAATAGGTCCTCCGTTTCCTTCAGCCAATTTCTAGCTGCCACGAAGGACTCAGTTCCATGGAAATCCCTTCCTCCCATAGCTTTAAAATCTTTACATATCTTAGCAAAAGTGTTTCCCCGAGGAGGAGGTGGAGGAAAAGGTGTCGCTGCAGCTGGATGATTCCCTGCAGCTGGGGGAGGAGGAACGGTAGGACCTGGCTGAGTGGCTCTTGCTTCTAAGAACCGTCTAAACCAACCAGGTATTGGCACCCCTTCTGGCAAGTTAAGATCTTCGGACATGCTGAAACAAAAAGGATAGATTCAAAACGAAGGATAAGAGAAAGTACCTATGGCTTTGGGGGGTGGACTTTGCCTTTTTAAAATAAAATAATATTTTTCTTTTAAAAATGCTTCTTTAAATTTCCTTTTTGAAAATAATTTTTCAAAACTTTTTTTTTTATCTTATCTGGTAAACCTATGCTCTGATACCAAGTGAAACACCCCACCTCCGTTAGGGTCACTCTCAAAGGGAATGCCCTAATTTTGGTGGAGGTTTATAAGTACAAGTCACAGATATACAAGACAGATATAAGAACACATATTTGTAAACAGCGGAAGAACAACAAACTTTATTTCATAAAGTCAAATACGTGTTACAACAACATCCTTTCCAAAAACATAACATAACACTTTCATAATCTGTCTTGAGTACATTATTTAAAGAAGCATAAATAAAACATAGATAAACTGCAAAAGCCCCATAGTGGATTGTCCAAAGCCATAGTTCAAAACAGGAAAGTCCAAGCAATACATTTCTCTTCTTCAAGCTGGATGTTGAGGTAGGTCAAGCTGCTGTGTTCCCTCCCTGAGGACCTGGGGGGGGGGAACGGAAGAAAGAAGACGAAAGAAAAGTAGAGTCAGACATAAAGCCTAAGTCTAGTACTATTTTGTCTATGAATAAAGAACTGGGTATGATAAGTATAAACAAGAAGTGGGCATGCACTATAAACTTGGTTAAGTTGTCTAGGGTCGAATATACTATCGTACCCCATGTTGATCTCTGAACCCATATAAACTAGTTTCCAACTGGCACCCCATAATCAGGGTGAAGTAATCCATTCTATGATGATCGGCTCCTACTCGCATAGTTACATGTGTCTTACGGCCCCCGATGTTGTAGTTACCTATGCTGGTCCCACCATGGGGTGTATCAAGTCCCATAGTGGCAACCCGACACAACCTTAGAGTGCACAGGTATGCTACTGGTGTCCAGTGCCTTATTTTTCTGCGCTGGAGTGTGTGCACGCCCGCACTCCGTTAGAACCTACACTGCTACACCACCGCCGTCGATTTGACCTCTTACAATCAGCCCAGTAATCGTGCCCCACCCTGCATAGTTTCAGGGTATCTTGATACACCTTTTAGGGTTACTGCTGAAAAGGGTCCCCCGTTACTAGATTTTCTATCTCTAGCCAACATGCTAAGTTGGTTAAGTGTTTCCTAACCTAACCCCCACCAGTCCGTTTTGTTTAGCATGTTCCATTTTGATTAAGTCTTTAGTTCACTTAATCCTATCAATCCTGACTCAGCCTTAATTGTCTTATTAAGGCCCTGACCTCTCACATTAGACAGGTATTGTTGTGGCTGCCTGTTGCCGGTTGGTTGCGGGCAGTCTTACGCCACAACTCAGTCTAACCTCGGGTCCTTGCTGTGCTCCATGTTTAACCTCCCACATTGGATAGGTATTGTTGTGACTACTGGACAGCCGGGCGGTTCCGGGCAGGTTTACATCACAACTCAATCCAACCTCGGGTTAAACACATCGTATGTTCTACATTTACATATTTTGTCATTCCTCTTTATTTCTTATATGTAAATATTTGCGGCCCATTATTAAGTTAATGGTGTAAAGGTTACACCAATCATGGGCCCAACCCATACTTGAACTTGGGCCCTTCTATTTTATATTTCCATTCATTAGTAATTTTAACCCAACGTTATTTTCCCCCGTTTAACACGTCCGTTTATATATATTTTTGGCTTAGCCTTTTAAAGCCCAAATTAGCCATGCGAAAAGGGGAGGCTTAAAGCGTAATTACATACACAAAGAGGGGAATGTGAGCGCATGAACTTGCAATACGACGTTGGAAATACAAAATAGAAACTGGTGTACTTGCATAGTGGTAACATAGGTGACATGAATCAAAGCATGTGAACTTGTAATTGAGATATCATTATTGTCACATGAACCTATATTTTTATTTAGGCATAATGTCAAACATAAGCATGGCATAAATATTTCTAGCATAAGCATGGCATAATGTCAAACATAAGCATGGCATAATATCAAACATAAGCATGGCATAAGTATAGTTAAATTTGTTCACATAACCATGGCATAAATATTTCTAACATGAAATCATGATTCTTACTTTAGCCATGTAAACTTACAAAAAGGGACCTTTTGAACCTAACCTAGCCATGTACCACATATGTCATCATATAATTCTTGTAAACAAGATAGACCTAATCATGGTTGCCAAATATCAATCATAGCCTAGCCATATTCATAAGTTTGCAAATAGGTTTTCTAGTACAAAAGCATGGCTTAATACATAATGCCAAATTCTCAACATAATTTCATATGGATAATAACCAAACTTGTTCCAATTACTTACAAAATGATTTATGCACAAAAATATACATCATGGTGGCATAGAAGCAAACCCCAAACTTGCATGAATTTAAATCAACTACATACATGTAGCTTCAACATGGATTACATAATTTGCGAAATATTCCAAACGTATACTTGCATAGAACTACCGCATGTAGTTCTTTATAATGAATAGCATAATTCATAAATATCCAAACGTATATAATATTTCAAATTGATAAGAACGCACAAATATGAATTACTTTATTGCCACAATTCAAGCATACAAACCAACACAATTGTTTATTCATACCAAAGTAATACTCTACTTACAATGGTGTGATGAATTCTCTAATTTAGGGATTGAAGACGCAAATTCCTTTGTTGAATTGATTTGTTTAGGTTGCTTTAAGCTTTAGAATCTTCCTCCTAATCCTCTCTCTCCAATTTGGTGGCTACTCCTAGTCGTTCCTCAGCAACATGGCGGCTATGTTCTTATTTTTGAATGAATAGATTAGGGTTTAGTCTAGGGTTGTTTATATAGAGGTTAAGAACTGATTAGGACCATTGATGTTGCCTGGATTGATCGTAGCCATTCATTCGATAGAGAGACCAATTAAAACTTGCCACCTAACCCTAATGACAAAGCAGACCACAGAAAATCGGCCAAACACAGACCTGGCCAGCCAGGTTGGCTGGGCTCGACCAGGTCGATACCCCTGTCGACAGCCCTGTCGACATGGGTAGCCCAGGTCGACAGCCCAGTCGACCTGGGTGGCCTAGGCGGGTGTTTATCCGCCCTGGCCCATTGGGCCCGATTTTTAATTATTTTATTCTGTTTGAATTTTAAATTTAATTCAAAACTTCCGAAGGCCATATCTTCTTCATACGGACTCCGTTTTTCGAAAACTCGGACTCTATTTCGCGTATTTTTCTGAGACGAACGCAATGGCGTATCCCGTTTCTCTTAGTTCTTTGATTTCAAATTAATTATACTTTAATTTGTTAATTTCACAGTTATAGAATTTTCGGGGTGTTACAAGTACTGTCCACATGTGACTATTTTTGTTATTCAGTATATTTTATAAAATTATGATTTCTATCGTTTAATTTCTAATCAGACTCCAACCGTAAATTAGCAAGAGAGCAATTTCCTAAATATTAACCCCGAAGGTTGAAACCAACATCAGATCAATATCCAGGAGACCACTCATCTTATCTATTTTCCAGTTAGTTTCTAATTTTATATATGATAAAGATGTAAATTTTATTGTTAAAATATTTCGTTCAACACATGACTAATCTCAACGAATGAGTACTGTCAACACATGAATCTATATTTTATAATATTCTTTATTTTCCCAATTGGAATGAGGCCCAATCAATTACCATATAATGTTAATTATATGGATTTCATACAACACATGTATATAATAGCAACGATAAATAATCAACCATCATCCAGAGTGCACCACACAACTGCATAAGCATCAAATATAAATAATTAACGCTCACACAGTATGTCGACCAATCGATCGACATACAACTAAATAATTGGAATTAGTGTATGCCAAATATCATCCCAATACCCGTGTGGGGTTTCAGACAATCAAACACAGATTTTGTTTGTGCAGTTGGGCGATGTGTAAAATCTATCGTCCCAATCAATATCAGTCAAACCAGTGTATATAAACAAATCGTCTGATTTTTTTATAAATATTTATTTATTCACATTCACGTTAAAAATTATATTTTTAACGATAAAATATTTTTAACTATATAAATATTTTATTTCATTTCACATCACACAATCAATTTTCACCACAACAAACAATCAAACATACAAGCCATCCATGGTCTGTAGATGACGGGTGTCGGGTGATGCTAAGCACCGTCTGCATCCTAGTATATATTTTTATAACTAGAAAATAAAATTTAAAGTGAGAAGTTCTCACCGACTAGCTAATCCAAACGCCACGACTCTTCTTATGCAGAAGTCTTCGTTGTTCTCGCCTTTTGTCACTTTCGTTGCCCGTAGCCACTACATATATAAAAATCACATTTTTATATTGTTGCTATGTATATAAAAACCACATTTTTACACCGCTACTTTATAAATAGAAATTCTATTTTTATACCGCTACTATATAGATAAAAATTCTATTTATATACCGCTACTATATAGATAAAAATTCTATTTTTATCTCTACAAATGTATATAAAGATCGAATTTTTAATACTTCTATAATATAAAAATCATATTTTTATTACTTTACTATATAAAAAATCATATTTTTATACTTTACATATGATAAAAATTATATTTTTATATTCTCTATCTTATAAAAATCATATTTTTATAATCTCTACCATATAAAATTCATGTTTTTATATTCATAAAAATCACGCTTTTATATTTTAAAAAATCTAATCTTTGTTAACAAATAAAAATTGAATCTTTGCTTATAATAAGAATCATATTTTTCTTTTCCAAAGATCAAATCTTTTCTTCATTAAAAATCACGTCTTTACTTCATTAAAAATCTAAACTTTCTTTGTATAAAAATCTATAATTTCTTCGTATAAAAATCTATATTTTCTTCATATAAAAAACTATATTTTCTTCGTATAAAAATCTATATTTTCTTCCTATAAAAAAAACCTTACTTTCTTCCTATAAAAATAGATAAGAAGACAAAGCTACATATACTATAAAATAAAAAAAAGGACTTACAAGCTTTAACGAGAGGGGATGGGCTGTTTTCAGCGCTGGAGGAGAGGCAGATGGGTGCGTCGGAGGTTGGTGGAGGCTGGAGGCTCGCGAAGTGGTGGCATCGGTGGGAGGAAGGTGTGGTCGGGAGGCTAGGCCGTATCAGACTTTGGGGCTTCGAAGGGAGAGAGGGGGTGGCGTAGCGTGGGTTAGAGGCGGTGGCGCCCGCCTTGGTGGCGGTGGAAGGTTGACGGGGGGGCGACGAGATCGCGATCTCCCCTTCCATTTTCTTTTTTTTTCTTTTTAATTTCCGTTGAAAATGAAATCGGGGGGGTGGGGGGGCTGAGAGGAAATAAGGAGGAGAGAGAGGGGTATTCTATTTTTAATTTATTTAATTATTTAATTTCAAAAAGCAACTTTTATTTTCGAAATCGAACCCACCGCCTATCGTCCATAACTAATTACCCCCATTCCGAACACAATGAGATATGTATCGTAGGCTGATTCGATCGTTTCGATCAGTTTTCGTCAAAATCAACATATAACTCTATATATTGAATTTGAACGCGCATTTCAATTTACCGGGCCCACATACAGCCTCTAAAAATTCCAGAAAAATATTTTCTAGCTTCGTATTAACGATACGGTCCTAACAAAACTAATTTCGTCGAATTCTGAGACCGTTAGAAAAATGGTCAATTTCCAGTCGATTAAAATTAACTGAAACTGGTCAAACGCGTTTTCCTTTGCCACGCTCACATATTCAATCGAAAAATTATGAATTTTGAAACCTAATAATAACTTGACATCCCGGATCCAAAAGTGGTTTCGTCGAAAACCGAGGTCGTTTGCAAAATTCCTATTTTTAAGGGCCTGAATTCCATAGCGACTACTCTGAATTTTCAACTGGACATATCTTTTGATTCCCACTATGAAATTTCGATTTCTCGGATTCGTTGGAAAGATATTCTTAAATAGATTCTAATATTTTTGGTTTCACTAAAATCCGGTTTATTTTGCACCCAGTATGTTCAATTGAACTTTGAAATCGAATTATCGAACTACCGCGCCATTTTCAATTCCTTTTATAATTATAAATAATTATTTATATTCTAACGACGATCTATATAAATATATACGTTCTATTCTATTCAAAATAAATTTCTCGTCGTTATTATTTAAAATAATTCATTTTAAATAATTAAAATTCGCTAAAATTGCCAAAATAAGAATTTTAAATTGGCTCGGAATTTCCGGGTTGTTACAGCATGAGTCCTAGGAAAACCATCAATGAAATCCATCGAAACATGTTCCTATTTCCACTCGGGAACTTCTAATGGTTGTAATAAGCCACTGGGCTTCTTCTGGTCAGCTTTAACCAATTGGCAATTCATGCACTTAGAGATAAATTTTCCAACATCCTTCTTTATGCCCTCGCAGGAGTATGTTTGCCTCATGTCTCTATACATCTTGTTACCACCAGGAAGTATGGTTAACTTTGAGTGATGGCAATCTTTAAGTACCTCGTCCATTAATCCATCAACGTCTGGTACAACCAATCTCGCACCTTTCTGACACTAGTACAAAACAGTCTTGTTGCTTCAGTTGTTTACCCCCCCCCCCCCCCCTATTGCATCGGTTCAACAACCAATGCAATTGCAACGATGCAAAAAACATTGCATGTTTCATCGGTTATAAAACCGATGCAAAAGCATTTATTTGCATTGAATTTTAAAAAAAAACGATGCAAAATATTACTTTTTTGCATCGAATTTCAGAAATATGCGATGCAAAAATGGCTTTTTTGCTTGGTAAAGTCTTACCTTTTGCACTGGTTGTTTAAAGATCCGATGCAAAATAGTTACACTTTTGCATCGAACTTAATTTATAGCCGATGCTAAAAAAAAGTATCATTTTAAATCTTTTATTTTTGCATCGCCTAATCTGACAACCGTGCAAAATGTTCATCATCTACGAAAACATATTTCCCCACCAAAATTCTCAAATAATACAGCTATATATATATACACACACACACACACACAAAATAGTAAACAAGCTGGTAATTGCATTATCATTTAAAATACAAATTGAATATATATAACACGGTAAAATATGTACATTGATTTCAACCAATTAATGTTTTCGTAATCCACACAAAATAGTAATATGATTCAGAACAAGAACGTGAAATATAATGTTTTCAAGTACAATCACTAAGATGTAATATAGTTCACATTGTTAGCCACACCAATATACTTACGTAGTAAGCAATGTAATCCATAGATAACATCCGTCTAAGCGACAACTTCAATGCAAAACCAGAACCTGAAATGAAGTAACAAATCAAAGATTATCAGTGATGTCTAACAGCTAGGAAAGAAAGAGATATTATTATAATTTAGTAAAATTGTAACTGTGAATCTAAATAAGTAAATTTGATATAACTGTAAGGATTGGATGACGAGTGTGGTTTTAGCAGAGTCTGAATTGAATTGTAAAAGGAGAGATACAATTTGAAATGAGATGAGCTCTAAATTGTAGGATTTTAAACTTTTTGAAAGTAAACGGGCAAAGCTTTATATCCACTAATACATCGAAAAACCAAGCCATGTAATAAATTTCAACTGAATAATAATAACTAGTGATTTGTGTAACGACCCGCATTCTACGCATTAGGGGATCGTAGAATATTTATTTCTTTTACATACGAAGTCGTATGGTCATGTAACTTTAGGGGATGACTATTGGGGTCATTTCCCATGTTCATGATTTTTGCCAATTTTTAAATGACTGTTTTGCCCCTAACTGATTTTGTTTCAGCCATAACTTTTGATTGGAAAGGAGCTTTGACCTAAATTCACTTCCATTAGATCCGGATGATGGTTTAACTCTCCGTAGAGTGGTCATATGTGAGAAACGGACTTACGGTTTGGGAGATATGGCTGAAATAAAGTTTAGAAGGTGAAAAACTGCTTAACCGGGCCAAATAAGGTAATTAGTGAATGGGCCCATAACCCATTTCGGGATTAGGGTTATGGGGAGGCTGAAATGAGTTAGGTTTTCATTCTATTTCTGTTTTCTAGCCGCCATTTACCTCTTAGAAACCCTAACAATGGCATCTACCTTCTAATTTCATCACAAATCGCTCTCTAATCAAGGATTAAGCTTAGCAACATCAAATCAAGGAGAAATAGCACCATTTCAGAGTTAGAGTTGCTGTTAGACATTGGTATTCACCCAAATTAGAGGAGTTTCAGTTCTGAAAGTTTTAATTGTGGCAAAGGTGAGTGATTAGCATTGTTTTTACACTAATTACAGTTAATTAGGATGATTAGTGTTAATTAACGAAATTTTGCATGTTAAAAATCTGGAAAAATGTTTAGAAATTCTTAAATATTATTTTAGACCTATGTTGGAAGTTTGGGTTAATTTGGTTAAGTTTTGCTAATCCCATCGTTTGTTATTGTTAAACATGATTAAGGGGAAAACATGGGTTTTGGGTATGTTTGATCCATTTTAACATATCATATTGTTGTTTGGTGTTTGTGGTTGATTATACATGTTGCTATGACTGTATGGTATGCTTTGTGATTGCTTAGAATAGTTAGAATGGTCGAAAATGTCGTCTTGTGGCGTAAAACAGTCGCTGGAAAAGTTGCAGGAATTTGTACAGAACCGGATCGGATCGCCCCCTCTCCGAACCAACTCCACTCGTGAAGCATGTGTCACGAACTGAAACCATATCTGACCCGCTCGCATGAAGTGTGTCATGAAACGCTTGCATTTGAACTGGAGAAGGAGCTCGAACCGACGCCATCCCCGAACCCGCTCGTGAAGTGTCTTCTCCGAACCGACCTGCTCGCGTCTAGGACTCTGAACCACTTGGTGGCCATGAACCGAACCGATGAAGATTCAACCATGAGAAAATGGAGGACCCCGATCCGAAGAGACTCACGACCCAACTCGGAGAATCTTCCACGAACTGATCCGACTTAGAGAAGACGGTACGACTCGAACAAGAGTGATTATCACTCACGAACCAGAGGGGCGTCACGAACCGAACCGATTGGAAATCACGACCAAGAGGAGACCAAAACCCGAGATGTAAAGGTAGTCCAAATGGGAAGTAGAACTCAGGATACAGTTGGGAACCAACGAGTCAACTTCCTGATTGGGCTTTGCTGCGGGACGCATGCTAAGGAGTTATCGACGTTCATAACTTTGATTCACCACCGAGAGACGATTGTTAGGCTACGGATCAGTGCAGTGGGTTGTTATTACTCCATGGGGCAGAGTGATCGTAGCATGGCTATGAGCTAGTGCAGTGGAGTCGTCATGACTTCATGGGGCAAAGTGGACATAGCAAGGACTAGTGGCTATGGATTAGTGTAGTGGAGTCTCCACGACTCCATGGGGCAGAGTGATCATAGCAAGGATTTGGGTGATCAAAGCGGTGGATATCGTATGCTTTACGCACTGAGTGAGAGATGTGAGGATGGTTGTTATGCTTGATTGTTTGACATCACTACGACATGCACACCCCCACCCCCGTATCTTTACACCATATGTTATTGTCACCTTAGAGTATTGTACATCTTGTTGTGCTAACTCTTTGGTCGCAGGTCCAGATTTAGGTATGGTTTAGTATACCTGTTATTGTTCTGTTTTACTGTTTATCGCTCATACCAGACTTTTGTCTGACCCAGAGTTTTATGTCTCTTCTTATTACTCTGGGTGCTCTTAAACGGGCAGACTAGAGACAGGTTAGCTGGTTGTGCACGAGTAGCTGTCCGGAGACGAGCAGGAGGCTTACACGTACTATTCTATATATATGCTCCCTATGTCGCTGTTGGTCACTACTTTGGGCATTAGTAGTGTACCTTTCCTTTACTTTGCTTTAGAGACAGTTTTAAAAATTGTAATAAAGATGATGTGGAACATAAGCTATATTTGGATTTTCCGCTGCTATGATGGTTTAGTTTTCAGTTTATGCACTGTCTCGTCTGTTTTATGTCAAGTATGTTATTATTATATTTTATTCCATGCGTTGTGAGACATTCTACAGGTTCCTTGCTAGTTCAAATTCCCTTCTTTTCCTTTCTTTGGCGACCATCCTGTGCTGGTTGGACATTGGCACAGCGCACTTTCAATAAAATGTTGGCTGGTGCGGGGCGGGCCGTCACAATATGTAACCTGAAACGTAGTGATATGCAGATCATCATCTCAGTTAGTTGACTAAAATGTAAGAGAACCAATCGGATAGCCCAAAGGAATATGTAACCTGAGAAGCTTTATCTGACACTGCAACAAAAAGAATTTGAGTTAAAAAGAATTTGAGACTACATACAGCAATTTTTCACAGACCTCATATGAAGAAAGAAGCAAATCAGATCCCAAATAACAAGAGAAATATTTTGTAAAGCAATATTTGTAAAAAAAAGCCAGCAAAGTTCTTAAATTTACGAGTAAAGCAATATTTGTAACATCGGAAGGCATATAAAGTTCAGTTTTGAGCAGTTTAGGTCTCATTTTTGAGCTAAAGCTCAGTCAGTTATATAAAGTTCTAAACTGTTACTTGTTGATTAATAACAATAATAGTTAGGTGGTAAAACATTATAACAAAAGATGTACAGCTAGCATGAATCAAATGCATAAATACACATGGTTAAACTAATAATTTCTGCAGCACGAATTGAAGTTGAAAGCAGGACCAGTAAGACTGCATGTTGTTCATGTCTATTAGACAATATCATGGTTTACATCATGGTGGGTGGGTTGGTATGTCAAAACAAAAGGCCAGCTATCAGTTCATGGAATAATCAGCGGTTCTTATTTACCAGATGATATAGATAACAAGTTATGAATAAGAAAGTGGATGTAACTCTTTATTCTTTCGTACTGTAAATAGACATCACCTTTTAAATTTCTACAAAAGCCACATTAATCAAATAATTAATTGTTATAAAATTAAAACAACGTGGACAAATTATGAACCAACGTGGACAAATTATGAACCAACGTGGACAAATGTTATGAACCAACGTGGACAAATGTTAAAACAAATGTTATTTATGAACCAACTTGGGCAATCTGTTAAAACAAATGTTATTGAGGCATGGTGCTCTGCTTAAATTAATTACCTTACAAAAAAGTAATTAACTGTTACTGACGTATATAAATTTATATCGGAATTAACTATTACTGACAGATGTTATTACCTATAAGTTTATGATTACGTAGTGGAAGTGTCCACAATTCATGCAAATATGATTAAAATAAATCAGTACGTATATAAACTATAAAGTGTCCATTTCCGTCGTTGATGCATATAAGTTTGTAACTATATATTATGCCGTCGTTGACGCATATGATTTTGTTTAATTTCCTCACCTGTAATATCATATTATTTCATTCTTGTTTCCACTAATTTCACACCCAAGTATATATCATGCGTGTGCATCGTCTACATTTAAAATTCAGTCATTTTCAAGCGTCTATTGCATCTAATTTTTTCCCCTCCACACCTTTGTTTTTGTGTTACTTTTTGATAAGAAAAAAGCTAAGTCATGTTGGCAAACACGTAACTGGCAGTAGCGTTTCAATTGGGTATGGCTTTGCCTCTAAAATCACCTGCTATACTTTTTATTAATATGTTGAATTTAACTGAGCCTTATTGATGAATGTCGGTGTTTATTCCGTCTTCAAAATGGAGTGTTTAGCGGAAGCAGGTTCCTGCTTGCACCAAATGACGATTATAATTGTTACTTGAATAGATTTGTATGCTTCGTCGTTCATCAAAACTAAGACTTAAATAGAATGGCTTTATTTATGTGCAAAAAAAAAAAGTAACATTAGCAATGAAAATGTGGGATATCATTATATTAATATTTACAGGCATTAGTAACAAAATGTGGACATATGTTAACGTACGATATATTATATACCGGTAACAAATGAAAAAAAATGAGATATCGGTAACAAAATGTTTAAATGTGGTCAATTTAGTCCTAACTAAATAACGGTCACTCCTATCTGTGATTGCTTTTATTTTTGTTTCTCCTTTGTCTCCGTTATTTGTTATTTGTTCTTTCTCTTTTATTTTATTCAATTGAATCAAATAATATGCTTTTTCTAATTGACAAATATAACTACTAATTCTTTTTTTTACCAGTTCGTTACCCGTTGCTAATCGAATAATATTTAGGATTTAGCATGAAATAACAAGTTATTTATATAGTGATATTGTTTTTAATTTTTTTTTAAACGAAAAAATTATCCTGATACTAAAAGCCTCTTCTGTATATGAACTTACATGGATCCATATTTGTAACCCGGACAAATTACTGACTGCATTATGCAAATTCTGGCACAAACTGCATTAATTATCTAATTAATGTGCAAGTCCTTGGCCGTCTTACTCCGGTAAGGCCGTCTTGGAACCTTCGTTGTTTTTCCTTGGTCGTCTTACTCCGGTAAGGCCGTCTTGGAACCCCTCTAACATCTCCTCGGATGGTTTACTCCGGTAAGGCCATCTAGGAAATATTCTTGCATTGTTTGTTTTATCTTCTTGCAGGTACAAACTCCTGGTCTTCTTGGATTTCTCTGGCCTTAATACGATCCCGTGTGATCGTCAGTTTTCTGGCCTTAATACGATCCGGCGTGATCGTCGCATTCTGAATTTGGATTTCTCAGATTATCCAGAACACATCTTCCTTCAACCAGCAAGAAATGTTCTGCGGGGCAAACATGTTGACACATTTTTTGGCAAAAGCTGTCACACATGGAATTCCTGAATGATAACATGCTCGAGCGATAGAAACGACGTCAGCAGACATTGAGAGATTTGGTCAAAATCACATCCTCAACATAAACAGGCCCGAAACTCCTATCAGACGACCTCTTTTGGGCCTGAAAACAGCGATTACGAAGCTAAACTCAGTAACATTTGTAGATCTCTGAGTTAGCTTCAGTTTGAGCTTCGGTTTGGCTCAATCGGACTTACGGTTTGAAAGTTATGCTCGTTTCCGTAAACTGATGTAAACTGGCAGTTTCCTGGATAAAGCAACGAAGCATCACACGATCGAAGTACGGATCGCGTACCCTCGGATCGCCCCTCATCGGATCGCCACTCATCGGATCGCCCTCCTCAGACCACGAACCGTCCGTGGTACATCTCACGATCCGACCCGATCGCCAGCACTTCACCCCAGCTTCACTATGCTGCTCACGACCAGACTCGGCTCGTGATAGCCATATCACGATCCGACCCATGACCACGATCCGACCCATGACCACGATCTGATCCCATGATCGCGATCCGAACTTCCGACCTGCAGATACGCTCCCTGTTTTGACCTATTCTCATGCCACATCTTGCTCCTATTACCCTGGATCGTGTGCCACGTACCCCACCACGATCCGATCCCCGTACTTGCTCCTGCGCAGCTTGTTCTGACCTATTCTCAATGCTATTTTCACTCCAACTTGCATGGATCTGATTACACATGTCACATGACGATTGGAAGATGATATCTGGATGTTTTCCACCACATTTCGAGATTTTTGGGATGCGTGCCATGTGTCCCATGAACCACCTTTAGGAAATGGCTATAAATACACCATTTGAAGGCATTTTCAAGGATCTATTGGCCATTCTTCTTCACTGCTTCCACCATTACTGAAGTGCAAAGACTTTGCACCTTCATACACTCAAATTCTTATCTTTTCAAGACAATTAATACACGGATTGTGTGTCTACATGTAACTGATTCCTGTAATCTGTCAGTATAACAATAAGATTATAAAGTGGACGTAGGCTACATCTACAAACGAACCACTATAAAAACCTTGTGTGTCTCCTCTTTATTTACTCTTTTCTGCATTTTGTGATCTGCGATCTGCATTTGGGTGTTAGGCCCAATTTTTGGTCTAACAAATATATACATTCTATTCTATTCAAAATAAATTTCTCATCGTTATTATTTAAAATAATTCATTTTAAATAATCAAAATTCGCTAAAATTGCCAAAATAAAAATTTTAAATTGGCTCAGAATTTCCGGGTTATTACAATCTCCCCCACTTAAAACTTTTCGTCCCCAAAAAGGAACGAAGCTGAAAGTTGTTTTACAAACCAACTCAACTTTCACTATTTTCGCTACGGCTTAAGTTCTTCAACTATTTAGTTTCAAAGAACTTTTCAAATTTTTCAAAAATTTGGCTAACACCCTAAATTTTTCAAAAATTTCTCCATAACCACCCCTGCACCGGGGACTTCGGGATATTTCATATAGCCTCCCATGGCCTTCTTCAATCCAAAAGAAAAAGAAAAAGCCAATCGGCTCATAAAATCATCATCACCCAAACAAAACAGCCAATTATGGTAAACATGTACCTATTTGTCGGGCAAATAATTTTATTCTTCTGCTCTAGCCTCCTTGCTATGACCTGTTCAATGTAAGTACATGTATTCGCATGCATTTTCAAAAAAATTTCAATACAGTTGCGTATTCGGTTCAATTAGGCTAAACGGTTAAAATATCAAACTAATAAACAAACAACACAACCATCAATCAATTAGTGAATTAACGTTTCAAATTCATAATTTTGGTATATATACAGAAAATCATGTTTTTGATGCCAATTCACAACAAAAAAAATCTATATAGTTTCGGTTCTCATACCAGTCTAATGGAAATATATAGATATCACACCTTCGAAACACGAACAAAAATACTGATGATGTCCGAACATCACCAGAATTATCCCCGGGTGTCTAGAATGCGATTCTATATCTATCCAGTATATTAAAACTTCGAATATACGTTCATGACGCGTATATGAAAAATCTTTATATATTGGATTGTCCAAATTCAATGTAAATAAATATTCAAATACGTATATAACGATTCAAATTTCAAAACAAAATTTGTTTTCATTTGAAAAATATACTCTTCACACTCGTTCTATGATACTACTGATCCTATCTCTAACGAGTCATTCTAATTGGATACTACTAATCCAATATCTGATGGATTCTTTCATTCGGTTCTAATGTGTCTTGTCCTCGAGCTCTGTAAACCAAAGCTCTGATACCAACTGTGATCACCCGTAACTTCCTCGGTAAGGAAAGCCCAGATTACCTTGAGAACACGATAAAATAGAACGCAAACAGAAGAACATTTCATTGTTCATTACAACAATTCCATCAGAATACAAGAATACACAGAGTATGAAAAATATTACACAGAAAATATCAGAGGTTTAAATTACATAGCAACGGAAAAACAATATAAAACACAACTGAAAGTAATACACGGATACAGAGCTTCCCGAGCATCGTTCCAACTGTAAATCAGGACCTTGTGAATATAAATCTGCAAAACCAAAACTACTAGCTGCCCGTGTCGAAAATAGGGGCACCCAGAGTTTAGGTTAAAGCAATAAACTCCAGGTCAGTCATGTGACTGGTGAGAGAACTAAAACAGTTATTTAAAACTTTACTTTAAAAGAGAGTAATTCAAGGGACCACGCCATATAACACGGAACGGGTTTCCTCCCAAGAATACCAGTGCATACAAATGAACAGTGTAATGCTTTTTCGAAAAATGTAGCTATTATAAGACCCAGGTCCCATCACACGATGCAACGCAAGCCGGAGGATAGGGTTTCCCCTTATAATAGCCAACCATGCTTGGTACATTTAAAACAAATCATTTGATACTATTATAAGTGTATAGTGTCAAAACAATTTCAATCATAAATATCAATCATAGGCGGCATGGGTACCATCTATCATGTCGCCAATACTAGGCTCTACAAATAAAACCGAAATATCTCGTATTGGAAATTGGATTTCCGTCATGAGTCGAGGCAAGGGGCAAGATCCTCACTGCTTCGAGACACTCTAGTAAATGCCTCGGGACTACGCACTCTGGGTAACCCCTGGATCTTCAGGGCCGGTCCTCTCTTACGTTTGAGGATTGGCAATTCCTGAACACACGTTTCCCGGTCCTTTCAGACCTAAAATCGAGGCGCCTCGCATCCAACAACCACATAGGTGAAAAGTATATAAATGTCAGTCAGTTTAAGCACTAACACCACCACTAGCTAGAAAGAAACGTCGTGCTCTCCCTGCAGTCACTATCCCGTTTTTGACTCATACCGAGGTGTGAGGCTCGCGAATCCACGCTATACACAAAGCTGCGCCACACAGGCCGTGCTTTGATCATCAACCACAAGACTTTGCTTTTCAACAAAAGCCATGATCATTTTCCACTTAGGCATGCCACACTGGCAATTCATGCCATGCGACTGATATCCGTCGATATACAACCTCTGAGCTCGTACGTCTCAGAGAAGGGTGTTAAGCAAGAGAATAAATTCTCCGCTGCCAAATAGATGTATATTTACTAGACATCAATCAACACAGAATAAAATCTAATGTCAGAAACACAGTCCCTTTACAAGTTCATTATGGGTCTAAACGAAACCGGAGGCATTTTCCTCGCATATCCATCGATCTCCAAGTACGTCTGGATGATCACGAACTGATTCCCTCCTCTTGGGTGTACAACCCAATCAAGATCATCAGTAATCACCCAAACGATGTGAAGACTTCCGGTCTTCAACCACCGTCTTCATCTTCGACATATCGTCGAATCGGTTATTCAGAATTGGTATAAACCCGGCCTTTTTAATGACCCACGTATATAATAAACAAATGTTACACAAACACAACATACGCCTCATTCCAATCCATCAGTCACCAACCGTAAATTAGCAAGAGAACAATTCCCCAAATATTAACCCCGAATGCCGAAATCAACATCAGATCAATACCCAGGAAACCATTCATCTTAGCTAACCTACAATTAGTTTCTAAAATTTCACATTCTTAGGGAAAGGTTCCCATTAATTTTATCAAAGATAAATTCTTTAAAATTTATTCTTTAATCTTCCTTTGGATATCATTTCAAACCATGTTAAGGTTTTCCAAACTAGTCGGGATTAGCGAACCACACCGAAGTAATTATTTGTTTTATTTCCCAATCCCAACCTATTCATCCCATGAAGCAAAACTGGTAATACTCCATATCTAACACCACGGTGTTATCGGTAAAATTTATTACCATTTCACGTTCAAATCTATTTAAAGATTTAACTATCGCTGTAGAGCAAAACTGGTGATACTCCATTCTCGCTTACTTTCCAAACTTGATAATTTTCATTATCAATTCACATTTCAATCTAATTACATATTCGTTATAACTCCTTTTACTGGGTTAAAGAACTAGTGTCATTTAAAACACAGTTCACGATAAACCCAAATCCCATTTGATATTAAATACAAGGCTCTGAATAGAAAATATATCGGCTTATATTCAATATCAAATTCTGAAACCAACAAATATCGTATTGGAAATAACGATATAAATATATCTTTCAAATTCCTACAACCATATCTGTATAATCACGAAATCCAACATCGAAATATTCCGAAGATAATTTCCATTCAAATCCATTCCAATTCTTATATTGGAAATTCTGATTATTTTTAAAACCACTTTCAAATTCAATTTATTTATTTCAAAAATAAATTGATTTTAATTCTAGTTCAAAACTAGTTCATTTCGATAAAAATCTATTTTTACCTTTACAAATGTGGAGTTTTTCATCCCAATTTTTCCCAAATCATTCATTATGATTTTACACAATTTATTGATATTTTTAATAATTTTATCAAGGCCCGTACAGTCGATTTCCATCAACGGCCATCGAACTGCACTTACAGCGACCTTTTCCAAATTTGATTTGGACGTATCTTCAAATCCAACCGTTATATTTCTAATTTCTAATATTCACTGGAAAGCTCTTTTCGATACGAACCCAACGGTTCTGGTTTTAGGAGAATCCGACGGTCGGATCTCCCGTAATGTCCGTTCGAAGTCAATGGTCGAAATTCACGAACTGCCGCGGCACGGCGCGTTCTATTCAGGCCATTATATTATATATATAATATATATTTCGTCGATTTCCTTTTTTAAAACGAAATTTATAAATCGTTTCAAATTCGTTTCAAAAACAATTTCACTTTCATTTCAAATTCAAATCAAAATTGAATTTTCCATTATAAATTCTTTTTACATTCATTCCTATTTTATTTCAATTCAAATCGATTACAATTCAATTTCAGTTCGTTTTCAATTCGATTTGAATTTTATATTCAATTCGAATTAACTTCATATTCAATTCAATTCGAATTCACTTCATATTCAATTCAATTCGAATTCACTTTATATTCAATTCAATTCTATTCGAATTCACTTTATATTCAATTCAATTCGAAATCACTTTATATTCAATTCAATTCGAATTCACTTTATATTCAATTCAATTCGAATTCACTTTATATTCAATTCAATTCGAATTTACTTTATATTCAATTCAATTAGAATTTTTAAATCTCTTTTCAATATTCATTATAAAAACGAATGTGATCGATATAAATATCGTTCGCGTCAAAATAGCGCATCTCTAATCAACACGGCTTTATATATTTCAATAATTCCGTTATTCTATTCAACAAATGAATATTTATTCTATTCAATACATGAATCTATATTTCTTTCAACACATGACTAATCTCAACAAATGAGTACTGTCCACATGGGACTATTTTTGTTATTCAATATATTTTATAAAATTATGAGTTCTATCGTTTAATTTCTAATCAGACTCCAACCGTAAATTAGGAAGAGAGCAATTCCCTAAATATTAACCCCGAAAGCCGAAACCAACATCAGATCAATATCCAGGAGACCACTCATCTTATCTATTTTCCAGTTAGTTTCTAATTTTATATATGATAAAGATGTAAATTTTATTGTTAAAATATTTCGTTCAACACATGACTAATCTCAACGAATGAGTACTGTCAACACATGAATCTATATTTTATAATATTCTTTATTTTCCCAATTGGAATGAGGCCCAATCAATTACCATATAATGTTAATTCTATGGATTCCATACAATACATGTATATAATAACAACGATAAATAATCAACCATCATCCAAAGTGCACCACACAACTGCATAAACATCAAATATAAATAATTAACGCTCACACAGTCTGTCGACCAATCGATCGACATACAACTAAACAATTGGAATTAGTGTATGCCAAATATCATCCCAATACCCGTGTGGGGTTTCAGACAATCAAACACATATTTTATTTGTGCAGTTGGGCGATGTGTAAAATTTATCGTCCCAATCAATATCAGTCAAACCAGTGTATATAAACAAATCGTCTGATTAGTTTATAAATATTTATTTATTCACATTCACGTTAAAAATTATATTTTTAACGATAAAATATTTTTTACTATATAAATATATTATTTCATTTCACATCACACAATCAATTTTCACCACAACAAACAATCAAACATACAAGCCATCCTTGGTCTGTGGATGACGGGTGTCGGGTGATGCTAAGCACCGTCTGCATCCTAGTATATATTTTTATAACTAGAAAATAAAATTTAAAGTGAGAAGTTCTCACCGACTAGCAAATCCAAACGCCACGACTCTTCTTATGTAGAAGTCTTCGTGGTTCTCGCCTTTTGTCACTTTCGTTGCCCGTAGCCACTACATATATTAAAATCACATTTTTATATTGTTGCTATGTATATAAAAACCACATTTTTACACCGCTACTTTATAAATAGAAATTCTATTTTTATACCGCTACTATATAGATAAAAATTCTATTTTTATACCGCTACTATATAGATAAAATTTCTATTTATATACCGCTACTATATAGATAAAAATTCTATTTTTATCTCTACAAATGTATATAAAGATCGAATTTTTAATACTTCTATAATATAAAAATCATATTTTTATTACTTTACTATATAAAAAATCATATTTTTATACTTTACATATGATAAAAATTATATTTTTATATTCTCTATCTTATAAAAATCATATTTTTATAATCTCTACCATATAAAATTCATGTTTTTATATTCATAAAAATCACGCTTTTATATTTTCAAAAATCTAATCTTTGTTAACAAATAAAAATTGAATTTTTGCTTATAATAAGAATCATATCTTTTTTTTTCAAAGATCAAATCTTTTCTTCATTAAAAATCACGTCTTTACTTCATTAAAAATTTAAACTTTCTTTGTATAAAAATCTATATTTTCTTCGTATAAAAATCTATATTTTCTTCGTATAAAAATCTATATTTTCTTCCTATAAAAAAAACCTTACTTTCTTCCTATAAAAATAGATAAGAAGACAAAGCTACATATACTATAAAATAAAAAAAAAGGACTTACAAGCTTTAACGAGAGGGAAGGGGCTGTTTTCAGCGTTGGAGGAGAGGCAGATGGGTGCGTCGTAGGTTGGTGGAGGCTGGAGGCTTGCGAAGTGGTGGCGTCGGTGGGAGGAAGGTGCGGTGGGGAGGCTAGGGCGCATCAGACTTTGGGGCTTCGAAGGGAGAGGGGGGTGGCGCAGCGTGGGTTAGAGGCGGTGGCGCCCGCCTTGGTGGCGGTGGAAGGTCGATGGGGGGCGACGAGATCGCGATCCCCCCTTCCATTTTCTTTTTTTTTCTTTTTAATTTCTGTTGAAAATGAAATCGGGGGGGCGAGGGGGGGCTGAGAGGAAATAAGGAGGAGAGAGAGGGGTATTCTATTTTTAATTTATTTAATTAATTAATTTCAAAAAGCAACTTTTATTTTCAAACTCGAAATCGAACCCACCGCCTGTCGTCCATAGCTAATTACCCCCATTCCGAACACAATGAGATATGTATAGTAGGATGATTCGATCGTTTCGATCAGTTTTCGTCAAAATCAACATATAACTCTATATATTGAATTTGAACGCGCATTTCAATTTACCGGGCCCACATACAACCTCTAAAAATTCGAGAAAAATATTTTCTAGCTTCATATTAACGATACGGTCCTAACAAAACTAATTTCGTCGAATTCTGAGACCGTTAGAAAAATGGTCAATTTCCAGTCGATTAAAATTAACTGAAACTGGTCAAACGCGTTTTCCTTTGCCACGCTCACATATTCAATCGAAAAATTATGAATTTTGAAACCTAATAATAACTTGACATCCCGGATCTAAAAGTTGTTTCGTCGAAAACCGAGGTCGTTTGTAAAATTCCTATTTTTAAGGGCCTGAATTCCATAGCGACTATTCTGAATTTTCAACTGGACAATCTTTTGATTCCCGCTATGAAATTTCGATTTCTCGGATTCGTTGGAAAGATATTCTTAAATAGATTCTAATATTTTTGGTTTAACTAAAATCCCGTTTATTTTGCACCCGGTGTGTTCAATTGAACTTTGAAATCGAATTATCGAACTACCGCGCCATTTTCAATTCCTTTTATAATTATAAATAATTATTTATATTCTAACGACGATCTATATAAATATATACGTTCTATTCTATTCAAAATAAATTTCTCGTCGTTATTATTTAAAATAATTCATTTTAAATAATTAAAATTCGCTAAAATTGCCAAAATAAAAATTTTAAATTGGCTCGGAATTTCCGGGTTGTTACAGCATGAGTCCTTGGAAAACCATCAATGAAATCCATCGAAACATGTTCCTATTTCCACTCGGGAACTTCTAATGGTTGCAATAAGCCACTGGGCTTCTTCTGGTCAGCTTTAACCAATTGGCAATTCATGCACTTAGAGATAAATTTTCCAACATCCTTCTTCATGCCCTCGCAGGAGTATGTTTGCCTCATGTCTCTATACATCTTGTTACCACCAGGACGTATGGTTAACTTTGAGTGATGGAAATCTTTAAGTACCTCGTCCATTAATCCATCGACGTCGGGTACAACCAATCTCCTACCTTTCTGACACTAGTACAAAACAGTCTTGTTGCTTCGGTTGTTTACTCCCCCTATTGCATCGGTTCAACAACCAATGCAATTGCAACGATGCAGAAAACTTTGCATGTTTCATCGGTTATAAAACCGATGCAAAAGCATTTATTTGCATCGAATTTAAAAAAAAAACGATGCAAAATTTTACTTTTTTGCATCGAATTTCAGAAACATGCGATGCAAAAATGGCTTTTTTGCTTGGTAAAGTCTTACCTTTTGCACTGGTTGTTTAAAGATCCGATGCAAAATAGTTACACTTTTGCATCGAACTTAATTTATAGCCGATGCTAAAAAAAGTATAATTTTGAATCTTTTATTTTTGCATCGCCTAATCTGACAACCGTGCAAAATGTTCATCATCTACGAAAACATATTTCCCCACCAAAATCACCAAAATTCTCAAATAATACAGCTATGTATATATATACACACACACACACACACACACATATAAAATAGTAAGCAAGTTGGTAATTGCATTATCATTTAAAATACAAATTGAATATATATAACACGGTAAAATATGTACATTAATTTCAACTAATTAATGTTTTCGTAATCCACACAAAATAGTAATATGATTCAGAACAAGAACGTGAAATATAATGTTTTCAAGTACAATCACTAAGATGTATTATAGTTCACATTGTTAGCCACACCGATATAATTACGTAGTAAGCAATGTAATCCATAGATAACATCCGTCTAAGCGACAACTTCAATGCAAAACCAGAACCTGAAATGAAGTAACAAATCAAAGATTATCAGTGATGTCTAACAGCTAGGAAAGAAAGAGATATTATTATAATTTAGTAAAATTGTAACTGTGAATCTAAATAAGTAAATTTGATATAACTGTAAGGATTGGATGACCAGTGTGGTTTTAGCAGAGTCTGAATTGAATTGTAAAAGGAGAGATACAATTTGAAATGAGATGAGCTCTAAATTGTAGGATTTTAAACTTTTTGAAAGTAAACGGGCAAAGCTTTATATCCACTAATACATCGAAAAACCAAGCCACGTAATAAATTTCAACTGAATAATAATAACTAGTGATTTGTGTAATGACCCGCATTCTACGCATTAGGGGATCGTAGAATATTTATTTCTTTTACATACGAAGTCGTATGGTCATGTAGCTTTAGGGGATGACTATTGGGGTCATTTCCCATGTTCATGATTTTTGCCAATTTTTAAATGACCGTTTTGCCCCTAGCTGATCTTGTTTCAGCCATAACTTTTGATTGGAAAGGAGCTTTGACCTAAATCCACTTCCATTAGATCCAGATGATGGTTTAACTCTCCGTAGAATGGTCATATGTGAGAAACTGACTTACCGTTTGGGAGATATGGCTGAAATAAAGTTTAGAAGGTGAAAAACTGCTTAACCGGGCCAAATGAGGTAACTAGTGAATGGGCCCATAACCCATTTCGGGATTAGGGTTATGGGGAGGCTGAAATGAGTTAGGTTTTCATTCTATTTCAGTTTTCTAGCCGCCATTTACCTCTTAGAAACCCTAACAATGGCCTCTACCTTCTAATTTCATCACAAATCGCTCTCTAATCAAGGATTAAGCTTAGCAACATCAAATCAAGGAGAAATAGCACCATTTCAGTGTTAGAGCTGCTGTTAGACATTGGTATTCACCCAAATTAGAGGAGTTTCAGTTCTGAAAGTTTTAATTGTGGCAAAGGTGAGTGATTAGCATTATTTTTACACTAATTACAGTTAATTAGGATGATTAGTGTTAATTAACTAAATTTTGCATGTTAAAAATCTAGAAAAATGTTTAGAAATTCTTAAATATTATTTTAGACCTATGTTGGAAGTTTTGGTTAATTTGGTTAAGTTTTGCTAATCCCATCGTTAGTTATTGTTAAACATGATTAAGGGGAAAACATGGGTTTTGGGTATGTTTGATCCATTTTAACATATCATATTGTCGTTTTGGTGTTTGTGGTTGATTATACATGTTGCTATGACTGTATGGTATGCTTTGTGATTGCTTAGAATAGTTAGAATGGTCGAAAATGCCGTCTTGTGGCGTAAAACAGTCGCTGGAAAAGTTGCAGGAATTTGTGCAGAACTGAATCGGATTGCCCCCTCTCCGAACCAACTCCACTCGTGAAGCATGTGTCACGAACTGAAACCATCTCTGACCTGCTCGCATGAAGTGTGTCATGAAACGCTTGCATTTGAACTGGAGAAGGAGCTCGAACCGATGCCATCCCCGAACCCGCTCGTGAAGTGTCTTCTCCGAACCGACCTGCTCGCGTCTAGGACTCTGAACCACTTGGTGGCCATGAACCGAACCGATGAAGATTCAACCATGAGAAAATGGAGGACCCCGATCCGAAGAGACTCACAACCCAACTCGGAGAATCTTCCAGGAACTGATCCGACTTAGAGAAGACGGCAGGACTCGAACAAGAGTGATTATCACTCACGAACCAGAGGGGCATCATGAACCGAACCGATTGGAGATCACGACCAAGAGGAGACCAAAACCCGAGATGCAAAGGTAGTCCAAATGGGAAGTAGAACTCAGGATACAGTTGGGAACCAATGAGTCAACTTCCTGATTGGGCTTTGCTGCGGGACGCATGCTAAGGAGTTATCGACGTCCATAGCTTTGATTCACCACCGAGAGACGATTGTTAGGCTACGGATCAGTGCAGTGGGTTGTTATTACTCCATGGGGCAGAGTGATCGTAGCATGGCTATGAGCTAGTGCAGTGGAGTCGTCATGACTTCATGGGGCAAAGTGGACATAGCAAGGACTAGTGGCTATGGATTAGTGTAGTGGAGTCTCCACGACTCCATGGGGCAGAGTGATCATAGCAAGGATTTGGGTGATCAAAGCGGTGGATATCGTATGCTTTACGCACTGAGTGAGAGATGTGAGGATGGTTGTTATGCTTGATTGTTTGACATCACTACGACATGCACACCCCCACCCCCGTATCTTTACACCATATGTTATTGTCACCTTAGAGTATTGTACATCTTGTTGTGCTAACTCTTTGGTCGCAGGTCCAGATTTAGGTATGGTTTAGTATACCTGTTATTGTTTTGTTTTACTGTTTATCGCTCATACCAGACTTTTGTCTGACCCAGAGTTTTATGTCTCTTCTTATTACTCTGGGTGCTCTTAAACGGGCAGACTAGAGACAGGTTAGCTGGTTGTGCACGAGTAGCTGTCCGGAGACGAGCAGGAGGCTTACACGTACTATTCTATATATATGCTCCCTATGTCGCTGTTGGTCACTACTTTGGGCATTAGTAGTGTACCTTTCCTTTACTTTGCTTTAGAGACAGTTTTAAAAATTGTAATAAAGATGATGTGGAACATAAGCTATATTTGGATTTTCCGCTGCTATGATGGTTTAGTTTTCAGCTTATGCACTGTCTCGTCTGTTTTATGTCAAGTATGTTATTATTATATTTTATTCCATGCGTTGTGAGACATTCTACAGGTTCCTTGCTAGTTCAAATTCCCTTCTTTTCCTTTCTTTGGCGACCATCCTGTGCTGGTTGGACATTGGCACAGCGCACTTTCAATAAAATGTTGGCTGGTGCGGGGCGGGCCGTCACAATATGTAACCTGAAACGTAGTGATATGCAGATCATCATCTCAGTTAGTTGACTAAAATGTAAGAGAACCAATCGGATAGCCCAAAGGAATATGTAACCTGAGAAGCTTTATCTGACGCTGCAACAAAAAGAATTTGAGTTAAAAAGAATTTGAGACTACATACAGCAATTTTTCACAGACCTCATATGAAGAAAGAAGCAAATCAGATCCCAAATAACAAGAGAAATATTTTGTAAAGCAATATTTGTAAAAAAAAGCCAGCAAAGTTCTTAAATTTACGAGTAAAGCAATATTTGTAACATCGGAAGGCATATAAAGTTCAGTTTTGAGCAGTTTAGGTCTCATTTTTGAGCTAAAGCTCAGTCAGTTATATAAAGTTCTAAACTGTTACTTGTTGATTAATAACAATAATAGTTAGGTGGTAAAACATTATAACAAAAGATGTACAGCTAGCATGAATCAAATGCATAAATACACATGGTTAAACTAATAATTTCTGCAGCACGAATTGAAGTTGAAAGCAGGACCAGTAAGACTGCATGTTGTTCATGTCTATTAGACAATATCATGGTTTACATCATGGTGGGTGGGTTGGTATGTCAAAACAAAAGGCCAGCTATCAGTTCATGGAATAATCAGCGGTTCTTATTTACCAGATGATATAGATAACAAGTTATGAATAAGAAAGTGGATGTAACTCTTTGTTCTTTCGTACTGTAAATAGACATCACCTTTTAAATTTCTACAAAAGCCACATTAATCAAATAATTAATTGTTATAAAATTAAAACAATAAATGTCACTCAAAGAATCATTCCTTTCTTTTTCTAAATTGGATACTTCTATTTTGTTACACGAATACTAAGTCTCATGTAACATACTACATGGCAAACATTCAAATTCCGCAACGCGTGATTCGAACGAACGTGTGACACCATGTTAAAATGTCTTAACCATTTAGACAACTGTGTTTGTCTAGAGAATCATTCCTACTAACTATTTAAAGGCAACAAATGCTAACCCATGCTATGTCCGCACCATATGAGTACCAAAATCATGGACGCTTTTAACCGTTTGGATACAGATTATATGAACACGTAATTTGGCAATAAGTTGCTTTCCTGAAGTTGATATCTTACCTCAAAAGAAGACGTGAATGTCAAAACATTGCAGCCACGTTATTGCTTCATAAGGCGAAATCGACCAAAATAAGGTTATTAATTTGCTAGTTTGTTTTACCTGAGATACCAAGACGGGATGTCAGTGTCCAACTGTTCTAGGTAGGTACATGTCTGGTTTACTCACGTTTTGTTATTCATATTCACCTACCACAACGGTTGGACTGACTTTGCACACATGTATACCCTAATTTAACTACACATCGAAAATATAAGGATTAGACATAAAGAAAACTTTGCAGCAGTTTCAGGCAACAGGTTCTTTCAAGCTATGACTACTGAAATAGAAAAGGAATGTATACCAAATCCGAAACAGTTAACAGTCACTCTAATGAAACTAATTCGGCCAATAAATAAAAGATGGCCATGTAAAAAGTGAAACAGCCAGAGATAAATCAAAAGAGCAAACATGGTAATAAATTGGAAAGAGGCAATGCTTCATTCAATGATCTACGGTGTTTAAAACAACGTGGACAAATTATGAACCAACGTGGACAAATGTTATGAACCAACGTGGACAAATGTTAAAACAAATGTTACTTATGAACCAACTTGGGCAATCTGTTAAAACAAATGTTATTGAGGCATGGTGCTCTGCTTAAATTAATTACCTTACAAAAAAGTAATTAAGTGTTACTGACGTATATAACTTTATATCGGAATTAACTATTACTGACAGATGTTATTACCTATAAGTTTATGATTATGTAGTGGAAGTGTCCACAATTCATGCAAATATGATTAAAATAAATCAGTACGTATATAAACTATAAAGTGTCCATTTCCGTCGTTGATGCATATAAGTTTGTAACTATATATTATGTCGTCGTTGATGCATATGATTTTGTTTAATTTCCTCACCTGTAATATCATATTATTTCATTCTTGTTTCCACTAATTTCACACCCAAGTATATATCATGCGTGTGCATCGTCTACATTTAAAATTCAGTCATTTTCAAGCGTCTATTGCATCTAATTTTTTCCCCTCCACACCTTTGTTTTTGTGTTACTTTTTGATAAGAAAAAAGCTAAGTCATGTTGGCAAACACGTAACTGGCAGTAGCGTTTCAATTGGGTATGGCTTTGCCTCTAAAATCACCTGCTATACTTTTTATTAATATGTTGAATTTAACTGAGCCTTATTGATGAATGTCGGTGTTTATTCCGTCTTCAAAATGGAGTGTTTAGCGGAAGCAGGTTCCTGCTTGCACCAAATGACGATTATAATTGTTACTTGAATAGATTTGTATGCTTCGTCGTTCATCAAAACTAAGACTTAAATAGAATGGCTTTATTTATGTGCAAAAAAAAAAGTAACATTAGCAATGAAAATGTGGGATATCATTATATTAATATTTACAGGCATTAGTAACAAAATGTGGACATATGTTAACGTACGGTATATTATATACCGGTAACAAATGAAAAAAAATGAGATATCGGTAACAAAATGTTTAAATGTGGTCAATTTAGTCCTAACTAAATAACGGTCACTCCTATCTGTGATTGCTTTTATTTTTGTTTCTCCTTTGTCTCCGTTATTTGTTATTTGTTCTTTCTCTTTTATTTTATTCAATTGAATCAAATAATATGCTTTTTCTAATTGACAAATATAACTACTAATTCTTTTTTTTACCAGTTCGTTACCCGTTGCTAATCGAATAATATTTAGGATTTAGCATGAAATAACAAGTTATTTATATAGTGATATTGTTTTTAATTTTTTTTAAACGAAAAAATTATCCTGATACTAAAAGCCTCTTCTGTATATGAACTTACATGGATCCATATTTGTAACCCGGACAAATTACTGACTGCATTATGCAAATTCTGGCACAAACTGCATTAATTATCTAATTAATTTGCAAGTTCGTGGCAAAGTAATCTCTGTTTCAGAAATTTATTTTTAAATGAAAACAAGTAAAATCATAAAGATATTACTGACTTATCTTAAATATCTAAAATTCATCTCTGCTTTAGTAGATAATCAGACCAGATATTATTAATGAATCCCCCAATGTTTACCAATATATTTCTGTGTTGACTGGTACCATTATTTTCCAGCTATGTTCTTGTTTGGTATAATTCTAAACATATATTTAAAAAATAATACAAAATCTAGAGGCATAATAAGAATAAACTATTAGTAATCATAATATTCTACATTTAGATGCTTAAACAGAAATTCTGAGATATCTATAGAGCAAATGTTTAGCACTATATTTTCAATAAACATATGTAATCAAGTTTCTAGTAAACAATATTAGAATATGTTATTTAATAAATGTTTGTAAACTTCAGTCAATGATGATATTAATATGTTTTAATCTATACCAATGGTTTGAAATATTCTAGCAAACTTTACTGTGAATTGGCTTAGAATTGTTGTAAGGACCCGTAACTTCCCCGGTAAGGAAAGAACGGATACTTTGAGAACAACGCACGAAAGAACGCAAACAGAAGAACATTTCATTGTATATTACAAAAAATCCATCAGAATACAAGAATATACAGAGTATGAATAAATATTACACATTCGATAAATATCAGAGATTACAATAAATTACATAGCAGTGGAAAATAATACAATACACAACTGAAGGAGATATACGGATACAAAGCTTTCCGGATATCATTCCAGCTGTAAACCAGGATCTTGTGAATATAAATCTGCAAAACCAAAACTACTAGCTGCCCATGTCAAAATAGTGGCACTCATAGTTTAGGTTAAAACAATAAACTCCAGGTCAGTCATGGGACTGGTGTGAGAACTAAAACAGTTATTAATCTTTATTTTAATGTTAGGTAAATCAAGGGACCACGCCGTATAACACGGAACGGGTTTCCTCCTAAGAATACCAGTGCATAAAACAAATAGTGCAATGCTAAATAAAGAAAAATGAAGCTATTATAAGACCCAGGTCCCATCACACAATGCAACACAAGCCGGAGGATAGGATTTTTACCTTATAATAGCCAAGAATGCTTGATATGCTAAATTTCATCTTTTGATTCCTAATCAGACTCCAACCGTAAATTAGTAAGAGAACGATTCCCTAAGTATTAACCCCGAAGGCCGAAACTAACATCAAACCATTACCCAGGAAACCGCCCATCTTAGCTCGTTTCCAGTTAGTTTCTGATTTTATATACAATCATAAATATCAATCATAGGCGGCATGAGCGCCCCATCCCAATATGTCGCCATATATAGGATTACAATCAAAACCGCAAAGTCGCGTATTGGAAATTGGATTTCTATCTACGAACCGAGGCAAAAGATAGTCCTCATCGATTCGAGACTCTCTAGCCCGAGCCTCAGGATCAGAGCTCGAGTGACCCTTGGATCCTCAGGGCCAGTCCACCGATGTGGATTAAACTTAAACCCTGAACATGCGTTTCCCCGCCGTATGGGGCGTAAATGAGTCAATGAATGACTCCATCGGCTTCACATAGTCACCGATATATCTGAGGTGCCTCGCAACAGCAACAACCACATAAGTCAAACTCGTCAGGGCATTTAAAACCACTGACGCCACTTCTAGCTAAAAAGAAACGCATGCCCTCCCTGACGTCCTCTCCCGTTTTTGGTTCATACCGGGGCGTGAGGCTCGCGAATCAACGCTACACAAAGCTATGCCACACAGGCGGTGCTTTGATCATCAACCACAAGACTTTGCTTTTCAACAGAAGCCTTGATCAATTGCCACTTAGGCATGCCACACAGGCAATTCACTCCATGCGATGGATATCCATCAATATATAACCCCTGAGCTCGTACGTCTCAGAGAAGGGCGTTAAGCAGGAGAATAAATTCTCCGCCGCCAAACAGATATATATTTAATAGAAATCAATCACACAGACTGAAATCCAATGTCAGACACACAGTCCATTTACAAGTTCGTTCTGGGTCTGAATGAAACCGGAGGCACCTAGTACCCCGCATATCCATCGATCTCCAAGTATGTCTGGACGACCACTAACTGATTCCCTCCTCTTGGGTGTACGGCCCAATCAAGATTATCAGTAATTATCCAAACGACGTGAAGACTTCCGGTCTTCAACCATCGTCTTCATCTTCGACTAATCGTCGAATCAGTTATTCAGAATGGGATAAACCCGGTCTTTCCGAATAACTCGCGTATATAATAAATAAGTGTTACACAAACACAACATATGCCTCATTCCAATTCATCAGTCACTAACCGTAAACTAGTAAGAGAATAATTCCCCAAATATTAACCCCGAAGGCCGAAACCAACATCAGATCAATACCCAGGGAACCATTCATCTTAGCCAACCAACAGTTAGTTTCTAAATTTCACATTCTTAGGGAAAGGTTCCCGTTAATTTTATCAAAGATAAATTCTTTTAAATTTATTCTTTAATCTTCTTTTGAATATCGATTCAGCTAGTCGGGATTAACGGACCTTACCGAAGTAATCATTTGTTTTAATCTCCCAATCCCAACCTATTCATCCCATGAAGTAAAACTGGTCATACTTCATATCTAACACCACGGTGTTATCGGTAAATTCAATTACCATTTCACGTTTAAATCTGATTAAAGATTTAACTATCACCTGGAGCAAAACTGGTGATACTCCATTCTCGATCTTTTCAATCTAATTCAAGATTCATTAAAACTCCACTTAGTTTTAATCTTTAACTGGGTTAAAGAATCAATGTCATTTAAAACACGGTTCACGATAAACCCAAAATCACATCACATTTCAATCAGTTCCTAACCGTAAATTAGCAAGTGAGCAGTTCCCTAAGTATTAACCCCGAAGGCCGAAACCAACATCAGATCAATACCCCAGAAACCATTCAACTTAACTAATCTTCAGTTAGTTTCTGATTTTCTTAACTCCTTTGGGTCTAAGAACAGTATTATTGAAGATACCGTTCATGACAACCCAAAATCACATTCCATTAATTATCGGGTTAAAGAACAAGTGTTATTTAAAACACTGTTCACGATAAACCCAAAAATCAATACCAATTCAATTCCAATTAAATATTATTTAATTGGTACACTTCATTAAATCTAAATAAAAAGATTTAATCTTTTTCTCAGCTGGGCTTAGGAACAGTGTTAATGAAGACACCATTCACGACAAACCCAAATCATATTTGATATTAAATACAAGGCTCTGAATAGAAAATATATCGGCTTATATTCAATATCAAATTCTACGACCAACAAATATCATATTGGAAATAACGATATATATAAATGTCTTTGAAATTTCCATAACAATATCTGTATAATCACGAAATCCAACATCGAAATATTCCGAAGACAATTTCGATTCAAATCCATTCCAATGCAATTATTGGAAATTCTGGTCATTTTCAAAACCATTTCAAATCCAATTTATTTATTTTAAAAATAAATAAATTACTATTCTAGTTCAAAACTAGTTCATTTCGATAAAAATCTATTTTTTTTCTTTTCAAATATGAAGTTTTTCATCCCAATTCTTCACAAATCATTTCTTATGATTTTACACAAATTATTGATATTTTTAATAATTTTATCAAGGCCCGTACAGTTGATTTCCATCAAAGACCATCGAACTGCACTTACAGCGACCTTTTCCAAATTTTATTTGGACATAATTCCAAATCCAACCGTTAGATTTCTAATTTCTCACATTCGTTAGAAAGCACTTTTCGATATGAACCCAACGGTTCCAGTTTTAAGAGAATCCGACGGTCGGATCTCCCGCAATGTCCATTCGAAGTTAATGGTCGAAATTCGCGAACTGCCGCGGCGCGGCGCGTTCTATTCAGGCCATTATATTATATATATAATATATATAATATATACTTCATCGATTTCCTTTTAAAACGTATTTTATAAATCGTTTTAAATTCGTTTTCAAAACGATTTCAACTTCCTTTTCAAATTCAAATCAAAATTGAATTTTTCCTCATAAATTTGTTTTAAATTCATTTCAAATTGATTTTAATTCAAATCGATTTTTAATTCAATTTCAGTTCGTTTTCAATTCGATTCAATTTCTATTCGATTTTGAATTTATTTCAAATCGATTTCTATTCAATTTCAATTCAATTCGAATTCATTTCAATTTGATTTCAATTCGAATTCAATTCTATTTGATTTTAATTCGAATACAATTCTATCCAATTTTAATTCGAATTCAATTCTATTCAATTTTAATTCGAATTCAATTCTATTCAATTTCAATTCGAATTCAATTCTATTCAATTTCAATTCGAATTCAATTCTATTCAATTTTAATTCGAATTCAGTTCATTTTAAAATATCAAAATTTGAAATCACTTCCTTTTCTATATTCATTATAAAAATGAATAAAATCGATATAAATATCATTCACGTCAAAATGGCGTCAATCTAATCAACAAGGCTTCATAATTTTCTATTTTCAAATATTCTAGTTCAAATATTTCTTTTCAAATATTTCTATTCAAATATTTCCTTTTTCAAGTATTTCTATTCAAATATTTCCTTTTCAAATATTTCTATTCAAATATTTCCTTTTCAAAACTGGAATGAGGCCCAATCAATTACCATAGATTTTACTTCTATCGATTTACATACAACGCATGTATACATCGACAATCACAAATAATCAACCATCATCCAAAGTGCATTCTACATTGTATAAGCATCAAATATAAATATTTAACGCTTATAACAGTCTGTCAATCAATCGATCGACATACAACTAATTATTGGGATTAGTGTATGTCATATATCATCCCAATACCCGTGTGGGGTTTCAAACAATCAAACACAGATTTTATTTGTGCAGTTGGGCAGTGTGTAAAATTTATCGTCCCAATCAATATCAGTCAAATGTGTTATATAAACAAATTATCCGATTTTTTTATATTTATTTCATTTTAAATGCACGTTAAAAATTCTATTTTCAACTATAAAATATTTTTAACTATACAAATATTTTATTTCATTTCACATCACATCACACAATCAACTACTCATCAAAATCAAACAAACACGCTTACAAGCCGTCCATGGTCTGTGGACGATGGGTGTCGGGTGCTACTAAACACCGTCTGCATCCTAGTATATATTTCAACTAGAAAATAAAAATAAATGGGTGAGGAGTTCTCACCGAGGGTTCCACTCCACCATTTCATTTCTGAATTTCTGATCGATTGGATTTGCCCGAAATTCCTACGCCATCTTTTTCACGCTGTTCATATATTAAAGATCACATTTTTATTTCAGCGCTAAACAGTTAAAAATTGAATTTTTTTATTTCAAATTCATATAGATAAAAATCGAATTTTTATTTCAAATTCATATAGATAAAAATCGAATTTTTATTTCTCTACATCTATAAAAATCTCATCTTTGATTATATAAAAATCTCTCCTTTCTTTTCGTTTTCAAAAAGCAAATACTTTGGTTTATAAAAATCGAATCCTTTTTGGTTTATATAAATAAATAAAAATCACTTGTTTGTGTTTGCATATAAAACTGAATTTCTAAATTTTTAAAACTGATTTCATAGAAAATAAATAAAAGAAGTAAATAAATGAATAAAAGAAACTTACTGTAAAAATCAAGAGAGGGAGGCGTTCACTGTCGACGGTCGAGGCCTGTGGAGGCACGCAGGTTGTCTTGAGGCGGAGGGGTGCTATCATCGACGCGAGGGGGTGAAGGGGGATCGGCGCCGGAGTGTTTACGGTCGGGGGTCCTCCTTGCTTGCGGCGGCGGCTGCTCTCGAGAAGGGGGAGGGTTGCGGATCGAAGAAGATGGAAGGGGAGAGAAGGGAGAGTAGCGCGAAGGGGTCGATGGGGGCGCGGCGGTCTGGGAACCAGGTTTCTCGATTTAGAACCGGGGGGGGGTTGACTAAGAATGGGAAAGGGATAGGGGCTTATATAAATAACTTAATTATTTTATTATGTTAATTACAAAAAGGTAAGTTTTTATTACGAACTCGAAATCAAACCCACCGACTACCGTCCCTAGCGTATCACCCCCATTCCGAACACAATGGGATATGTCACGTAGGCCAAATCGATCGTTACGATCAGTTTTCATTTAAAATCAACATATAACTCTATATATTGAATTTGAACGCGCATTTCAGTTTACCGAGGCCACATACGGACTCTAAAAATTCCCGAAAAATATTTTCTAGCTTCGTATTGACGATACGGTCCTAACAAAACTAATTTCGTCGAATTCTGAGACCGTTTGAAAAATGGCCATTTTCCAGTCGATTAAAATCAACTAAAACTGGTCAAACGCGTTTTCCTTTGCCACGCTCACATATTGATTCGAAAAATTATGAAATTTGAAACCTAGTAATAACTTGACCTCACGGATCCAACAAAAGTGGTTTCGTCGAAAACCGAGGTCGTTTGCAAAATGGCTATTTTTAAGGGCTAGAATTCCATGGCGACTATTCTGAAATTTCAACTGGACATATCTTTTGATTCCCGCTATAAAATTTCAATTTTTCGGATTCGTTGGAAAGATTTTCTCAAATAAATTCTAATATTTTTGGTTTCGCTAAAATCCGGTTTATTTTGCACCCGGTACATTCATTTGAAGTTTGAAATCGAATTATCGAACTACCTTGCCATTTTCAATTCCTTTTATAATTATAAATAAATATTTATATTTTAACGACAACGTATATAAATATATACGTTCTATTTCTATTCAAAATAAATTTCTCGTCGTTATCATTTAAAATAATTCATTTTAAATAATCAAAATTCGCTAAAATTGCCAAAATGAAAATTTTAAATTGGCTCGGATTTCCGGGTTATTACAATCTCCCCCACTTAAAACTTTTCGTCCCCGAAAAGGAACGAAGCTGAAAGTTGTTTAACAATTCAACTCAACTTCCAGTATTTTCACTATGGCTTAAGTTCTTCAACTCTTCAGTTTCTAAGAACTTTCAAATTTTTCAAAAATTTGGCTAACACCCTAAATTTCCGAAAAATTTCGCCATAAACTCCCCTACACCGGGGACTTCGGGATATTTCATATAGCCTCCCATGGCCTTCTTCAATCCAAAAGAAAAAGATAAAAGCCAAGCGGCTAGCCAATCGGCTCATAAAATCACCTAAAACTCAAGAAATACAATAAACATGTACCTATTTGTCGGGCAAACAATTTTATTCCTCTTCTCTAGCATCCTTGCTATGACCTGTTCAATGTAAGTACATGTATATGCAAGCAAATGCGACTAATTTTCAATACAACTCACTATTTGATTCAATTTGGCTAAAGGTTCAACATTTAATTAATCAAACAATAATCAAACAACACAATCAGCAATCAATTAGTTAATTATCATTTTCAAATTCATAATTTTGGTATATAGTCCAAAAATCAGATTTTTGATGCCAAATCACAACAATAAGCCCTATCTAATTTTGGTTCTCACACCAGTCAATGGGAAATATATAGATATCACACCTTCGAAACTCGAACACAAACTGCTGATGCTATATAGTCATCAATAGTTTCATCTCCGGGCGACTAGAGTGTGATTCTATATCTACCCAATATATTAAAACTTCGAATACCCGCAGATCAGACGTATACGCAAAATTTGTATATACTGGATAGTCCAAATCAATATAAACAAATAATCAAATACGAATAATTGATTTAAATTTTCAAAACAAAAATTGTTTTCGTTTTAAAGATATACTCTTCACACTCGTTCTAGGATACTACTGATCCTATCTACAACGAGTCATTCTCATTGGATATTACTAATCCAATATCTGATGAATTCTTTCATATGGTTCTAATGTGTCTTTTCTCCGAGCTATGTAAACCAATGCTCTGATACCAAATGTAAGGACCCCTAACTTTCCCGGTAAGGAAAGAACGGATACTTTGAGAACAACACACGAAAGAACGCAAACAGAAGAACATTTCATTGTATATTACAACAAATCCATCAGAATACAAGAATATACAGAGTATGAATAAATATTACACATTCGATAAATATTAGAGATTACAAAAAATTACAAAGCAGCGGAAAATAATACAATACACAACTGAATGAGATATACGGATACAAAGCTTTCCGGATATCATTCCAGCTGTACACCAGGATCCTGTGAATATAAATCTGCAAAACCAAAACTACTAGCTGCCCGTGTCAAAATAGGGGCACCCAGAGTTTAGGTTAAAACAATAAACTCCAGGTCAGTCATGGGACTGGTGTGAGAACTAAAACAGTTATTAATCTTTATTTTAAAGTTAGGTAAATCAAGGGACCACGCCGTATAACACAGAACGGGTTTCCTCCTAAGAATACCAGTGCGTAAAACAAACAGCACAATGCTAAATAAAGAAAAATGAAGCTATTATAAGACCCAGGTCCCATCACACAATGCAACGCAAGCCGGAGGATAGGGTTTTTACCTTATAATAGCCAAGAATACTTGATACGCTGAATTTCATCTTTTGATTCCTAATCAGACTCAAACCGTAAATTAGTAAGAGAACGATTCCCTAAGTATTAACCCCGAAGGCCGAAACCAACATCAGTCCAATACCCAGGAAACCGCCCATCTTAGTTTGTTTCCAGTTAGTTTCTGATTTTATATACAATCATAAATATCAATCATAGGCGGCATGAGCGCCCCATCCCACTATGTCGCCATATATATGATTACAATCAAAACCGCAAAGTCACGTATTGGAAATTAGATTTCCATCTGCGAACCGAGGCAAAAGATAGTCCTCACCGATTCGAGACTCTCTAGCCCGAGCCTCAGGATCAGAGCTCGAGTGACCCTTGGATCCTCAGGGCCAGTCCACCGATGTGGATTAAACTTAAACCCTGAACATGCGTTTCCCCGCCCTATGGGGCGTAAATGAGCCAACGAATGACTCCATCGGCTTCACATAGTCACCGATATATCTGAGGCGCCTCACAACAGCAACAACCACATAAGTCAAACTCGTCAGGGCGTGTAAAACCACTGACGCCACTTCTAGCTAGAAAGAAACGCATGCCCTCCCATACGTCCTCTCCCGATTTTGGTTCACATCGGGGCGTGAGGCTCGCGAATCAACGCTACACAAAGCTATGCCACACAGGCGGTGCTTTGATCATCAACCACAAGATTTTGCTTTTCAACAGAAGCCTTGATCAATTGCCACTTAGGCATGCCACACAGGCAATTCACTCCATGCGATGGATATCCACCAATATATAACCCCTGAGCTCGTACGTCTCAGAGAAGGGCGTTATGCAGGAGAATAAATTCTCCGCCGCCAAACAAATATATATCTAATAGAAATCAATCACACATACTGAAATCCAATTTCAGACACACAGTCCATTTACAAGTTCGTTCTGGGTCTGAATGAAACCGGAGGCACCTAGTACCCCGCATATCATTCGATCTCCAAGTACGTCTGGACGACCACTAACTGATTCCCTCCTCTTGGGTGTACGGCCCAATCAAGATCATCAGTAATTATCCAAACGACGTGAAGACTTCCAGTCTTCAACCATCGTCTTCATCTTCGACTAATCGTCGAATCAATTATTCAGAATGGGATAAACCCGGTCTTTCCGAATAACTCACGTATATAATAAATTAGTGTTACACAAACACAACATACGCCTCATTCCAATTCATCGGTCACTAACCGTAAACTAGTAAGAGAACAATTCCCCAAATATTAACCCCGAAGGCCGAAACCAACATCAGATCAATACCCAGGTAACCATTTATCTTAGCCAACCTACAGTTAGTTTCTGAATTTCACATTCTTAGGGAAAGGTTCCCATTAATTTTATCAAAGATAAATTCTTTTAAATTTATTCTTTAATCTTCTTTTGAATATCGATTCAGCTAGTCGGGATTAATGGACCTTACCGAAGTAATCATTTGTTTTAATCTCCCAATCCTAACCTATTCATCCCATGAAGTAAAACTGGTCATACTTCATATCTAACACCACAGTGTTATCGGTAAATTCAATTACCATTTCACGTTTAAATCTGATTAAAGATTTAACTATCGCCTGGAGCAAAACTGGTGATACTCCATTCTCGATCTTTTCAATCTAATTCAAGATTCATTAAAACTCCACTTAGTTTTAATCTTTAACTGGGTTAAAGAATCAATGTCATTTAAAACACGGTTCACGATAAACCCAAATCACATCACATTTCAATCAGTCCCTAACCGTAAATTAGCAAGTGAGCAGTTCCCTAAGTATTAACCCCGAAGGCCGAAACCAACATCAGATCAATACCCCAGAAACCATTCAACTTAACTAATCTCCAGTTAGTTTCTGATTTTCTTAACTCCTTTGGGTCTAAGAACAGTATTATTGAAGACACCGTTCACGACAACCCAAAATCACATTCCATTAATTATCGGGCTAAAGAACAAGTGTTATTTAAAACACTGTTCACGATAAACCCAAAAATCAATACCATTTCAATTCCAATTAAATATTATTTAATTAGTACACTTCGTTAAATCTAAACAAAAAGATTTAATCTTTTTCTCAGCTGGGCTTAAGAATAGTGTTAATGAAGACACCATTCACGACAAACCCAAATCACATTTGATATTAAATACACGGCTCTGAATAGAAAATATATCGGCTTATATTCAATATCAAATTCTACGACCAACAAATATCATATTGGAAATAACGATATATATATATATATATATATATATATATATCAAATTTCCATAACAGCATCTGTATAATCACGAAATCCAACATCGAAATATTCCGAAGACAATTTCGATTCAAATCCATTCCAATGCAATTATTGGAAATTCTGGTTATTTTCAAAACCATTTCAAATCCAATTTATTTATTTTAAAAATAAATAAATTACTATTTTAGTTCAAAACTAGTTCATTTCGATAAAAATCTACTTTTATCTTTTCAAATATGGAGTTTTTCATCCCAATTCTTTACAAATCATTTCTTATGATTTTACAAAAATTACTGATATTTTTAATAATTTTATCAAGGCCCGTACAGTCGATTTCCATCAACGACCATCGAACTGCACTTACAGCGACCTTTTCCAAATTTGATTTGGACATAATTCCAAATCCAACTGTTAGATTTCTAATTTCTCACAGTTGTTAGAAATCTCTTTTTGATACGAACCCAACGGTTCCGGTTTTAGGAGAATCCGACGTTCGGATCTTCAGCAATGTCCATTCGAAGTTAATGGTCGAAATTCGCGAACTGCCGCGGCGCGGCACGTTCTATTCAGGCCATTATATTATATATATATATATATATATATATGTATATAATATATGTAATATATACTTCACCGATTTCCTTTTATAACGTATTTTATAAATCGTTTTAAATTCGTTTCCAAAACGATTTCAACTTCCTTTTCAAATTCAAATCAAAATTGAATTTTTCCTCATAAATTCGTTTTAAAATCATTTCAAATTGACTTTAATTCAAATCAATTTTTAATTCAATTTCAGTTCGTTTTCAATTCGATTCAATTTCTATTCGATTTTGAATTTATTTCAAATCGATTTCTATTCAATTTCAATTCAATTCGAATTCATTTCAATTTGATTTCAATTCGAATTATAATTCGAGTTCAGTTCTATCCAATTTTAATTCGAATTCAATTCTATTCAATTTCAATTCGAATTCAATCCTATTCAATTTCAATTCGAATTCAATTCTATTCAATTTCAATTCGAATTCAATTCTATTCAATTTCAATTCGAATTCAATTCTATTCAATTTCAATTCGAATCCAATTCTATTCAATTTCAATTCGAATTCAATTCGTTTCAAAATATCAGAATTTGAAATCACTTCCTTTTCTATATTCATTATAAAAATGAATAAAATCGATATAAATATCGTTCACGTCAAAATGGCGTCAATCTAATCAACACGGCTTCATATATTTCTATTTTCAAATATTCTAGTTCAAATATTTCTTTTCAAATATTTCTATTCAAATGTTTCCTTTTTCAAATATTTCTATTCAAATATTTCCTTTTCAAATATTTCTATTCAAATATTTCCTTTTCAAAACTGGAATGAGGCCCAATCAATTACCATAGATTTTACTTCTATGGATTTACATACAACGCATGTATACATCGACAATGACAAATAATCAACCATCATCCAAAGTACATTCTACACTGTATAAGCATCAAATATAAATATTTAACACTTATAACAGTCTGTCAATCAATCGATCGACATACAACTAATTATTAGGATTAGTGTATGTCATATATCATCCCAATACCCGTGTGGGGTTTCAAACAATCAAACACAGATTTTATTTGTGCAGTTGGGCGATGTGTAAAATTTATCGTCCCAATCAATATCAGTCAAATGTGTGTGTATAAACAAATCGCCCGATTTGTTTATATTTATTTCATTTTAAATACACGTTAAAAATTCTATCTTCAACTATAAAATATTTTTAACTATACAAATATTTTATTTCATTTCACATCACATCATACAATCAACTACTCATCAAAATCAAACAAACAAGCATACAAGTCGTCCATGGTCTGTGGACGACGGGTGTCGGGTGCTACTAAACACCGTCTCAATCCTAGTATATATTTCAACTAGAAAATAAAAATAAAAGGGTGAGGAGTTCTCACCGAGGGTTCCACTCCACCATTTCATTTCTGAATTTCTGATCGATTGGATTCACCCGAAATTCCTACGCCATCTTTTTCACGCTGTAAATATATTAAAGATAACATTTTTATTTCAGCGCTAAACAGTTAAAAATTGATTTTTTTATTTCAAATTCATATAGATAAAAATCGAATTTTTATTTCAAATTCATATAGATAAAAATCGAATTTTTATTTCTGTACATCTATAAAAATCTCATCTTTGATTATATAAAAACCTCTCCTTTCTTTTCGTTTTCAAAAATCAAATCCTTTTGGTTTATAAAAATCGAATCCTTTTTGGTTTATATAAATAAATAAAAATCACTTGTTTGTGTTTGCATATAAAACTGAATTTCTAAAATTTTAAAACCGATTTCATAGAAAATAAATAAAAGAAGTAAATAAATGAATAAAAGAAACTTACTATAAAAATCAAGAGAGGTGGTGTTCACTGTCGACGGTCGAGGCCTGTGGAGGCGCACAGATTGTCTTGAGGCGAAGTGGGGGCTATCATCGACGCGAGGGGGTGAAGGGGGATCGGCGCCGGAGTGTTGACGGTCGGGGGTCCTCCTTGCTTCCGGCGGCGGCTACTCTCGAGAAGGGGGAGGGTTGCGGATCGAAGAAGATGGAAGGGGAGAGAAGGGAGAGTAGCGTGAAGGGGAAAGGGGGGAGTGGTTGATCGGAGAGGCTCGCCGGCGGCAGCGTGGAGGAGGGGGCGGCTCGATGGGGGCGCGTCGGTCTGGGAATCGGATTTCTCGATTTAGAACGGGAGGGTGGTTGACTGAGAATGGGAAAGGGATAGGGGATTATATAAATAACTTAATTATTTTATTATTTTAATTACAAAAAGGTAACTTTTTAATATGAACTCGAAATCAAACCCACCAACTGTCGTCCCTAGCGTATTACCCCCATTACGAACACAAAGGGATATGTCACGTAGGCCAAATCGATCGTTACGATCAGTTTTCATTTAAAATCAACATATAACTCTATATATTGAATTTGAACGCGCATTTCAATTTATCGGGACCACATACGGATTCTAAAAATTCCTGAAAAATATTTTCTAGCTTCGTATTTACGATACGGTCCTAACAAAACTAGTTTCGTCGAATTCTGAGACCTTTTGAAAAATGGCCATTTTCCAATCGATTAAAATCAACTAAAACTGGTCAAACGCGTTTTCCTTTGCCACGCTCACATGTTGATTCGGAAAATTATGAAATTTGAAACCTAGCAATAACTTGACCTCACGGATCCAACAAAAGTGGTTTCGTCGAAAACCGAGGTCGTTTGCAAAATGGCTATTTTTAAGGGCTAGAATTTCATAGCGACTATTCTGAAATTTCAACTGGACATATCTTTTGATTCCCGCTATGAAATTTCAATTTTTCGGATTCATTGGAAAGATATTCTCAAATAGATTCTAATATTTTTGGTTTCGCTAAAATCCAGTTTATTTTGCACCCGATACATTCATTTGAAGTTTGAAATCGAATTATCGAACTACCGCGCCATTTTCAATTCCTTTTATAATTATAAATAAATATTTATATTTTAACGACGATGTATATAAATATATACATTCTATTTCTATTCAAAATAAATTTCTCTTCGTTATTATTTAAAATAATTCATTTTAAATAATCAAAATTCGCTAAAATTGCCAAAATAAAAATTTTAAATTGGCTCGGATTTCCGGGTTATTACAATTGTTGGAAAAATTCTAGCATGAACTGCAGTATCTAATTAATGTGTGCAAGTTCGTGGCAAAGTAATCCCAGTTCCAGGATTTTTTTTAAATGAAAACAAGTAAATGCATACAGACCCTAAACACATATGCATTTACAGTAGCATGTTTAGGAAATGGATGCATATATATCCTATTCAGCAGCATGTAACAGAAAAACTTGTTGGATACTGCCGACACCTAGCAAGTTGTGCATAATGATATTTTTTAATTTTTTCAATTAAAAACAGAATGTCATTCACTAGCATTTGGTCGTGAGATTTTGTTGGTTCATTATAGAAATTTGTCCTAGACCGACTAATTGAATATGATTCATTACTGCTTGTTTTTTAGTAAATCACATTTTTATTCAGTAGAAATTGCTGGATTTCATAAGTAAATAGATATTATTGGTGGAGATAAACTAAAACTTAATGTAGGCGTTTGCATGTGATCACTCTTGTCATAGAAACATTAAGAAATTGTAGCTGGATTCCATTCCTTCCACTTTTGTCACAAAAACATCAGGCAATTAATACAGTTGCTGTATTAGGCCTAGAAAATCGATACAACCCACAAATAATTCCAACATGCCCTATTGTATTAAGCCTAGAAGATGCGACCTTGAAATTGTCAATAATCTAATTTTTAATAAGTCATTACAGCAACCAACACTGAAGTCACAAGCAACTTTATAATTCCAGACCGCTTCAAAGTTCAAACTCAAATCCCTTTATTCCTTGTTCTGACCACAATATGCTTATCCGTCGTTTTACTTTCCAGTATGTTTTACATGTGCAGTATGTTTTGAAATTGGGCAAATTTGTTATGACTTTTGAAAATAACATAAATCGAAACCAATCAAACATTGAACTAACCGAAACAATGAACATGCAAATGTACACATGAATAAACTCACCATATTATAGCATATAAGTCTTCACATCCAATTGTGCATGATATATCCTGCTAAATTATCACGAACCTCGGCCATGTCTTGTTGGGTATAAGAATCAGTTTGTCCAAAGTACTGCAATTAATTTCAAAACATTAGTCGTACAAATACTTAACATAAAGCATAAAGGAAAAAAAACTAAAATGGTACCTCAGCTAAATCAATGCTTTGATGATGGTTTTGTACTATATCATACATATACCTCATCACATAATATACACAACCCATCGCTCTAGACTGCTGAGGACACTATAGCATACAAGATTCAACAGTTTAAAATGTATTTGTATTACATACTACATAAAAAAAATTGGTTACTAAACAAATCACCTTAACGATTTTCCATATCAAGGTATTCCCTCGAGCCTTGCCGCCACATACCGTGTATGTTTTAAAGGCCCTACACATGCATGAAAGAAAATGTTAAATATAACTTATACTGTAATTGAAATTATCATATATGCACCCCGCAAACAATTAAAGATATTAAAGAGAAAATAAATATAATGTACAAGTTCACTTGCGGCTTAATTTCCAGTCTAGGTGTGCATTCAGCTTGGGGATCCAAAAAATAAACCTCATTCTTTTCTATACGGAAAACAAGCAATAGACATTTTTTTCCTACATTGTAAGATTTATAAAAAGTTAAAATCAACATCAAAATTGTAAAATAGTTTCTAAAAGTGTAACGTTCATACTCTTCATAGTTTGGGGCTAAGATTAAGGTCTTAGATTGCCACTTAAGCAATGTATTCCGGATATATGTATTTGTCGCATCCGGAAATCTCCGCACTTAGGAAAGCTTAATAGGACACATAAATCCGATGGTCTCCACTTCAAGATCATTGTACATATGATCTAAGCACCTACACATTATTTAAACATATAATTATCATTAAAGACTGAATATAACTATGGTAAAAACCTGCAACTAAGGACATTATTTGTGTAATTAATTGTATTATAACCCTTTAAAATATTGAATATATCCAAATAGCAATGAAAGAGGGGATAAAAAAATACTTACATGATATAAACCTGTAATCATGATCCATTCAACCATGACATGCTAAGAAATTGGATGACGTCGTCCACTGTGATACGGATTTCAAAGTTGTCATCGTACATAAATAAATCCTTGCTCACAAGAATTGTATTGATGGCAGGATCATCGGATGGTGCTTGAACTATCAGGTCATGTAAATATCTACACTCATTCGTTAAATTTACAAGTATCTCTTCATCCACGATTGGTTTTCGTTTTGTAGGCTCTTTTCTCATCGTATTCATGACCTTTTCATTATTTTTCATGACCTTATCAACATGCTCTTTCACTTTGCTGTTGTTCACATCAGGTGTTGCCTGCATACACAAAAATTAAAAACACGAAATGAACAAGCGAAAGCGGTAAAACTGTAAAAGTAGTAAATAGGAAAAATGAGTTATAGGCAATATTAAGAAAGACTCAACGGGATAATGGAAAGAAATTTTTGCAGAACTATATGGAAATTGCTGCTATGTAGTTTGCTTTCATTTGTTTGTTTATTGAATATGATTTTATTCATATACAAGTAGCAGCATAGCCATTAAACTTTGATTCCAAATTGTTGTTTCATTCAGCGTTCCTAAGAATTTTACTACATGCTTTAGTCAAGAACACACAGTTCGCCTTCCATATGGGTTTTTTCCAAATAACAAAAGGTTTCTTGCAATAGTATAACACAACATATTTTTTTATTCTCAAAAAAATAAAATAGCACTAAATTTAAAATAGTATATTACAAAAATCCGACTTTGTCACCTATTCCTAGTACAAATACCTATTTTATACCCTTAGTCAGTTTCAGGTTTCTTGTCCAGCATATTTGGTTATTTTCATACCGTAAACGATTAAAAGATAAAACATGTAGAGGTGGAGTTTTGATGATCAAATTTTAATTGGCTATTGGTCATAAAAAAAGTGAAATATGAATCAACTATTTTAATGCAACTCAACATCCAATTCATAATAGAAGTAATATGATATTTTATTATTTTCGATTTCTGTCGTATGAACTAAATTCTCTTATGTGAGTTAACTGCTTACCTTACAAAAGTCCAACATAAGGGCCTAAATGGTTTTCAACATTGTGAGAAAAAGCAATTGGATAATTCTTGTTATACAAATAATGAATTGTATCCATTGAGTTATTTTCTATTGAACTATATATTTAATTGTTGAGACAAGTCCCACATTGGAGAATTTGTAAAATGAATCCTGTATAACTGTAATGAGTTCACCCTTCACATTGCCAATTGGTTTTGTGATAATCCGGGGTTCTCTAATATGGTATCAGAGCGGGTTTAATTCGTGCGCACAATGCCACACTTATCCACGTCACCCAATATAAAGGTCCACGTGTTAGGCTCATGAAATGCCACACGTGCGGGGGCGTGTTGAGACAAGTCCCACATTGGAGAATTTGTAAAATGAATCCTGTATAACTGTAATGAGTTCACCCTTCACATTGCCAATTGGTTTTGTGATAATCCGGGGTTCTCTAATATTAATGTAACACTCTGATTTCTATCACTATAGAATCAGGTCTATGGATTCATATAATTCTTGTCATTTGTTTCTTAGTCATATAAATAAAAACCAATTCCAGATCTTAAGTTATAGCGCTAGCTGATGGGTAATGATAGAACAGTGATTAATGGGTTGAAAAAACAATCTACCTCCTTATTTATTTTCTTTTTACTGCAAAAATAAAGTTTTAAAAAAAGAAAAAAAAAACACTGGTATACTTGAAGTCAAACCTGATGACTAAACATGTCTTTTTAATAGAAATTTTCGTTTACCCAAAACACATTTTGGTGATGGTAGAAGGAACCAGTAAAAAAGAACAAAATTAATATGACAGTTTTTTCTCAATTGTTTGTTGTGTGCTAAACAATAGTAATATGACCAAATCTTTTAATTTAACAATTCACATTTATATATTATTAGATTTCTCCCATTATTTTACATTTTGATACATAAATTTAGAAGTTTATACAATTATCGACAACTAGTTCATCTATTTGCAGCTTTGAGAAGAATAAAACAGCATTCTCATACACAGTAAGTATATCTTGGAGTAACCGTTTTGCTGATACAAGAATAAAACTGTCTTACATACCTTTTCATCATCCGCTAAAAGCACAAGATTTTTGGGCCATTGAACAAAACTTCCAAGTGCTTTTCCTATCCCGGTGTGATATTTATTTGGAGTCGGCAGTTGGGTTGCTTCATAATTAGGCTCCACTAAATCAACCCCAACTTTTACATGATCATCCAACATTGGTCCCCGAGCTTAGAATCAGGATGTGCCATATCACGACCCACTACGACAATTTTTGAGCCGCAATTAATGGCTAAACGGCATTTTGTTGGTTTCTAGAATAACAAATACAAAACCAACATTTATCACGTATGTATCAAATGCATAAAACCATTTACTTTTACAATAAAAAAACCTTTAAATAGTTTACCTCCATGTTTACATAGGGATCCATCACTTGAGCTTGGCTTGAAGCTTGAAATTTATCTATTTGTATTGATTGGCAGCTACTATGATGGCCAGTTGATGGTGTGCCGTTGATCTCCAAATTGTTGGGCATCCGCATTCCAATCATGCTCAAAATGTCCGCAACCCTATTCTCAACTATAGTATTTACCCTGGACTCGAATCTTTGGCTTACTTTGGTATCTATTTCTTCGGTGATACAATATAGATCATTTGCTGATACTAAACCAATTGGATCTTTATTTCTTTTCCATGCCTTCCCAAATACCTCTTTAATACTGGTTGTGCCACCAATCCCTCTAACTCGTCCCGGATGCTCCCTCTTTTCAAGAGCACGACTTAAGACATCATCATGTCTATCCAGAACCCATGTTCCTTTGATAACTTTTTCTCTCCAATCATTCTGTCATATAAAAAAGTTCTTCAACATTTCATTGCTATGTTTTGCAAGAGATTAATCAGAAAAGATAAAATCCGTAAAAACTAATCATACCACTTTATCTGCAATTATCTTAGTCTTCTCATTAGGGATTGTGTAATTCCCATCAGCTCTTTTTTTGATCTTTCTAAGACCCAATCAATACTTCGATCTCTAAAGCATTCTCCGCTTGGTAATGTGGTCGAGGAAGTATGTCCTTCGATTATCCATTGCGCCTTCTTCCCCGCATATCCAGCTTGCCCCAGATAGTGAGGATGCTCGTTGTGTGCCTGACTCTGCCTAGCCTTCTCACTGATTTCTTGTTTTATAACTAAGATGTCAGCCTTCATGAATAGAAACAATTGAAAACATTGAATAACTGTGACAATGAAAAATAAAAATATAATTTAAGAAAACAAAGACAATAAACATTGATTAACTGCAACTGTTCAGTTGCATATGACAGTAAACTAAATTCAGTCATTAAGAGTGAAATAAATAGTTTTCGGCATCATGAAAGTTTGCAAGACTAAGCAAGCAAATTTTGTGGTAGTCTAGTACGTAATTGATAAAGGTAAGAATATCATGATAACATCGTATGGAATATTTTGATGTAAAAAAGATAATGGTAACATCGCATCAGAAATACATTATTCCATTGCAAGAATATTGTTGATTCTCTTCGGGTTTCTCTTGCTTGCTCCATGCATCAAAGTAATGTATAAATGTTCTTTTGCATATGTAACTACAATTATGCGTGCAACATTTTACATAATACCATGTTTGCCGTAATCTTCAATTCTCACATACTATACATGTCAAAACATTATTCAAATTGATAAAACATTATTGTTCAAGTGGCTATAACACCGACACTATACGAAATGTCACGGTTTCAAATCCCACGTTGACGGATTATTTTTTTAGGCAGCAGAACCTTTATAAAGTATAAACTTTTAAATCATGGATCAGTTGTAGCTATGGTTCTTGTTCCAGGAATATTACAGAAATATTTCTAGTCTTCTCTTGACCAAAATAAAAAATGTGCTCCGATATGTAAATGAGTAATTGTCAAGTCATTTTTGATTTGTCAGAACTAAAATATACTAAAATCAGAGACAGAAGTTTATGTAAACAAAAACTGACATATATTTCAGAAGTTTATGTAAATTAAAACTGACAATTATTTCAGAAGTTTATGTAAATTAAGACTGACTAATATTTTGTTTATGCCATATCCAGATTTAAAGTTCTGTAGCACTTTAAGCTCAAGAAAATATGCTAGTTTTGTCATGCCACCAGCTGCACATAGTGATGCTTCAAATTCCTTCGCATATATAACCCACACGTAATATTTTAGAAGAACGTATTATGCAGAAAAGCAGATTTTGTCGGTTCATTTCAGGTAATGTCAACCATATTTAACTACTCAACAAATATATTCATTAATATATTTATGATATCAGAATAAATAATATACAATCAACATGTATACTGTAATATTATGCGTAGACAAACATAATAATTTACAACGAGTGCCTTTTTTTTAATAATGATGGGTTGGACATGTTAAAAAAATAGTGTAACATGCAGTATAACCATCTAGACCACTAATGTACTTTCAGAAGCATCATTTTTATTACTGACATCCATTAATTGATGCAAGAAATGATGTTAATATATTTGAGTTTGTTTGATCAGGAAAAAATATTCGTAGTTTTGCTCTTCTCGAAATTTGGGTACCTCGTCATCATGTAAATAGAAAATATAAGAGAACCTTTATCAATTTGAATAATGAACACTCCTAATATGGAAAATCAATACTAATAACACACCTGAAAATGATTCAAGTAGCAGCCGCTTTCTCAAACTTAGGTTAAATCAAGTATCCCTAAAAAAAGGTAATATAATAGTTATTCCCAAAATACTAGAAGTATCGCAAAGCATGACGAGCAATAAAAAAATATTACCCCATTATCCAAACCCCTTCCTCATGATCTAAACGTGCATAATTAGCAGTTAAATCAAATACTTCTTCCGATACACTTACACGAACGGAGAAAGGTGGGTTCTCATCAAATTGATCATATTCTTCTTCATCTACCACATCATCAATCTCAACAATGTGTCTTTTGCCAGGAAGAACAACAGACCGCTTATTAACGGCTGGATCGGTCACATAGAAAACTTGTTTTGCTTGAGATGCCAAGATGAGTGGCTCGTTTTCATTAATAACTCGACCAAAGTCAACAAGTGTGAATCTGTGTTCATCTACTCGTACAGCACGATGGTTGTCAGCCCATCTACATCGAAATAGTGGAATCATGAACTCCTTATACACAAGCTCCCAAATATCCTCAATTATTCCATAATATGACATTGTCGCATTTATTGGCTTATTATCTTTAGCACTAGCAAATTCTCTTGAAGATGCCACGACACTAACTCCGCTATTTTGCATTTTGCTCTTCTTATCTTGGTGTTTCGTATAAAAAACATACCCACTGATATCATATCCTTCATAAGAGTTAACTTTAAATCGAGGTGTATACACCAGCCGTTTAATTGTATTGGAAATATTATGGTCTGTTTCAGATAATCGATCCATTACCCTTTTTTAAACCATTCGACGAAGGTGCGATTATGCTCGTTTGTGAACCACCTTTCGTTCTTTGAAGGATTTTTAGACTTTAGCATTGCCATATGCTCCTCCAGGTAAGGATGAACCTCACTAAGATGTTGTAAAACAATTAGTTCTGCTTTATGAAACATTTCATCACCGATTGAAATCGATTTTAACCCAAGCGTGCCCTAACCATCAAGTCGTCCTACATGTCGAGATCTACGAAGTCTAATAAGCTCAACATCTTTTAAGTATTGAGTAACAAATTCAATAACCTCCTCAGCTACAGTACCTTCTACGATACTAGCTTTAGGTCTATATCTATTTTTTGTTTTTGTTTTTAAAGTTCCCATGTGCATTTCGAATGGATACATATATCTCATAAACACAAGACCACAAACTTTGATTTCTCTTACTAGATGAACAATCAAATGTACCATAATATCAAAAAATGAGGGGGGGGAATACATCTCAAACCAGCATAAGGTAATGATAACATCAGCTTGTTGAGCATCCAATGTATCAGGATCAATTACCTTGTTACATATTACATTAAAAAAGATACAAAGCTTTGTAATAACATGTCTAATGTGTTTAGACAATATACCTCGAATTACAATAGGTAACAAATGTTGCATTAACACGTGGCAGTCATGAGACTTCATGTCAGTCAATTTTAAATCCTTCATTGATACACGACTGCTAATGTTTGATGAATAACCTGTTGGAACCTTGACACCACGACGACACTTACATAGACTTGTTTTTCTTTTTTGGACAATGTATAACATGCAAGATAGGTGTGTTTCCCTTTCTGCACGGGTGCTAACTCTTTTCGAATACCCATATTCATCATATCTTGTCTATCTTTCTCGCTATCTTTTGCCTTACCAGGTATATTCAAAAGTGTCCCAATGATACTGTCACAAACATTTTTTTTCTATATGCCTAACATCTAGACAATGTGTAACCTGTAAATCTCTCCAATATGGAAGTTCCCAAAATATAGATTTCTTTTTCCACGAGCCTTCTAGAAGAGGAAAAACTTTGCCGAATACATTTTCAATGTCCTTGACCTGTTCATAAACATCATTTCCTTTTAATGGCAAACGAGCAACTCTATTCCCTATCTCCCCATTAAAAGGTTTCTTCTTTTTACGATAATGGTGATTAGAAGGGAGAAATCTACGATGATGCATATACACATTTTTCTTGCAATGATGCAAACGCTCAACAATCATATCATCTTGACATATCGGGCATGCTTTGGCACCTTTTGTACTATAGCCAAACAAGTTACCATACGCGGGGAAATCATTTATGGTACAAAAAATCATGGCACGTAATGTAAAATCACTTCTACTATATGCATCAAACACACGCACACCTTTGTCCCACAAAAGTTTTAGATCATCGATAAGAGGAGCTAGGTAGACATCGATGTCGTTTCCTGGTTGTCGTGGTCCAGAGATTAAAAGGACAACATGATATATTTGCGCTTCATACTCAAGTGAGGTGGAAAATTGTAAATCACCAAAAGAACAGGCCAAGTGCTATGTTGACTACTTAGGTTGCCAAACGGATTTATGCCATCTGTGCAAAGACCAAGTCTAAGATCTATGCTTTCTTTACCGAAATCATGATGCATTGCATCAATGTTTCTCCACTGTGGAGAATCGGCTGGATGTCTTAGTAATCCATCATCTTTCCTTACATCTACATGTCATCTTAAGTTTTTTGCATTTTCTTCATTTGCAAATAAGCGTTTAAATCTTGGTATAATGGGCAAATACCATAAAATTTTTGCTGGAGATCCTTTTTTATTCAAGTCATTATGAATCCCTGAAGACTTGTAACAAGATAATCCACACTTGGGGCACTCATGCAGCTTTGCATATTCATTTCGATACAATATACAATTGTTTGGACATGCATGTATCTTTTTATACCCTATGCCAATTAGACACATAATTTTCTTTGCTTCATAGGTAGAAGTAGAAAGCTCGTTATCTTTTGGAAGCGTGTCATTTAGAAGTTCTAACAATGATGTAAAACTTTTATCACTCCACCCATGCTTTGCTTTTAAATTGAAAAGTTTGAGCACAGCAGATAAATTTGTAAACTTGGCGCAATTAGGAAACAAAGGCTTCTCGGCATCAATTAATAATTTTTCATACAACTTTGGCTCTTCCATCAAATGATCTTCAACATCATGAAACATCTCCTGCACACAAGCATTCTCATCATATTCATTATTTGTCTCATTATTCACGTTATCTTCCTGGTCATTTTCGTCATTCACATGACTACTAGAACTAGCTCCACTAAGTATACTTTCACCATGCCATATCCACCGCGTATAGTTTTGTTTAAATCCATATTGAATTATGTGATCTCTAATCTGATCTATGTTACGAAGTCTCCTCTTATTTTTGCAGAATCTACATGGACAAAAATTAGTTTCTTTCCCTGTTCTTGATTGATCATGCAGTGCACAATTGATGAACTCTTCAATTCTTTTTAGAAACTCAACATCGCTACGTTTTATATTGTACATCCAACTATGATCTATTTGCAAATGCTAGAGACACTACACAATGAAAAGAAAAGAAATGAATACCAACAACAACCAATATCTAATTTAATGTCTATAATTTGAATACCAACAAGTACGATCCAGCTGAAGTGACCCTCTAATTTTTCTCTAGTTTTACTGATTTTACTTTGAATTGTAATCAGAATTTAATTTTTTTAATCTGGGTCATTTATTCAAAATCATTTGGTTATTTTCATTCATAAAATGGCAAAGTTTACTAGTTGTTCTTTATTTTTTAAACCATTCAAATAATGTTAAGTATTGATTCAAGCCCATGAGTCTCAAGTTTTCTAAACAGGTGGAAATACATTTAAACAAGCGAACTTGTCTTCGTGAAGAAAATCAATGTTGTCAAGTGTTCAAAGCAAAGTTGATATGGCGAACTTGTCTATTTCAAACATTGAATTTTTTTGTGGAGAACTTGTTATGTCCATTCGGATTCTATTTACAAATTAATGCATAATATGACTAGTAGTTTTGGCATACTAGTGTTGAAACGGAACTTCAAAAAATTATTTAAATAATTATTTATTCTAAGGTAGTAAGGTATTTATAGTTGTAACACAAAATGAGTTGTTCCACGTGGCATTTTCTAAGATATCCACTTTCGGTATATAATCCGATGTGATTGGTGCAAATCAGGGGCGTAGCCAGGAATTATAGAGTGGGGGTGCCAAAAAAATTCTTCAATAATTCTTGACATGAAATGACTTTTAATGATGCATAGACATATACTTGTGTAAGTTCGTTAGAAAAATAAGAGAGGGACTATGGAAATTCTTCAATAATTGTTGGAAAATGATTGAAGTTTACTCAAAATGCAGAATCTTATTTTTAGTTGATGGTGATGTTTGGGAACATAAATTTGAAAAGCTCAGTGAGCAGCACATCTCTATAAATCTAGTAAACTGAGGACATGCATATATAATACTGAAAGTGGAAGATTACACTTGTCGAAGCCACTTTAAAATGGATCTAAGCATGTTAATATACCTTGCCTAATCATTTGTGGATGCCACTTTAAATGACACAAAGTAATGTTGTTTATTTATCAACCTTTAGAAATGACCATACCCTTATTCTGTTACAACTTCAGCATGAAATACACATATTAGGGACTGGGCTATTTAAATTATGAATCATTGGTTATTCTATTAGAATTACAATGAACTAGCAGAACCATGCATTAGAAATTAAACCTGGAGCAACATTCTATTATTCAACACATTTTACATGCTAAAAGCAGTAAAGAAAAAAATACATTAAAGGAATGAAATATCAGTAAAACGATAGAAGAAAACATGTTGTGCATCTTAGGACTAAATGTGCAGAAAAGCAAAGAAACATGAAAATTAATCATAACAAAGACAATGCAAAACTGCTCACATTCTGGCAAAGCAAACTAAATGAAGAAATGAAGCAACAAGTTATAGATTTACAACACATCATGTGTTACACATGGCTGATGATTTTTTTGGGTTCAAATATAGAATCTTGGGGGGGTCATGGCCCCCACTGGTCTCCAAAGGGCTACGCCCCTGGTGCAAATTCCTTCGATAGTAAATTCCAAACAGTTGTGAGTCTTTTTACATACATGTTCTAACTTTTACGTAACTAAAAAAAATAAGTAAAAGGAATAGAGTTTTGAGACAGAACAGTCTTCTCCCTACAGGGAAATTTGTGTGATGCATGATACTAGCAGCCTATAATTCAAACACGTTAGAAGGTTTTTTCTCAATAAATAAACAAATAAAACTAAAAATATACTTCATACGCGCTTTTACATTTACCTACTTATACAGAGATGGTAAGTCTGTCCAAATGAATAATGCAAAAATATTTAAGATGGAAAATCTAAATAAATAATGTAAAAGTATTTAAAGATCGTTGATCATGCCAGTTAAAATTTGAATATTTTAACAGCATGTTCTGTAAGAATAAACACTTAAAAGATGTGATGTGCATCTTAGGATGTAATGACCCGGTTTTTACATCGATCACAAACACGAACATTGTTTGATCTTGAGTATGTATTCACAAATACGATTTAAAAACCAAGACTTTAAAATGTTTAAAACATGTCAAACGTTAAATTTGCATTTTTCTTATGTATGTATGATAGCATATTTTTAATAGTATTGTTTAAATTCATATTTTTACATGTATGTAAAATAACACTTATGCATAGCAATTTTAAATTGCCATTCTTTTGCAAACACTTGTTCATTTTTTTCAAAAGGCTTTAAAACCTTATTTTGGCAAACTCTTTATTCTTAACCTTAAAACCCTCTTGCCTAAAAACATGATTTAACACTCTCTTTGTTCTCAAAACAAATGCAAGGAAATTATTTGTATTTTTATATGCATTAAACCAAAAACATATATTGTCAAATCCTCTTTCAAATCATGATCTCATTCATGAATCACCTACACTATGGATCATGCTAGCAAATAGGATCTTAAGAAAAATATTGGCACATGACAAAATCATTTTAGATGAGAGCATTTTCAGTTTGAAATCTTTCTCTTTTCTTTCATTTGATTTTCTGAAAATATATCTCCTTCTCATCTTTCAAAACCTTGGCTACTTTGTCAAAAGACATGTGCCTAAAAGATTTACAAAATCATGCATATACAACATGAATCTTGCCTACACTAGTTGATTTCAAAACCATAGATTTTCCTAAATATTTTTCTATGTATTTGCACCACATGCCATTGATTTTTTTGTACAAAATTTTCAGATTTTTCTTTAGCCTTGGAAGGCAAGTAAGTATTTTAAATAAATTCTTGCTAAATCGAAAAAGTCATGTGAGAAAGGTTGAAACACCCCACCTCCGTTAGGGTCACTCTCAAAGGGAATGCCCTAATTTTGGTGGAGGTTTATAAGTATAAGTCAAAGATATACAAGACAGATATAAGAACACATATTTTTGAACAGCGGAAAACAACAACAACTTTTATTTCATTAAAATACGTGTTACACAAACCATGCCATAATTGTCTTACAATTCTTCCAAAAAACATAACATCTTCATAACTGTCTTGATTACATTATTTAAAGAAGCATAAAGAAAACATAAACAAACTGCAAAAGTCCCATAATTGCTGTCCAAAGCCATAGTCCAAAACGGAAAAGATCCAAGCAATACATTCTTTTTCTTCAAGCTGGATGTGAAAACTGGTCAAGCTGCGGTATTCCCTCCCTGTGGACCTGGAGGGGGAACGAAAGAAAAAAGGCGAAAGAAAAGTAGAGTCCGACATAAAGCCTGAGTAAGTCTAGGACTATTCAGTCTATGAATAAAGAATTGGGTATGATAAGTATAAACTGGAAATGGGAAAGCACCATAAACTAAGTTAAAATGTCTAGGGTCGAATATACTATCGTACCCCATATTAATCTCTGTACCCATATAAACTAGTTCCCAACAGGCACCCCATAATCAGGGTGAAGTGATCCATTTCTGATGATCGGCTCCTACTCGCATAGTTACATGTGTCTTACGGCCCCCGTTGTTGTAGTTACCTATGCTGGTCCCACCATGGGGTGTATCAAGTCCCATGGTGGCGGCCCGACACAATTCTAGAATGCACAGGTATGCTACTGGTGCCCAGTGCCTTATTTTTCTGCGCCGGAGTGTGTGCACGCCCGCACCCCGTTAGAACCTACACTGCTGCACCACCGCCATCGATTTGACCTCTTACAGTCAGCCCAGTAATCGTGCCCCACCCTGCCTAGTTCAGGGTATCCTGATACACCTTGTAGGGTTACTGCTGAAAAGGGTCCCCCGCTACTAGGTTTTCTATTTCTAGCCAACATGCTAAGTTGGTTAAGTGTTTTATAAACCTAACCCCCCAATCAGTCTGTATAGTTTAGCATGTTCCATTTTGATTAAGTATTAATATAATTTACTTAATCCTATCAATCCTGACTCAGCCTTAATTGTCTTATTAAAGCCTCGACCTCTCACATTAGACAGGTATTGTTGTGGCTGCCTGTTGCCGGTTGGGTCCGGGCAGTCTTACGCCACGACTCAGTCTAACCTCGGGTCCTTATTGGGCTCCGTGTTTAACCACCCACATTGGGTAGGTATTGTTGTGACTACTGGACAGCCGGGCGGTTCCGGGCAGGTTTACATCACAACTCAATCCAACCTCGGGTTAAACACATCGTATTTTCTACATTTACATATTTTGTCTCTTTTCTTTTTATATGTAAATATTTGCGGCCCATTATTCAAATTCGTCTTTATTGGTTAAAATTTATTTATGCCACTTAATTGTTTTTCAAGGTTGTTGGCATGCGTCAAACATGCCAACGCATATGTTCTATATTTTAACCCAAACGCCATTACCCCCGCTTTATACGTTCACTAAAGTATAACATATGTTGGGTTTAACATTTAAACCCAACTTAGCCACATGAAAAAGGGGAGGCTTATAACATGGTGTTTATATATTCTAAGTGACATAAAAAGGGGAGTGTGAACGCATGAACTTGCAACATAACGATCTAATTAACATGTATTAGGCATATGTGAACTTGCATGGTAACAGCATATAATCATGGCATAAACATACTTAAACATGAATCATTCTATTCATATGAACTTGCAATTGGAATGTAAATCTAACTTAATTGTGTCACATATATTACCATAAGATTTTTATAACAACATAGGCCTAAACATGGTTTCAACTAGGCATAACACCAAACATAGTTTAGTCATGTTCATAAAAATGCTTACTTTTGTTTCTAATACAAAACTATGATTTTCCAATTCCAACATAGATTCATATAAACTATAGTACTTAGTCGAATCCAATTACACACTAAAAGTGATCATAAAAGTATGTACATCATATTGGCATAATAGTGAATCATATACTTGCATGAATCCCAAATAAATTACTACAACATATGGTTGTTAACATGAATCATATACTTGTATGAACCCCTAAATGAAATACCACAACATACGGTTGTTAACATGAATCATGTACTTGTATGAATCCCAAATAAAATACCACAACATATGGTTGTTGACTTCCAACATAAATCACATACTTACAAATATCCAATCGTATACCATAACATTTCCAAATCGTTTAGAATCAAAATAACATACAAGTATAGATTATTATCGCCACAATTCCATTTCGTTGTTAACTTCCAACGTAAATCACATACTTGCAAATATCCAATCGTATACCATAACATTCCCAAATCGTTTAGAATCAAAATAACATACAAATATAGATTATTATCGCCACAATTCCATTTCGCATTTTACACAAATCAAACGCAATTAATTATTCACATCGGAATAGCACTCTACTTACAATATATGACGAATCTTCAATTCAGGAATCTGAATTCTGAATTTGGAGATGCTATCCTTTGTTGTAGGCGTTGTTTTGATTTGATTGACGTTGCTTTAAGCTTTCGATTTATCTCCTAATTGTCTCTCAATTTCTGACGGCTATTCTTAGTCTCTCCTCAGCAGCATGACGGTCTCATCTCCATTTTTGTTTGTGTGAATTAGGGTGAGTCTTAGTCCTTTTTATAGAGTTTGTGAGTTGATTTAGACCGTCGATGGAGCTTGGTTTAATAACAGCCCTTCGTTTGAAAGAGAGACCAACCAGGAGCTGACACCTAGCCCTAGTGACAAGGCAAGGCTCAGAAAATCGACTAAACACAGACCAGGCCAGCCAGGGGGGCTGGGTTCGACCTGGCTCAGGGGCCAGGTCGACACCGTGTCGACTTGGCAGTCGACACGGGTGACGCAGGTCGACTGCCCAGTCGACCTGGTTAGCCCCAGGTCGACTGCGAAGTCGACCTGGGTGCCTTGGGCGGGAAAATTCCCGCCCTGGCCAATTGGGCCCGATTTTGAATTTTGAATTGGTTTTTCTGGGCTGTTTTGGTCTGTTTGAATTTTAAACTGAATTCTGAAACTTCCGGAGGCCATATCTTCTTCATACGGAGTCCGTTTTACGCAAACTCGGACTCTATCTCAAGCAGAATTCCGAGACGAACGCAATGGCGTATCCCGTTTCCCTTAATTCTTTGATTTGAAATTAATTATACTTTAATTTTTGAATTTCACTGTTATAGAATACACGGGGTGTTACATTCTCCCCCACTTAAAAGGATTTCGTCCCCGAAATCTTCAAGTTTAGGAAGAATGTACATCCTAACATCCAAACATCCATCTACTCATCCATCAAACACGAGCATCCATTGTCCTTAAAAGACTTCTAATGCTTCATGATCATATGCGAAGTGTGGGTGTACATGTACTTATCCAAAATCAGGCGGTCTACTGATTCAGTTGACCTCCTTAATGCGAATTATGTAAGTGCCATGAATCCATTATGTATGCAAATTCTCCTATTCATGATTCTACATGAGTGCACAATCATTCATACAAATGCAACATCCATATGACAACACATTAAAGTTCACCCATATATGAATGCAAACATATATGCATATGCAATATGAAGTGACTGAGCCGATCTAAAACCTAGATTGTGTGTGTATATGCAACCACGAGCAACCACTGGCAATCACTTGCAACCACTTGCAACCATCATCCATAACATGTTTCAATTACATGTTTTCATCCACAGGGTTTCTTCCTAAAAGATAAGGTCGAGGAGATATACCCAAAAAGATAGATAAAAGCGCAACTTAAGGAAAAAGAAAGATCAAAGATGTACCCTCGAAAAGAAAAGGGTAGGCTGCGCGTATTCTAGCTTCGGTTTCCCAAGTTGCGTCTCCTTCGGCGTCGCTCCACTGAACCTTGACGAGCTTGACTTCGCGGTTGTGTAGCTTCTTCACTTCCGTTCCTAATACGCGGGTTGGGACTTTCCTCACGGTTGCTTCGCGTTCCACTTCAGCTTCTTCTAGGATATTTGGCTCTACCACTTCAGCAGAATCATGTAGACATCTTCGGAGATGTGAAACGTGAAAGACGTTGTGAACTCCAGCCAATTTTTCGGGTAGCTCTTATCTATAGGCCATTTTTTCAATTTTCTCGATGATAGGAAATGGCCCTACGAATCTTGGTGCTAGCTTTCCTGTGGTTCCAAAACGAACAACGTTCCTTAGCGGAGATACCTTAATAAAAACTCTGTTCCCAACCTCAAATTCAAGGTCGGTCCTCCTCTTATCAGCGTAGGACTTTTGTATGTCTTGGGCCGTCTTCATCCTTCTTCGTATTAAGTCTACTTTCTCTGAAGTCTCTCGGATCATATCTGGTCCAAGTATGAGCTTATCAGTAGACTCCCACCAACAAGTGGGCGATCGGCACGGTCTTCCATATAAAGCTTCGAAGGGCGCCATTCCGATGGTTGCTTGGTAGCTGTTGTTATAGGCAAATTCCACCAAAGGAAGATGGTCTTCCCACGTCCCTCCGAAGTCAAGGACGCACAGTCTTAAAAGGTCCTCCAAAACTCTGTTCACTCTTTCTGTTTGACCATCGGTTTGGGGATGATAGGCTGTGCTCAAGCATAACTGTGTGCCTACCGCTTCTTGCAGACTCCGCCAAAACTCACTTGTGAAGATAGGGTCTCAGTCACTAACAATGCTGGACGGTATTCCATAGAGTCGGACGATTTCCTTGAGGTAAAGAGATGCTAGGGATGAGGCGGTTCTTTTACTTTTGACAGGTAAAAAGTGGGCGCTTTTAGTAAGCCTATCCACTATTACCCAAATGCTAGTGTTGCCTCTCCTAGACCTAGGCAGCCCATCAATGAAGTCAATTGAGATGCTATCCCACTTCCACTGCGGGACCTCTAGAGGATGTAGCAGACCGCCAGGCTTTTTCTGTTCCCCCTTAACCTGTTGGCACACCATACACTTAGAAACGAAATCTGCCACGTCCTTCTTCATGCCGTTCCAAAAGAAAGTTCTCTTTATGTCCTTGTACATTTTATCTCCGCCTGGGTGTATCGTCATCTTGGAGTGATGCGCTTCCTCGAGAACCTTCTTTACTAAATCCCTTGTCTGTGGGACGCATAGTCTTCCGTCTCGCGTTAGCCAACCCTTATCGTCGATGGAGTATCTGTTGAGGTGACTTGAAGTCTCACCCCTAATTAGCCTATCAATCATCTCCACAAGCTGAGGGTCTTCGCGTTGTGCTGTCCCTATTGAGTCCACTAAAGTTGGGCATACTTCGAGAGATGCTAGCAAGCCTGGTACAAAATCGGAGGAGGGCCTAAAGTTAAAGCTGGCTATAAACTCTAGGCTTTGTCTTTCAACAAACAACGGGCTTAGGGTTAGTTTCTTTCGGCTCAACGCGTCTGCCACTACGTTGCCTTTGCCCGGAGTGTAGGAGATCTCGAAATCGTACGAGGCAAGAAACTCCATCCATCTCTGTTGCCTCAAGTTAAGATCTTTCTGCGAGAAAAGATATTTCAACGATTTATGGTCAGTGTAAAGTTCGAACTTCTCACCTAGGAGATAGTGTCGCCAAGACTTGAGTGCAAAGACGATGGCAGCTAACTCAAGATCGTGGGTCGGGTAATTCTTTTCGTGCATTTTCAACTGCCTCCCGCCATAAGCTACTACCCTTCCTTCTTGCATTAAGACGGCGCCTAGCCCTGTCCCACATGCATCTGTATAAACTATGAACATCTTGCTTCCATCTGGCGACGTCAAAACTGGGGCTGTTGTAAGAGCCCTTTTTAGTCGTTGGAAAGCAAACTCGCAATCCAAGTCCCAATTGAACACTAGATTCTTCTTGGTCAGCCTTGTGAGCGGAGCTGAGATTTTCGCAAAGTCTCTGATGAATTTCCGATAGAAGCCTGCTAGCCCGAGAAAGCTTCGGACCTCTGTTGCGTTCTTTGGTGTCTTCCAATCCTGCACCGCTACTACCTTAGCCGGGTCTACTGCTAATCCTTCCTTGGATACTATGTGCCCAAGAAATCTTACTTCCTCTCTCCAAAAGTGGCATTTGGAGAATTTGGCTTTTAGCTGATGGACTCGCAGAGTTTCCATGATTGCCCTTAAGTGCTGAGCATGTTCTTCTTCACTCTTTGAGAAGATAAGGATATCGTCTACGAAGACCACTACGAACTTGTTGAGGAAATCTCTGAATACCCTACTCATCAGGTCCACGAAGTAAGCAGGTGCGTTTGTCAAGCCAAAAGGCATGACAAGCCATTCGAAGAAACCGTCTGGGGTTCTGAATGCCGTTTTATCGATACTATCTTCAGCCACCCTTAGCTGATGAAAACCGGTCGCTAAATCGAGTTGGGAGAAAACAGACGCTCCTACAAGCTGATCAAACAGATCGTCAATTCTGGGGAGAGGGTGCCTATTCTTTTTCGTTAGTTTGTTGAGCTCCCTATAGTCAACACATAGACGGAGTGAACCATCCGCCTTTGTAGCAAACACCACTGGAGCGCCCCATTCTGAAATGCTTCTTCTAATGAACCCCTTCTCTAGAAGCTCTTTAATCTGTTTACTGAGTTCCTTTCCCGAGGAGCCATGTGTCTAACGGGCAACGCAACGGGCTTTGCATTATCTACAAGATATATGCGAAAGTATATCTCCCACTTCGGAGGCAAGCCCTTTACCTCTTCGAAGACATCCATATATTCCCAGACCACTCTAACCGATTGCAAACTTTCAACAGAGGCATCTAGCGATTCAAGATAACTAAGCATAACCGCATACGAGGGATTACAAGTAATTTCCAAAGTGTTACCGAGCTGGGTCAGGAGCCTAACAACCCTTTTCTCACAATCAAGTATGGCCCCATTACTGGATAGCCAATCCATGCCCAAAATCAAACCATATCCCGAAAAGCCCAAAACAAAGGCACTACATTTAAATTCTACGCTTAGAATAGAAATTTTCAATCCCACACAGATCATAGACAAATGAGCTGGGCCCCCAGTTGGGTTTGAAACAATTAAGGGGTCCTCTACCATACTAGTTTCTAGGTGCAGAGATTCTACTAAAGCAGACGAGATAAAGGAGTGTGATGCGCCAGAATCAAATAAAGTGCGAACGGGGTGATCATAAAGATAAACTACACTTTCTACAGAAGTATTTATACCTCGCTGTTGCAGAAGTGGCGCTTCTAGCACATGAACCTGTGCCCCTGAGGTGGATCCAGCCCTTTGCCCATGTCCTCGTTTCTTCGGGCAATCCTTAGCCATGTGGCCTGTCTCACCGCAAGAAAAGCACCCACCATTCATCTTGGCCTTCTTTTTCCGGCAATCTTTCACTAAGTGCCCCACTTTGCCACAGAAATTACACTTCCTCTTCTCTTTGTTGTCTTTCCCGCCCTTCTTAAAGTCTGTCTTCTTGGTCTGTGAACCCTCTTTCTTCCCTTGAGAGCTTTCTGCCTTTGTCTCCTTCTTGCCTTTATCCTCTTCGTTCAGCAATGCCATCTGTACCAACCTTTCATACGTAGCTCCCATGGGTATATGGATCATGGCCAAACTGTGTAATGGCTCATTCAACCCTTTGACAAAACGGAGAGCCTTCTTGTGCGGGGTATTGACTAGGTCCAGTCCGAACCTAGCCAGCTCATCGAACTGATTAACATACTCTTTGACTGTCTTATTCCCTTGCTTAAGAAATAAGAATTTTTCCAACTGCAAACTCCTTTCCGCGTCTGAGAGAAATTTAGCCTCAAACCTTGCCCTAAAGTCCTCCCATGTTTCCACTGGTCTTTCTGCATTAGTGACTTCCCACTAGTAGGAAGCCTCACCTTTTAGTAGCCACACTGCCAGTTGTACCTTCTGCCTTTCTTCTACCTCAAAGACGATGAATAAGTCATCGGTTTCTTTCAGCCAATTTCTAGCTGCCACGAAGGACTCAGTTCCATGAAAGTCCTTTCCCCCCATAGCTTTAAAATCTTTACATATCTTAGCAAAAGTGTTTCCTCGCGGAGGAGGTGGAGGAAGAGGTGCTGCTGCAGCTGGATGATTTCCTGCAGCTGGGGGAGGAGGAACGGTAGGACCTGGCTGAGTGGCCCTTGCTTCTAAGAACCGTCTAAACCAACCAGGTATTGGTACACCCTCTGGCAAGTTAAGTTCTTCGGACATGCTGAAACAAAAAGGATAGATTCAAAACGAAGGATAAGAGATAGTACCTATGGATTTGGGGGACTTTGCCTTTTTAAAATAAAATAATATTTTATTTTATTTTAAAAAAATGCTTCTTTAAATTTTCTTTTGAAAATAAATTTTCAAAACTTTTTATCTTATCTGGTAAACCTATGCTCTGATACCAAGTGAAACACCCCACCTCCGTTAGGGTCACTCTCAAAGGGAATGCCCTAATTTTGGTGGAGGTTTATCAGTATAAGTCACAGATATACAAGACAGATATAAGAACACATATTTTTGAACAGCGGAAAACAACAACTTTTATTTCATTAAAATACGTGTTACACAAACCATGCCATAATTGTCTTACAATTCTTCCAAAAAACATAACATCTTCATAACTGTCTTGATTACATTATTTAAAGAAGCATAAAGAAAACATAAACAAACTGCAAAGGTCCCATAATTGTTGTCCAAAGCCATAGTCCAAAACGTAAAAAATCCAAGCAATACATTCTTTTTCTTCAAGCTGGATGTGAAAACTAGTCAAGCTACGGTATTCCCTCCCTGTGGACCTGGGGGGGAAACGAAAGAAAAGAAGGCGAAAGAAAAGTGGAGTCCGACATAAAGCCTGAGTAAGTCTAGGACTATTCAGTCTATGAATACAGAATTGGGTATGATAAGTATAAACTGGAAATGGGAAAGCACCATAAACTAAGTTAAGTTGTCTAGGGTCGAATATACTATCGTACCCCATACTAATCTCTGTACCCATATAAACTAGTTCCCAACAGGCACCCCATAATCAGGGTGAAGTGATCCATTTCTGATGATCGGCTCCTACTCGCATAGTTACATGTGTCTTATGGCCCCCGTTGTTGTAGTTACCTATGCTGGTCCCACCATGGGGTGTATCAAGTCCCATGGTGGCGGCCCGACACAATTCTAAAATGCACAGGTATGCTACTGGTGCCCAGTGCCTTATTTTTCTGCGCCGGAGTGTGTGCACGCCCGCACCCCGTTAGAACCTACACTGCTGCACCACCGCCGTCGATTTGACCTCTTACAGTCAGCCCAGTAATCGTGTCCCACCCTGCCTAGTTCAGGGTATCCTGATACACCTTGTAGGGTTACTGCTGAAAAGGGTCCCCCGCTACTAGGTTTTCTATTTCTAGCCAACATGCTAAGTTGGTTAAGTGTTTTATAAACCTAACCCCCCAATCAGTCTGTATAGTTTAGCATGTTCCATTTTGATTAAGTATTAATATAATTTACTTAATCCTATCAATCCTGACTCAGCCTTAATTGTCTTATTAAAGCCTCGACCTCTCACATTAGACAGGTATTGTTGTGGCTGCCTGTTGCCAGTTGGGTCCGGGCAGTCTTATGCCACGACTCAGTCTAACCTCGGGTCCTTATTGGGCTCCGTGTTTAACCACCCACATTGGATAGGTATTGTTGTGACTACTGGACAGCCGGGCGGTTCCGGGCAGGTTTACATCACAACTCAATCCAACCTCGGGTTAAACACATCGTATTTTCTACATTAACATATTTTGTCTCTTTTCTTTTTATATGTAAATATTTGCGGCCCATTATTCAAATTCATTTTTATTGGTTAAATCTTATTTATGCCACTTAATTGTTTTTCAAGGTTGTTGGCATGCGTCAAACATGCCAACACATATGTTCTATATTTTAACCCAAACGTGATTACCCCCGCTTTATACGTTCACTAAAGTATAACATATGTTGGATTTAACATTTAAACCCAACTTAGCCACATGAAAAAGGGGAGGCTTATAACATGGTGTTTATATATTCTAAGTGACATAAAAAGGGGAGTGTGAACGCATGAACTTGCAACATAACGATCTAATTAACATGTATTAGGCAAATGTGAACTTGCATGGTAACAGCATATAATCATGGCATAAACATACTTAAACATGAATCATTCTATTCATGTGAACTTGCAATTGGAATGTAAATCTAACTTAATTGTGTCACATATATTACCATAAGATTTTTATACCAACATAGGCCTAAACATGGTTTCAACTAGGCATAACACCAAACATGGTTTATTCATGTTCATAAAAATGCTTACTTTTGTTTCTAATACAAAAGTATGATTTGCCAATTCCAACATAGATTCATATAAACCATAGTACTTAGTCGAATCCAATTACACACTAAAAGTGATCATAAAAGTATGTACATCATATTGGCATAATAGTGAATCATATACTTGCATGAATCCCAAATAAATTACTACAACATATGGTTGTTACATGAATCATATACTTGTATCAACCCCTAAATGAAATACCACAACATACGGTTGTTAACATGAATCATGTACTTGTATGATTCCCAAATAAAATACCACAACATATGGTTGTTGACTTCCAACATAAATCACATACTTGCAAATATCCAATCGTATACCATAACATTTCCAAATCGTTTAGAATCAAAATAACATACAAGTATAGATTATTATCGCCACAATTCCATTTCGTTGTTAACTTCCAACGTAAATCACATACTTGCAAATATCCAATCGTATACCATAACATTCCCAAATCATTTAGAATCAAAATAACATACAAATATAGATTATTATCGCCACAATTCCATTTTGCATTTTACACAAATCAAACGCAATTAATTATTCACATCGGAATAGCACTCTACTTACAACGTATGACGAATCTTCAATTCAGGAATCTGAATTCTGAATTTGGAGATGCTATCCTTTGTTGTAGGCGTTGTTTTGATTTGATTGACGTTGCTTTAAGCTTTCGATTTATCTCCTAATTGTCTCTCAATTTCTAACGGCTATTCTTAGTCTCTCCTCAGCAGCATGACGGTCTCATCTCCATTTTTGTTTGTGTGAATTAGGGTGAGTCTTAGGTCCTTTTTATAGAGTTTGTGAGTTGATTTAGACCGTCAATGGAGCTTGGTTTAATAACAGCCGTTCGTTTGAAAGAGAGACCAACCAGGAGCTGACACCTAGCCCTAGTGACAAGGCAAGGCTCAGAAAATCGACCAAACACAGACCAGGCCAGCCAGGGGGGCTGGGTTCGACCTGGCTCAGGGGCCAGGTCGACACCCCAGTCGACACCGTGTCGACTACCAACGACACCCCAGTCGACGCCGTGTCAACTTGGTAGTCGACACGGGTGACCCAGGTCGACTGCCCAGTCGACCTGGTTAGCCCCACGTCGACTGCCAAGTCGACCTGGGTGCCTTGGTGGGGAAAATTCCCGCCCTGGCCAATTGGGCCCGATTTTGAATTTTGAATTGGTTTTTCTGGGCTGTTTTGGTCTGTTTGAATTTTAAACTGAATTCTGAAACTTCCGGAGGCCATATCTTCTTCATACGGAGTCCGTTTTATGCAAACTCGGACTCTATCTCAAGCAGAATTCCGAGACGAACGCAATGGCGTATCCCCTTTCCCTTAATTCTTTGATTTGAAATTAATTATACTTTAATTTGTGAATTTCACTGTTATAGAATACACGGGGTGTTACAAAGGTGCTTTAAAAACTCAATGTACGCTGAGCATTTATGGTACAAGGATGATCACAACATTTTGTAAATACCAAGGAAGAAGATTTAATAAAATATGATTGTACATGGAACAATTAATGAGATGTTTCATAGTGAACCAATGGGGAGAGTTTAGTACAAGGCTCAGGGGTTTTTCAAGAGGTATTCAGGCTGAGGAAGGCCATGTGAATGTAGGAGAGGATGCAAAGATTTGAGAGAGAAAAGAGTTTTAAAGTTTGTCAATCATTTGTCAAGCAAAAAGTTGTTTTTTGTTTTCACATCATGCATTAAATACACCAGTATTTTATTCATTTCTTACCACTATATAAAGACCAGACCATGCACACATCTCACTCACACAAACACACAGCCATTCAAGAGAATTCAGCAAGAAAAGCTAAGGGTTTTAGCATTCAAAGTGAGTAAACCTGCTCTTAATTTCTGTTTTGATTTTCCTGCAGTTTTTTGGTTTGAACTATGAGTGAACTTGGATTCCCTTTATGTTCCTGTTCAAGTAACATGTCATGTATGGTTTGCTTGTTTGATATGATGATGGAATTATTGATTGTTGATGAAAAACTTAAGTACCATGGTGTTAAAAAGGGGTAGTTCCTGATATTGTTTCCAGACCTGTTATTTTTGTATGGATCCTACAAATCTAGATGGATCAGCAAAATCTATGTTAGTGGATTAGAATAAGGTGTTATACTTGTTTTAAAACCTTTAAATATTCATCCAAGTGTTCAGAAGTGAAGCCATCTTTGCAAAAACCCTTACTGTCATTTAAAAACACAAAAAACAACAGGAGGTTCTCTATTTCAAAAATTCAAAGTGGATTTTCAAATTACTAAAAAAATAGATTTGATTACATAAACATGATCAAGGAACAAAATGATTATTTTTAAAAGTAAAATCAAGATTTTTAAGAATTTGGATCACGAGAAATCAAGGGATGGCCAAAAGTTCAACTTTGGTGAACTTCCGGCACATCACTTGATTGGAGGTGATGACGTTCGGCCGGAAGGGGTAGGAGAAGATGTAGATCATAGGAAAAATACCAATTTAATTTTTTAATTAACAGATTTTTCAAACAAAGTGAAAATAGGGTTTAAACTGGTGTTTAGGTTCGTTTGATTTGCATCAGAACTGCACGTCGTAGGGGAGCTAGGGGATGCGGTCCAGGGGGAATGGCGGCGTCTGGGTCATGTGGTGGCATGGCCAGGAGGTGGTGGTGGCGCACTGTCGAGAGGAGGAGCGGTGAGGCTTTTTCCTGGACGATGCATTTTTCGGTTTAAAAAGCGGGCACGGCAAATTACTGTTCAGGCCGATGGAAGATCGTCGGAGGGTGGTGGCGTGATCAGGTGATGAAAAGGGACGGGTGGCAATGGTCCTGGGTGGATGGAAGTGGCTCTGGGAGTTGTGCACGTGCACAGGCATGGAAGAAAGAGGAGGAGGAAGAAGAAGGTGCGGCCATCAGGGTTTTTAGATGATCGGCCATGTTTTCTTCAAAGTGGTACTACCAGGTGGTACTACCACCTGGTACTGATGGCGCACGGTATTTTTAGTGTGATCGGAGCAGAAATCCCATGATCCAGGACGTGGTACTTTGATTACTTGGCACTGTGAAAGTGGTACTTTGAAAACCTTAGGAACCAGCTAACTTTTCACGTGCGCACACTGATGACTGGAACTGGTACTTTGACCAAGATGGTACTTTGGTATTTAAGCTTTTAAATAAGGATTTTTAATATATTTTAAATTTAAACAAGTTTTTAAATTTAATAATGGATTAAATAAAATAGAAAAATAAATATTTAAATAAAAATAGAATTTTTATTTAATTAACAAATGAAAGAAGTGAATCAGGATCGAATACAGATTTTGTCAACAGATGAAATTTAAATATAGAAGCTGTAAATTTTATTAAATTATAAATTTAATTTATAATTTAAATTTAACATTTATTTGTTAATGAAATATTTAGATTTTTTTTAAACCATATAAAGTAATAAGAAACCATATGTAATACATACGCTGAATTTGTCCATTCAAACTGTAATCTCAAGATACAAGTAACCGGTCATGCACAGTTCTGTATTTTATGAAATAAGAACTATAAATTATATTTAAACGTGTTTAGATTAATAATTTAAAAAGGGAATATTCGTTAATCATTTCAAAGAGACCGAAATAAATATTTCACTTTGATTTGATTATACGCCGCGCGTCAGAAATTTTAAATTTTGACGACGGCGATATGCAAGGACTATTCATAAATAGTGCCTTCGGTTTGTGCAAACCCAAGACAACTTGTATGGACGAATGTCTGACAAAGTAATTCTAACTGATCACTACGTTGATCTTTTCAAATGTATTTATATGATGGCAGAGGAATTCATTTCTCTTGCCGTATACCTATAATATATTTTTGAGGAAGTTAATTAGTGATCGGGAAGTTTTGACGATGTGGCATTCAAAGAAAAATAACCAGTGATGAAAACGTAAGTCTAGCCCCAAGCCTCACACCCAGGAAATGACAAAAATCGGGCAGGCCGCATGGCTATGTGGGTTGCTCCCATTAGGGTGTAGCATCACCTATCTAGAGAAATTCCTTTTGTTTCTTACTCTATCGATTCTGCCCATTCGGGAATGGTTGCCGTACACAACCATTGGTGATATACACTCGAGACACTCAAGGGAAATGAGTGGTCGGTCATGTGAGGGCCGGGTTGCATGACGTTCTTGTTGAACCCAGGTGTATTTGCCTCTAGAGATACATCACCGGAAGGTGGTCCCATACCTTGTCATAGTTGGAAATCCAATTTCCATAAGTTCCTAGCGGTTTTTATTTGTGTGCTATATAGGAGAATGTGAGATGCAAGCATTCTTCTAGATTCTAAATTATTTGGGAAAAACCAAATAGACACTATGATAATATCTGGTTTAAAGTATACAAAGAGTTTTGATTTCATAAGATAAAAACCCGTTCCATACCCACGGCGTGGTCTTATGAGATATTTTTATTTCTTTAATCTGTTTTAAACTGTTTACTCATACCAGTCCCCTGACTGACCCGGAGTTTATTTTTATGTGTTTTTCCTTAAAATTTTGGGTATCCATAACACTTGTTATGAATAGACAAGTGAATCAGGATTTGGATAAAACTTATGAAGCTGGATGAAAAATTCCTGTGTACCGGTCTACCTATCTTATCTACTGTGTAATTAAGTCTGCAAGTAAGTCTTCAATGATATGTATAATTAAAGATGTACTATGAATGGCTTGTATCACTAGACCTATGATGCTCTGATGTAATATGTACTGCTGTGTAACATTATGAAGTATTATCTTTTGTAAAAATTCCGCTGTGAGATTCTAATGCTTTCTGTGATTTTATCTTCTATCTATTCTTATTCTTATTAATGGAACGATTTCTAATGTGTTCGAAAGTTGGGTCGTTACAGTTGGTATCAGAGCTTAGGTTACTGATTACCTAGGTTTTGGGTGAGTGTGAGAGAGCGTATTTTTATATAAAATTTAAAATAAAATAAATCAACTTGGATGATATACCTATGTTAGTTATATCCGATCAAGATTTGATTATCGACTTGTCGTATTCAAGGAATTAAGTATGAGTACCCGTGCACGAAGAGGTCAAGCTAGTGGGACTACCACTACCAATAGGCGTAATACTGCCTCTCAAGATTGAGTAGAAAGTGTGGAGGAAGTTACGCCAGTCCAACAAGACAAAAGCTTTGCAACTATCTGTAAGGAGTATACCACTCTAGGAGGGAAAGTATTCAAAGGAACTGAGTCTTTTAGATATTCAAGCATGGTTGAGGTCCTGTGAGAGGATTTTCAAAGGATTGAAATTGAATGATGAGCAGAAACGTCTCTTAGCCTCATGGAAACTTCAAGAAGCTGCTGCAATTTGGTGGGACGCTCAAACTACGAATGTTCCTGAAGAAGATTTTACTTGGGATAAATTCAAAGAAGCATTTGAAGCACAATTTCTGCCTGCCGCTGGCAAAACTAGGATGTATCGGGATTTCATCGACCTCAAACAAGGGAACATGAAAATATCCGAATATGAGAACAAATTCAATGCACTTTCCTGTTTTGGACCAGAACTGATCAACACTCCACTCAAGAAGAATGAAATGTTTATAGCAGGATTGAAGGATAGCCTGCAAGTTCAAATGATTGGACATCTCAAGATTCCATTTGTTGATCTAGTTGATATGGCTGTTCGTTATGAGGCACTGGAGGGAAAGAAGCCAGTTACAAAAGCAGCACAGACAGAAGGACCTAGTGGTGAGAATCCAAATAAAAGGAAATTCAATCCGAACTGGAACAACGACAAGGGAGTACCTAAGATGGGGGAAAAGACAAGGAGAGATTCAAGGATACCAAATGCCACAACTGCCTGCAGAAGGGACATATTGCCAAGTTCTGCAACAAACCAGCAGCGAAGAAGCCACAGCAAAACCAGCAATAACAACAACCTCAGCAACAGCAGCAGAAACAATAGCAAGGTCCTGGAAATGCAATGGTGATGAAGACTCTGTGTTTCAACTGTCATCAGCCTGGGCACTTGGTTAAAGACTGCCCACTCATGAAGAGGGCATAGCAACCAAAAGTATATGCCATCAAAAGTGAACCATCCACTTCCCAAGATGTGAAAGGCAAGGGAGTTCTCGAAGGTACTTTTGATATAAATGGCATTGATGTTTGTATTTTATTTGACACCGGCGCCTCGAATAGTTTCATTTCTTCTAGCACGGTAGGAAAACTCCGATTTACTCCAAAAATTTCCCTAAATCCAATTTGCGTATCTAATCCTATTGGCGGGAGAACTGAATTAAAAATGTATTGCGATAATGTGGTACTCTCATACCTTTCGCATTCCTTTCTTTTCGATTTCTACGTTTTGGATTTCAAATGATTCAATTTTATACTTGGGATAGACTGGTTGAGTAAATTCCAAGCTAAGATTAAATGCGACAAAGAAATCGTAACCTTGATAACCAATATTAGGAGCAAAGCTAGGATACCGTGTGGAAAACCTGGTATTCATATGTGTAGTTTCTTGTATGCTTTGGAGGTACCGCAAGAGAATTTGGAGACGTTAGAAGTAGTCAGAGATTTCTCTGACGTATTTGAAGAAGTCAAGAGTTTACCTCCACATCGAGAGATAGAGTTCCGCATCGATCTAATTCTAGGAGCTAGACCATTCGTTCAACCAAAAAGACGAATGGCACCAAAGGAAGTCATGGAACTCGAGAAGCAAACTCAAGATTTACTGGCCAGAGGATTGATCAAGCCAAGCTTTTCAAGCTGGGGTTCAGCAGTGGTTTTTGGGGGTTAAATCTGATGGATCACTAAGGCTGTGTGTCGACTACCGGGAGTTAAATAAACTGACCATCAAGAATAAGTATCCTTTGCCGCGAATTAACGATCTCTTTGATCAGTTGAATGGAGCTACGGTGTTTTCTCAAATGGATCTTGCTACAGGATTCCATCAGTTAAGGATCGCCGAAGATAGTATTCCTTTAACTAGATTCAGAGGCCCGGATTTCCTTTATGAATGGTTAGTTATGCCATTCGGATTAACCAACGCACCTGCGTATTTTGTTGATTTGATGAACCGTGTCTTCAGAAAGATTTTGAACAAGTTCGTCCTGGTTTTTATTGACGATATCTTAATCTTTTCAAAGACAGAAGAAGAGCACCGATATCATCTTAAAGTGGTATTGGAGACTCTAAGGACGAATGTATTAAAGTCGAAGTTTTCTAAATGTCATTTCTGGTAATCTGAAGTTAGATTCTTGGGGCATGTTGTGAATGGAGATGGTATTTTTGTGGACCCAATCAAAGTTGAAGCAGTGCAACAATGGAAGCAGCCCAGAACACCGACGGAGATCCGTAGTTTCTTGGGATTAGCAGGATATTACAGGAGGTTTATCCAAGATTATTCTAAGATTTCTTCCCATCTGACTAAGCTGACACGGAAGGGTGAGAAATTTATATGGACTCCAAAGTGTGAAGAATCATTCAAGGAGTTAAAGAAGAAATTGACAGAAGCATTTGATCTAGCTATTCCCGATGGGAAAAGTAAATATGAGGTTTATACTGATGCTTGTGGAGTGGGACTCGGTGCAGTACTAATGCAGAATGGACGTGTGGTTGCGTATGCTAGTAGACAATTGAAGATTCATGAGAAGAATTACGCTACACACGATCAAGAGTTATTGGCAATTGTTTTTGCATTAAAAATGTGGAGACACTACCTGTTAGGAGGGAAGTTCGAGCTTTTCACAGATCACAAACCAGTCAAATATCTGTTTTCTCAAAAAGATATCAACCTGAGGCAACAGAGATGGTTGGAATTCCTTGCATCGTATGATCTGGATATTATCTATATGCCAGGGAAAGAAAATGACGTAGCAGACGCTCTAAGCAAAAATGCGATCTTATCTCTTCTAGAAGCTACCCCAACACTTCAAGGAAGGATAATGGCAAATAAACGGAGAGATGAGAATCTGGAGAAGTTAATTCAAGCAGTTATAAAAGGAGGGGAGTCAGATTTTGAAGTGGATGGCCAAGGTATTCTCAGAATAAATGGGAGACTGTGTGTTCCTGATGTTGATGAGCTAAGGCAGGAAGTTTTGGCGGAATTCCATAAATCAAAGCTAAGTATTCATCCAGGAGTACACAAGATGTATAGAGATATGAGGCGAGTATTTTGGTGGCCTGGGATGAAGAGAGATATTCTGGCCTATGTAAATCAGTGTCTATACTGCCAGCGAATAAAGGGTGGTAACCAGAAAAAAGCAGGACTACTGAAACCTTTGGATATTCCTAACTGGAAGTGGGAGATGATATCGATGGATTTCATCGATGGTTTACCCAAGACCATGAAGGGATATGAAGGAGTTTAGGTGATAATAGATCGACTGACAAAGAGTGCGCATTTCATTCCTGTGAAACCAACCTGGACTGCAGCTTCGTTGGCCGAGATCTTAATAAAGGAGATTGTACGATTACATGGAGTCCCAGTAAGTATTATAAGTGATAGAGATCCCATTTTCACTAGTAAATTCTGGGAAGCACTCCAAACAACTTTGGGAACTAAGCTGAATTTAAGTACTGCTTATCATCCCCAAATAGACGGCCAGACAGAAAGAGTAAAACAGGATACTGGAAGACCTGTTAAGGGCGTGTATTCTTGACTTTGGAGGATCGTGGGAGGATCATTTACATCTAATTGAATTATCCTACAACAACAGCTACCAAGAAAGTATAGGCATGGCACCATATGAAGCTCTTTATGGTAGACCGTGCAGATCACCAACTTGTTGGGTAGAGTCAGGAAATAAACTTGTTCTCGGACCAGATATGATTCGAGAAGCAACCGAGAAGGTGGTGTTAGTTAAAAGACGAATGAAGTAGGCCCAGGATCGACAGAAAAGCTATGCAGACAAAAGATGAAGGGATCTTAATTTTTCTGTTAGGGATTTTGTGTTTGTGAATATTTCACCAATCAAGGGAACAATCAAATTTGGTAAGACAGGGAAGTTAGCTCCACGATATGTGGGACCTTTCCGTGTTCTTGAGAAGGTTGGACCTCTTGCTTACAGGGTAGAATTACCTGAGAGAATGGCAGGGATTCACAATGTTTTTCATGTATCTCATCTCCGCAAATGTGTTCACGACCCGTCTTTAATCTTGGAACCATCGGTTCAGGAGGATCTTGAAATTGAACCGAACTTGACTGTGGTTAGATATCCAGTCTATGTAGTGGATAAATAAGAAAAGCGACTTTGGAATAAGGTCGTGAAGCTACTCAAGATACAGTGGAGTGAAAATCTGCATGACCGTACTTGGGAAACGGAGAAGCACATCAAGGAGTTCTATCCGGATTTTGTTGTGAATTAGGTGTTAGCTATCATATGTTTGTTTTGGATGTATCTTATGTATGATGGTATTGTATGGCTTGTATGGATGTTATCTTTTGTTTGGAAATGGAATTTGGGTTTTCATCTCTATGGATTATGGATGTTATGAGGACTCAGGATTCGTAGGACTTATGAACTCTTTCAGTTTACTATCACTTGTACTGAAATCTGTTCTTTGTTTCTTTTCCAGATGGCACCAATTTTTAAGAGAACAGCTAAGAAGAGACGGACCCCACTCTAGAGATTGAGATTGTATACTGGCATCAGTATTCACGAGCTGGTAGGTATGCAAGAGGATGAGGGAGTGAGGCGATATGTAGATACTGAGGAGTCAGGCATATACCAGGGGGAGTATTCCATTGAGGAGGACAGTAGGGACTTTCCTCAGGAGCCGGGTTATGAGGGAGATGATGATCAGGTAGGGTCCTATGTAGGCGAGGGAGGAGATGATGGAGATGGTGATGATAGCAGCAGTGGAGACGACGGAGACAAGGATGACGATGATGATATGGATGAAGAGGAGGAGCCTGAGGAGGAGCCTGAGAAGGATCCAGAGAAGGAGCCTGAGGAGGAGCCTAAGAAGGATCTAGAGGAGGAGCCTGAGGAGAAGCCTGAGGAGGATCCAGAGGAGGAGCCTGAGGAGGAGCTCGAGGAGGATCCAGAGGGAGAGCCTGAGGAGGACATTCCACTTACTCAGCCACAGCCTGAGGAGGACATTCCACTTGCTCATCCACAGTATGAGCCATGGGTTGTGACCCCATCAGTACCTATGTATGGGCAGTTAGCTGTCCTATGGGAGCAGCTAGCATAGGAGATGGCACAGTATCTTGCTAATGGAGGGGATATGGGGCCACTCATGGATTATTCTTACCACGATATGATGCTTCATCCACCCTCTCCCATTGAGGTCATAGAGCTTTCAGATGACGAGGTCCCAGAGGAGAGCGATGAGGTAGTAGAGGTGATCGATATATCAGACAGTGAAGATGTGATTATCATCCCAGATGACGAGGAGATGATCATCATTTCCGATGACGAGGATATTATAGAGATTAATAGCAGTTCTGAGTAGGATAGAGGGACTGAGATGGTATTGTATATATAGTAGTAGTATGACAGATATGTATATTATAATAGTACTTGTATTTTGTTGTAGTCTATAACTCGATACTAGTCGAGTATAGTACTTGTATTTTGCTGTAGTCAGTTTGACGTATGATATGATATATATTTTGCTTATCTTTTGTTTACAAATTTCGAGGACGAAATTTTTATAAGGGGGTAGATTGTAATGACCCGGTTTTTACATCGATCGCAAACACGAACATTGTTTGATCTTGAGTATGTATTCACAAATACGATTTAAAAACCAAGACTTTAAAATGTTTAAAACATGTCAAAGGTTAAATTTGCATTTTTCTTATGTATGTATGATAGCATATTTTTAATAGTATTGTTTAAATTCATATTTTTACATGTATGTAAAATAACACTTATGCATAGCAATTTTAAAATGCCATTCTTTTGCAAACACTTGTTCATTTTTTTCAAAAGGCTTAAAAACTTTATTTTGGCAAACTCTTTATTCTTAACCTTAAAACCCTCTTCCCTAAAAACATGATTTAACACTCTCTATGTTCTCAAAACAAATGCAAGGAAATTATTTGTATTTTTATATGCATTAAACCAAAAACATGTATTGTCAAATCCTCTTTCAAATCACGATCTCATTCATGAATCACCTACACTATGGATCATGCTAGCAAATAAGATCTTAAGAAAAATATTGGCACATGACAAAACTATTTTAGATGAGAGCATTTTCAGTTTTGAAATCTTTCTCTTTTCTTTCATTTGATTTTCTGAAAATACATCTCCTTCTCGTCTTTCAAAACCTTGGCTACTTTGTAAAAAGACATGTGCCTAAAAGATTAACAAAATCATGCATATACAACATGAATCTTGCCTACACTAGTTGATTTCAAAACCATAGATTTTCCTAAGTATTTTTCAATGTATTTGCACCACATACCATTGATTTTGTTGTACAAAATTTTCAGATTTTTCTTTAACCTTGAAAGCCAAGTAAGTATTTTAAATAAATTCTTGTTAAATCGAAAAGGTCATGTGAGAAAGGTGCTTTAAAAACTCAATGTATGCTGAGCATTTATGGTACAAGGATGATCACAACATTTTGTAAAAACCAAGGAAGAAGATTTAAGAAAATACGATTTTACTTGGAACATTTAATGAGATGTTTCATAGTGAACCAATGGGGAGAGTTTAGTACAAGGCTCAGGGGTTTTTCAGGAGGTATCTAGGCTGAGGAAGGCCATGTGAATGTAGGAGAGAATGCAAAAATTTGAGAGAGAAAAAAGTTTTAAAGTTTGTCAATCATTTGTCAAGCAAAAAGTTTTTTTTGTTTTGACATCATGCATTAAATACACCAGTATTTTATTCAGTTCCTACCACAATTTAAAGACCAGAAAATGCACACATCTCACTCACATAAACACACAGCCATTCAAGAGAATTCAGCAAGAAAAGCTAAGGGTTTTTAGCATTCAAAGTGAGTAAACCTGCTCTTAATTTCTGTTTTGATTTTCCCGCAGTTTTGTGGTTTGAACTATGAGTGAACTTGGATTCCCTTTATGTTCCTGTTCAAGTAACATGTCATGTATGGTCTGCTTGTTTGATATGATGATGGAATCATTGATTGTTGATGAAAAACTTAAATACCATGGTGTTAAAAAGGGGTAGTTCCTGATATTGTTTCCAGACCTGTTATTTTTGTTTGGATCCTACAAATCTAGAAGGATCAGCAAAATCTATGTTAGCGGATTAGAATAAGGTGTTATACTTGTTTTAAAACCTTTACATATTCATCCAAGTGTTCAGAAGTGAAGCCATCTTTGCAAAAACCCTTACTGTCATTTAAAAACACAAAAAACAGCAGGAGGTTCTCTGTTTCAAAAATTCAAAGTGGATTTTCAAATTACTAAAAAAATAGATTTGATTATATAAACATGATCAGGGAACAAAATGATGATTTTTAAAAGTAAAATCAAGATTTTTAAAAGTAAAATCCAGATTTTTAAGAATGTGGATCACGAGAAATCAAGGGATGGCGAAAAGTTCAACTTTGATGAACTTACGGCACATCACTTGATTGGAGGTGATGACGTTCGGCCAGAAGGGGTAGGAGGGGATGTAGATCATAGAAAAATACTAATTTAATTTTTAAATTAACAGATTTTTTAAACAAAGTGAAAATGGGGTTTAAACTGGTGTTTGGGTTCGTTTGGGTTGCGTCGGAACTGCACGTCGTAGAGGGAGCTAGTGGGTGCATTCCAGGGGCAATGGCGGTGTCTGGGTCGTGTGGTGGCATGGCCTGGAGGTGGTGGTGGCGCACGGTCGAGAGAAGAAGCGGTGAGGCTTTTTCCTGGACGATGTATTTTTCAGTTTAAAAATGGGGGCACGGCAAATTACTGTTCAGGCCGGTGGAAGATCGTCGGAGGGTGGTGGCGTGATCAGGTGATGAAAAGGGACGGGTGGCAATGGTCCTGGGTGGATGGAAGAGGCTCTGGTAGCTGTGCACGTGCACAGGCATGGAAGAAAGAGGAGGAAGAAGAAGAAGGTGTGGCCATCAGGGATTTTAGATGATCGGCCATGTTTTCTTCAAAGTGGTACTACCAGGTGGTACTTCCACCTGGTACTGATGGCGCACGGTATTTTTAGTGTGATCGGAGCAGAAATCCCATGATCTAGGACGTGGTACTTTGATTACTTGGCACTGTGAAAGTGGTACTTTGAAAACCTTAGGAACCAGCTAACTTTTCACGTGCGCACACTGATGACTGGAACTGGTACTTGACCAAGATGGTACTTTGGTATTTAAGCTTTTAAATAAGGATTTTTAATATATTTTAAATTTAAACAAGTTTTTAAATTTAATAATGGATTAAATAAAATAGAAAAATAAATATTTAAATAAAAATAGAATTTTTATTTAATTAACAAATGAAAGAAGTGAATCAGGATCGAATACAGATTTTGTCAACAGATGAAATTTAAATATAGAAGCTGTAAATTTTATTAAATTATAAATTTAATTTATAATTTAAATTTAACATTTATTTGTTAATGAAATATTTAGATTTTTTTTTAAACCATATAAAGTAATAAGAAACCATATGTAATACATACGCTGAATTTGTCCATTCAAACTGTAATCTCAAGATACAAGTAACCGGTCATGCACAGTTCTGTATTTTATGAAATAAGAACTATAAATTATATTTAAACGTGTTTAGATTAATAATTTAAAAAGGGAATATTCGTTAATCATTTCAAAGAGACCGAAATAAATATTTCACTTTGATTCGATTATACGCCGCGCATCAGAAATTTTAAATTTTGACGACGGCGATATGTAAGGACTATTCATAAATAGTGCCTTCGATTTGTCCAAACCCAAGACAACTTGTATGGACGAATGTCTGACAAAGTAATTCTAACTGATCACTACGTTTATCTTTTCAAACGTATTTATATGATGGCAGAGGAATTCATTTCTCTTGCCGTATACCTATAATATATTTTTGAGGAAGTCAATTAGTGATCGGGAAGTTTTGACGATGTGGCATTCAAAGGAAAATAACCAGTGATGAAAACGTAAGTCTAGCCCTAAGCCTCACACCCAGGAAATGACAAAAATCGGGCAGGCCGCATGGCTATGTGGGTTGCTCCCATTAGGGTGTAGCATCACCTATCTAGAGAAATTCCTTTTGTTTCTTACTCTATCGATTCTGCCCATTCGGGAATGGTTGTCATACACAACCATTGGTGATATACACTCGATAAACTCAAGAGAAATGAGTGGTCGGTCATGTGAGGGCCGGGTTGCATAACGTTCTTGTTGAACCCAGGTGTATTTGCCTCTGGAGATACATCACGGGAAGGTGGTCTCATACCTTGTCATGGTTGGAAATCCAATTTCCATAAGTTCCAAGCGGTTTTTATTTGTATACTATATAGGAGAATGTGAGATGCAAGCTTTCTTCTAGATTCTAAATTATTTGGGAAAAACCAAAAAGACATTATGATAATATCTGGTTTAAAGTATACAAAGAGTTTTGATTTCATAAGGTAAAAACCCGTTCCATACCCACGGCGTGGTCTTATGAGATATTTTTATTTCTTTAATCTGTTTTAAACTGTTTACTCATACCAGTCCTCTGACTGACCCGGAGTTTATTTTTCCGTGTTTTTCCTTAAACTCTTGGGTATCCATAACACTAGTTATGAATAGACAAGTGAATCGGTATTTGGATAAAACTTATGAAGCTGGATGAAGACTTCCTATGTACTGGTCTACCTATCTTATCTACTGCATAATTAAGTCTGCAAGTTAGTCGTCAATGATATGTATAATTAAAGATGTACCTATGAATGGCTTGTATCACTAGACCTATGATGCTCTGATGTAATATGTAATGTTGTGTAACATTATGAAGTATTATCTTTTGTAAAAATTCCGCTGTGAGATTATGATGTTTTCTGTGATTTTATCTTCTATCGATTCTTATTCTTATTAATGGCACGACTTCCGATGTGTTCGAAAGTTGGGTCGTTACATAGGAACTTAAAAATCAAACCTAAGGATAAAGATATTTAGTTTTTCTTCTACTAATACCATATAAGAAATAATAGCGAATATGTGATGCTTAATATCAAAGTTATCTCATAAAGTAATCAACTATCATATAAAATCATTTTACATAATAAATAACCGTTGACAACATCGTTTTCCATGAGTTTTAACACAACCAAAGAAAAATAGTATAGTATAAAATTTTAAATGTAACACTTTATATTAGAGAATATGTTTTCACTAAACATTTGAACTTTTGAAAAAGGAAAAAAAGACTAATTTTAAACTTGTGTTTTCCTTTTTATACCTGTAAGGTTATGAAACAATCATCTCTCTTTAAAATAAAATTTATATTGCAAAACAAAAATAAGAACAAAGTCCAAAATCAAGATTTATGATACACTCAAACAATATCTTTAAAATATGTTTTATTTTATTTACCATTCTGTTTCAACCGACAAGGAGCAGTACGGGTAAATCCAGCATCAATCATAGTCATCCAATTATTTTTGCCCTTCAATATCCTACTGTCCACCCTTTTATCATTGTAATGTTTATGATGCTAATTCATGGATCGCTATGATGTTTCTCTTTTTTTATCGAGTGAAGGCAACCGATTGGACTTGCATGATGTGAACAACGTGAACAGCGACTATTTGAAGGAAAAAAATGAACAGCATACTAGTATTTGAGTTTGGAGCTTTTATATATGGATAGAAACGAACTAAAAATCGACATAAGACATGAGATGAATGATACACAAAACAATAGAAATATGGATAAGTCAGTTTGTTTGCTTGCTGCGAATTATGCCTAGGCATTAAATTTCCTTCGGTTTAGTCAATGATTCTGCTAATTATACGCAACATCAACGTGTGTATGATCCTATTTTGGCCACCTAATTAAATGCATGTATTTTTAGCAGCTTTCTACTCAAAGACGTGGACCAGGCAAATTATAAATGGTTTGCTGCAAATATAAAGCTTGCTTAAAATATAAAACATAATAAAATTAAAATGTAACACATTACTCTCTTATATAAGAGTAATAATTTCTTTGTTCCTTTCTATTGAATTACATTTTTGTATGTTACCTGAAAAAGAAACAACTAGGTAAACGTTGCGGATTATGAATTACCATATTACGCCCTATAGTAATTTTGCCAGAAATGTTCTTTTTTTCCTAGAAAAAAAAGGAGAAAATAGCGCAACAACTTGCACGCTACATATGGTCCAGTTATAGTTATTTTTTTGTTCCACTTTTTCTCTCCTCTTTGATTTAACAAAGGCATAACAAAATTTATTTTTAAATGTATAACCGAGCAAGTTAACATTTATATTAAACCATTGAAATTAATCAGTTTGTTTTTACATTTTTAAACCATTCAAATTAATCAGTTTGTTTTTACATTTTTAAGCATTCAATTCTTAGTCGTTTACCACATTTATATTAAACAGACGGTAAGTACATTTACCAAACGATGTATGCTGAATTGGACACAACTAAAAAACCAATACAATATGCAAGATCATTAGATCATTAGAACATATGAACATATGCAAACAAAACAAGCATCAGCAATATAAATGTTATTAAAATGATGAATGAGTAACACCATGATAAATGCAATAAGAGCAAGCAGAAGAGAAAAAAAATGAATTAAAAATAAACAATAATCAAACACGGTAAACAACATACATGTACCCCAAACACGAATGAGGCAAAAATTATTTGTCCAAACTTGATTATGGGAACAAAACAATGAAGAGAAAAACACGTGTTAAAGCAATTCAACTTGATAGAGACAAAATCAATCGAAGAAAAAGGGTAAATTTAGGGATTAACAATTACCTAACGTCGACGTGGATGCGAGGCAAAAGCTGGAAGAAAGGCCCAACAATCGACCGTATCTGCTATATGAAACCATTTTACAATCATTTAACAGAGAACGAAATAACCCCAAATAAATACAGCGATTTTAATTTAACAGAGAATGAAATAACCCCAAATAAATACAAATAAATGGAACGATTTAAGATAATAGCGAAACAAAAAACCCCAAATCAAAATTTACCTAAAACTAGGGTTATAGATCGTAGAAATCTAGTACCTTCGATGGAAGAAGATGAGGAAGAAGATGAGGCGAATCCAAATCCTCTTAAATAGATCGAAATCAAAGAAGAAATTATTTGCGTGTTTTCTTCTTCTGCTCTTAGTTGATTTTCGATTTTTTTTTTCTTTTCTTATTATTGTCTGACATGGCAAAGTGAAAATAGGGTGCGAATGACCGGAAAAAATTAGACTTAAGTGGGAAAGTGAAAATAGGGCGTGAATGAACGGAAAAAATTAGACTTAAGTGGGAAATAACAGGTCAATTGAAATTTGACCCGATTCACAAAATTTTATTTGACCCACTTTATATAAATTGCATCGGCTGCAAACCAATTAAGAAAAGGCCGATGCTAATCTAATAAATGCAAACATTTCTGTCATAAATTGCATTGGTTTTTTAAAAAAACCGAAGAAAATAACTTTTTGCCTGATCTATTGCTTTCTTTGTCACTTTTGCATCATCTGTTTAATTAAAAGCGATGCAAATAACACTGTTTGCATCGCTTGTTACCACAACCGATGCAAATCAAGCGAAGCAATAAGACTGTTTTGTACTAGTGTGAGGCCAACCATTACGGTCGAGTTTGTACATGCCCTTAACCTCATCATCTATATCAGCTTCCACTTTGGTGATGGTCTCCAACAATCTAGGATCACTTCTCTGACTAGAGCCGATCCATTTCACCAAATTTAGTTTAATTGTTAGGCTCGCCAACATCTCTGGCTCCAATTGACATCTTGGTATGAAGACATAACTAGCGATAAACTCCAGCTGCTTCCATTCCCGAAACATAGTTCCCAAAATGGCATGTCTCTTGTTAGAAATGAATTAGTGGATTTGGAAAATTTTGGCAAAATCACTAAGTCCCACATCGGGAAAACTTGTGCCTTAATTCACTACATATACAAAAGCTTGATATGTTATATCAAAAGAAAGAGGAAGAGAGAGAGTCAATGGAATAGCATGAACAAAACATGCATATATTTCATATTAAATTAGAAAGGTCAAAGATTAGGGCCTTGGGCCTTGGGGCTCTTGGGGTCTCGTGATCGTATAAGGCCTCCGTATGCCGCCAAGACTGCTTGTGCTGTTCAAACGACTATTTTTTAAAATAGTCGCGCAGATACCAATGGAAATGACTGTTGGTAAAGGTTCGCAACCTTTCCAGCAGTCGTTGTCGTTGCAATTCGAACAGTGGCATCCCTTCACGAATAAATACCTCTTCACAACCTATATAAAGGGCAGTGAAAAATCAAATCAGAATCGATTTTTCTGACTTTCGTCCTTCTTCCTCAAACGCTCTATTATGTAAATAAAACAGCCTTGCATTCATTGTTGCTTCGCCTGCTGCACTGTACCGAGAAGTTGAATCCGTTTTATCTTGGGAATCGATTTGTTCCAAAACCCTAAAGTGCTAAGAAAGGGGCGCAAATACGATTTAAGGAAACAGTCGACTTTCGGCTGGACTCAGATTACTGACCAATAAATTTCTGATCGACAGCGACGGTATATTTTCCATTCTGTTGTACTTTTGTTGCATTTGCTTTGCAAAAGTTTCCAGAGTACTGTTTATAATCTGTTGTTACTGTATCAACACAGTTTTTACTGTCGTTGGAATAACAATCTTAAATCGTATTTTGTTTGTTGCTGTTGTTTATGCAGGCAAATATGTCTAAACAAACCAACACCGCGACACCAGTGGTGACTGTGACTCATCCTCCAATAGTCCTTCCACCAGTTAGCCTATCCCATGGCAAAAACCTGAAAAATTTATGGGGATAGTTTTCAAAAGGTAGCAGCAAAAGATGTTGTTATATTTGACAACTTTGGGCCTTGCGAAGTATCTGACAGAAGATGCACCAACGGTGGCTGAATTGGAACGAGATGCAACGAAGGTTGAAGCCTTCAATGTCTCGAAAAATGCAGATTTTATGTGCAAGAATTATATACTTAATGGCCTGGATAATTCTCTGTATAATGTCTATTGTACTGTTGCGACTTCCAAGGAACTATGGACTGCACTCGACAAGAAATACAAATCTGAGGATGCAGAAATGAAGAAGTTCATAGCAGGGAAATTCCTCGACTTCAAGATGATTGATAGCAAGATTGTTATCAGTCAAATGCAAGAACTGCAAGTCATCTTCCACGAGTTAAATGACGAAGGAATGACGCTCAGCGAATCATTCAAAGTGGGTGCTGCAATTGAAAAACTTTCACCTTCATGGAAGGATTTCAAAAATTATTTAAAGCACAAGCGCAAGGAGATGACTGTTGAAGGACTAGCAGTTCGATTGAGGAGTTGTATTGAGGAGAATACAGAGCTGTAGTTTGATGTATAATTCCATGCTCAGCACAGAATTCCTCAAACGGAAACTCGTATTCTCCTCCTCTATCACTTCTTAAAGATTTTATTTTCTTATTGAGTTAATTCTCAACTTCTGCCTTATACTGTTTAAACATGTTGATTGCTTCGTCCTTACTTCTAAGGAGATATACATGACAATATCTGGTACAATCATCAATGAATGTGATAAAGTACCTCTTTCCACCTCTAGTTTGACACATTTTCAAATCGCATACATCAGTATGTATTAATTCTAGAGGTTCGGTCTCTCGTTCAACGTGATGAAACGAGGTTCTAGTCATTTTTGGTTCTGCACAGATTTGACATTTATAATTGGAGTCTATGTTACATTTTGGTATAAAGTCTAGATTAATCAATTTTCGCAATGTTTCAAAGTTAACATGCCCTAATCTAGAATGCCAAATGTTAGATGAGTCTACGATATAAACAAAAGATTCAACTTTATTCATATCGTCTTTCGGTACAATGGTAGTTACATTAGCTTTAAACAAGCCATCACTAACATAGCCCCTTCCCACATACACCCCATTTTTCGATAATACAAATTTATCAGGGACAAATATTAGTTTGAAACCATGCTTGCTAAGAAGCAATCCAGAATTCAAGTTTTTACGGATGTCTGGAACGTGAAGGACATCGATCAAGGTAAGTTCCTTTCCAGAAGTCAATTTGAGCACAACCTTTCCTTTTCCTTCAACTTTTGATGCAGACGAGTTGCCCATATACAACTGTTCCTCTTCGGTAGCAACTTTGTAAGTCGTGAACATCCATTTATTTGCACAAATGTGGCGAGTGGCCCCGGTGTCCACGAACCATTCCTTGTTGTTGCCAAAAGGTTACATTCAGAAACTACCGCGCATAAGTCCATGTCAGAAATGCCATCAGAAACTTCAGCCACATTTGCTTCAGACTTCTTCTTTCCGCGACATTCCGCTGCCTTGTGTCCTTTCTTTCCGCGGTTATGACAAGAACCTTTAAACCTCTTAGCCTTTTTATTAGGACCATTTTCGCGCTTTCTTTTGTTGGGCTTTTCTTCTTCAACTACATTTTCCTTCACTGCCATGTTGAAGGACCCCTTTTTCTCTGATTTTCGGTTGTCTTCCTCAATCCTCAGGTGTAGACTATGTATAATGGTAAGTCTCGACATATTCGTCGTAGACATAAAACCATAAGACAACTTCTCTCTAATGGAGTTATCACTATAGACTATGTAAAGTCAAAGGATAACATAGCGGATGCACTAACCAAAGGCTTGCCAAGAGAGAAAGTTCAAACCTTATCGATGGGAATGGGTTTAAGACTTATGAATTAAAAGTTTTCTAAAACGGAAACCCCACCTAGTTGACTAGAGATCCCAAGATCTAGGTTCAAAGGGACAACTAAGTTTAAGAAAAACTTGATGGCACTATTAACTACAAACCATTCCTATGATAAGTCAGTGCACTACACGTCGGAGAATAGGATAAGCATGGATTTTAATGATGTCCATACTGCGGTGTTATAAAGAACCAAGTGGGGTATTACGGGATACTCATTATAGAATCACCTATGTGGGTGTGAAGGCGCCGCTTCAAGAAGAATTGTAAGGTCAAGTTCTTCAAGCACTCATGAAACCAAGATGGTGTTCATGGCAAAAACGAACACAAACAGAGAACCAAGGAGTTAAAGAATATTTATCATGTGTTATCTATATAGACTTACACAAATGGCTTACAGTTCAAAGACAGTCTAGTCCACTGATTCACCTGTTAGTTATAACGATAAAACACTAGGAAAAGTTCAAGGTCTCTGTGCTACTTTTACCGATATGATAAATATTCCACAAAATATCAGAACAGATTAGACAACCACTCATTCATGTGGGGGATTGTTAGAAATGAATAAGTGGATTTGGCAAAATTTGGCAAAATCACTAAGTCCTATATCGGGAAAACTTGTGCCTTAATTCACTACATATACAAAAGCTTGATATGTTATATCAAAAGAAAAAGGAAGAGAGAGAGGCAATGGAATAGCATGAACAAAGCATGCATATATTTCATATTAAATTAAAAAGGTCAAAGATTAGGGCCTTGGGGCTCTTGGGGTCTTGTGATCGTATAAGGCCTCTGTATGCCGCCAGGCCTGCTTGCGCTATTCAAACGACTATTTTTTAAAATAGTCGCGCAGATACCAACGGAAATGACTATTGGTAAAGGGTCGCAACTTTTCCAGCAGTCATTGTCGTTGCAATTCGAACAGTGGGATACCTTCACGAATAAATACCTCTTCACAACCTATATAAAGGGCAGCGAAAAATCAAATCAGAATCGATTTTTCGAACTTTCGCCCTTCTTCCTCAAACGCTCTATTCTGTAAATAAAACAGCCTTGCGTTCGTCGTTGCTTCGCCTGTTGCACTGTACCGCGAAGTTGAATCCATTTTATCTTGGGAATCGATTTGCTCCAAAACCCTAAAGTGCTAAGAAAGGGGCACAAATACGATTTAAGGAAACAGTCGACTTTCGGCTGGACTCGGATTACTGACCAATAAACTTATTTAATTGATCTCTAAAAGCATGATTCATGAGATCCACGAAATATGCCGGTGTGTTGGTCAACCCGAATGGCAAGACCAACCACTCATAGAAACCAAATGGTGTTCGAAATTTTGTCTTAGGTACACTTTCCTCTGCAACCCGTAGCTGATGGAATCCTGTCGCAAGGTCAGGCTGAGAAAATATATGTGCACCATTCAACTAATCAAATAAATCGTCTATCCGTGGAAGAGGATACTTGTTCTTTCTTGTCACCTTGTTTAGCTCGCGGTAGTCTACACACAATCAAAGGGAACCATCCGCCTTTGTGGAAAATACAACAGGTGCTCCCCACTTAGAAATACCTCTCTGAATAAACCCCTTCCTCAAGAGGTCATTCACTTGCACCTCAAGCTCTAGCTACTCTTTTGGTGCCATTCATCGAAGAGGCATTACTATAGGTCTGGTATCTTTCACCAAATCAATACGAAACTCAATCTCTCGGTGTGGTTGAAGTCTGGTCACTTCCTCGGAAACGTCCGGATACTCGCCAGCAATAGGCATACCCAATAACTTATCGTATGGGATGTCAAGGGAATATAGAAAACTATCCATTACCTCGTTACCTGGTAAACAGCCCAACACTACCCTCCGCCCATCATCCATGCCAATGGTCACTGAATACCTATCACAATCTACCACCACCCATGCCTCCAGAGCCTATCGACTCCGAGGATGAGACCAAACCCAGTAAAGCCCAAATAACAATCACAAGCAAACATGCATACATGACTCAACAAGACCAATCCACGACAAATCATGCAAAGGTTAGTATAACCACCATACAGGATTATTACAACAAAAGGTTGATCAACATTAATAGTGTATGCTTTCACCAACTACGTATCTTTGGAGACTTTGGACAATCATTTTTAAAGTGCTCCTCCTTGCCACAATTGAAGCACGTCTTCGCCCCCGTCTTGGACCTATAATCCCTGATAAGATGGCCCTTTCTACCACAACCATAAGAAGATAATTCTGACTTAGCCTTCTTTTTCTGTCCATTCTTAGCTGGAAAGGTTTTCCTTTTATTAGGAAGCTTCTTCTTGCCTTCACCGCCCATCTGTGGCTTTGGCTCAACTTCAGAAGCAACGGCGACTTCAATCTTCAATTTAGGATAAAGACTTTCTGACCTCAAAGCTTTTCCCATGATAGACTCGAAAGTCTCATCAATATGATTAATAAACCTCTCTCCCAAGTAATCATCCAATCCAGTGATGAATTTCTCATTCTTCTTCTCGGCGGTATCTATAAAAAGACAACCCATATTTTGACAAAGCATCGAACTCAGCAATGTACTCAGAAACAGACCTACCATTTTTCTTAAGCTCTGCAAATTTTTGAAACGGATCTGATTTCTCAGCAGTCGGAATAAACTTCCCACAAAATCGAGCTTTAAATTGCTCTCAAGTAAACTAGTCCTTAAGAGTAGCAGCTTTGATAGCATTCCAGCAATTCATAGCTCTGCCTTGAAGCTGGCATGAAGCCAATCTCCTCTTTGTAGCATCATTGAGTCCAAGGTTCTCAAAGATGCGCTCATAGGTATCAATCCAATCCTGAACCTCCATAGCTCATTTCGTTCCTTGGAATGGTTTATCACCAAGATTGGTGAAGTCCTTATTCAACTTGGCAAAGTCAGTTCCTAGGTGCCTGCACAAGTGCACCACCACCCGCAACGACATTGGAAACAGCTCCTTGAGCATTTCTAAGCATCTCTCTCATGAAAGCAGTAAACATCGTCTACATATCAGGAACATTAGCATTGTTGGCTCCCAAGCCTGCTCCTTCCTCAATTCCAGAACTAGAGTTCCTAGCAGCACTCCTTGTTTGATGACTCATCATTCAATTTGAAAGAATTCAATTAATCATCTTTCCAAGGAATCCTATTTAGCAGTGCATGTGCAGTGCGACTTCATCCTTAAGTATATTAATAGTATGTATATATAAATATAACTTTGAAAACCAAAATGCTACAAATATGCGCTTTCGTATATATATACTCAACCCTGGAGTTACCCATTAAGGTTAAACTACGCAACCTGCCTCTGATACCAAATGTGACAACCACCTTGAACCAGTCGACACTCAACGAATTGCGTTGTGACTGTGCCCGACTAATACAGGACGATAGCCAAGGATTGAAGTAAGGAAACTCATTTAACATGTCGTATATCTCACAGCGCATGGAATAAAATATAATAAAAACATAAGTCATGATATAAAACAGATGAGACAGTGTATGATCTGAAAACTGAATAACAAACATCAGAGTAGTAGATTTATATTAATAGCAAAATATCTAATGAATCATAAGTACATCTCCAAAATACTATCTCTAAACAAGATACGTGACTAATGTCCAAAGCAGTGACCTACGAAAGAAATAGGGATAAGAGTATATGTGTATGTATATATATATAGTACGCAGAAGCCTCCTGCTCGTCTCCGACCAACTACTCGAGCACACCAATCTGTCTCTAGTCTGCTCATTTAAGAGCACCCAGAATAATAAGTAGCAATGCATAAAACTCCAGGTCAGACAAAGTCTGGTGTGAGCGATAGTATTCTTAATCACTAAATAAGATAATACAATAGGTATGAAGAGTCATACCTGACCCTGCATTCAAAGAGTTAGCACAGATAATCATATACTCTACTCTATGGCAATAAAAATACTGAGTATAAGTGGAAGTTTGTGACATTGTGATAGCAATCATCCAATCATAACAAACATCCTCACGTTCACTCACTCAGTGTATTGAGCACACAATATTCAATACTTTGGACGTTAAATCAACCGAGACACTGGCGGGCCCAAACGCATGAGCTCCACTTGTCTATTGATATGCCCTACTACATGAACTGTAGCTGAAAACCCTACCCAGTCCATACCGCATTGGCTCTGGGTTTGATCCGTCCATACTGCATTTTCCCTGATTCGTTCTCGTGTCACTCTCTCAATGACGTACCGAGGTTACGAATATCGATATCTTCATTACACATGTACCCGCAGTGAAGTCCAAATTAGGAGTCACCCCGACGGTTCCCATTTGGATTATTGGTGGTAACTTCTTATTTAGACTTTTCTTGCATCTCGAGTTTAACTAGTCGTATTGGAGTTGGACTTCAAAAGAGTCTAGTCCTTATCAAGGAGTAATGCCTCTCCACGTGAACCCATTACCTTTGCACATCTCAGATAGGATAAGTTCTGGATAATAATTTCACATAGGAAAGTCGAAAAAGATAAGTCCGAAAAGGAAAGTCTCAGTTTGATGACGAATCTAACAACATTCGGTTCAATGCTTCCAGATCTAATTAGATCCGGGTTTCACAAATCAAATATGAATCAACTCAAACTTATATATGCGTCATAACATGAATTATAAGCATCTATATGTTAATCTACTCAAATCAGTAAATAAGAATACTACTACTCACCTTAATCTCCCCAAAAAGGTTAGATCAGAAAATGAAAAGTTCTTGGCTCTTTCTGAAATGTGAATGAGGATTCTTTTGTTTATATTGGAACTTAAGAGGTTATCTCCATTCCTTTGCAGATGAGCTCTATATGTAGTGAAATGAAGCTTCTTTGAGAAGCTATTAAGGATAGTTTCTAAGAGAAGCTACGAAGTATAGCGTCTAAGAGAAGCTACTAATACTTGGGCTTAAAGGAGAAGCCACTAAAGATTGGCTTCCTTGAGATGCCACCTTTGGCTTCCAAGAGAAACCACTAAAGATTGGTTTCCTCAAGAAACAACCGAAGATTGGCTTCCTTCAGTAGCCACTTTTGGCTTCTAAGAGAAGCCACTAAGGATTGGCTTCCTTGAGAAGCCACTAAAGATTGGCTTCCTCAAGAAGCCACCGAGTATTGGCTTCCTTGAGAAGCCACTTCTGGCTTTCAAGAGAATTCACTAAGGATTGGCTTCCTTGAGAAGCCACCTTTGGCTTCCTCGAGAAGCCATCGAGGATTGGCTTCCCTAAGAAGCCACCTTTAGCTTCCAAGGGAAGCTACCAAGGATTGGCTTCCTCAAGAAGCCACTAAGGGTTGCCTTCCTTAAGAAGACACCTTTGGCTTCCAAGAGAAGCCACTAAGGGTTGGCTTCCTCAAGAAGCCACTGAGCATTGGCTTTCAGGAGAAGCCACCAATCAAAAGTTATGAAACAAGATTCACTAAGGGAAAACTAGTTACATTAAAATTTGTCAAAAATGATGAAAGTAGGAGATGACCCTATCAGTGATTTCTCAAAGCTATACAGTCATACGACCTCATATGAAAATAACACAAATATTATACGGTCTTTTAGTATGCAGAATACAGGTCGTTACACTAATTCACTACAGCTTTGTGGTGGTAACTTTAAAGTTGAAAGCATGATTCAAAATCATAATTAGAGTATCAACATGCAACTGACTGCCTCAATGTTCAATGAAGCAATTAGCGGCATTGAAATAAGCTAAAGCTTAAATAGAGGGAAATAGTATTGAAAATTTTCAACAAAAAACAATTTCAAAAACACAATGGAATTCACCAGAGATGCTCATGCAGAAGTAGATTGATATACAATTATCTAGAATAAGGCAAAATGCAGCACATTGTGCATATTTTGCTTTGTTAAATAGATCGCCAACTAGAGACATATGCCAGAAGTTTAACAAAAAATGTGAAACAAAAAAGTATTTTTAGCAAAGTAGAGCTAGAAACCATATATCATTTATTCTTTAACTTTTTTATTGAAGGAACGCATGATTCATAGCTAAAAGAAAATTAAATCTTGTTCAATATTCTTCCTTAGCCAGCATAAGAAACTGCATTCATTTCATTTGTCAAAAATTCAACCTCAAAATCATATCAAAGGAGAATAAAAAAGAATTTACCAAAGTCTGGTTCATGCTTTCAACGGTCATCAATTGCATATGGGAAGTGAGAAATGCAAGGTTGCATTCAAATAAAGAAACAGATGGTATTCAGATTTGGAAATCCATAAAATCAGACAATCATATTCGTATCCTCAAAGTAGAGAAAACGCTCAATGGAATTGATAATCATAATTCTTCTACTCCAAATCTTGATAATTATGAAAAGAGGATTGAAGCATACTTACAAAGCGGGAAAGTCCATCATGACATTTTCTAAAGCAAACCCTATTAACATAGTGTTATTTAAAGCTCAAAAGAGCTATCTAGTTGTAATAATCTCATTAAGGGACGCCAACATTTAAAGGAAAGAACTTCTCCAAGTAACTACAAAGAATAGTTTATTTCTTCTCAAATCACAATAAGCTCTTTCATCAATCGACGCCAACATCTAAAGAAAAGGATCTCACCAAGCAACTCCAAAGGAAAGTCTATTTCTTCTCAAATCGAATGTTTAATACCAACAAGATTGAAAGATTTATTCTTCGTAAATATAGAAAGCTAACTTCAAAAGAGTAGGACAGATCTGAAAAATTAATTACTGATCCTCAACTTTAAAGCCATAGCTTTGACAAAATAAAGATCTAAAAGCCACAATAAATAAGATCTTCAATAAAGTTCAGGATTTTGATCAAACTAAGAGATTTGACAAAATTGACTAATTTTCAAATTCTTGTACATTCAATTCTCAATAGATTTTTGCAAGTTGTACTATTTCAATATTTCGGATTCATTGAAATTTTTATAATGCAAATTTGTCTCCATTCAATTTAATAAAGGTGTCCCTATGAACTCAATAAACATGTTCAAATTCAATAGTGATATAAATGGCAGTGGGAATACAAAAGAGGTATAGATGAGATACAGATTAAATACAAGAAAATTAAAAGACTCAATAATTCAAATACATTAATTAAATTAAAATTTTACAAATAAACTTAAAAATTAAAATAACAAAAATCAGGTAAAGTTCAACAATTAAATTTTTATTCGACTGTTATTTAATTTCATTATTCAAATTGTACTTATTTTATTCATATACAAAAACAAAATTCGTTTATATCTTATAATATAGAACTAATTACAATTTAAAATTTCAAAATTTAAATTTCAATTCCTCATGGATTTAAATATCTACTAAAAATTTAGGTTGTTACACCGTCTTTGCAAAGTAGAGTTAGAAACCGTAAATCATTTATACTTTGACATTTTTATTGAAGGCTTATCTTGTTCATAGCCAAAAGAAAAATAATTCGCATTTAGTATGCTTCTTTATACAAAATAATAAATTGCATTCATTTCATTCAATAAAAATTCAACCTCAAATAAAATCAAAAGAGCATAAAAAGGAATGTATCAAAGCTTGCCTCATGCTTACAACAGTCGTTTATTACATATGAAAAGAGAGTAATGCAAAGTTGCATTCAGAAAAAGAAATAGACTGTATTCATATTCAAAAATTCGTATAACGAGTCAGTCAAATTCTTATTCTCCAAGTAGAGAAAAATCTCAATGAATTCATATTCATAATACAACTACTCGAGATCTTGATAATTATGAAGAGAAGACTGAAGCGTACTTACAAAGCCGGAAAGTCAATAATGACATTTTATGAAGCAAACTCTTTCAACGTAGTGATATTTAAAGATCAAAGGAGCTTAACAATCCCACCCTCAAGGGCTATGATACAAGGGGCGGTCATTCCAATGCCAACACCTGGAGATTTCCCTACAAGGTAACTCAACAAGCACATTTGAATAACTATAACACTGTTTTTTATACTTATATGCGAAACCATAATGAAAATATTGTTTGCTCACCAAGTTTAGGCAGAAGTTACCGCACGTCCAAGTCCAAACCGAAAAAATTAAATTTACCATTTTGTGAAAGAGAATTCCTAATTAAACAATTAAAGACATACATTACAAAAGTAATCTCAGTGACATATTATATCACTTATCCATCGAGAAAATATGAGGAAGTGGTAAAGTACCTCATGGCGAAAACAAACCAAGTGTAAGGCATCATAAGCTCTTTCATCAAAGATGCCAACATCTAAGATAATGACCCATCGAGCAACACTAAAAGGAAAGTTTATTTCTTCTCAAATTGGGAGTATAATACAAATAAGATTAAAAGCTTCAATCATCGTAACAATATGAAGCTAACTTCGAAGGAGCAGGACAAATTTGGAAAATTCGTTACAGATCCTCAAATTGAAAGTCATAACTTCAACAAAATAAAGATCTAAAAGCGATCATGATTCAGATCTTCAATAAAGTTCAGGATTTTTATCAAATTAAGAGAATTGATCAAATTGATGTGAGAAACCTTAAGTATGTTATTGTTGTTTACCTTAGACCGATTGTAAAATAAGAGTGAAGTGTTGCGACTAGGATTAATAGTTGCTTTTTGTATTAGGGAAAAAACGGATGGAAGAAAGAAAAAAAAACTGCTGGAAAACGCATTAAGCATCCCTCCCAAACAAAATTCTCAAGCATCATAATTTGTGTAGCCCTATTACTATTTTATAAGTATCCTTTATTTTTTAACCATTGCTTATTTCTATAGAGCATCCTGGTGCTTTTATAAATATCGTTTACATTTTAACAATTAATTATCTCTTGGAATATCAGAGGACTTAACTATTTTGAAAGAAAACAGACTTATTATATTTTCCGAATTTTTTAGACCTAGTATTGTTTGGTATACTTGAACATAAGTTAGAAGATAACAAAATTGAAATATTACATAAATGTTATCTTAATAACGGGAAAGTTATCAACAACAATGTCATAGGTGGCAATCACTGAAGAATCAAGAGATCATAGAATCCTATTTTTGCATTATTATTTCGGTTTTCAATTCATTCAATGCATGTGTGTAAATAAATGAGGTTTAATTATTGAAACATCCTTCAAATATGCTTCTAATAGTGGAAATGAGAGAATTTTTCTTTGGAATAAATTACATAAAACCAAAATAGTGTTCATAATCCATGGATTTGGAACGGGGTTTTAATATAGTTATACATTCTTTTAAGTAAAGAGGTGGCAATCATGTTCCTTTAAAAAATTTAGAAATAATCAATAATTTCATTTTATAGACTGACTTAGCTGAGTCTACCATATACGGTGATATATTTACTTGAAAATCAAATGAATGCAGAAATATTCACTATGAGCTTGACAAGACAGGAAAAAAAGTCAATTTGCAGATTTCATGTATACCACTCTTCCACATGCATTTAGTAATCATATACCCTTGCAAGTTTATGTTACAAAAATAAATTCAAATATTAAAAAAGCTTCATTCATATTTATTAATGGATGAATTTTTAAAATTCATACAAAGAAATTTTCAAGGTTAACCTTGCTGATCAGTTTTAGGGAACTACCAAATATAAGTCTAGCAAAACTCTTCAAAACATCAAAAGAAAACTTAAAAATTGGAATAAAAGCAAATCTAAATTCGAAATAATTCAAATAAGAAATAAAAGTGAGAATTTGTAGGATAATATTGATAAGGATAGCTCAAACCCTCAAGTTATTAATGATAGTTTTCTTTTTAATAACAACCTTATTAAAGCTATTCATATTCAAACTATTAATATAAAGAAGAAAGACAAGGTAAGATTGGAAAACTAGTGGAGATGAATCTAGTAAATTTCTCTATGCTGAGTATTTAAAAGAAGACATATAGATGAAGTACAATAATTGATTTACAACAATGGTCCTCTTATTAATGAAGGCTCCAAAACTGAGTCTGAAGCTATAAAATATTTTATTTGTTTATATAGTCTAGGCTCTCTCTTAAAGGGTTATTTCGCTACATATGCATGATATATTCTTCATCTTAATAGCCAATAAACTTAACTAACTTCCATTAGTTTGGAAGAAATTAAGAATATTCTATTCAATGCAAATAATGATAAAAGTCTCAGGCCATATGGCTTAGGGATTAGATTTATAAAACTCGTTGGGATGAACTAAAGTTTGGTATTTTAAATGTTATTAATGAATTTTTTGAAAATGGTAAAATTCTAAAAAAAGATCAATCATAAATTAGTTTCAAAAGTTAAATCCTAGAATGATCTCGGGGATTAAAATTTTATGTAAACGTAAAATTCTATAGGTTGTTATAGCTTCTTATAAAATTATTGCTATAATTCTATGCAATAGAATTAAAGTATTTTAAAATATGTTATTTTTGAAAATCAAATTGCAATCAAAAAAACACTTTGCTTGCTTTTGAATTGCTTAGAAATTTTAATCAAGGTGACAAAAATAAAATGTGTATTAAACTTGACTTGTATATAACACATAATGAATCAGCTAGGATTCAATGAATTTTTTTGTAATTTAATAAGAAAACATATCGACAATGTTACTTACTGTATACTATTTAATGGCTATACTCGTGGTTTTATCAACAAAAATAAGGGTATAAGGCAAGGAGATCCTCTTTCTCCTTACCTTCTCACCATTGCTATGGAGTTTCTTTCTATTCAAATGGAAATGGAGCTTTTAAAAGGAAACATTAAAACTATATATAGTGTACAACCATTTATAACACATTTATTGTATGCTGATTATCTATTAATATTTCTGAATGTAGATATGAGAAGCGCGGATTCCATAGCTATCATCTTCAAAGATTTTGGAAAATTTTGTTGTTTGGAAGTAAATGAAGGAAAGACCAAAATATATTTCCGAAAATTACGCCCCAACAGACCAGATATGCTGAAAATTCTTAAATTAAAGGAAGGGCTACTGCTAGTAAATATATTGGTCATCCATTAAGCAGGAATCAAGTTAATGATAAAGACTATGCTAGCTTATATGATAATCTTCAAAATAGATTAGAGTGTTGGTCAAATAAGCTTCTATCTTTTGTTGGAAGATTGGCAGTAATTCACATTATCATCATTACTATTATCATGTGCTGACAGCAAACTCATAAAACAATCTAGCAAGATCAATCTAGAAAATTAAAAGAACATGTTCAAATTTCATTTGAAAAAGGCAAATATCACAAAAAATCTTGGAATATTGTCTACAAAGCAAAAGAAAATGAAGGTATAGGCTTAAGAAACTTCAAGGATCAAGCACTACCTATCGTCTAAAATTATTTTGGAAATACTTAAAAGATGATTCTCTTTGGCTTGGATGAAGAACAAATACGTAGTTAAAAAAAAAAAACTTCTGAACAATGCTAGTAGAAAGTCATTACTCCAGTACTCGGGAAAACATCTTAAAATGCAGATAAATTAGCATAAAAATGACCCGAAGGAAATCTAAAGATGGTAAGTCGACCAACCTCTGCTTTGACCCTTGCATTGTTGAAAATTATTTTATAAATTTACTTGGATGGTCTAATTTACTATAGTTTTATGGAACTAACCTTAAAGTTGAAAGCATGATTCAAAATCATAATTGAAATATCAATGTGCAACCATCTCAACATTCAAAGAAGCAATAAAGAAGCAATTAGCGACATTGAAATAAGCTCAAACTTGAATAAAGGCAAATGGTATTGAAAATGTTCATCAAAAAACAATTTCAAATACACAACAGAATTTACCAAAGCCGCTCATGTAGAAGTAGACTGGTACAAAATCGTCTAGAATAACACAAAATGCCCAAAAAGGGCACATAATGCATATTTTGCGTTGTTAAATAGATCGTCTACGAGAGACATATGCCAGAAGTGGGATAAAAAATGCAAAACAAAAAGTCTTCTTTGCAAAGCATAATTATAATTATAACCACATATCATTTATTCTTTGACTTTTTTATCGAAGGCATGCGTAGCTCATAGCCGAAAGAAATATAAATCTCATTCAATATGTTTCCTTAGCCAGCAAAAGAAATTGCATTCATTTCATCTGGCTTAAATTCAACCTTGAAATCATACCAAAGGAGCATAAAAATATTTTTACTAAAGCCTGCATCAAGCTTCCAACAATCATCTATTACATATGGAAAGAGAGAAATGCAAGGTTGCATTCAAATAAAGAAACGGACGGTATTCAGATTTGGAAATCCATAGAATCAGACAACCAAATTCTTATCCTTAAAGTAGAGAGAAGGCTCAGTGGAACTGACAGTCATAATTCATCTACTCCGAATCTTGATAATTATGAAGAAAGGGTTGAAGCATACTTACAAAGCGGAAGAGCCCATCGTGACATTGCCTGAAGCAAACTCTATTAACATAGTGTTATTTAAAGCTCAAAAGAGTTATCTGGTTGTAACAATCTCATTCTCGGTGGTTATGATACCAAAGATGGTTATTCCAGTACCAAAACCTAGAAAATTTCCGGTAAGGGAAATCAGCAAGCATATTTGAGTAAGTATAACACTATTTTCAATACTAATATGCAAAATCATAATGGAAATGTTGCTTACTACCTGTTTGGGCAAGAGCTACTGCATGCCTAAGCTGAAAGAATTGGATTTACTGCTTTAAAAAGAGAATTGCTAATCAAAGAGTTGGGGATAGTCATTACCAAAACCTAGAGATTCTCCTACAAGATAACATATCAAGCACATTTAAATAATTATAACACTATTTTTAATACTGATATGCAAAATCATAATGAAAACGTTGCTTGCCTACCAAGTTGGGCAAAAGCTACAAGGCGTCCAAGTCCAAACCGAAAGAATTGGATTTTGAACTGCAAACTGGAGAATCAAGGATCATCATTACAAAAGTAATCTCATTGACAAATTATATCACTTGTCTATCTGAAAGATAGGAGAATGCAGTAACATCAACAAAGTACTCGCCATCACAACAACAAACCGACTGTCAAGCATAATAAGCTCTTTCATCAAGAGAAGCCAACACTTAAAGAAAAGGACCTCCCCAAGCAACTTCAAAGGAACGTCTTTCTTCTCAAAATATCAACAAGACTAAAAGCTTTAATCTTCGTAACCATGGGAAGCTAACTTCAAAAGAGCGGGACGGATCTGAAAAAACCATTACTAATCCTCAAATTGAAAACCATAGGTCCGACAAAATAAAGAACTAAAAGCCACCATGATTCAAATCTTCAATAAAGTTCAAGATTCTGATCAAATTTAGAGATTTGACCAAATCGATGTGAGAAACCCTAAGCATGTTACAGTTGTTTACTTCAGATAAATTGTAAAACGAGACTAAAGTGTTGCAGCTAGGGTTAAGAGCATCTCAAACCCAAATAGGTTGTAATGTCAATTAAATCCTATGTCAAATATAGTTCACAATTGTCTTAATAAAAAAAATTAACATACCTTTAAAAATAAAACGTGCACTCCAATGCTAATTTGTTTGTAGAAACAATTTTTTCTACATTTACCAATTATATCATAGATATATAAAATATATTTCTAAAATAATATTTTTAATTGTTCAATGTAAAGTTGAATGTCTAAAACTAGACATTTCACATGACAATGTCTAATATATGTTATGCCACATCAACATAACATTGCAATTAACATTGACATTGGATAGTATAATTTAAACAATTTGACGTTTTTGATGATGTATAATTGACATTACATTGTTCTTAGACTAAAAGCATCTTCAATGCATATAAAATGTAATGTCTATCTAACCCTGTGTTAATGAAAATATCACAATGTGAAATCAATGTTATATAAAATATTTGAAAATTACAACACAAATGAAAAATCAACTCCAATGCTAATGTGTCCATAACAAATAATTAGCTTATGTGTCCCAATCAAATTATAAATATATATAAAAATATTATATTAAAATAATTAATAGCATATGTATTTACTTACTTCATATTGTGAAGTACAATGTCTCGAACTAAACAGTGCACGTGACAATGTCTAGTGAAATTTGTATCACGTCATCTTCACAATAAATATAACATTATCATTGAAGATTGGTTTGTTAACGTAATACAAAATTGATGATGTGTAAAAGACTTTACATTAAAATCTTAGGTGGGTTGGAGATGGTCTAACAATCGCATTGTGCACTAGGGAAAAAAACAGAAGGAAAGGAAAAAAAACAGCTGGAAAATGCAGTAAACATCCCTCCCAAATAAAATTTTCAAGCAAAATTTGTAATCAGTGTGACATGCATTCCTGCCAAAACAAGTTTGTGTGAAGGGAAAATATAAGCAAAACTGGCCTCCAAAAAGACCCCCTCCCCCAGTTTTGTTTTTAAAATAAAAAAGAAGGGGGGGGGGGGTGGGGGGGGGTGGGGGGGGGTCGCACTCTTTATACTTTCAGGATGAGTGGGGTTAGCGGGAGATCATTTACCAAGAACTCCAACCAAACAACTTGCAACAAACAACTACATGACAGAGTATTATCATAGTTACATTATAACAGCATCCATCATCCTAGGTTTAAAGATAAAAGCACACCATACATGTGATAACAAGTCATCACAGGAGCAGTCTTAAAAAGTTTACACAAGCATATGTTCTTAACATAGCAGTAATTTACATGATGAAAGAGCTCGACTCGTAACCAGGCTTCCCATGCTCTGCAAAGTTAATAAACAAGAGTTAGCATCAAACAAAGTAAATGGAATGCCCACCATGGCCACATTGTTGAACAAATTGCTGATATAAGGTGAACATTGCAAAATTATGTACATGGAAATCTGGTAGGCTTTTAGTACTAGTTATTGGCATAGCTCGGATTCAGTTAAAATAATATGCAACCAACCATACAAAATTCCAATTGCATATGATTTTCCTACGCTATTGTTTCCCGCCGTATAGAACTACAACTAAGCATCATTAGAAATTCAGTTCTCCAACTCTGTGTGGGTCATTGTAGTATATAATGGACAATTTGTTAGGCTTTCTAGCATTTGAATATGAGGCCCTAGCTTCCCATTTGCATATTGAAGCTCTGACCAGTTACATGTGATCCAATACAGCAAACAAGTAGCAAAGCAAGCTTATACACACTGGCAAATGCTCCCTTCAACTAATCGACCATCTTCATGGAGACGTGCATGTGACACTCATCAGAGCTATCCAGACAGCGCTTATGTAAGCTATTCAAGCAGCACTGATCAAGGCAAACTGCTTCATATTACTACGTTGTAATTCAAAGTCTTTATTAAGTGTCCTAGGTTGCTCACCGTTGGATTTGCCATGCAGCAGCAATCCAAGCAGGATAAATGTGCATGCTTTTTTGTTATATCATTAAATAATGTGAAAACCATTTGAAACCTTCGGATTGTTATCTGTTTCAAGCACCCAACAGTTGTAAGCTAGCACACTCCTATCATGACATCAATCTGAATACCCTTTGGAATCATATAAAAAAAGACTCCTATAAACAAAGGGAGGGTACTTAAAATTTTGTTTTGTCATACCCAATCTTTGTAATGAGAAAATTAAGAGGATAATGTGAGGCTAGTTTAAGGAGTCATAGAGGAATGAAGTTGCAAGTTGCTCTAAAAGGACAATACAAACCGTACTTGAGAATGACAAAAATAACGCTCAAGAAACAAGACTTGGCTGTACTTCTCACTTCTTTTGCGCATGTTTCCTAACTCGATTCTCGCCCTATATTAAAAGGAGATCTGAACTTCTACCTAATTTTCCTGTTTACTTTTCTCGTTTAACTGATACGCTCCGCCTTTAAATTTTCAACCTTGCTCAATTAAAGCTTTTGACGTTACACATCTCTTCTGCAACTCGACCAACATTTTTACATTCGTCTATTTAAGTTATCCAATTTATAATCTCTTTAATTGTCAAAAACAAATTATACTGAAGCGTCGTCTCTATAACCTCTCAACATCAAATTGATGAGACTTAAACATTTTATACTGAAATTATCTGCAACAGAAACTTTTGTTCTCTAATCTACTTAAAGGATAAACGCTCATGAAGGTTATTTTGCCTTTACCGGGACCCAGACAAGGAATTCTAGGTATCCTTCAGTTAACTCATTTTTAAAAGAGATGTTCGAGTTGAATAGTTTGTATTCAACTGTTTCCCAATGCTTATAATCCTCTCCGTTCGTTTTACATACTGTACCAAGAGCTAAAGGTGCATGCTCCCTCAATCAAATAAGGATTTTCTATTTTGCGACTTCAAGGAGCGAAAGAACAACCAAATAATACTATATAGTATCTATGCTCTCCTTCTAGCTTGTTACCGATCTTATTGGAGAAAAAAGAGAGTGGTCTTCCCAAGACTTCTTCGTAAAAAGTTCAACTGAAATTAAAGGACAAATCAGATTCCCTAGAAAGTCCTATGAAATGTTTGTTTGTCATCGCCATATGCCCTTATAACACCTTATACGAGTACCGCTTATTAATATTTACTTCTATTTTTTATTTCTACTCCAAAAAGTGCCTAGCTTATCGCAACCGTCCATCAAGATTCTACAAGCAGACCCCCCCCCCCCCCCCCCCACAATAATAATAATAATAATAATAGTAAAATTATACACAAACCATCTTCATTGATCAGTCCAAAAATGTTCTGTAATGCTTTAGAGAAGAATACTGAAACGAATCTTTATATTATGTAAGTAAATGATATTGATTTGTTCCCTGGCTTGTCCTTCAGAAGCCATGATGAAGATGGAATTGATTTTAAGACTAGAATCTAGATTTGCTAGGCTTAAAGTCACCACCGGGGTGAAGAAGTTTCTGATTTCACAACAAAGAGGAATCCTTAGAAGAAGACGAATCGGATGATTTTGGTCATGGTGATATTGGCGCTGCGGCACTTCAAATCAAGATGACAATCCTCCTGAAGGTGGAAATGATGCAGCAGATGCTACCAGCTAAAAAGTTTTTACGGAAATTTTTAAGAACAAGATCCTTTGAATGTTCAACAATCAGCAAACAAAATCGTCCCGTCCTCCCCAAAGAACACTTGCACCAGTCGTTTTATGAAGGAGAAACCGAGACAAAGTAAGAGAGTTTTCTTTGGGTGGGAACATCCTATATCGGTACCATATCTAAATGGAATATTATAAAGAAAATGGTATAAATCTTTCAATAAGGCATGCACCATGGCAAACAAACTCTAAACTCTGTAGTTTTATTTGATCAAAAAAAAAAAAAAAAAAAAAAAAAAAAAATTCCTTTAAGCAGTTATGGGTCAATTTACAATTAAAATTCAAATCAAATAATTCAACATATTCCACATTAACAGGAGTCCATTTATGTTTGTGCTTCACAAATATGACATTTTCCGGGCATTTCTAATAATATCGGGTGCTATTTCTCTTTTAACATTTGTAATTTCCAGAGTTTTGGTCCCAAATAATGAAGGACCAGAGAAGTTCTCTATTTATGAATCAGGTATAGAATCGATGGGAAACGCTTGATTACAATTCCAAATCTATTGTTGCCAGCATGTTTACTCTCGTTTTTGTTGTTTTTGACATTGAAACGGTCTTTGTTTATCCATGGACGATGAGTTTTGATGCACTGAGTGTACTCGTATTTGTAGCTTTCATTTTCGTGCTTAGCCCAATTGCTGGTTCAGTTTATGCACGGCAGAAAAAAGCATTAGACCACTTAACTAAATTCTAAGACAACAACAAAAATATTATATTGAGACAGTTATGAATTTGATTCATTTTCCGTTATTTGCCCAAACAACCCCGAATTCCATTATCAAAACTACATTAAACGACTTTCGAATTGGGTAAGACTCCAGTTTATGGCCTCTTCTCTATGGTATCAGTTATTGTTTCATTGAATTTGCTTCATCAATAGGCTCGTGATTCGACTTTGATTGTTATGGATTAGTACCAAGATCGAGCCATAGGCAAGCAGACCTAATTTTAACAGTCGATAAACGATCAATACCAAATCCGTATGACGTCTAAAGTCCGTGTAGAGATTTTTACAACCTTGCTCGTTAGTGCCATTATTAAATTAAAAAGAAATTCTCTTGAATGTGCAGCTAAACTTGAGAATACAATATTGGAGCGAGTCTCTTCTCTTAATATTACCTGGGAATTCTACATTCATTCTCCTAGCAAGGATGATATCTTTGTAGGTGATATACAAGATTTTTCTGCTGCAACTGTCGATTTAAATACGTTCGTCAACAGTATAACGAGTCACCAGCAGCACTTCATCCTTCGACATTCGATTCTCCTAAAATTTCAATATCCTTGCATTTAAAAAAGACGTATCACTTTGGACACTCCTTGCATACAAGAAAATTCCTTTTAATGGTTCACGATTTCCCCACTTACAGTATAATGCGTAGAGATTGCAGTGCTCTTTCACATTATAATAACATCCCATTGATTTCCTATAATAAATAAAAGCTTGCCATGTTCCCAATTAATTCCTCTGTAAAAATCGGAATAAAAGCAAATTTATTACTCTTACAATGTAAAAATTGATTGCGCTCTTTGGTTGATTTTGAATATTAAATCTTGCATTTTCAATGTATTGATTTACTTCTACCATTTTGTGGTAGTACGGATATTATGTTATCTATGAAGACTGAATGTTTATCTCATTCCAATCATCTTTGTATTGATCATGTGAATTGCATTTCTTAGTCATAAGATAAATGAGTTCACACATCGATTTTCAACTTCGGTGATCTGATTTATTTTGAATTGCTTTTATTAGTACATGTGCCCTACTATTGTTACCTGCTTTTTTTTCTTCCAGCCACCATATACTTTTATTAAACATCAACATTTTTTATTTATTTCTAACCACTGTTATCACGTCGACGACAAGTCGACCAGTCGGACGATCAAGTTCGACAACAGTCGACTTGTTCAACTCGACGAGAGTGGCCTTAAGCTGGCCCGAAAACCCTAATTTCTCTGATCGACATCGATAAAACCCAAGACGAGATCGACATTTGTACCAGGCAAGAACGATAACATCGATAACAAAAATAACCCTAATTGCTTCTCCTCGCACCTCGTCGCTGCTCCTCGTCGGCTCCTCCTCGCACCTCGTCATTGCGATTCCTCTTGATGATGAAGTGGAGGACGAATATGGTGTACCATTATCTGATCCAAGCAATGCCAATGTTGAAGAAGGAGATGGAGGTGATATTGAAATAGATAATTTTGCTTGAGTTCGTGCTCATTTTATGATCTATTATGGATATTATGAGTATTATTATGTTGTGACTAGAATCTATTATGGATATTTGTTGAATTTGAACTTATTATTATGTTATCTTTGTTGAATTTGAACTTATTATAAATTTATAATTATATCTAATTATATTACATATTTAAATCTAATAAATATATGTATATACAAGACTTGTCGACTAGTCACGACTAGTCGGGCGATTTGTCTACTAGTCTTCTAGACGGCAATGACTCGACTTGGCGTCGTGATAACATTGTTCCTAACCATCATATTTAATTTTTTCATCCAACCATGTATAGTTGTATCTCTCACCCCTTATTCAAAAATCTTACATACATTGTAAGAATCTTGAATTCTTATTTATTTTTTTAAATTGTCTAATAGATGGAAGGTGAAGTTGTAGTGAATAATCATAGTTTTGATGTTATGTTCCATTTCATGTGCTAAAGTTTATTTTTCTTCAAATTATAAATCATTGATATGTTGTTTAGAGTTTTTGATTTTCCAACAATCAATAAATCGCGACAAATTCGACCATAATTTGGAAAATCTAGGGTTCCGCTCAAAAACAACAAAATTAACGCTTAATCGACGACTATGTAGATTGTTAAGAGACAGTAAACTTATGTCTTGTTGAGAAATAACACGACTTTTTATTTTTCCTTCCGACCGCAGCATTCTTTCTGAAAGGGAGAAATAAACGTTTTGAATTTTAGGTGTTTGTTAACATGAAAAAAAATAGTAATTAATACCAAAAGGAGGGACATAGATTTGTTAAGGTGTCATTTAGTTTTGATGGACAGAAGAAAAACTAAATGCCAATAACAACGCACATTACACATGTTTTGCTATACGATAGATGAAAATATCTCTTTGAAGTTTACTTTCGATTCACATCCAAGGTCACAAATCCATGTGCCCAAAAGCAACATAAATATTTGATGCTTTCACTTGGAGCAAATCATCTCTTCGTTCGATTTTTGAAAAGCTTTCCAAAAGAAAAAAAAAATTCAACTTATTTTGCTTAAGCTTTTAACCATTATTTTCTCTTGCCAATTAAGCTCGGTTGATAATGCAAATACTACTTGGCCCACTGCTCCATTGAGACACAAGAACTATGTTGATACGGTGATAAAGTGAACAACCCGAGTAAATAACTTCTTTGAAAGCATTGCTAGAAAGATTGAATGTGGTACTACAAGCAGGCTTTCGGAACAATGCGACAAACCCTCAAGTGCAAAACTAAAATGAATGAAACTTGCAAAATGACAGAAATGACCGACATCCAACTAAACACATGCTGATAAATAAACAATTAAGTTGAAATTTGAGTGACTTAGGCACTCAAAGTACGGCCAAGGCAACCAAGTTCAACTCCATACTTCGACCTGACCCCCGGTTGGGGTTCGGAGATAGCATTATTTACTAAAATTGTTGAAACTATTCATTTTGACTCGTAGAAGTTACAGACAACCATTCAATCCAATCTGAGCCTAAGTCGATGAATCGTTAAAAGAAAAGACAATCAAGATAGTCGATCAAGGAATTATATAAAATCATAGTTCTAAACGATCCAAAGTTAGATCAAAATGACAAAAAAAAAAAAAAGATGAACCGATCGAGCATACGCTCAATGACACTGGACGATTCTTCGAATTCAAATGAAGAACCCATAAACCGGCTAACTCCTTAAGTACTAGCTCTGATAAAACTAAGAAGGTTCGGAGAAAAATGACTTGCCTTTATTATAGATAATACACCTCTTTTTATACAAGTTTTTACAATCAAATATAAGGAAAGCAATAAAATAGAATATATCATATCCCATAAAATATATCCTAATAAGTTTCATATTATATCTTCATAATAGATTTCCTGTTATATCTCCATAATAAGTTTCATGTTATATTTTAATTTAAATCAAACCAAATCTCCATAATATATTCGTTTACTCCCCCTTAAGTTGGAGCATGTAAATCACAAATGCCCAACTTGCGCAACAAATATCCAAACTGTTGACGACCAAGTGCCTTTGTCAAATATCCCTCAATTGTGAAGATGTTGAAACATATGACAGAGAGACTTGAAACTGGAAACTTGAAACACTACATTCACATCAAGCCTTCAACAACTTCATTTTTATAAACCATCGACCTGATCACTGCACACCACCAAACTTCCTTTGTGCAAACACCAGTATTCAACAAATCAAACCACAATTTTAATATAAACAATAGTTACAACATCAACTGCACACCACCAAACTGCCTTGGTGCAAACACCAGTATTCAACAAACAAACTACAGTTTTAATACAGACAACAGTTACAACATCAACTACACACCACCAAACTCCCTTTGTGCAAACACCGAAAACCAACAAACAAACCACAACTTCTTCTTCAACTCCAATCAAACTCCACAACCAACATACCCACTCAACAACTCCATTTCAGTAAACCAACAAACACCTGAAACTACAACAAACGGTTTTTATAGTGAACCGACCACATTAACGGTTTTTAAAGTGGACCGACCACTACACGCACTTCGAAGGGTGTAACATTACTAAACTAGTTTCCTAAGAGGACCCCAAGGAAAACAATACATAGCAGTTGCTGAAGCAATCTCATAACTCCACACAGGGAGGATACATACTCAAACTAACATCCAGAACACATTCTGCACAAATTACATCTTGAAACTCACATATACAGAATTGCCACAATCTCCATTGCATCTGAAGACCAGAGCATTACACTCCAAAGAAGAAAGCAATAGCACCAGCAATCAGAACGAATCTTCTATCAAGACTACACTTGTAAGCAAAATCACATCAGGGGCAAGAAACAACTACCACTAATACAAACCAGCATGCTCCCAAACCCAGTTTAATAGCCGAATGATATCATGAGCTAACATCCAAAAATGTAGCGACCAATGCAACAAAACCAAGGCAGACAACATGCACCAAGAATGACAACCATAAGACTGACTTTCTAACACCACAAAACTACCTTTGAAAGAACATTACCTAAGCAACAACAGAAAGCCTGCACGAACTGCATCAGCACCCAACACAGTACAAAGATCAACTTCGTTGAACAAAGCAATCGCCGAGAAGAAATAAAACTGTACATCTGGATGAAAGACGCAGAGTAGTCGAAGTGGGTCACTAATCCAATCACGATCCAGCCGAGAGCCAAACCCAATGAACAAGACAGAGGACCAGCATAAACGCCTCAAGCAAGAAACTCATATCCGAACAAAACAAAAATGAATCCAAACTCAGATTTGCAACAACCAAGCGTGTCGAGACAAGCTCATTCCATAGTTATTCAATCACGAAGGACAACAAACATAAATGGCAAACAAGGACAGAGATAAAAAGCTGAGATTTGGAACGGGATCTGGAAGCTAGAAAAGAGACGAAGTCACGTACCTAAGACTTGAACAACAGAGGCAAAAGGAAAAACATTTGAAAGAAAAACATTTTTTTTATTTTCTCCCCTTCCTTTAACCTGGCTCTGATACCATGATAAAACTAAGAAGACTTAGAGAAAAATGACTTTCCCTTATTACAGATAATACACCTCTCTTTATACAAGTTTTTACAATCAAATATAAGGAAAACAATAAAGTAGAATATATTATATCCCATAAAATATATCATAATAAGTTTCCTGTTATATCTCCATAATAGGTTTTCTGTTATATCTCCATAATAAGTTTCTTGTTAATCTCCATAATAAGTTTCTTGTTATATTTTGATTCAAATCAAACCAAATCTCCATAATATATCTGTTTAAGCTCAAACTCCTATCGAGTTAAAAACTCCATAAAAAAGCCACAAGACAAAAATTATTAACTCCAACGGTCGGTTACTCAAATACAATACTCGTATTTACGTCACTTGTGCCTTGTCTGCATTGAAATTTTTTGTCGTTCCTAAATGGAATAGCCATATATTTATTTGGATATCTACCTATAGGGTTTATTTGACTCATGGAAAGCCCTAATCAAAGAGTTTAAGTGGTTCCAAGTCCATAGGAAACTATCTAAGATGTAATAATGCTAACAGACATCAAACAACAAGATACAAAATTGATGATAGACATATTGTAAGGTTCAACATTACAGTTATTAGAGTAAGAAAACTGATTTCACAACTGATCCATTGACCACAGTGATTGAAGTTCATAGGCACTCCTGATTGGCAGACAAACTAATCATGAAATAAGCTCCATACCTACCAGAGTCAAATCAAACGGAGAACAAATTCATTCACTTGAAAGTCGCAAGCTACTTTCATGAAAATCAATATGTATTGCTACTTTCATGAATGTTCAAGGCAAGACACAAACGAGGGTCCTCGGTTGAACAATTGGATCAAAGAGTTAATCCAACAAAAAAAGTTCAAAACTAAGTTCGTTAACCAACATCACAAATAGAGGAGCAACACCAGAAGATTCTTCCAACTATAGCAAAATTGTTAGAAACGACCGCTTGAGATCCCCTCTAAGATTATGCATTCCTTGAAATTGATCGGAAGAAATTAAAAGATGACCATTGATGCCAAAAGTGACACGACCCCCAAATATGGCATGTAGACAACTCATATCTAGCAATATAAACCAAAAAAAGATAACACAAGAATATCTATAGTGGTTTGACGGTCTGTAACCTACTTTCGTTGTTATCTTTACCAATTAAAACTTTGAAAGTTGCTAGGACAAAGGACTAAAAAGTTCTTAAAGCTTAGAACAACCAACAATGTCTACCTTGTTGACCATGAAGAGGAGAGATAAGAGATGAAAAAAAAGAAATGATAAAGGTCTTTCTACAATTGTCATAAGGTTATTTATAAGGATATTAGCCAGTAGCATCGGAGGCTTTGTAATCTTCAAGTTAATAGCCACTTCCAAATGCACAAAAAGGAAAGTGGAGCACAATCAAATAATAAAAATCACTCGCTACCGATCGGTGTTTTATTTTTGAAGAAAAAACCTTACACCCATTTGATCTTTTATGTTCGACCCATTATGTTCCATGTACTTTTTTGCTTTTGACTAAGCTTTTTCTAAGAAGTTCTGGTAATGCTTGCCCTTCCTGCTTTCTTTTTTCTTCTTTCGAAATCCTTAGGTTTATGCCTTTATTCCTTGAGAAAAATACCCACTAACGACCATTTGAATTAGATATTCACACAAAAAAGGTGTTGGGGGTCCTTTGGGCAAGGGTCGGAACCAACTAGCAAGGCTCGATATCGAGTGGTTCGTTTTAGTTCTAATGCCTATGAAACCTTTTTGAGTGTGACCTTATTGCCCTTTGAGGTATATTTTCATCTTGACATTCCAGTTTCCATTGAAAATTTGCTTGGTCAAAAAGTCGATTAACACTTACCCTTGGAGTAGGCTTTCGTTGAGAATGAAGCGTGATCTGAACAAGGTTATCACGACGCCAAGTCGAGCCACTACCGTCTAAAAGACAAGTCGACAAATCGCCCGACTAGTCGTGACTAGTCGACAAGTCTTTTATATACACATATTTATTAGACTTAAATATAAAATATAATTAGATATAATTATAAATTTATAAGAAGTTCAAATTCAACAAAGATAACGTAATAATATGTTCAAATTCAATATATATTCATAATAGATCCTAGTCACAACATAATAATACCCACAAATATCCATAATAGATCATAATAATACCCGTAATATCCATAATAGATCATAAAATTCAACAAGGAGGAGCCGACGAGGAGCAGCGACGAGGTGCGAGGAGAAGCAATTAGGTTTTTTTTGCTATCGATGTTATCGATCTCGTCTGGTACAAAAATCGATCTCGTCTTGGGTTTTATCGATGTCGATCAAAGAAATTAGGGTTTTTGGGCCGACTTAAGCCCACTCACGTCGGATTGAACAAGTTGACTGTCGTCGAACTTGATCGACGACTGGTCGACTTGTCGTCGACGTGATAACAGTGGTTCTGAAACAAGACAAGCACTGATATCGTTTCTTGGTTCCACTTGATTATTCAAGAATAGCCACGAAGCATTGCTTTCATTTCTTAGGTACTCTTTTAACAACTCTATATGGAAGGAATTCCTTTCACCATGTCAATGTCTAGACCTACGCTCTGAAGATCACTACATGCCTTTGGTCAAGCTTGTTTTCCCTCGCTTTATACTCATCACTTCAATTTGAGCTTGAAAAAACCATGGTACTGCTCGATAATCGAGTAGTACCACCCGGTACTAAGTCCTCTCATTCAACCTTGAGTACTTATATCAACCCTAAGTACTTATATCAACATGGAGTACTATAAGTACTCGGGATTCAGAAAAAAATCACTTTACTTCACCGTTTTTTTCACCTCACTTCGCCATTAAATCACTTCACTTATTGTAGCACGTTCTTCCCTCTACAGTAACATCCTATCCACAACACTATTGCAAGTTTCACATCATACAACGATATTCAACTTACTTTTTTGTAGCATGTTGCACACTCTTACATTAACGTCTTATTAACATCATTTTAGCACGTTAAGCATTGTACATCAATGTTCGTTTACATTACTATTAGTACGTTTTCGCACTATGGAATAACATTTCATCTACATTGCTTTAGCATTTTCCATGTTATACAATAATATCTAATTTTCTTGTTCGCAACACATTCCGAACTATGCAACATTTTTCAAGTTACGTTACTGTAGCATGTTCTGCACTGTCCAATGACACTCAATCTACATTATTGGAGCACATTCTAACTATATAATAATGTCTGTTCTCTATTCAGCCCTCTAAATTACAAAGGGTAAATGAGTGTGATGTGAATATCCTAAAGTGCATCGATGTTTTGAGCTTTCACTCGAGCACAAAATTGCATTTTATCTTTATTCGACCTTATCTACAACAAGCGAGCACCTGACTTAGGTCTTGACTCCAAACGAACTAGATTGAATATCGATCGAAAGGGATTTCAAAAAAAGAAAAACTCGAGAATTAGATAACCTTGGGTGTGGCACGCTTTGCACTACACAATGTTGTAGTGATGTATGAAGTAACATCAACTGTCAGATCGCTTTTTGATCAATCGAGCATAACACCCAAATTTGTGGAATTCACAGTTTGACCATAGAAAAAAATCACAACATGGTCACAAAATAGTAACAAAAGCAGTAAATTACACAGGATTTTATAATGATCGGCCTACGTCCACTTGAAATAGTCTTTATTTATAATTCATTATAAGTACAATTAGTTGTTGAACGAATGAAGAGATTAGAAGTTGAAGTTATCTCCAAGTTGCAGCGGAGATATCGCGTGGAGAAGAGAATATCCTTTTTTAGACTCCATTGTGGTTTATTTATAGAGGTGACAGCAGCTCGGATCGGCATGAAAACACACGAGGAGGCACACCTAAAGGGAACCACCTAGCACACGGCACAGATCGTCCTATTATGGGGGATCGTATCAATCCCTAAGGGTTGCACCCTAAGGGATGCGACCCTCAAGGTGAGTCCCTTATGTTGTTTCCTAATTTCCCCAGTTCACGGTTTATTGATTTGGCCCTCTAAATTTGAGTTTTTGGATGAACCTTGAAACTCGAAGTCGTATTGATCCCTTACTTAGCCAAATTTTGAGTTCTGGTTCTGTGATTCGAAGTCGTGTCAATCCCTGATTCGGAATCATATTGATACTTCACTTAGCCAATTTCTGAGTTATGATCCTGTGATTCGAAGTTTTATTGATCTGTGATTCGAAGTCGTGTCGATCCTTCACTTAACCAAATTCTAATTTCTAATCCTGTGATTCGGAGTCGTACCAATCCTTGATTCGGATGTCCTTCACTAAGCCAAAGTGTGAGTTCTGATCGTATTTTTTTCAAAGTGATACTATGGGTTCATGTGATTATCCGTACTTGATTTGGAGCAATTCAAGTATCTAAGGTCAAAGCATAACGGCCTTGTTAAAAGGCGGGTTAACATCAACCAAAACAGGATCACTAAGCTCCAATCAAAGAATCTGATACTATTGAAGACATACATACATATATACGTATGGCATTGTATCCTAAAAAGTTTGTTTCCTAAACATAAAATGAACTTCAGAGTGGGGCAACTGTTGTAACTGATTTTTGGATTTAAAAAATAATCAACAAGATAATGCAAAAGACTAGCTCAAAGAGTTCGAATGAAGATCTTTCTACTAAAGGTCATTTGAAGACGATCACATAAATGTGATGAAGAGAACACTCAGATAACAATACTTCGTTGTATTAGAACGGACGAAGAGTTTGACTTGGGTATCTAGGTACTGACCTAAAGTAAGCTTTTAAACCGATCATTGATCGATCAACTCAATCACTGCTTAACCATAAACATGATCTGAAGCTATGTTTGATGCACACTGTTGCTTTATCTAAAGCATTTGACCGCCCGGTAAGAAGCCATAACACAGGAATTTGATCGCTCTGAACAAGTGCAAGCGCTTATGTGTAACCCAGGTCGAAGGTGCTCAAATCAAGAAAAGCAACACAAGTACTCATATTTGACCCCATCCCTCCCCATTTCAATAAAATTTTGATCTCAACCATGGAAATGACTCGATTAAATTTGACATGGTCTCGCTTCAAATATTTTCAAAACTCGTTCAAACTTCATATACGAGAATCAAGGTAGATATTTCGACTATAGCACAAGCCTAGAGGTTTATAAGTAGCAGATAAAAGCCCCAAAGGAATGGATTTCAAGATAGAACTTCTACACTTTGTCATTAGAAAATTTAGACAAAGAATTGAATTCCAACTTTATTATTTTTCTCCAAATTATCTTATTCTCGTAGAAAGATCAAGGTAAGCAACATTAGCAATAATAGAAGAAGTTAACGTGGGTACTCAATTTGAGTCGAACCACTATAAAACTATTGTGCATCTCTTGTTCTTTTTGCTATTTATCATAGTAGTTCAAGGCCTCTAGTGGCTCTTCTGGAGCCATTCATGGGTCCAGATGAACTCACTCACTCTGTGTTTTCCCTTCGCTTCGGGGGTGCATTGGCCAATGTAAACCACAAGATTTGGATTCTTTGGTTCATAGACGTAGTCGCCCGTCCGGTTTTCAACTTGGATCGGCTTCTTTCTGACAGCTCGTTTTCCTTCCACTTTTTTGTTCATGGCGGTGTATGCTAAATGTGATCGGATTGAGAGGATGAGTATTTGGGCTGACATCCTCTCACTTCCGAATTTGGGTTTTGTTGCTTCTGTGGTTGGAGGAGACTTCAATGTCGTCTCCAGCCAAGCCGAAAAACGAAGGGGATCCTTTATAAACCGGGCAACGGTTGGGGATTTCAACTTTTTTATCATCAGCTCGGGTCTCTCCGAGATTTTTTTCAACGGCTCCACTTTTACTTGGTGTAATAACCAAAACGGTTCTAGTTGGATCCTCTCTCGCCTTGACAAATTTTTTGGCCTCGAGGGTTGGTTCAACCTTCCTTTCTCGTTCTCCTACTTTCACTGTGCCTTCTCGGACCACGATCCTCTGCTTCTGCGTCGTTCTTCATTCGCTCTATCCGACCCTTCTTTTCGATTTCAGGCGATGTGGAGATCCCACCACATGTTCCTCGGCTGATGGAGGATTCATGGTCCTCTCCTACATCAGGCAACCCTTTTTGCTTCATTTCGTGCAAGCTCAAGCGCCTAAAGGCTTGCCAAAAGAATTGGAATGTGTTTGTCTTCAAGAATATCTTTGACCGTGTTAGAGCAGCTGAAGAGACCTTTATTGCAGTGGAACCCTCCTTTGATGAGACCCCCTCCCCTCCCCGCTAACCAGGAGGCGTGGGCGCTTACCCAGCTCGCCTTCTCTTCGGAACTTCGTATTGAAAACGATTTCCTTTGTCAAAAGACCAGAGTCAAGTGGGTTATAGATGGTGACACGAACTCCGGTTTCTTTCACTCGTCTATTAGGAAGAAGAATAACCTCCTCTCTATTCACCAAATCCTCCATCCTGATTTGTCAATGGCGTCCTCTTTAGAGGAAGTCAAAGTGACAATTCTATTCCACTCCCAATCCTTCATTGGCTCTCCCTCTGAGACCTTTTCTGATCCAAATCTGTTGGCTTTTATTCCTAGATCATATCTCCTAAGGAAAGCGGAGCGCTGTTCTGTTCCCCAACTCCTGAGATTCGAGCTTGTGTTTTTTCCGTCAGCAGTGTGAGTGGGCCAAATGGGTTCAACAGGGTTTTCTTTAGGAGTGTTTGGTCGATCATCCAGACTGACTTCTGTCTCGCCATTTAGTATGTCTTCTCGGATGGCATGCTCCCCCAGGGTTGGACCTCCACCAACTTAGTTCTCATCCCCAAATGCGAGAACCTTCATTCTTGCGTGGATTTTCGTCCCATCGGCTAAGGTTTAAACAAGGTTTAAGAACTCGGTTTCGGTTTTGGTTTCGGTCATTTGAAATTTTGTTAGTCTCGTATGGTTTCGTAAATTTCGGAAGTTTCGGTTCGGTTTCGGTCCAAATTTCGGTTTTAAAAGTTTGACAAAAAAAAACTTATGTTCAACTTGTACTAATATGGACTAAAATACTTTTAGCACAGTCCAAAATAACAAAATTCAGCCCAAGAACTACCAGCCCTAACTAAAAACCAAAATAGGAACCAACCGATACCTTGGACTAATTATAAAAACAGCCCAGCCCAACAATTCCTCCTTGCAGCCCTAGATAAACATTCAAGCCGTCGCTTTTCTTCCTATTTGCAACATCGACAAAAAAAAAGGAAAAGCAACATTTTCTGTAGCGAGAGGAAACATGATGTCATTATCGACTATTTCTGTGGTAGTAATACAACGATGGCTGGGGAAAAAAGGTGAAGTTATCTTCTGGAAATGAGATAATCGATTTGAGGACGAGATCAATTTGAAGTTGAAAGGGAAAGTGATGTCGTGTTTTTGTTTCGAGATCTGTATCTGTAAGTTGAAAGGGAAACATGAAGCCGAGTTTTTTTCTTTTTTGATGTAGTCCGAATCCGAATTTTGAAGTCGATTGCTTAACGTTCATGAACGAAACCGATCCGGTACCGCCGGAATCTCGGGGTACCGGCCGAATTCTCAAAGGCATCAGCTTGTGCAATTTCTCCAACAAGGTCATTTCTAAGATGCTAATCTCGAGGCCAGCACCTTCTCTGGACCGTATTATCTTCTCTTCTCAGGTCGGCTTTGTGAAAGGACGTCTGAGAACGGACAATGCCCTTTTAACCCAAGAGTAGGTTTCTTAGATCGATCGTAAGGTTCGTGGCTCTAATTTGGTGATCAAGCTCGACACGGCTAAGGCTTATGACCACATGTCTTGGTTCTTCGTAATTAGAGTTCTTAGGGCCTTTGGATTCCCTGAGCCTCTTATAGATCTTGTTTGGAGACTCATATCGAACTGTGGGTTCTCCGTTCTCATCAACGGGTCGGCCAATAGGTATTTCAGATCGGGAAGGGGCCTTCGCCAGGGAGATCCCCTTTTCCCAACCTTGTTTGTCATCGTCGTTGAGGCTTTCGTTCGTGATTTGCACTCGCTTACGTTAGCAAGTCAAATCCACAGGTTTGGCATACCATCCGGGTACCCCCTTATTTCATCTTTATCTTTTGCAGATGGCATTATCATCTTCTCAAACGGTAACAGACGCTCCTTCCGTTAGCTGGTCAAATCCACAGGTTTGGCATTCCGTCCGGGTGCCCCCTCATTTCGTTTTTATCTTTTTGCAAATGACATTATCTTCTCAAATGGTAACAGATGCTCCTTCCGTCGTCTCATGGACTTTATCCATCAATACGAGATGTGCTCGTGAACTCAGCAAAAAGCTGCTTCGTTTCTGCGAAAGACTTGTCTCCACAGAAATCTTCTTGGCTTGAAACCTTCTCCGGCTTCAAGGCTTTGTCTCTGCCTCTGCCCTACCTCGGTATTGTTCTATACAGAGGTAGGAAGCTGAACGCTATTTTTGACCTTTGACTGACAAAGTTAGATAGAAGATTATTCGTTGGAATGCATCTCTCCTCTCTCAGGAAGGCAGACTGGTTCCTATTAAATCAGTTCTTGACTCGATTGGATCTCATGTCATTGCTGCCATGACTCCAACTTCCTCTTTCCGTTCTTATCGGTCTCTAGCCTTATCGTTTTTCTAAAAAAAAAGGATGATGTCAATCGTTACTACTGGATTTCTTGGGACACTGTATGACGCCCTAAAGGAGAAGGTGGTCTAGTCCTTCGTAATCCTAAGGATATTTGTTCTGCCTTTGCTTGTAAATTGTAGGTCTGGTTCAATGCGAACAACTCCCTCTGGGCGTTGTTTCTACATGCAAGTATCGCAGCCTTCTGTTGGGAAAATTGCGCCTTTGTGGAAGTGAACAGGATCTTATTCACCCAATTACTTAAAAGATGATTTCTATGGAAAAACAACACAGATATAAAATTACACGCACAAACACAAGATATTCCATCCAACCACACTCTTTCTTGATTCACAAAAACAATTTTTGTTTACACTTAATGGATCAACAACCAAAAGTAAACAAACTACAAGAATCAATAACATTATTGAGAAAGAGAAAAATATTTAAATGACTACAACTCTTGCTGGAGAAGGAGAACAATGAAGAACGACGGCAAACCCTTGCACAACCTAGAGGCACCAATAGGAATAGCTTCTCCCAGCCCTCAATTCCTAATCTTTCTCTTCAGGGCACAAGCTCTGGAATTCGGTCATACCCTAATCCAATCCTGAAAGCTCTTTATATATGAGAATAGAAGACAGGCAAATATCTAATTTGCCCTTTCAAAAATTTCCAAAATATAATGTAGAAAACCCGGTCAAAACAGGCCCACATCAGCTCAGACGTCTGACCCGGATGGTCAGACGTCTGACCAAACCCTCGAAAAACAATTTCCTGACAACTCAGACGTCTGACCTGATGCCTCAAACGTCTAACCACCTGCTCTGTCCACTTCTGCCCCTTTTAGCTGCATCTTGCAATACCTTCGGTTATCAAACTCCAAATCTCACGCCGTCTTCAACATCCATGTGATTACATATCACAAATCACAACACTTCACCTTGATATGAAATTACATCAACAACAAGTCACCCGACTACCATGGACATGTGATATCACAAATTGCAACGCACCACCTTAATCTGAAACCATATCAACACTCCAACAATCACCAAACAAGTCAACCTAGCTCTTTCAAAGACACTCACTCTTAATTAAAACCAACATCGATTTCCAAGCAAACGAGATACACCCCACATGTTTTCGGAGTATAGGAACTCAATTGATTTCAGGACAACAATCACACCCAGTCGATTTGAAAGAATTACGACCACACCTCAATTACAAACACAACCCACCGCCTGTAAAAGATGCATCTTCCACCATGAGCTGCACCATACAGAAACCAACGGTCTAAAAATGCTTACAATATCACAAGATCTCTGACTTGTGGATTTTCCACATCGACACAAGTCTACCACTTGACTAAAAGTTGCTTGCTTGATCTCCACCGATCCATCGAGCATTATTAACATGAAGACCCAAGTCGAAAATATGAACCAAATCACCAAGGTACAAGGAAATCAAACCAATTGTCAATTTCTTCGTCTTCTTCCATCATCCACATCGGAGGGATTTTTCCAATTTATATCAATCAGATCATGAAGATCATTGAGATAAAGCACATCCTCTAATTTCTTCTATCAAAAATAGTCATCTTCGGAAACGGCATCATATCCAACGTCAAAAAATTGATTTTTCTAAACAAAAATCAAATTTTCCAATCCAAAACCACTATAAGCTTTGTGATGATCTAGCTCTGATACCAACTGTTGGGAAAATTGCGCATTTGCGGAAGCGACCAGGATCTTATTCACCCAATTACTTAAAAATGATTTCTATGGAAAAACAACGCAGATATAAAATTACACGCTCAAACACAAGATATTCCACCCAACAACCATCTTTATTGATTCACAAAACAACTTTTATTTACATGAATGGATCAAAAACCAAAAGTAAACAAACTACAAGAATAAATACCCTTTTTGAGAAAGGGAAAGAATTTCTATATGACTACAACTCTTGTTGGAGAAGAACAATGAAGAACAACGACAAATCCTCGAATTAATTATCTCGATCTCAATTTCATATCTTTAATCCAACCCTAGATGCTGCTTTTATAGGAGAACAGAAGGTCTAGGAAAAATATCCAATTTACCCTCAAAATATATTAGGAATATATTCCCTAAAATAACCGGTCAATAACAGGAAAATCGCCACAGATGTCTGACCGGGATTGGTCAGACGTCTGTCCAAGCTTACGGGTTACAAAACCTTGGTAGCTCAGACGTCTGACCAAAATGGCTCAGACGTCTGACCAGGATGACTCATACGTTTGAGCTAAAGCTCATCACAAAACTGCCCTTTGAGCTGTTGCACAGTCTTCTTCCAAACTCCGGTTCACATACCATCTTCTCCGCTACAAAGCACTCATCATCGTCTTCAACATCCATGTGATTACATATCACAAATCACAACTTTTGCCAGCCAATTTATATGGTACTCTGTCTTACGCTAGTAAAACGTGAAAACATATGCAATCGATGAATTTTTTTTCCCAACTCCCATGGAGGTGGTCAAGGATGGGATGGTGGCCTCTTCTCGATTCGGGCAGCCTTGAACTCTTCCACGACTCCAACTCCCTGTCTTCCTATCTTCTCTTTCATTTGGAATGCGTGTATCCCTCGTAAGGTATCGCTTTTCATGTGGAAAACCCTCCATAATGGGCTTTCACTGGATGATAATCTTGTGAGGATCGGCATTCTAATTGTCTCTGGTTGCAGATGTTGTAGAGCAAGTGATTTGGAGTCATTTGCTCATTTTTTTAAGGCTCTTGTGTCATTGCTGTCTGGCAGTTCTTCGGTAACTTGGTAGGTCTCCGACGAAATGCAACATCCCTAGTCGATTTGCATTGCTTTTGGTGGGTGGGTATCCAAGGGAAATCCCTCTGATCTATCATTTTCCGCCTTATTCCTTGCCTCGTCTGTTGGCACCTTTTGTGCTCATGGAATAATGCTAGTTTTGATGACATTCTCATGGATCCTCCTACCATCATCTGACGGCTGAAGAAAGATGTTTTCCTTGTTTTTCGAGGTAGGCCTTTCAAGGGATTTATCGGTTCCAGATCCAGGGCTTTGACTCGGTTTTTCGATGCCACGTCTAGATCTCACTCATCCCTGTGTAGGGATAGGATGATTGGTTGACTTCTGTTTGTGTGTGGACGTAGTGTAGTCCCATCCTTTTCATCTTGACACCTCCCCCCTCCCCATCTGATATTGCTTCTTCATTGTGTAGGTCCTCGATTACAGGCTGAGGTAGGATTTCTAGCTTTTCAAGATTTCGGTCTTTCGCCTGTCAAGGGAGTGCTACGGTTGGTTGGGCGACGTCGCCCTTGCGTTGGGATCGCTAAGAGACGCAGCATCTGTAGCCTTCAGTTGGAGTGGATCTTCCAGAGATTGGGTTATTTTAGAGCTTGGCCTTGTGTGCGGCGCTTGTATTGCTCACTGGGTTTGCTCCTCTGGTTTCTGGGAAATTGGATTTTGATTGGAGGGTCCTCTTTCTATTCATTGAATTCTTCTTTATTATTATAGCTTTTGTAGTCATATCTAAACTACGAAGTTGTTTTCGTACATCATTGAAGAAAGACATTTTTCTCCCTTTTGTTATATATTTTTCTTTTTTGGTTAAAAAAATAGTAGTCAAGGCCCAAAAAAAAAACCTCAGGCCCTCGCCTAGCTTTTTTTACGTCCAGAGCTTTTTAAGACGCCTTAAATGACATTTTTTTTAGTTTTTCAGTCAAAAAAAATTGTCTTTAGAAAATGCACTAAAACACAATTTTTGTTTTGGAAAAACATATAAATGCATTAATAAGAGTACAAGATCGTATGATTAGCATGAATCACACTAAAGAGGCACAAAGTCAATCAATTCAAGTATACAAATGGCAAAATATTTAAATATAAAAATTACAAACCAAATTACTTAAAATACATTTTTAAACTCTCGTAAACTTGAGTTAACTTTTTTCAAGAGCTCGACGAAAGAAAAGTAGTTTCTATTTTTAGAGAATACGCTCCAAATCAACAGTCAAACGAGTCCTTTTTTCTTTATCATGTTGGATTTCAAGCTCCTTTTAGGTTGCTAATTGACCAAATGCTGAAAATTTCAACTTCTCAAATGTAATAATGTTGACCCCTTTTTGGCAAAACAATCATACGACGGATTCGCGGTTTTCTAAGTATTTGGGACTCGAGAACGTTCTCTTGAAAACACGTAGCGATTTTGTTGAAGTCGCGAAGTGCTTGGGATTAGGTTAGAAATACGGTTAACTCTTGGAATCGGCATCTCCTCAAGACATATGGCAAGCACGTGTTGATCACTCAAAAACACTTAAGTTCACCATGTCGCTCACCTCAAAAAACTCGGATCTAGCATTGAGTTAGAATTAGGATTTGGCGTTACAAAGGCAGTGATCAACTCGGTTGGATCAACAAAAGACATGTGCAACACGCATTGATCACCTCAGAAAATCAAGCAAAAACCCAGGTCGGGATTTCGTATCCCAAATCTTGGATTGGACCAGCTCAAAACATGTGATCATCTCGGCACGATCAACCATATGGGTTTGCCCACATCAGGTGGATCACTTCAAATGGCAAGGCAAGGATTTGAGCTAGGATTTTGTATCCCCTTGCGGGATACGAAATTATGGATTTCGTATCCCTCTCGGGATACGAAGCCCACCACAACAACTTGAGTTTGCCCCGACAAGCTTTTTCATGAAGCGATCACCTGGTTTGGCGTGCACAACGCTGGTTTTCTAGGATTGACCCCTGGCACGTTGGGGCTACGAATTCCGTTATCGGATCTGGCAAATTCGAGAGTACTTTACCACTCTGGGGAGATCACCTCATTTCATAAGATCAACACGACATTTCTGAGCTTGGTATTTAGCATTTGAGGATACGAAATGCTATGTTAGGTTTGGCAAAATTTGGCACATTGCCAAGCATGTGCAGATCACCTTTTTTCGGGTGATCGACACGTGTTGATCACCTAATTTCAACACTTGAACCAAGATATGAATTTTTTGAAGATACTTGGATTTTAGCTAACTCCTGAGAAGTTATTCCGATCCCCGGATCGGCACAACTCCCGAGATACGGAATTTTGGGGCTTTAACATACAACTCTACCTATAAATATCTCCTCTCTTGGCATGAATAGGGGTTGGCTATTTGGACTTTTAGCGGTTATATTACATACGGGAAAGCTCTCTTTGGAGCTCATCAATGGCTTCCATGGTAGTTTCTATGGATTTGGACTATTTCTTGGACTTATGAACTTCATATAGAAGTTTACTCTCAACATTGCGACATTTAGATTGACACTTAGCTTGCTTCTAGACATATTTGGACTTGAAAGCATATTTTACACATTTTGGCATACGGGCGATGGCTATGGCCTAATCGGGAACTAACAAGGACTTTATTATTCTCTAATTCGACTTTGTAAACTCAAAGTGTTGATAACTCGGATAATTCTTGTAATTGTAACAATGATGATGAATAGTTACATGAAAATGGACATAAACGTCAGTGCCGAACCACTATAAACTCGATGTTCTTTACTTTTCTGCAATTCTGTATTTGGACATTTAGACGTACTTGGATGTTTTGCACAACTTTAACCCATCGGGTGTTGGCGTGCGTGAGTGACTAATTTCCCACGTCAACGTTTAGACGCACCAAGAAGGGGACGTTGGATTGTCTTCAGATTTCGAATTATTAAGGAAACAAATTCTCTCGGATCCTTACAGATTTCGCTACGGTTTAAAAAGACAAATAAGTTTGGCTCGTTCGAAAGGAGTAGAGATGGAAGAAAATTGGGAAGTATTTTCTACTGGACACCTGTCGAATTACGTTACTCGTGAGGATATCGATGGGGTTGTCAAGGACTTAACAAAAGATTTGACTTCTCGACTGGAACAGAAAGAAGAGCACTTTCGGAAATAGGAGGCTACTATGAACACTCCCCTCACTCAGATTGAAGGTATCGTAAGGTCATCGAGCCAAGAAAATATGATTGAAATAAGTGCTAGTGTTCCGCAAAGATTAACTCGGGACTTGGGGGCAATTTCCGAAGAACAACTCAGTGTTGACGCTAATCTGCAAACAGGTACCGAATCGGCTACGCTCGAGGGCACCACCTCCTATCTCGTTCAAGGTTCAGCTCAGATAGGGGTGAACGTTTGGCTGGTTTGGTTTATCCAATCATGAAATTTGTCAAACCAAACTAAAACCGATAAAAATGAAAACCAAACTGAACAACCCAAATTAAAATTGGTTGGTTATCCGATTTAACCGAAAATATTTTAGACTTTATGTTCATAATATTAACTATATTTTGAAATAAATTATAAATAGATGATTAATGTTAGTATTTACGATTCTTATGCTTCCCAAAAGTGATTCTGGTATGTATGTGATGACTAAAATTTTCTTAGACAACTAAATTAACCTAAAATAATTTCGATAATTTTGAAAATATAATAAAAGTTCGGTTAATTTGGTTAAACCGATAACCAAACTAAATATTTTTCCAAACCGATTACAAACCAATCTAATTTCAAAACCGACCAAAATAAATTGGTTTGGTTGGTTTATTTGGTTTAACCAAATAATGCTCACCCTTAAGCTCGGATTTTGGTTAATCAGGTTTCATGTTCTAGAGTTGGTAATGTCACTCAAGTGTCGGCGCGCTTGGCTTTGGATGCAGGAACTCCTGTAGTTCCGAATGCTGGATTTGTGCCAGTCGAGGTACCTCAAGTTAGGATTGTGCCAGATATCTTTGTAGGGGCTCGACAATTCGCTAATGTTGGACTTGACATCAAGGACACCAATGCATATTTGAATGATTAGAATCATTTGCTTGGTAATGGTAATGGAGCTCAGATCGTCGATATTATTCAACGATACACTCAAGGCAGGACCTTTTTCTCAAATTTGGATTGTGTAACTCGCATTCCATTCATTTAGAATATTCGGAATTCTCGAAACCCACCGGACTTCAAATTGCTGGTGTTGGAAGCTTTTGACGGTAGGATCCTACAGTTCACTTAATGCGCTATATGCGCCATATGGAAGTACTCTCGACCTCAGAGTGTAATGACGAAGTGCTTCTCTCTCTATCTCACGGACGTTGCTGCTATGTGGTTTCAGCAACTTGAAAATGAATCGATTGATTCTTGGAATGCTTTGGTTGGGAAATTCATTGAAAAGTTCAGGTTTCACATTGTTTGACCCAAGAACGTGATGACGCTTACGACAATTAAGCAAAGTACAGGCGAGATTTTGCGTAAGTTTTTGAAAAGATTTAATGTTGTTGTGGCTTCCGTCGATCGATCAGACCCTTCTATGGTTTTGATGGCTGTGATTTCTAGTGATCTGGATAAAACGAAGTTCAAGATCTCGCTTCAACGAGATCCACCGACTCACCGAGGGACCTTGATGAATTCTACTTCGAGGCTGATCGATTTCTTAGGAAGGAGGATGCGAGGACTTAGAATAAGGACCTCGAGGTTAATTCGGCTCAGGGCGAAGGATCGTCCAATTTTGGCAAAGACAAAAGAATGGATGCTCCCCGTAATGATTGGAGTGTGTGGAATCAGCCTAAGTTCCCTTCATATGCGAAGCTTACTCGTCCATTCAAAGATATTTATTTGGAAGTTCACCCGATTGCTCCCTTTAAGAAGCCTCCCGCGAGGGAGTCGACCAAGAAGGAAAAGGATTCTGCTAGGCACTACGTGTTCCATGACTTGGATGGTCACAACACCAATGATAGCATGCATTTTAGGGATGTGATTGAAGAACGCGTCAGACATGACGAGCTGGCGGAATGCGTTCCGATGGTTTAGTCATTAATTGATGTGGCTTTTTAGATTTTCTGGCTTTGCAGCTCTTGGACTTTGGATTTCCTGGTTTTTGGTTTTCTTGGCTTTTCATCATTCCTCACTCTGGATTTTGCCTACAGATATTGGTCTTTGGCATTTTGCCTTTTGGTTCTAGCATTTATGCTTTTGGTTTTTCGACTTGTAGATGTGACCCTACTTTTATTTGGGTCTTTGGCTTATGTACTTTGGCTATTCGGTGAATTAAAGCTCTACTTATGATCTCTAGATTCTGGTTATATTGGCTCCGGCCTCCTAGATATTACACCTCTGGTTTACCAGCTACGGATAGCTCTTAGTCGGATCACACACGTATGGGGTTAGGACTTAATCCCTAAGCGTGCCCTGTACTCGACTATAAACCACCCTAAGCGTGCCTAGGCCTAATCCCTAAGTGTGCCCTGTACTCGACTATAAACCACCCGCCTCACACGTAACTAATCACTCTTGATTACACGATTGTCGGAGGGCGAAGGGCCTAAGTCCACCTACCCATGTACGGGATTAGGCCTAGGCATGCTCTTTGTGGACGATAAATCATCTCATCTCCTACACTCATCTCTGGATTCATCCGGCTTGGAGTTCGAAGGGCCTAACTTTGCCTACCCATGTACGGGATTAGGCCTTATCCCTAAGCATACTCTTTGTAGACGATAAACCATCTGATTTTCTGCTTTCATTCTGCTTATCGAGCTTGGGGTTTTCGAGGGCTAAGTCTGCATACACATGTACGGGATTAGAGGACTTAATCCTTACGCATGTTCTTTACGGACGACAAACCCTTAGACTTCCTTCACTCATTTCTGGTCACTTGCAAGGTTTTAAATCTCGGATTTCGATCATGTTTCCTTTTAAAAAAATTTGGGATTCAATCTCGTATCGAGTGGGATCTCGGACAAGATAAATGTATATCGGTGTTCATCTCGGAATTATGTCTTGGATCATAAAGTACATCTCGAAATGATCTCGGATTACTTAATTTTGTCAGCATTAGTTTACACTCAAGTATGCAACTAATTTATAAATACTAATTACAAAAAAATGTTAATTTACTTGATTTTCACCTAGAGTACACTGGTTGTTAATGATTTGCAGCTTGAAAAAACCATCTAGACTATACAAAGATAATAAATAATTATAATTTTGAGACACAATGTATAACATCACAATCAGATGAAGAGATGTATAATAAACTTACATAGTTAAAATATATATATAATCTGCAATCATTTGGAAATAAGTATATTTCTTTTTTTGGAATGAGTTTGCAATCATTTAGAAATATATACAACCAAATAAGTTAAAATAGAATTGCATAGTTAAAAAATTACTAATTAATTTCTTGTTTTATATAATAAACAGTGTCAATGAGTCAGTGACTAAACATTCATAAAAATAACATTTTCATGTTTGTACAAGTGTAGGACAACATTTAAAATGCGCAAAGGGTGATGTCTTGTTTGAACAGATGCATGATAGCATGTTCTAGTTGTACATGCATATTCTTATTGTATAGGTACAGGACATCAAGGTTAGAAATGAAATAGAAAGCTTTTAGTTTGTTATTTAAATAACGCAGCAAATATAGACCCAGAAATAAAGAAAATATCATAGATCCGACCCATTATAAAATTAAAAATACAACAGTTTCGGCCGAGATCCCATTAATAGATCTCGGCCGGGACTTGGCCGAGATTTTCAAATCTCAGCCGGAACTCGGCCGAGATTTTCAAATCTCGACCGAGATTCAGTTCAAATAAGATATGACCGACATTTGTTGTTTTGAATCGCCCGATCTCGAAAATGAGATCACGGCCGAGATTTCCGAGATTTGAAACCTTGGTCACTTGGCTCGGGAGTTTGAAGGGTTAAGCCTGCCAACCCATGTACGGGATTAGACCTTAATCCCTAAGCATGCTCTTTACGAGCGATAAACCGTCCAATCTCCTTCGTTTATTTTTCATTTTCTGGCTTAAAGATGGCTACGTCATCTTGCCCATGTATGAGGACCGGTAAGACTCCTAGGCATGCTCTGTACCTGACCCTGGTCCATCCCCTTCAAACTTAATGGAACTCAATGAATTTGAAATCAACAGCGGGTAAGTCAACTCAGCCACGTATGGGATTAGGCCTTAACCCCCAAGTGTTTTATGCTCGACAATGAACCGCTATGTTTTCCTTTGGATTTATTAAAAACTCCAATCATTGAAAACTTTAATAAAAATTACTTCGCTAGTCTGGATGATGCTTGCGAAGTAAGGAAATCTAGAATCAGAACTTCAAACTTTAAGGACTTGGCGTGGTAAGGACTTGGGAAGGGACGGACCGTCTTGTCAGGCTTGGCAAGGCCGCCTTGCTTAGTGGAGGGTAGAGCACTACCCGTTTGGCTTTTCTTTGGTCCTCTCGTCGTATTATTGGCAAGGGTGTCTTGGACTATTTTGGTTTTTCCTTGGTCCTCTTGTCGCATTCTGGGCAAAGGCATCTTAGACTCTTCTGGTTTATCATTGGTCCTCTCGTCAAGTCTTGGCAAGGGCGTCTTGGACTCTTCTAACTTATCCTTGGTCCTCTTGTCAGGTCTTAGCAAGGACGTCTTAAACTCTTTTGACTTATCCTTGGTCCTCTTGTCAGGTCTCGGCAAGGACGTCTTGGACTCTTCTAGCTTATCATTGGCCCTCTTGTGAGGTCTTGGCAAGGGCGTCTCGGACTCCTCCGGTTATCTGGTTATTGGTTATTCTCGCTTTCGGATTCGTCTGATCGCATGGTTATCTGGTTATTGGCTATTTTGGTTTTATGGATTTCGGGTTACTCCGGTTTCCCGACTCTCAGTTATTCTCGTTATCTTGGTTATCTCTCGCGATAGGGTCCAGAGCGATCGTCGAGTCTATTTGGTTTTGGTCTCCTGGTTAGTACGATCTGGAGCGATCATCGATTTTCTTTAGTTTTCTGGATTTTCATCAATACAATCTGACGCGACCGTGGCCTTTGGTTTTCTTGTTCTTGGCTATTGGACTTCCATGCAGACTTCTCTTGGATCGCTACTTCTTCGATTTTTGGATTTCTCGCAAAACACATCTCAATTTCTTCAAGGAAGATATGTTTTAAAGGGCAAAGTGTTGACCTGCTTTTTGAAAAAGCGGTCACACGACGGATTCACGGTTTTCTAAGTACTCGGGACTTGAGTACATTCTCGCGGAAACATGTAGCGATTTGATCGAAGTCGCGAAGTGCTCGGAATTATGCTAGAAATACAGTTAACTCTTGGAATCGACATCTCCTTAAGACATGTGGCAAACACGTGTTGATCACTCAAAAACACTTGAGCACACCATGTCGCTCACCTCAAAAAACTTGGATCTGGCATCGAGTTAGAATCGGGATTTGGCGTGACAAAGGCAACGATCAACTCGGCCGGATCAAGCAAAAGACAAGCGCAACACGCATTAATCACCTCATGATATCAGGCAAAAACCTAGGTCGGGATTTCGTATCCTAAATCTTAGATTGGACCAACTCAACACATGTGATCATCTCGACACGATTACACAGAGGCTTCCCTACATCGGGCGAATCACTTCAAATGGGAAAGCAATGATTTAGGCCAGGATTTCGTATCCCCTCCCGGGATGCGAAATTACGTATTTTGCATCCACTCCGGGGATATGAAACCCACCACAACATCGTGAGCTTGCCCCGGCAAGCTTTTTCATGAAGCGATCACTTGGTTTGACGTGTGCGACGCTGGTTTGCTGGGATTGGCCCCTGGCACGTTGTGGATACGAATTCCGCTACCGGATCTGGCAAATTCATGAGTTCTTGATCACTCTAGGGCGATCATCTCATTTCATTGGATCAGCACGGCATTTCTGAGTTTGCCATTTGGCATTTCGGGATACAAAATGATATGTTGGGTTTGGCAAAATTTGGCACATTGCCAGGCACGTGCAGATCACTTGTTTTTGGGTGATCAACATGCATCGATCACCTAATTTCAGCACTTGAACCAGGATACGAATTTTTTGAAGATACTTGGATTTTGGCTAACCTTGGAGGAATTGTCCTGATCCCATGATTGGCACGACTCTCGGAATACAAAAAATTGAAACTTTGGCCTACAACTCCACCTATAAATACCCCTTTTCTTGGCGTACATAGGGGTTGGCTATTTGGACTTTTGGCTGCTATATTGCATATCGAAAAGCTCTCTTTATAGCTCATTAATGGTTTCCATGGTGGTTTCTTTGGCTTTAGACTATCTCTTGGACTTATGAACCTCGTATAGAAGTTTACTCTCAACATTCAGACATTTGGATTGACATTTAACTCGCTTTTGGACATATTTGAACCTGGAGACATTTTACATATATTGGCTTAGGGCAACGGTTATGGCCTAATCGGGAACTAACAAGGACTTTGTTATTCTCTAATTTAATTTTGTAAACTCAAAGTGTTGATAACTCGGATAATTCTTGTAATTGTAACAATGATGATGAATGGTTACATGAAAGTGAACGTAAGCATTAGTGTGGAATCACTATAAACTCGATGTTCTTTACTTTTCTGCAATTAAGTATTTGGACATTTAGACGTACTTCGATATTTTGCATAACTTCAACCCATCAAGTGTTGGCGCGTCTGAGTGACCAGTTCCCTATGTCCACATGTAAGATGCCTTTTTTACTGCTTCACAAAGCGAGCGCTTTGGCGCACTTGGGCCTTTTTGGCTCCTAATGCATCTAGGCGCCTCGGAAAGTAATAAACCTCAGGCTGACGCATAGAGCTTTTTGGTATTTTCTAGTGATTTTTTGCATTTATGACCTAGTTGCTTTGATTTTCTTTTTTTATTACAATTATTCTATTATAGTAGATAAGAAAACTCCATGTTTTGTCATTTTAACAATATTCAGATATACTCTCTGAGGTTCGAACATACATGCAATCTACTTGTGTTTAGACGTCGAGAAACAATGTAAACATTTTGTTACTCATTTAAATCTTGAGAGATGACTTGATGGAGTGCATTAATGATAGTTTGCCAAGTAGCTTTGTACTTTTACATTTTGGTACAAAGGAAAGATAAATTTGCACATTGGAGAAAGAAAAAAATCATTCAGACCATTTTAACTCTATATGCATTTTTCTGAACTACTTAAATACCATATTTTGCTTGTAAACTCTAAGAAAGTATGTTATTGTCAAATGCACACTCCGGACATTTGTTACAGGGTAGCTGGTTTTAGCATTCCAACTCATGGCCTTTGGTCTCCCAGTCCAGACCATCAACCAACTGTACCACCCCTGTTGGCCTCTTATTCAGTTTACCTTGGTGTTTTTTTTTTTTTTTCATTTAGGTTACCCACGTACACATAACTAATCTTCTCTTTAAATCAAAATAACCAAAAAAAAAAAAAAAAAAAAATCCATCTTGCTCATAAGAATTAAGAAATGACCCGTTTATATATAATGGAAAAATGATATGAACATTATTCAAATCAAATTCGCTTTCATGTCATTTTCTCTTCTTTTTTAATGTTGTGCTTCTCTCTTATAAATTCAAGTAAGATATGCAATATTTACTTTTTAACGAAATGATGAAAAATTCATTTACATCTACAGATCATACATTTATAGAAGGATGCATATGTAGTTGTTGAACATAGTCTGTGAATGAAGGTGTGCGCCTATTTTGTATGTTGCACTCCTCTCATAAATTCAATTAGGATATGCAATATTTATTTTGTAACAAAACATAATAGAAAATTCAACTACATCTATAGATTATACATTTTGAAAAGTATGCATATGTACTTATTGAACATCGTCTCTATGCGTGCGTGTGCGTCCATTTTTTATACTGTGCTTTTCTCTTACAAATTCAATTAAGAGATGCAGTAATTATTTGGAACAAAACATGGCAGAAAATTCATTTAAATCTATAGATCATACATCTTAAAAAGGATGCATATTTGTTTGTTGAACATAGTCTCTATGTGTGTGCTTGCGCACGCGTCTATTTATGTATGTGTGCGCGTGTAACAACCTTTCAGATGTAACACTCAAAATGTAATTACATCAAATAGTTAATCCCTTAAATACTAGACAATCAGGATTCAACTTTAAAATTCAAACCTAAAGACTGATCTTTTGAATACAGGACGATTGAGATTCAACTTGAACATAAAATCTGATGCTGTAGCTACATAATGAATAAACTGGTGTAACAGTTGACAAACAGATGTATTAACAAACAATTTTGTACAAAGATGCTTATAACTATCATTTGACAGTAAATTTAAGTTCTGCAGATGCATTTCATAGCTTGTACAGAATCAGATTAAGTAATTACTTCATCATAATTCAAAATAGCAGCAGAGCAACAATATTTTGTTGAAGTAGGCACTAATATGAAGATGGATTTAGCGATTTGAAGAGAAATCTTTACAAAATAATACTAGATTATTTTTAGACATGTTAGATTGTCATGTATATAGAATGTTGAATAATATTATTAACCCAATCTTCGCCATAACATGTATATTAATATGAGGTAAACAAAATTCTTTTCTGGACGTTACTTGAGTTACTACCAAATCACAATTGATTTTAATGTCACAAATTTTCAGTCCTGGTACTGAAAACTTGAAGCAGTTCCGAGAATCCAATCGAAAGAAATGATGTTGTAAAATACAAACGTTTATAGCAACATTAATAAGACAAATAGAATAAAAGGAAGGACAGTGAATAAATAGACAAATAGAATAAAAGGATGGACAGTGAGTAAATAGTCAAATAAGAATAAATCAGCGGTATCACTATCCTCATGACATATTGTTCATCTTTTAATTTCGTCCTTTTCTTCTCTCATCGCTTTTTTCCCACATAGAACCATTATCTTTACCCTGGTATTTTCCTCAACTGCATTACAAAATTTTCGGGGTAGGCATGGCCCACTTCAGCCAAAACATGGCTCCACCTAATCTAAAATGCAATACAATTTAGAGTGAACCAGATTTAAGGTTCGGCCTTGTCACTGAATCATGCATTAATGTTTTCAATGTTAAAATACGACAAATATAAAAATCAATGTAAAAAAGGAAATGACCACGATTTAAATCTATATTTTGCATCCAGAAGCTAAATTTTAACTCGTATAAGGATTCGATTCAGATGCAAATCTGGCTAGAAATAGAGCTTGGATAAAAAAACAAGGTTAACATCAAAATTAATTTGTAAAGAAATACATGAGATTTGCAAGGCTCCTATTTATTTTCCACCATATTCTGGCAGCATAGTCTAAACTACTAGATTATGAGTATTTATACCTAATAGCATCCCTATTATGTATTATATTATTTATAGTAGAAGAATATATTATATATAAAATATTATATATAAATTCTACCCTGGAAGGTTGACCGTCGTTTACAGCCCTCGCACCCCACCTATGGAGGTCCCCCCTTACGACCCTCCATAGTGGCAAAGAGTGAGAGAGAGAGAGAGAGAGAGAGAGAGAGAGAGAGAGAGAGAGAGAGTGTGTGTGTGTGTGTGTGTGTGTGTGTGAGTGGTTATCAATTAATAATCATTAGTAGATTATCATGAGCAGTACTATCATCATTTATGAATTTTGATTGTTGAGTACGAATTGCAGTTTTTTAAATGAAAGATTCCAAATTGTAGATTGAAAATAGTTAAATTGAGACTGTCATATAAAAAATTTAAGTTGTAAGTGTTAACCTGTTATTAACTAAACTTAATTATGAAGTTAAATCGAATACTACAAAATTAAATTTAAGATGAATTACTATAAATATGAATTTAATCTTTTTATTAACTTTATAAGCATACAAAAATTTAACTTGATCCAACTCAATATGAATATTAACTCGTTATTAATATGAATATTAAATATAACTCATTATTAACTAATAATTATGAAATATAAGTTTAACTCAATGTGCCTTCAATGTAAATACAAACTCATATTTAAACTTAATATCAAAATTGATGGATACTAAAATTAAGGACTTACATTTGTCCAAGTTTCAAGTTCCCAAAACTCAACTAAGTCATAGTACCTCCGCTCCGTTGGGCTAGCGGAGAGTAACTTTTGTGGCAGCATAACACCCGCTCCATTGGGCTAGCAGAGAGTATGTTTAGTGGCAGCATGACACCCAACGATGTACTCTATTGTTGGGATGCTCCAGCATACCATTAGAAATATGTAAATTGTAAACAACCTAAAACTATAACCATGTATATCTTAAAACTATCTAATGGATCTGTCCATTTAATATAATTGAATGAGCATATCCATATAATATATTGTAGAGGCAAGAATGCATATCTAAGTGATGCCATGAGAAGATATGGGCCTACAATAGTTCCACCAATGGGTATGAGAATTAAAAAAAACATTTCTGATTTTAAGGAACCGCTTACCTGTTCAACAGTGTATGCAAAATATATTGTCAAAATGGCTGCATCTGGGGAGCAGTGGATCTGCTGGCTCCTCTATTACTGCAAAAGGATAGAAAAATAATATCACTTTATGCCAAATTTTTACAAAAGAAATTTTTTTCATGGAGAAATGCATTCAGCGAGACAGCTTTCATTTTTCTTGGCCTGTTCAAATTTCGCAGTATACGGATTGGTTTTGCAATTTAGGAAGTGATCAAACCCACATACGACAAGAATTAGGGGGTAAAAGGCGAAAATTAAGGATTTTAATACCAAGATCTTGGCACAGCTTGTTCTAAAATGGCAAAGAGGATCAGAGAAATGGTATAAACTTGAAACAAACATCTTGTCCCTGGATTCCTATATTTTTAAAAATGCAGAAGACAGTTAATGATGTGCATCAAAATGTAAACAAGGCAATTAAAGCGTTCAAGTTCTATAGCGGTTAACTTGCAAAAAGTTACAGTGGAGATAAAGCTAGGATATAGTGGAAAATTGCGGAGGTGCAAAAAGCTTTATTGAAAAAAAAAAAAAAAAAAAAAATCCAAAGTTAATTTACTCCCGTTCTCACATCATTTGTGTAGAAGAATGAAATACTTTTTAATCTCATATAACAAAATGGCAAAATTCATGATTTTTGTAGTCCCGATTAGGTTATTAAAGTAGATTTATAACTTATGTTGAGCATTTAGGCAATAAACTCAAGTCTTTATCCTAACATTGTTGAATTGGTTTAAAGAGAACCGATCAAACTATCGTTTTGTATTATTGTTCCTAAGAGGGTGCTAAAAACCATTGATCTAAGGAAAGTAGAGGATAATAATAGGGTTTTAAGCGGATCTACTATTTAATAGCGCTAAACTGAAAAGACGTAGCGGTCGAACGGTGTTACGTGCTTTAGCAGGTATTTTATCTGCATATGTAGCAAAGCCTTTCGAGTATCTAATCCAGTCACGTAGTTTAAAGGTTCTGGCTTGATATCTGTGCCATTTTCAGAACATGCATATATAGTTATCTGCTATTTTCCTTCACCATTTACAATGTACGAAAACTATATATGTTGAACCTCTATTAATACACACACAAACATATATATATACACACACACACACACACCCCCCCCCCTTTTCATATTTCTTGTGTTTGTTTATACAATTCATTGATACTCCATGTTGAAATATAAATGCTGAAACTTTCCCAATTTTCCAAAATTTAACATCATTTATTCAAATAATAATCATTGTCATAACAGTACAATCAACGGTAGGGGTATACAACAAAAAAGGCTACATTTACAAAACCTTTTTTTTTTTATGTTTACGAAAACTATGTGGCTTTATATTAGCCACAGAGATGAATAATTAGTGGAAAAGCGGTGGCTAATATCAAGCCATGTAGCTTTTGTTAATTTTTACAAATACAACTTTTGTAAGTTTAGCACTAATGACAAATAAATCTTTGTCCTACTAAATTGCATTGTTTCCTTTCTATACCTGTTGAATTTAAGTTGATAATGCCTTTTAGTTCGAATATTGAATTAGTTGCGTGCTATACAACTCTAACATGATGCAGATCAAGTACATGGCGCTATGGTAAACCTTGCCATTCATCTCAAATTAAAATAGTAATCAATTAGGTTTCAACTTGTTTCATAAATACACCCAAAATTTATAAACCGCTTCCATCTCTAATCGGCCTTATGAAAATGAAGCTTTGTTCCACAAACTGAGCTGAAACTCACTTCATGTAGCACATGCACAAATATCCAAGGTTAAGATAATTTGGAGTTGAGCAGTGTTGGCTCCAGATAAGTTGAAGAGAAGAAATACCTTTTTAACAAAGTTTATATGAATAATTTGAAGAGCCGTAAGCTCCACAACTACCATATGTTAGAACAAAGTACATCCTCCAGTGATCACAAATAAGCTACCGTATGAATTAACATTAATGATTGAGAAAATGGCAATTATGTTTGGATGTCCACAGCGTATCAAAACTCCCCTTACTTCCTTCCATAAGTTGGGTAAAATATTTCCCTACTTAAATTTCTTAATTTATGGCAACATCAAACAAGTTGACAAACAATATCGAATAAATAAATGGTTTAAAAACCATTAGGGCCAGTTAGGAAATTATATCTGATATTGGTACCCGATAATGGTGGCAAATTTTTTATTTAAAATAAACTAGATTAAGAAATCAACTTGCAAAATATGAATTGACGTCCTGCAATACACATACACACCCCCAATTGAATAATATGAATTATGCTTCGAATGAAGCAAGACATTAACTGGACATATATGTATGCACACATTGTCAAATAAAAGTATGCAACATAAACATATTTAGATGTGTGCAGTCATGAAATAAACAACAAAAAATAACTTAATAAGAATTTGTTATGCTTGCAAAGCTTATGTGAACTGGGAGCGGCTACTGAGTTACCAAAAGTAACTAAAGTAAAACAAAATCAACACAATATGTTTTGATTGTTGGATCTCATTGTGATTACATAAGGGGTTGAAATCAGATGAATATCTAATGGTCTAATGGTGGAGATCTATTGTGTCACAAATAGTGCCACCCAATAAACTTTTCCAATTAAATTACCCTATAACTAAATCATATTTAAGCATTCCATCGATGGAACATCATAAGTAGGGTTGTTATGGTAATGGTTACCGTTACCGTTTGGCAAATACCGTTACCGTACCTTTTTTAATGGTAAGTCAGAATTGTTACCAATACCATTATCGATCGACTGGTATACCGAAGACTGATATACCGATAATCTGGTAATCGTTACACTAGTAATGGTAAATTACCGTTTGTCCATCAAAGTTTATATCTTAACATATTTTTTGTACACAATGCATCTTTATTATACTATATGTAGTATTAGTTTACAAAAAACATAAATAAGAAAGAAAATAAGTATACCTGAAATTATTTCACCTGATTATTGAACTAAATACAATCATTTATTCGGTTCTAAATGCATGTAATAAAGCATATCGGATGAGTATACATATGTTTTAAGTTAACTGGTAAAATTACCGTTACCACTGGTATTGAAGAAATATTACCGATAATTTACCATTAAAAATGGTAAATTTACCATTACCATACCATTTTAACTGGTATATCGATTTCAATCAAAAATGGTTATCGATCAACTGGTAATGGTATGGTAATGATAAATTTTGTCGTTACCATAACAGCCATAATCATAAGAAAGAAAAATTGGCTTAAACATGGAATGGATTATGCACGTCTTGGGAAAATATAAATTGAACGCCAATATGGTTTATATTATAACTTACACATTGCTATTGGGGTGGTTCCTCCGCGGAACATAACGTCGGGCCCAGAGATGCTTCCCGTTAATTATGAATTTCGCTTTTGGAGTGCCATTCAGTACTTGAAAAACCGTTTGAAGCGTGTGAAATGTAACATAAGCATACTGAGGAGGTTTATCTCCATTTGATGTCTGAATATGTACGGACTCCACATCTCCAAAATACCTGTCCAAAATTAGAAGACAAATTAGAAAAATGAAATGCAACTTCCAACTCACATACGCATGTGACTTTTATTAATTTGGTTAGAACGTCACAGATGACAATAAGGATAGCCAGTTTTGGCTGCATATCTAAAATTTAATTTTTGAATCATCTATTAGAGTTCAGCCAAGCCATATTAGATATACTACATAAAAAGACCTCCATCATGGAATTATGAATGGATTCCAAATACTACTTCCTTGGATGAAAATAATATTTGGATCGTGGGTCATGGAATGTTTTACTAAACTAGTTGAATACCTTGAACATCTGTTGTAAAATCCTTTTAGGCTCCCCTAGGCGCTAGATTAGCCTTACCGCCTATGTTTCTGCCTAGTCCGCCTGAATGAGACTTACTGCATTATCAAAGCGTATGAACAGGTTTATAGGTACCATCTATTTACCATTGTAGGTTTAATACCGCTTAAAAGCATTGGCATGTTTATTTCTAGCTATTTTTTTCTTCATGGTTACTTTTAAATTCAACCAAATCTATGATATCCCATTGTGGATCAGTTAACATTACACAAAATACTAAAATTTTATCCTAAATTCATGAGTTTATCAAAAACGTTTAACTCTGTTTAATCCCCGTCTAAGCAATTAATCTCTAGTTCATGCTTACCATCTAACATCCACCTAAGGATTTACAATTTTGTTGGGAACGATGCATATTGCTAGAATACCACTAACCAGAATAAGTCATGTGCACTTCCCCTGTACACACGTATAACGATATGCATTTAGATAGAAACCAAAGAATATATTTTTTGTAACATCTTCATAGATATCATGTGACTGCCCCGGTGTCCATGGATCCTCGATCAAAAGGAACAATTACCTACCTAATCAAACCTACTCATCACAATTAGGTGTAATAACTGCAAACAGAACCAATCTCTAAACATTTCATCCTGCTTTTTAACCTAGTGAATGAACGCACTTCATGAATAACAACCAAAAAGAGGATAATAAACAAGTATTTTTGTAAAACAAAATTAAAAAGGTTTATCTCAAAACTTGCATTGTGGTTTCATATATAAGATTAAACTGAGTACAAAACTTATATCACGTCTCAATCATGTATATGCATATCTCGATTGTGTACACATATTTAGCCCATTTCAAACGAGGTTTCATCTATTGTAAATGTTGGTTTGAAAATACAATCAATTTGAATAAAAGGAGACCGGTTGGTTGAGGTCTGTAGGATTTGAGAAGAAGAGGAAAATATTAGTCAATATGAAGAAATAAAAATTCATGACTGCAATATGGCTAATGTTAGAAAACAATATCAATTGATGTGCTCATAACATATGGTATAGAACTCACAAGAAGTTGGCCAAGAACATGTTGAGAGGTAGAACATAGGTTGCGTTGCAAGAACATGATCCACTTAGGCATTATGGTGAATAGGAAATTAAATCCCAGCTCTAGTAACAACCAATCACACTCTCAAGACTAAGATGTTTATTATATATAATTTTCAAGCACTGTACAGGTTTTGGTTCCTTCCTTAAATGCTGGATGATATGCCATTAATGTAGAAAGTAACCCCTACCCGCATACAAGGAAAAAAAATTCCTTTAAAATCATAGAGTTACTTAATTGGCAACTCAAAGCACGTTAAGCACCCACAACTAAGCAAATTAAGTAGTATTATGAATGGCAACAAAAAAACTACCCCGCCCCTCATTGCTCCCCCCCCCCCCCCCACCTCCTCTTCCCAAGGTTTTTTTTTCATGGTTTGGGAGGGGTTTTTCGAGGGGAAGGGGTGAAGGGGTGTGGGTTATTTTATTTTATTGCCCCAGGGGCGGCCCGGGGGGGGGGGGGGGGGTTGCAATGCAATTAAACAAAAGTAAGGAAGAAATTGAACTAACTATAAATTCCACTTAAAGTCCAGATGACATTGTTGCAATAAATTCGCGTCAGACTATTACATATATTAATTCATGCAAAAACTAACGAAATCTCAATATACACTAATCTAACTTTGGTGTTTTTGATTAATCACACATATTAATTCATGCAGATATTTATGAATCCGCATCCAAAAATTAAAATCGCATCTGCATTTGATATCCACGGATATCTCAAAATTCACATTTGTACCCACTCATAGATTTTTACTGGATATTCGAAAATATCTGCATCCATAAAGAGGACGCAGATATTTCCAAATATCCGGAAAAACCGAATTTGAAAGTTGAATTGTGTTTTTTATATTGAAATTTTAAAACAAAATCATCACAATGTTAAAGGTGATCAAATAACAATCAAAGCTATAACTAATAAACTACAATATCTCAATTTTTCGAGTAAAAAAACCAATCAACAAAATATTATAATGAGTTAGTTACGATCACATAAATAATTAACTAGTTCATACAGTATTGCAATTTGAATAAACATATCAAAAATAAAGAATAAGCAAGCAACTTGGTAAACATAAACTTCTTTCATTACATTGAGTTAGAGTTTGAGTGCGATTGAGCAAATAGAACAGCGAAAGTGAAATTGTGAACATGAAGACAATAATTTAAACTTAGCAATTGAATTTTAAAATGTTAAAGAGTATTATAAGCCTAGAGATTTTTATCTTATTTTGAAAAAGTACTCTAATAATAACAACTTCGTATACTTCCATAACATGCCTCATCAAAACCATACAATCCTAAATATAGATGGGAGCCTTAAGATTGCTTCATATGGAGTCTAATGGGAGTATGAAAATAAAATAAAATTACTGTAGTGACAATATTTGAGTAAAATTTATCCTTAACCCTTGCAAAAATACTTAAATACTTATAACTGGATATTTTAAAGATGATGGCAAGTATGGAATCTTTTGGAAAAAAGACTGAAAAGGGTCAAGTTCAAATTATTAAAAGAGAACGTGTACTTAAGATCACGTTTCCGTGAAGCATTTACGTACCTTCAATCATGTTTCCAATTATAGGTTGACGGCCTTCTAATTATCTACATATTCAGCAATAATAATCGTTTTATAGTTAGAGGCTTAAAAGTAGTATACAATACTCTCTACGTTGCATATTAGGCGGTACATGTGATGAAAAATTTAATTGCTATCCCAGTGGCACAAATTCAGAACTGATTTTTTGGCATTAAGGTTAAAAAAAATATGACGTCACTCCCCCCCCCCCCCCCGGGGGGGGGGGGGTATTTTGAGTATGATTGTATGATATTTCCAGAATATAATGGTAGAACAATTTTTCCGTTCTTACCATTCTTTATAAGCCCACTTTGTAGATACTGGATTTTTGCTTAAGCGCCACATAGACAACAGTAAGCACTGCTAAGTGTAATTCTCTTAAGCGCAAAAAAACAGTTTTCGTTTAATAATACTAGAATTTGAAAAGAAAAAAAAATCATACAACCAATTTGTGCTTAAACGTTGCATGAATCACATCCAAAAAAGAAAAAAGGTAGTTTTTAAGGGATGTTGTTATTGATCACCATTGACACTAACGTAAGATAATGTTTAAGACATAATATATATTTCCATAATAGATTCCATGATATTGTTTGAAACACATATAATATGATGTTTTAAAATAAGCTGACATGGATAATGGGACGTAAAGAATGCAAGTCATTAACTGGTGGGAGGTTCAGGTTGCAAACTTAGAAGTTGGAAAAATGAGACAAATTTGGTCTCTCCTAGTATTTAGATACGATTAGTCAATAAACAGGATGGTATCAAGTGCAATAATTTTTGCAAGCGACAAGGAGTGAAAAATTAAACTCAAATCAAGAATATTCTTTGTAGTGGCCACGTATACATATACGACATGAATGCTACGTATAATAAAACACATGCATGAATCACCGGTTTTGTGTTTGCTTTGTCCTCGGCAGTTCCCCGTACAACATGAGATACAGCACAATACGACAAAATATATGTAGTTTGCTTGCTTCTAAGCATTGTAGATATCGACAAATGACCTAACTTTCTATGTTCACGCAGCTAATAATCTCAACGCAATTTATTATCTGATTAGAAAAAAATGGTTTGATGAACAATATTTAAAAAACAAACAAACATCGATAGTCAACTGGAACTCAAAGAATCTAGGAGTGGTTGAATGACTTGAAGTTAATTATGTATATACGTAGTTATGATATAAAAATTACATAACACAGTTGGTAAATTTTATACATGCAAGTTACGTCGAAGTTTAGTATAAGAAAAGCAAAATTTATTTCACCAAGTCTAACTTGTTTCCTAATTTTTCCCAATAAGCAGAAATTTCCATCCAAGGATGGAAATAGAGTAGAAAAGGTCGACTTTTTTTCTCCAAAAAGCATGACACTAGTATAGTATATGAGCATTATATGAAATAGTAAAATAACAGAGGGATTTCTCAACACAAGATTAAAAGATACGAAAGCAGCTTTTAAGTCTCATTAACATCAAATTTCAAGGAAATATAGTTCAAATGGTTAGAGATCACGGGATCGAGCCCTGAGACATCAAAAGGAGTGTTCTACTTGGATAAAGTATCAAATAAAAGTTTCATTAATACCAAGTAATATAAGAACAGATCTAAGAAATGTAAACCAGTACGCAAATTAAAGGATAGTAAGACTAATTATGCATCTAATAAATATACAAGATAACATAGGAAGCTAAAATGATGCTTATATCTTAATAATAATGACAAGGTCACAACACAGAGTTAGCTTAAGCTACTTTAAAATTTGACCACCACTCAACTGCCAGATTATTTTAGTGGAAGAACTTAGAACCTTAGATAACTAAATGGAAGATTATAATAAACCCGTAATTTTAGCACAAAAATAATAACCGTGGTATAATATCCAGTAGTTCAATACTTGGAATAAGGCAAACTATGATTTAAGCTAATCCATAAAAATATCCATGAAATTACGATGAATGCCAGCAATATAATTCAACGGTTACCATTCCCAACTCCAGTACTTTCTATTCATAATGTCTTCTTACAACAGACGCAAGAAATTTATTGGCATTTTATAAACAATTATTACCTCATGAAGAAACTTTGCAGTTCTTGTTTAGTTAACGGATAACCATTCGAAAACGTAACAAACAAAGTCCTTTCATCGTCTGGAACATCATCAGTTAATGTTAGTTCAGGATCAGCTCTCACAATTGCAGAATAAGCGTTCTGTGGAATCACCGCCAACTCCTGCCCAACACGTGCCATGTCAGCTGGCATACCCAAGTTAAAAGGATATCCCAATTCAATCTCTTTTTCAGTGTGTACTATTCCAGAAAGTTGGGAATTTTTACCAAAACTATTGGAAGAGTGGCTTGAGCCCTCTCCAATGTTTTGTACGTAAGATCTATTGAAATTAACAGGTTGAAGGCTAGTCTGGCTCATCTGATTGACAAGCATCTCAATCTGATCCCGGTGAACCAGCTCCTCTGCTTTTTTTCTAATATCATCCAAGGCTTTCAAACACACACTATTTAGGTAATGTTTGATCCCCTGTACAGACTTCTGGTGGATACCATGATTAAGATCTTCAAATGGAGTGTTTATACATAAGGCAGCAATGAAATTACGGGCAACAAGCGCAGCAGTTAGAAGTGTGGGATCATCATATGAGCTCATATTAACTATGATATCGGGTTTTTCTTTTTCCTCAAGCCAAAGCCAGAAAGCAATTATCTCCATAGATCGAACCGGATCCATGTGAAGATTGAAAACCAGTCGAGAGTAAAGTTTCCGCTCTCTTGAGTAAAAAGAATGAATATCACTGATTGAAAGGTTTTGCGGAGTATATTCAAATTGAAATAAAGCCATAGATTAAAACTAAAGTAATTCGATATTTGTATCAAAATCAAATTGTTTTTGTATTTTGGAAAGAAGTGAGGATGTTGTGAACTATAACTGCATTGATTGCTGTACTGACATAGAAAAACACTTTACCAAATTTGAAAGAGTAAATAGGATAGTAGAAACAATCTTCAACTCAATTAATTAGCACAGAACGTGCCACCCTTGTTTTTACTTCACTACCATGAACCACCTTTTGCAATTCTATGTTAGAAGACAAATTAATGTAACAAACATGCTACAAGTGTAAGCTAAATGCATGCATGTATGCATGGTGGAGAGAGAAAAAGAAAGGTAATATGGAGGTACATGAAAAGTGAAAATTAGTATTGACAAGAAAAGGTAAAGAACTGACAATTCTCCTTGATCATTGTGTTTCTCTACGTCGTGTAATGAAGCTACCATTTGGTGCTAACAGATGTCCCCCGCACAGTTTGATTTCAATTTTATTTTGATTTTTTTTACCATGACACTAAAAACAAGGATGTCCGAAAAATACAAATTAGAACATAAATAATTATTTAACAATCAATACTTATCCGTCAAATATAAATAATTGACCCATTTTTTTGCCTGTCAAAATGCTAAAAGAAAACAGTTCAGTTCATCTGAAAAATATGGAAGTTGGAATTGTGAATTTGTAAGACAATACACTCTGTAAATAGAAGTAAAATAGCATGATTCAACTAAAAAGGAGAAGCACTACGTAAATATGCTATATATTAAGCTATTCCAGGTTGTGTGGATTTGTGAGATTGTTTTTATGCAGAAATTTCAGACAACAATGCATGTTATTTACCAACATCTTTTTGCTACACCTTTCGGGCTAATTATATGACTAATTCGTATGTACAAACCATAAACAACAAGTTATGTGTGCTTTATTCACGAAGAATATTTACTTCTCATTTATTAACTAGCAAAATTTTAAAACAGGTTAAGGGATGCTCAATCACTACTTGCGATAGCGCTCGATATTAGAATATTAGAATCATTTATTCATACGGACTGAAATACAAACGAATAGCTGTTCATTGAAATGTGACTAACACGGTTTATGCATTACAATTTTCGAATTCCACGAACAAAAACTAAAGATTCATTGCTGGTTGATACATGTTAAAACAAGAACTTTTCATGCGAACTCTCTAACATGACTGGTCCTTGTCAATATATTTCGTTCATTTCTAAAGACAAAGGAATATCAATAGTCCTAATATTCATTTACTAGGATTCGATCTGAACCCATTTGATAATTACATAAAAGTATAGTATGAATTTTCAATAACAAAATCCATTTATCTATATCCATCTAATTTATAACCATCAAAATATATCCAGTAAAATAGTTAATTGGTTCTTCTTACGACTTCCACAGCTATAGTTTAATATTAAAATAACTGCCTTTACCATTTATAAATGGTTTGTTTACGGATTAATTTTTCATATTTAATTTAATGGTTTCCAACAATAATGGTAAAATAGGTATGATTATTTTGTAAGCAATTTTAGTCTAGGCGTACTCAATTAATTTATCAGAAAAGTAACATATATGAACCAATATAATGTTCATGGATCAGGATTTAGATAATTATACGCAAGACCCATCGCGATTGGTTTGCATAAACATTTATGGTGAAGAGAGAAGGATCGTATGGAGGGCACGAAAACAAACATTCAAATAACGTCGCCCTTCATGTTACCATAATACTATCCAATATATAATGAAGCAAACATCAGGGTCAAGCATTTTATTCAATTTTTATCCAAAAAATATATTAAAACAGATGCCTGAATATTACAAAATAAGACATAAACAATAGATTAATTTTATTAATGTTCATATTTATCCATTTTACCTTTCCAATTTCTACAACACTAACAAAATTGAGTGTAGTTCAGAGAAAGTCAAAACTAGAAATCAAGTGTGTAGCCTGAAAATTACAAATTTATTTATTTATTAATACTGAATTTTTGGTTCATGCAATTTCTTATAATTATTTACCAAAAAAGAAAAGTAAGGATGACGCCTGAATAATCAATCAAATTAATTAGTATTCGTTCCTTTTTCTCAATTTCAATAGACCAAACAAAATGGAAGTGTCTTTCAGATAAGTGTCAAACTTAAAATTTGTATGTAGACGTTATTATATATAAGCAAATTCTGATTTAATTGAGAGGCACATGAATTTTATAGTTTGCATACGTTCAAGGTTACTTTGATCCAAAAGAAAAGACTTAAGTATTTGAAAGTATTTGAATGCTATATTCTTAGGGGTATTATCAATGCATAGTGAACGCCATTTAGACATTACTTTCCAATTTAACACCCAGTCTTCTTACTTTGTCATTTTGTTCCACCTTACATCCAAGGTACATTAAAAGCATTAAATTTTCTCGAGAACACCAACAAAATAATCGTTTTTAGCATGAATTTTTTACTTTGACCAAATTAATATAATTACAATACGAAGGATACTATTTACACTCAACACTTTCTCCCATCCATGTATCATCTCCTCCAATCAAATACTTGACTTGCCCACCCACACCCATTTTTACATAATTTTTTATTTTCTCACAATCATAACTCAACTCAACTTCTCCTCTCCCTATCGCTTCTTCAAATAATTCCCTATCGCTTCTTCATATAACATAATTTAAATTTAACCATTCAGTTTCTCCAGAGCTAATACTCCTCCATTTCCCATCTAACGTTCATCAATACATATAAAACCAACTAATTTATTTGCGACTAAGTTGTTACCAACTTTGATTGTAGAGTTTCATCTTTTTTATACATTGTGTAACCCTAACTAAGATTAACATGGTAAAGAATAATTTATAGCTTAGATTTGATGTCATGGTACAACATAGTAAAGAACGTTCGTTATTACTTCAGTCTTAAGTATTCAAGCATTATTGGTTTGTTCTCGTTTTGACAAGAAAACAAAAAAAGAATGACGATGCCAATTGTAATGAAAACAATACGATATAGTCAAATGTAATTAATCATTATTGTCATTTTCCTAGAAAATTAATGAGATTACAAAAATAATGATTTGCATGCATATTATTATACATATAATTAATATCTTAACTCATCAACTCTCAATCTCACCTTGATAAAACATTTTTACTCTTTTTTTTTTTTTTGCAATTAATAGTCAACAAGATTGAAAATAATTATGCTTGAGAATTAAATTTCATTTTGTTTCTATGTTGCTCAATTATGCATAATTGTTTGTGTTAACTTTCAAACTCTCTTTTGAACTTAAGATGAATTTTTACGGCTTTCGATCATCTGAAGATTAATTTAGTAATATGATGATGAATGGTAGATAATTATTATGCAAAGTGTGTACCTTAGCTAATTTTAGAGATGATCCAAGTCTCTCTGCGTGCATGATAGTAATTATGTAGTGTTCTTTAACTTCAATGTAAATATAAATGCGAAAATGAATCGCTTATGGATGCATTCTTGATGCATTTTATTGTTAATTAATGAAATTATATTACAGAATGTTTTGGCTTATTGAATTTTAACAAAATCGGTTGTTGAAATAGTTAAACTGGTAGTTCATTCAAATAAGGTTTAGAAAATAAGGATTTGGAAAACGATGCATGTTAAATACATTGCATTAGATCATCACCTTATCATGGTTTTGTGTGAGATGGGGCCGAAGATGAATACTTTTCAAATTAGATTAGGAGAACTGACTGTCACTCTATGTAATGTATGCTTATCAACTGATGATCCACCTATTTATCTAGAGAACAATCTTGATCTTTTTTCTATTATTTAATGAGTTATTAGGTATATTACTTTCGAGCAATGTAAAATCTAAATTCAATGTGAGTCTGAGTTGATTTACAAAAGCGTCGCAAGATCCACTTGAAGATGTGATGGATATTGAAATATTAAAGTATCTAAACCATCATTTTGTGCTTTTTAAACTCGACTTTTTATGCATGATTTTAAATGTTGATGTAGCTTGAAGATTTTACCATTTTGACTGATATTGCATTATATAGTCAATATTCATAGAGGAGAGCAATACTTTGTATAGTGACTTAACAAATGCAACGTTAAACAAAAGTAAATTATCGGGTGGTTATATTACTTATGGTATTAAACACATTTTGTTGTTGGATGTCCTGATGTATAAGGGTAATTCCAAAAAAATTGGCACGAAACTCCTAAAAATTTCTGGATTTACCATAATGAGTTTAATATACTACCAAAGGTAAATTGTGATTCGTACATGTTACATCTTGAAACGGATAATCCATTTCTATTTAGTCTTATGCAAATTTAGCTTTCAACGTGTAGATTAGTTTCGTTTTCCAAATTTGAAACTTATGCTCTGGATTGGATGATGAGACAATTCAAATATCTACAACACCCTCCCGGCCTGATTGTTCAAGTAGATTCAAATAACAAAGCTATGAGAACATTGCTAAATTTGCTAAAGACAAGACCACGGCTCATAAGCATATTCTTCCTATATGATTGAGTACGATTCATTGCTTACATTTCTCTAGCACCATTAGGATGTGATGTGGTTGGTATGCTGATGGATATAATCTTGTAACAATCATCTCCTTTTTAAGACATAAAATGTTTACATTCAATGTCTTATTTCAGTGATCATTTGATAATCGAGAACATGAAATTTGTATCTTGATCATCTTCTATATCAATAGTCGATGAATCACCATTTCCCACTCATTTGGTTAATAGTTTTATATCATGTCCACAAGAATCGATCTTGTCATTCCATAAACATTTTGTTTGAGCTCCCTAAAATTACAACGCTTCTTTATTTGGATTTATTTCTTTTACCACTTATATATCCATCTAGACCTATCGAAATATGACCCGACCTGTTAACATACACAATGCATTCATCATACTTATAAATGGGTTGAGTTAATCCATTTAAGAATCATTATTAAATGAATCATAAACGAGTTGATCTATTTTTAAAGGGTTATAAATGGATAACTCATTTAACTCCGACTAGGTAGAATCCGTTATCCTTTGAAATGACTACTTCATACTGACTCGGAATCAGACGAGACTTCAATCAAAAAACTCCTATCTAAATTACGGACAATATGAAACACTCGAATACTTCATCTTATGAACAAATGTTGTAGTCCTTCAAGATGATTAAGATTGAACTTAGAAAACAACATGTTACATCCTCATGTTTCTCCACCTAGGAAGAAGTAGCTATTTTTTATTCAAACTGCAATAACTTCTTAATACTACCTTAGGATCATGCGAGACTACGACTGATGAACTTCCATCTAAATTTCGAACAGTATGGAACATTTGCATGCTTCATCTTATGAATATACAATGTAATCCTTTATGATGACTAACAGTTGTATTTAAAAAATAACAAGCTATGTTTCTATATTTGAACTCCACTTAGGTAGAAGCCATTATTTTATTTGTCCAAACTACACTAACTTATTTATACTACGTCGAAGTGAGACAAGACTTCAACCGATGAACTCTTACCTAAATTATAGACAATATTAAACCCTAATATTCTTCATCCTATGAACACAGGATATAGTTCTCCATGATGACTACCAGTTAATACTTAGAAAATAACATACGTGCCTATATTTGAACTCCGACTAGGCAGAACTCACTATCTTTTGTTCAGACTGCAGTGATTATCATATTACCTCGGAATCAGACGAGACTTTGATCGAAGAATTCCCACATAAAGTATGGACAATATAAACACTATATACGTTATTTTGTGAACATACATTGTAGTCCTCCATGGTGACCAACTGTACTCGGAAAATAACAGACTGCATACCTATATTTTAACTTCGCATTGTCAAAAGCCGCTATTTTTTTGTTTGAGCTGCAATAACTTCTTCATGCTACCTTGGAATCGGACTAGACTTTGACTGATTAACTCCCATCAAAACTACGAACAATATGCAATGCTCGGAGGTTTTATCTTGTAAACACATGTTATAATTCTCCAATGTGATAATGATTGTACTTAACAAATTGAAATAATTAAATAGATTTAATAGGTAACCCACTTATTGAATGAGTTTGGTCAGACAGTTTCTCGTATTAATTGGGTCAAAAAAAAGGATAGTAAATGGTAGGATCAAAATCGACTCAACCCATTTTTACCAAACACAGCCTATTTGACGGGTCTATATCCATCTTCATCAACCAATAATCCATTGTCATTATATGATATAGTTGAAACTGTAAATATGATATAGAAAGCTAAACACAACTTCATACATTAATAGTTTTTAAAGTTAAAAACAATAATCATATGTTAACTAAATTTAACAAAGATATATACTTCAACACAAATGTAGAAGTTGTTTAAAACAAACGAATTTCCCTATTCAAACCCTAAATTAAAAGTTAATATTTGATAGTCAATACCGTGCTTAAAGAAGAAAATGTTGCTCTTTTATAATCTACAAGCAAAAATGACCTAATTATAATAAGAACTTGATTCTGAACAAAGCAGTTGAAGATTTAACGATTTTGGGGTAGGAGATGGGGTGAGATGGGGTTTTTTGTTTGAGTTAAAAGATTGTTGAATGAAGCGACAAAGCAAACCATGTGCACAAGCTACCTATCCAAAAGATGCCTGGGATGTGCAAGAACATTTTTCTAGCTGGTTAAAACTAGACCTATATTCTCCTTTGGTTTGATCCTAAACCTAAAGTTAATATAATTGGAAGCTCATTTCAAAATGTTGTCCTTTCAATTAATACTCTTTTATCCATATTTCTTTTCAAATTCTGTATAATGAAGGCAAAAATGAACATGTCTATTAGAAAAAAAATGGAAATAAATAAATTGTAATATTGACATTGCATTGTTGAAGCATGTTTTAATTATACGTTAAAAAGGACTTGTATCTTGTAGAAATTATCATCATCATTATACATACTAAATTATTTTGAGTTCAGAGGTTTTGATTTCTATTCCTACACAATTAGATTTGAGAAAGATAAGAAGTGAATAGAACAATAGACAGACAATTTCCTCCAAACAAAATTTCATTTGTTGATTAAAATATTGCAAAGAAAATCCTTTAATGTTGGGGGGGAAATCTCAAACCTCAAAATCCAAATAAAACGACTCTACGAGCATCTCCAGTTTTAATTGAATGTAACATCATTGAATGATCATGTATCCATGTCTATTCCACAATGTTAAATATATAAAAAAACTTCTATAATAAAATTTAAATTTGTTTTTCAATGCAAATGTCTATAAACATACAATTTTTGCAATTTAGGAATATTTCAAAATTAAATAAGTAAAAAGTAGTGGTTATATACATTTCCACATTTTAGACTACAATGTCTACTATTATACATTATGTCTCACAATGTCATGTAATTTTTTTGACACACCATCTTCAAACATCATTCAACAATTGCATTGGAGCAAAATAAAATTAACAAAAATATAAATGGATGATGTGTCTTTGATTTTACATTCAAATTAGTAAAGCACTGGAGATACTCTTAATCACAATGAACCATACACTAACGTATTATAATAGCTCCGCTAAAATTTCTCCTTTAATCGACTAATTAATAAATTAATTGATTACTTCCATCTCTCAAAATAATTCATCTTTACATGTATAATTGTTTGCATTCTCATTGATGCAATAAAAAAGGCAATCTATGTTCTTTAAACACTCCAAAATCTACAAAACAGAGAATATGCATGAGTCACAATTCCATCTTGACCAAAAAAACTCCAAAACATACTTCAATTTGAAATATTATATAATCGAAATCATTTTTACATATTATTTTTTGATACAAGCCAGCGAACTCCACCTGCATCATCATGCTTAAAATAACCTGCAATAAAACAAATGTCTGTACATAACCTCCAAACTATCTAACTGTGCATGCCCCTAATCCAACATGCGTTTAATCAATAAGTTGAAAATGTTTATGATACAAAAAAGGTCTTCATACGGACTTTGCAACTTTTCGTCGTTGGCTCCATTTTGATTCAATAATATTAGTCTCTTCAAGAAAAAGGTACTTTCATAATTTCATACATCCTCCGTCTTTTTTCAAGCACTTTGTATATGTTATTTCTTCCGGGTTTAACATGCACCATCTCGTTGTTACTCTTTCAAACCATTATGACTCCACCTCGAGTTAAAACGTTGTAGCATTTTTCTTTTATCTCTTTTATTGATCCAGGATTCTTTCTAATATATGGGATGTGTCCAATTCTTATTAGCTTTTAACACTCTTTCATCATATATCTTCAACCTAATCGAACATATGCATTTATCATACAAATCTTCATCATCGGTGGATTCCACCTTGCTTTCTTGCTTTCTATAGTCAATGAATGCTACTTTTTGGTCTCATATGTAGAAACATGCACCAGAACCAAGTACTCACCCATTTTCTTTTCTTTTATCAACATACAACACATCATCACTAATACCAAAATTTACATCATCATCGTTGTTTTCGTCAAACTTGTCTTTGTCTCTCTAATGTTTTCATCGGCTCTTTATCCATTTTTAACTTGTTATAAAATCTCAGCCAATGATCTGATTTCGTAGTACCAGCAAACAACATCTCTTCATGTTTGATCTGCTTGATCGGTTTATATATTTGAACGGCTACCCCTCTTTGCAAAATGCACTTCCCTAATTGGATTTTCTTTTCCCCTTTCTTCATTAACATTTTCATTCATTAGGTTCATCCTCGCATTTCCTCTTTAAGAATATCAGCCACCGATCTCATCGAAATAATTTCCCCTGAATTTGAGTTGTTTAATACAAGCACAAGTATTTTCTAGCTTTTCGGTAATGAGCTCACTAAAGTCAAGGTCTTTTGCCTCATCATTAACATTGTAATCCACGACCACCGATTGATTAAAAATTGTTTGAAACTCATTAAGATGTTCTTTAATTGACTTACATTTTGTAAGCTTCAACATTCTTCTTGTAAGAGGATTTATGATTGTTGCGGAGTTCTTCATGTAAATTACTTCCAAATTGTATGAATGGATATTTCATTATAGCAAGGTGAAACTCTTAATTCTCCAAAAAAAAATGATCGGCATAACCTTCTTATTCACGGTTTCCCATTTCATTTATGTTATAGCGCTAGATGTCTCTCATTTGTTCTCCAATGATTGGTGTAGACTGTTAAGACATGGCTTAACATGGAAATCATTCATCTTGGCTTTCCATGACCCTAATTTTTCTCATTAAATTTTTCATCGTGTATCTTCTCCATACCCAAATTTTCTTCCAAAAAAAAAAAAAAAAAATGTGCAGTAGACTCTAATACCTATTACCAAGATTATCCAATGATCGCTGCACAGTTATACTTCAGAAAAGATTTGAAATGAAGAAAAACAATGGACAAACGCTTTCCTTTAAAGAAAACTTTATTGGTTCATCAAAAGATTAGACGTAAAATCCTTAACAGCTAAAAGGAAATCTCAACCCAATTTGACTCAAAAGATTCCAATGTAGACAATTACTTGCATTTTTTTAATGCAACTAAAGAGACAATTAATATTAATCAATCTGCAAAAATTTACAAAATCTACAATAGAGATACTATATTTGAGTCACAGTTCCATCCTAACTAAATATATCTTCAAAAACTATATTAATTTGGAAATATTATATCACCAAAATATCATAGTTAGTTGTTTCATGGATATATATAAATAGCTTAATGACTATTTAGATGAGCAATTGTTAATCAGCAACACTTTGATTCATATATTGTTTACAGTAATTGTTACCGCTATCATTTTGAATATACTATTACCATATTATTTTTAGTAGTAACTGAAAATACGAATCATTATTTTTACATTTAATATCAAAATAGCATACGTTGGTATGCATATAAATTGATATCCATTACTTTGGTTCGGTAATGATCGTTTCATCAACCCATCAAAAAATTTGCTGTTTTCGTCGAACTTATGCTTTATACTATATTTCATCATGCTAACTAAAAAGAGATCATCGATGAAAAGGAAAACAAATTATTTTTGGTAGTAAGTGAAAATACGAATCATTATTTTTACATTTAATATCAAAATAGCATACATTGGTATGCATATAAATTGATATCCATTACTTTGGTTTAGTAATGATCGTTTCTTCAACCCAACAAAAAATTTGCTATTTTCGTCGAACTTATGCTTTATACTTCATCATGCTAACTAAAAAGATATCATCGATGAAAAGGAAAACAAATTACTACTAGCATCAACGAACTAAATTCATTCATCGAATAATCACTGGCATGTTTCTAAACACTTGTATACAACTAATTCTATGGTACCTGTGTCTTATATAACATAATGAATTTCTCACGAAGTTTTTGTTTAGGTTAGAAAATGGTAACCATACGTTAAAATATCTTAGAAGTCCTATAATTAGTTTATTTCATACTTTTATTTTTATTCAACTAAAGTGAGAAACATAGAAATGAAGATGAAATTTGAAGAAGTTACAGTACTAAAAGTGATTTCCTAAAAAAAATCAGGATTAAAAATCTCCTAAGAAAGAAATCCACAATACATTGATATGATTTGTTCCATAAATCTTATATTTTAAAAAAATGCATTGACAAATATAAAATATGTAAATGAATCTGTAAATCAACATTATCTTCGATTTTGAAAATACAGTACCAGTGTTTTACCATTGAAAAAGGTTTACCGTTATCTATTTTATTGGTACATTAACTTATCTAAAAATTGATAATGAATTTGATTGGTGATGGATATGCTAACAAGAAATTTATAATTACCATGATAGGCTCCATTAGCAAATTAATCGCATTTTCCAATTAAGATCAATCACATGAAAATATTCTAAGGAATTTAACTTATACCTTACAATAAATATATGATATGTGTCTAAAATTAATGACAAAACATCAACGGAATGGAATCATTCCTTTGAACACTTAGTTAATAAATTGCTATTTAAGCCATCTACGGTTCTATTATAGTAGACCGAGAAACGGAATGCATGCATTTTATATGATAATGTGAATAAAAGTAGAGAATCTGCTAAGAAAGAAATCCACAATCTATTGATACGATTTGTTCCATATGTCTTATACTTTTGAAAAATGCACTGACAAATATAAAATATGTAAATGAATAGGTAAATCACCATTATCGCCGATTTTGAAAATATATTACTAGCGTTTTACCATTATGGTTTACCGTTATCTATTTTATTGGTACATTAACTTATCTAAAAATTGACAATGAATTGATTGGTGATGGTATGCTAACAAGAAATTTATAATTACCATGATAGGCTCCATTGGCAAATTAATCGCATTTTCAAATTAAGATCAATCACATGAAAATATTCCAAGGAATTTAACTTATACCTTACTGCATATATAATATGTATCTAAAATTATGACAAAACATCAACGTAGTGGAATCATTCCTTTGAACGCTTAGTTAATAAATTGTTGTTTAAGCTAACAGTTCCATTATAGTAGACCGAGATACAGAATGCACGTATTTATATGATAATGAGAATAAAAGTAGCGAATCTACTTAGCAAGGTGTACAAAAACCAGTTAACATTTTGAAACTGATATAGAAAGTCCCAAATTTATCGCTAGACCACTAGCAAAAGCATGGTGGTATGACGTCGTATGTGAAGATCCTAAAGGTTATGTGTTCAAACCCTCAAGACACCAAACTGAGTGTTACGCTTGAATAAAGCGTCACTCTTATCATTAGAAAAATTCCAAATGTCTATTTAACTGTAATGTTTTTTCGTACCATATAAATAAGCTAACATTTTGGCCCAAAATGCTTTTACATGAATTGCGGATAAGAAAGCAAATAAAATAATGAAGATTCGTTTCAGCTCATTATTCTTTTCAAAATATACAGTTGAAACCGAGGTTAAAGCCAGTTCCATTTATGTTATTTGATAGTTTTCAAGTTTCGGTTCCATTTTCAAAAATATTGAAAATGTTGTTCAAATTCTGATTCCAAATTTCCATGCATTTAGATATATTTTTAATACAATAATACATTTGTTAACCATAACAATGTTTCTTCTGTTGGCATGCACTTGTTTAGCAACTAAACAGTGCCCAATATCAAAGATTTCTCATTAAACAAGGTGAATAGAAAAATATGTCTGCCAATATATACCCGAAAATTATGAAATCCATCTAAAATCGTTTGTATCTGAAAATATGGATATTATCTGATATCCAAAAAGTGGATGTGGATATCTGATATTCCAAAAAAAAAAAATCGATGCGGATATGAGTGCATCTGTATTCAAAAATATGTCTGATCCGAAAGTATGTTTATAATAAATATTATTTTAAGTATACTACCATATTAAATAATAACTAAACTTTAGCACCTATTCAATGTTGTAAAGGAAATTTATATGGACCGTTAAATCATCTAATCTACAACCGTATTTAGAGAACAAAGAACAAACCCTAACCTACCAAGCGCTTCTATCCTTCCGTTCATTTTTTTTATTTCAGCCACTCTCTCTCAGAAAAATTGGAAACCCTAAAACATAAATCGTGCCATGTATCATCTCACTCCTATTTGATCGACATCTAGGTATCATCTCACTCTCAAACATCTGTTGCATGTTGTGTTATCTATTCTGGTTCCTACGATCAAGGTCTTGACGTCATCGTCGTTGATAGTCTCTTGCGATCCACGTCTTGGTTTCTACGATTTGAACGTAGATGAATTTGTTCATGATTTAGAGTTGTCGTAAATTTGTTTAGAATTTAGAGTGGTTGTAAATTTGTTTAGAATTTAGTTTAGAACTGCAATCATATTACTATAAATTGGTCATAAATTTATTTAGAATTTAGATTTGTTATGATATGAGTTAAATTTATATAAAAAAAGATTGTTGTATGATTGTTGTTTAGAAAATGAGTTAAACTTATAAATGAGTATTGTATGATTGTTGTTCATAAAATGAGTTAAACATGTAAATGAGTAAAAAAAAAATGTTTAGAATATAATTGTTGTATAGCAGATAATGTGTATTACTACGTTTTCATTTAAAACTGATGAAGTGTTGTAGTTTATGTGTGAACTTTATTTGAGCAAATGAATGTTTAAAATGTGACGCTTTTAGTTCATAAATTTCAGTAGAACAAAAAAATTGTTTAATTACGGATGCAGATATTTTGGATATTCGGAAATATCCGCATCTTATTTTCGGATATCCAAAAAAAAATCCATGGATGCAGATACGGATGTTAATTATAGGGTTGTTATGGTAATGATTATCATTACCATTTCGCAAATACCATTACCGTATTGTTTTTACTGGTATGCCAAAATTGTTTATCGTTACCGATCGATTGATGTACCGATAATCTGGTAACTGTTACACTAGTAATGGTAAATTATTGATTTCGATCAAAGTGTGTACCTTAACATATTTTTTACACAATACATCTTTATTATACTATACATGCTGTGTTAGTTAATAAAAGACATGAATATAAAAGAAAATAAGTGTACTTTGAATTATTTCATCTGATTATGAAACTAACTTTAATCATTTATTTGATCCCAAATGCACGCAATGAAGCATACCAAATAAACATACATATGTTTTAAATTGACTGGTAAAATTACCGTTAACGCTGGTACTAAAAAAATGTTACCGATAATTCACCGTAGAAAATGATAAATTTACCATTACCATATTGTTTTAACTAGTATACCGATTTCAACGAAAATTGGTTATCAATCGACTGATAATGGTAAATTTACCGTTACGATAACAGCCCTAGTTAATTATTTGATATCCACGGATATCGGATGCAGATTTAAATTTTCAAATGCGGATGCGACATATCCGCATTCGTTCACATTCATTGAGAGCCGTATAAATAAATAAAACTTTTTATTTCTTTTAAGAAATAAATCGATAACAAAACAAAATTACCCTAAACGTTAACTTATCTCACGTGGTCTTATACGACCCCCATTACTTTTATTGGAAAGCCCTAAATCTCATTGGCATGAAGAAAAACATTCCCTCCAATAACCAACAGATGTTACTAGCTTGAGACCTAGTTTTGAAAGCACTAAGTTCTCTTAGCTTCAATGTCTATTAAACCTTAACTTCTTTTAGATCTAGATATTTTAAAGCAATTCTTTCATGTTATCGACTCCATTGGTTCTTTGCTCAAATTCATTGTTTAGTGATAAAACATTTTTTTTTGGTTATTTTATCCTAAAATCGGTAGAGAAAATTCAGTTCCAATCAACATCGAAATCGGACCGTAATCATATAATTCACTGTATACTAGTATTTAAAAGCATGCAGAAAATTTTACTTGGTTAACGATGTTAATGAGATTCAATTTAGTGACTTCTAGATCTAATCAGGAGCCTTACCACTATACTAATGGTGATCGTCATCTTTGAAGCTATTTTGTTAATATCCATACCAACCGGTTAGGTAAGCATCCACGTAAGGACAATGGAGGGTTAATCATGTATTTAGATTTCAGTAAACATACGAGTAGCGAGCAATCCTTGAATTTTAAATCAAGAGAGTTATTACATGTTCTTCCAATGAAGTTCATATTGATTTTTAGGATATTATGATCTGTGAAAATGTCACGCAAGGGAAGGAGTAATGGTTTAATATTTCTTTATAAAAGAAAGGCACCAAAACAAAAGTTCATTCATTTAATTCTATGATGCATTTTTATTCTTTACGCCCAGATTTAATTTGTTGCGGAAATATCTAAATTTGGCTTTAGGTGAAAGTTCAAATTATATAAATATCAAATATCAAATATTAAAGGTTGTAGAAACATAAAATATTTTGATTGGATTCTTCCTTTACATCATATTTTCAAAAAAAAAATAACGGACATGAGTATTTCAAAAATCAACATCCACAAATAAACATAAAGTGGAAATCACAACAGTTTACACTCATAGACTAGAATGTGATTTCAAAAAGTACAGCCAACATACTTGTAATTAAATAATAGAATGAACATATATAACCTTGAGTTTTATTCTCATACATAATTCGTCGCTTCGTTTTGGCTTCTTCCATTTGCCCCGAAGAAAAAACAAGACCATCAGTATAATTCCTTTAACTACATGACAATTTGACAAATCATAATAACCTGAAAATCAATGTCAACTTCATTGGAAGAACACACAAATAATTGAAAATTCAATTATTGCTCTCTCATAAAGATATAATTTTATAAACAACAAAATATACTACTCATATATTTACTGAAATCTAAATGGGTGATCAACCCTTCATCGTCCTACTGTGAACTACTCATGCTCCTAGAGGTTCTAAAATTTTAATATCAATATTGTAACGAACTATTTTCAAAAATGAAAATCACCACTAGTATAGTGGTGGCTGGTGAGGCTCTTGATTACATCCTAGACGTCACAAGATTGAATCTTATTGCAACATTAACCAATGCTCCTAAAAGTAGACAAAAATAAATATGAAACTGGCTGGATGTAGGTTAGTATTAGATCATACAAGAATAACAAATATTAGTTGATTAGCAAGCTATATATTTTGAAGTACAAAAAAGACACCATAAATGAAGTAACATATTTAAATTTATCCTGCCATATAACATATTTTGGTATGTATAAATTATTCTTTGTTATGAATTATACAAGTTACAGGCTCATACTGGGCATGTTAGCTACAAATACAGCAATCGAAGAATCAGAATCTAGGGTATTAACTCCAATTATTTAAACTACCACAACCATACAACAATCCAAATAAATACAAACCTTATAGCAACTGAACTGAAGAATGTGTAAGACTGTAGGGGAAAAACAGGTGATGTCAACATGTTTTAAATAATGATTTTTGAGTAGAAAAATGAGCTTCATCGATAAACCAAATAAGATGTATTACCGCATTCAACATGCAACTGGATATATGTAGGAATCTATGTCATGATCATAGTTCGAATTTTGCACCGATCCTTTCATCTTGACGGTTCAGCCATTAAAATAAATTTCAACATTCTGACTTGGGTTGTATGGATCAACATTGAGAAAAACATGCAGACTAGTTAAGAAGTATAAAATGTTATTCAGTCAAAGTATCAACTTTGTTACTAGTTAAATCTTATCAAAGGAAAAATATTTAGATATATTGTTTAAAATACATGCTTGCTACTCTTCAACATTTCAGAATAAATAGGATACATTAGATATTTGCCATCATAACATTAAGTGCATTATGAAGAAAAAAAAATCCACACACAAACGACTATATGCACATAAGGGTACTGTTATACAAATTAAACTATCTTAAAAATAAATGTAAACAAAAACATACTGAAGATTATATCTAATGGACATCGCATTCATTAAAAACAAATGGAAATAAGCTATAAAGGAGGATGCAGCCTTAGGTCAATCGTTCGTACAGCATATACAACTTGTCAATAACAGACCAACTGACCAATGTTTACATGCATCCATCCAACACTAACAATGATATGCTTCTTGTTAATGATCAATAAATTTCAATGCCACGCAAATCATAATTTTACAAACACTGGAAGCATGGTTGGATTATATCAAAAATTTAATTGCAGGAATCTACATGGAAAACGTGATTTCAGTGTATGACCATAATCCTTGGTCAAAAGTACCAACTTATAACCAAATTAATCCACAAGAAAGTCATAAAGGCAATACATGAAGAGCTCATATAGTAATAAAAGATGATTACATAAAATCTGTGTCTCCTATAAACCATGCTTATCCCTAATTTTCGTACAACATGTTTTCCTTTATCTTAATTTTTTTGACATATCTTGTTTCCACACAATAACTAAATTACATCATTTTTATTACCGTTTTTTGTTTGAAACATAACAGAAGATATGTCTCATTTATTCAATCTAATCATTATAGCCTCTTCAGCTAAAAGATGCACGTCATGTGTTAAATAAAAATGATTAAAATAGATAGCAAAAAATTAATTTGATATTTTATTAAGCCGGTGATTTTTGTTTTTTTTTTTTTTTCTTTTTTTTTTTTGGAAATTGGTCATTGATGCCAAACATGTTGGTCAGGGTAGGCCTCGAACTTTTGACCTCTTACAAGGCAGGAGCACGTCTTTCCACTGCACCACATTGTTGCCTTTAAGAGTACAAATTGATCCAAAAATGATAATAATAATAATCTATTGATCGTGTGTGTGAAGAGAGAGAGGAAATACTCATATCCCTTTTCACATATAGCCTTACCTTAAATGTACACAAGTATATACATATACATACACACATATAAATAGGAAGAGAGAGAAGCACACTCTCCCACACGCATGTATAGGATGGATCCATAATCCCTTTATTTTAGCCTCTTTGTTTTGACTGTTAGATTTAATAAATTAGTTGTTGGATTTGATGATAATGCAAAGGAGAAATGATCAAACGAAAGAACGAGTATTCAACTACCACTTTATTAAATCCAATGATGAATATAAAATGGTTACAAAGGGACTATGTGTGTGTGTGTATATATATACACACATACACACACACACACACACACACACACACATATATATATATATATGTGTGTGTGTGTGTGTGTGTGTGCGCGTGCGCGCGCGTCAGGATTTATAGCCACTTTATATGTGACCCTCTCATAGCCCTTCTACGTTTTTTTAAGACATAATCTACTAGCTACCGAGATCATCTACGCAGAAGATTATATTGATCCAAGAATTCCAATTCTTTAGATTTTCAATACATAGCTATGTATGTTTGTATGTATTATTATTTGATTTATTCCATTGGTTTAAGATTTTGAATGAGTTAGAAGTTTGGATCAATCAAATTTATTTTGTAAATACTCAGGACAGAGCTATGTTGTTGTTACCCTGGGCTACACAACCCTAGTCATTAAGAATTTAGCATGCAGCACGTACATTACTATAGCCACTAAAAATGAATTGTATATTACTACAACCACGTTGTTTTCTTTTAGCTAAAAAACAAACCAAAGTGTGCTTTAAAGAATCAAAAGTTATAGCTTTTGATTAAAAACCAGAATAGTAAAATAGTATTTTAGTATTTATTATTTTATTCTCATTTTACCTCTCTTTGTTTATATTGCATTTGAAAGCTAAAGTGTTTGTTTCTACATTCAATAATATTATTTTCTTATTTACGCTATATTTTATTAAAAAAAATCCATGATTCAACTTCCTACTTCTATAAAACTATAATTTTTTTAGTTTAGCAACTACTTTCAACTTTTTTCTGCATTTTGACGAGGTACCAATATTACAATAGCCCGGGGTGATTTCAATTTCTGGCCCCGTCCTTGTTTTAATGTGCCTAATATGGCAATTTATAGATTCCTTAAATGACTTGTGTAAGAGATGGGTTTTCCCCTACATATATTTGTGTGCATTTTATTTTGAAGTTGTACCTTCTTGTTGAAAAATATTGTACAACTATGATATAGTGCCTAAAGTCCTTTAGTTAAAAATGATCTCGTTTGAACTCAGAAAACTTAAATTATGATTTTGATGTAAACTTAAAATTGAGTCAAAACATCCTCTGTTGAATTTTTTTAATCCATTTATACATATCACAGGAGTGTTTATTTTCTAAAACGCGATTTAATAATTTAAATGTGTAAAAAATAAGTACTATTTTGTATTTTTAAAATATGGCTAATTAGGGTGAAACCTATGTGTGTATAGCATACATACATACACATATGTATATATGTACACACACATGTATATGTGTATGCATACTCATATTTATATGATTTGTATCGCACTTGCAGCACACTTTTGTTTACCCCTACCAAATTTTTGGAATGAAATAAAATTCCGATGATGTAATCTATTTGCCACGGAGAATATTTATAAGAACAGGGCCAGGAATCGAAATCACTCTGAGCTATTGTAATATTGATACCTCGTCAAAATGCAGAAAAGAGTGGAAAGTAGTTGCTAAACTAAAAAATATATAGTTTCATAAAAGTAGGAAGGTGAATCATGGAATCAAAATTTTAAGAATATAACGTAAATAAGAAAATAATATTATTGAATGTAGAAACAAACACTTTAATTTTCAAACAAAATATAAACAAGACAAATTCTATTTAAACCGCCATAAGTGTTGAGTTGCCCCCCCCCCTAATTTTGAAAAAACTAGTTTTCCCCCAGTTTTTCTGAGTTTCCCTCCTTTATTTAAAAAAAAATCCGAAAATGCCCTCCCTCGTAGGGTGGCTGCGTGGTTCCATCACGAACCACGCAGGGCAACTACGAGGTACACTAAGTTACCTCGTAGAGGCACTACGAGGTTGGCTAGTGTACCTCGTAGTTCCCCTGCGTGGTAACCTGACGATTTGAAGAAGAAAAATAACACGAAAAGGGTAAATTTGTCATTGAAAATCTTGATTAAAAGGGGGGGCAACTCAGCACTTATGGCGGTTGGAATAGAATTTGCCTATAAACAAAGAGATGTAAAATGAGAATAAAATAATGAATAAATACTAAAATATTATTTTACTATTCTATTTTTTAACAAACGCTGTAACTTTTGAAGTACACTTTGGTTTGTTTTTTAGCTAAAAGAAAACAACGTGTTTGTAGTAATATACAATTCTTTTTAGTAGCTATAGTAATGTACATGTTGCATGCTAAATGCTTAATGACCCGGGTTGTAGCCCAGGGTAACAGCAACATAGCTCTGTCCCTGCATCAAACAATATATAGCTAAATTCCTGAAATATCAATATATCAAACAAGCTAATTACCAAAGAGCATGGCTAAATACACTGCATTCTTTGTCTTTTTATCAAATTCCTTTTTAGTTAAATTAACCAAATTACGTGTTGCCAATGCATATTAGCTGTAAGAATATATAGTTGATAATGCACTATACACACACACACACATGTGTATATGTATATGTATGTATGTATATAAAGTATGTGTGTGTGCGCGCGCTACTATTGGTACACAAAAACTAATGTTTGTGGCTGCCAAGAAATTTTTAATAAATACCAGAGAAAAGGTACATGCTACTTAACACCAAATTTTCATTTGGTGCTAAACAACCGTCTTTATTCAGTTTCCGTCAGCTATTAATCACCAAACAGCAATAAATAACCATGCAACTTTGATTTCTAATGGCGATGCATGGCCCTACAATGATAAACAACTGAAAGTATTTGGATGCCCATTTGATAACAAAATGGCGTATGGTATTAATAAGCATGTAAACATAATTTGTATGGTGGCCATTTCGTATGATAGCCAAAAGGGTTTGTTTTTTAGTGTACCTTTAGTAGTACACTGTATATTTTGATAATTCTTTTCTAAGTCAGTGCAACATTGAAGGAATGGGTAAATGTACTAAAAATATCAGTTGATTTGGGTGATTTGAGACATAGGGTAAAATGAAGTGGGGAACATGCTGTATTAGGCAATCCCTTTAGTAAAACTGTAAAACTGATTTCGAATATCAACTGAAGAACCATGCTACGCTATGAATGCGAGTGGCATCGTCCAACGATACTGCTATTTTCCACTCCTACAGAAAAAAAGAAAACCTCAGATTTCGACTGGAAAATTCACTAAAGCAGCGGAAAAGATAAATCAAATGTAAACTTAAGATTCATTAACCGTCGAGCTAAGAAAATACCTTAACGCTGGGTTATCGATGAATTGGAAATTGATGAATCGAAACAAAGGAGGCTGAAAGTTGAATTGGGAAGAACGACTCAACTGTGGCATTTTACTGAAACTTCAACGGTACGATACGCACTCAAAATAGTTCAACTTTCTGATGTGGGGCGGATGTTACCCCGTCGACTCATCTTTATTTTAACCCCTACTTCCGTTGAGTCTTGACAGACCTATGACCGCCCTTGAGATCAAGGGGGTCTAGCATTGGATCGGAACACGACCGGCCCGCTTAAACTCGACTCGCTTTTTTTTTTTAAAGATTACGGAGAACTTTAAGATCATAGTATACATTGATACCCACTTATAAACCCCACACCGTGTGTCTACCCCGCTTTGTTTAGTCGTCGTACACGGATGCGTAACGTCCTAGCCCCCAAAGTGGTTCATAGCGGGATTCGAAACTCCGCACATAGTGTTTAGATCCCCATCTCCCAACTCCTGGACCACCCGAGCTATGAACGGCGGGTAACTCGGCACGCATTATTGAAAATAGTTTGTTATTGACACTCCATTTTCTGTTAAGGAGCCAAATTTTAAGGACAATCCACTTTTTTTAAATTGTTAAGGAGAGGTTAATGTAGTTGACTAATTTCTTTTTACTTCTTACGTTTTTAATCTTGCTTCTAAAAATTACTCAATGTAAAATCATCAGTCTCATAAATCACAAAACCCTAAATCGTTTCAACTGCAAATAACGTCAGGGCAAAATTGAAGAAAAATGGTGAGAACGAAGAAAATATCATTATCCTCTCTACTAGATCGTGAGATAGCGAAGAAGTTAATCGAAAGGTACATGATATTGATCTTCATTCTTCTTTATTCCGATGGTTGTAGTTAATTTTTTCGTTCTAAAAGTCTCGATTTTGGTTTAATTAATCGAATCGACTCATCGAATTTTGAAAATTTTGGGGAATTACTGGACATAATTTTTTTAATTTCAATAAGGGATGTTGTGATAATGATTTTAGTTCGGTCAAGGGGGTTTCGAAATAATGTATATGTTATTTGCTGTAGGTGTGTTGAATTTTTTTATTTTTTTTTACTTCGGCATGGGGATGTCGTGATTAACTATTAAAAAATAGACTAATGAACATAAAAGTAAAATTAAGTCTAAATAGGTAATAAATTAAAATTACATTTATCTGTTAAGGAGCAACTTTACTCATTGGTACTCCCTTTAACAATTTTTTAAAAAGTGGAAAATAGACATAAGGACAAACTTTGAAGAAAATTTAGCCTGAAGGACACCAAATTTTATTTTTAGGCAGAAGGACAAACTTTAAAAAAAATTAGGCTGAAGGAAAATGCTAAATATAACTAGCATTTTGTGCAGCGTAAAACCGAATAATGCTAGTTACAATTAGCATTTTCGTATAGTGTAAAAAACTGAATATAATGCTAATTACATTTAGCATTTTCCTTCAGCTTAATTTTGGTTCAAAGTTTGTCCTTTAGACTAAAAACAAAACTTGATGTCCTTCAGTCTAATTTTTTGCAAAGTTTATCCTTCTCCCTAATTACCCCTTTTTAAAAAATAAAAAGTTTAAGTGTCAATAATAATGCCAATTTATAAATTAATGTAACTGCTTCATTTATTAAATTAATCTACTAAATAATAGTAAAGCAAAAGAAATTAAAGTTCTTTTATTAATTTAGGGAGTTTTCTCTACTCTAATTAATTTTCTATAGATATTTTACTTTTAATTATTTTTATAATCTATTAGTTGACGGCCATTATATTAAACATCCAATGCCAATTTATAATCAAATACATACTTCTAATTTTTTTGTATGATTATTTATAAATGTCTTCTTTGTTCTCCATTAATATTTTACATTTAAGTTTGCGCACTTAAGTTAATTACGCAATTCAAAATTCAAAACATTTGATAAACTTACTTAACTGATATTAAATATGTCATGTAAATTTTACAATATAACAATTTCAATATCATACCGTAGTAGCATCAACAAATAGGTAAAACAAAAGATCATTTGCATATATGGAAATCATCTAGTATAAATTATATATATAAAAAAAAATCATTCACCTCAACGAAGTTACCATGCATTGCACTGTATTTTTTATTTTTAGTTTTAAACACCTCCATTTTAAATTTCCATAATTACTTACAAACCCTTCTTAATTCTCATTTTTTTTTTAAAAAAGGGATGTGTCCTAACTTCTACTGTTTTTAACCACATCCATGTATTTCTGTAATCTATATTTTAATTCATTCAAACAAGTTAAATCAACAAATGTTCATTAATTCATCTAATAAATAATAAAATATATCAATTTTAGTGTGTATACAAAACTAATATCTATCAGCGAAAAAAATAATGTTACTACCTAAATTGTCTTGGCACAAAATAGCAGGTGAAGGGATGTTAAGTAAGTAGGAGAAGCGAATAAGGAATTTGAAAGCAATTCAGGCCAATACCCCCTCTGGAGAAAGAGGGACTTGAAACCTACCAGGTATCGGCAAAGGTCCATCCGACGGAGTTTACCCGCCAAGAATCAACCAATGGACACCAACACATTAGAAGAGGAAAAGCATTGGGATGTCGCATCAAGATGATTTGGAACCAATCCTCGAAGAAACGGCTTCATATATATAGAAAGGGGTTATTTCCGTAAGTGACACAAGTACCACCAAAGGCTATCCTCCCGAGAGCTAAACCGGGAGGTAAAACCGAGACTCAAGCAAGGATACGGGCCACTCGTACTAGTCCACTTAGTACCTGAACCATCAATGGTTCTAAATCGGCAGACATGTACATACGACACGGGGGCGAGCCCCTTCGAGTACCCACAATAAAGCCGAAAGCCTACATCCGAAAGCCCGCAGCAAAAGACCGACATTGAGAGCATTCACAAAGATATCCGAAATGCCCCTACAGTCTGCTACAGCAGTAAGCCCCTTTCGCCTAGAAGGAAGCCCAATTCACCTGGGACCGTCCTATCGGAAGCTATAAATGACACTGCGATGAGGGTCAGTAGGCCGATACCTGAAACCAAGGAAAAAGGCGTCCAACAGGGAGCGCCCAGGCCCAACAACCTATCGACGGAAGGACACCGGATTCTCTATAAATAGGACTCCAGACACTCCATAAAGGGGGACGAACCTTTCATTTCTCAATTTAGCTTCTCCTTTCTCGGGGAGAGCAAATCATCATTTCTTGTAATTTATCTTCAATTTATAAATGGAGAATTCGGAGTCCCATACATCATATGATTTGATAATCTTGTAGTCTCATAATGATGAAACAGGGAGTTAACACTAATCTTTCTGATGAGGGGATCAATCAAGGTCCTCCAGTAGTGGAGGAACGAGGCTTTGTAGAAATATGAAACCCCCTTTCTCCTCACCTCGCAGAATCGCCATGATTGATCCATGTCCTCATACTGAGCCTAACGTTTCCCCAAGCATCAGTGTGACAAAATCACGTATAAGTTCCTAGTTCGATCTCCGTTGTAATTCAGATTCCTCCCTCAGGAAGGTCTAATACAAAGGAGTCATCGAAGTTAGTGAATATTACGAGGCTCTCATCCATGAACTCATGGGAGGCGTTAGCCTGTTTTCTTCTCATTGAAATATACAGGGTAGTTGCCATGGTTCAGGATCCTATCCATCCCGGATCCAAGATCATTGCCTGAGGATTCTGAGTCATGGCTGCTGCAAACTTCGTGGATACGCATATTACACTCCGTAATTTGGGTGTTGACGAAAAACATCGTTAACATTTTTGGTGCTAGAGGGAGGGGCCTGAACCTCCGATCTTGTGGTTAATTTGTTTAAACTAACTAGTTGAATTCATCGTTCCATGATAGGAAGTAATGAAGACGAAGAAATTGAAGGAGCAAAACAAGTAACTGGACCCCAATGTCCCCCTTGACGGAGATGAAGTCCCAGCACTCGACTCAAATAATAATAACGAGAAAGAGACTGCACCCAACCCACAGTTGGTACCAGATCCGAACGCCACGGGGGATAATATCGCAAGGATCTTAGCCTTGGGAGGGCAACTCCAAGAAATGCGGGCGCGGGTCAACGCAGTACAGGCAAAGAAGTCCTCGCAGCTCACCAGATCTAGCTTGAAAGAGACGGATGAATCTCCAAAAAGGACGGCCCTCGTTCAACAGTCAGAAGCAAAAGGGAGACCCAAAGCAAGGGGAAGAGAACCCAAGATGACAAGGTTAATGACAACGAAAGGGTAGCCCCGTTCATTGAAGAGATTATGAACACCGTGATACCGTCTAGAGTCAAAGTCCCAACCATGAAATATCTGGGAACCACTGACCCCGACGACCATTTGATGGCTTTCGACGGTCTAGTGGATCTTTACAACGCCTCAGGAGCTGTCAGATGTCGCCTCTTCCCTGTGACCTTCCAAGGTGCAGCGGCGAAATGGTATCGCCAATACAGGGAGAACACCATTTACTCATGGAAACAATTCTCCTACGAATTCTCCGCGCAGTTCTGCATCTGCAAAGATCCAACCGTAGACTATACGGTTATCGCTAACATCAAACAGAGACAAGGGGAGTCTCTCGGGGACTACCTCAAAAGGTTCAACGTCGAGGCCTTAAAAGCCAAGGATATAAATGACCGTGATAAGCTGATCGTTGTGCATTCAGGGTTGATAGAAAACACCCCCTTCTTGAAGGAGTTATATATCTACGGCTGCAAGGATCTGCAAGATTTCCATTTTCAAGCCGATAAGTTTATCCACATGGATGAACTATACTTCACAAAGAGGAAGTTCGAGCCTCGAAGAGAAGGAGGAAGACCAAACTTCGGACAAAAGCTCCCGGGAGGAAATCAGAGGAGATTGAGATGGAAAGACTCTAACACGAACTCGGTTGCCCTGAACAAGCCCATCTCATATGTTATGCTGTTGCGAAAGAAAGGGTCAATAATGTCCCGCTCTTGTTCAAAGCTAAAAATTGCCCCGAACCTCATGTCGGTGGTAAATAATGCGAGTGCCACAAAACCAATGGGTACAAGACAGACGAGTGCAAGGCCTTATACAGTATTATCCAGAAACTAATCCGAGTGGGGCACCTGAAGGAGTTTGTTTCAAATAGAGCAGCACTAGCTTAACATGCAGGAGGGCAGCCGAAGGTTTCGGTAAACACGACAAGAGTCATTGCAGAGGAGAATAACCTGGATTTGGGACCTCCCGTAAACCGAATCAATGTGATTCATAGGGGACCACATCCTGCTGGAAGCTGTCTGAAAGCCAAGGATCAATACGTGAAAGAAGCTTTGGAGGGAATCTTCTCCATCCAAGGGGAACCATCATTGAAGAATGCGCGTTACGCCCTCAAAATGCATAACCTCGTGATTTCCCCAGAAGAAATGAAGAAAGGTGTCTGTCACCCACATAACAACCCCCTCATGATAACGACGGAGATAGGACTTCCGGTCGTTTCCAAAATATTGGTGGACACTGGAAGCGTTGTCGATGTTATCTTCAAGCACGCCTTCGATCAGATGGGAATTTCCGAGAAGAAGTTAGAGCCTAACAACGAGCTGATTTTTGGGTTCAACAATAAAGGGTCAACTCCAGTGGGTCAAATCAACATACTGGTTCAAGTGGGGTTGCCTCCTCTTTACAGGACTTTTGAAACTCTCTTTGTCGTAATTGACCAGCCGTCCTATTACAATGCCTTCTTTAGGCGACCAGCTTTAGAGGAGATGGATGCTTTCGTTTCTTCCAAATATCTTATGTTAAAATTTTTAACCAAACAGGGATGGGGTACCATCCGGGGAGAACAGTTTAGCTCCCGAGAGTTGTACTTTTCCACGGTCAAAAAATGCAAAAGGGAGTATTCTTCGTATTTCGATTCTTCTGCCGTTTTTATGCCTTCGGATATGGGATTCTTACATCCCTCACCTGAAGCCAAGATAAAAATAAATAAGACTAACAAATTCACTAATGGTAGGTACGCTTCTCTGAGAAGGAAGAGGAAAAGGTCAAATGAAGTAAACTCGACTGAAGAAGGAGAAATTATCACAGATCTAGACTCTCGAGGAGACATCGAAAGGATCAAGACAATAGAAGACGTAGAAGAAATCAGCGTTGACCCGAAGGACCAATCGAAGGTCATCAATGTAGGAAAGAGGCTGACAGAACCTCTCCGAAGCGACTTAATCCACTTCCTGCAGCTCAACAAAGATGTTTTCGCGTGGACCCATTCGGACATGGTTGGTATCGATCCTTCGATCATGAGCCACGCATTAAACATCGACCCTTCGGTAATCCCGATCCGGCAGAAGAAGAGGCAATATAATGGGGACTGGATTGAGGCCTTGAAGGAGGAAGTCAACAGGTTGGAAACTAATGGGTTTATCTGAGAGGTCCATTACCAGAAATGGTTAGCCAATCCCGTGTTAGTAAAGAAGTCCAACGGGAAGTGGAGGACGTGTGTCGATTACACGGATTTAAACAAAGCTTGTCCGAAGGACTGCTACCCTCTTTCGCGGATCGATCAGCTGGTTGATGCCACGAGTGGACATAAGATACTATCCCTTATGGATGCTTATTCGGGGTACAACCAAATCCCAATGCACAAAACCGACGAGGAACATACAAGCTTTATTACCGACTGGGGAACATTTTGTTATAAGGTAATGCCTTTCGGCTTGAGGAATGCAGGGGCAATGTGTCAAAGGCAGGTAAATAGGATGTTCCAGGAGCAGATAAGGCGCAATATGGAAGTATATGTCGACGACATGCTAGTGAAGTCCACCGAAATAGAGAATCATCTAAAGGACCTAGAGGGAATGTTTGAAATCCTGAGAAGATATCAGATGAAGCTGAACCCTTAAAAATGTTCCTTCAGGGTTCAATCTGGGAAGTTTCTGGGATATGTGGGAAGCGAGAAAGGAATTGAAGCTAGTACCAGATACAGGCCATTAAGGACATTAAAGAACCCAAAACCAGCAAGGAAGTCATGAGCCTAAACGGGAAGGTAGCTACACTCATCAGGTTTATTTCTAAAGCCACTGATGAATGCGTCCATTTCTTCAATGTCATAATGAAAAAGAAGAATTTTGAATGGAACGAAGAGTGTAGGAAGGCATTCCAAGAATTCAAGGTTTACATGGGAACACCTCCGGTTTTGTCCAGTCCCGAGAAGGGAGAAACTCTGTACCTGTACATGGCAGTCTCCGAACATGCAGTGAGCTCAGTACTGATAAGGGAAAATAAGGGGATTCAACACCCCATCTATTATGTTAGCCGTAGGCTAAAAGATGCGGAAACTCGATACCCTGTCATAGAGAAATTGGCGTATTGCTTAATCCTTACTACACGAAAGCTCAGAGGTTATTTCCAGTCACATCCTATCAAAGTTTTAACTAGTTTTCCGTTCAAGCAGGTGTTCAGCAAACCGGAAACCTCAGGGAGGCTAATTAAATGAGGTATTGAGCTCAGCTAATACGAAATCGAGTTCCATCCTCGAGCAATAATTAAAGGGCAGGCTCTCGCAGATTTCGTGAACGAGTGTACGAACTTCATTTCAGAACAGTCGGCCAAAGAAAATGACTCGAAGGCCAAATGGAAACTCTTTGTAGATGGAGCTTCCAACGAACAAGGGGCCAGGGCAGGTTATGTTGTAATCACCCCTGACAGACACCGCCTACACTACGCCATGAAATTAGGGTTCCCGACAACCAACAATGTGGCTGAATATGAATCTATGATAGCTGGTCTGAATCTGGCATTACAGTTGAAGATACCAAGGATAGAAATCTTCAACGACTCACAACTAATGGTAAACCAAATAAAACAGACACATCAAACCAAAGATAAGCGACTCATCTTATACATGAAGAAGGTAATAAAGATGCTTTCCCTGTTTGAGGATTTCTCAGTTCATCAAATACCCCGTGGAGAGAATACCTAAGCGGATTCGCTAGCCAAATTAGCCAGCTCCCGAGGAGCTCCCGAAACCCGGATAGTGCCGGTGGGATATCAAGAGACGCCCAGCATCGAACTGGAAGAATTAGAAGTAGGAAAAGAGTCGTTAGTCTTGACCCGATCACAAGCCTTGACATGAGGAGAAGGAGAAGGTTAAGAAGGAAACCCCAAGAGGGAATTTCCCATGGTAGAAACACGCCCTCGACAGGAAAATACGTGGATGACTCCCATAGAGGGCTACCTCTTAAAAGGGACGTTGCCCCTTGATAAGAAAGATGCAAGGAAAATAAAACACCAAGCTCCCACATTCGCGATCGTAAACGGTGTACTCTACAAAAGGCGACATTCACTTCCTTATCCAAGGTGTATAAGTTTCGAAGATGGACTCAACCTTTTAAAAGAAGCTCATGAAGGATGGTGTGGGGACCATCCCAATGGGATTAAACTGGCCAGAAGGGTCATGCGACAGGGTTATTACTGGCCACAGATGGTTAGTCAAGCAGTCGAATACATCAAGAGATGTGACAAGTGTCAGAAGTACTCTAAGGTACAACGACTTCATCCCAGTAACCTAACCACCATATCGAGCCCTTGGCCTTTCGACGTATGGGGGATAGATTTGATCAGGCCCTTACCACTCGCCAAGGGAGGAGCTAAATATGCCGTAGTAGCTATCGACTACTTCACCAAGTGGGTAGAGGCGGAACCCCTTCCGGTTATCACATCCAGGAAAGTGTTAAGATTCGTAATAAAGAATATCGTTACCTGCTTTCGGATTCCCATAAGATCATATCGGATAATGGAACACAATTCGAGAGTGAAGAGTTCACCCGATTCTATTAGAAAAATGGAATCATCAAAAGTTTCTCCTCAATGGCCCATCCGAAAGCTAACGGAGTTGTGGAGGCCGCAAATAAGACCATTAAGACAATCCTTAAGAAGCGCCTAAATCAGGCTAAAGGGAATTGGACAGAGGAATTGCCTCTGGTGCTATGGGCATACAGAACTTCCGCTAAAACAGCCATGGGACATACCCCCTTTTCCCTGACATACGATTGCGAGGCCATGCTTCCGATTGAGGTCGAAGTTCCATCACATCGAAGGATAGCATACGCTTTTGACCCCAATCAGGAATTAAGAAAGGAGTCATTAGATTTAATACAGGAACTGAGAGATGAGGCTGCAGTCAGAACCGCCGAATACCACAGAAGAATCACAAAATATTAAAATTTGAAGGTTAAAGCTAGAACCTTCGCTAAGGGCGAATTAGTACTACGAAGAGTAATGGCTAACACCAAAGATCCGGCTGATTGTCCTCTCAGCCCGAATTGGGAAGGACCTCTGATTGTCCACCAAGAAGTCATACCTGGCACATATCGGCTGTGCAGGCCTAACGGCGAGCTTATTCAAGGACATGGAACTCGCAACATTTGAGGCCATATTTTCCAGCCATAAAGGAATAAAGGATAAAATATTTTTCCCAAGAAATTGTCGTATAACTAGAGGTATGGAAACCCTCCCGATAGCTCGTGAGAAATCCAAAAGGGGGCTGAGCTGGAAAAAGGATTGAATCCCTCGCCGTCGCCAATTTGGCCGGGGCGAGGCATCCCCCCGAAGGGGGATGATTGTGTTAGTCTTTCTCCTTGCCCAAACCAGAGGGGGCAGGGTTAAAGCATCGAAAGCGTAAGCCGCCATTTCACACCAGAGATGGTCGTGGCGGTGCATCTAAAAATTAGCACGCCATGTCTCTACTCGCAGAAGAGTACGCCCTGCCTCTGCTCGAACTGAGCACGTCCTACCTCTGCTCGCAGAAGAGCACGTCCTACCTCTGCTTATCGCGTTACCCGCAGAAGGGAATGCAAACCCCTATCATCGCCTACGATGGTCAGGATAGGGCACCCCTTGGAGGAGGGTGGCGTATAAGCCTCTACCAGTGCCTACGTTGGCCCGTATAGAGCGTCAAAAGAGTAAACCTTAGTTTTATGCCTACGATGGCCCCGTCTAAGTTTCTAAGCCCATATCATCGCCTACGATGGTCAGGATAAGGCGCCTCCTGGAGGGAGGTTGGTTATGTCCTTGGGCCCTGCTTGTGGATAAGTTAGCCAAGCGCACCGGACGCATAGGCCTAAAGAGTGGCCAACAAAGCACGTACATCCTCTACTTTGACTACGAGAGCCCAAGGGGAGGCTCAAGAAGCATGTATAACCCCTGCTTCCAAAATCAAATCCGAAGGGGATACTCGTTCTATTAATATCGAAAGGTTTCGGTTCTCTATGCAAATACCTGAATCTGGGTCGATTCAGCATTCTCTTAATACCGAAAGAGGTTTCGGTTCTTTATGCAAATACCTGAATCTAGGTCGATTTGGCACTCTCTTAATACCGAAAGAGGTTTTGGTTCTCTATGCAAATACCCGAATCTGGGTCGATTCAGCGCTCTTTTAATACCGAAAGAGGTTTCGGTTCTCTATGCAAATACCCGAATCTGGGTCGATTCGGCGCTCTCTTAATACCGAAAGAGGTTTCGGTTCTCTATGCAAATACCCGAATCTGGGTCGATTCGGCGCTCTTTTAATACCAAAAGAGGTTTCGGTTCTCTATGCTAATACTCAAATCTGGGTCGATTCGGTGCCCTACTAATACCGGAAGAGGTCCTGGTTCCCTATACTTATATCTGAATCTGGGTCGATTCGACATCATTAACTCCGAAAGAGCTTCCGGTCTCAATCTAAAAACATCCGAATATGGGTGGATTCAGACATCCATTAATACCGAGAAGGTTCCCAGCCTTCAGCCCTTAGGTTCCTAAATCTAGGTAAATTCAGCTCTTCCATCTTAGTTCATCTAAACCTGGATGGCGGTCGACTCAACATCAGCAACAGAAAAGGTTTTCAATCCCCCATCAAAATCTGAATCTAGGACACTTCATTCCTCCGCATAACGTCGAAAATAGATCTCTTTGGAGAGATCCATGGCATGGATCAGCATTGGAAGATAATTGGCAAGCAAACAAGCGAAAGAAGCTTGACTTGAAAAGTCGAAGACACCCCTTCACAAAAGGGGGGAGGGCAAATGTTACTACCTAAATTGTCTTGGCACAAAATAGCAGGTGAAGGGATGTTAAGTAAATAGAAGAAGGGAATAAGGAATTTGAAAGCAATTCAGGCCGATACCCCCTTTGGAGAAAGAGGGACCCGAAACCTACCAGGCTTCGGCAAAGGTCCATCCGACGGAGTCTACCCGCCAAGAATCAACCAATGGACACCAACACATTAGAAGAGGAAACGCATTGGGATGCTACATCAAGATGATTTGAAACTAATCCTCGAAGAAACAGCTTCATATATATAGAAAGGGGTTATTTCCGTAAGTTACATAAGTACCACCGAAGGCTACCCTCCCGAGAGCCAAACCGGGAGGTAAAACCGAGACTCAAGCAAGGATACGGGCCACTTGTACTTGTCCACTTAGTACCTGAACCATCAACAGTTCTAAATCGGCAGACATGTACATACAACACGGGGGCGAGCCCTCCGAGTACCCACAATAAAGCCGAAAGCCTACATACGAAAGCCCGCAGCAAAAGACCGACACTGAGAGCATTCACAAATATATCTGAAATGCCCCCGCGGTCTGCTATAGTAGTAAGCCCCTTTTGCCTAGAAGGAAGCCCGATTCACCTGGGACCATCCCATCGAAAGATATAAATGACACTGCGACGAGGATCAGCAGGCCGATACCCGAAACCAAGGAAAAAGGCGGTCGACAGGGAGCGCCCAGGCCTAACAACCTATCGACAGAAGGACACCGGATTCTCTATAAATAGGACTCCAGACACTCCATAAAGGGGGACGAACCTTTCATTTCTCAATTTAGCTTCCCTTTACTCTGGGAGAAAAAATCATCATTTCTTGTAATTTATCTACAGTTTATAATTGGAGAATTAGGAGTCTCATACATCTTATGATTTGATAATCTTGTAGTCTCACAATGATGAAACAGGGAGTTAACACTAATCTTTCTAATGAGGGGATCAATCAAGGTGCTCCAGTAGTGGAGGAAGAAGACTTTGTCGAAATGTGAAACCCCCTTTCTCCTCACCTCGCAGAATCGCCATGATTGATCCATGCCCTCATACTGAGCCTAACGTTTCCCCAAGCATCGGTGTGACAAAATCGCATATAAATTCCTAGTTTGATCTCTGTTGTAATTCAGATTCCTCCCTCAGGAAGGTCTAATACAAAGGAGTCATCGAAGTTAGTGAATATTACGAGGCTCTCATCCACGAACTCATGGGAGGCGTTAGACTGTTTTCTTCTCATTGAAATATACAGGGTAGTTGCCATGGTTCAGGATTGTATCCATCCCGGATCCAAGGTCATTGCCTGAGGATTCTGAGTCATGGCTGCTACAAACTTCGTGGATACGCATATTACACTTTGTAATTTGGGTGTTGACGAAAAATATCATCAACAGATAACATTTTTTACTTTTATTCATATATAAAAATATATGAAATGCATAACATAAAATGTAAACATAAGTAATAATATTTTTCAATTTATAAAATATTTTTCGATTTATAATTAATTTATCTTAAAAAATATCATACATCGCATTAATTTCAATTTTTTTATAACTTTTAAAGGATAAATTAATATTTTATTATATTAGAATGTGGAAGCATGTATTACTATAATAAAAATTAGGTTATGTTGATACTCTCATTATTAATACGATGATGATATTAGAACTTACCAAACTCATAACTCAAATTAACACAACAAAAGTTTTTTTCTTCAATTATTGAAGTTGTAAACATGACACTCCTTATTCCTTTGACAATGTAAAATTTATGATGAGCTGCAAAAGTTAAAATAAAAAGGGTTTACTTATTGAAACCTCATGTGATGAACAAAAGTTCATGTGCAGATAAGTTAATCATAAGATGTTCTTCTGAGTTGTAGTTACATGTAAAGTTGTGCAGTTAATGTTCACTATATCTTAGAGTGGTTTCTACTTCTATGGTTTTCCTCAATAGCCCTAAAATAGTCTTTTAGCTTTCAACCCTCCAATATTCCGCTATTCTTGATGTATCCCATTATTTCAACTTTATTCTGTTATTCTTGCTATATCTTTTATAAAAAGAAACGAATTGAAAAATGATATTTATACATTATAAAAATACTAAATAACATTTATAATTGAAAATTTTTTAACATAATTTTTTTAACATATATTTTTCAAAACAAAAATACACTAGCTGTTCTAGTTCCATCCTTAGGCGCTATTAACACTCTGATACCCCTTCACCATCATTTGGTTTCAGTGTCGAAATCTGATAATAACATTTGCCCCCACCCCTAGCGAAAGGGTATTTTCGACTTTCAAGTCAATCTTTCAAATAACTGCTCCTTTTCGCCTATAAATACCTATTTCATTCCCTCTTACCGGCTTCCTTTGTTTCCTTCAGCAATTCCCTACGTTTCAGATTTCCTTGCAAAAGTATCAATAGCTTCACATATTCGTAACACGCGTTAATTCAAAGTAAGCTTTTCCTTGTTTCTCTCAAAATGATTTGAAGCAATTTCATCAAGTTGGTTTTACAAGTTATATTAGATTGAAAATGTCTTAACTACATAATTCAAATTGGGTTATAACATATCTTTTTGGTTTCGATCGAATGGTTTTGAGAGATTTTTAATACCCATTGTACTAATTATGTGATTAAGACACATGTTACCTATCACTTAACCTTATCCAGCTTGAGCTAATGTAATTGTCAAGACATTTGACGTGAATCAATTTCGGCTATATCGCCAAAATCGACTTCCGTCAATCAGTCACGAATTGGTTGATGGTTCAATCGAGTATTTTCCATTGTTTCCTATTCTTCTGAGGGCACATGTAGGAAAACCAGTGTTGTTGTTGTTGAAGTGCTATCGGAAGACAAAAAATTGCTTACTCTTCTCAATGCTACATTATTTTGGCTTATGAAATGCACAGATAATATTTGATATCATGGGAAAGAAGCATACTACAACTAAACCTGCTAAGAACTATACTTTACCACTTGAATCCTCTTCTTCAAAGAAGATCGGTGCTGCCACAAAGCATTCTTTGATTACCTCACAAGAGGAAGTCTATGCCATTCTTAAAGACTTTAATATTTCTGGAGTGGAGGCCATCCCTCCATGCAAAATTGGTACCATTGCCTCTCCTCCAGAAGAATATTTTGCTTAATCTGCAATTCATATTTGGCATGGGGGTTTTGTTCCTTTGCCCGAATTTATTGCTCGATTCTTGCGATACTTAAGGATTGCCCCTATCCAGCTTTCTCCAAACACTTATACTTACCTCTTAGGTTTAGAGCTTTTATCTTTGGAATTAGTTAATGCTTCTTTAGGTCCTTCATTATTAATTATTTGGTTCGTCCCTCTAAGCTTAATGATGTAAACCACCAAATCTTTCGTGCTTATCCCTTCAAGAAATTGCTATCCGAAGGAGCAGTGAGATTCAAAGACTGGGAGACTCGGTTTTTCTTCGTACGATGTCCTTCTGGTATTTCTGGCAATTTCAACACCCCAACTTTGGAATTTATATCTCTCATTTGCTCCTCTCAGCCTTCTTGTCATATATTCTCACTTATATCTTATTTTATTGCAGACGTATCCCCCCAAACTCCCTAGCTTTGCGGATAAGGGGCTTGTACATGGCTTCTTAGAAGTTGGGTAACAGATCCTCATTGCTGACCCCTAGCATCCTTCGATAACATTATCTCCTTTCAACTGGTCAATATATTATTGGACAATCCCCCTTAATCTCTTTCAGCAAAGGAATTTTTGTCATTGGGGAGGAACGCTCCTTTTTCTTCTAGTTCTCCTATATTTCCTAACACTCCAGGTATGCTTCTTACGTGATAACTCAAAATTTAGTAACACCTTAGCCTTATTAATCAATTGGTCTAGCATGTTTAGCTTGTGACATACTAGGTGCTATTTGTTATGAATCTAGTAAGGCCAACTCATCTTCTTTAGCCCCGAAAGTAGGAACTTCTTCCCTAATTGATGCTTTATTCAAGTCTAGAGAGACTACCAAAAGAAAACTTGGAAGTATGACTCTGAGGATTCTCCATCCAAGAGACCTAAGGCACCGTGGAACAGACTCCTTTCCCTGATGTGACTGTCGATTATGCTATAGCTATTTCTCCGAGAGCTACTCCTCTAATGGATGTCCACTTGTATGAGACTCCTGGGACACTTAACGCGATTCATCATGTGATGGGGTTTTCCTCCTCTTCCGAAGATTTTAACTCATAAGGGACTTTCGTACCTCCTACCGCCGAGGGGTTTGATGAATTGGTCAATTATGTCTTCTTCCTTGTTCATCGGTGTTAATCGTCCGCCTTCTTTTTTTGATTTCCCTAGCCATCGTCGTTCTTTGGTTGAACAGTAATTTCTTGTATAAATACTATCTCTTACTTTTTTTGGACTTGTGGTTGCTTTCTTGATAAGCTTTCATTTTTTTAGGTCATCAAACAATAGTTCTTGCTACGAGAAGACATTCCTAGAACCTCTCCTGATCTATCGATACTCAAGGAAGAGAGAATCTTTCTTTAAAGGGAAAGATTACTGCTCTTGTCAATGCCAAAGAGGATCTAATGAGGAAAAAGGAATCGTTAGAAGTCGCTTATAATAACCTGCATTTTTGACTGTTAAATCGACAATAATCCATACATGTCGACCCAAACACATCAAAAATACATATAGTTATTGGGATTAATATAAGACAAAGAAGGAAGAAGAAAAGCATTCAAAGAATCTCAAAGTAGAAGGACGAAATATAATAGTCAAATAATAGGTCATAAAGCTGTTAAATTATGCATTTGATTGCACATTACTCAATACATTAAAGTTAACTATCATAAAACATACCAATATATGTAGCGGAATAATACTAGTAATTACGTCTATCAAGCTCCATCTTCATCTTCAATATAACGTGGCCTTCGCTAACTAAAAAACTCAGGCTGACCCGAGCAACAATGAAAATGCAAAAATACACGGATCAAAACTAAAATATTCTCATATCAGTTAAATCAAAACCATGTAAGCAATAACTTAAGAGATGTTACGGGAATTTCCATCTCCTAAAGATCCATCAAACTAGATGTTATATAATATAATTTTGCTATTATAATAGTGTTTGTTCAGTAAAGTAGAGTATCAAAATAGCATAAACAGGATTACATTTTACCCTTACATTGTTTATAAACATTATAGTCTATACACACCCCATAAAATTCATAAGTATTAATAATAAATTAAATAATTAAAAATAATTAATTAAATGATATGGCTAGAAAAAGAGATTTTGCAGATTTAGGAATTTGGCTATGAAATTATTTTATTTGGATTCATGGATGGTCAACGTATGAAGAAGTTATGAACAATGAATCTGGACAGTGTACGCAGAATATATATATATATATAATTATGTAAATATTATATATATTGTCCAAATAATAATTTAAAATAAATATATGTACTTTCCCATCAAAGAGAGCTCTGAAATAGAAATAATGACGACTACTACTACTCATTTATCAAATTCTCCATCAAAATTCGCCCTTTTCTCCGATTCAGACCAACGTTCTGCAATTCCTCCAGACAACAATCTTAATCAACAACATGCAGAGCGAAAGATGTCTTCTTTTCAACGTACGATTTTTTTTTAGAACTTAATTCTTGAAGGGATTTCCCTGGTCTGCTTTCGAAGGAACAAGATTTACATTCTAAGATAAATAGTTTTCAATCTAGAGCTTGGATATATGTTATTACCGAGAATAATTGTCATCAAAATACTGTCCAACTTAACTACTTTGAACCAGAGATTAAGGATAATATAAAGGTTGCGGTTATTAATGAGGATCTGACAAATAAGGCCAGAGAGAGGTGGTGTAATTTCATAGTCTTTTATGTCTTTGGAAGTAGACCGTATTTTATTTTCCTAAAAGTCCACATAAATTGAAATTGGGGATTGAAAGGGAGTTATCAACTGTTTTCAAGGGAAAATGGTATTTTTATTCTAAAATGCGAAAATGCTAGTGATTGTGAAAAAGTTTTAGAATCAGGGCTTTATTATTTTAATGAAAGATTGATTTTCATGAGGAAATGGAAACCTGGATTAAAGTTGAACAGGGAATTTTTACATACTATTCTTTGTGAGTTCATTTGCCAAATTTCGCCTTAGATTTCTGGTCTGTTGAGTTAATAAGTAGAATTGCTTATCTATTAGGTAACCCATTAAAATTAGATAATGTTACTGAATGTTTAGGAAGGATCTCCTATGCTAGATTTCTGGTTGAGGTTAAATCTAATTTTAAGTTCCCTGACTTGATTCCTATTCAGTGTTGTAATTGAGATATAGTTTGCAAAAGGTTGTCGATGAATGGATACCATCTTTATGTTCAAATTGTAAGGTCTTTGGGCATTCTATTGTAACTTGTAAGTCTATTAGAGTATCATCCCTCAAAAATAACTTAAACTCAGTAAGTGGGATGGATATAGATAACCATGATAAATTTCAGGTTATAAATAAGAATGATTGTGGAGTCAATAACAAGCATGAGGATAGTGTGAATTTTATAGCTAAGAAAGGCAGAGAAAAGGTTCTTAAAATAGGTTTTGTAGATGCCATAGTTAATACAGGTTTAAATGACAATCCTTTCAGTATATTGGATAGTTATGAAGAAAGTAATTTAAACAATAGAGATGGAAATAATAAGGAGGTGGTTCAGTGTAATGAGATTCAGAAAGATATAGAGGATGTTAACATGCAAGATAAGGTTGTTTGTATTGAAATGAAAGAGGGTTATAATGGAATGAAAATTAGAGAAGATACTGCAAATCTAGATAGAGTAATTAGTACTAGAGACTGTGGTGTTGCCCAAAAATGTGATGATTTTACACATAAAGATATGCTTTTGGATGATTCTGACAGTTCCTTAAGCTCTTCATGTAGCTTTCAAAAAGAGAAGATCTTATTCCAAATCAATTAAGTTTAAAAAAGGAGATAAGTTGATTACTACTGAACCCTTAGTGGAAACTAACCTAAATTGGGTTAAACTCATGTCTCAAATTCAAAACCGTTCCAAATCAAAGTGAGTTAAGGAAGAAGGAGGCAGCCCTGGAGGATTTATTAATGGTGGAGTAGAAATAAGTTTAATTTCTCCTTGCTTAAGATCTTGCGTTTGTTGATGGTTGTGGGATTAAGTTGATTTTGCTTCTTGTTTAGCTTTGGGTGCTTTGGTTTTGCTTGCGGGGTTTTATGGTGTTTTTGGTCCAGCGGATTTTGGAGCAGCTTTTCTTCTTGTTCGGTCTTCAATTTGTAGTGTGGTGCTTTTGCATGTGTTCTATTTTGGGGTGCATGTGCTTTTGCATGTGTTTTTTATTTGCTGTAACCATAGTGTTTTGGCTGTGAGCTGGTTTAGTTTTATGTTGTACAGTGCTTGTTCTTGTGTGCATTGTAATTTTATACCAGTTCTATCCATTTCTTTGTACCTCTTTTTAATGTAATATAAGTACCCTTTTATTAAAAAAAAGGGACATTTAAATTTTGAATTGGAGATAAGGTTTAGGGGACAACGTATATTGAATATATGGAAAACAATAAACCAAATTAAGAACGTATTAATAAAAATTAACAGCTAAGCAAACAAGCCAAATTGGTCGTTCCAGCCTGAAGAAGGTTGAACCCCCCCCCCCCCCAAAGGGTGTCGATCGCTAGGGGTTGACCCCTCTGACGGTTGGAACAGCCCAATAAGGCTATGTGATTAGGGTTTTCTAAGCGGTTATGTTTATATGGATGGTTGGATTAATTTTTATAAATCTGACGGCTCCTACTCACACGAGCAAGTATAAATAACCCCTCAAACAACACACTAGAAACCCTAATTATTCTAAACCTCTGCCTCTGTGCTGTTGAATTCCATAAGAAAATAAAGAGAAAAAGGGTGAAGGTTTTCTACATCTCTACCTCCATTCTATATCTCTCTATTTCAAATTTATATAAGTTTAGGAAGTTGGAATTTAGCACAAACAATATATATAAGAGTCTAATTATATGTTTCTTATATTTATATTGTCAAGAGATCAACTAGAGCCCACTTGAACATTGAGAACCGTCGCAGATCTTGAGATTTCTATCACATCTCCACTTAATTTGTGAGTGGAATCTAGTTTTTATTAAAGGCATATTCATATTATTATCAGTTTGCTATATGAATTGTTATACCTATGAAGATTTGGTTAAGCAATAATATAACATGAAAATCCACAAATCTTCTGCTTTGTAATCACGTAGGAAATATGTTCATTATGCCATCATGTTATGTTGTAGCGGTAAAATATGGAAAGACCTAAACTTGTATGCCTAAATTTGGATAAATGACAATTGCCATTTCGATTAGAAGGTTTCCCCGTTTATAAGAATGTTACGTTAATTAGGCACTATTATTATACTAATTATTTAAACGTAATTAACGTTATATTAACGTAATAAATGCCATTAGGTTAGAATTTGAATTTGAAATGTCTCCTTAACAAATATACACATATATTTGTTTGCTTGTGTGTGCGTATATATATATACAATGGCTTAAATATATATAAATAAATGACAAAATGACACGAGGTTAGTTACCATTTGTGGTAGAAGCCAGCTGGAACCGACCGACATATCCAACAACCACAAGTAGGCCCAACTAATGTGAGATGTTTAGGTTCCATGGGCCATTCATAGACTTAGCACACTAGACACGAGGTTAAACCGACTTGTAGTAGAAAACTGTCCGGAACCGACCGACATATCCAGCATATACAAGTATGTGGGTTAATGTGAGAGGTCTAATGTGTGTGTGTGTGTATATATAACTATATATATATATATATATGTTGATGTGTGAAAACAAATAGGCTTACTTCGCCTTAAGAAGGTCTTAAGTGGCTGACTCGCCTCTTTATCTAATTCGGGTCTTAAGTGGTTAGGACTAGGATCCTTCCAAAGGTTTATTCCTTGGGGAGGAACCGAAGTCATGGGATCTACCCTTACCAGTATTAAGGTAAGTCTTTGGGTCCTTCTTCTTTAAAAGTGGTTAGGCATAAAATGGTTAACGAAGTAGGGTAGTTCACAGGGACTTACTCTAGAAGCTTGTAAGGGCTCAGCTAGGGATAGATTGGTAGTTGAAGGATATATGGTCATTGCATGCTCACCGATTGTCTAAGGGATGTCTTAAGTGACATAGGTGTCCTACCGGGTAATATCAGTTAAGTAGTAATGTTCGCAATGCTACTTCTCATATTACAAGTGAGAGAATAGACTTAAGAACATTAACATACTAGGACGGGGTTCTTAAAAGGCTAGGGGTTCGTCCCATGGTTATGAGAGATTGTAAGAATCCACCTTTAATTGGGCCATAAGTGACCGAGAATGCCACCTTGTTGGGAATTTACCCTAAAAACACAAATGGGCGATTGACTTGGATATCCACCCCATTGGTTAGATACTTATGTCTGTGTGTAATCTTGTGTGCTGCATAGACATACCTCGACATACGTAACCTGCTAAAAATATAAGGTATGGACATTAGGTAATACTATATTCCAGTCACATAGAACTTTATGTTCTGACCCCCTCTCCTTAATATTCAAACAGGTCAGTAGATGGGGTAAAACCATGGATGAAGTCCTGGTTGAAGACAACAGAGAAGATGAAGTTATTATTATATTATTAGCTATTATTTCTTTGCTTCTTTTGGAATCTTATGAAGATGAACTATTTGAGACCTTTTGAATAAATGTAACTGTGACTGTGTATTTCTGAGATTTTTGAAATAATGGTACATCTTATTTGAATATTATATTTTCTCTTTCCACCGTGTTAGATTTCTATTCGAAATATATGTTTATTATTATCTGTGCAAATGTAATCCTTACAGGAACCAACGACCCGTTTAGAATGGCTCTAAGTTTCGATTGGCCTTTTCTGGGTCGAAATTTAGGCCTATTCCGGGCGGGTTGTTACATGTGGTATCAGAGCATAGGTTACCCGATTATAAGGGAAATATACATATGAGAGGCGTATTTGTGATTTGAAAAGATTTTTTCGAACTATATATGTATAGTATATGTTAACCCCAATAAGCATACGCATTTATACTAGGCACTTTTATTGTTTCTTCCTTTTTTTCGACTTAAATACTATCTCAGGAGCATCCAATAAGGGATTCTTTCTTTTCTTTTCAGATAGTAGAATGGCTAAAAATCCTAATAAGCAGGGTAACCAGGCAATACCCCGCTACTTGCCAGAATGGTTCCAGCGGTACCTCCGTACTGTGGAGTAGATCCTTGTAGCTAATCCTGCCTCGGCGGCTCCTGCAACTCCTTCCACTGATGTGGCCTTTTATTTTCCTCGCTTATGTGAGGTCTTTACGAATTTTGGAGGGAAACCGTTTTCTTGAAAGGAAGGCTTTGCTAGTGCCCAATCTTGGGTTATGGACTGTGAAAGATCTTTGAGGCTACTGCCTGGCCCGATGAAATAAGAAGAAGGATAACAACCTGGCATTTGAAAGATGAAGCCTTAGAGTAGTGTAACTTAATATCAATCTAGAATGAGGGTCGGATCTTAACATAGGCCGAATCCAAGACCCGTTTTGAAGCGAAATTTTTGCCAAGGGCAGAAATGGCCATTCAGTTAGAGAAATTTATCCACCTCAAGAAAGGAAGCTAGAGTCTGCAAGAATACATATCCAAATTTACCGAATTATGTAAGTTTGGTAGGGGATTGGTTGACACCCCCATGAACAAAGCCGTTAGATTTGTGAAGTGACTGAACTCCCCGTTGAAGGAAACCTTATTAGCCCAACTTAGCAATTGGGATGACCTTTGAGACTATAGTTGAGACAACTACCCTTTGTTTGGCTGAAAGCTTCAAGGAGGATAAGGAGTGTGAGAAAGGAGAAAGTTCCAACAAGAACAAGCAGAAAAAATGGTGGAAAAAACAAGAAGAACTTCAAAAAGGATGCAAAGAATTGTGCGAGGTGCAACCGCAAGGGCCATGAGGCTAAGGATTGTAGGATCTCATTGGCAAAGAAGGAGTTCAAGGGAAAAAGTTACAACTTCCATGAAGGACACATGTCCAAAGACTGCCCAAAGCCCAAAGCTACCAAAAGTGGCCAGAACTATGCAATTGAAGCAACCTCACTTCAAAGTCGACCACCGAGAGATCAAGGAAAGCTCTATTTTAGGAAATTCAACATACACCTTGTGTTATTCTGGAGCTACCCATTCTTTTATCTCCAAGCGATTGGTAAATCTATTGAAACTTTTCATATCTATCTCGGATAATCCAATTGCGGTGGCCAACCCTATCGGAGGATTTAAGTGTAACACCCTGTAATTTTAAAAGACACTATAATAATGAATTAAACATTGAGAGCTAGGTAAAACGGACTACGACTTTGCGTTCGTCTCGGAATTCTGCTTAAGATAGACTCCGAGTTTACGTAAAACGGACATCATATGAAGAAGATATTAAGTTTTGAAGTTTATAAACATATAAGCCACTTATATATAAATAAAATATAATCCAAAATTCAAATTAGTTCGAAATTCGAAGGCGGGAACCAACGCGGGAATCAGACCCTTTGGGGGTCGACCCCAGCCAAGGGGTGTCAACCCATGGGTCGACACCCACAAAGGGGGTGCCAACACCCCCATATCCAAACCAGATTCATTCCTGCATATGTGGACTTGTTTTCTGACCAGATTCGTGAATCATAGGCTATATAAAGGACCTTAATCCCATTGTTTTATTCAACTAAATCAATGGCGACAACGAGGTGCTATCTGAACTCAGTTTGATCTAGCATATTCTTCTCCAACAACAAGTTATTCAAATTCAAAGATCTGTGATACAACAACTACAATCAAATCTTCTGTTCTTTAGATTCAATCACATCGAGTCTATGTTATTTTTAGATATAAACACCTAAAATGTAGACTTGACATGTTTATAAGTTTGGATCTAAGCCTATGCCTATTAGTAATCTGAAATCATAACAGGTCTACTATTATTTGTATATCTAATCCACTGTTTAGATCTCATCATGCTTGTTTATGACATCCCTACTATGTTAGTTTTCCTATTCATGTCACCGTATGCCCATTATGTTAGTTTTCCTAATCATGTCACTATGCCTATTATGTAGAATGATCAATTCTGTCACCTCATGCCATTTTATTTACTATGTCTATTCTTGTTCTCTTCTTCTCCTTTTTCCCTTTTTGTTTTTATAGTTAGGCTACCTTCGAGCCTAAGCATACTGCTGAAATATGTCAACGCACGAAATTGGGAACAATTGGGAATGATTAACTTAGGGCATAATTCATATTATAAACATGATTAGGAATTTTCGGCATAATTTGTACCTTGAACCAAAACTAGGGATTTGGGGGTATAATCTATATCTTGACCTAAATCTTAATTTGGGCATAACTTATATCATGGAACAGACAGGGATTTAGGGCATAATAAACATGAAAATTGGTTAGTAATGAAAATGCTTAGATTTGCAGTAATTAAAAATTGTGACCGCGCTTAAACACGAGGTTAGATTACACTTGTGGTAGAAGTCTGCTCGGAACCGCCCGACATATCCAACGACCACAAGTTGTGAATCTAGTGTGAGGGGTCTAAGTGCATAAACACGTAACACGCTAAGACACGAGGTTAAGTCCGACTTATGGAAGAAGTCTGCCCGGACCCAACCAGCATATCCAACGTCCACAAGTTGTAGGCTTAATGTGGAAGGTCTAGCGCATTAATAACCATTAATGAATGAATGGTGATAAACTTGTAATACTTAACCCTTTTGAATCTATAGGGATTGCATGAACCTGTTAACTTGAGTAGGGGTTAAGTAAGCTTGCTTAAATCAGTGGGTGGGTTAAGTTAATCTTGTTAAATATATGGGGGCGGGTTATACATATAAACCCGACAAACTTAACCTGTTTGGGTTATGTGATCTTGTTAAACTAGTAGGCATAACTTGTTGAAATCCTAGTTGTGGGGATGCGAGCATAGGGGGAGCTTGTGTCATCTGGTGTGTGGGACCTGTATCTGTCAGTAATCTATATCGGTATCAAACGGAGAACCCCGAACTAGGTCGGGGTCAGGGCATGCTTACTGAGTTAGTTATAAGAGGTCACTTGGGTGAAAGGTGTCTGACGGCGCGTTCCATTGGGGTCATGTACGTGCATAGGTCCGCCTTCTCGGGAAGATAAGACGTTGTGATATCAGTAGGTATAGTCGTGCATCTAGGAAATAACAAGGTTTCCACTCTAGGAAGTGATACATCCTACTATGGGGCCAGCATGGGTATCTACGGGTTAGGGAGTCGATCGATTAGAGTAGTAATTAGGGTACATCTAGTCTCGCCTATTTAGGAGCCCGTTATTATCGTTGGGGTAACACCCGTCAGTTCTGTTGGGCTACCTATTATTATATGGGGTAAAACCTCTCACTAGAGTACACCTAAGTCTACCATCTTGTACATTTCGGGATCATCTTGTTCCGGTTATACTAGTATTGGTGCAGAGGGAGAAAAGTATTAAGAAGTGCAAACCATGTTCTGTTTATCCTGTTTACCTTGTTATACTTGCCTTATGACACTGTTATCTCTCTCTCCAACTTATGTGCCTGTCATGATATTTTACTTATTTATATGCTAAAAGTAACTGGACTCGCCAGACTTATGTCTGACCCATTTTATTTCCTCTTCTTTCTCTTCTGTTCCCCCAAGCTCTCAGGGTAGGAATACTCAAGCTTGATCATGATTCTTCTTTTATTCTGCTTGGAGTTGGTTAGATGTATTGCTCGATTTCATATTGGCTCTATTATGGCTTATTTTTGGGGATTATGCTTCTTTTATTATTATACTATGATGATTTTAGTACAAGATAGAAGTTTTAAGTTGATGTACTGGGTTTTATGTTTTTCAGACTTATGATGTAATTAGGTTTGAACCACGATGTTTTCTACTTAGTAAAGTTTTAAATTCCGCTGTTATTTTATATCTGTCTTGTAATATTTCTGTTTCTGTTTACCTATAACACTTCACGAAACTCAGTGCATTCTCTTAAAGAGTGATATTAATGGACGTGGGATGTCACACTTGGTATCAGAGCTGAAGGTTACCAAATCGGATAAAAGATTTTGAAAATTGTTTTCAAAAAGGTTTTAAAAGAAAGATTTTTCAAAAGAAAATTCTGTTTTGAAAAACATATTCCCCAAAGCCATATGTAATGTCTTTCGATTCTCTGTTTGAATCCCTTTTTCCTTTTCTTTTCAGCATGTCTAGGAAACTTAATATTCCTGAGGGAGTTACGATATCGGGTTGGTTCCGTAGGTATCTTAAGGCTACGACATCTCCCGGGAGCCAAGGAGAAGCCCCCCCAGCAGCAGCCGTTGTTCCTCCCCCGTCGCCAGTAGATAATTCCTCCAGGAAGAAATGTCATGGTTGTATACGTATGGGCATTTGGTCAAAGATTGCAGTAGAAGAAAGAATGACAAAGCCCAAGAAAAGAAGGAATTTCATAGTTGTAGGCACCTGGGTCATTTGAGAAAAGACTGCAAAAGAAGGAAGAATGCTTGTTTCAATTTTGGAGAGGTCGGGCTCTTTTCTAAGGAGTGCCCGAAGAATCAAGGACATGGTCAAAGGGTGGGATCTTCGGGAGGGCAGGTGCATGCTCTCGTGGGTGGTGCGCCAGATAGAGGTAGGAAAGTTTCCGTTGAAGGTTTGATTTCTCTTTCCAATCATCCTGTTAGAACTCTTTTTGATTCAGGCGCTTCACAATCATTTATATCTGATTCTGTGGTTAAGTCTCTGCACCTTAGTACTTGTATAGTTTTGGATCCCGTTGTTGTCCCGAACCCCATTGGTGGTATGGCTCATTTATCTATGATTTGTCAGGGTTTAAGAATATCTGTGTTGGGCGTGTAGTTTGAATGCAATGCATATGTGCTTTCTTCCATGGGCTATGGGTTGTTTCTAGGGATGGATTGGCTAGCCATGTATGGTGCCATCCTGGATTGTGAAAGGAGGGCGTTAGACTTTTGACTTTCCATGGAAGGACCCTCGAGATTTCTTGTGACCTTAAAGGGTCTATCGTTCTTAGTTTCCTAGAGCCACTTGATGCATCTATCGATGATCAGCGATCTGTACCAGTAGTCTGTGAGTATCTGGATGTTTTTGAGGAGGCTCGGGGCTTACCTCTGAGGTGCGAGATCATTTTTTGTATATACTTGGTGGACAATGCAAAGCCAGTTGCATCGCCTATGCGCCACATGGATCCAAGAGAAAGGAGGGAGCTTAGCAAGCAAGTAGGGGAGCTACTTGAGAAAGGGTTTATTAGGTGAAGCACATCTGAATGGGGTGTTATGGTAGTATTCGCCACTAAGGCGGATGGTTCATTTCGCTTATGTGTGGATTATAGAAGTTGAATAAGCTCACTAAGAAAAATAGGCACCCACTTTCGAGGATAGATGATCTGTTTGAACAGCTTGTTGGTGCATCTGTTTTCTCTCAGTTAGACCTGGCCACGGGGTTTCATCAGTTGAGGGTAGCCGAGGACATTATAGACAAGGCCGATTTTAGAACTCTATATGTCTTCTTCGAGTGGCTCGTCATGCCATTTGGGTTGACGAATGCACCCGCGTATTTTGTTGATCTGATGAGTAGGGTGTTTCGAGAGTTTCTAAATATGTTCATTGTGGTCTTTGTTGATGACATCTTGATTTTTTCGAAGAATGAGGAAGAGCATGCTTTACGAGGGAGGTTATGAAACCTCTCCCTGTGCACCAGCTTAAGGCGAAATTCTCCAAATGTCATTTTTGGAGAAAAGAAGTGAAATTTCTTGGGCATGTGGTCTCTAAAGATAGGATAGCGGTAGATCCCACAAAGGTAGTAGCAGTTCAAGGTTTTCAGATCCTAAAGAATGCAACGTAGGTGAGAAGTTTTCATGGATTAACGGGCTATTATAGGAAGTTCATTAAGGACTTCACAAAGATATCAGTCCCACTCACCAGACTGACGAAAAAGAATTTAACATTTTCTTGGGATATAGAATGTGACGATGCTTTTCAACGATTGAAGAGGGCTCTTACAACAGCCTAGTCTTGACTTTGCCTGATGGGAATAAAGTGTTCACAGTATACACTGATGCATGTGGTACAGGGCTTGGTGCGGTTCTGATGCAAGAGGGAAGGGTAGTGTGTTACGGAGGTAGGCAGCTAAGAGTTCATGAGAAAAACTACCATACCCACGACTTAGAGTTAGCTGCCATAGTATTCGCGCTTAAGATTTGGTGCCATTATCTACGAGGAGAGAAGTTTGAGTTGTACACCGATCATAAATCTCTCAAGTACTTGTTCTCACATAAGGATCTTAATTTAAGGCAACAAAGATGGATGGAGTTTCTAGCATCCTATGATTTCGAGATTGCATATACCCCTGGCAAGGGTGATATGGTGTCAGATGCATTGAGTAGGCAGAGGATGACTTTGAGTCCTCTTTTTGTGGAGAGGAAAAGCTTGGAGTTTATATCGACTTCTGATTGTAGATCCTCCACCGAGTTTATACCTGGTTTATTGGCATCGTTAGAGGTGCGACCTACTTAGTTGGACCAGATAGGCACTTCACAGCGAGAGGACCCACAGCTAACTGATATATTGGATAGGCTCGGTAGAGGGGAGACTTCTAGTCACCTCAGTAGATATTCCACAGACAATAGAGGGTGGTTGCGACAAGATGGAAGGCTTTGTGTTCCCCGAGTTGGGAGTATGTTGAAGACAGTCCTTGAGGAAGCCCATCATTCTAGGATGACTATTCATCCAGGCGGTGATAAGATGTATAGGGATATGAAGAGGGTTTTCGTTTTGGCTAGGATGAAGAAAGATGTGGCAGAGTTTGTTTCTCCATGTTTGGTTTGCCAACAAGTAAAAGTTGAGCAAAAGAAGCCCGGTGGTTTACTTCATCCTTTGGAAGTCCCACAGTGGAAGTGGGAGAGTGTCTCGATGGATTGCCTAGATCGAGAAAGGGCAATACCAGTATTTGGGTTATAGTGGACAGACTTACTAAGAGCACTCATTTCATTCCGGTTAAGAGTAAGAGGACAACAACATGGTTGGCAGCAGTTTATCTTCGTGAGATAGTCCGTCTGCATAGGGCACCTTCCAGTATAGTGGGTGATCGTGACCCCATTTTCACCAGTGAATTTTGGAGAAGCTTGCATGAAGCATTAGGTACACAGTTGTGTTTGAGTACCGCTTATCACCCTCAGACCGATGGACAGACGGAAAGGGTAAATAGAGTTCTTGAGGATCTTTTAAGACTGTGTATCCTAGACTTCGAAGGGACTTGGGAAGAGCATCTTCCTTTCGTAGAGTTTGCGTGCAACAACAGTTATCAGGCTAGTATTAGCATGGCACCCTTCAAAGCATTATATGGGTGACCCTGCAGATCACCAAATTGTTGGTGGGAGTCTATAGAAAGGCTTCTACTTGGACCTGAGATGATTAGTGAAACTTCAGAAAAGATTGATCTTATGCGTAGTTGCATGAAGATAGCTCAAGAAGGGTAGAAGTCCTACGTAGATAGGAGAAGGACTGACATTGAGCTTATGGTAGAAGACATGGTTTTCATCAAGATATCACCGTTAAGGAATGTAGTTCGCTTTGGATCTGTAGGGAAATTGGTACCAAGTTTTATAGGGTAGTTTCCCATAACAGAAAGGATTGGCCAAATGGCCAATAGAGTAAAACTACCAGAGAGACTGTCATGCGTTCATGATATTTTTCACATTTACCATTTGAGGAAATGTTTGCATGATACCGCAGAAGTAGTTGAGCCGAGTATGCTTAAGGAAGTAGAGGTGGAACGAGAGGCGACAGTTAGACGAGTTCCTACCTGTATTCTTGGATCAGAAGTTAAGAAGCTACGAAACCGAGAGGTCAAGTTGATGAAAGTTCAGTGGGGAGATAACAAAGAGGATGCAACTTGGGAGATTAAAGACAAGATTCACGCTTCGTACCCCTTTCTACCCTGTTCTTTTCAAGGGAATGTTTGTACTTCTTTTTCCAAAGTTTCCATTCATGCTTATTTCTATCATTTAAGTATATCCTATCGATCGAATTTTCGAGCTTTAGGTGGAAGTCCCATGGATGTAAACATGTGTTTGAGACATGTTATGCTTGATGGATGCAAGTGGTTGCTTGTGGATGCATATACACACACATTAGACACTAGATCGGCTCAGTCACTCTCATACTGCATATGGATGTGTGTGCATTTTTCTTCTTTTATGGATGAAAGTGGGTGTATCATCATATGGATGTTGCATTTGGATGAATGATTACGCACACATGTAGAGCTTACATGTTATAATAGGATTATTTACACACATGTTGGATTAATGGCACTGACATACCTTGCATTAAGGAGGTCAACCGAATCAGTAGATCACCCGATCTTTCATATTAGTATAAGGACATATACACACACCTTTGCATATGTTCATACAAGCATTAGAAATCTCTTAAGGACAACGGATGTCTGTGATTGGCAGATAAGTAGATGATGATGGATGTTAGGATATACATTCTTCTTAACTTGAAGATTTCGGGGATGGAATCCTTCAAGTAGGGGAGAATGTAACACCCCGTAATTTTAAAAGACACTATAATGATGAATTAAAGAATACTTAATTAATCATTGGAAGCTAAGTAAAATGTACTGCGCCATTGCGTTCGCCTAGGATTTCTGCTTAAGATAGACTCCGAGTTTGCATAAAACGGACATCGTATGAAGAAGATATTAAGGTTTGAAGTTTATAAACATGTAAGCCACTTATATATAAATGAAATAAAATCCAGAATTCAAATCAGTTCGAAATTTCAAGGCAGGAACCAACACGGGAATCAAACCCGTTGGGCGTCGACTCCAGCCAATGGGTGTCAACCCATAGGTCGACACCAACACAGGGGTGTCAACACCCATTCCAACACCCCCAGATCCGAACCAAATTCATTCCTGCGTATATGGACTTGTTTTTTGACCAGATTCGTGAACCCTAGGCTATATAAAGGACCTTAATCCAATTGTTTTATTCATCTAAATCAATGGCGATAACAAGGTGCTGCCCCAACTTAGTTTGATCTAGCCTATTCTTCTCCAACAACAAGTTATTCAAATTCAGAGATCTGTGCTACAACAACTATAATCAAATCCTCTGTTATTTAGATCAAATCACAACGAGTCTACATTATGTTTAGTTATAAACACCTAAATTGTAATCTTGACATGTTTATAAGTTTGAATCTAAGCATATGCCTATTAGTAATCTGAAATCATAAAAGATCTACCATTATTTGTATATCTAATCCACTATTTATATCTCATCATGCTTGTTTATGATATCCCTACTATGTTAGTTTGCCTAATCATGTCACCGTATGCCTATTATGTTAGTTTGCCTAATCATGTCACTATGCCTATTCTGTAGAATGATCAATTTTGTCACCTTAGGCCATTTTATTTACTATGCCTATTCTTGTTCTCTTCTTCCCCTTTTTCCTTTTTGGTTTTAATAGCTAGGCTAGCTTCGAGCCTAGGCATACCGCTGAAATATGCCAACGCACGAAATTGGGAACGATCGGGAATGGTTAACTTGGGGGCATAATTCGTATTGTAAACATGATTGGGAATTTTGGGCATAATTTGTACCTTGAACCAAAACTAGGGATTTGGAGGTATAATCTATATCTTGACCTAAATCTTAATTTGGGCATAACTTGTATCATAGAACGGACAGGGATTTGGGGCATAATAAACATGAAAATTGGTTAGTAATCAAAAGCCTAGATTTGCAGTAATTAGAAACTGTAATCGCGCTTAGACACGAGGTTATATTACACTTGTGGTAAAATTCTGCCCGGTATCGCCCGGCATATCCAACGACCACAAGTAGTGAATCTAATGTGAGGGGTCTAAGTGCATAAACACGTAACACGCTAAGGCACGAGGTTAAGTCCGACTTGTGGAAGAAGTATGCCCGGACCCAACCGGCGTATCCAGCGTCCACAAGTTGTAGGTTTAATGTGGGAGGTCTAGCGCATTAATAACCATAAATGAATGAATGGGGATAAACTTGTAATTCTTAACCTTTTTGAATCCATAGGGATTGCATAAAAATGTTAACTTGAGTAGGGGTTAAGTAAGCTTGCTTGAATCAATGGGTGGGTTAAGTTAATCTTATTAAATATGTGGGGGCGGGTTGTACATATAAACCCAACAAACTTAACCTGCTGGGGTTGTGCGATCTTGTTAAACTAGTAGGCATAACTTATTGAAATCCTAGTAGTGGGGATGCGAGCCAAGGGGGAAGCTTGTATCATCTGGAGTGTGGGACCCGTATCAGTTAGTAACCTATATTGGTATCAAACGGAGAACCCCGAACTAGGTCGGGTCAGGGCACGCTTATTGAGCTGGTTATAAGAGGTCACTTGGGTGAAAGGTGTCTGACGGCGCGTTCCATCGGGGTCATGTGCGTGCATGGGTCTGCTTTCTCCGGAAGATAAGACGCTGTGACATCAGTAGGTATAGCCGTGCATCTTGGAAATAACGGGGTTGCCACTTTAGGAAGTGATACATCCTACTGTGGGGCCAACACGGGTATCTACGGGTTAGGGAGCCGATTGATTAGGGTAGTAATTAGGGTACATCTAGTCTCGCCTGTTTAGGAGCCCGTTATTATCATTGGGGTAACACCCGTCAGTTCTGTTGGGCTACCTGTTATTGCATGGGGTAAAACCTCTCACTAGAGTACACCTAAGTCTGCCATCTTGTACTTGTTGGGATCATCTTGTTCCGGTTATACTAGTATTGGTGCAGAGGAAGAAAAGTATTAAGAAGCGCAAAGCATGTTCTATTTTTTTTCTACCTTGTTATACTTGCCTTATGACACTATTATCTCTCTCTCCAACTTATATGTCTATCATGATGCTTTTACTTATTTATATGCTAAAAGTAACTGGACTCGCCAGACTTATGTCTGACCCATTTTGTTTCCTCTTCTTTCTCTTCCATTCCCCCGGTTCTCAGGGTGGGAATACTCAAGCTTGATCAGGATTCGTCTTTCATTCTGCTTGAAGCTTCTTAGATGTATTGCTCGATTTCATATTGGCTCTACTATGGCTTTATTTTTGGGATTATGCTTCTTTTATTATTGTAGTTTGATGATTTTAGTTCAAGACAGAAGTTTTAAGTTAATGTACTGGGTTTTATGTATTCCAGACTTATGATGTAACTGGGTTTGAACCATGATGTTTTCTGCTTAATAAAGTTTTAAATTCCGCTGTTATTTTATATTTGCCTTGTAATATTTCTGTTTACCTATAACGCTTCACGAAACTTAATGCATTCTCTTAAAGAGTGACATTAACAGACGTGGGGTGTCACACTAAGTATCTTAATCTGTTGTGTAAAGACCTATTATTGGAAGTCGGTAATGTCGAATTCCATTGCGAAGTGTATGCCTTGAATTTTATGGGGTATGACCTTGTCCTAGGTATGGACTGACTATCGTTTTATGGGGCTGTCCTAGATTGCGATAAGAGACTCGTTCGTCTTTGGAGCCGAGGAGGACGCAGCCTAAATATTCCTTGTAATGTTAGAAACAAGGACAAAGCCTTATTATATTCCTTGTTTTCTAGTTCTGAAGGACCATCTTGGGTCCCTATAGTTGGTGAGTTCTAGGACGTTTTTAAGGAAGTTACGGGGATTTCGCCCCATAGAGAAATCTCCTTTCGCATTGACCTAAATAAGGATGCTAAACATGTAGCACTGCCCTTGGGGTATATGGCGCCCAAGGAAAGAAGGGAGTTAGATAAGCAGATTTTGGAATTTTTGCAAAAATATTTTATTCGCCGAAGTACCTCAGAATGTGGTGCACCTGTTGTATTTGCTGCCAAAGCAGATGAATCTTTGAGACTTTGTGTGGATTATAGAGAACTTGATAAATTGACCAAAAGGAACATGTACCCTTTACCAAGAATCGATGACCTTTTTGACCACTTGGGAGGAGCCCGAGTATTTTCCCAACTAAACCTTACAATCAGATTTCTCCTGTTGAGAATTATGGAGGACATCAAAGATAAAACTGCGTTTAGGACACCAGACGGATTGATACCAGACGGATTGTTCCAATAGGAAGTTATGCCCTTCGGATTAATGAATGCACCCGCTTTCTTTGTAGACCTCATGAGTAGAGTATTTAGAGGCATTCTAAATAAGATTGCGGTAGTCTTCGTAGATGATATGATTATATTTTCGAAAGACCGTGAAGAGCATGAAAAACACTTGAGACAAGTGTTAGGGATATTAAGAAAGAACCAACTGAAAGCAAAATTCTCGAAGTGCCATTTCTGGAGGGAAGAAGTGAGATTTTTAGGACATACTGTGTTGAGTAAAGGCTTGGTCGTAGACCCCACGAAGATCGAGGCAATCAATTAATGGAGGACACCTCGAAATGCTACAGAGGTAAGAAGTTTCCTTGGATTGGCCGGATATTATAGGGAATTCATTAAAGACTTCGCAAAGATTGCTACTCCATTAACCCAATTGACGAGAAAGAATTTAGTATTCACTTGGAGTAATAAAAGTGATATAGCCTTTAAGAAATTAAAGGAAACATTAACTAGTGCACCAATCCTAATTATACCCGACGGTTCAAAGTTTTTCACCGTTTAAACTTACGCATGTAGGACCAATTTAGGAGTAGTCCTTATGCAAGAAGGAAGAGTAGTAGCCTATGCTAGTAGACAACTCAAGGATCTACAGAAAAGATATTTAGTACATGACCTTGAGTTAGCCGCAGTGGTGTTCGCCCTTAATATGTGGAGGCGTTATCTCTTAGGGGAGAAGTTTGAATTTCTTACTGACCATAAGTCCCTTAAGTATTTATTTTCTCAACATGACCTAAACTTGAGATAACAGAGATGGATGAAATATATTGCCTCATTTGACTTTACAATTCAGCATACTCCAAGCAAGCGGAATGCTATGGCGGATGCTTTAAGTAGGAAACATTCAACATTGAATGTGATGATAGAGTGGAAACAGTTAGAGTTCCTCGCTAATTTTAATTTGCAACCCTCACCAACCACTTCCAATGGTTTTCTCGGGGCTATGGTAATTAGACCTACCCTAAGAGAAAGAATCCAAAGTGCACAAGACCTTGATGAAGAGTTAAAAGGCATAAAGGAGAAAGTGGTGAAGAGAGAGAAGTTTCCTCATTCGGTTAGGTATTCGATCCCTGATGATGAGAGTTTACTTTGGGATGGACGACTTTACGTCCCTAAGGATAAAGGGTTGAAGAAAGAAATTCTAGAAGACTGCCATAGGTCGAGATTGACCATATACCCCAGTGGGGATAAAATGTACAAGGATATGAAGAGGATCTCCATTAGGAAGTAATGAAGAGAGACGTAGCCGAGTTTGTGGCCAAATGTTTAACATGCCAAAAACTCAAGGCAGAGCAAGGGAAGCTTAGAGGATTGTTGTTACCTTTAGAGATCCCCACGTGGAAGTGGGAACATATTTCCATGGACTTCATAGATGGACTTCCTAGAAGTTAAAAAGGGAATAAGGCCATTTGGGTTGTAGTAGATTGTTTAACGAAAAGCGCCTATTTCATACCAGTCAAGAAGACAAGGACTGCAGCCTCGTTAGCCCAATTATATGTCAAAGAGATGGTCAAACTTCATGGTATTCCATCAGGTATCGTGAGTGATAGAGATCCCTTATTCACAAGCGGATTTTGGGGAAGCCTACAAGCAGCATTGGGAACAACCCTTAACTTAAGCATAGCTTATCATCTATAGACCGACAGGCAGACATAGAGAGTAAACAGAATCTTAGAAGACTTGCTCAGAGCCTGTATCATCGGCTTTGGAGAAGTTTGGGAGCAACACTTACCGCTTGTGGATTTCACATATAATAATAGTTTTGAAGCGACGATTGGCATGGCCCCTTTCGAAGTGCTATACAGGAGGCTATGTAAATCACCAACTTATTGGTCGGAAACCACCAACAAGGTTATACTCTGGCCAGACTTCGTCCATGAATCCACGGAGAATATATTTTTGATTAGGCAGAGAATGAAGGCAGCCCAAGACCGTTAGAAATCGTATGCCGATAAGCGAAGGAGGGAATTAGAATTTAATGTTGGAGACTTTGTGTTCGTGAAAGTATCCGCTCTTCAGAAGGCTGTTCGTGAAAGTATCCCCTCTCCGAAACAAAACTATTCGCCTCGTCCGAGTACAATGGGGAAATGACCCTGCGGAAAGCACATGTGAGACCGTGGATAAGATAAGATAGACTCACCCAGAGCTTTTCACGGGTAAAATTTTCCTTAAAATTTCCGCCTATGGATGCATCGTGATTGCTAGATTGGATGTTAGGGAATAGACGCAACACCATCACACTAAGCACTCATAAAGAAATATATGCATATTTAGGTTGTTTGCATACACGCTGCATCACTTATTACACCTACATGCCAGGGTAGAGCTAACTTTAGTGGATCTGCTGTTCATAATCACTGCAAGTCATGGATGCTTATGGATGAATTATAAACAACATGGGTGTACAACATGGATGTTTAGCGCGAGTTGTATTTTTCGCCCCTTAAACAGATTTCAGGACGAAATCTATATTATGGGGGGAAGAATGTAACAACCCGTAAAATTCATAAGTATTAATAATAAATTAAATAATAAAAAGTAAGCAATTAAATGATATGGCTGGAAAATGATATTTTTCAGCTTTAGGAATTTGGCTACGAAATTCTTTTATTTGGATTTATGGATAAATTCTGAATCGTTTTCATATATAATATGCTGAAAACAGTCAACGTATGAAGAAGTTATGAACTAATGAATTTGGACAGTGTACGCAGAATATATGTATACATACATACATACATACATACATATATAATTGTGTAAATATTATATATATTGTCCAAATAATAATTTAAAATGAAAAGAGGGAAATTTAAATTTTGAATTGGAGATAAGGTTTAGGGGACAACGTATATTGAATATATGGAAAATAATAAACCAAATTAAGAACGTATTAATAAAAATTAACAGCTCAACAAACGAGCCAAATTGGGCATTCCAGCCTGAAGGAGGTCGACCGCCCCCCACCCCCTAAGGGGTTCAACCGGCGGCCTGACGGCTGGAACAACCCAATGAGGCTATGTGATTAGGGTTTTCTAAGAGGTTATGTTTATATGGATGGTTCGGATTAATTTTTATAAATCCAACAGCTCCTGCTCACACGAGCAAGTATAAACAAACCCTCAAATAACACACTAGAAACCCTAATTATTCTAAACCTCTGCATCCATGCTGCTGAATTCCATAAGAAAATAAAGAGAAAAAGGGTGAAGGTTCTTCTACTTCTCTACCTCCATTCTATATCTCTCTATTTTAAATTTATGTAAGTTTAGGAAGTTGGAATTTAGAATTTAGCACAAAATATATATATAAGAATCTAATTATATGTTTCTTATATTTATATTGTTAGGAAATCAATCAAAGCCCACTTGAACATTGAGAACCGTCGCAGATCTTGAGATTTCTATCATATCTTCACTTAATTTGTGAGTGGAATCTAGTTTCGCTTAAAGGCATATTCATATTATTATCAGTTTGCTATATGAATTGTTATGCCTATGAAGATTTGGTTATGCGATAATATAACATGAAAAATCCTCAAATCTTCTACTTTGTACTCAAGGAAATTGTCATGTTGTATTGGTTTTGTGGAATTTGGTTTTTGTATTGAATTAAAGGTAAACATGAGTATTGTATTATTATATATATTTTATGCAATTCACCGCTATTATCATTTGATTTGGCCTAAAAGGGTTGGAATTTGAACTGTTTCATAATTGAATTGGGTTTGGACCCTAATTTGGGTGTAAACGCATTCATAAATTGGAATAAGTCAAATGCGAACATTTTTGGGTGTATAACACCATAAAAAAGGGTGGATTGGGTGAAATATAGATTTTAAACATACATATGTAAATGCATGAAATGCTCTACTTTTAATGTAATATTGAAACTTTTTTGTACATGCCTAGGATACAAGTTGTAATTGTTATGTATGTGTATGTTTTCCATTACTACTATTTGCTACATGTTCATTATTCCATCATGTTATGTTGTAGCGGTAAAATATGGAAAGACCTAAACTTATATGCCTAAATTTGGATAAACGACAATTTCCATCCCGATTAGAATATTTCCCCGTTTATACGAATTTTACGTTAATTAGGCGCTATTATTATATTAATTATTTAAACGTAATTAATGTTATATTAATGTAATAAATGCGATTTGGTTAGAATCTGAATTTGAAATGTCCTCTTAACAAATATACACATAAATTTGTTTGCTTGTGTGTGCGTATATATATCGGATGGCATATATATATATATATATATATATATATATGTATGTATATATATGACACAAAGACACGAGGTTAGTTAACATTTGTGGTAGAAGCCTGCCCGGAACCGACCGACATATCCAACAAGCGCAAGTGGTCCCAACTAATGTGAGATGTCTAGGTTCCATGAGCCATTCATAGACTTAGTACACTAGACATGAGGTTAAACCGACTTGTAGAAGAAGTCTTCCCAGAACTGACTGGCATATCCAGCATCTACAGGTATATGGGTTAATGTGAGAGGTCTAGTGTGTGTGTGTGTGTGTATATATATATAAAACTATATATATAAGTTGATGTGTGAAAACAAATTGGCTTACTACACCTTAAGATGGTCTTAAGTGGCTGACTCACCTCTTTATCTAATTCGGGTCTTAAGTGGTTAGGACTAAGATCCCTATGAAGGTTTATTCCTTGGAGAGGAACCCAAGACATGGGACCCACCCTTATTAATATTAAGGTGAGTCTTTGTGTCCTCCTTTAAAAGTGGTTAGGCATAAAAATGTTAACGGAGTAGGGTAGTTCACGGGGTTGTCCACTTTCTCTAGAAGCTTGTAAGGGATCAACCAAGGACAGATTGGTAATTTAAGGATATGTGGCCACTGCATGCTCACCAACTGTCTAAGGGAAGTCTTAAGTGACAAAGGTGTCCTACCGGGTAATATCAGTTAAGTAGCAATGTTCGCAATACTACTTCTCATATTACAAGTGAGAGAATAGACTTAAGAACGTTAATGTACTAGGATGAGGTTCTTAAAGGGCTAGGGGTCCGCCCCAGGGTTATAAGAGATTGTAAGAATCCACCTTTAATAGGGCCATAAGTAACTGAGAATGCCACTTCGTTGGGTCTGTACCCTAAAAACACTAATGGGGGATTGACTTGGATATCTACCCCATTAGTTAGAAACTTATGCTTGTGTGTAATCTTGTGTGCTGTGTAGACATACCTTGACATATGTAACCTGCTAAAAATATAGGGTATGGATATTAAGTAATACTATATTCCAATCACATAGAACTTTGTGTTCTGACCCCTCTCCTTAACATCCAAACAGGTCAATAGATGGGGTAAAACCGTGGATGAAGTCTTGATTGAAGACGACAGAGAAGATGAAGTTAATATTATATTATTAGCTATTATTGCTTTTCTTCTTTTGGAATCTTGTGAAGATGAACTATTTGATGTATCTTTTGAATAAATGTAACTGTGACTGTGTATTTCTGAGATTTTTGAAATAATGGTACATCTTATTTGAATATTATATTTTCTCTTTCCGCTATGTGAGATTTCCATTCGAAGTATATGTTTATTATTATCTATGCAAATGTAATCCTTACAGGAACTAACGACCCGTTTAGAATGGCTCTAGGTTTCGATGGGCCCTCTCTGGGTCGAAATTTAGCCCATTCCGGGTGGGTTGTTACAACAGGTAGACTCCACCAGACCGGTGGGATATCAGGGAGCACTCCATAGGTGCAATGCAAATGAAAATTATAGTGGGCGAGATCAAGATAATATGATAAGGCACCGAGGAATACCCAACGGTAGGATTCTATCGGATTGCGGGATGGAGCTGATGGTAACGCATATCAGCTACTACCGCCCACCTCAAACAACACTCTGAAAATCGCAGTTGGCCACCAATTAAATCACAAAGTAATAAATATGGTATAGAAGAAGCGTGTTCGATAGAAGGAATGACCTCACTTGGCTCGGCCATGGTATATGTTTTAGCCATTTCAATTATGACCCGAAAGTCAAGGCCATTCATCATCGTTCTCTTACTTCATTCCAATTGTGTTTGTCAAACCAACCTACCTCATTTTGGATTCTCCAGCATGTACGCAGTTATTAAATTAGTTTTCGGTATCGGCAGAGAGTATGACAATATCTGACCCTGGTCTCTTTAACACCCAAACTTTACATTCATCTCACCGGTCGAATTTATACATTTCAAACGGTTCATGCTTCATATAAGGATATCATATTTTTGCTTCCAAATCATTTTATATCCAAATAGAATATATTTTCGTATTAAATCTCGATTTAAACCAAACTCAAAATCCTAAAACAATTCAAATCTTATATTAATATAAATATTAAATAGTTAAATTTGTATACGTACATTAGATAGTTTAGATATTTTGAAATAGTTTAAAAATAAATAATTTGTATTTAAAATAGAATTACCAAATTTTAGTAAAATCTATAATTTAAATTATTAAAGTAGTTTAAAAATAGTTAGTTAATTATTAAAAAGGTTTATTTAAAATAGTGTATAAAAATAAATAGTTTAAAATGAAAATTAGTTATTTATTAAACTATTTTATTTAAATATTTACTATGTATAAGTTAAAATAGCATAAAATAAAATAATTTCTAAATAAAAATACTGTGTATATATATAAGGTTTAAATAAATAAATTAGAATTTGTTTCTTCTAAATTCTAAACAAGTTGGAAATCATATTCCAGTTTCAAATCAATTCGACTAAATTTCGATATCTCAATTCAAATCGATTCAACTTTCCATTTATATTTCAATTTGATTCAACAATTCAATTTAACAAATTCGATTCAAATATTTGAATTTTCAATTAAAATTCTCAATTTGAATTATTTCAATTTATAAAATCTCGAGTTTATAATTCAACTATTACTTTAAATCAAGTTAATCTAAAGTAAATTTCAAAGATGGATAAACAATTCAATTTCGATAGATTCGACTCATATTCAATTTCAATTTAACTTCAGTTTAAAACATCAAATAATTTTTTAGCTTTTATATTTAAAATTCAAAGTTTAAGTCCAAAGAAAATTGATTTATAAAACATCGTCCATAATGTTTTAAACAATATTTCAAGACACATGGTTAAAACAATTTTTATTTAACCAACCGGTGTCCGTATATAATTTCGAATCCTATGGCCAAGTGGTACTTAATATTTAATTTTAGTATTTTGGGAAAGGATATATATCATTTCAATCCCAATCAGGGGTCATAGGTATATATCATTTCAACCTACGTTCTTAATTCATTTTATTAATTATTCCCGGGTTTACTCGATGGTCGTAAAATCTTGGGTAAATGATCGGGATTAATCAACATAATAAATAATCATATATAAAAATGTAAATAATGGGTAAATTCACGTTATTATACATCAACATGTCGAATATATCAATCGAAACCATCCATCAAATCAATACATCTAAACAGTTCAGTATCGTATAAATTTATTAGTTATTAGATGTCGGGTTTTAAACAAGTAATTAAACGTCGAATTTTAACTTAATTGTAAAATTTAAATTAACAGTCAAATTAAAATATACTACCGATGTCAATCAACATAAATATGCAATTTTAACTATCAAACAACAATCAATACAATCATATCATAACATGATTTAATTTAACTAACAATCGAATATTTTAGTTAGGTGTGAGTGGGTTTAATAACTTTCCTTTGTTTCCAAACGCTTTTGAAATCCAATTTTTGACCTAAAAATTAACAACCTCAGAATCAGTCCACGACAGTCCTATGTTGTCCAAAATTTCGATATGAACCTAACACAACCGGCCGAGTGTCAATCTGAATTCGTATGAAGAAGTTATACACGTTTTATCACTTGAAATTCAAATTATATAAAATAATAAAATAAATTTCCTCACCACTCACCTTTGTCCATGTCATCAGCCCCTTTCTCCTTTTCTTCTTCGTGTTAACGTACCGGTTCCATGCACAAATAACAACCCAAAAGCATGCATCAACGTTGAACCACACACTCCTCGAATCAACGCTAGAATTCGATCGGAATGCACCTCCAGAACCGCCATCGGACGCTCGACAAGCGGCCAGAGTTTGTCCCTACTCGATTTTCCCCTTTGGCCTCGTTCATCTCTGAATCCGCGCGGCGTTCTAGGCTCAGTTATGGTGATTTCAGAAACAAAAGCATGCAATCAACCGTACGGACGGAAAGGTCTCACAAAGATCTACGATTTTCATGTTTGAAGTTTTCGATTTCGTTGAATAGATGGAGAGAAATAAAGGGAACAAACAGAGACTTTCTGGCCTTTAGAAATCGATGAGGCGACGGCCTGGTAAACTATTATGGTTTCGAAATAGTAATTCAATATTATTTTTATCTTTTTACGAGATTTAAAGCCAAAAACGGGCATGTTCCCAAATCAGGTCTTCTTATAGCCTATCCATAGGTTTAAAGGCGTTCTGAACGCAATTGGACTAGCGGTGAAGCCCATTTCGGAATTCTACACCAGTTGCACTTAAAATCTGATTATTCCAATTGAATTGTACACATAAATTCATGCGTGTTTTAAATTCGTATGATCAAATGATAAATCCAATGGCTACGAAATTTAAAAACTTACAATAATTTGATAATCCAGATTCGACGAAACTGATTTCATCGAATTCTGAGACCGTTTGAAAAATGACTATTTTAACAGGTTCATTAATATATTAAAATATTCATTTTTCGTTTGTTCACTTTTAAATTAAATTCAAAATTTTATAAACTTTAATTTTATCCCAAACAACATGTTTAAATAACTTCGTAAACAAATTTTCATTTACTTTGAGTTTTGATATTGATTGTTCAATAAACTCGATTGAACTTCGATTATAATTTAAATAACTCAATTTCGTACAAATATTTAAATGTGAAATTTTAACTTTCAATTTTTATCCATATAAACAAATCGCAAGTTTATTTGCAATCAATGCAGGTTTTGACTATTCTAACTTGTTGAAATTCATTATGAAATCAGATGGTCTCTATTGTTCCCAACTTCAATAAGTTAAAATTTTCTATATACATGGAATTTCAAAATTAGATAATTCATTCTATATATAATTAGTCTAATATTAATATCAATTTCAATATACATAAATTGTCAAACACAAGTTATTATCATACATACCTATTGAAATTCATTGGTTAATAAGTTGAATTAAGTTCATATCATATCAACTTATGAAATAAACATTAGATTTTATACTTAAGCCAATATTGTTCAAAATCACAATAAATTTAACTTTATAAATTGTCGCAAAATCTTGGGATGTTACACCGCTCTTGCTGAAATTGAATCTTCAGTTGTTAAGGAGAAGGAAATCAATCTGACGTTAGCTGAGGAAGTTAGAACTCTAAAAGAAACCTTGGAAAGGTCTCTGGAGGAAACGACTGTGCTTAATTCCAGCTGCTCTTCTTTACAATTTCAGAATACTTTCTTCAAGGATAATAATGCTTTTCTCCAAGGCAAGCTTTATAAGAATGGAGCATCCCTAAGCAAAGCTATTAGCATGATTAATGATGCCTAACAAAGGATCGCTTGTTTTCTCCAAACCCCCTTAGACGATATAATGGTTAACTCGTTTGAAAATGCATTCTTGCTCATTTACGTAGACACCATAGAAAAGCACCTAAAGCTTTCTTTCTCTCGATCCACTCTTAATAAAAAGGTTTATGTCAAAGATAACCCATATAAAGGACGGGAATGCTCTTCCCGAGAGGGCAGAGGTTGATGTGGCCAAACTTTTGTTTATAAACGACTTTCCCTTGGAAGGACCTGGTGTCGATATTGGAGAGGACACGGTTGTGGTAACAGAAATTGCCCAAGTTGATGATAATGGCTTTGGCCTTAAAGACATTGCTGGAGACAAAGGTGTTCTCGGTTCCTAATGACCCCGAAACTATTGATCATGATGTTGCTTTGACTGGAAACCCAAACGTTTATGGCACATAGGAAGTGGAGAAAGGGTTGAACTTAAAGGACATTGCTACTATTGAAACTTTACTAGCTTTTTTTTTCCTATCTCGGAGGTATTATAATTTCTGTGATATCTCTTTTTCTTTTATTTTCAATAACTATCCTCTTTCTTTCTCGAATCGATGAAAAGGAAAAAGTTATGTTTTAGGCACGTTCATTTTGAAAAAGTATGATCAGTGGTAGCCTGTCTTATTAGAGAGCTGAATTTAGAAAGCAAGAGAATATAACATCCTATCCAATAAATACCAGTAATACCATGATTATGAAGTAATTTTAATTTTATGTTTTTATTTTAATAAGAGGTTATGTTGAGTGCATGGATGCTAATCTTCTGACGTAAAAGAGAGTACCAGATAGGTGAAAATGTAACACCATTGGATCCTGAAAGTGTAAACGGCATTATCTGTATGGAACTTCAAATTAGATCATGTAGCAGTTGGCTAGAGCTTGTATATTATAGTCAGCTCTACCCATTTGAAGGTTTACAAAACTATACTTCTGGGATAATTCATCATCTAAGCATTACAGGTATTCCTTTTTAATCACCTCTAAAATTTTAAGTTCAGCATTAGTTGCAAAATTTCCGTAAAGTTCGCTTAATATACTAGCGTCATTTGAACCCTTGAGACATCTAAATTTTACCTGTTAGAATGGAAATATATGACCTTTTGTGTTCTTTTGAATGTAGAAAAGCTAAAGTAGTGATCGTTTTTCCGTCTGTAGAAGTGTAGTTTGGATCAAATCTCACACTAAGAAAAATGGTGAACCGGTGAATATGATTGCCACAGATGCTATAGTAAGTTCATAATTTTTAAATATTTATGGTAGATAATATAAATACTATGTTTTAATGAGTTTTGAAAATAAATAAAAGATCTCATATTTGTGGTATTGGAATTTGCAAGCTTCTGAGTTATTTTCAAATAAGCATAAAGCAAGGTATCCTAATCAAATTGAAGGTGCATGATACACACATCACAGCCACACCAGTACAAGAGCACACAGCCACACCAATACAAAAGCAAGGAAACTTCACGAATGCAAGGCCTAAAAAAATTACAAAGATGCCGAGAAGATTCTTAGAATAACAAGTAGTAGTAGGGATATGCACCACTCCGCAAAAGTGGTTAATTTCCATTTTCGTGTTTTTCTATATATTACTTTGTGTTATTTTCTTTGGCCTATTGCTAGGATAGGCATCCTCTATGTCACATAGGAGTAAAACAATTGTATTTGCATCTATAAGTAAGTACTGAATCATGAGGAAATGCAAGAAAGTTATTGCTAAACATTTCTCTTTTCCCTTATCTTCTCCTTTCTCCACTCTTTTTTTATTTTTTTTGCTTAATCCCTTATCAGTGCACTACGCCACTACCCCATTTACCTTTCTGGGACAAAGCGGGGTAATAATAGTAAGGTATTCAACATAAAATGTGTAACTTCATGACATGAGCATAATTAACGCAGCGGAAGAAAATTGGCAAAGCAGTTAGAATAATGTAAAGCTTTATTTTGTTCAATTTTTATATGCATCTTATGCATGAGTAGAGGGCGTGTGGCTACAATTATGAAGTTTCATTTTCTTAACTACTGAAACCGTGAGTCCTTCAAAAATGTTAAAAGTCGTATTTATTGACAAATTATGTAGATACTGGATAGTCTTATAAGAAATAGCAAATCAATTTTTTTCTGTGTTATATTTATTTATTTATTTGCTGATATGGACCAGGATTTTTCTTAGATATAGTCTTGTTATCGTGTAGATCATGGTCATAATATATATATATATATATACATGTATGTATTAGTGTGTTAATTTTCAAATATATATATATATATATATATATTAGTGTGTGTGTGTGTGTGTGTGTGTGTATGCATGTATGTATGTATGATAACAGACGCATATATGTATACAAACAATGAGCTCAAGTATGAAAGTAGACGATACCAGTGAAATGCAAAAATCAATCAGTTTGGTGCTAGTGACTATACTTGTAAATAAACGTGATGGTCGCAGTCCCTTATTAGCTATGGGACACTCAGAAGGGACAGTAGAACTAGTTCCCCACTAGAGCTTGCCTCTTAAATATTGATTATTTAGTCCAACTATTTTGGTAATTTATAACTAATAGCTAGATAATTCATTCTGAAAGGCTAAAGTTCTGATCAGGAGGGTGAATTTGTAAAATAAATGGAAAAAAACACTCACTAATGTGCTTTATATTTCTCCACTTGGATTGAGGACGTGGCATCTCATCAGCCATCAACTTATCAATATCGCAATTGTTCCTTCAACACCGATACATTATTTTTCATTCAATACTGTAGTAGCCCAAACCCATTTATTCAGCTTATTGTAAACATTATAAATAATGAGCCTTGTATCATAGTTTTTATCAATTCAATTTAGCAATAAAATCATTTTTGCAACTTTCAATTCTTGCCCGAATCTTAATTTGGTATCAGAGCCACTGAGCCTAACGACATTATCATCGTGTCGAAATTTGGTATGGATATACCCATCAGATAATTCTCATCACTTGGGTATTTTCCTCTCATCTATGATTATTCACATCATTTGAGAGGTTGATTATGGTGTGATCATTGGTGCCTCGCCATAAATTCTTTCAAATTTGGCTGCATCACAATAATACACACTGTATTCATCAAGATTTAGTATCAATCACCAAGAATCCAATATAAGAAAATCACCAGAAAGTGGTTAGAGCCACGCCTGAAAGATTCTCAAAAGCTTACATCATTTAAAAACATACCTCATAACCGAATCTTTCAGCTACTTCATACCTAAATTCTGGATCCCCCTTATTTTTCGATCAGAAACAGTATTTGATCTGAATCTTTTGATTTTTCTCTCGTGTTCTTTTCATCACGGTTGAGGCTTCCACATTTGCTGCATATGTTAATGGAGCTGCAACTGGAATTAATCCAGAAAATCCAACAAGCACATCTGTACAACAATTGGTTAAGACAGTTATAAGTCCACAAAGGCAATTAATTACAATTCATCTTGAAGAAGAGAATTATTTGTTGTGGAAACTACAAGTCGAGACTGTTATACAAGGTTATGGTTTATAGAGGTTTATTTTGGGTACTACCCCTATTCCTGCAAAATTTATTACATATCAAGATAATATAACTGTTGCTCATGAGGCTTATGTGCAAAATCATAGGCAAGATAAGCTTATTAGCTCATGGCTTCTATCCTCTATAAGTGAAAATTTGTTGCCAACTGTTATTGGGTGTACTTCTACAAATGATATATGGACTACCATCGAAACTGAATTCAACAATCAATCCTCAACAAAGGTTTTGTGTTACAAGAGACAACTTTAGAACATTAAAATGGAAAATCTGAGTATGAGAGAGTATATTTCTAAAGTAAAGAAATTATGTGATTTACTCAGTGCAACAAGGAATAAAATACCCAATGGTGATCATGTGCTATATTTGTTAGGTGGTTTAACTGAAGATTATGAAGCTGTTGTTGCTGTCATAACTACACAAAGAGTTGTACCTCCCATTGATGAAGTTCATCCTATTCTACTATCCCATGAAGCAAGGATAAGCAACAAATGAATTCATGAAACTGATTTCAGTGCAAATCTTTCTACAGGCAACAAAAACAAGAATCAAAGTAATTTCAGACCTAAAACTTCTTACCAAAGAGGTTTTGGTGCATATAGAGGCAGAGGCAGGTCAAACAACAACAACAGACCCAAATGCCAAATCTGTGAGAAGATTGGCCACACTGCCCTGAAGTGTTATTTCAAATACTCAAATAACAATTAATATCAGAAAAACAACAATAACCCAAATGCAAGTGTGGCACAAATGAATCAAGAAACTAGTAATCAAGACAAAGGAAATGACACTACTAGAGTGGAGCATTTGCAAGATGGCAGTTTGTACCCGGACTCTGGAGTAACCAATCACCTCATAAGTAACCTTGACAATTTAAATATTTGATGCAAGGAGTACAAATGTAATAAATCTATCTCTATAGCTAATGGAGAACATATTCAAAGTACACATGTTGGTGACACTTATATTAATGGCAATAAATAATTGCATATGTGCAATCTACTTAGAGTCCCAAAAAATAACCAAAAACTTGATTAGTGTATCCCAATTTCTAGAGATAACAATGTTTATTTCGAATTCTTTGCAAAACACTATTTAATTAGGGATATCCTAACTAGGAAAATTATTTTACATGGTGATTTGGCCAATGGACTATACAAATTTAATTCTGTTAAATGCCAGAGTGATGTTAGCGAAAAAAATTGTAATGCCATTAACGAAAGAAACAATTGTAATTTGAACATTAAAGACAAAGCTGAAAGCAGTACAAATGTATTTGATTTCTGACATTACAAACTTGGACATCCAAGTGTTAAAATTGTCTAGAAAATATTGAACGATAATGATATCAAGTTTGATCCTGCGTCCTTACCTTATGTTTGTGAATATTGACAAATGGGTAAAAATCACAGGTACCCTTCACTGATTCTGATACTATTTATACTGAACCACTACAATTGGTTTCTATAGATTTGTGGGGTCCTTCACCAGTTTATTCTGATTATGGTTATAAATACTATGTGTCATTTGTGGATGCCTACACTAGATTTACTTGGATATACTTTCTAAAAGCCAAGTCTGAAAGTTATAATGCTATTATAAACTATATAACTATGGTTGAAAAGCAGTTTGATCATAAAGTTAAAATAATTCAGACTGATGGTGGAAGTAAATTCAAAAATTTGTGTAAGTATTTTCAACAAAGGGGTATTATTCATAAAGCAACTTTTCCATATACATCTCAACAAAATGAACTAGTGGAAAGAAAACACAGACATATAGTCGAATCTGGATTGGTATTGCTTGCATTACGCTATAGATGGCCTACGGCAACCCTAGAGAAGTGACGCGGTAGGTGGCAAAAAGTGTTGCTATAGGAAAAAAATGATCTACGGCAACACTTTCTCGGGATTGCCTTTTGCCGCGTTGCCTTAGAGTCAAAGGCAACACCTTTGCGACCCTATGGTAACATCAGTACAGTTGTTGCCACAGGCACCACTAGAACAAAAAATACCATTTCACAACTGCCAAAAATAGTTGTAATATGTCTAGTACAGCTGGCAATCATAATAAAGTCAACCTTTTTTACAACTGTTTCTAGCAGTTGTTAAAATTTGTTTTACAAATTCTAAAAAAATACACCTCAACTGCTATTAATCAAAGATTTTATAATATTATAATAAATATTATTATAACACGGTGTTTTATTTCAACATTTTAAATGGTACAATTTTTTTGACTTCACTATTGTACATTCACTCGTATATACACAATCATTCATATTTACATACATTTCTCACTACATTGTCACTCGATTCACTCATATACAGACTCACACATACAACCATAAGCAAGAAAAAATACACGAAAATGATTATATAAACTATCACCTTTATTTTTTTCCTTCTGATGATTTGCTCGCAAACGCAACTTCTCTAGTTCAATCATGAATGGCCTCTAATACATCGACATTCCTTCGTCATTGATCGCCTTGAATTGATCTACATCACATAAATTCATGATTACTTCCAAGCAACAATAGAGATTCACAAAAAAATGTGATCACTGACATTATATGAAAGTGCCATTACTTGAAACCATGTCTATATACAAACTGTCATGCAATAATCAAGAATTGACTTCAAATAGTAAACTTATGAATCACTGATTTTCAAGGCTAAGTTAACTTCAATTCAGTAACAACTTTTCAGCAGCATGATTAGTGGAAATAATGTCACCAAGGTTCACTTACATTCTTCTGCTATACACTTCTACTCTCCCCAATCTTCAAGCTATTACAACCATTAGAAACTGTTAGAATAATTAATATATTTGGTAAAGCACTCTTAAATCCCATGATGCTCGAGGATTGTCTCTATGAAGAAGACATTTGCATCACTCGCAGTTCTCAAATCATACCTTCAAATTGAAAGAAAACTGCTTAGATCCGCACAACATCATAAAAAATCAATTGACAATCTGATTGAGAGATGAAATACCCAAGAGAATACGTGGTTTTAATTACAAGTAAAAATTGAATTTTGAATATGACCCATTTGATGATTCGATCCAAAATAACAATTTTTTTGGAAGAAACAAGAAAATTGAAATTGACGAATAGATATGAGAATTGATGGATAGATCCAATGTAGTTGGAGTTGAGTCGAGAACGAACAGATCTAGCTCTGAGAATTGAGAAAGAGGAATGAAATGAAGTTTTCCTATTGGCGGTGCCTGATTTTAACAGATCAATGAGGTGTCAACCATAGATGTTGTTTCTAAAAGAGAAACATACAGATAGATATGTATATTTTTATAGGTGCAGACTGATGACGTGGCAAATTACATTTATAAGTTTATAACTATAGCTACCGCAACACAATTTGATATCTATGCTAACACCTTGAAGTGTGCGTTGCAATAGACAAAAATCAGCATAACTATGGTTATATTGTAGCTAGCAACACCGTGGCATTTTGTTGCAGTAGGCTATCTATGGCGTAGTGTTGCACAAGCAAGTATGCCCTTAAAATTCTGGCCAGAGGCCTTTAATACTGTTGTTTATCTGATTAACAAACAACCAACCAGTGTATTAAAGGACCTATCACCATTTGAAAATTTGTACAATGTCAAACATGATTACAAAAGTCTTAAAATCTTTGGATGTTGGTGATTTCCATATTTAAGACCTTATAATGCTAAAAAATTAAATTTTAGGTCAAAACAGTGTACTTTTCTAGACTATACCATTAATCAAAAAGGATATAAGTGTATTGATGACATTGGCAGAATATATGTTAGCAAGCATGTTGTTTTTGATGAAAAAGTTTTTCTATATAGTGCAAAAGATATAAATACTACAGGTAAAAATAAGAAATCCAAGAGTATCAATACCTGCAGTGCCACATATCAATGAGAGTTGGTAGCAGATTGAGAGTAATCAACATTATGATGCTCAAAGTTCACCAATCAGTAATGATCATGAAAACTTTGAGCCACCCAGCATGACATCTCATCCACCTCCACAAATTCAAAGTCATGAAGATAATAAGAGCAAATCAAGCAATCAACAACCTACATTTGAAAGCTCAGAAGGCAATAATGACTCACCACCAATTGAACAACTAGCACAAACTGGCCATCCAATGATTACAAGGGCCAAAAGTGGTATCTTTAAACATAAAATATTTGCAACCACTTCCAATTCAAATGAACCTGAATCTTTTGATCAATCAGTTAAAAATAAATACTGGTAGGCTGCAATGGATGAAGAGTATAATGATCTAATCAAGGATAATACTTAGAATCTCGTATTTCCACCTACTAACAAGAATATAGTAGGTTGCAGATGGACTTACAGATTGAAAAAGAACCCAGATGGTTCAATACATAAGTACAAAGCTAGACAAGTAGCCAAGGGTTTCACACAAGAGTATGGTTTTGATTTTAATCAAACCTTTTCTCCTATGGTATAAGATACTACTGTAAGATCTGTACTAACTCTAGCTGTGAGTAAGAATTGGTAGCAAACATTTGGATGTCAATAATGCCTTTTTGAATGGTGTTCTTAAAGAAGAAATCTACATGTGTCAATCACCAGGGTATAATGTTAATTCAAACTACGTATGTGAATTAAATAAGGCTATATATGGTCTTAAATAATCTCCTTAAGTATGGTTTGATATACAGAAACACACTTTACATAAATTAGGATTTCAGTATACCAAATCAGGTAATTCCTTGTTTACAAGAATAAATCAGTCATCAGTAACATACATATTAATATATGTAGATGATCTAATAATAACTGGCAACAAAATTACAGACATAGATGAATTAACACAATACTTAGATAAGCAATTTTCTATTAAAAACTTGGGTGATATTAATTACTTCTTAGGCATAGAGGTAACTAGAACAAGTGATAAAAATTTCTATGCCAAAAGAAGTATATTACTGAGTTACTAAACAAAACAAAGATGATATAATGCTAATCCTCAACCAACACCAATGATAAGTAGTCAACAGTACTCAAAGTTTAGAGGAGAAGCAATTATCAACATCACTGAATACTGGATGATTATAGGGGCACTACAATATGCTACTATAACCAGACCTGAAATTGCATATAGTGTTAATAAAGTATCTTAGTTCATGCAGAAACCACTGGACACACACCGGAAGGCAGTCAAGATATTCTTGAGGTATCTCAAGGGAACTGCAGATTATGGACTCACACTAAAGGCCAGTCTAAACCTAAACATTGTAGGGTATGCACATGTTGACTGGGCCTCTGGTCCTAATTATATGAGATCTACAAGTGGCTACTGTGTCTATATTGGTTAAAGCTTAATTTCATGGAGCTCAAAGAAACAAGCAACAATTTCTAAATCAAGCATTGAATCAGAATACAGAAGTATAGCTAATGCTACCGCAGAGATAAAGTGGTTACAATCTATACTGAAGGAGCTACAAATAAAGTCTATGGCAAAGCCAGTATTATGATGTGACAATAAAAGTGCAATATACATGTCTGAGAATCCAATACAACATGCACAAACGAAACACATAGAAATAGACTTGCATTTAGTTAGATAACTGGTTCAAAAAGGAGAAATCGAAGTTAATCATGTACCCGGAACTTACTAGAAGGCCGATGTTCTGACTAAAGCAATTACAGCAAAGAACTTTACCAGATTTTCCTCAGAAATGAACGTTGGAAGACGTGAAGATCAGTCAGAACCAAGCTGTAGTTTATCTAACCTGAGTGAATCAAAGGATTGTAACAGCAAAAAACCGAATCTCGTTAATGAAGGAGCGTGCTCACATAAACTCAGATCCAATGCTACTAATGCCAGAGACTTATCTAAGAAGTAGATTCGAGAAGATAAAGTAATGTTTTTCAAAGGCACCGCCATGAAAACAGTGCAAACTAGGGTTTGAGAAACCCTAGTTTCTAGTGTGGCGTAAAATAAATGAGAAAACACACTCGCTGATGTGTTTTATATTTATCCACTTGGATTAAGGACGTGGCATGTCGTCAGCCATCAACTTATCAATGTCACAACCGTTCCTTCAGCAATCTGATACATTGTTTTCATCCAATACTATAGCAGCTGAAAGCCCATTTGTTTATTATTGTAAACATTATAAATATTGGGACTTATATCATAGTTTGTATCAATTCAAATTAGCAATAAAATCATTTATGCAACTTTCAATTCTTGCACAGATCTTAATTATTTTCACTTGCTCGGTTCATTTTCAATAATAGAAACTTAACACATGTTGTATAGAAGTATCCTAGCTACTACAATATGATAACAATTAAAAGACACCTTAGTTTGTTCTATGTGTTATTTTCAGATGAATTAATAGTTCATATTATATCGCAATGTGTTTGATGGGATGTTTTTTGGTTTATAACTGGAATTGATCTTTTGAGTTCAGTCAATAAACACGAGCTACATAATAAAGTGTCAACATTAGTTGTTGATCTGCAATGGCAACCTACTGCAGCATGGAGCTTATGGTAAACTTTTGCTAAATTAAGAATGTTATGGATTTGTCTTATAATCATTTGCTACAGTATCTAGGTGCAAGTTAGTATTTATTTTATTTTTTATCTCTTATAAAAAAGATGCAATAACATTATTTTGTTTCTTTGATGTTTTAATGTTCTTTATATTATATGATGGCTATCCATTTAACTGTGACATGATTTTCATCAATCAATGGTCAGGTCAAATCATAACACGTACTTTAGATGAAAATTCTATTTAAAACATTAGAATTCGATTAAAACCTGCATGAGTATAGGAATATTTGGCAGTTCAATTTTTTTTTTTTTAAAAAAATCTATGTCTTTCCGTTTCAACTTATGAAAGTTTTTATTTCTATAGATAGGCTTATTTGGAAGCACAATCCTTTGTACATAAGTAGATCAGATCTTTTTGAAATCAAGTGATTGCATAGTAACCATAGGCTATTTGTTGAAAAAAGAAAGGCTTTGAGTAGTTAAAGTTCTTATTGATGCATTTGGTACTTGTAGACTTTAAATATGAACTATATTTTGTCTTTTGTGTACTCAAATTGACATCAATATGAAATTGAAAACATATGTATTGAACTTGGTAACTCATGGATTGAAAATATTTTTTGTTAGTTGATACTTTATTTTGCAATCATGAATATGCGTCACATTTGTTTATTATTATATTTTCTTTATTCATACATTGCTTTTTAAATTGTTTTGAAGATTCATCTTGATTGCTATTATTAAAATGTAAAATATAGGCATAGATCTTCAATGCGTTATAACTATATGACATAAGCACTATAATATGTTGATTTAATAGCGTCATGTAGTTGTTATCGAATAAATATGTTATAGCGGCTACACTGTGTTATAAATACTTCCACTTTCATTGAGATTTAGATATTTAATAGTAGTAAGGATGAGCTAATGTCTTTAAGTAACATAGCAGCAAATTTCTACTATAAAACCGTGCTCTTTTATTCCATAAGTATTTTATAACATGTCGATATACATCGTTTATCGAACCGCTATAACATTGATTAATAGCGGTTATTTTCCACTATAAAAGACAATTTCTATTGTAGTGGATGCCTTACACTAGGTAGGGGCCAAGGCACACTTAACTGAACTAGAAAGTAAGAGGTCCGAAGGAGAGGAGGGTACAGGCACGTTCCGACGGAGTCATGAGCGTGCATGGATCAAAAGGTGGAAGATAAGACGTTGTAACGCTTACGATTAAGGCTGTATCTTTCTAGTTGATGGGTTTTGGACTAATAATCCCAAATGCCATAGCTGGCATAGATTATTCACATCCTATTTAAGAAGCTGATCAATGGGTAGCATTAGGAAATTCCTTCCTAAATTATATGTTTATGTCTGAAATTGTAGAAGTGCAAAACTGTCGATTAGTTTTAGTATGATCATCATCATCATTGTATCTTGAATAAGAATTGTCAATCATTTATGTCAATTCAAATCAGTTATTGTTCACCTTTAAATATGTACAGACAGTTACCCTTTTATGACACTAGATCAACTATTTATTTGTTTTCCTTAACTAAGTAGTCAGGCTAGTACTCACAACAGCTTGTTGGAGAATGAATTTTTTACGACAACAACCTTATTTCAATTATCAATGATTATAAAATATATGCTAACACTTTTTGTATAGAATATATATATACACATATATATGCTGGAATTATATATAGGAAATATTACTGAAGACTGTACAGTTATAAAGATGATAGAGATTCAAAGATTAGAGAAATTTCAACTCATGAGTAATCAAGATTTCAAGATCAATATAGTTATAGAGTCTATATTTTGTAAGACTCTAAATAGCACTCCAATTTCAAAATTCAAATTCTAATTATGATTTTCAATTCTATCCTCAATCCTCTCCATTTTGTTTTTCTATTTATCCTCAATTCTCTCTATTTTATTTTTCTATTTTGTTTCTATTTTTATTCTTCTTGTTTTTTCAAACTTAAATTTTTTATATACTTTATATTTATACTTTATATAGTTTAAAACCTTATGATTTTATAAATATATTTATATAGTTTAAAAATATGTTTTCATATGTTTTTCTATCATATAATATTAATTTACAATACTAGAATTTTACTTAAGAATTTCCAGAATTAGTTTTATATCAAAATATTTGGAAAACGCTTTGAAAATGAAAAATACACATGAGTATGTTGACATAGCGAAAAGTGTATGTCTACATATAACTGCTATTTTTTCTAATTTTGAAGGGAAGTGTCTTTTCACTATTTGATACGCTTTAGAACCATTTCAACCCTTCATACTCTATTAAAAGTGGTTAAAACCGAATTTTTTATCATATCTTCTTCTCTAACTTCATACTCTTTCATCCCACCATTATTCTTAACCATTTTTATGGGTTTTACACTTATACTCTACCGAATTTAATTCTGTTTTGATAAAACTTCTTCTCTCTACACCCTCTACTCTCTACTCTCTGAATCAAGTGCTACTGAAGAGTTATAGGGTTGTTTTGTAATTGCTTTGATTGAATAAACCTTGTTGTGAGTCAAAGAGGAATCGATGTGTCCTTATGGGCCGTGAAATCAAGGAAATAGGAGTCGGTGTGTTCTTGTGAGCCCTGAAATCAAGAAAATAGGAATCAATGTCTCCTTGTGAGCCGTGAAATCAGGGAGGGTGTAATTGACTATTGAAAGAGTAATAAAACTCTGCACAATCCAGCGCTGTGCGGGACTGTACGTAGGAGTGATCCGAACTAGTATAAAATCCGGTGTGTTCTTTCCTTTTCTACATTTTCATTTCTGTTTATTTTGAATTTGTGTTTGAATCTGTGTCTGTGACCGTGTTTGTGTTGTTTGACTCATTCCATAATTATCTATCGTTTTAAGTTTTGGTTAAATTCTTACAAACACTATTCACCCCCCTCTAGTGTTTGCTTTGCCTTAATGATCCATTCCACGGTCCCTAACAATTGGCATCAGAGCAAAGTCTTTCAAAAATTTCATAATCTGATTTCTGAAAAGTTTAAATGGCAAATTTTGAAATGATTTATAACACTAGTTTAAATCTATGTATTGCATCAGTATTAGATAAGTCTGCATTCAATTTTATTGAAAAATCAAATTACTATTTGAATTTTGATTTTTTTTTTAATTTTGAAACCTTGGATATGTTACAAAACCATTATGATAGAATTGTAGTTAGTTATTTTGAAAAGTCATTTGATTATTTTAAAAGTCATTTGATTATTTGAAAAGTCATTTGAATATTTGAAAAGTCATTTGAATTATTTGAAAACTTATTTAATTATTTGAAAGGTTGTGTAGTTTTACAGGAAAAGAAGTGTTATATGGTTAATGGATATTCAAACTTTGAAAAGATAGATGACACGGCTGTTGGTAATTCAAATTCCAAAATAATGGCTATTGAAAATTCAAATTCCAAAATGGTGGCTATTGAAAATTCAAACTTCTAAATGGTGGCTATTGAAAATTCAAATTTTGAAAAGAAATAAAAAAGATGAGAAGAGTAACGACGGTTGGTGAAGAGACATCAAGAAGAAATGGATATATATAATATAAATTAGCAAAGAAATGGGTACCAGATCAATTTATAAACTTGTATTTTCATCTATAGTTTATCTTCATAATATACTTCTCTTCATTTGCTTCATAATGTCGCCGGTTTCATGCGAACCCGTCAAGAATTGATCAAGTAATGATCAAATGAAGTTTTGGTGAATAAAGAGAGAAGGAAACAAAAATTATCGATGATTATCTTCAAATTGCATCCACAGGTTAGACTATTTTGTCCCAAATCCTTTTTCGGATTATATTTCTCGTTTTTGCGGTTGATTTGATGGGCATATCGTCAAATTCTGGTCAAAATTGAGTGAGATATGGCAGTTTGAATTTGGCGATTCAAAATTGAAAACTGTTACGGGATTTTTCATACCTCTTACTATTTCGACTTGCTGCACCCCAATACCATCTAAATTCATCCCCAAACTGCTACTAGATTGTAGTCCTTGAATTCCTCTTCGATTTTTCGCTGAATTCGTCCAATTCCGTTAAGAAACGAAGAAGTTATGCCTCCTGAAAGTTTGATTAAAAGTGAAAAACGAGAGGACGAAGAAGAGGAGGAGTAGTTATGAAGAGACATGACCTTTGGGCTTTTATATAGTGATAGAAGTGTCCATTCATTCAAAATTCAAATTCAAATTCAAATTTTGGTGTCAAGTTGGTTGAACTACTAAATTTTCAATATCTTTCTCATACGGTGTTCAAATTCAGCAAATGAATACATTATCCTGATTAGAAAAATGAGCCCGTCGCAATATAGCAGATCTCATCATCAAATTCCAGAAGATCAATTCAGAATCCAGAGAATATCAACGAAATTGATCTAAAAACCGGGTACGCCTTAATTAATTTTTAAATTTTTGGTTGATTGGATGTTTTTCTAGCTTTGATTTGTTTTAAATTTGAAATTTAAACTTTAAAATTTAATTTTGAAATTTAAAATTTAAAATTCAAAATTTGAAATTCAAAACTAATTATAATAAAATTAATATAATTATAAAATAAATTTTGGATGTTTGTTAGGATTAATATTATTTCAGGAAATAGTTAAACCTGAAATATAAATCGATATTTTAAACCAAAGTCACAAAACCATATTCTCTTTGAAATAATACATATATGTCAACATATATATATATATATATATATATATATATATATATATATATATATATATTAACATATCAGCCTATAGAATGAAATTCAAATTTTTTATCTTAATGATTTAAACTTTCAAACTTCCCTCCATCATTTTCAATTAGAAAATGCCAGTTAATATAACTTTTTGATATTGTTATAAAATATAATTTTTTTCATCTTTTATATGGTTTAAACATGCATAGTTTTACTTATATATTATTCTTATGATTTCATAGCAATTTTGGGTCACATTATCACAAATACTTTTTGTAACTTAATACTTATTTTGACTTCCTATTATGATTTATAAAACTTGTATATTTAACTTAATATAAAGAAATATATATACATGATTTTTTAAGTAGTTTAAATATAAGAAGTTTTGTAGATTACTTTATAATGTTTCCTTCTAAAGTATAAATGGTTTTTTAGCAAATAAATATGTTTTGATTTCTAAAGTTTAAATTCAAAATTGATTTGTATAAAAATATTAATGTATATCTCATAAATTAAATTTTAAGTTCTTTTTTAAATTAGTTTTATATATACTTATGAATATATGTTTATATAACTTACTTTATATTATACAAATTTTTTATTCTCTTTATAAAGATCTTCAATTTTTACAATATTTACCCTACCAATATTATTTAACTTCATGATTTTTTCTGAATATTTTACTACTTATCGTGAATATTTTTTAATTAAACTCTTATCTTCATTGTTTTGTTAATCAATTTCATTAAAATAATTAACCTAAGTCTAGAAATTAACATTATCTTTGTTTGATTCAAATAATTTATAATAGTTAGATAGTACTTTGAATATATTTTACCCAAATAGATATGGAAGCGGCTATTGGGACACAAAATTAAACACAGAATTAGAGACACAAAATCTGAGCCGTGGGATTTGTTTGCCTTTATGTTTGTAAGGACCCGGGTTTTCGGTCAACTAGTTTTAAATATTTAATATGGATTTAAATATTGAGTTAAGTATATAAATCAATTTTTAAGTGAGTTATCGATTTAAAAATCGATTTCGATTTAATATCGTATATACTTAATTATCGTAAATGAGAACCTGAAATAAAATTCGATTTGAAATTGAATCGGAGTCAGAATTATTCAAATAATTTATAGGAGTTTTATTGCAATATAAATCAACGATAATAATTATTTATTATCAAGGAATTAATTTTTGTTGAATTTAATTTATATCGATTAAATTAATCTTTTCTCCAGATGATCGAATTGGGCTTCGTGACCTATCCCAGTATGTTCAGAATAGTGTTGTAACCCTAGGAACAACCATTGTTGCGTTCAAAAAGGAGTTAGAAAATATGGGAAAAATTATCCAATAAAAACTAAAATACAATAGAATATATATATATATATATATATAAATATCTCTTTTATATATTTAACTTCTACCCCTCTTCCTCCACTCTCGTTCACAGAAAAGCAAAAGGAGGAAAATCAACCACGTCTCCCTCTTCCACTCCACTTATTAAATGGCCTCTCTATTCAATTGTTAAGCCGCTCCCTTCCTTTATAAAATCACGATTCCTTTCCTCTTTTCCTTTCCAGTTGTTTTCCGCTCGTCAGAAATAAAACCGCACCTCAGAAATCAAATAAAATCAAGGCCTTTAGTCTCCGTCTTTACTTCAACTAAACCAACCTCTTCCAACAATCGGAAATAAAAAACAAAAGGGCACCGTGGTTTTAACGGAAATCGAATTCCTAGGCAAAGATTCATGGGATTTTTGGGGTCCCGTCGTGTGCGCTAGGGTTGAGGACCACTTGCGATTTAGAGGGGTCGAAAGCTGAAAGCCGATTGAGAGGTGCGGTGAGGTCTGAGATGTCACGACACTTACAGTCGCACAGTAACAGGAGTTGAGACTCTTAGTGATAGGAGGAAGTCGCGGTGGAGGGTGGGTCAGAGCGATGATGGAAGATGGTGGAAGTCGATCAGCGTGGTGGTATTTCTGGCAGTCTCAGGCATGAGAGAAAAAGGAGCAGGTCCGAGAGGAAGAGGAAGTTTAAAACTAGAAGGAGTAGGGGTCTATGTGAAGTAAAGCTTTGATTTCAGTAGGATGGTGATGGACGTGGATCTGGGATAGTCTAAAGATGGTTTTTGATCAAGTGAAGGGATCAAACTGTTTTGGTTAAATGCTATTTGGAGGGCTTGACAGTTTTGGTTTTTAAAAGGAAGGCAGTTTACTGCATATTCAATCCGGGAAGAAGGATATTTATCAATGGCTTAGTGTATCGTTTTTTTAAAAAAAAACTAATGATGTTTTAAACTACTTAAGTTATATTCAAAAGAAAATTTACACATTCATTTAAGTAGTTGATTTAGTTAATGGACGATTTAAAAATTTTCAAACTATAATCATGTCATGATAACAGTTGTCGACGAACGCAATTTATTGGAATCATTAGGATTTAGCTTGTGATGGAATCGAGTTTGGAAAATGGAGTTAACGTGGGTTTTAAATTTAATCGAACGTGATTCGATTCGATTTAAAATTGGAGCAGATTGCAATAAAAATCCCGATGAGTAAATCTCACTCACCATTTAATTAGATTTATTTTTAGTTGTTAAAAATAATTGATTGTTGCTTGGATGCGTTTAAATATTTTTGTGTTGATTATATATTAGTTATTTAGGCTTGACTATTATATATATATATATATATTGGTTTGGTGGTTGGATGATTCCCGCACTCTCATTAGCGGATGCCCGCGGTATCATTGGCGGATGATTTTCCTATGCACCCCACAATATATATAGTGGATGACCTTCATACCGCGATATCCTGCCTCGAAGTAGGATGGGTATTATTTTTGTTGACTAACATCTGTGGATGCAGGAAAACAGGTTGGAGGAATCCAACTGGATTCCTCAAAAATATTATTGTTGTTGTTTCACATATATTATCATATATGATGTGTTAGAAATCCTGTGATTTGTAATGGGGTGTTTTGATTATTTGAAATAGAACTGGGTCTGAACGTTGATTTATAAAAATATTGTGAAAGAGATTTTGAGATTTAAAAAGGAAAATTCTATTTTCTAAAATAGAATTTGAATTTAGAATGGGCTAAGAATATTTACTTGTTTTGAAAATAAATAAAACAAGTATTGAATATATAAACGATGTTTATAAATTAAATAATACAAGAAATTGAAGTGAATTTATAAATGGTGTTTATAAATAAAATAGATTGATTTTCATTGAATAATCAGATAATTGAAATGAAATTATAAACAGTGCTTATAAATAAAGTGGAAAAATTATCATTGGATAATTTGAATATTTAAATTCAAATGTGAATGTATAAAAATAGAAATGGGGGAATCGTTTCAAGAAATAAACGAGGGAATTTATTCTGATGTTCTGAATATAAATTGAACTAAAATAAATCCGTAAGGATTTATGATTTTGAATTCGATTAATTCGAATTTATTTGAATGGAATTTGAATATAGAAATTTCAAAGAGAATTGAAAAAAGGATTTGAATATAGAGAATTTGAATATAGAGAATTCAAATAGAATTTGAATATATAGAAATTAAAATAGAATTTGAATAGAATTTGAATATAAAGAATTCAAATAGAATTTGAATATATAGAAATTAAAATAGAATTTGAATATAGAGAATTCAAATAGAATTTGAATATAGAAATTTTAAAGAGAATTGAAAACAGAAATTGAAAATAGAAATTTGAAATCATTTCGAAATGGGAACGACGAAATATATTTCAGAATGCGGACTTTTAAACAGAATAGAAAATAAATCAAAAGGATTTATAATTTGTAAAAGGAATTGGAATTTACTATAGAAGATCGAAGTAAATAAATTTATTTACGAGTTAGGAAAAATCAACAATTTTAGAAAATCGGAAATATGATGTTGAATTGGGAAGCTGATTTGATATATATTAAAAATATATCAGAATGGAGTTGAATTTATTATGAACGAAGTTTAAACATTTATATATATAAATATAATTAAAACGAACTCGCGCAGCGCTACAGTTCGTAAATTGGCGTTTCGAACTTCAATTGAGTATATAGGACTCAATTTAAGTCGGAATTCTTTGAAACAAGAACCGTCAGGACCGATTTGATAATAGTTTTCTAATGGAAGAGAAAAATCTGGATTTCTGCTTATAGATTTTGAGTTATGTCAAAATCAAAGTTTCAGAAAAGCAGCGCCAAAATCGTTTGAAAACCATAATGGTTTATTTAAATAAATAAACGGATTTTAAAGAAATAAAATCCGAATTTCCATTAGAAAAATCTAGACTGAAGATATAAAATAAATATGAACTCCAGTGAAGTAAGTGAAATGATTTTTGAAACAAAAATCATATTTTTAATTATTGAATAGAATTAAATAATTTGAAGAATAAATAGTTAATCGAGATTTGAATTGAAATACGCGTTGGACAAGCGAAAGAGATTTGAAAATTTATATTCGAAATCGAATATGTAACGCGAGTTGAAAATGGAATTAGATTGGGTTCATGAGTAGATAAAAATATATTTGAATGTGATATATTCAAATAAAATAGCGAAATAAGCAAAAGAGCAAATAAGGGGATAAATTAGCAAATCAAGTTAAAAATGATTAGACTGAGTTGGAATAAGTTGGGAACAGACGTATATGGGTTAGACAGGTTTGGAATGAAGTATATGAAGATTATAATGTGTGTGCCCGACAAAAAGGTACATGTTTAAATTCCATATGAGGTTTTATGTGCCGAATCGGCAAGCCACTTGGCTTTTTGATTTTCTTTTTGAATGGAAAGGGCCTAAAGAGGCGAGTTGAGGTTTGAACTATTTGCCGGTACAAAGGAGGTTATGGCGAAATTTTCCAAAAATTTAAGGAGTTAGAATATTTTTAAGAAATTTTGATAGTTAGAAATCAATGTATCGATATATATACAGAATTCGATAAGGAAACGAACTTGAAAATAGAATATTATAAACAAAAAGTAAATCAATAATCTAAAAATAGAAAGAGAAGCGTATACGTGCTTTAGAAACAAAAAATTGGTTTAATATTATGTGGATTAGTCAAGGTAAGTGGTTTTGTCTGTTTTGAAGTTAATGATGTTTTCTGCCAAGGTATGAGAGGTAGTTATACCCCAACTAGATTGATTTCATTTTTAATCAGTAAATAGCAAGAACCAGTCTCGAAGAGGAATGTTTGAAAAAAAGAGTTAGTTGGATGCAGTGTTTTGGGTTGTCATAACGATGTTTTACAGAACATTCGTTTTAACCCAAGGAAATGAAATTTTGGAAATATGATTATAAATATTTCCTAAGTCTAAAAATGAATGGTCGTGAAAGAGATAAGTAATTAGAATATTTCCAATTATAAACAGAAGATATTTTCTAAGTACAGAAAATAAAAGAAGGCGATTTACGGAAATGTTTTCCAGTGTTAATAACATATATTTTCTAAACATAGAAAATAAGGATATATGAATACATATATATATATATATATATGTTTGATGATTTGATCGATAATTCCATTTGGAAATAAGATCGTTGTGTGTACACAGGCATTTTTCATTTGATAGTTAAATCACTGACTATCAATGTTTTGACCATTTTTACATTGTTAACATGGAGAGACCGGTTGGATTCTTATCCAAAGAACCACTCCGTATTGGCATAAGCATTGCGAATCATATATGGCAAAGAAAATTTCAGACGGAGCAAAGTGCAAGGGCTGTTGTATAAATCTTAGGTAGAGATTGCCTAAGATGGATGTACGGAATAGTGCCTTCGGTTTCGTTCAGTCCTAGAACGAACGTATATGGACGAATGTCTGACAGAATATTTCCAATGATCGCATATTTTGGACTGTACAAATATATATGGTGTCAACGGATTTATTCCTTTAGCATAATATCCAGAATATTTGTGCAAATCAATTAGTGATTAACGGATCTGACAATGTGGCATTCAAAGTGATGGTGCTATCAATGAATGACAAGTAAGCTAAGCTTCTAGCCTCACAACTGGAAAATGACAAAAATCGGGCAGGCAGCATGGCTATATGGTTAGCTCCCATTAGGGTGTATTATCACCTATCTAGAGAAATTCATTTAATTCCGTATTCTATTCGATGTTGTCCCATTCGGGAAACGGTTGCTGATCCCAACTGTTGGTGAAATATTCGATACACTCAAGCGAAATGAGTGGTCGGTCATGTGTGGCTGAGTTGTAATATGTTCTTGTTGAACTCGGTGTATTTTCCTCTAGAGATACACCAGCGGCAGGTGGTTCAATACCTTATCATACTTGGAAATCAAATCCCCAATAAGTGCTCGCGGTTTTGATTGTATATTATATGTATGGAACGTGAGATGCAAGCGTTCCACTAGATTTCTATTTAATTGATTTATACACTATCATAATATCAAATGAGTTTTGATATAAAGATTATTTTGGATTCTCATAGGGGGAAAACCCGTTCCGTTATACGGCGTGGTCTTATGAGATATCATTTAGTTTCTCAAACTGTTTTAAATTGTTTACTCATACCAGTCCCATGACTGACCCAGAGTTTATTTTGTTTTGTTTTACCTAAACTCTTGGGTGCCTAAATTTGTACAGGCTGTAACGGCTCGGGAAAAAATTCGATGCTCGAATTTTTAACAATAATACATAACCCGTATTACTTGTCAAAAATCCAAGTATCGAACCCCAGACTGTTAATAGAAAGAAATTAGAGGATGAGAAAATAGAAAGAAAGAAATATTAGAATAGAAGAAAAAGAAGAACACATCAAAATCTCACAGCGGAACGAATAAATATAATATAACAAATCTCTTTATAAAAGAAAAACAGTATATACATACATACCAATCATCAGAGTACAACGTATATCTGTCACAACGGAAAATAACTGTATATAACTTCCGGTGAAGCCTCCTGCTTCCAGCTCTTGAACTCCAAGCGGAACCTAACCTGTAAATATACTTAGTCTGACCCGAGCCCATTTGAAGCAAATCAAAATTCACCCGGATCAGTCTGGATTACTTTCAGTGATAAATTCACAACACAAACAATTTGTTTAACTTTGAAAAAAATCCTTTTGAAAGAAAAGGATATTTGTAAGACCGGTCCACACATAACACAGATGGTTTTTACCTTACTATAACCCAAAACATTTTGAAGTCAATATCTTTTTTTGATATTATAATAGTGTCTAGCAATCCACAAATAAATATCAATCTAGCAGAATGCTTGCATCTCACACTCTACATATACAGCATACAATCAAAATCACTGGCTCTTATTGGAGAATGGATTTTCCTGGCAAGGTATGGGACCACCTTCCCACAATATACCTCCAGAGATGAATACATTGGGGTTCAACAAGAACGTCTTGTAACCCGGCTCACACATGACCGGCCCCTCATTTCGCTTGAGAGTACCGAATATATCATTACCACGGTTGGGGCCAGCCAACCGAACCGATAGCATACATGTATAAAAAGGAACAACCGAAGGCATTTGATTTCTCCAGATCAGGTAATGATATACCCTTTTAATGGGTGCGACCCACATAGCCATGCTGCCTACCCGATTTTGTGCCATTCCCGGGTGATGAGGCTTGAGGTTACGTTTATCTCAATAATCAGCACATCTTTGAATGCCACATCGTCAGATCCGTCCAATCACTAATTGACGTCCACAAATATACTCTGGGTGTTAAGCAAGAGAATTTCTCCGCCACCAAACTTGGTATATTTGTAAAAATCAACGTACATGATTCTAAGGAAATACTCTGTCAGACATCCGTCCATACAAGTCATCCAGGAACAGGATGAACCGAAGGCACTCTCCTACTACATCCTATATAGGAGTCACCCTAAGGATCAATAGCGAGATGTCCTTGCAATCCGAAGATTTCAGTCACGACAGAATCACAAGTAGGAATATCTTCGAGAGCGACCCTTAGAAATCCAATGAGTAGTTCTTCCGCTCATGAAGATCAACGGTCTTCAATGCTCCATCTCGACCATCTTCTGATTTTTTCACGTTACGTATTTGCTGGTCGGAATGGTTTTCAAATATAAATTCGATCCCGGTCTTTCCGTACCAACAATCGATAAAAGGCAGATTTTTAATAGTCGATTATTTAACTATCAAATCACAATAGCATATCTAGGTGAATTGGCAGCTCAGGTCCTTTGTATAAATATTTCATTTCCATTTCATCGAATTCTTGTAATCGATTCCATAAATTTTATCCCATCAAAACCCATCTGGTTTCGTTACTTTGAAAACATTACTCCACACACTTTTATCAACTTCTCTTTTTATTTCCTTTGTCTGGAAATATTTCCATATTCCTTAAAACATCTTGTATTTTCCTTTATCTTGGAAACACCATTTAATTTACTCAAACCCTTTTCGATTTTTCTTTGAGTCGAAAATATCGCTATAGCTTTATAACATACTTTCCATTTCCCTTGCCATTTGGGTATATCGTTATATTCTTATTTAATCAAACGGCTTAGGGTAAATTACCAAAATCTCTTTCTTTATTTCGATTAACCCATTTCACTCAATTCCGTTCCCAAGTGAACGCTTATTTTTAAGATCATCATCTAGGGTAAACCCCTTTTTACAACTTTGTGTATATGATTTGAATTAAATTCAAATCCTTTCCAGGCTAATCCATTTCACAACTTACTCCCCTTTTTGAAAAGAATTCCAATCGTAAGGTAGTCGCTTGAGTTATTACTGAATAAAAGTAGTTATATTTCTGATTAACTAAAACTAGCCTAGCTAATCCATTTTAAAAGGTTATTTTAAATAAATGATAAATTTCATTACTCGCGAACAACTCGAAGATCACTTCTCTACCCATTACAACCTAATATTATCTCTCGATAATAGCGAAGCCATTCAAGTTAGGGTATTCTATGTAACACCCCGTAATTTTATAACATTAAAATTCACAAATTAAAGTATACTTAATTTTTAGAAAAGAATTAAGTGAAATGGGTTGCGCAGAGAAATATATATATATTGATATATATATATATATAATAAAAATAAAAATTAATTAAATAGATATGCGAAAAAGTTCAAAACAGCGAATTGGGAGGGGGAATAACCGAACCGGCCCATTTTTGAGCTCGACCCGAGCCCCGCTGGGTCGACTAGGGGTTAATCCAGGGTGTTTGGCTGTCAACCCGTGGGCCGATTCGCTCAAATGAAGATTTTGCATTTGACTGGTTCTCATGGTTCAGGGTTAATCTAATGGTCCTAAATAACTTCCTACACCTATATATACATCCTAATGCTAACCCTAGACCTAATTAAAATAGAATAGTTACCGTCATACCATCGCCATGGAAATCAATGGAGCCGCCGCCAACTAAGAAAGAAGAAAAGCAAATTCAATTCTAATTCTCTCAACCCTAAAGCAAAGAAAAACTCTCTCTTTTCTTCTCTAAATTGTGAGTATGATGATCTTAACAAGATTATTATCATTTTAATTAGGTTGAGTTATGAATGGATTATGAGTAGATGATGTGAATTATCATATATGTTGTTGTAAACCCCTTTTGCTATCATGTATATTGTAAATCCAATGTTATGTGATGATGATATCTTACATGTTGTAAATCATGCTATGATGATGTTATGTATGTTGAAAGTTTCTATGCTAAGTTGTGATGAATCATACATGTTAAAAAGGCCATGATGTTACCATCTATGCTAGTTAGTTCATATTAATTGAATCATCATGTTTGGGTTATGTTGATCTATATGACAAGTCACATATGCAAGTTAGATTGATTAGAAAAGTTATGAACATATACCAAGACATCTATTATGACATCTAGAATTATGCTATGACATATGTGATATCCTATGCTAGTTCACACCATCATTATGTTGCCTAAAAACCCCATATGTAAGTTTATGTATAAATTTGGGCTATGATCATATCATATAAATTGAGACATTTAACAAGTTGACACCTTTTGATCCTTAACATGTGTAGTTTATGCAAGTTTCACCCCTATTATGATTAGATTTATTTTAATTGTCTAGATGTTGTGATAATTTATCTTTGTGCTATGTGTTAGACTATGCAAGTCTAGCCTATATTATGCGTTGAATAAGCGAACGTATAAACGTGGGGTAGGGGTAATATTAAGGATTTAATAATAAGATGTTGGGGTGCAATTGATATGATTTTGCATACCAAGAGTGGATGACCATAATTGAGTCAATTATGGACATCAATAAAAGTGGACTTAATTAATAATTTGGATAGGGAATTATTAAAACTGGGGTAAAAAATTATAAGTGATAATCAATGCTTAGGACACGAGGTTGGACTCGTTTGTGACGTAAGTCTGCCCGGACCCGCCCGACAAATCCAGTGGTCACAAATGTCAGCCCAATGTGAGAGGTCCTAGGCCTAAACTAAAGCATAATGGTTGTAAAGACACGAGGTTAGACTCTTTTATGGTGTAAGACTGCCCGGACCCGCCCGGCAAATCCAGCTGCCATAAATGTCAGTCTAATGTGAGAGGTCTTTATGAGGTTATGGCCTGAATGAATTAAGAAATACTTAACCAGATAAACATGTAAAGTGGGACATGGGGGTTAAGTAGGTGCCTTAGGTGGCACGAGGAATCTAGGGGGTGCCCTTAGTGGCATGTGAAATACGATTAGTAAGACTTAACCAAACACACATGTAAATGAACACGACTAAGAGGGTTAAGTGGGATATACTAGTGACAAGCTTAGGTGGGTAGCTTGTGGGGGCCCATTTCGACCAGTATCCCAAACGTATCTTTGTGGGCTCGACCCAAGTCGAGGATGGGACACGCATGCTGGGTTTGACTGTAAGAGGCCAAAACGGGGAGCGGTGGCAACGCAAGTCCAACGGGTTTCGTATGCGTGTGTGGACCTGGGCTGGTAGGTAAGACGTTGTTGCATCGTGTAGGTATAAGCCGTGCATTCTCAAGTTGTATCGGGTTGCCACTTTAGGGGAGTGATACACCCCACTATGGGGCCAGCACGAGTATCTACGAGTAGGGAGCCGATCGAAAGTGGGTAGTGGGGTACACCTAGTGGAGATAGGGGCAGACGACACCTATGTAGTCAGCTAGGGGTACGTAAGGCTATTTATAAAGTTTCTGTGTGAAGCAAGTGGGATCAAACAATAGGGTGACTGGTGTGGTGCAGTGTAGTAATGTGCGGTGCAGTAATCATTCGTTAGTAATTAGGTGTGCCTTTACCGTTATCTTTAACGTTATCTTAAACGCTATCTTTATCTTCCTAATAGTTCATAGACATTTACTTGTCTTCCAGCTTATGCCTTAGTCTAGTTAACTTGATAATAGTATTGTTAGAATTATCATACTCGCCAGACTTTATGTCTGACCCCCTCCATTTCTATCCTTTTCCCCCTCTAGGTCCTCATGTTGGGCCCAGCTCTAGTGGAGTTTGATTGGATTGCTTTATCTCTCTTGGAAAGCTTGGACCGTTGAAGTAAAGTCCAGCTTGTTATCTTCTTTAATGGCTATTTGTGTAATGGGATTATGTATTTTGTTTTATGAAGATGGATAATGTACTTGACTCTTATTAATGGTTTTGTGATGTAATAAACATGTTTCCGCTGTAATAAAATGAAGTTTTAGTTTTCAAGTACTACTTATTTTCTGTCTTGTTGTAATTTTTCTGTTCTATATTCACTTATAACCTCCATGGAAGTTAATGCATTCTCTTTGTGAGTGACATTAATGGACGTGGGGTGTTACATTCTAATTACGTCTCAGACCTTGATCGACAGCGTTCTTATCTCAAGATAAATACAAGCTTGTAATTTAAAACCAAAATTTAACTATCTCCATAATCCAATATATTATCCCTATATCCATTTACCTTGGTTTTATAAACCATTTCCCTTTATTTGAAAACCCATCTTTCATGTTAATTCCATTTACTTCATTAAGTAAACTTTCCGCCTTATTTTCCATTCAATGTCAATATGATTTCCATGAACCATTTCTTATATTGGTAATTACTTTATATCTTTTTAACTACATTACTAAACGATTTGATATCCTTTTGCACGAATCTATTTAATCATCTTCTATGAAGTCCTATCTAACCCTTTCATTTTTACTTAATAAAATCATGTCGGAATTTCCCATATTAACTTATAAACCTCATTTACGACTTTGTTGATTTGAACTAAATTCAAATCCTTTTCATACTAGCCATTTCCTAACTTTAACTACGTTTAAAGTAGAACTTCAAACCTTTAAAGTGATAATCCATTTAATAACCTTTGGAAATTCCTTTTTGATCGCATTCCTTATATTATCTTAAATATCGCCGTAGCCCGAGCCTTCCTTCCTAAACTTATGTTTATACAATCCTGTGTTAACAGAAAAATCCTTTTGTAACCTTTCTTACTTAGGATCTTAATATATTTCGATTTCCTTTTTGGAAAGAAATTCCAAATTTACTCGAGTAACAACTCTAACTGTTATTAATATAATTTACTTCATTATTTACCGAGTAAAGGTAGTTTATTTCAAAATTAAATCATTCATCAATTAACTTGATTAAAGATTAAATCATTTTACAAAGGTTATTGGATAATAATTAAACAATTCAATATTTTCTTAAAACTATAGTTAATCGAAGATTAACTAACATTTAACACCATTCATTTAATTTAACGAATATCATAAAATTATTGATTATATTAATTTATATCAAATTAATCCCATTGTCAAATTCAAATTAAAACAGTTGATTTCTGCCAACCGTACATATCAGCTAACCATTTACTGATTTACGTTATCATTTCTTCTTTAAATTAATTAAATAACTTAATTAATTTAAATTATCAGTTAATTGTTTTATAAAAACAATTATTCCATTTCTACTAACTCGTAGGTTAGTTTCTAACTGCAGTTCATGAATGACATCCACTTCTTATTATAAATATTAAAAATCTCTATTGAAACATGATTATATAAGGATAAATATAAACTTCTTTTCACTTTTCCCTCTTATATTAATTAATAATTTAATTAATTAATTTAAAACATCAGTTTAATTGTTATACCAACAATTATTCAATTTCACTAATCCATATAGTAGCTCCTGACTTCTATTCATAAAACTGCATAAGTATTCATTATATAAACTTTCAATAACCACATTTATAAAACATGATTTTAATATTATAACTTTGATTTTAAATCGACTCATATAAAATAAATTTAAATTCTCCAATTTATTTATAAAGTAAATTTAAACTCCGTCAGTTTGCTTATCAGCAAAATAACGTCATAAACAATATATTTAGACCATCACTGCCAACCACTAAATCAATACTGTCGATTGATAAAAATCACCACAACAAACACATCCATTCAACCATCATCATTCAGACAGGTTTCAATGTCAATTTGGGGTTTAATTAGTTCATGTGTAAACAGTATAAAGATAAACAACACATGTTATCCCGAGGAATCTAGTCAGATCCCTCCAACCTGATTTTCCCTGCATCACGGGTTATTATCACATTTCATGATAGTATAAAATTTAAATAAATAAATTGACGATTATAATATAACTAACAACAACCATTAACTCGACCATCAGCAACCAAACAACCAATCAAAATATATATATATTTTTAATGATATTATATGGATTTATCACATCATAGCAGTCCAGAAAAGTGTGAGAATTAACTCACCAGTAAATACGGTTGACGGTTGATGCGTTTGTTTCATATAATTTTAAACGGACGTTTAAAATCATATGAAATTCCAACTCTCTCCGTTTGCAACCCAACCAGTTTGTACGCGTAGTGCTCGTCGCCATGATCCCAAAGGATCCAGTTTCACTGAAATCTGATAAAGTATGATAACGATATCGCTATTTCAAGTTCATATATATTAATCGTTTATTTAACTAAACTAATTATAAATTAATTAAATATTAAACTAATTAATTACCTTGATTATCGCGTTAAACTTGATTAGTGGATAATGGCTCCACGTCATTGTCGTACTGCTCAAAACACGTCTTCTTCCTTCTTCCCCTTCTAATACCCGATGCCATTTATTCACTAAACCTCGACCACCTTCCTTCATCGATTTCGCCGCCAACGTTCATCCTGGAACCACCATGACGCCTTCACCAGCACCGGACCATCGTAAGCTCCAACCGCCCACAGGCCCCGACCTCGATCTTCCCCAGATCAACCGGAAATTTCCTTCGACCGTAGCATGAACAAAGCCGAATTCCCATCGCTTCCGACCACCTGAGTGGACCACACCACCGCCAATCGACGCATCGCGCCACCCTACACCTTCCCCTGAGACGCCAGACCCCCTCGATGACCCCTGACGCCGGAAAATCAGAAAATCCGATTCGAACATTTTCGAAAACCCCCAAAACAGTCTACTCCGTTCAACTCAAAATCCCGACCAACATAGACCAAAATAACTCCTTCGACCAAAGGGAAAAATCACCCTCTCCTCGTCCTCTACACATTTGCCTTTGGGTCCAGTATCAATCGTCAACCCAAATCGACGCAAATCCCCCAAAAATGAAACTGATTTTCCACGGAAATAGGTGATTTCCAGCCGACTCAGGTGACCGTTGGTCCTGGAATTTTTTGTGAAGGTCGGCCTCGACTAGATCTACAACTTTGCTTCAGGTTCCATTGGAAAATTCTTGGTGGATTGGGAGAAATACTTTATTTTGTGAAGGAGGGCTTTTCTGCAAATTTCAGACGAAAATGAGAAATGGGAGGCTGAATTTCTGGTTTGAGGGAGAACGGATATATATATATATATAATGAGGAAATATATTAGTTTATTTTGATTTGACTGAAGATATTTTACTGACGATGACTAACGATATTTACTTCATGTCTATCGCAATTTCAAATACCGTTTATTCGCTCCTGCGCTCACATACAAACTTCGTTCGCAACGGAAATTGACGTCATAGTATTATTTGACGTTACGGTCCTAATGAAACTTGTTTCATCGAATTCCGTGTCCGTTTGCTCAAATGGCGCTCGTTTAACTCCAAAATGGTTGATTTATTTACATTTAATTTTGCCATGCTCACAGAATAACTCCTATTTGCGTGCAACTTGAAATATAGCAATAATTTTCCATTGCGGTCCCAATAAAATTGGTTTCATCGAAAACGGAGGTCATTTGAATAAAGCCCCTTTTAAATGGTCCAATTTGAATTAAAATAAATCAATTTTAAAATACTTCAATATAATATAAATAAAATATTACAATTGGCCATATACGACCAAAATTTGATATAGATTCAAAATAAAATAACTCGGGTTGAAATCAAAGTCAGTTCGATATTTAAAATATTTAAAAACCCTTAGATTTATAAAATAAATCGATATAATTTATAAAGGAATTCCATAGCGACTATTTCAAAAATTGATTTGGACATAAAATAAAATCTACGCTATGAAAATTTGATTTTTCTCTTCCATTAGAAAAATATCGTCAAATAGATTTTAGCGTTTCTTGTTTTGAGAAAATCCGACTTATATTAGGCCCTGTACAGCCATTTAAAATTCAATTCGCAATATTACGAACTACTGCGCCGCTGCAGCTCCATTTATAATTAAATTATATATATAAATATTCAATCGTCGTTAAATAAATGAAATCGCTAAATAATTTCAATATAACCAATATTGAACCATTTTAGACTGCCCGTTCACACTATATTGAAAAATCAACATTTCTCGAGCATTTTGGAATTAAATATTATTTTATTATTTATTTAAATAATATATTCAAAATAAAATCGTTAAATTCAATTATTTAAATTCAAATCAATATTTTAAATAATAAATTAAATTACATAATTACCTAGAAAATATGGGTCGTTACACGGGCAGTCAAGTAGTTCAGGATTTTACAGATTTATCTAAAGGAGCTTGGAGCAGGTGGCTTCAACGTTAGTTATCTAGTGTTATTTCCGCTGTATTGTAAGTGTTGTACTCTGATGATAATGTTATGTATATACAGTCAAATTTTGTATTTCAAAAGCTGTTATATATTATTTTTTATTCCGCTGCGATGTGAGATTCTGTGTTGTGTTTCTGTTCTTTTTCTTCTATTCTAAGTTTCTTTCTTTCTATTTCTCATCCTCTAACTTCTTTCAAATAATGATTCGTATTTCTGTGCAATTTGGGTTGAATGTGTGTTGTATTTAGTCAACTCAGATAGTACAGATTTCCGGGACATTACAGTTGGTATCAGAGCTTAGGTTGAGCGAATACCTAGGCTTTGGTGGGATTGTGCTCATTAGAGATAGGGTCAGTAGTACCCTAGAATGAGTTGAGTGTATATATACGAGAGCGCATATTTGTTAGTTGATATAAAAACTGTTTTATATTGTGTTAATTGGTTTGAGGAATGGTTTATGAATTCTGTTATTTCTAAACACTTGAATAGAACAATTCGACATAGTATTGTTTTAAACTGGGTAAATGAAATAATTTTACTCAAAATACTATTTTGATAGAAAAAGAATAATTTTCTGAAATTATTATATTTTGGATGTGTTGGTTGTTGTTCTTAAAATCAAATAAGATTATAAAATTGGAATGGTTGTATAACCAAATGGAACTTGTATTCGAATGAAATACAAATAAGATAAATTAAAATTTAATTCAAACCAGAATTTGAAATTTTAAATCCTGGATGTTTAGAAGAATATTTTCCTTAAAGTATATTAAAATAATATAACTTTGTTTTGAATGGATTTTTGAAAGTAATTAAGCACCGAACTCACTTCAGTGGCTAGAAAATACTTCTGATGATGATTGCAACATCATCAGTGTTCATTTTCGAGTTTCTAAGTGATGGGTTGCTACCTTAGAAAAGTTTTTATGGACATCTGTTTGAAAGAAAACAAGTTGTTTTGGAAAATTCAATATATTGAATTTGAGATGATAATAAATATATGTCTATATTTATGTGATTTCTAAAGGATTTGAAATAAATACCCAGGTATTTGAATTCTGGAATTTAAATTTAACTTAAGAAAGTTAAATAAATTGAAGTAAATAAATTGAGTAAAATCAATTTGAATAAGTTGAATGCATATGGCTTGAATATGAATTGAATGTGAATATATGAATTGTAAATCATACAGATTAAATGAATGTAAGCATATACGGTGTGCCATATAAATGGAAACCAAAAGTTTTGGTAGAATTAATTTGTTGAAATATGAAATGTTGAGTTCAACATAAATAAGTTTTTGAAAAGTAAATAGGCTTGTGGTACTTGTAACGACCCGCATCCTACGCATTGAAGGATCGTAGAATATTTATTTCTTTCACATACGAAATCGTAGGGTCATGTAACTTTGGGAGAAGACTATTGGGGTCATTTCCCATGTTAATGATTTTTGCCGATTTTTAAATGACCGTTTTGCCCCTAGTTGATATTGTTTTGGCCATAACTTTTGACTGGAAAGGAGTTTTAACCTGAAACCACTTCCATTGGCTCCGGATGATGGTTTACAATTCCGTAGAGTGGTCACATTAGCCAAACGGACTCACCGTTTGGGAGATATGGCTGAAAAAAGTTTCAGATGGTGAAAAACAACTTAATTGGGCTTAATCAGGTGATTAGCAGCTAGGCCCAAAGGGGATTTCGGGATTTGGAGTATTTAAGGGCTGTTAGGGTTAGGGATTTCGGTTTTTCTCATTTCCCAGCCGCCACATACCTCTTAGAAAACCCTAACAATGGCCTCCAACATCTAAAATCATCCCTAATCACTTCTTAATCAAGTTTTGGCTTAAACTACATCAAATTAAGGAGGAATAGCACCAAAACAAGGTTAGAGTTGCTGTGTTGTATTGGGAACAGCGCCAAACAGAGATTCATTTCAGATTTGGTATTTTATTTGTGGCCAAGGTGAGTGATTTGCATAGTTTTGCACTAATTACAGTTAATTAAGGGTAATTAGTGATAATTAGCGAATTTATACATTAATAAATTCTGGTAAAATATTTATAAATTCTGAAATAATGTTTTAAACCTCTGTTAGAAATTTGGTTTGATTTGGTTAAGTTTTACTAATCATATCATTAGTTTTGCTTAAACATGCTTAAGGGAAAATATGGGATTTTGGCTATGTTTTATTCGTTTTAACCTACCAAATTATTGTTTTGGTGTTTGTGAATGATTATACATGTTTCTATGACTGTATGGTATGCTTTGTGATTGTCTAGAAGTGATATATTGGTCGAAAACGCCGTCAAATGGTGTAAAACAGTCGCTGGAAAGTTGCAGGAAATGTGCAGGGTTTCAAACCGGATCGGGTCGGATTACTGTGCTCGGATCGGATAGGAGAACCGGGCAAGTGGACTCGATTCGGATTGGAACTTAGCATAAGACGTTTGGCGAGAAGGAAGGCCATTTTCTTAGAGTTGGAGTTGAGCAGAGGATCGGATCGGAGAGACAAAAAGGGGATCGGATCGGAGCTAGGGCATGGGATCAGATCGGCTACCGAACCAAACCGGAGCTGGCATCTTCTGAGGCATGTAAACGAAAGAGATAACAAGGAAGGTTAGATTGGATCAGAACTTGACACTATAAGGAGGACTTTGGCACTTTACCACCGGACCAGACCGAGCCACATGTGAGAAGCTGAACCGAACCGAGCATGGGTGACCGAACCGAACCGAGCGTGGGTGACCGAACCGAACCATACGTGTACTTCTATTTATACTTGACGACTCTTCTGAAGGCTAACTCCAATTCGACCAAAACCCGAGATGCAAAGGAGGTCCAAATGAGGAGCTTTGACTCAGGATCCAGATGGGAACCAATGAGTGAGCTTCATGGTTGGGCTTTGCTACGGGACGTGTGCAAAGGGGTTATCGATGTCTATAACTTTGGATCACTATGTGTAGGGGGTACGTGAACGGATTCAGGGCCACAGTGGCCTAGGTACAACTAAAGAGCTATAAACCAATGAGGTGGTTTCATTTGTAAAGATTTGGTCATGACTCCATGGGGTAAGCTTGGTAGTAGCAGTAGTCGTACAAGTCGAACTCCGTCACTAGTTTGATGGGTCTAGTGATTGAAGTGGTGGACATCGTATGCTTTACGCACTGAGTGTGAGATGTGAGGATGGTTGCTATGTTTGATTTGTTTGCTATCATTATGACATGCACACCCCACCCCCGTATTCTTTATACCATATATTGGCACCTTAGAGCATTGTACGGTATGTAGTGCTAACTCTTCGGTTGCAGGTCCAGGTTCAGGTATGGTTTAGTATACCTGTTATTGTTCTGTTTAGCTGCTTTTCGCTCATACCAGACTTTTTGGCTGACCCAGAGTTTTATGTCTCTTCTTATTACTCTGGGTACTCTCATGAGCAGACTAGAGACATGTTAGCTAGGTATGCATGAGTAGCTGATCCAGAGACGAGCAGGAGGCTTCCACGTATGATACATATAGATATTCTCCCTGTGTTGTTGAAGATCAATGCTTGGGCATTAGTAGTGCATCTTTTACTTTAGCTTTCTTTTGATTTAGAGACAGTTTAAAGTTGTAATAATGATGTTGGATCATAAGCTGTATTTGGATTTCCGTTGCTATGTTGGTCTAGTTTTCAGCTTATGCACTGTCTCACCTGTTTTATGTCAAGATTACGTTATTATTATATTTTGTTCCATGCGCTGTGAGACATTCTACAGGTTCCTTGTTAGTTCATTTCTTCTTTCCTTTCTTTGGCGACCGTTCCGTGCTAGTCGGGCATGTGTACAGCGCCCCTTCGGAGGAAATGCAGGCTGGTGTGGGCGGGCCGTCACACTTGGTATCAGAGCTCTAGGTTGCGTAGTTAACCTAGGGAAGTTATCAGGGAGAGATAGTATACATATATGAGAGCGCGTATTTGTGATTATTTTGATTTTTAAAAGCTATATATATACTATTAGTATAGCTAAGGATGAAGTCGCACTGCACTAGCACCACTATGGAGATGGTTAATCGTTTTCTCTTTACAGATTGAACGATGAGCCGATACGCAAGAGGTGCCGGTAGAGGAGCCAATAATGGGAATGCTGCTAACATGAAGACGATGTTTACTGACCTCATGAGGGAGATGCTTAGGTATGTGCAAAGGGCAGCTCCCAATGCTGGTAATGGTGGTTGTCCAATAGTGCAGGCGCCTAGGGCCGATTTCGCCAAGCTGAACAAGGATTATACTAGTCTTGGTGGGAAGCCGTTCCACGGAACGGAGTCAGCTACGGATGTTCAGGATTGGTTGGATAGCTTCGAACGTATCTTCGAAGACTTGGGTATCGAGGATGCGACGAAGAGAAGGCTAGCATCCTGTTAGCTGCAAGGGCGGGCAATGAATTAATGGAATGCTTTAAAGGCAGCTACTCCCGAAGATCAGATTACTTGGGATCAGTTTAAGGCTCGCTTTAGCGATAAGTTCATTCCAGTGGCTCAGAAGTTAGTGTTGTTTAAGAAATTCTTGGAACTCAAGCAGAATGGTAGAGCTGTCTCGGAGTATATTGTCGAATTCGAAACTTTGTCGAAATATGGGTTGTCTCTTATTGATACTGCCGAGAAGAAGAACGAGAAGTTCATAACTGGTTTGGATGGATACTTGGGGGAAAGGCTTATTAACCACATCTATGAGACGTTCGAGTCGATTGTGGGGAAAGCATTGAGGTCAGAGAGCCTTTACCCTAAGTCGAAGACTGAGGTTGCATCTGCAGAGGAGCCAAAGCCGCAAGCAAGCGGTGGAGGCAAGAATGGTTCTCAGAATAAGAGAAAGCAGAATCAGACCAAGGATGGCCAGAAAAAGAATAAGCAAGATGTTGAGTGCTTCAGCTGTGGTAAGAAGGGCCATTATGCTAGTAGTTGTCGGGCCAAGCCAACGGATAGGAAGTGATTCAACTGTGGCCAAGTGGGACATCACAAGGACAAGTGTCCGCAACCCCCTAAAGAAAAGCAGATGGTGAAAGCATATGCTCTTAATGTTATTCCTTCTTCGTCGAATGCCCCAACTGCGGTGGAGAAGGGAAAGAATGTCGTTATCCAAGGTATGCTTTCTGTTTATGATGTTCCTGTTAGAGTTTTGTTTGATACCGGAGCTTCCAGTTAGCCCGAGATTGTCGATAGACCTTTAGTAGTGACGAACCCGATTGGTGGTTCGACTAACCTTAGCATGATTTGTCGTAATGTGGTCTTATCGAGTCATGGATGCATGTTTGTTTGTGATTGCTTTGTTTTGGTCTTTACTGGGTTTGGCATTATTTTGGGAGTCGATTGGCTCCAAAGATACGAGGTGGTGGTAGACTGTGAGGGCTTTTTGGTGACAGCTAGAGCGGATGATGGGCAGAGGGTAGTGTTTGGTGGTCTTCCTAGTGATGGGGTAATGGCTAGTTTTCTAAATTCCCTCGACATCCCGCATAGTGAGTTGTCAGGTTTGCCCGTGGTTGGCCAGTATCCGGACGTCTTCGAGGAAGTGACCGGGCTTCCACCACACCGAGAGATTGAGTTCCGTATTTATTTGGTGAATGATGCCAGACCTATAGTGATGCCACTTCGTCTTATGGCACCAAGGGAGCAGCGAGAGCTCGGGGTGCATGTCAGCGATTTTTTGAAGAAGGGATTTATCAGAAGGAGTGTTTCTGAATGGGGAGCACCAGTTGTGTTTGCTACTAAGGCCGATGGTTCCCTTCGTTTGTGTGTAGACTACCGCGAGTTGAATAAGGTGATGAGGAATAACAAGTATCCTCTACCGCGGATAGATGATTTGTTTGATCAGTTGAGTGGTGCGAGAGTATTTTCTCAATTGGATCTTGCGACAGGTTTTCATCAGCTTAGAGTGGAAGCTGAGAGTATAGCTAAAACGACATTTCGGACGCCGTCTGGATTTTATGAGTGGTTAGTCATGCCATTCGGGCTGACCAATGCCCCAGCGTATTTTGTGGATCTTATGAATAGGGTATTCAGAGATCAGTTGAATAAGTTTGTCCTTGTGTTCGTGGATGATATTTTGGTCTATTTGAGGACAGAGGAAGAACACAAGGAACATTTAAAGATAGTGATGGAGGTGTTGAGAAAACACCAATTGAAAGCAAAGTTTTCTAAGTGTCACTTCTGGAGAAGGGAAGTGAGATTCTTGGGCAATGTTGTTTCAGAGAATGGTATTGCCGTGGATCCTGCGAAGGTGGCTATGGTACAAGATTGGTCTACGCCCAAGAATGCAATGGACATAAGAAGTTTCTTGGGATTAGCAGGATATTATCGTAAGTTTATCCAAGACTTCTCCAAGATAGCAGCACCGTTGACTCAGTTGACCAAGAAGAATCAAGCTTTCGGCTGGGACGAAAAGTGCGAGAATGCATTCAAGAGTCTAAAGGAAAAGTTGACATGTGCACCAGTGTTGGTCATTCCTAAGGGGAATGAAGAGATGACAGTATATACGGATGCATGTGGCACAGGGCTAGGTGTTGTACTGATGCAAGGAGGTAGGGTTGTAGCTTATGCAAGTCGGCAATTGAAACCGCATGAGAGAAGATACCCTACCCATGATATGGAATTGGCAGCGATCGTGTTTGCATTGAAGATGTGGAGACATTATCTCTTGGGAGAAAGATTCGAGTTGTTTACCGATCATAAATCATTAAAGTATCTTTTCTCTCAAAAGGATCTAAATCTCCGACAGCAAAGATGGTTAGATTTCTTGGCTTCCTATGATTTCGATATCGCATATACACCCGGAAAGGGGAATGCGGTAGCTGATGCATTGAGTAGAAGACATGCCAGTTTAGGGGCTATGTTTCTTGAATGGAAGCAACTGGAGTACATTGCTGGGTATGATTTCAGACCAAAGTGCGAATTGGATCCAGAAATGTTAGCAAGTTTGACGATCAGACCCACTTTGATTGAGCGGATTGGTTCCAGTCAGAGGAACGATCCTAACCTATTGGAAATCATCTCAAAGTTAGAGATGGGAATCGACGGAGAGATGAACAAGTATGGGCTTGATCAAGATGGATGGCTTAGAAAGAATGGAAGACTAGTTGTACCCAATGTCAATGGATTAAGAGATGAAGCGCTTAGGGAATGTCATCGCTCAAAACTTACTATACATCCCGGTGGTAAGAAAATGTATCGAGACATGAAGCAGACCTTCTACTGGGAAGGGATGAAAAGAGACATTGGGAAGTTTATATCCAAATGTATGAATTGCCAGCTAGTTAAAGCTGAGAAAAAGAAGCCTAGTGGTTTGTTGCAACCATTAGAAATTCCAAAATGGAAGTGGGAACAAGTCTCAATGGATTACATTGATGGGTTACCAAGGACTAGATCGGGCCATGATAGCATTTGGGTGATTGTGGACCGATTGACTAAGAGTGCGAGGTTTATACCCGTCAAGTCAAACAGGACGACAACTAAATTAACGGAACTGTATATAAAGTGGGTAGTGAGATTTCATGGAATACCCAAGGGCATTGTGAGTGACCGAGATCCGTTGTTCACTAGTGGATTTTGGAAGAGCTTACAAGAGGCGTTGGGATCAGAACTACATCTCAGTACCGCATATCATCCTCAAACCGATGGTCAAACAGAGAGGGTGAATCGTATATTAGAAGACCTCTTGAGAGCCTGTGTATTGGATTTCGGTGGATCATGGGATGACCATTTGCATCTAATAGAGTTTGCATATAATAATAGTTATCAATCCAGTATCGGTATGGCTCCATTTGAAACTTTGTACGGAAGACCGTGCAACTCACCATCATGTTGGTTAGAAACTGGTGAGAAGTTTGTGCTTGGACCAGATGTGATAAGAGAAACTTCATCTAAGATTAAGGTTATCCAACAGCGAATGAAGGCTGCCCAAGATAGGAAGAAGAGTTATGCTGATAAGAGGAGAAGAGAATTAAAGTTCTCCATTGGCGACTTGGTGTTTGTCAATATTTCTCCGTTGAAAAGTGTGGTACGATTTGGCAGGAGAGGCAAGTTAGCACCAAGATTTGTTGGTCCATTCCCAGTTCTTGAGCAAATTGGGAATTTGGCATATAAAGTTGAATTACCAGAGAAGATGGCAGGAGTTCACAACATATTTCATGTTTCCCAGTTAAGGAAGTTCGTGCATGATCCAAATGTGACTATTTCACCTGATCAGTTGGATGATATCGAAGTTGAACCCGAGGCGGTTAAGAACCACAAGCCTATGCGTATTGTTGGGAACGATACGAAGCAAATTCGAAGGAAAGCGGTGAATAAAGTGAATGTTCAGTGGGGCGAGGATGAGAATGACTGTACTTGAGAGACAGAGGAGAACATTAGGAAGACGTATCCAGAACTCTTCGCCTGGTAAGATTACAATTTCAATTTAGTTTTTCCGCATGCTAGGATAGGTTTGTTTTGTTTGTTTTGCATGATTGATTGTTGTATATGGCTGGTAGGCATGCGGAATCCTTTGTGTGTTTTGGGTTAAGGAATTTCGGGGACGAAATTTTTAAGGGGGGGAGAGTGTAACGACCCGCATTCTAAGCATCGAAGGATCGTAGAATATTTATTTCTTTCACATACGAAGTCGTAGGGTCATGTAACTTTGGGAGACGACTATTGGGGTCATTTCCCATGTTCATGATTTTTGCCGATTTTTAAATGACCGTTTTGCCCCTAGCTGATTTTGTTTTGGCCATAACTTTTGATTGGAAAGGAGTTTTGACCTAAAATCACTTCCATTGGCTCCGGATGATGGTTTACAATTTCGTAGAATGGTCACATTAGCAAAACGGACTCACCGTTTGGGAGATATGGCTGAAACAAGTTTCAGATGGTGAAAAACAGCTTAATTGGGCTTAACCGGGTGATTAGCAGCTAGGCCCAAAGGGGATTTCGGGATTTGGAGTATTTAAGGGCTGTTAGGGTTAGGGATTTCGGTTTTTCTCATTTCCCAGCCGCCAAATACATCTTAGAAAACCCTAACAATGGCCTCCAACATCTAAAATCATCCCTAATCACTTCTTAATCAAGTTTTGGCTTAAACAACATCAAATTAAGGAGGAATAGCACCAAAGCAAGGTTAGAGCTGTTGTGTTGTATTGGGAACAGCGCCAAACAAAGATTCATTTCAGATTTGGTATTTTATTTGTGGCCAAGGTGAGTGATTTGCATAGTTTTGCACTAATTACAGTTAATTAAGGGTAATTAGTGATAATTAGCGAATTTATACATTAATAAATTCTGGAAAAATATTTATAAATTCTGAAATAATGTTTTAGACCTTTGTTATAAATTTGGTTTGATTTGGTTAAGTTTTACTAATCATATTATTAGTTTTGCTTAAACACGCTTAAGGGAAAATATGAGATTTTGGCTATGTTTGATCCGTTTTAACCTACCAAATTATTGTTTTGGTGTTTGTGAATGATTATACATGTTGCTATGACTGTATGGTATGCTTTGTGATTGTCTATAAGTGATAGATTGGTCGAAAACGCCGTCGAATGGCCTAAAACAGTCGCTGGAAAGTTGCAGGAAATGTGCAGAGTTTCAAACCGGATCGGGTCTGATTACTGGGCTTGGATCAGATAGGAGAACCGGGCAAGTGGACTCGATTCGTATTGGAACTTAGCATAAGAGGCTTGGCGAGAAGGGAGGCCATTTGCTTAGAGTTGGAGTTGGGCAGAGGATCGGATCGGAGAGACAAAAAGGGGATCGGATCGGAGCTAGGGCATGGGATCGGATCGGCTACCGAACCGAACCGGAGCTGGCATCTTCTGAGGCGTGTAAACGAAAGAGACAACAAGGAAGGTTAGATCTGATCGGAACTTGACACTATAAGGAGGACTTTGGCACTTTACCACCGGACCAGACCGAGCCACATGTGAGAAGCTGAACCGAACCGAGCATGGGTGACCGAACCGAACCGAGCATGGGTGACCGAACTGAACCATACGTGTACTTCTATTTCTACTTGACGACTCTTCTGAAGGCCACTCCAATTCGACCAAAACCCGAGATGCAAAGGAGTTCCAAATGAGGAGCTTTGACTCAGGATCCAGATGGGAACCAATGAGTGAGCTTCATGGTTGGGCTTTGCTGCGGGACGTGTGCTAAGGGGTTATCAATGTCTATAACTTTGGATCACTATGTGTAGGGGGTATGTGAACGGATTCTGGGCCACAGTGGCTTAGGTACAACTAAAGATCTATAGACCAATGAGGTGGGGTCATTTGTATAGATTTGGTCATGACTCCATGGGGTAAGCTTGGTAGTAGCAGTAGTCGTACAAGTCGAACTCCGTCACTAGTTCGATGGGTCTAGTGATTGAAGTGGTGGACATCGTATGCTTTACGCACTGAGTGAGAGATGTGAGGATGGTTGCTATGTTTGATTTGTTTGCTATCATTATGACATGCACACCCCACCCCTGTATTCTTTATACCATATATTGGTACCTTAGAGTATTGTACGGTATGTACTGCTAACTCTTTGGTTGCAGGTCCAGGTTCAGGTATGGTTTAGTATACCTGTTATTGTTCTGTTTAGCTGCTTATCTCTCATACCAGACTTTTTGTCTGACCCAGAGTTTTATGTCTCTTCTTATTACTCTGGGTGCTCTCACGAGCAGACTAGAGACAGGTTAGCTGGGTACGCACGAGAAGCTGATCCAGAGACGAACAAGAGGCTTCCACGTATGATACATATAGATATTCTCCCTGTGTTGTTGAAGATCACTGCTTGGGCATTAGTAGTGCATTTTCTACTTTAGCTTTCTTTTGCTTTAGAGACAATTTAAAGTTGTAATAACGATGTTGGATCATAAGCTGTATTTGGATTTCCGCTGCCATGTTGGTTTAGTTTTCAGCTTATGTACTGTCTCGCCTGTTTTATGTCAAGATTACGTTATTATTATATTTTGTTCCACGCGCTGTGAGACATTCTACATGTTCCTTGTTAGTTCATTTCTTCTTTCCTTTCTTTGGCGACCGTTCCGTGCTAGTCGGGCATGTGTACAATGCACCTTCGGAGGAAATGCAGGCTGGTGCGGGCGGGCCGTCACGGTACTTTTCCTACCTTAGTAATTTCGGGGACGAAATTCTTTTAAAGGGGAAAGAATGCAATTACCCTGGTTTTCGGTCAACTAATTTTAAATATTTAATATGGATTTAAATATTGAGCTAAGTATATAAATCAATTTTTATAGTGAGTTATCGATTTAAAAATCGATTTCGATTTAATATCGTATATACTTAATTATCGTAAAATGAGAACCTGAAATAAAATTCAATTTGAAATTGAATCGGAGTCATATTTATTCAAATAACTTATAGGAATTTTATTGCAATATAAATCGACAATAATAATTATTTATTATCAAGGAATTAATTTTTGTTGAATTTAATTTATATCGATTAAAATAATCTTTCCTCCAGATGATCGAACTGGGCTTCGTGACCTATCCCAGTGTGTTGAGAATAGTGTTATAACCCTAGGAACGACCGTTGTTGCGTTCAAAAAGGATTTAGAAAATATGGTAAAAGTTATCAAATACAAACTAAAATACAATAGAATATATATATATATATATATATCTCTTTTATATATTTAACTCCTACCCCTCTTCCTCCACTCTCGTTCATAGAAAAGAAAAAGGAGGAAAATCAACCACATATCCCTCTTCCACTCCACTTACTAAATGGCCTCGCTGTTCAATTGTTAAGCCGCTCCCTTCCTTTATAAAATCACGATGCCTTTCCTCTTTTCCTTTCCGGTTGTTTTCCGCTCGTCAGAAATAAAACCGCACCTCAGAAATCAAATAAAATCAAGGCCTTTAGTCTCCGTCTTTACTTCAACTAAACCGACCTCTTCCAACAATCGGAAATCAAAAACAAAAGGGCACCGTGGTATTAACGAAAATCGAATTCCTAGGCAAAGATTCATGGGATTTTTGGGGTTCCGTCGTGTGCGCTAGGGTTGAGGATCGCTTGCGATTTAGGGGGGGTCGAAAGCTGAAAGCCGATTGAGAGATGCGGTGAGGTCTGAGATGTCACGACACTTACTATCGCACAGTAACAGGAGTTGCGACTCTTGGTGATAGGAGGAAGTCGCGGTGGAGGATGGGTCAGAGCGATGACGGAAGATGGTGGAGGTCGATCAGCATGGTGGTGTTTCTGGCAGTCTCAGGCTCGAGAGAAAAGGAGCAGGTCTGAGAGGAAGAGGAAGTTTAAAACTAGAAGGAATAGGGATCTGTGTGAAGTAAAACTTTGATTTCAGTAGGATGGTGATGGACGTGGATCTGGGATTGTCTAAAGATGGGTTTTGATCAAGTGAAAGGATCAAACTGTTTTGGTAAAATGCTGGTTGGAGGGCTTGACAGTTTTGGTTTTTAAAAGGAGGGCAGTTTACTGCATATTCAATCCGGGAAGAAGGATATTTATCAATGGCTCAAGGTATAGTTTTTGTTTTAAAACTAATGATGTTCTAAACTACTTAAGTTATATTCAAAAGAAAATTTACACATTCATTTAAGTAGTTGATTTAGTTAATGAACGATTTAAAAATATTCAAACTCGAAGTAACTATAACCATTTCATGATAACAGTTGTTGACGAATGCAGTTTATTGGAATCATAAGGATTTAGCTTGTGATGAAATCGAGTTTGGAAAATGGAGTTAACATGGGTTTTAAATTTAATCGAACGTGATTCGATTCGATTTAAAATTGGAGCAGATTGCAATAAAAATCCCGGTGAGTAAATCTCACTCACCATTTAATTAGAATTATTTTTAGTTGTTAAAAATAATTGATTGTTGCTTGGATTCATTTAAATATTTTTGTGTTGATTATATATTAGTTATTTAGGCTGTACTATTATATATATATATATATATATATATATATATATATATATATTGGTTTGGTGGTTGGATGATTCCCGCAGTCTCATTAGCGGATGCCTGCGGTATCATTAGCGGACGATTTGCCTATGCACCCCACAATATATATAGTGGATGACCTTCATACCGCGATATCCTGCCTCGAAGCAGGATGGATATTATTTTTGTTGACTAACGTCTGTGGATGCAGGAAAACAGGTTGGAGGAATCCAACTGGATTCCTCAAAAATATTATTGTTGTTGTTTCACGTATATTATCAAATATGATGTGTTAGAAATCTTGTGATTTGTAATGGGGTGTTTTGATTATTTGAAATAGAACTGGGTCTGAATGTTGATTTATAAAAATATCGCGAAAGAGATTTTGAGATTTAAAAAGAAAAATTCTATTTTCTAAAATAGAATTTGAATTTAGAATAGGCTGAGAATATTTACTTGTTTTGAAAATAAATAAAACAAGTATTGAATTTATAAACGATGTTATAAATTAAATAATACAAGAAATTGAAGTGAATTTATAAATGGTGTTTATAAATAAAATAGATTGATTTTCATTGAATAATCAGATAATTGAAATGAAATTATAATCAGTGTTTATAAATAAAGTGGAAAAATTATCATTGGATAATTTGAATATTTAAATTCAATTGTGAATTTATAAAAATAGAAATGGGGGAATCGTTTTAAGAAATAAACGAGGGAATATATTCTGATGTTCAGAATATAAATTGAACTAAAATAAATCCGTAAGGATTTATGATTTTGAATTCGATTAATTCGAATTTATTTGAATGGAATTTGAATATAGAAATTTCAAAGAGAATTGAAAATAGGATTTGAATATAGAGAATTTGAATAGAATTTGAATATAGAGAATTCAAATAGAATTTGAATATATAGAAATTAAAATAGAATTTGAATATAGAGAATTCAAACAGAAATTGAATATATAGAAATTAAAATAGAATTTGAATAGAATTTGAATATAGAGAATTCAAATAGAATTTGAATATAGAAATTTCGAAGAGAATTGAAAATAGAATTGGAAAATAGAAAGTTGAAGTCATTTCGAAATGGGAATGACGAAATATATTTCAGAATGCGGATTTTTAAACAGAATAGAAAATAAATCAAAAGGATTTATAATTTGTAAAAGGAATTGGAATTTAATATAGAAGATCGAAGTAAATAAATTTATTTACAAGTTAGGAAAAATCGACAATTTTAGAAAATCGGAAATATGATGTTGAATTGGAAAACTGATTTGATATATATTAAAAATATATCAGAATGGAGTTGAATTTATTATAAACGAAGTTTAAACGTTTATATATATAAATATAATTAAAACGAACTCGCCGGAGCGCTGCAGTTCGTAAATTGGAGTTTCAAACTTCAATTGAGTATATAGGACTCAATTTAAGTCGGAATTCTTTGAAACAAGAACCGTCAGGACCGCTTTGATAATAGTTTTCTAATGGAAGAGAAAAATCTGGATTTCGGCTTATAGATTTTGAGTTATGTCTAAATCAAAGTTTCAGAAAAGCAGTGCCAAAATCGTTTGAAAACCAAAACGGTTTATTTAAATAAATAAAAGGATTCTAAAGAAATAAAATCCGAATTTCCATTAGAAAAATCCAGACTGGAGATATAAAATAAATATGAACTCCAGTGAAGTAAGTGAAATGATTTTTGAAACAAAAATCATATTTTTAATTATTGAATAGAATTAACTAATTTGAAGAATAAATAGTTAATCGAGATTTGAATTGAAATAGGCGTCAGACAAGCGAAAGAGATTTGAAAATTTATATTCGAAATCGAATATGTAACACGAGTTGAAAATGGAATTAGATTGGGTTCATGAGTAGATAAAAATATATTTGAATGTGATATATTCAAATAAAATAGTGAAATAAGCAAAAGAGCAAATAAGAGGATAAATTAGCAAATCAAGTTAAATGATTAGATTGAGTTGGAATAAGTTTGGAACAGACGTATATGGGTTAGACAGGTTTGGAATGAAGTATATGAAGATTATAATGTGTGTGCCCGTCAAAAAGGTACATGTTTAAATTCCATATGAGGTTTTATGCGCCGAATCGGCAAGCCACTTGGCTTTTTGATTTTCTTTTTGAATGGAAAGGGCCTAGAGAGGCGAGTTGAGGTTTGAACTATTTGCCGGTACAAAGGAGGTTATGGCGAAATTTTCCAAAAATTTAAGGAGTTAGAATATTTTTAAGAAATTTTGATAGCTAGAAATCAATGTATCGATATATATAGAATTCGATAAGGAAAAGAACTTGAAAATAGAATATTATAAACAAAAAGGAAACCGATAATCTAAAAATAGAAAGAGAAGCATATACGTGTTTTAGAAATGGAAAATTGGTTTAATATGATGTGGATTAGTCAAGGTAAGTGGTGTTGTCTGTTTTGAAGTTAATGATGTTTTCAGTCACGGTCTGAGAGGTAGTTATACCCCAACTCGATTGATTTCATTTTTAATCGATAAATAGCAAGAACCAGTCTCGAAGAGAAGTGTTTGAAAAAAAGAGTTAGTTCGATGCAATGTTTTGGGTTGTCGTAACGATGTTTTACAAAACATTCGTTTTAACCCAAGGAAGTGAAATTTTGGAAATATGATTATAAATATTTCCTAAGTCTAAAAATGAATGGCCATGAAAGAGATAAGTAATTGGAATATTTTCCAATTATAAATAGAAGATATTTTCTAAGTACAGAAAATAAAAGAAGGCGATATATAGAAATGTTTTCCAGTGTTAATAACATATATTTTCTAAACATAAAAAATAAGGATATATGAATATATATATATGTTTGATGATTTGATCGATAATTCCGTTTGGAAATAGGAACGTTGTGTGTACATGGATATTTTTCATTTGATAGTTAAATCACCGACTATCAAAGTTTTGACTATTTTTACGTTGTTAATATGGAGAGACCGGTTGGATTCTTATCCAAAGAACCACTCCGTATTGGCATAAGCGTTGCGAATTATATATGCCAAAGAAAATTTGAGACGGAGTAAAGTGCAAGGCCTGTTGTATAAATCTTAGGTAGAGATTGCCTAAGATGGATGTACGGAATAGTGCCTTCGGTTTCGTTCAGTCCCAGAACGAACGTATATGGACGAATGTGTGATAGAATATTTCCAATGATTGCATATGTTGGACTGTACAAATATATATGGTGGCAACGGATTTATTCCCTTAGCATAATATCCAGAATATTTGTGCAAATCAATTAGTGATTAACGGATCTGACAATGTGGCATTCAAAGTGATGGTGCTATCAATGAATGACAAGTAAGCGTAGCTTCTAGCCTCAGAACCGAAAATAACAAAAATCGGGCAAGTGGCATGGCTATGTGGTTAGCTCCTATTAGGGTGTATTATCACCTATCTAGAGAAATTCATTTAATTCCTTATTCTATTCGATGCTGTCCCATTCGTGAAACAGTTGCTGATCCCAACCGTTGGTGAAATACATTCAATACACTCAAGCGAAATGAGTGGTCGGTCATGTGTGGCTGAGTTGCAAGATGTTCTTGTTGAACTCGGTTTATACTCCTCTAGAGATACACCAGCGGCAGGTGGTTCAATACCTTGTCATACTTGGAAATCAAATCCCCAATAAGTGCTCGCGGTTTTGATTGTATATTACATATGTGGAACGTGAGATGCAAGCGTTCCACTAGATTTCTATTTAATTGATTTAGACACTATCATAATATCAAATGAGTTTTGATATAAAGATTATTTTGGAATCTCATAAGGGAAAAACCCGTTCCGTTATACGGCGAGGTCTTATGAGATATCATTTAGTTTCTCAAACTGTTTTAAATTGTTTACTCATACCAGTCCCATGACTGACCCAGAGTTTATTTTGTTATGTTTTACCTAAACTCTCAGGTGTCTAAATTTGTATGGGCAGTCAAGTAGTTCAAGATTTTACAGATTTATCTGAAGGAGCTTGGAGCAAGAGGCTTCAACGTTAGCTATCTAGTGTTATTTCCGCTGTATTGTAAGTGTGGTACCCTAATGATAATGTTATGTATATACAGTCAAATTTTGTATTTCAAAAGCTGTTATATATTATATTTTATTCCGCTGCGATGCGAGATTCTGTGTTGTGTTTCTGTTCTTCTTCTTCTTCTATTCTAAGTTTCTTTCTTTCTATTTCTTGTAATAACCCGGAAATCTGGGCCAATTTAAAAATTTTATTTTGGCAATTTTAGTGAATTTTGATTATTTAAAATGAATTATTTTAAATAATATTGACAAGAAATTTAGTTTGAATAGAATTCGAACGTATATATTTATATAGATCGTCGTTAGAATATAAATAATTATTTATAATTATAAAAGGAATTGAAAATGGCACGGTAGTTCGATAATTCAATTTCAAATTTCAAATGAATGTACAGGATTCAAAATAAACCGGATTTTAGTGAAACCAAAAATATTTGAATCTATTTGAGAATATCTTTCCAACGAATCCAAAAAATCGAAATTTCATAGCGGGGATAAAAAGTTATGCCCAGTTGAAAATTCCGAATAGTCGCTATGGAATTCTGGCCCTTAAAAATGGCCATTTTGCAAACGACCTCGGTTTTCAATGAAACCACTTTTGTTGGATCCGTGATATCAAATTATTACTAGGTTTCAAGTTTCATAATTTTCCGAATCAATATGTAAGCGTGGCAAAAGAAAACGCGTTTGACCAGTTTTAGTTGATTTTAATCGACTAGAAAATGACCATTTTTCAAACGGTCTTAGAGTTCGACGAAATTAGTTTTGTTAGGACCGTATCATCGGTACGAAGCTAGAAAATATTTTTCGGGAATTTTTAGAGTCCATATGTGGCCCCGGTAAATTGAAAGGCGCGTTCAAATTCAATATATAGAGTTATACGTTGATTTTGACGAGAACTGATCGAAACGGCCGAATCAGCTTACAATACGTATCCCATTGTGTTCGGAATGCCGGTACTTAGCTAGGGATGACAGGCGGTGGGTTTCGTTTCGAGTTCGAAATAAAAAAAGTTACCTTTTTGAATTTAATAAAGAAATTAAATAATTTTATAAACCCCCCTTTTTCTCCCATTCAAAGTCAAAGCCCCCCCCACGTTCGTAGTCAACAGAAAATCGAATAGTGAAAAAAAAGAAAAAAAAATCCTTCAATCGATTGCGCCGTTCCCCCGGCCGACCACCACCCTTCCAGGCGACGCGCCTACAACCACCGTGACCACCACCCCCCTCCGATCCCCTCTGATAATCCCCAGCGCGCCCCCTTTTTCTCTCCACCGTTAAAACCCTTCCATCCCTCAAACCGACCGGAACTCCACAAACCGCCTCCACTGACCACCTGGCTGACCACCGCCGCCCCCACTGTGCCTGCGCCACGTCAGCGCCGCAAAGACCCCCCGCCTTCTTCTTCGCTGAGAAAACCTGTAAGCCTTTTTTTCTTCTCTTTTCCTTCTTTTCTTGTATTTTGTTATTTTTATATTTTAATGTAATAAGTTTTTATAGATTTTGATCAACAGAAAGGTTCAGATTTTAAACAACATAAAGGATCAGATTTTTAACAATAAAAAGTATGGATTTTTAACTGTAAAAAGTTAAGATTTTTATATAAGTAAAAAGATTAGATCTTTAAAAGTTTGAACGACATAAAAGGATTATATTTTTAGTGATAAAAAGATTTTATAAATACAATAGGAAAGATTATATTCTTATGGTAGAAAAGGTTTGATTTTTGCTAGTATAAAGATATGATTTTTAATTCATATCATGACGATAAAGATTAGGTTTTTAAAATAGAAGAGGTAAGATTTTTGAGAATATAAAAATTTGATTTTTTATAATATGATAACATATGAAAGATATGATCTTTAAACGATGAAAGATACAATTTTTATAAAGTAGAAAGTTGAATTTTTATAAAATAGAGATAACAAAAATATAATCTTTTAAAATAGAATAGCATTGTAAAAATATAATCTTTTTATATAGAATAGCATTGTAAAAATATAATCTTTTTATATAGAATGGCGTTGCAAAAATATAATCTTTCCTTGTATGAAGTAGCGAAGTAAAAACGTGATTTTTATCATATATATAGCAAAGTAAAAATACAAATTTTATTATTAGAATGGTAAAAAAAATGATCTTTAAATTGAAAGGGAACAAATAAAAATGTGATTTTTATTTTAAAGATGGCAGTATAAAAATGTGATTTTTATATATGTCATGGCTACGGACAATGAAATTGACAAAGGGCGAGCACGACGAAGATTTCTACATATGAAGAGTCGTGGCGTTTGGTTTAGCTAGTCTGTGAGAACTCCTCACCTTTAGTTTAAATTTCTAGCTAAAAATATATACTAGGATGCAGACGGTGTTTAGTAGCACCCGACACCCGTCGTCCACAGACCATGGACGGCTTGTATGCTTGGTTGTTTGATTTTGATGTGAAGTTGATTGTGTGATGTGATGTGAAATGAAATAAAATATTTATATAGTTAAAAATATTTTATAGTTGAAAATAGAATTTTTAACGTGTATTTAAAATGAAATAAATATAAACAAATCGGATGATTTGTTTATATACACACATTTGACTGATATTGATTGGGACGATAAATTTTACACACCGCCCAACTGCACAAATAAAATCTGTGTTTGATTAATTGAAACCCCACACGGGTATTGGGATGAGATATGACATACACTAATCCCAATAATTAGTTGTATGTCGATTGATTAATTGACAGGCTGTTATAAGCGTTAAATATTTATATTTAATGTTTATGCAGTCGTGTGGTGCACTCTGGATGATGGTTGATTATTTATCGTTGTTATTATATACATGTGTTGTAGAAAAATCCATATAATTAACATTATATGGTAATTGATTGGGCCTCATTCCAGTTTTGAAAAAGAAATATGTGAATAGAAATATTTGAAAAAGAAATATTTGAATAGAAATATTTGAAAAAGAAATATTTGAACAGAAATATTTGAAAAAGAAACATTTGAATAGAATATTTGAAAATAGAAATATATGAAGCCGTGTTGATTAGATTGACGCCATTTTGACGTGAACGATATTTATATCGATTTTATTCATTTTTCAATGAATATTGAAAGTGATTTCGAAATTCGAATTAAATTAAATTGAATAGATTTGAAATTCGAATTAAATTGAAATGAATTGAAATTCGAATTAAATTGAAATGAATTGAAACTCGAATTAATTTGAAATGAATTGAAATTCGAATTAAATTGAAATGAATTGAAATTCGAATTAAATTGAAATAGAATTGAAATCATTTTGAATTGAATTTAAACGGATTGAAATTGAATTGAAATCGATTTAAATTGAAATCGATTTGAAATGAAATTAAAACGAATTTATATTGAAAAATTCAGTCTTGATTTGAATTTGAAAGGGAAGTTGAAATCATTCCAAAATCGAATTTAAAACAATTTATAAAATACGTTTTGAAAGGAAATCGACGAAATATATAATATATATATATATTATATATATAATGGCCCGAATAGAACGCGCCGCGCCGCGGCATTTCGCGAATTTCGACCTTTGACTTCGAATGGATAATACGGGAGATCCGACCGTCGGATTCTCCTGAAACAGGAACCGTTGGGTTCGTATCGAAAAGAGCTTTCTAACGAATATTAGAAATTGGAAATCTAACGGTTGGATTTGGAACTATGTCCAAATCAAATTTGGAAAAGGTCGCTGTAAGTGCAGTTCGATGGCCGTTGATGGAAATCGACTGTACGGGCCTTGATAAAATTATTAAAAATAATAATAATTTGTGTAAAATCGTAAGAAATGATTTGGGAAGAATCTGGATGAAAAACTCCATATTTGAAAAGATAAAAATAGTTTTTTATCGAAATAAACTAGTTTAGAACTAGAATTATAATTCTATTTATTTTTAAATAAATAATTTGAATTTGAAAAGGGTTTTAAAAGTAACCAGAATTTCCAATAATTGAATTGGAATGGATTTGAGTCGAAATGGTCTTTGGAATATTTCGATGTTGGATTTCGTGATTATGCAGATGTTGTTATGGAAATTTGAAAGATATATATATATATATATATCGCTATTTCCAATACGATATTTGTTGATTGTAGAATTTGATATTGAATATAAGCCGATATATTTTCTATTCAGAGCCTTGTATTGAATATCAAATGTGATTTGGGTTTGTCGTGAATGGTGACTTTATTAACACTGTTCTTGAACCCTGTTGAGAAACAGATTAAATCTTTTTATTTAGATTTAATGAAGTGTACAAATTAAATAATATTTAAATGGAATTGAATTGGTATTGATTTTTGGGTTTATCGTGAACAGTGTTTTAAATAACACTTGTTCTTTAACCTGATAATTAATGGAATGTGATTTTGGGTTGTCGTGAACGGTATCTTCAATAATACTGTTCTTAGACCCAAAGGAGTTAAGAAAATCAGAAACTAACTGGAGATTAGTTAAGTTGAATGGTTCTTGGGGTATTGATCTGATGTTGGTTTCGGCCTTCGGGATTAATACTTAGGGAATTGCACACTTGCTAATTTACGGTTAGGGACTAATTGAAATGTGATGTGATTTTGGGGTTTATCGTGAACCGTGTTTTAAATGACACTGATTCTTTAACCCAGTTAAAGATTAAAACTAAGTGGAGTTTTAATGAATCTTTAATTAGATTGAAAAGATCGAGAATGGAGTATCACCAGTTTTACTCCAGGCGGTAGTTAAATCTTTAATTAGATTTGAACGTGAAATGGTAATTGAATTTACTGATAACACCGTGGTGTTAGATATGAAGTATGACCAGTTTTACTTTATGGGATAAATAGGTTGGGATTGGGAAATAAAATAAATAATTACTTCGGTGTGGCTCGCTAATCCCGACTAGTTTGAATTGATATTCAAAAGAAGATTAAAGAATAAATTTAGAAGAATTTATCTTTGATAAAATTAATGGGAACCTTTCCCTAAGATGTGAAATTTAGAAACTAACTGGAGATTAGTTAAGTAGAATGGTTTCCTGTGTATTGATCTGATGTCGGTTTCGGCCTTCGGGGTTAATACTTAGGGAATTGTTCTCTTACTAATTTACGGTTAGCGATTGATGAACTAGAATGAGGCGTATGTTGTGTTTGTGTAACACTTGTTTATTATATACACGAGTTATTCGGAAAGACCGGGTTTATCCCATTCTAAATAACTGATTCGACGATTTGTCGAAGATGAAGACGATGGGTGAAGACCGGAGGTCTTCACGTCGTTTGGATAATTACTAATGATCTTGATTGGGCCGTACAGCCAAGAGGAGGGAATCAGTTGGTGATCGTCCAGACGTACTTGGAGATCGATGGATATGCGGGGTACTAGGTGCCTCCGGTTTCGTTCAGACCCAAAACGAACTTGTAAATGGACGGTGTGTCTGACATTGGATTTCAGTCTGTGTGATTGATTTCCACTAAATATATATCTGTTTGGCGGTGGAGAATTTATTCTCTTGCTTAACGCCCTTCTCTTAGACGTACGAGCTCAGGGGTTATATACTGATGGATATCAAACGCATAGAGTGAATTGCCTGTATGGCATGCCTAAGTGGCAAATGATCAAGGCTTCTGTTTAAAAGCAAAGTCTTGTGGTTGATGATCAAAGCACGGCCTTTGTGGCATAGCTTTGTGTAACGTTTAATTCGCGAGTTTCACACCCGGTATGAACCAGAAACGGGAGAAGGACCTCAGGGAGGGCATGCGTTTCCTTCTAGTTAGAAGTGGCGTCAGTGGTTTTACACGCCCTGACGAGTTTGACTTATGTGGTTGTTGGTTTGCGAGGTGCTTCAGATATATCGGTGACTATGTGAAGCCGATGGAGTCATTCGTTGGCTCATTTACGCCCCATAGGGCGGGGAGACGTATTGTTCAGGCATAATAATCCACTCCGTGTGGACCGGCCCTGACGATCCAAGGGGCAGTTGCGGCTGTTCCTGAGGGGCGGACTAGAGGCTCTCGAATCGGTGAGGATGATCCCTAGCCTCGGTTCATACCATAAATGATAACCCAACTTCCAATACGACACTTTGTGGTTTTATTTGTAGAGCCTCATATGGCGACATGATATATGGTACCCATGCCGCCTATGATTGATATTTATGATTGTATATAAAATCAGAAACTAACTGGAAACGAGCTAAGATAGGTGGTTTATGGGTATTTGTCTGATGTTGGTTTCGTCCTTCGGGGTTAATACTTAGGGAATCGTTCTCTTACTATTTTACGGTTGGAGTCTGATTAAGAATAATAAAAGATGAAATTTAGCGTATCAAGCATTCTTTGGCTATTATAAGGTAAAAACCTATCCTCCGGCTTGCGTTGCATTGTGTGATGGGACCTGGGTCTTATAATAACTTCATTTTTCTTTATTTATCATTGTGCTGTTTGTTTTATGCACTGGTATTCTTGGGAGGAAACTCGTTCCGTGATATACGGCGTGGTCCCTTGATTTACCTAACTTTAAAATAAAGATTAATAACTGTTTTAGTTCTCACACCAGTCCCATGACTGACCTGGAGTTTATTGTTTTAACCTAAACTCTGGGTGCCCTTATTTTGACACGGGCAGCTAGTAGTTTTGGTTTTGCAGATTTATATTCACAGGATCCTGATTTACAGCTAGAACGATACTCGGAAAGCTTTGTATCCGCGTATTACTTCTAGTTGTGTATTGTATTATTTTCCACTGCTATGTAATGTATTGTAATCTATGATATTTATCGAATGTATTTTATTCATTTATGCTCTGTATACTCTTGTATTCTGATGGAATTGTTGTAATATACAATGAAATGTTCTTCTGTCTGCGTTCTGATCTGTCTTGTCCTCAAAGTAATTCGTTCTTTCTCTTCTCTTCGGAGTCCGGGGAAGTTCGGGTCGCTTCATTTTGGTATCAGAGCTTTGGTTTACAGAGCTCAGAGAACAAGACATGTTAGAACCAAATGAAAGAATTCATCAGAAATTGGATTAGTAATATCCTATTGGAATGACTTGTTAGAGATGGGATCAGTAGTATCCTAGGACGAGTGTGTAGTGTATATTTTTAAAATTGAAAACATGTTTTGTTTTGAAAATTTAAATCAATTATTCATATTTGATTATATATTTTATATTGATTTGGACTATCCAGTATATAAAGATTTTGCGTATACATCTGATCCGCGTGTATTCGAAGTTTTAATATATTGGATAGATATAGAATCATGCTCTAGTGGCCTGAAGATGATTCTGATGGTTGAGTACTCGTCGTCAGAATTTATCTTCGAGTGACGAAAGTGTGATATTTATATATTTCCATAGACTGGTGTGAGAACCAAAATTAGATAGGGCTTATTGTTGTGACTTGGCATCAAAAATGTGATTTTTTGACTATATATCCAAATTATGAATTTGAAAAGCTAATCAACTAATTGATTGCTGGTTGTGTTGTTTGATTATAGTTTGATTAATTAAATGTTGAACCTTTAGCCAAATTATATCAAATAGTAAATTGTATTGAAAATTAGTCGCATTTGCATGCATAGTACATGTATATCTATTGAACATGTCATAGCAAGGAGGCTAGAGCAGAAGAATAAAATTGTTTGCCCGACAAATAGGTACATGTTTACCATAATTTACTGTTTTGTTTGGGTGATGATGATTTTATGAGCCGATTGGCTTTTTATTTTTCTTTTGGATTGAAGAAGGCCATGGGAGGCTATATGAAATATCCCGAAGTCCCCGGTGTCGGGGAGGTTATGGCGAATTTTTTCAAAAATTTAGGGTGTTAGCCAAATTTTTGAGAAATTTGAAAAGTTCTTAGAAACTGAAAAGTTGAAGAACTTAAGCCGTAAAGAAAATAAAGAAATTTGAGTTGGTTTGTGAAACGACTTTCGGCTTCGTTCCTTTTCGGGGACGAAAAGTTTTAAGTAGGGGAGATTGTAATAACCCGGAAATCTGGGCCAATTTAAAAATTTTATTTTGGAAATTTTAGCGAATTTTGATTACTTAAAATGAATTATTTTAAATAATATCGAAAAGAAATTTAGTTTGAATAGAATTCGAACGTATATATTTATATATATCGTCGTTAGAATATAAATAATTATTTATAATTATAAAAGGAATTGAAAATGGCGCGGTAGTTCGATAATTCGATTTCAAATTTCAAATGAATGTACAGGATTCAAAATAAACCGGATTTTAGTGAAACCAAAAATATTTGAATCTATTTGAGAATATCTTTCCAACGAATCCAAAAAATCGAAATTTCATAGCGGGGATAAAAAGTTATGCCCAGTTGAAAATTCAGAATAGTCGCTATGGAATTCTGGCCCTTAAAAATGGCCAATTTGCAAACGACCTCGGTTTTCGACGAAACCACTTTTGTTGGATTCGTGATGTCAAATTATTGCTAGGTTTCAAATTTCATAATTTTTCGAATCAATATGTGAGCGTGGCAAAGGAAAACGCGTTTGACCAGTTTTAGTTGATTTTAATCGACTGGAAAATGGCCATTTTTCAAACGGTCTCAAAATTCGATGAAATTAGTTTTGTTAGGACCATATCGTCGGTACGAAGCTAGAAAATATTTTTCGGGAATTTTTAGAGTCTATATGTGGCCCCGGTAAATTGAAAGGCGCGTTCAAATTCAATATATAGAGTTATATGTTGATTTTGACGAGAACTGATCGAAACGGCCGAATCAGCTTACGATACGTATCCCATTGTGTTCGGAATGGGGGTACTTAGCTAGGGATGATAGGCGGTGGGTTTCGTTTCGAGTTCGAAATAAAAAAGTTACCTTTTTGAATTTAATAAAGAAATTAGAATTTTTTATATACCCCCCTTTTCTCCCGTTCAAAGTCAAAGCCCCCCCACGTTCGTAGTCAACAGAAAATCAAATAGAGAAAAAAGAAAAGAAAAAAAACCCCTTCAATCGATTGCGCCGTTCCCACGGCCGACTACCGCCCTTCCAAGCGACGCGCCCACCACCACTGCGACCACCTCCCCCATGTGATCCCCTCTGATAATCCCCAGCGCGCCCCCTTTTTCTCCCCACCGTTAAAACCCTTCCATACCTCAAACCGACCGGAACTCCACAAACCGCCTCCACCGACCACCTGGCTGACCACCGCCGCCCCCACTGTGCCTGCGCTACGTCAGTGCCGCAAAGACCCCCCCCGCCTTCTTCTTCGCTGAGAAAACTGTAACCCTTTTTTTTCTCTTTTCCTTCTTTTCTTGTATTTTGTTATTTTTATATTTTAATGTAATTAGTTTTTATAGATTTTGATCAACAAAAAGGTTCAGATTTTAAACAACATAAAGGATCGGATTTTTAACAATAAAAAGTATGGATTTTTAACAATAGAAAATATAGTTTTTTAACTGTAAAAAGTTAAGATTTTTATATAAGTAAAAAGGTTAGATCTTTAAAAGTTTGAACGACATAAAAGGATTATATTTTTAGTGATAAAAAGATTATATAAATACAATAGGACAGATTATATTCTTATGGTAGAAAAGGTTTGATTTTTGCTAGTATAAAGATATGATTTTTAATTCATATCATGACGATAAAGATTAGGTTTTTAACATAGAAGAGGTAAGATTTTTGAAAATATAAAAATTTGATTTTTTATAATATGATAGCATATGAAAGATACGATCTTTAAACGATGAAAGATACAATTTTTATAAAGTAGAAAGTTGAATTTTTATAAAATACAGATAACAAAAATATAATCTTTTTATATAGAATAGCATTGTAAAAATATAATCTTTTTATATAGAATGGCATTGTAAAAATATAATCTTTCCTTGTATGAAGTAGCGAAGTAAAAACGTGATTTTTATCATATATACAACAAAGTAAAAATACGATTTTTATCATTAGAATGGTAAAGAAAAAATATATGATCTTTAAATTGAAAGGGAACAAATAAAAATGTGATTTTTATTTTAAAGACGGCAGTATAAAAATGTGATTTTTATATATGTAGTGGCTACGGACAATGAAATTGACAAAGGGCGAGCACGACGAAGATTTCTACATATGAAGAGTCGTGGCGTTTGGTTTAGCTAGTCTGTGAGAACTCCTCACCTTTAATTTAATTTTCTAGCTAAAAAAATATACTAGGATGCAGACGGTGTTTAGTAGCACCCGACACCCGTCGTTCACAGACCATGGACGGCTTGTATGCTTGGTTGTTTGATTTTGATGTGTAGTTAATTGTGTGATGTGAAATGAAATAAAATATTTATATAGTTAAAAATATTTTATAGTTGAAAATAGAATTTTTAACGTGTATTTAAAATGAAATAAATATTAACAAATCAGACGATTTGTTTATATACACATATTTGACTGATATTGATTGGGACGATAAATTTTACACAACACCCAACTGCACAAATAAAATCTGTGTTTGATTAATTGAAACCCCACACGGGTATTGGGATGAGATATGACATACATTAATCCCAATAATTAGTTGTATGTCGATCGATTGATTGACAGGCTGTTATAAGCATTAAATATTTATATTTAATGCTTATGCTGTTGTGTGGTGCACTCTGGATGATGGTTGATTATTTATCGTTGTTATTAGATACATGTGTTGTAGAAAAATCCATATAATTAACATTATATGATAATTGATTGGGCCTCATTCCAGTTTTGAAAAAGAAATATTTGAATAAAAATATTTGAAAAAGAAATATTTGAATAGAAATATTTGAAAAGGAAATATTTGAATAGAAATATTTGAATAGAAATATTTGAAAAAGAAATATTTGAATAGAATATTTGAAAATAGAAATATATGAAGCTGTGTTGATTATATTGATGCCATTTTGACGTGAACGATATTTATATCGATTTTATTCATTTTTCAATGAATATTGAAACTGATTTCGAAATTCGAATTAAATTAAATTGAATAGATTTGAAATTCGAATTAAATTGAAATGAATTGAAATTCGAATTAAATTGAATTGAAATTCGAATTAATTTGAAATGAATTGAAATTCAAATTAAATTGAAATGAATTGAAATTCGAATTAAATTGAAATAGAATTGAAATCGTTTTGAATTGAATTTAAATGGATTGAAATTGAGTTGAAATCAATTTGAAATGAAATTAAAACGAATTTATATTGAAAAATTCAGTCTTGATTTGAATTTGAAAAGGAAGTTGAAATCGTTCCGAAATCGAATTTAAAACGATTTATATAATACGTTTTGAAAGGAAATCGATGAAATATATAATATATATATATATATATATATATATATATATATATGGCCCGAATAGAACGCGCCGCGCCACGGCAGTTCGCGAATTTCGACCATTGACTTCGAATGGATATTACGGGAGATTCGACCGTCGGATTCTCCTGAAACCGGAACCGTTGGGTTTGTATAAAAAGAGCTTTCTCACGAATATTAGAAATTTGAAATCTAACGGTTGGATTTGGAATTATGTCCAAATCAAATTTGGAAAAGGTCGCTGTAAGTGCAGTTCGATGGCCGTTGATGGAAATCGACTGTACGGGCCTTGATAAAATTATTAAAAATAATAATAATTTGTGTAAAATCATAAGAAATGATTTGGGAAGAATCAGGATGAAAAACTCCATAATTGAAAAGATAAAAATAGATTTTTATTGAAATAAACTAGTTTAGAACTAGAATTATAATTCTATTTATTTTAAAATAAATAAATTGAATTTGAAAAGGGTTTTAAAAGTAACCAGAATTTCCAATAATTGAATTGGAATGGATTTGAGTCGAAATTGTCTTTGGAATATTTCGATGTTGGATTTCGTGATTATGCAGATGTTGTTATGGAAATTTGAAAGATATATATATATATATATATATATATATATATCGTTATTCCCAATACGATATTTGTTGATCGTAGAATTTGATATTGAATATAAGCCGATATATTTTCTATTCAGAGCCTTGTATTGAATATCAAATGTGATTTGGGTTTGTCGTGAATGGTGTCTTTATTAACACTGTTCTTGAATCCAGTTGAGAAAAAGATTAAATCTTTTTATTTAGATTTAATGAAGTGTACCAATTAAGTAATATTTAATTGGAATTGAATAGGTATTGATTTTTGGGTTTATCGTGAACAGTGTTTTAAATAACACTTGTTCTTTAACCCGATAATTAATGGAATGTGATTTTGGGTTGTCGTGAACGGTATCTTAAATAATACCGTTCTTAGACCCAAAGGAGTTAAGAAAATCAAAAACTAACTGGAGATTAGTTAAGTTGAATGGTTTTTGGGGTATTGATCTGATGTTGGTTTCGGCCTTCGGGGTTAATACTTAGGGAATTTCTCACTTGCTAATTTACGGTTAGGGACTAATAGAAATATGATGTGATTTTGGGGTTTATCGTGAACCGTGTTTTAAATGACACCGATTCTTTAACCCAGTTAAAGATTAAAACTAAGTGGAGTTTTATTGAATCTTTAATTAGATTGAAAAGATCGAGAATGGAGTATCACCAGTTTTACTCCAGGAGGTAGTTAAATCTTTAATTAGATTTGAACGTGAAATGTTAATTGAATTTACCGATAAAACCATGGTGTTAGATATGAAGTATGACCAGTTTTACTTCATGGGATAAATAGGTTGGGACTGGGAAGTAAAATAAATAATTACTTCGGTGTGGCTCGCTAATCCCGACTAGGTTGAATTGATATTCAAAAGAAGATTAAAGAATAAATTTAGAAGAATTTATCTTTGATAAAATTAATGGGAACCTTTCCCTAAGAATGTGAAATTTAGAAACTAACTGGAGATTAGTTAAGTAGAATGGTTTCCTGTGTATTGATCTGATGTCGGTTTCGGCCTTCGGGGTTAATACTTAGGGAATTGTTCTCTTACTAATTTACGGTTAGCGACTGATGAACTGGAATGAGGCGTATGTTGTGTTTGTATAACACTTGTTTATTATATACGCGAGTTATTCGAAAAGACCGGGTTTATCCCATTCTGAATAACTGATTCGACGATTAGTCGAAGATGAAGACGATGGGTGAAGACCGGAGGTCTTCACGTCGTTTGGATAATTACTGATGATCTTGATTAGGACGCACACCCAAGAGGAGGGAATCAGTTGGTGATCGTCCAGACGTACTTGGAGATCGATGGATATGCGGGGTACTAGGTGCCTCCGGTTTCGTTCAGACCCAGAACGAACTTGTAAATGAACTGTGTGTCTGACATTGGATTTCAGTCTGTGTGATTGATTTCCATTAAATATATATCTGTTTGGCGGAGGAGAATTTATTCTCTTGCTTAACGCCCTTCTCTGAGACATACGAGCTTAGGGGTTATATAGTGATGGATATCAAACACATAGAGTGAATTGCCTGTGTGGCAAATGATCAAGGCTTCTGTTGAAAAGCAAAGTCTTGTGGTTGATGATCAAATCACGGCCTTTGTGGCATAGCTTTGTGTAACTTTTAATTCGCGAGTTTCACACCCGGTATGAACCAGAAACGGGAGAAGGACCTCAGGGAGGGCATGCGTTTCCTTCTAGTTAGAAGTGGCGTCAGTGGTTTTACACGCCCTGACGAGTTTGACTTATGTGGTTGTTGGTTTGCGAGGCGCTTCGGATATATCAGTGACTATGTGAAGCCGATGGAGTCATTCGTTGGCTCATTTACGCCCCATAGGGCGGGGAGACGTATTGTTCAGGCATAATAATCGACTCCGTGTGGACCGGCCCTAACGATCCAAGGGGCAGTTGCGGCTGTTCCTGACGGGCGGACTAAAGGCTCTCGAATCGGTGAGGACGATCCCTAGCCTCAGTTCATACCATAAATGATAACCCAACTTCCAATACGACACTTTGCGGTTTTATTTGTAGAGCCTAGTATGGCGACATGATATATGGAACCCATGCCGCCTATGATTGATATTTATGATTGTATATAAAATCAGAAACTAACTGGAAACGAGCTAAGATGGGTGGTTTCCTGGGTATTTGTCTGATGTTGGTTTCGGCCTTCGGGGTTAATACTTAGGGAATCGTTCTCTTACTATTTTACGGTTGGAGTCTGATTAAGAATAATAAAAGATGAAATTTAGCGTATCAAGCATTCTTTGTCTATTATAAGGTAGAACCCTATCCTCCGGCTTGCGTTGCATTGTGTGATGGGACCTGGGTCTTATAATAGCTTCATTTTTCTTTATCTATCATTGCGCTGTTTGTTTTATGCACTGGTATTCTTGGGAGGAAACCCGTTCCGTGTTATACGGCGTGGTCCCTTGATTTACCTAACTTTAAAATAAAGATTAATAACTGTTTTAGTTCTCACACCAGTCCCATGACTGACCTGGAGTTTATTGTTTTAACCTAAACTCTGGGTGCCCTTATTTTGACATGGGCAGCTAGTAGTTTTGGTTTTGCAGATTTATATTCACAGGATCCTGATTTACAGCTAGAACGATACTCGAAAAGCTTTGTATCCGCGTATTACTTCTAGTTGTGTATTGTATTATTTTCCACTGCTATGTAATGTATTGTAATCTATGATATTTATCGAATGTATTTTATTCATTTATGCTCTGTATACTCTTGTATTCTGATGGAATTGTTGTAATATACAATGAAATGTTCTTCTGTATGCGTTCTGATCTGTCTTGTCGTCAAAGTAATTCGTTCTTTCTCTTCTCTTCGGAGACCGGGGAAGTTTGGGTCGCTTCATTTTTCATCCTTTAACTTCTTTCAAATAATGATTCATATTTCTGTGCAATTTGGGTTGGACGTGTGTTGTATTTAGTCAACTCAGATAGTACGGATTTCCGGGACATTACAATGTGTGAGGTGGAATTCAGGGGGAGATCTAGTGGTCGACATTTCTTGTGTCTAAATTTGTGTCATTATTTTGTGTATAGATAGACATTCCCAATAGATATTATCACCAAATCATTCTACATACTATTATTATACATCTTATTTCATACAATCATTATAAATTACAATTGCATTTCAAATCAAGATTATTCACACCATAAGCTGCATTTCATATTGTTTTGCATATGACATACATTTCATACTACATTATAATCAACATACTGCACACACTGCATTACATGTTAGCTTTAACTCCACACATAATGTAACGACCCAGAAAATCTGAACCAATTTAAAATTTTTAAATTGGCTAAAATAATGGATTTTAAATATTTAAAATAAATATTTTAAATAATGGCGATGAAAACTGAGTTTGAATCGACAATTTAAAACTAATATAATTAATTATAATTATATATAGAATTGAAAATGGCGCGGTAGTTCGATAATTCGATTTCAAACTTCAATTGAATATACCGGGTGCAAAACAATCCGGATTTTAGTGAAACCAAAAATATTTAAATCTGTTAGTGAATACCTTTCTAACGAACCCGACAAATCGAAATTTGATAGCGGGAATCAAAAGATATGTCCAGTTGAAAATTCTGAATAGTCGCTATGGAATTCAGGCCCTTAAAAATGGACATTTTGCAAATGGCCTCGGATTTCGACGAAACCACTTTTGTTGGATCCGCAGTGTCAAGTTATTGTTAGGTTTCAAATTTCATAATTTTCCGAATCAATATGTGAGCGTGGCAAAGGAAAACGCGTTTGGCCGGTTTCAGTTGATTTCAATCGACTGGAAATTGGCCATTTTTCAAACGGTCTCAGAATTCGACGAAACTAGTTTTGTTAGGACCGTATCGTCAATACGAAGCTAGAAAATATTTTTTTGGAATTTTTCTAGTTAGTATGTGACCCCGGTAATTTGAAATGTACGTTTAAAATTCAATATAGTGACTTAAATGTAAATTCAACGGGAACTGATTGTAACGATCAAATCGGCTTGCGATACATATCCCATTGTGTCCGGAATGGGGGTAAAACGCTATGGACGACAGTCGGTGGGTCCCATTTCGACTTCGAATAAAAAGTCAACTTTTAAATAGAAATTTAATAATAATAAATATTTATATAAACCCTTTTTCTTTCTCTCTCTCTCCTCACATTCATTCTCGTTCAAAATAAAAAAAAAGAAGAAAAAAACCCGACTTCATTCAGGCGCCCCCCCTTTCATCGTCGATCGACTGCCGCTGCCTTAGGCGAGGCGCCGCCCATCACCGCATCCCCCTCCCCCTCGTTCGTTGATCCCGCCAGTGACATCGCACCCCCCCTGAACCAATCGCGATGCCCCAAATTCGCGAGCCCCCGTTCGAGACCCCTCCGCTTCGCCAGCTCCTCCTCCTGCCGCCGAGCTTAGCTGTCACCCCCCTTCTTCGCAGATAGTAAGTATAGTATTTTATTTTTATTTTTATTTTAATTAGGTTTAAAACTGATTTATTTTAATTAGGTTTAAAACTGATTTATTTTAATTAGGTTTAAAACTGATTATTTTTAAAGGATTTAAAACTGATTTTTTTTAAAAGGATTTAAAACTGATTTTAAAAGGGTTTAAAAACTGATTTTAATTTTAAGTTAAAAGAAAAAGATTTAAATTTTAAAAAGAAAAAGATTTAAATTTTAAAAAGAAAAAGATTTGAACTTTAAAAAGAAAAAGGTTTAAACTTTAAAAAGAAAGAGGTTTAAACTTTAAAAAGAAAAAGGTTTAAACTTTAAAAAGAAAAGATTTAAACTTTAAAAAGAAAAAGGTTTAAACTTTAAAAAGAAAAAGGTTTAAACTTTAAATAGAAAAAGATTTGAACTTTAAATAGAAAAAGATTTGAACTTGGACAGAAAAGATCATATTTTTAAAATAGAAAAGACGGAATTTTTATTGAGTAGAAGAAGTAAGATATGATTTTTATATTTTTAAAGTAATAAAAATATAATTTTTACATCATAGGAATAATAAAAATATGATCTTTATATATTGAATAGCGAAGTCAAAATTCGATTTTTATATATTGAATAACATAGTAAAAATTCGATTTTTACATATGTAGAGAATACGGGCAACAAAAGCGACAAAAGGCGAGATTGGCGAAGATTTCTAAAGGAAGAGTCGTAGTTGGATAGCTATTGGTGAGAATTTCTCACTCTTCAATTTCTTTTCTATAATTATATATATATGTTGAAATAAAAGTGAATTGCTATATATATATATATATATATATATATATATATATATATATATATATATGCGCCCCTCGTCCACAAACCATGGACGGTATTTATTGGTTGAAATTGTTGTGAAAATTGATTGATAGCGAATGATTGTTTGGGATTGTTTGTGGTTGATATTGGTTGATTGTGGTTGAAAAATACCCATTTGTGGTTGAGAAATATTTGGTTGAAACCACATAGGATTAGTTTGTGGAAATGAAATAAATATATACATGCCGCCTGCGTGCGAACTAGATGCATGATCCCCATTGTCAAAAACCGCGAGGTTTTAAGGTAGAGCGAGGAGCCGTACTAGGGACGGTCCCGGTTTTAACTACCCTGCCGTTATGCTGCCGAAATTTTGAATAATATTCGTGTGTTTGAATTATTTTCATATGCTTAAACTATATTTATTCATTGATTAGAAAACCTTCATGTGTTGAATTGATATTCATTCGTTGATTAGAAATTCATGTGTTGAATGGTATTCATATTTTGAAATAAATCGTTTGATAATAAAAATCACATTTTTATCTATATATAGAAACTATAGAAAACATTCATGTGTTGAATTGATATTCATTCGTTGATTAGAAATTCATGTGTTGAATGGTATTCATATTTTGAAATAAATCGTTTGATAATAAAAATCACATTTTTATCTATATATAGAAACTATAGAAAACATTCATGTGTTGAATTGATGTAACGACCCAGATTTTTGAACAGTTTATTTTAAATATTTAGTATGGTTTTAAATATTGAATTCATAATATAAATGGTATTTTATTGGGTTATCGATTACATAATCGAAATACGATTTATTTTGATAATTATCGAAATACGAGAAGTTTGAAATAATCCACTTCAAAAATAAAACTGAATCGAAACAGTTCAGATTGAATCGTTTGTTTAAATTTATAACTTTTTCAGACGACCGAATTAGACTTTGAAACTGGTCCCAATGTGTTCAGAATGGTATTATAACCCTAGGGGTGCCAGTCGCTGCGTTGGAAATGGAGTTCGGGATCAACAGGGATTTTACGTTAAATCAATTCATACTAATTAAAATATATATAATAATAATAAAAAAAAATCAATTTTATTTTCAAAGCTAGTATTTTCATTTCAGCCGACCTATCTTCATTTACATCGCAGACCTAAGTTTTTCCTCGAGCTGTAGAAATTGCTCATTCCTTCGCAGTAAAGCAAGACAACAAATTTAATGGCATGTACCTTCTGTTCTCATTCACATTCTATATAAACAAGTCGAGCCTTCCTATTCTCTTATTCTAATCCACGAAACTATTTCAAAGCCTTCTCTTTCATTTTCTTCCTTACAATTAAAAATTGATCCACCATTTAAAAAAAAAAAAAAAGGATAAGGGAATTGATCGAAACGGAGAGCTCCAGGAAGAAGGGCAACCACTCAAAGAAATCAAAATCCCAAATTTTCGATTCTGTGAAAGTGCGAGAACTTCGATTCTTCAAATCCAATAGAAATCGCAAGGCTCAACATCAGGGTAGCGCTCGCGACGAACTCGCAGGGCCTTGGCGTTCGAACAACATCGCTACGGTGATTTGCGCTCGAGTTTGGGGAGAAGGAAGAGGCATTGTGATTTTGAAGAAGCCAACATCGAGGTGGGCGATGCTAGTTCTGGAGGCAAATTGGAGTTCGATCTACAGTTGGATGTTGGAGTGCTCGTATGGTGGAGGTGATAGTTCGAAATTCTGTTATTGAATTGGGTTCGGTCTCTTTAAGTTTGGGGTATTCTGGACGTTGGCAGTGGGGGGATTTGCGATGTCGGTGGAAGGAATAGCAGCTGTAGAATGATATGTGTTTCAGTTGTTGGTGAAGGAAAGCATCGTTTTTCCTTATGGCATGACAGTATGGGTTTGTTGAAGTTCAGCAATGGAGTGTCTGCAATGTGTTCGAGGAAATGCCATAATGGATGACTGAAATTTTAAGGGTTATTTGCAGTAAAACGGTTGATCGATGGCTGTTGAGTGGCTTCGTAGTCGTTCAAGAAATAAGGTATACGTTTATTTTAAAATACATAGAAGAATTATTTTATTTATCGTTAGTTATTAATTAAAATCAATAATCCGGTTAATCATAAATAAATATTCGTAGGTAGAATTTCACTTAAGACAAATTGTAGCTGCGATGTTCCGAGATTTGAATGGATATTCAGCGCAAATAATATCGAGGTGAGTAAATCTCACTCACCTTTAGAATTATTTTTATTTCATTAAAAATAATTGTCTGTTGCTTGTGTGAATGCTTTATGGTTGATTTATATATATTAGTTATTTAGGCTATTATATATATATATTGGGTTGATTGATTGGTTGGATTCCCGCAGTCTCATTAGCGGATGCCCGCAGTTTCATAGCGGATGATTACCCTATACGCCCCACGCTATGATTAGTGGATGACCTTCTATACCGCGATATTCTGCCACGAAGCAGAATGGGTATTATTTATGTGCTAACATCTGTGGATGCAGGAAAACAGGTTGGAGGAATCCAACTGGATTCCTCAAAAATATATTATCTGTTTGTTTATTTGTTTGCATATATATTGTTATATATGATGTGTTAGAAAAATAAATAATTCGTTGTTTTGTGTGTTTAAATATCACTGGGCTTAAGCAATGATATTTAAAAATATCGTGGAAGGATATTGGTAATTTAAAAAAAGAAAAATTCTATTTTTAAATAGAATTTGAATTTTAAATGGAAATAAAATTATAAACTTGTTTTGAAAAATAAAACAAGTAGTTTCTTTAAACGAAGTTTAAAAATAGTTCTTTTATAACGAAGTATAAATGAAGTGGAAAGAATTATCAATTGATAATTCAGAAATAGAAATACAAGTGTGGAATTGGAATTTTGAAATGAAATTTCAAATAGGATGTGAAATGAAATTTTTAAATATATAACTCAAATGAAATTTGAGTATAACATTTGAATTTTAAAGGGAGTTAAATATTTGAATTTTAAAAGGAGATTGAAGATTAGAAATTCAAATAGAAGTTCAAATAAAATTTGAATAGACGAGATTAGAATGGAAAAATAGAATTTGAATTCAAGGAATTAAAATAAAATTTGAATTCAAAGGAATTCGAATAAAGAAATTCAAATAGAGATTTGAATGTAGGATTTCAAAAATGGAATTTGAAATATAGAATTTCAAAGAAGAATTAAATAGAATTTGAAATATAGTATTTCAAAGAAGAATTCAAATGTGAAATTTGAACAGAGATTTGAATGGAATTTAAATATGAAATTTGAACATGGAATTGAATATAGAAATTCAAGTAGAAATTTGAATATGAGATTTCAAAATAGAATTTGAAATAAACTTTGAAAATAGGATTTCAAAGTAGAATTGGAAATAGAATTTCAAATAGGGTTTCAAAATAGGAAACCCAAATGGTTTTGAAATGAAATTTGAATTTAAGTGAATTCAAATGGATTTGAGTGAAGTAATTCAAATGGTGTAAAAAAATAAGTTTGAATATTAGAATTCAAATGGGATTGGAGATAAATTTGAATATTAGAATTCAAATGGAAAGGGAAAATGAAATTTGAATATAAGAGATTCAAATTGAATTCAAATAGGACTTGATCTATGGGATTTGAATATGAAATTCAAATGGGTTTTAACTATGGAATTTTGAATCTAGAATTTAAAAAAAAGAGTTTGAATATTTGAATTGCAATAGAATTCAAATATAGAAATTGGATTATAGCAGTTCAAATGGAATTTAAATATATAAAGTTTGAATAAGAGAATTCAAATGAATTCAAGTTTAGAATTTGAATATAGGGAATTCAAATAGAAATTCAAATATTGAATTTGAACATCATATAGAAAAGGAATTGGAATTTGAATTTAGAATTCAAATAAAAGTGAGATTTGAATTTAAATCAAGCAGAGTTAAATGGAGTTGAATTCTTTTTAAAGAAGTTTAAAAGTTTATATATATATATATATATATAATTAAAACGAATTCGCCGCAGCGCTGCAGTTCGTAAAATAGCGATTCGAACTTCAATTGAATATGTAGAACTCGATTGAAGTCGGAATTCTTTGAAACAAGAAACGTCAGGACCGGTTTGATAATAGTTTTCTAATGAAAGAGAAAAATATGAATTTCATCGTATAGATTTTGAGTTATGTCAAAATCAAATTTTCAGAAAAGCAGCGCCAGAATCGTTTTAAAACCATGATGGTTTATTTAATATTATAAAAGGATTTTAAGCAAATAAAAATCCGAATTTCCTTTTTAGAAAATTTCAGGGTTGAGTTGTAAAATATATGCGAATTCAAGTTGTGTAAATGAATATGATTTTTGAAATAGAAATCAGATTTTTGATTTATTGAATAGAGTTAACTAATTCGAATAGAAATTAGTTAAGGAGATTTCGAATGGATATTGAGCTTTAAATAAGTAAATTCGATTTGAGAATTTATATTTGAAATAGAAAAGAGGACTAGAATTGAAATTGAGATTCGATTTGGTTATGAACGAGTTAAATATTTGTTCGAACATGTTATGTTCAACAAAGAAGTGAAATAGGCAAAAAGGCTAATTAAAGAATAATTGAGCGAAACTGAATTCAAACGATTCAAAATTTAATTCAAACGAATGGATTGAGTTGAATTAAATTGGAAACAGGTGAACAGGTGTTAAACAGACATGGGATGGAGTATATGAAGATTTAAATTTGTGTGCCCGACAAAAAGGTACATGTTTAAATTCATATATGGGTTTTATGCGCCGTATCGGCAAGCCGCTTGGCTTTTTCTTTTTCTTTTTGAGATTAGAAGATACCGGGAAACTATTTGAAATTTCCCGATGCTCCCGATACAGGGGAGGTTATGGCGAAATTTTCCGAAAATTTAAGGAGTTAGAATATTTTTAAGATATTTTGATAATTTGAAATCATTGTATCGACGTATTGAATTCGATAGTAAAGTGAATATAAAAGTCGAATGTTGTAAACAAAAAGGGATAGAGATAAGTGATTGGAATTGTTTCCAATTGCAAATAGAGGTTTTTCTAATATATAGAAAGTAAAAGAAGTTGACATTTGGAAACGTTTTCCAAATGACATAAGAGGCCGAGATGATTATTGAAATATTTGGTTAACAAATATTGATTGAGAAAATAGAGAAGGGGTTTAATTAATGAAATATTAATTAAAGAGCCCAGTGATTTGTTTGATATGTTGATTGAACACTTGTTTTTATTCGATAGTTAAATCACAGACTATCGAAGTTTTGACCATCGTTGTCAATATGGAGAGACCGGTTGGATTATTATCCGAAGAACCACTCCGTATCGGCATAAGCGTTGCGAACCAAGTATGCTGAATGTATTGAAGACGGAGTAAAGTGCAAGGGCTTTTCTATTAATAGAAATAGTGCCTTCGGTTTCGTTCAATCCCAGAACGAACGTAAATGGACGAATGTCTGACAGAGTATTTCCAATGATCAAATGGGTTGGTCTGTATGAATGTATATGGTTGCAACGGATTTATCCCTTAGCATAATATCCAGAATATTTGTGCAAACTCAACTAATGATTAACGGATCTGACAATGTGGCATTCAAAGTGATTGTGTTATTAATGAATGGTAAGAAATCGTAGCCTCAAGCCTCAACAACCGGGAAATGACAAAAATCGGGCAGGCAGCATGGCTATGTGGGTCGCACCCATTAGGGTGTATAATCACCTATCTAGAGAAATTCTTTTGTTTCTAAATCTATCGATTCTGCCCATTCGGGAAACGTTGGTTTGAGTCCAACCGTTGGTGATATACATTCGATACACTCAAGCGAAATGAGTGGTCGGTCATGTGTGGGCCGGGTTGCAAGATGTTCTTGTTGAACCCAGGTGTATTCGCCTCTAGAGATACATCATCGGAAGGTGGTCCCATACCTTGTCATGTTGGAAATCCAATCTCCAATAAGCGCCATGCGGTTTTTGATTTTTATAATATGTGGAGCGTGAGATGCAAGCGTTCTGCTATTTGGTTATTTACTTGATGTAGACATTATTATAATATCATTGGATTTGATATCAAAATGTTTTGGGTTATAGTAAGGTAAAAACCGTCCGTGTTTATGTGTGGGCTGGTCTTACTATTATCTTTTCTTTGAAAAGAGTTTTGAAAGTTAAGCAAGTGGTTGGAGTTTACTCACACCAGTCCCATGACTGACCCAGAGTTTGTTTTTTTTTGTTTTGTTTTTCCTAAACTCTTGGGTGCCCAAATTTGTACGGGCAGTCAAGTGTTTCAGGCTTTTACAGATACACTTGGAGGAGCTTGAAGCAGGAGGCTTCAATGTTAGATATTTAGAGTTACTTCCGCTAAATCAAATGTTATGTGTACTCTGATGATGGTATGTATATATGTACCAAACAGTTTTGTATTTCAAAAGTTATGTTATATAATATATTTTATTCGTTCCGCTGTGAGTTGTGATCTTCGTTCTTCTTCTATTCTAATATTTCTTTCTTTCTATTTCTCATCCTCTAACTTCTTTCTAATAATGAGTCGTATTTCTGTGTTATTTGGGTTGGACGTGTGTTGTATTTAGTCAACTCAGATAGCACGGATTTGCGGGCCATTACAGTTGGTATCAGAGCTTAGGTTGAGCGAATACCTAGGCTTTGGTGGAATGTGCTCATTAGAGATAGGGTCAGTAGTACCCTAGAATGAGTTGAGTGTATATACGAGAGAGAATATTTGTTAGTTGATATAAAAGTTGTTTTATATTGTGTTGGCTAGTCTGTTGAGTGGTTTATGAATTCTGGTCGGATAGTGGGACGCCACAAAGTCGATAGGAATTTCTAAACACTTGAACAGAAGATTGAACACAGTATTGTTTTAAAGTGGGTAAATGAAATAATTTTACCCAAAATTTCTATTTTGATATAGAAAGAATAATTTTCTAGAATTATTATTATATGGATGTGTTGGATGTTGATTTTATAATCAAATGAGATTATAAAATTAGAATGGTTATTTATAACCAAATAGAATTTGTATGGAAATTAAATATACAAATGAGATGAATTAGAATTTAATTCAAACCAAAATTTGGAATTTTAATCCTGGGAAGTTGAAAAATATTTTTCAAAGTATATTAAAATAATATAGATTTGTTTTAAAGGATTTGAAAGAAATTCATGGATTTTGAAATAGTAAGGCACTGAACTCACTTCAGTGGCTGGGAAATTATTCTGATAATGATTGCAACATCATCAGTGTTCATTTCCGAGTTTCTAAGTGATCGATTGCTACCTTAGAAAGTTTTTGATGGAAATTTGTTTGAAAGAAAACAAGTAGATTGAAAATTCAAATGTTTTGAATTGAGATGAAAATAAATATAAATATATATATATATATGTGATTTCAAAAGATTTGAGATGAACACCCAAGGACTTGAATTCTGTAATTTAAATCTAACTCAAGAAAGTTAAAATGGATCGAAGTGAATACATTGATTAGAATCAATGTGATTAAATTTGAATTCATATGAATGGGATATGAATTGGATACGAATATATTAGTTGTGAACCATTCAAATAGAATGAATGGAAGCAAAGGTGAGGTGCAATATGAATTAAAACCAAAAGTTTTGGTACAACTAAAATTATTGAAATACAAAGTGTTGAGTTTCAACATAAGTGAGATGTTGAAAAGAAATGGATTTGTACCATTTTTCCTACCTTAGCAATTTCGAGGACGAAATTATTTTAAGGGGGAAAGAATGTAACGACCCAGATTTTTGAACAGTTTATTTTAAATATTTAGTATGGTTTTAAATATTGAATTCATAATATAAATGGTATTTTATTGGGTTATCGATTACATAATCGAAATACGATTTATTTTGATAATTATCGAAATACGAGAAGTTTGAAATAATCCACTTCAAAAATAAAACTGAATCGAAACAGTTCAGATTGAATCGTTTGTTTAAATTTATAACTTTTTCAGACGACCGAATTAGACTTTGAAACTGGTCCCAATGTGTTCAGAATGGTATTATAACCCTAGGGGTGCCAGTCGCTGCGTTGGAAATGGAGTTCGGGATCAACAGGGATTTTACGTTAAATCAATTCATACTAATTAAAATATATATAATAATAATAATAAAAAAATCAATTTTATTTTCAAAGCTAGTATTTTCATTTCAGCCGACCTATCTTCATTTACATCGCAGACCTAAGTTTTTCCTCGAGCTGTAGAAATTGCCCATTCCTTCGCAGTAAAGCAAGACAACAAATTTAATGGCATGTACCTTCTGTTCTCATTCACATTCTATATAAACAAGTCGAGCCTTCCTATTCTCTTATTCTAATCCACGAAACCATTTCAAAGCCTTCTCTTTCATTTTCTTCCTTACAGTTAAAAATTGATCCACCATTTAAAAAAAAAAAAAGGATAAGGGAATTGATCGAAACGGAGAGCTCCAGGAAGAAGGGCAACCACTCAAAGAAATCAAAATCCCAAATTTTCGATTCTGTGAAAGTGCGAGAACTTCGATTCTTCAAATCCAATAGAAATCGCAAGGCTCAACATCAGGGTAGCGCTCGCGACGAACTCGCAGGGCCTTGGCGTTCGAACAACATCGCTACGGTGATTTGCGCTCGAGTTTGGGGAGAAGGAAGAGGCATTGTGATTTTGAAGAAGCCAACATCGAGGTGGGCGATGCTAGTTCTGGAGGCAAATTGGAGTTCGATCTACAGTTGGATGTTGGAGTGCTCGTATGGTGGAGGTGATAGTTCGAAATTCTGTTATTGAATTGGGTTCGGTCTCTTTAAGTTTGGGGTATTCTGGACGTTGGCAGTGGGGGGATTTGCGATGTCGGTGGAAGGAATAGCAGCTGTAGAATGATATGTGTTTCAGTTGTTGGTGAAGGAAAGCATCGTTTTTCCTTATGGCATGACAGTATGGGTTTGTTGAAGTTCAGCAATGGAGTGTCTGCAATGTGTTCGAGGAAATGCCATAATGGATGACTGAAATTTTAAGGGTTATTTGCAGTAAAAAGGTTGATCGATGGCTGTTGAGTGGCTTCGTAGTCGTTCAAGAAATAAGGTATACGTTTATTTTAAAATACATAGAAGAATTATTTTATTTATCGTTAGTTATTAATTAAAATCAATAATCCGGTTAATCATAAATAAATATTCGTAGGTAGAATTTCACTTAAGACAAATTGTAGCTGCGATGTTCCGAGATTTGAATGGATATTCAGCGCAAATAATATCGAGGTGAGTAAATCTCACTCACCTTTAGAATTATTTTTATTTCATTAAAAATAATTGTCTGTTGCTTGTGTGAATGCTTTATGGTTGATTTATATATATTAGTTATTTAGGCTATTATATATATATATTGGGTTGATTGATTGGTTGGATTCCCGCAGTCTCATTAGCGGATGCCCGCAGTTTCATAGCGGATGATTACCCTATACGCCCCACGCTATGATTAGTGGATGACCTTCTATACCGCGATATTCTGCCACGAAGCAGAATGGGTATTATTTATGTGCTAACATCTGTGGATGCAGGAAAACAGGTTGGAGGAATCCAACTGGATTCCTCAAAAATATATTATCTGTTTGTTTATTTGTTTGCATATATATTGTTATATATGATGTGTTAGAAAAATAAATAATTCGTTGTTTTGTGTGTTTAAATATCACTGGGCTTAAGCAATGATATTTAAAAATATCGTGGAAGGATATTGGTAATTTAAAAAAAGAAAAATTCTATTTTTAAATAGAATTTGAATTTTAAATGGAAATAAAATTATAAACTTGTTTTGAAAAATAAAACAAGTAGTTTCTTTAAACGAAGTTTAAAAATAGTTCTTTTATAACGAAGTATAAATGAAGTGGAAAGAATTATCAATTGATAATTCAGAAATAGAAATACAAGTGTGGAATTGGAATTTTGAAATGAAATTTCAAATAGGATGTGAAATGAAATTTTTAAATATATAACTCAAATGAAATTTGAGTATAACATTTGAATTTTAAAGGGAGTTAAATATTTGAATTTTAAAAGGAGATTGAAGATTAGAAATTCAAATAGAAGTTCAAATAAAATTTGAATAGACGAGATTAGAATGGAAAAATAGAATTTGAATTCAAGGAATTAAAATAAAATTTGAATTCAAAGGAATTCGAATAAAGAAATTCAAATAGAGATTTGAATGTAGGATTTCAAAAATGGAATTTGAAATATAGAATTTCAAAGAAGAATTAAATAGAATTTGAAATATAGTATTTCAAAGAAGAATTCAAATGTGAAATTTGAACAGAGATTTGAATGGAATTTAAATATGAAATTTGAACATGGAATTGAATATTGAAATTCAAGTAGAAATTTGAATATGAGATTTCAAAATAGAATTTGAAATAAACTTTGAAAATAGGATTTCAAAGTAGAATTGGAAATAGAATTTCAAATAGGGTTTCAAAATAGGAAACCCAAATGGTTTTGAAATGAAATTTGAATTTAAGGGAATTCAAATGGATTTGAATGAAGTAATTCAAATGGTGTAAAAAAATAAGTTTGAATATTAGAATTCAAATGGGATTGGAGATAAATTTGAATATTAGAATTCAAATGGAAAGGGTAAATGAAATTTTAATATAAGAGATTCAAATTGAATTCAAATAGGACTTGATCTATGGGATTTGAATATGAAATTCAAATGGGTTTTAACTATGGAATTTTGAATCTAGAATTTAAAAAAAAGAGTTTGAATATTTGAATTGCAATAGAATTCAAATATAGAAATTGGATTATAGCAGTTCAAATGGAATTTAAATATATAAAGTTTGAATAAGAGAATTCAAATGAATTCAAGTTTAGAATTTGAATATAGGGAATTCAAATAGAAATTCAAATATTGAATTTGAACATCATATAGAAAAGGAATTGGAATTTGAATTTAGAATTCAAATAAAAGTGAGATTTGAATTTAAATCAAGCAGAGTTAAATGGAGTTGAATTCTTTTTAAAGAAATTTAGAAGTTTAAAAGTTTATATATATATATATATATATATATATATATATATAATTAAAACGAATTCGCCGCAGCGCTGCAGTTCGTAAAATAGCGATTCGAACTTCAATTGAATATGTAGAACTCGATTGAAGTCGGAATTCTTTGAAACAAGAAACGTCAGGACCGGTTTGATAATAGTTTTCTAATGAAAGAGAAAAATATGAATTTCATCGTATAGATTTTGAGTTATGTCAAAATCAAATTTTCAGAAAAGCAGCGCCAGAATCGTTTTAAAACCATGATGGTTTATTTAATATTATAAAAGGATTTTAAGCAAATAAAAATCCGAATTTCCTTTTTAGAAAATTTCAGAGTTGAGTTGTAAAATATATGCGAATTCAAGTTGTGTAAATGAATATGATTTTTGAAATAGAAATCAGATTTTTGATTTATTGAATAGAGTTAACTAATTCGAATAGAAATTAGTTAAGGAGATTTCGAATGGATATTGAGCTTTAAATAAGTAAATTCGATTTGAGAATTTATATTCGAAATAGAAAAGAGGACTAGAATTGAAATTGAGATTCGATTTGGTTATGAACGAGTTAAATATTTGTTCGAACATGTTATGTTCAACAAAGAAGTGAAATAGGCAAAAAGGCTAATTAAAGAATAATTGAGCGAAACTGAATTCAAACGATTCAAAATTTAATTCAAACGAATGGATTGAGTTGAATTAAATTGGAAACAGGTGAACAGGTGTTAAACAGACATGGGATGGAGTATATGAAGATTTAAATTTGTGTGCCCGACAAAAAGGTACATGTTTAAATTCATATATGGGTTTTATGCGCCGTATCGGCAAGCCGCTTGGCTTTTTCTTTTTCTTTTTGAGATTAGAAGATACCGGGAAGCTATTTGAAATTTCCCGATGCTCCCGATACAGGGGAGGTTATGGCGAAATTTTCCGAAAATTTAAGGAGTTAGAATATTTTTAAGATATTTTGATAATTTGAAATCATTGTATCGACGTATTGAATTCGATAGTAAAGTGAATATAAAAGTCGAATGTTGTAAACAAAAAGGGATAGAGATAAGTGATTGGAATTGTTTCCAATTGCAAATAGAGGTTTTTCTAATATATAGAAAGTAAAAGAAGTTGACATTTGGAAACGTTTTCCAAATGACATAAGAGGCCGAGATGATTATTGAAATATTTGGTTAACAAATATTGATTGAGAAAATAGAGAAGGGGTTTAATTAATGAAATATTAATTAAAGAGCCCAGTGATTTGTTTGATATGTTGATTGAACACTTGTTTTTATTCGATAGTTAAATCACAGACTATCGAAGTTTTGACCATCGTTGTCAATATGGAGAGACCGGTTGGATTATTATCCGAAGAACCACTCCGTATCGGCATAAGCGTTGCGAACCAAGTATGCTGAATGTATTGAAGACGGAGTAAAGTGCAAGGGCTTTTCTAGTAATAGAAATAGTGCCTTCGGTTTCGTTCAATCCCAGAACGAACGTAAATGGACGAATGTCTGACAGAGTATTTCCAATGATCAAATGGGTTGGTCTGTATGAATGTATATGGTTGCAACGGATTTATCCCTTAGCATAATATCCAGAATTTTTGTGCAAACTCAACTAGTGATTAACGGATCTGACAATGTGGCATTCAAAGTGATTGTGTTATCAATGAATGGTAAGAAATCGTAGCCTCAAGCCTCAACAACCGGGAAATGACAAAAATCGGGCAGGCAGCATGGCTATGTGGGTCGCACCCATTAGGGTGTATAATCACCTATCTAGAGAAATTCTTTTGTTTCTAAATCTATCGATTCTGCCCATTCGGGAAACGGTGGTTTGAGTCCAACCGTTGGTGATATACATTCGATACACTCAAGCGAAATGAGTGGTCGGTCATGTGAGGGCCGGGTTGCAAGATGTTCTTGTTGAACCCAGGTGTATTCGCCTCTAGAGATACATCATCGGAAGGTGGTCCCATACCTTGTCATGTTGGAAATCCAATCTCCAATAAGCGCCATGCGGTTTTTGATTTTTATAATATGTGGAGCGTGAGATGCAAGCGTTCTGCTATTTGGTTATTTACTTGATGTAGACATTATTATAATATCATTGGATTTGATATCAAAATGTTTTGGGTTATAGTAAGGTAAAAACCGTCCGTGTTTATGTGTGGGCTGGTCTTACTATTATCTTTTCTTTGAAAAGAGTTTTGAAAGTTAAGCAAGTGGTTGGAGTTTACTCACACCAGTCCCATGACTGACCCAGAGTTTGTTTTTTTTTGTTTTGTTTTTCCTAAACTCTTGGGTGCCCAAATTTGTACGGGCAGTCAAGTGTTTCAGGCTTTTACAGATACACTTGGAGGAGCTTGAAGCAGGAGGCTTCAATGTTAGATATTTAGAGTTACTTCCGCTAAATCAAATGTTATGTGTACTCTGATGATGGTATGTATATATGTACCAAACAGTTTTGTATTTCAAAAGTTATGTTATATAATATATTTTATTCGTTCCGCTGTGAGTTGTGATCTTCGTTCTTCTTCTATTCTAATATTTCTTTCTTTCTATTTCTCATCCTCTAACTTCTTTCTAATAATGAGTCGTATTTCTGTGTTATTTGGGTTGGACGTGTGTTGTATTTAGTCAACTCAGATAGCACGGATTTGCGGGCCATTACAATTGATATTCATTCGTTGATTAGAAATTCATGTGTTGAATGGTATTCATATTTTGAAATAAATCGTTTGATAATAAAAATCACATTTTTATCTATATATAGAAACTATAGAAAACATTCATGTGTTGAATTGATATTCATTCGTTGATTAGAAATTCATGTGTTGAATGGTATTCATATTTTGAAATAAACCGTTTGATAATAAAAATCACATTTTTATCTATATATAGAAACTATAGAAAACATTCATGTGTTGAATTGATATTCATTCGTTGATTAGAAATTCATGTGTTGAATGGTATTCATATTTTGAAATAAATTGTTTGATAATAAAAATCACCTTTTATCGACTATATGAACTGTGTAAAATAATCTCGTTTTAAAAGAAATTGTTTTATGATAAAAATCCTATTTTTGTCACCTATATGAACTATATAGAAAAATAGTGTTTTGAAATGAACTGTGTAAGAACCCGTAACTTCCCCGGTAAGGAAAGCACGAATACTTTGAGAACAACACACAAATGAACGCAGACGAAAGAACATTTCATTGTTATTACAACAATTCCATCAGATACAAGAATATACAGAGTATAAATGAATAAATTACATTCGATAAATATCAGAGATTACAATAAATTACATAGCAGCGGAAAACAATACAAAGCACAACTGAAAGTAATACACGGATACAGAGCTTTCCGAGCATCGTTCCAGCTGTAAATCAGGACCCTGTGGATATAAATCTGCAAAACCAAAACTACTAGCTGCCCGTGTCGAAAATAAGGGCACCCAGAGTTTAGGTTAAAACAATAAACTCCAGGTCAGTCATGTGACTGGTGTGAGAACTAAAACAGTTATTTAAAACTTTACTTTAAAAGAGAGTAATTCAAGGGACCACGCCGTATAACACGGAACGGGTTTCCTCCCAAGAATACTAGTGCATAGAATAAACAGCGCAATGTTTTTTTCGAAAAATGAAGCTATTATAAGACCCAGGTCCCATCACACAATGCAACGCAAGCCGGAGGATAGGGTTTTACCTTATAACAGCCAAATATGCTTGATACGTTTAAAACAAATCATTTGATACTATAATAAGTGTATAGTGTCAAAAACAATTTCAATCATAAATATAAATCATAGACGGCATGAGTGCCCCATCCCACTATGTCGCCATACTAGGCTCTACAAATAAAGCCGAAATACACGTATTGGAAATTGGATTTCCATCATGGTGGCTCCTGATTCGAAAGATCGATCGCGGAATGCAATTCACCACGGCTTACGTCCCCACAAGAGAAAACACCGTCTGTATCCGCACATTTGGGACCAGAGTACCACCGCGGCTTACGTCCCAGCGAGAGAAAACACCGCTTACTCTATATATCCCTGAGCACTAGGCTCATCTCGGTCGACCGAATCCACGACACCACTAAGGTGCCCATCCACGAAAAAGCATACTGATCAAACCATCAGTTTGCCACCATACCGGGGTGTGAGGCTCGCGGATCAACGCTATACACAAAGCCATGCTATATCAGCTGCGCTTTGATCATCAACCACCAAACTTTGCTTTTCAACAAAAGTGTGGATCACTGCATCTCAGCATGCCACACTATCAATCCATATCGTATCACTGATTTCTGCCAATATATAACCTCTGAGCTCATATGTCTCAGAGAAGGGCGTTAAGCAAGAGAATAAATTCTCCGCCGCCAAATAGATATATATTTAGCAGAGATCAACAAATACAATATAAAGGAATACAATGTCAGACACACCATCCATTTACAAGTCCGTTCGGGGTCCGAACGAAACCGGAGGCACTTTCCTCGCATATCCATCCATCTCCAAGTACGTCTGGACGACCATCAACTATTTCCATCCTCTTGGGTGTACAGCCCAATCAGGATCGTCAGTAATTTTCCAAACGATGTGGAGACTTCCGGTCTTCAACCACCGTCTTCATCTTCGACATCTCGTCGAATCGGTTATTCAGAATGGGTATAAACCCGGCCTTTCTGAATAACCCACGTATATGATAAACAAATGTTACACAAACACATCAAACGCCTCATTCCAATTCAGAATATTCTTTTATTCACAAAATCACATTTTTAGGGAAAGGTTCCCATTAATTTTATCCAAGATAAATTCTTCTAAATTTATTCTTTAATCTCCCTTTGGATATCATTTCAAACCATATTATGGTTTTCCAAACTAGTCGGGATTAGCGAACCACACCGAAGTAATTATTATTTTATTTCCCAATCCCAACCTATATATCCCATGGAGAAAACTGGTAATACTCCACATCTAACACCACTGTGTTATCGGTAAAATTAATTACCATTTCACGTTCAAATCTAATTAAAGATTTAACTACCGCTTTGGAGCAAAACTGGTGGTACTCCATTCTCGATCACCTTTCAGATTTGATAATTTAAATTATCAATTCATTTTTCAATCTAATTAAAGATTCATTAAAACTCCACTTAGTTTTAATCTTCTCAAAAATCGATATCTTGCCTTTAACGGGGTTAAAGAACCAATGTCTTCTAAAACACGATTCACGATAAACCCAAATCAGATTTGACATTAAATACAAGGCTCTGAATAGAAATTATATCGGCTTATATTCAATATCAAATTCTGAAACCAACATATATCGTATTGGAAATAACGATATAAAATATATCTTTCAAATCCCCATAACAATATTTGTATAGTCACGAAATCCAACATCGAAATATCCCGAAGATAATTTCGATTCAACTCCAGTCCAATCCACGTATTGGGAGTATTGATTATTTTTAAAATCACTTTCAAATTCAATTTATTTATTTCAAAACTAAATTGATTTTAATTCTAGTTCAAAACTAGTTTATTTCGATAAAAATCTATTTTTATCTTTTCAAATGTGGAATTCTCCAGCTCAATTCTTTCCAATCCATATATTATGATTTTACACAAATTATAGATATTTCTAATAATTTTATCAAGGTCCGTACAGTCGATTTCCAACAACGGCCATCGAACTGCACTTACAGCGACCTTTTTCGAATTTGATTTGGACATAACTCCAAATCCAACCGTTAGATGTCAAATTTCTAATATTCATTGGAAAGCTCTTTTCGATACGAACCCAACGGTTCCGGTTTTAGGAGAATCCGACGGTCGGATCTCCCGCAATGTTCATTTGAAATAAATGGTCGAAATTCACGAACTGCCGCGGCGCGTTCTATTCAGGCCATTATATATATTATATATATATATATATATATTATATATTTCGTCGATTTCCTTTTAAAACGAATTTTATAAATCGTTTTAAATTCGTTTCTAAAACAATTCAACTTCTACATTCAATTTCAAATCGATTTGATTTCAATTCAACTCGAATTCATTTCCGTTTTATTTAATTCGAATTCAAATTCGTTTCAATTCAATTCAAATTCAAATTCGTTTCAATTCAAATTGATTTCAATTTAATTTCGATTCGAATTCAATTAAATTTCAGTTCGTTTTCAATTCAACTTGAATTTGTTTTATATTCAATTCCATTCGAAGTCCTTTTATATTCAATTCAAATTCGTTTTCTTTTCAATTCGAATTTGCTATAATATTCATTTCAATTTGAATAAAATCGATATATATATCGTTCACGTCAAAATGGCGCAAAACTAATCAACACGGCTTTATATTTTTCACAACTTCTTTATTCTATTCAACAAATGAATATTTTTCCCATTCAACACATGAATCTATATTTCTTTCAACACACGACTAATCTCAACACATGAGTGCTGTCAACACATCACTATTGTTGTTATGTAAAATATTTTATAAAACTATGGTATCTATCGTTTGATTTTCAATTAGACTTCAACCGTAGAGTAGTTCTAATTTTAAATGTGATAAAGATGTAAATTTCATTGTATAAAATATTTCACTCAACACATAATATTTTCAACTCAGGAATATCGTCAACACATGACTATTTTTATATTCAACACATGAATTTTCTTTTATAATATTCATTATTTTCCCGATTGGAATGAGGCCCAATCAATCACCATATAATGTTAATTATATGGATTTTCATACATCACGCGTATATAATAGCATTGAAAAATAATCAACCATCAACCAAAGTGCACTACACTGTATAAGCATCAAATATAGATATCTAACGCTGATAACAGCCTGTCAATCAATCGATCGACATATTTAATCAATCAGGATGAGTGAACTTCAAATTTCATCCCAACACCCGTGTAGGGTTTCAAACAATCAAACACAGATTTTTAGTTGTGCAGTTGGGCGATGTGTAAAATTTATCGACCCAATCAATATCAGTCAAATCAGTGTATATAAACAAATCGGCCGATTTGTTTATAAATATTTATTTATTCACTTTCACGTTAAAATTTATATTCTTAACGATAATATGTTTTATCCAAAATATGAATATTCTATTCGGTTCACTTACACAATAAAAATGGTATTTTTATTTTACTAACATATTTTAGAAAATTTCGGCGGCATAACGGCACGATACTAGAAACGGGACGAGGCCTAGCCTTATCCCCGGTCTAGTGAAGGCCCACGCCATTCACACATCAATCAGATTTATTCCATTTCACCAAACAATTCAATTCAAACCAAATAGACTAACCAACTACACAATCAAACAATTTAACAAACAAGCCATCCATGGTCTGTGGATGACGGGTGTCGGGTGCTACTAAGCACCGTCTGCATCCTAGTATATATATAACTAGAAAAAAAAGTATTTAGAGTGAGAAGTTCTCACCGATAGCTATCCCATACCACGACTCTTCTTTGATAGAGATCTTCATTGCTATCGCATCTTTGTCACCTTCGTTGCTCGTAGCCACTATATATATAAAAATCACATTTTTACTTCGATGTTCAATATATAAAAATCACATTTTTACTTCGATGTTCAATATATAAAAATCACATTTTTACTTTGCTATACTCCTAATAAAGATTATATTTTTATATCAAAGATATTTATATTCAAATCAATGAGGTTTATATTTTTCAATTCAAAGATATTTTTAAATCAAACAGATTTATATATTTTTATTTCAAAACAATGATATTTATTTTCATTTCAAAACAATGATATTTATTTTCATTTCAAAACAATGATATTTATTTTCCAAACCAATGCTTTTTAGATTTTCAAAAACAATGATCTATATATAAAAATCCCAATTTTTTTGTTCTATGCTTTTTTCTCTCTCTCTCTCTCTCTCTCTCTATATATATATTCCCTTTTGATTCCTATGTTATTTATACATACAAAATGATATTTTTAATAAATTTATTTTATATATATATATATATATATAAAAGACATTTTTACTTATGCTGTAAATAAAAAAAAAATCACGTTTAAAATGCAGTTACCATTTCATTGCTCTCACCTCGCAATCACCTGGGATGCGCACGAATGGGAGTTCGCTGGTTAGGGTTCGACATTGCGCAGAAATCGAGGCGTTGGAGTGTGATCGGGGTTCGTCCCTGGAAGCGCCGGAGCTCCATCAGGTTGCGCCACGTGATGCGCCTTCCATCTCTCCACCGTCGGCCCTGACCTGGCCTCATTCGAACTCCCTCCCCGCGTCAGAAACTGACTTCGAACGCACTGCCTTTCCAGGCGAAATCCGATCGCCAGAGACCCTTATCCCCCATCACGACCGCACACAATTCAGATCTCGTCTTGAGCTTTAATTTTGCCTTCAGAGGCTTGATTCAATTTGGCTTGGATTTGGAATTATTGGGGGGGTTAAATTCGAACGGTTTCAGCCCTAAATCGCAGGGTGTCGGCTGATTGAAATGGGATTAGGGTTAGGGTTCCAGTTTGGGTATTTATATAAAATATTTATTATTATTTAATTTATTAAATTCCAATTTAACTAGTTTTTCTATACAAACTCCTAACGAACTCCAACAACTGTTGCTCCTAGCTAATTACCCCCATTCCGAACACAATGGGATATGCCACGTAGGCTGATTTGATCGTTTGAATCAGTTTCCGTTGAAATTTACATTTAAATCGCTATATTGAATTTTAAACGTACATTTCAAATTACCGGGGTCACATAACAACTCTATAAATTCCATAAAAATATTTTCTAGCTTCGTATTGACGATACGGTCCTAACAAAACTAGTTTCGTCGAATTCTGAGACCGTTAGAAAAATGGCCATTTTCCAGTCGATTAAAATCAACTGAAACCGATCAAACGCGTTTTCCTTAGCCACGCTCACATACTGATTCGAAAAATTATGAAATTTGAAACCTAACAATAATTTGACATCACGGACCCAACAAAACTGGTTTTGTCGAAATTCGAGGTCATTTGCAAAATTTCAATTTTTAAGGGCCTGAATTCCATAGCGACTATTCAGAATTTTCAATTGGACATATCTTTTGATTCCCGCTATGAAATTTTGATTTTTCGGATTCGTTGGAAAGATATTATCAATTAGATCCCATTATTTTTGGTTTCACTAAAATCCAGATTGTTTTGCACCCGGTACATCCAATTGAAGTTTGAAATCGAATTATCGAACTACCGCGCCATTTTCAATTCTATTTATAATTATATATAAATATTTATATTCTAACGACGACGTATATAAATATATACGTCGAATTATATTCAAAATAAATTTCTCGTCGATATTATTTAAAATAATCTATTTTAAATATTCAAAATTCGCTAAAATTGCCAAAATAAAAATTTTAAACTGGCCCAGATTTTCGGGTTGTTACAATCTCCCCCACTTAAAACTTTTCATCCCCGAAAAGGAACAAAGTCGAAAGTGGTTTGATTAATCAACTCAACTTCCATTGTTTTGATTACGGCTTAAGTTCTTCAACTTTTCAGTTTCTAAGAACTTTTCAAAAATTTCAAAAATTTGGCTAACACCCTAAATTTTCGAAAAATTTCGCCATAACCTCCCCTGCAATGGGAGCATCGGGGAATTTCAAATAGCTTCCCCGGTCCTTCAGATCTCAAAAATAAAAAGAAAAAGCCAAGCAGCTAGCCAATAGGCTCATAAAATCATCATCACCCAAACAAAACAGTAAATTATGTAGTAAACATGTACCTATTTGTCGGGCAAACAAATTCTATTCTTTACTCTAGCCTCCTTGCTATGACCTGTTCAATGATATATATGTATATGCAAGCGAATGCGACCAATTTTCAATATCGTTTAATATTTGATTCAGTTAGGCATATTGGCTAAAAATTAGCAAACAAATAAACAAACAATACAAACATCAATCAATTAGTGAATTAGGGTTTCAAATTCATAATTTTGATACATATACAAAAATCAGATTTTTGAGGCCAAATCACAACAATGTGTTCTAGCTATATTAGTTTTGGTTCTCACACCAGCCTAATGGAAATATATAGATATCACACCTTCGTCACTCGAAAATAAATGCTGGTGATGGTATACTTCATCATCAGGACCATGTCCGGGCGACTAGAGTGTTACTCTATATCTATCTAATATGTTAAAACTTCGAATATACGTTCATGACGCGTATATGCAAAACCTTTATATACTAGATTGTCCAAATTTAAAATAAATAAATATTCAAATACGTTTAAAATGGTTTAAATTTCAAAACAAAATTGTTTTCATTTGAAAATATACTCTTCACACTCGTTCTAGGACACTACTGATCCCATCTCTAACGAGTCATTCTAATTGGATATTACTAATCCAATATCTGATGAATTCTTTCGTATGGTTCTAATGTGTCTTGTTCCAGAGCTCTGTAAACCAAAGCTCTGATACCAACTGTAAGAACCCGTAACTTCCCCGGTAAGGAAAGCACGAATACTTTGAGAACAACACACAAATGAACGCAGACGAAAGAACATTTCATTGTTATTACAACAATTCCATCAGATACAAGAATATACAGAGTATAAATGAATAAATTACATTCGATAAATATCAGAGATTACAATAAATTACATAGCAGCGGAAAACAATACAAAGCACAACTGAAAGTAATACACGGATACAGAGCTTTCCGAGCATCGTTCCAGCTGTAAATCAGGACCCTGTGGATATAAATCTGCAAAACCAAAACTACTAGCTGCCCGTGTCGAAAATAAGGGCACCCAGAGTTTAGGTTAAAACAATAAACTCCAGGTCAGTCATGTGACTGGTGTGAGAACTAAAATAGTTATTTAAAACTTTACTTTAAAAGAGAGTAATTCAAGGGACCACGCCGTATAACACGGAACGGGTTTCCTCCCAAGAATACTAGTGCATAGAATAAACAGCGCAATGTTTTTTTCGAAAAATGAAGCTATTATAAGACCCAGGTCCCATCACACAATGCAACGCAAGCCGGAGGATAGGGTTTTACCTTATAACAGCCAAATATGCTTGATACGTTTAAAACAAATCATTTGATACTATAATAAGTGTATAGTGTCAAAAACAATTTCAATCATAAATATAAATCATAGACGGCATGAGTGCCCCATCCCACTATGTCGCCATACTAGGCTCTACAAATAAAGCCGAAATACACGTATTGGAAATTGGATTTCCATCATGGTGGCTCCTGATTCGAAAGATCGATCGCGGAATGCAATTCACCACGGCTTACGTCCCCACAAGAGAAAACACCGTCTGTATCCGCACATTTGGGACCAGAGTACCACCGCGGCTTACGTCCCAGCGAGAGAAAACACCGCTTACTCTATATATCCCTGAGCACTAGGCTCATCTCGGTCGACCGAATCCACGACACCACTAAGGTGCCCATCCACGAAAAAGCATACTGATCAAACCATCAGTTTGCCACCATACCGGGGTGTGAGGCTCGCGGATCAACGCTATACACAAAGCCATGCTATATCAGTTGCGCTTTGATCATCAACCACCAAACTTTGCTTTTCAACAAAAGTCTGGATCACTGCATCTCAGCATGCCACACTATCAATCCATATCGTACCACTGATTTCTGCTAATATATAACCTCTGAGCTCATATGTCTCAGAGAAGGGCGTTAAGCAAGAGAATAAATTCTCCGCCGCCAAACAGATATATATTTAGCAGAGATCAACAAATACAATATAAAGGAATACAATGTCAGACACACCATCCATTTACAAGTCCGTTCGGGGTCCGAACGAAACCGGAGGCACTTTCCTCGCATATCCATCCATCTCCAAGTACGTCTGGACGACCATCAACTATTTCCATCCTCTTGGGTGTACAACCCAATCAGGATCGTCAGTAATTATCCAAACGATGTGGAGACTTCTGGTCTTCAACCACCGTCTTCATCTTCGACATCTCGTCGAATCGGTTATTCAGAATGGGTATAAACCCGGCCTTTCTGAATAACCCACGTATATGATAAACAAATGTTACACAAACACATCAAACGCCTCATTCCAATTCAGAATATTCTTTTATTCACAAAATCACATTTTTAGGGAAAGGTTCCCATTAATTTTATCCAAGATAAATTCTTCTAAATTTATTCTTTAATCTTCCTTTGGATATCATTTCAAACCATATTATGGTTTTCCAAACTAGTCGGGATTAGCGAACCACACCGAAGTAATTATTATTTTATTTCCCAATCCCAACCTATATATCCCATGGAGAAAACTGGTAATACTCCACATCTAACACCACTGTGTTATCGGTAAAATTAATTACCATTTCACGTTCAAATCTAATTAAAGATTTAACTATCGCCTTGAAGCAAAACTGGTGGTACTCCATTCTCGATCACCTTTCAGATTTGATAATTTAAATTATCAATTCATTTTTCAATCTAATTAAAGATTCATTAAAACTCCACTTAGTTTTAATCTTCTCAAAAATCGATATCTTGCCTTTAACGGGGTTAAAGAACCAATGTCTTCTAAAACACGATTCAGATAAACCCAAATCAGATTTGACATTAAATACAAGGCTCTGAATAGAAATTATATCGGCTTATATTCAATATCAAATTCTGAAACCAACATATATCGTATTGGAAATAACGATATAAAATATATCTTTCAAATCCCCATAACAATATTTGTATAGTCACGAAATCCAACATCGAAATATCCCGAAGATAATTTCGATTCAACTCCAGTCCAATCCACGTATTGGGAGTATTGATTATTTTTAAAATCACTTTCAAATTCAATTTATTTATTTCAAAACTAAATTGATTTTAATTCTAGTTCAAAACTAGTTTATTTCGATAAAAATCTATTTTTATCTTTTCAAATGTGGAATTCTCCAGCTCAATTCTTTCCAATCCATATATTATGATTTTACACAAATTATAGATATTTCTAATAATTTTATCAAGGCCCGTACAGTCGATTTCCAACAACGGCCATCGAACTGCACTTACAGCGACCTTTTTCAAATTTGATTTGGACATAACTCCAAATCCAACCGTTAGATTTCAAATTTCTAATATTCATTGGAAAGCTCTTTTCGATACGAACCCAACGGTTCCGGTTTTAGGAGAATCCGACGGTCGGATCTCCCGCAATGTTCGTTTGAAATAAATGGTCGAAATTCACGAACTGCCGCGGCGCGTTCTATTCAGGCCATTATATATATATAATATATATATATATATATATATTATATATATTTCGTCGATTTCCTTTTAAAACGAATTTTATAAATCGTTTTAAATTCGTTTCTAAAACAATTCAACTTCTACATTCAATTTCAAATCGATTTGATTTCAATTCAACTCGAATTCATTTCCATTTTATTTAATTCGAATTCAAATTCGTTTCAATTCAATTCAAATTCAAATTCGTTTCAATTCAAATTGATTTCAATTTAATTTCGATTCGAATTCAATTAAATTTCAGTTCGTTTTCAATTCAACTTGAATTTGTTTTATATTCAATTCCATTCGAAGTCCTTTTATATTCAATTCAAATTCGTTTTCTTTTCAATTCGAATTTGCTATAATATTCATTTCAATTTGAATAAAATCGATATATATATATCGTTCACGTCAAAATGACGCAAAACTAATCAACACGGCTTTATATTTTTCACAACTTCTTTATTCTATTCAACAAATGAATATTTTTCCCATTCAACACATGATTCTATATTTCTTTCAACACACGACTAATCTCAACACATGAGTGCTGTCAACACATCACTATTGTTGTTATGTAAAATATTTTATAAAACTATGGTATCTATCGTTTGATTTTCAATTAGACTTCAACCGTAGAGTAGTTCTAATTTTAAATGTGATAAAGATGTAAATTTCATTGTATAAAATATTTCACTCAACACATAATATTTTCAACTCAGGAATATCGTCAACACATGACTATTTTTATATTCAACACATGAATTTTCTTTTATAATATTCATTATTTTCCCGATTGGAATGAGGCCCAATCAATCACCATATAATGTTAATTATATGGATTTTCATACATCACGCGTATATAATAGCATTGAAAAATAATCAACCATCAACCAAAGTGCACTACACTGTATAAGCATCAAATATAGATATCTAACGCTGATAACAGCTTGTCAATCAATCGATCGACATATTTAATCAATCAGGATGAGTGAACTTCAAATTTCATCCCAACACCCGTGTAGGGTTTCAAACAATCAAACACAGATTTTTAGTTGTGCAGTTGGGCGATGTGTAAAATTTATCGACCCAATCAATATCAGTCAAATCAGTGTATATAAACAAATCGGCCGATTTGTTTATAAATATTTATTTATTCACTTTCACGTTAAAATTTATATTCTTAACGATTATATGTTTTATCCAAAATATGAATATTCTATTCGGTTCACTTACACAATAAAAATGGTATTTTTATTTTACTAACATATTTTAGAAAATTTCGGCGGCATAACGGCACGATACTAGAAACGGGACGAGGCCTAGCCTTATCCCCGGTCTAGTGAAGGCCCACGCCATTCACACATCAATCAGATTTATTCCATTTCACCAAACAATTCAATTCAAACCAAATAGACTAACCAACTACACAATCAAACAATTTAACAAACAAGCCATCCATGGTCTGTGGATGACGGGTGTCGGGTGCTACTAAGCACCGTCTGCATCCTAGTATATATATAACTAGAAAAAAAAGTATTTAGAGTGAGAAGTTCTCACCGATAGCTATCCCATACCACGACTCTTCTTTGATAGAGATCTTCATTGCTATCGCATCTTTGTCACCTTCGTTGCTCGTAGCCACTATATATATAAAAATCACATTTTTACTTCGATGTTCAATATATAAAAATCACATTTTTACTTCGATGTTCAATATATAAAAATCACATTTTTACTTTGCTATACTCCTAATAAAGATTATATTTTTATATCAAAGATATTTATATTCAAATCAATGAGGTTTATATTTTTCAATTCAAAGATATTTTTAAATCAAACAGATTTATATATTTTTATTTCAAAACAATGATATTTATTTTCATTTCAAAACAATGATATTTATTTTCATTTCAAAACAATGATATTTATTTTCCAAACCAATGCTTTTTAGATTTTCAAAAACAATGATCTATATATAAAAATCCCAATTTTTTTGTTCTATGCTTTTCTCTCTCTCTCTCTCTCTCTCTATATATATATATATATATATATATATATTCCCTTTTGATTCCTATGTTATTTATACATACAAAATGATATTTTTAATAAATTTATTATATATATATATATATATATATATATATATATATAAAGACATTTTTACTTATGCTGTAAATAAAAATAATAATAAAAAAAATCACGTTTAAAATGCAGTTACCATTTCATTGCTCTCACCTCGCAATCACCTGGGATGCGCACGAATGGGAGTTCGCTGGTTAGGGTTCGACATTGCGCAGAAATCGAGGCGTTGGAGTGTGATCGGGGTTCGTCCCTGGAAGCGCCGGAGCTCCATCAGGTTGCGCCACGAGATGCGCCTTCCATCTCTCCACCGTCGACCCTGACCTGGCCTCATTCGAACTCCCTCCCCGCGTCAGAAACTGACTTCGAACGCACTGCCTTTCCAGGCGAAATCCGATCGCCAGAGACCCTTATCCCCCATCATGACCGCACACAATTCAGATCTCGTCTTGAGCTTTAATTTTGCCTTCAGAGGTTTGATTCAATTTGGCTTGGATTTGGAATTATTGGGGGGGTTAAATTCGAACGGTTTCAGCCCTAAATCGCAGGGTGTCGGCTGATTGAAATGGGATTAGGGTTAGGGTTCCAGTTTGGGTATTTATATAAAATATTTATTATTATTTAATTTATTAAATTCCAATTTAACTAGTTTTTCTATACAAACTCCTAACGAACTCCAACAACTGTTGCTCCTAGCTAATTACCCCCATTCCGAACACAATGGGATATGCCACGTAGGCTGATTTGATCGTTTGAATCAGTTTCCGTTGAAATTTACATTTAAATCGCTATATTGAATTTTAAACGTACATTTCAAATTACCGGGGTCACATAACAACTCTATAAATTCCATAAAAATATTTTCTAGCTTCGTATTGACGATACGGTCCTAACAAAACTAGTTTCGTCGAATTTTGAGACCGTTAGAAAAATGGCCATTTTCCAGTCGATTAAAATCAACTAAAACCGATCAAACGCGTTTTCCTTAGCCACGCTCACATACTGATTCGAAAAATTATGAAATTTGAAACCTAACAATAATTTGACATCACGGACCCAACCAAATTGGTTTCGTCGAAATTCGAGGTCATTTGCAAAATTTCAATTTTTAAGGGCCTGAATTCCATAGCGACTATTCAGAATTTTCAATTGGACATATCTTTTGATTCCCGCTATGAAATTTTGATTTTTCGGATTCGTTGGAAAGATATTATCAATTAAATCCCATTATTTTTGGTTTCACTAAAATCCAGATTGTTTTGCACCCGGTACATCCAATTGAAGTTTGAAATCGAATTATCGAACTACCGCGCCATTTTCAATTCTATTTATAATTATATATAAATATTTATATTCTAACGATGACGTATATAAATATATACGTCGAATTATATTCAAAATAAATTTCTCGTCGATATTATTTAAAATAATCTATTTTAAATATTCAAAATTCGCTAAAATTGCCAAAATAAAAAATTTAAACTGGCCCAGATTTTCGTGTTGTTACAAACTGTTTTACAATAAAAATCACATTTTTATTGTATGCATAAATCGTTGAAATGTGAAGTGTTAAAAATAGCCACTTGTTCAAAATAAACATATATGAGTTGAAATATTCATTAATTAGCTAATGAAATGATTTCCACCTATTTATGTAACATTAGAATGAATGGTGTTTTTAAACCAAATAGAAATCAAATATGAAGTCGAATAGAAAATGATAAATGATAAGAACTGTGTATATATGTACATACATATTCATTGAACAGGTTATAGCAAAGGGGCTAGAGAAGAGGAATAAAATTTTGTGCCCGACAAATAGGTACACATTTACTGCTTTGTTTGGGTGATGATTTTATGAGCCTGTTGGCTAGCCGCTTGGCTTTTTCTTTTTGAGATTAGAAGGACCGGGAAAGCTATTTGCGATTTCCCGATGCTCCCGGTGCAGGGGAGGTTATGGCGAATTTTTTCCAAAAATTTAAGGCGTTAGTGAAATATTTGAAGTGAAAACGATATTGAAATCATTGAATGAACTATATTTATATAAATATATAAATATAAATAAAATTAAAACGAAACGTGGCCGTGCAGTTCGCATTTTGAAACCGTGTTTTCAAACAACTAGTACGGGAAATCCGACCATTGGATTTTCCCGAAACCTCAACCGTCGGGTTCGCCTTGGAAATATCTTCCCAACGGCACCAACTTTGTAAAAATCCAACGGTTGGATTGTCTGGAATGTTTAATTCAAATCTGATGAAAAACAGCGCCAGAAGCGATTATATTTATATATATAAATATAATTATATATTTAATCGAATAACGACGCTGCAGTTCGTATTTTGAAATCGAAACTTCAAACGATTGTACCGGGAGATCCGACCGTCGGAATTTCCCGAAACTGGAACCGTTGGATTCGTTTTGAAAAGACCTTTCTAATGATGTAAATTTTGTGAAGATCCAACGGTTAGATTTTCAGATATGTGTAAATCAAATCTGAAGAAAAACAGCGCCACGGCCGCTTTATGGCCCGAGGCGTCGTTTTGAATAAATTAGCTATTTTAAAATAAATAAAAATAGCGATAAATAGTTATAAAATATCATAAGCGATATGGAATGGAAATAAACTGAATTTGCTCGATTTATGTTGTATTTGATGGTTGAATGTGGTTGGTGTGAAAATTACCTTAAAGAACAATATTGGTGTTGTCGAATAATTTAACCATTGAAATAAATTGATTTGAAATTCTAAATATACGAGAATTATTTGAAAAGGCCGAGTTAATTCTCATTTCAAATAATTGACCGACGATTGAAAGTCGAAGATGAAGACGATGGTCGAAGACCGGAGATCTTCACCTCGTTTGGATAGTAACCGAGGTCCTGATTGGGAGGCATCCCGAAATATGGATAATGAGTGGTGATCGTTCAGACGTACGTGGTGATCGATGGGTTTGCGAGGTATTTAGTGCCTCCGGTTTCGTTCAGACCCAGAACGGACTTGTAAAAGGACTGTGTGTCTGACATTGGATTTTATTCTGTGTTGATTGATCTCTATTAAATATACATCCGTTTGGCGGCGGAGAATTTATTCTTTTGCTTAACGCCCTTCTCTGAGACGCACGAGCTCAGAGGTTGTATATCGATGGACATCAGTCGCATGGCATGAATTGCCTGTGTGGCATGCTAAGATGCAGTGATCAGGGCTTCTGTTGAAAAGCAAAGTCTTATGGTGATGATCAAAGCACCGCCTGTGTGGCGTAGCTTTGTGTATAACGTGAATTCGCGAGCCTCACACCCAGGTATGAACCAGAAACGGGAGGAAGGACCTCAGGGAGGGCATGCGTTTCTTTCTAGCTAGGGTGGTGTCAGTGACCTACCAGCCCTGACATTTATATACTTTTCACCTATGTGGTTGTTGCTGTTGCGAGGCGCCTCGGTTTGATCGGACGATCCGGGTCCGATGGAGTCATTCGTTGGCTCGTTTGCGCCCCAAAGGGCGGGGAAACGTATTGCTCAGGCATTTTAATCCACATCGGTGGACCGGCCCTGTCGCTCCTAGGGTCACTCGAGCTCTGATCCTGAGACATGGTAGGCTAGATTGTCTCGAATTCGGTAAGGACTATCTTTTGCCTTGGTTCATGACGGAAATCCAATTTCCAAATACGACATCGTGCGGTTTTGATTGTATACCTATATATGGCGACATAGTGGTATGGGGCATTAATGCCGTCTATGATTGATAGTTATGATTTGAAATTGTTTTCAAAACATATAAACACTAGCAATAATATCAAATGCCTTTGTTTTATTCGTATCAACCATATTTGGCTGTTATAAGGTAAAAACTCTATCCTCCGGTTTGCGTTGCATTGTGTGATGGGAACTGAGTCTTATAATGGCTTCATTTTTATAAAAAGCATAGCGATGTTTAAAAGAAAGATTTGTTTTAAAGCACTGGCAATCCAATGGAGTAAACCCGTTCCACGAAAGTGGCGTGGTCCTGTGATTAGCCAATTATATATGTGTTGAGTGGATTTCTCATACCAGTCCCATGACTGACTCGTAGTTTGTTTCACTTTCAAACTCGGGTGCCCCCTTTTTCTATACGGGCAGCCTTGTATTCAGGTTTAGCTGGTTCTTTTTCTGGATAGCTGGAGCTGAAGATGGATTCTATCATTATTTCATTTTATGCTGTTCAGCTCCTATTGTACATATTTTGTTTATTTCCGCTGTAGACATTTATGTATAGCTGAACTGTATTTGTACTAAGTAAGATCCTGTATACTGTGTAACTCTGATGATTACTTTTATCCAGTATATTCTATTGTTCATTTTCTGGTGTATTTATTTAATTCTGTTCTGCTATTATCTGTTTTTGTGTTATATTCCAAAGATAACCCTTGTTTCCGTGAGAACGGGATTTCGGGTCGTCTCAACGTGGTATCAGAGCTTTGGTTAAGCTTAGTTCTGGAATATAACATTTGAACGAACTCGTCAGAAATAAAACCAGTAGTGTTCTAGGACGGGTAACTCAATACAGATAGGATCAGTAATATCCTAGTATGAGTAAAGCAGAATATTTTTTAAAGGTTAAAACAATTGGATTGGTTGTTGTGTTGTGTGATTGTAGATTTATCAAACCACTTTCGACTTTATCCCTTTTCGGGGACGAAAAGTTTTAAGTGGGGGAGATTGTAACGACCCAGAAAATCTGAACCAATTTAAAAATTTTAAATTGGCTAAAATAATGGATTTTAAATATTTAAAATAAATATTTTAAATAATGGCGATGAAAACTGAGTTTGAATCGACAATTGAAAACGAATATAATTAATTATAATTATATATAGAATTGAAAATGGCGCGGTAGTTCGATAATTCGATTTCAAACATCAATTGAATATACCGGGTGCAAAACAATCCGGATTTTAGTGAAACCAAAAATATTTAAATCTGTTAGTGAATACCTTTCTAACGAATCCGACAAATCGAAATTTGATAGCGGGAATCAAAAGATATGTCCAGTTGAAAATTCTGAATAGTCGCTATGGAATTCAGGCCCTTAAAAATGGACATTTTGCAAATGACCTCGGATTTCGACGAAACCACTTTTGTTGGATCCGCAGTGTCAAGTTATTGTTAGGTTTCAAATTTCATAATTTTCCGAATCAATATGTGAGCGTGGCAAAGGAAAACGCGTTTGGCCGGTTTCAGTTGATTTCAATCGACTGGAAATTGGTCATTTTTCAAACGGTCTCAGAATTCGACGAAACTAGTTTTGTTAGGACCGTATCGTCAATACGAAGCTAGAAAATATTTTTCTGGAATTTTTCTAGTTAGTATGTGACCCCGGTAATTTGAAATGTACGTTTAAAATTCAATATAGTGACTTAAATGTAAATTCAACGGGAACTGATTGTAACGATCAAATCAGCTTGCGATACATATCCCATTGTGTCCGGAATGGGGGTAAAATGCTATGGACGACAGTCGGTGGGTCCCATTTCGACTTCGAATAAAAAGTCAACTTTTAAATAGAAATTTAATAATAATAAATATTTATATAAACCCTTTTTTTCTCTCTCTCTCTCCTCCCATTCATTCTCGTTCAAAAAAAAAAAACCCGACTTCATTCAGGCGCCCCCCTTTCATCGTCGATCGACTGCCGCTGCCTCAGGCGAGGCGCCGCCCATCACCGCCTCCCCCTCGTTCGTTGATCCCGCCAGTGACATCGCACCCCCCTGAACCAATCGCGACGCCCCAAATTCGCGAGCCCCCGTTCGAGACCCCTCCGCTTCGCCAGCTCCTCCTCCTGCCGCCGAGCTTAGCTGTCACCCCCCTTCTTCGCAGACAGTAAGTATAGTATTTTATTTTTATTTTTATTTTAATTAGGTTTAAAAATGATTTATTTTAATTAGGTTTAAAACTGATTTATTTTAATTAGGTTTAAAACTGATTATTTTTAAAGGATTTAAAACTGATTTTTTTTAAAAGGATTTAAAACTGATTTTAAAAGGGTTTAAAAACTGATTTTAATTTTAAGTTAAAAGAAAAAGATTTAAATTTTAAAAAGAAAAAGATTTAAATTTTAAAAAGAAAAAGATTTGAACTTTAAAAAGAAAAAGGTTTAAACTTTAAAAAGAAAAAGGTTTAAACTTTAAAAAGAAAAAGGTTTAAGCTTTAAAAAGAAAAGATTTAAACTTTAAAAAGAAAAAGGTTTAAACTTTAAAAAGAAAAAGGTTTAAACTTTAAATAGAAAAAGATTTGAACTTTAAATAGAAAAAGATTTGAACTTGGACAGAAAAGATCATATTTTTAAAATAGAAAAGACGGAATTTTTATTGAGTAGAAGAAGTAAGATATGATTTTTATATTTTTAAAGTAATAAAAATATAATTTTTACATCATAGGAATAATAAAAATATGATCTTTATATATTGAATAGCGAAGTCAAAATTCGATTTTTATATATTGAATAACATAGTAAAAATTCGATTTTTACATATGTAGAGAATACGGGCAACAAAAGCGACAAAAGGCGAGATTGGCGAAGATTTCTAAAGGAAGAGTCGTAGTTGGATAGCTATTGGTGAGAATTTCTCACTCTTCAATTTCTTTTCTATAATTATATATATATGTTGAAATAAAAGTGAATTGCTATATATATATATATATATATATATATATATATATATATATATATATATATATATGCGCCCCTCGTCCACAAACCATGGACGGTATTTATTGGTTGAAATTGTTGTGAAAATTGATTGATAGCGAATGATTGTTTGGGATTGTTTGTGGTTGATATTGGTTGATTGTAGTTGAAAAATACCCATTTGTGGTTGAGAAATATTTGGTTGAAACCACATAGGATTAGTTTGTGGAAATGAAATAAATATATACATGCCGCCTGCGTGCGAACTAGATGCATGATCCCCATTGTCAAAAACCGCGAGGTTTTAAGGTAGAGCGAGGAGCCGTACTAGGGACGGTCCCGGTTTTAACTACCCTGCCGTTATGCTGCCGAAATTTTGAATAATATTCGTGTGTTTGAATTATTTTCATATGCTTAAACTATATTTATTCATTGATTAGAAAACCTTCATGTGTTGAATTGATATTTATTCGTTGATTAGAAATTCATGTGTTGAATGGTATTCATATTTTGAAATAAATCGTTTGATAATAAAAATCACATTTTTATCTATATATAGAAACTATAGAAAACATTCATGTGTTGAATTGATATTCATTCGTTGATTAGAAATTCATGTGTTGAATGGTATTCATATTTTGAAATAAATCGTTTGATAATAAAAATCACATTTTTATCTATATATAGAAACTATAGAAAACATTCATGTGTTGAATTGATATTCATTCGTTGATTAGAAATTCATGTGTTGAATGGTATTCATATTTTGAAATAAATCGTTTGATAATAAAAATCACATTTTTATCTATATATAGAAACTATAGAAAACGTTCATGTGTTGAATTGATATTCATTCGTTGACTAGAAATTCATGTGTTGAATGGTATTCATATTTTGAAATAAATCGTTTGATAATAAAAATCACATTTTTATCTATATATAGAAACTATAGAAAACATTCATGTGTTGAATTGATATTCATTCGTTGCTTAGAAATTCATGTGTTGAATGGTATTCATATTTTGAAATAAATTGTTTGATAATAAAAATCACCTTTTATCGACTATATGAACTGTGTAAAATAATCTCGTTTTAAAAGAAATTGTTTTATGATAAAAATCCTATTTTTGTCACCTATATGAACTATATAGAAAAATAGTGTTTTGAAATGAACTGTTTTACAATAAAAATCACATTTTTATTGTATGCATAAATCGTTGAAATGTGAAGTGTTAAAAATAGCCACTTGTTCAAAATAAACATATATGAGTTGAAATATTCATTAATTAGCTAATGAAATGATTTGCACCTATTTGTGTAACATTAGAATGAATGGTGTTTTTAAACCAAATAGAAATCAAATATGAAGTCGAATAGAAAATGATAAATGATAAGAACTGTGTATATATGTACATACATATTCATTGAACAGGTTATAGCAAAGGGGCTAGAGAAGAGGAATAAAATTTTGTGCCCGACAAATAGGTACACATTTACTGCTTTGTTTGGGTGATGATTTTATGAGCCTGTTGGCTAGCCGCTTGGCTTTTTCTTTTTCTTTTTGAGATTAGAAGGACCGGGAAAGCTATTTGCGATTTCCCGATGCTCCCGGTGCAGGGGAGGTTATGGCGAATTTTTTCCAAAAATTTAAGGCGTTAGTGAAATATTTGAAGTGAAAACGATATTGAAATCATTGAATGAACTATATTTATATAAATATAAATAAAATTAAAACGAAACGTGGCCGTGCAGTTCGCATTTTGAAACCGTGTTTTCAAACAACTAGTACGGGAAATCCGACCATTGGATTTTCCCGAAACCTCAACCGTCGGGTTCGCCTTGGAAATATCTTCCCAACGGCACCAACTTTGTAAAAATCCAACGGTTGGATTGTCTGGAATGTTTAATTCAAATCTGATGAAAAACAGCGCCAGAAGCGATTATATTTATATATATATAATTATATATTTAATCGAATAACGACGCTGCAGTTCGTATTTTGAAATCGAAACTTCAAACGATTGTACCGGGAGATCCGACCGTCGGAATTTCCCGAAACTGGAACCGTTGGATTCGTTTTGAAAAGACCTTTCTAATGATGTAAATTTTGTGAAGATCCAACGGTTAGATTTTCAGATATGTGTAAATCAAATCTGAAGAAAAACAGCGCCACGGCCGCTTTATGGCCCGAGGCGTCGTTTTGAATAAATTAGCTATTTTAAAATAAATAAAAATAGCGATAAATAGTTATAAAATATCATAAGCGATATGGAATGGAAATAAACTGAATTTGCTCGATTTATGTTGTATTTGATGGTTGAATGTGGTTGGTGTGAAAATTACCTTAAAGAACAATATTGGTGTTGTCGAATAATTTAACCATTGAAATAAATTGATTTGAAATTCTAAATATACGAGAATTATTTGAAAAGGCCGAGTTAATTCTCATTTCAAATAATTGACCGACGATTGAAAGTCGAAGATGAAGACGATGGTCGAAGACCGGAGATCTTCACCTCGTTTGGATGGTAACCGAGGTCCTGATCGGGAGGCATCCCGAAATATGGATAATGAGTGGTGATCGTTCAGACGTACGTGGTGATCGATGGGTTTGCGAGGTATTTAGTGCCTCCGGTTTCGTTCAGACCCAGAACGGACTTGTAAAAGGACTGTGTGTCTGACATTGGATTTTATTCTGTGTTGATTGATCTCTATTAAATATACATCCATTTGGCAGCGGAGAATTTATTCTTTTGCTTAACGCCCTTCTCTGAGACGCACGAGCTCAGAGGTTGTATATCGATGGACATCAGTCGCATGGCATGAATTGCCTGTGTGGCATGCTAAGATGCAGTGATCAGGGCTTCTATTGAAAAGCAAAGTCTTGTGGTGATGATCAAAGCACCGCCTGTGTGGCGTAGCTTTGTGTATAACGTGAATTCGCGAGCCTCACACCCAGGTATGAACCAGAAACGGGAGGAAGGACCTCAGGGAGGGCATGCGTTTCTTTCTAGCTAGGGTGGTATCAGTGACCTACCAGCCCTGACATTTATATACTTTTCACCTATGTGGTTGTTGCTGTTGCGAGGCGCCTCGGTTTGATCGGACGATCCGGGTCCGATGGAGTCATTCGTTGGGACCACCTTTGTCTTGATTAATTTGATTGAAATATAGGATTATTAATTAAATACATAACATATTTACTTTGTCTTGATTAATTTGATTGAATTGATTGACTATTTGGTTTGTTTGTTTGACTTGAATAACTTTGTAATGACCCATGGATTTTCGGCCTCGAAAATCAACATAAATACCCTTTACCGTACTCATGCCGACCCTCCACACCGAAAACACTGGAACGTTTATAGAAAGAAATTAGAGGGTGAGATAAGAGAGATAGAAAGTTAGAATAGAAGAAGAAGAATTACTAACACAGAGTCTCACATCGCAGTGGAACAAAATATAATACAGAAATAAATCTTTACTGAAAACTTTAGAATACTTACAATATCAGAGTACAACACACATCTGGATAGTTTTGATAATCTGTCCTCATATATATAATCACATAGCGGAATATCATGCGTCTGAACATCTTCAGCTCGTCTCTGGACTTCGTAGTACCTGATGACCTGAACCTGTACACTCCGGGCTAACCCGAGCATTTACAAAACACCGGGTCAGTTTGGTGGACCAGAGTGAGAAAACTTGCACAACATTTAGAGTATCACACAACTTGATTTTAGATTTAAAATCCTTTCGAAAGAAAAGGATAATCGTAAGACCGAATCCACACATAAACACAGATGGTTTTTACCTTACGATAACCCGAATCATCTTTTGAAATCATATATCTTGATCTGATATTATGATAATGTCTAAATACAAATAATTAACAAATCTAGAGGAACGCTTGCATCTCATGCTCCCTGTATATAGTATACAATCGAAAACCGCGGGCGCTTATTGGATATTGGATTTCCAACTTGACAAGGTATGGGACCACCTTCCGCACGTGTATCTCTAGAGGCGAATACATAGGGTTTAACAAGAACGTCTTGCAACCCGGCCCTCACATGACCAACCACTCATTGCGCTTGAGTGTATCGAATGTATATCACCAAAGGTTGGACTCAAACCACCGTTCCCGAATGGGCAGAATCGATAAAATAAGAAACAAAAGGATTTTCTCTAGATAGGTGATTATACACCCTAATGGGAGCGACCCACATAGCCATGCTGCCTGCCCGATTTTTGTCATCTCCTGGTTGATGAGGCTTGAGGTCAGAACACATCTGATCATCATACACTTTGAATGCCACATTGTCAGATCCTCTGGATATCACTAATTGACGTCCACAAAAATACCCTAGTTGGGAGCTACCCAACTATGACACGTTTGAAGAAATCAATGTACGTGTCCCATGGGAAATACTCTGTCAAACACTCATCCATACAAGTGATCCAGGAACAGGATGAACCGAAGGTACTCTCCTACTGCATCCAATATAGGAATCACCCCATGGATCAGTAGCGATAGCCCTTGCAATCCACATATTTCAACCACGACAGAATCCCAGTATATCTCCGGGGCGAATCAGAGATTTTAAGGTGTTCTTCCGCTTTATGAAGATCTATGGTCTTCACATGCTCCGTCTCGATCGTCGCTTGATCTCTCTAGATATTCGTATTTATTGGTTGGAATGGTTTTCGAATATATATTCGATCCCGGTCTTTCCAACCAACAACCGTAAGGGTCAGTCTTGATAGTCGGTTATTTAACTATCAAGCAAACATCCATGAAACCATAAAAACAGATTTACTGGTTCAGCATCTCTCGGCTTAATCAAAATTAATAACTTGAATATCCAAATATTGGGAAAAATATTTCACTCGTTATCGTAATATACCGATATCTGCAAAGCCATTTCTATTTTGAAAGAATATATATATATATATATATATATATATACGATACCCAATAATTCCACTTGACGAACATTTACTATAACCTTTCCTTATATAACTGAGAGATCATTCTCACTCACTATTCGACGTTAGGCCTACTCATTTGTTTACGTCACTTGGGAAAAACATATATAATCCTTATTCTTATAGAATAATCCCTTTTTATATCTCATTCCCTTACGCTTCGAATTATCGCCAAATCTCCTTTTAAATTCTGTTACTAGGGAAAAATCATCTCATTTTATTTCCGTTACTTTGGAAATCTGGTCACACATTCTTGCCATTACCCACTGGTATCATCCTTGGATAGTCCCGGAGTTGTTCAAGTTGGGGTATTTTTATTACCTCTCCGACCTTGATCACACCGTTCTTATCTTTAGATAAATACGAGTTGTAAATTTTATATCAAACACTTCTTACCAGTTTAAAATATGGCTTTACAGTTCTTGTAACACCCCACCTCCGCCAGGGTAACTCTTGCAAGCACACTGGCTTTGGAGGGGCGTTTAAACAAGGTAAACATGCATGCAGATATCACAAGACAGAACATATAAGTAAAACAGAGTAGTAAAGCAGCGGATAAATTAGCATTTCAAAACCAGAGTTAAGTTACAACAAAGTACTCATTATTTTCCAACAAACAAAGTCTAGACAAAAGCATAAATTGAAATACATAAAGTACTATCCCCAAAGTGAAGTGATAAACCATAGCTAGCTCAATGTCCAAGACCGTACATGAGCAAATCCAGAAAGCAAGCTAGAAAGACCCAAGCTAAGCTCCAATATTCCCACCCAGAGGACCTGAGGGGGGGGGGGGAACGGAAGAAAAGAGGCGAAAGAAAATAGGTCAGTCAAAAAGACTGGTAAGCCCTACTACTATCTGTCTATGAACTAGTAAAGTTAACTGGCATGAGAAGCTGAGATGAACATAAGGATAACAACATACTGGCATGGTGATTAACTAACAAGATAGATAAATGTGTCATCGCATAATCAAGGTTAAGTTTTGCACCACGGGTGTACTAGCATTCTAACATGTCAAGTAAAAACAAGAATTGATCCCTTGGACCAAGCTTGGCCCAACATCATGACATGACCTAAATCAAGGTCCAACTACTCGGTCTAGTCGATCGGCTCCCTATAAGCCTAACTCGTCAAGTGTCGGTGTCATGCGGCTTAATCATGTAATGTAGTTGACTGTGCAGGGTCCACCCTAGGGTGTATCAGGCCCTATGGTGTAACCCTCTGACACCATACCATGATGCACAGTCCAAACCTACCGGTGCCCATGTTCAACTCCGGACTTAATGTGCACGACCATGGTCCACCTGAACAACCGGGGCATCATTCAGCCGTCTCTTTTGGTCTCTTACAATCAGCCCAGTAATCGTGACCCACCCTAGCCTAGTCCTAGGGTCTTATGATACTACCAAGGATGTTACTGCTGAAAAGGACCACGCAACTACGGTTTCTTAACGGGTTAAATGTGGTTAACCCGATCCACACATGGATTAAATTGGTTAAGAGTACCCAAGGCTCCTGACTTAACCTCGATTAATCCATCAAGCCCAAATTAGTTAAGTATTAAGTGGACCATGACTTAACCCTAATCAGGAGGCATTCATTAACTTAATGTGCTTTAACCTCTCACATTAGACCTTGTTGTGGTTACTAGTTAAGCCGGGCGGGTCCGGGTAGCTTTACACCACAACCTGGTCTAACCTCGTGTTCGTGCACAACATGACCAACTTCTCACATCGGGTCCTATTGTTTTTAGCCACTAGTTAAGCCGGGCGGGTCCGGGTAGATTTATGTTACAAACTCAACCCAACCTCGAGTTGGCCACACTCATATTTTCTAAGTGTCATGTCCCTTATGTTTCCAAAACATAATTACAAGTTAACATCTCACGTTATGTTATAAAAACCATGTTCATGTCATTATGTTACCCAACCCCAACGTAATCCCATCGTTTACATAATCGCAACAACGCATAAAGGATAAAATAGGAAACTTGGCATAACCATTACATAAAGGTGTTGAAGCCACAAGTTTAACATGGTGGCATATGAAATGTACATATGTTCATAAACTAGCATATTGCATTATTAGGCTTCAAAAGCATGCATAAAACCAAACTTAGCAAATGAGTGATACATGGTGATAAATAACATGTAGAAGTTGCTAGAAGTTCGCATTTGGCCTCACATGCAAGTTATCATAAGGGATATGATAACTTTCATGTTGCCAAAATGCAACCTTCAACATAAAGCTTGGAGCTTTATGCTCACAATATCAAGTTTAACTTGCATAACATGATAACATGATCAACCCAAACTTGCATAACATAGCAACATGTGTCATACATAATGATTAAACCAACTTGCATAATGATCATCCAAACTTGCATATAATGATCAACCAAACTTGCATATAATGATCAACCAAACTTGCATATAATGATCAACCAAACTTGCATAACATGATAACATGATCAACCCAAACTTGCATAACATGATAACATGATCAACCCAAACTTGCATAACATGGCAACATGTGTCATACATAACTTGCATAATGATCAACCAAACTTGCATATAATGATCACCCAAACTTGCATATAATGATCAACCAAACTTGCATCATTCATTTAACTTTAGAGTTCAATAAAAAGAAAGTAGAAAAGGGCTTACAATGCTATGAAGACACAAATAATTATTTATTATAAAGATTGAGACGAAGCCCTTATGCAAGCACCAAAAACCCAAATATGCAAGCTCCAAATAAAAACCCTTGAGCCAAATCAATAAAAATCCTTGCTTTGAAATAGAAATGTTGCAACTTGACTTGAATGCAAACTAAGAACACTCATACAAGTTTGAAAGCACTTGTATGAACTCACAATCTCTCATAGAAATAGGCTTAGGAATTTTAGCATGAGAGTGGAGGCCATGAGAGGAACAAATTTGACATAGTTTAGTTGTAGGAATGAATAATGATGATTTAGGCTAGGTGTTAGGTCCTTTTTATAGAGGATTAGGATAGTATTAGCCATAGGATTAACCCTAGATTCAATCCAAGCCATCAAAGCATGTCTTGGGGAAGAAGTCAAGTGTAGGAACCATCTAGGGCCTTTAGATTAAAGCTGAACCATGAGAACCATTCAAATGCAAAATCTGCATTTGAGCGAATCAGCCCACGGGTTGACAGCCAAACACCCTGGATTAACCCCTAGTCGACCCAGCGAGCTCGGGTCGACCTCAAAAATCGGCCGGTTCGGTTATTCCCCTCTCCCAATTCGCTGTTTTGAACATTTTTGCATATTTATTTATTTAATTTTCAAATATATATATATATATATCAATATATATATATTTCTCTGCGCAACCCATTTCACTTAATTAAGTATACTTTAATTTTTGAATTTTTATGTTCAAGTTACGGGGTGTTACATTCTCCCCTCCTTAAAGGATTTCGTCCCCGAAATCTCCAAGTTAGGAAGAACGTATCCTACTATCCATCATCCATCTACTCAAAACATCATCCACGTGCAGTCATTGTCCTTAAAGGATTCTAAATGTTGTATGATCATATGCAAAGGTGTGTGTATATGTACTTATCTAATGCAAAAATCAGGCGGTTACTGATACAGTAAACCTCCTTAATGCAAAGCATGTTAGTGAAATGAGTCCATATGTATGCAAATTCCTAACATAATTTATAATCTCTACATGAGTGCACATAACATTCATCCAAATGCAACATCCACGTGATAGCATAACAAGTTTCATCCCTGAATAAGTATAAGCACTCATGCATATGCAACATGAAAGTGTGTGAGCCGATCTTAGTGCCTAATGTGCACCATTCATCCACGAGTATCCACGTGCAAACACTTGCAACCACTTGCAACCATCAAGCATAACATGTTTCAAATATGTTTCATCCAAAGGGTTTCTACCTAAAGTCCTCATAACATGATTAACGAGATGACAAGATAAACAGGATAAACGCGGATAAACATAAAGATATGCTAATTAGGAAAGAGGTCGAGAATGTACCCTAAAAAAGAAATGGATAAAGCCCACGCATCTTCTCCTCGGTTTCCCAAGTTGCATCTTCGTCGGCTTCACCCCACTGAACTTTTGCCAATTTGACTTCTCGATTCCTCAGTTTCTTGACCTCTGTTCCCAAGATACAAATCGGAGCTCTTCTCAAGGTTGCTTCTTTCTCTACCTCAATGTCTTCAAGAATGCTTGGTTCAACCACCTCAGCGGATTCATGCAGGCACTTTCGGAGATGCGAGACATGAAAGACATTATGCACTCCGGCTAGCTTCTCGGGCAATTTCACCTTATAGGCCATCTTTCCAATTCTCTCTATGATAGGGAAGGGTCCTACGAACCTTGGTGCCAGCTTCCCTACTGCTCCAAAACGTACCACATTACGCAAAGGAGAAACCTTCACGAAAACCATGTCTCCCACTTCGAATTCCAAATCTGCCCTTCGCTTGTCAGCATAGGATTTATGTCTATCTTGGGCCGCTTTCATCTTTCTTCTCACTAATTCAACTTTCTCGGATGCGTCCCTTATCATATCGGGCCCAAGTATAAGTCTATCTGTTGTCTCCCACCAACAAGTTGGTGACCTACACGGCCTCCCATACAAAGCTTCAAATGGTGCCATCCCTATGCTGGCTTGATAGCTATTATTATAAGCGAACTCTACAAGGGGAAGGTGGTCTTCCCAAGTACCACCGAAGTCGAGAACACAAAGCCTCAAGAGATCTTCTAGCACTCTATTCACCCTTTCCGTTTGGCCATCCGTCTGGAGGTGATAGGCTGTACTCAGATTCAATCGTGCACCCATCGCTTCTTGCAAACTGTTCCAGAACTGGCTAGTGAAAATTGGGTCACGATCGCTAACTATGCTAGAAGAAACTCCATGCAACCATACTATCTCTCGAAGATAAACAAATGCTAGCCATGATACGGTCCTCTTGCTTTTCACCGGAAAAATGGGTTCTCTTCGTAAGTCTATCAATTATTACCCATATCCCATAAAGCCCAAATAGTTTGGTGACGAACTTCTTCACCCCAACCATATATCACAAATAGGCTAGTCATACTCCTTAGGGGGTTTGCAACAGATCTAAGATTGAGGATAGGGCCGAGAGGATATACTTAAAAGATAGCATGCGAGTAAGCTCTACGGAACAATAGGGATCAAGGATATACTCTTAGAAAGAGATTAAATGCGTGTATATAGTCTTCGATCTTCTAAGCCGCATTTTCTTGTGCTTAATCCCATCGTGCCCTGACCATCTTTTAACTTCGCAATTCCGTAGTTCTTAATTCTTGTTCCCAAAATATGAGTTAGAACTCATTTCACCGTTGCCTCTCGTTCCACTTCCACTTATTCTTTGCCTAAAATACTTGGCTTAAACATAAATGCGTGCTCATGGTTTCGTGCAAGCTTTCCAAGATTCGTTAGTGAATCTTGGATCTCATTTACATATTATACGGTATCCCACGCAGAAAACTATCTCTTGAAAACAGTGCCAATCCACGTTGCCAAACTAGAGCTGAGGTAAGGGCTCTCTTGAGCCTTTGAAAAGCAAGCTCACACTCCAAGTCCCATGCAAAGACTAAGTTCTTCTTCGTCAACTTAGTAAGAGGGGCCGAAATCTTAGCGAAGTCCCTGATGAAATTCCTATAGTAGCCTGCCAGACCGAGAAAGCTTCTTACTTCGGTTGCATTCCTCGGAGTCTTCCAGTCTTGAACCACAACCACTTTCGCGGGATCCACCGCTATGCCTTGCTTAGAAACTATATGTCCAAGAAACCGAACTTCCCTTCTCCAGAAATGACATTTGGAGAACTTGGCTTTCGACTGATGCGCTCTAAGCGTATCCATCACTTCCTTGAGATGCCTAGCATGCTCTTCCTCATCCTTTGAGAAGATCAGAATATCATCCACGAAGACAACCACGAACTTGTTAAGGAACTCTCTGAACACCCTACTCATCAAATCTACGAAGTAGGCGGGTGCATTAGTCAAACCGAATGGCATGACAAGCCATTCAAAGAATCCATCTGGAGTCCTAAACGCAGTCTTATCAATACTATCCTCAGCTACTCTAAGCTGATGGAATCCGGTGGCTAGATCGAGCTGAGAGAAAACAGAAGCACCAAAAGAGATCATCCATCCTCGGTAACGGGTGCCTATTCTTCTTTGTCAGCTTGTTCGACTCTCGATAATCAACACATAGACAAAGCGAACCATCCGCCTTAGTTGCCAATACCACCAGAGCACCCCATTCAGAAATGCTTCGCCTAATAAATTTTTTCTCAAGCAACTCCTTGATTTGCTTACTGAGCTCCCTTCTCTCATGTGGAGCCATGTGCCTAACTGGCAATGATACTGGCTTGGCATTATCAACTAGATAAATGCGGAGATCTATCTCTCGCTTAGGGGGTAACCCCCTAACTTCTACAAAGACATCAGGATAGTCTCGGGCCACCCTTACAGATTTCAGATCATCGATGGACGAGTCGAGAGATTCAAGATAACATAACATGACGGGACCTTTAGGGTTACAAGAAATTTCTAAAGGATTACTGAGGCGAGTCATGAGCCTCACTACCCTATGCTCACAGTCAAGAATGGCTCCATAACTGGACAACCAATCCACCTCCAAAATCAACCCGTATCCCATAAACCCGAGAACCTAAACATTACACATGAATTCTATGCTCAAGATAGAGATTTTCAAATCCATACAAACCACAGGTAGATGGGCGGAACCCCCAATTAGATTTGAAACACAAACGGGATCCTCAACTAAGCTAGTACTTAGGTGCAAACTTTCAACAATACCAAAAGAGATAAAACTATGCGATGCGCCAGAATCAAATAAGGTGCGAACAGGAAAATCAGAAATGTAAACATGAATTTCTATAAAAACTCTACCTCGATCAAAAGCTGGAAGAGCGAGGAGAGCCTGCAATTGCCCTCCAGAGGGTCTTACTTGCCGAGTTTGTCCTTGCCCTTGTCCTTGCTTCTTGGGGCAATCCTTGCTAAGATGTCCAGGCTCTCCACAGTGAAAGCATTCGCCCAACTTCCTCTTCTTCTTCCTACAGTCTTTGGCTATGTGCCCAGTAATCCCACAGAAGTTGCACTTCCTCCTTTCTCTTGACTTGTTGTTCTTGCTATTGTTGTTCTTGCCTCCTTTTCCGGAATCTACCTTCTCGCCTTGAGACTCATTTGCCTTGACCTCCTTCTTGCCACTCTTATCTCCCTCTTGAAGCAGGGCCATATTCACCAAACTCTCGAAAGTTGCCCCCAGGGGTATATGAGACATGGCCAAACCGCGCAATGGCTCTTTCAATCCTAGAGCAAAGTGTAGGGCCTTCTTCCGAGCTGTGTTTACCAATTCCAGACCGAACTGAGCAAGTTGATTAAACATATCCACGTATTCCCTAACTGTCATGTCCCCTTGCTTTAGAGATAGGAACTTCTCCATCTGAAGATTCTCTTCTGTCGATGATAGGAACTTTAGTCCAAACCTTCTCCTAAAGTCATCCCAAGTCTCAATGGGTCTAGTAGTGGTGGTGACTACCCACCAATAAGCGGCTTCCCCTTTCAATAGCCATACCGCCAACAGAACTTTCCTACGATCTTCCACATCCAAGATATCAAAGAGGTCTTCAGTTTCCTTTAACCAGTTTCTTGCCTCCACAGAAGTCTCAGTTCCGTCAAAATTCTTGCAACCCATCGCCTTAAAGTCTTTGCAAAGCTCCGCGAAATTCACTTGTGTATGCTGAGGGGGAGGAGGAACCTCAGCTACGGGAGGAGGAGAGATGTTAGCGACGGGGGAAGGAGGAGGATTGTTCGCGGGGCCGGCTTCATTCGCCCTTGCCTCCATAAATTTTCGGAACCAGACGGGTACTTGCACGCCTTCCGGGATGTTAAAGCGATCGGCCATACTAAAACGAAGAAAAAGATAGATTCAGAATGAAGATACGAAGGATAGTGCTATGGCTTTTTGGGGAATCGCCTTTAAAATAACTAGACTTTTCTTGGAAAATACTTAATTAGTTTTGAAAATAGTTTTTCAAAAGGTAAGTTTTAAAAAAACCTTTTGCTCGAATCTTGTTAACCTTATGCTCTGATACCAAATGTAACACCCCACCTCCGCCAGGGTAACTCTTGCAAGCACACTGGCTTTGGAGGGGCGTTTAAACAAGGTAAACATGCATGCAGATATCACAAGACAGAACATATAAGTAAAACAGAGTAGTAAAGCAGCGGATAAATTAGCATTTCAAAACCAGAGTTAAGTTACAACAAAGTACTCATTATTTTCCAACAAACAAAGTCTAGACAAAAGCATAAACTGAAATACATAAAGTACTATCCCCAAAGTGAAGTGATAAACCATAGCTAGCTCAATGTCCAAGACCGTACATGAGCAAATCCAGAAAGCAAGCTAGAAAGATCCAAGCTAAGCTCCAATATTCCCACCCTGAGGACCTGGGGGGGGGGGGGGGGGAACGGAAGAAAAGAGGCGAAAGAAAACAGGTCAGTCAAAAAGACTGGTAAGCCCTACTACTATCTGTCTATGAACTAGTAAAGTTAACTGGCATGAGAAGCTGAGATGAACATAAGGATAACAACATACTGGCATGGTGATTAACTAACAAGATAGATAAAGGTGTCATCGCATAATCAAGGTTAAGTTTTGCACCACGGGTGTACTAGCATTCTAACATGTCAAGTAAAAACAAGAATTGATCCCTTGGCCCAAGCTTGGCCCAACATCATGAGATGACCTAAATCAAGGTCCAACTACTCGGTCTAGTCGATCGGCTCCCTATAAGCCTAACTCGTCAAGTGTCGGTGTCATGCGGCTTAATCATGTAATGTAGTTGACTGTGCAGGGTCCACCCTAGGGTGTATCAGGCCCTATGGTGTAACCCTCTGACACCATACCATGATGCACAGTCCAAACCTACCGGTGCCCGTGTTCAACTCCGGACTTAATGTGCACGACCATGGTCCGCCTGAACAACCGGGGCATCATTCAGCCGTCTCTTTTGGTCTCTTACAATCAGCCCAGTAATCGTGCCCCACCCTAGCCTAGTCCTAGGGTCTTATGATACTACCAAGGAGGTTACCGCTGAAAAGGACCACGCAACTAGGGTTTCTTAACGGGTTAAATGTGGTTAACCCGATCCACACGTGGATTAAATTGGTTAAGAGTACCCAAGGCTCCTGACTTAACCTCGATTAATCCATCAAGCCCAAATTAGTTAAGTATTAAGTGGACCATGACTTAACCCTAATCAGGAGGCATTCATTAACTTAATGTGCTTTAACCTCTCACATTAGACCTTGTTGTGGTTAATAGTTAAGACGGGCGGGTCCGGGTAGCTTTACACCACAACATGGTCTAACCTCGGGTTCGTGCACAACATGACCAACTTCTCACATTGGGTCCTATTGTTTGTAGCCACTAGTTAAGCCGAGCGGGTCCGGGTAGATTTATGCTACAAACTCAACCCAACCTCGAGTTGGCCACACTCATATTTTCTAAGTGTCATGTCCCTTATGTTTCCAAAACATAATTACAAGTTAACATCTCACGTTATGTTATAAAAACCATGTTCATGTCATTATGTTACCCAACCCCAACGTAATCCCATCGTTTACATAATCGCAACAACGCATAAAGGATAAAATAGGAAACTTGGCATAACCATGACATAAAGGTGTTGAAGCCACAAGTTTAACATGGTGGCATATGAAATGTACATATGTTCATATACTTGCATATTGCATTATTAGGCTTCAAAAGCATGCATAAAACCAAACTTAGAATATGAGTGATACATGGTGATAAATAACATGTAGAAGTTGCTAGAAGTTCGCATTTGGCCTCACATGCAAGTTATCATAAGGGATATGATAACTTTCATGTTGCCAAAATGCAACCTTCAACATAAAGCTTGGAGCTTTATGCTCACAATATCAAGTTTAACTTGCATAACATGATAACATGATCAACCCAAACTTGCATAACATAGCAACATGTGTCATACATAATGATTAAACCAACTTGCATAATGATCATCCAAACTTGCATATAATGATCAACCAAACTTGCATATAATGATCAACCAAACTTGCATATAATGATCAACCAAACTTGCATAACATGATAACATGATCAACCCAAACTTGCATAACATGATAACATGATCAACCCAAACTTGCATAACATGGCAACATGTGTCATACATAACTTGCATAATGATCAACCAAACTTGCATATAATGATCACCCAAACTTGCATATAATGATCAACCAAACTTGCATCATTCATTTAACTTTAGAGTTCAATAAAAAGAAATTAGAAAAGGGCTTACAATTCTATGAAGACACAAATAATTATTTATTATAAAGATTGAGACGAAGCCATTATGCAAGCACCAAAAACCCAAATATGCAAGCTCCAAATGAAAACCCTTGAGCCAAATCAATAAAAATCCTTGCTTTGAAATAGAAATGTTGCAACCTGACTTGAATGCAAACTAAGAACACTCATACAAGTTTGAAAGCACTTGTATGAACTCACAATCTCTCATAGAAATAGGCTTAGGAATTTTAGCATGAGAGTGGAGGCCATGAGAGGAACAAATTTGACATAGTTTAGTTGTAGGAATGAATAATGATGATTTAGGCTAGGTGTTAGGTCCTTTTTATAGAGGATTAGGATAGTATTAGCCATAGGATTAACCCTAGATTCAATCCAAGCCATCAAAGCATGTCTTGGGGAAGAAGTCAAGTGTAGGAACCATCTAGGGCCTTTAGATTAAATCTGAACCATGAGAACCATTCAAATGCAAAATCTGCATTTGAGCGAATCGGCCCTCGGGTTGACAGCCAAACACCCTGGATTAACCACTAGTCGACCCAGCGGGCTTGGGTCGACCTCAAAAATCGGCCGGTTCGGTTATTCCCCTCTCCCAATTCGCTGTTTTGAACATTTTTGCATATTTATTTATTTAATTTTCAAATATATATATATATATATCAATATATATATATTTCTCTGCGCAACCCATTTCACTTAATTAAGTATACTTTAATTTTTGAATTTTTATGTTCAAATTACGGGGTGTTACAGTTCTGCTTATCTTTTTGGAAGTTTCCCTTTATAATTATTATCGCTTAATTAAATAACACCTTACTTAAACATCCCTTTTTATAAATTCTCGACTTATTTAATAACATTTGTTTTACAAACTAAATTTCAAAACCTATTTCCAACCTGGTTTACCAAGCTCAAACAAACCCCTTTTCAATCCCCTTTTTTTTCGTGAAAATTCCCTTTTAAATCCTTTGATTCAACTTAATACCATGGTCAAGTATTTCCAATTTAACACCACGTTTAACTCACGTTCCATTTATAAACCTGGTTGATAGATTTCAGTTTTAAATAAACCCTTTACACTTACATCCCCTTTTACTCAATTCAAATATTATGTAACATTCCCATTTAACCTGTCGCATTCGTTTAGAATCTTTTATTGCCTTATTTTAAAACCCAAGTTCAAATATAAACTTGTTTATACCTTCTTTTTCTTCAAAACTCTTCTAGTCTATTCAACCCACACTATCCTTTAGCCTATTCAAGTTAATTCCTCTTTTAAATTAATTAAAAATATAATTAATTTAAATAACTTTATTTAACTGTTCTTAGGAAATAATTAATCGACTTCTCAACTGTTAGGTTATCCTCGTCTCATCTGCATACATATTCTACGAACACAAGTATTTACTTTATCAAAACAATTTTATAATAACTTATGAACCCTTGAATAATAGTAATACCTTTTTCTCTTTCTTCTTTAAAATTTCTCTATTCAAAATAATATATTTAAAGCCTAAAATAAAATTTGTAATCCTCGAAAGGTCGACCCACTGGCAGATAAAAATCCATATTTGTATCATGACTGGTTTACAGATGATGTAATGCCAGATTATTCAACCGATATCCCTACTGGTTGACCAACTAGATGTTGAACTGCAAATCAACTGTTATTGATCGAATCAATTGCCTAATCACAACTATTTCCCGTATTTGACAATAAAAACCATCAATTAGCAACAGATAACACAAACAATTCAAACCATTTCCATCACGTTTATTTTATCAACATGAATAATCAAGGTGAAATTATTTTATTTGGGTCGACCCAAAACATTTGATGTTCTCCTGAAATTAAACAACCGTTTAATTTCCTTTGTTAAATTAACAATGTATATACATAGCCAGCAAACAGTCAACCACTCAAGATCAGAACACGTAAAATAAAAACCCAGTTTATATAAAATATAAATGGGAAAGGCTGAGTGAGTTTAACTCACCTTGAGTTGAATCTGTTGATCATCATTATGTTTTAATCAAATTAAACTGGCATTTAATTTGAATAAAAATTCCGGTCACTTCAGATCCGGACTAGACCTGCTCCATCTCGAAGTACTCGTCTCCACGGTCCCGATGCAACTGACCGCGCGTAAATCCGATATTGTATGTGTAAAATATCGCATAAACAAATTAATAATTAAATTTAAAACCATGGATTTTCTTTAAATAAAAACCGGACCTTACCTAAATTAGTCGGCCCAAACAAACTCGACCCGTCTCTTACTTAAAACCCTTAACCACCAATACTTTTCCATTTATTTCAGCCGCCTCCAAAAATTATCCTCATGGCCGAACCCTAATTCCAATCCTCCCCCTTCTTTCTGCCAATTCGAGATGAATGGCGTCGCTCTCCTCCTGTACTCAACCTCCGATCCTCCTTGTTCCTTCCTCCATCGATCCCCTGAACCCTCAAGCCATCTCCTAACATCCAGCGTGCCATAACCAACCACCGAGCAACGGCGCAGCCTCCTATCACATATTAAGCTAAGTTTTCTATTTCGATTTTCAGTAATATCTGCTTTGATTTTTTTTCTTTCTGGTATGGCCGAATGGGTTATATTGTTTGAATGGGTTTTCGTATGGCTGAAATACCTCCATGTGACCCATATTTATAGTGTTAGCTTGGTTCAGATGTTTATCAACGGTTGCGAGTTGTTATTTCAATCACACTCGAATCTGTAGTTTAGATTTTTGGTTCAGATTTAGTGTAGGATTTTTAGCACATGTCCATCTGCTCGAAATGGATTCCGATCGAAATCTTGGTTACGTGATAGTGATGTTGTGTATTGTTAATTCAACCAAGATTTGAATCTGTTCTTGAATTTGGTGTTCGGATTTTTAAATATACGAAACAGTGAATTCGTACCTGAATGTTTTTACTGTATATACATGTGGGTATACTGTTGGATTTTGACCATACATATCTCGTGTACCCCAATACGCATGTCAGTCCTTTCTTCCTTAGCTGTCCATGACATTTCTTAGCTGTTGATGAATATAGTTTCAAGCTGTTCATATCTTTTATTTGTTTGAAATTGATGTGTCAACATATGCTTATCATATCTTTACTTTAGCTTGAATATATAGATAGCTGTTTCAGCTATCCCTTGTGCTATTCACTAGCTGTTTGGGCTATTTAGCTATGAATTTCCATTACTCTTTAGCTGTTTATGATATGTTCAGTCTATATTTCTTTAGCTGTTCACATGTTCTTTTTTTTTCTTTCTTCTTTTTTTCTTCCTTTTGATCAGTAAGGGATTCCTTTAGCTATTGGCTATGCATACCGAGCCTTAAACCTTGCTGATTACATGATTTTATCTAAGTACTTGAGCCAGTTTTAAAAAAGTAATGGATTGCCAACAGTCGACCTGAAAATCTAAATTTCAACAAAATCATCGACACTGTTATGTTTAAATGTATTGGCCTAAAAAGAGGAAACCACTATAGTGTTTGTGCTGTCGTGACACTTATGTCGTGGTTTTCCTTGCTAAGTACGTTGTTGTTTGTCTGCTCAAAATTTTATCTGTCATTATCATGCATTGTTACCTTGTGTCTTAACTGGTGGAATTTTCGGAATTTTGCCTACTTCGATTTCTGTTGTCATTTATGCCTTGTTAGCACCTTCTTTTGATTTTAATTTTTTTTGTTTTACGCTGTTCATTATTATCATGAAATTTTCCCTTCTTATGGGTTTTTTCTCTCCTTTCATTTTCAGGTCAAGACTTGATCGAGACGATAGATTTGCTGGTTCGGCAAAAAGAAAAAGAAAAACATGAAGAAGTTCATCTAAAAAAAAGTTGATTTCTTTCTTTGTTTTGCGCATGTATACAAAAATGTGAATATGCATTTTGTTTCCTTTGTATTTGTGTATGTACAGTTTGATGTAGAAATATATATCATCTCTATTTGTTTCCATCTACTTAGTTGTTTCCTTGTACATATGTTCTAGAATGAATTGTACAAATTGGATGGAAGATTTGCTGTCTAATTTGCCGACTCGATTAATTTCAAAACTTTAAATAATAATATCAATTAATAGTTAGTAAATACCAACATAGGGTTGCCAGGTTGGGCATGTTAAATATTTATTTAAGTTTGAATAATAAATGATGCATTCCATGTATGTCAATTATTATGCTATATTATGTATATTTGGTATTGATTTCTCGTTACATTTGCGATGTTCATGTTACGTAGTTTTGGTTAAAGACTATGATATCATTATCATCATGATTCGGAATTCTTTACTTAAGCATTATTCGCCTCCCTCCCTCTTGCTTATTTCAGTAAAGATGTATATAAAAATAAATAAAAAAAATTAAGTAAATGATTATTATGGAATATACATCCAAATGAAATAATACAATACTTCTAATTTAACTGATATACAAATATATCTATAACTCATCGTTTACAAGTCTCCCGTTAAACGATATTCAAAATATATATATATATATATATATATACAAACTTTATAAATAAAATTCGATTAGAATCCCTTATATTTCAAATAAAATATATAAACTAATTAAATATTCTATTTTAAATGGCCGAAAAATCCGGGACGTTACATTCTTCACCGTTTAGAATAATTTCGTCCTCGAAATTGTAAAGTAAGAAGAACATTCCGAATCGAATTATTTTAAAATCATTACTCTCACATTAAATTTCAAAATAAATTCGAACTCCAGAAATTTTGATAATTTCGTCAGCACCTCTCCTGCATGGCTTGATCGGTACGAGTACCACTGCCACTCTAGGCCTCTATTTCTTTGAAAAGAAAATTCAAATCCAAATGGCGACCCACTCAAGGTATAAATAAATTCCTCAACCCATAATATAAGGATTACCTTTTGTCGAGCATTCGAACTCAAATTCCAATTTCCAAAACGTACCAAGTGACTGCTCATCGTCTGCATCCTTAGTCTATATAACCAAATGATTTCCACAACTTCCAGGATTCTGCATTTATTCCACTTATAATGCAACCAATAATCTGGGTTAGACAATTCTGTTTCCACTTTACTTCCCAGCTTGTTTTCAATCCATTATACCGGGATTTTCTCCTTGTTTTCCATTCATACAATTTCTTATTAACCCCAATTGGTTAAATTCACTTTAACCAGGTTCAGTTTCACTTTCATATCTGATTCGATTTATGAATTGTTTTTCTAATGGGTTCAACTCTATTTCAAAATTCAAATTTAATTTCAAATCAAATCAATCAGGACAAACAAACAAACACCCAGCATTACTATAATATAGAATTTATATATATATATATATATAAATATGCATTGGGTAAAATTATTTCATCTACCCACCTTTATAAAACAATATCGTGCCACTTTACCAGTTCAAAGCTTCTCAACACTTGAGCCAGTCAAATAACACAATACAAAACACTTGTATATAAAATTTTACAAATACGCTCTCATACATATACATATATATATATAAACATACACTCGACTCAATCTAGGGTGTTACTAACCCCATCTCTATTGAGTTACGCCACAGAGCCAAGGTTACTACTCAGCCAATAGCTCTGATACCACTGTAACGACCCAGGGATTTTCGGCCTCGAAAATCAACATAAATACCCTTTACCGTACTCATGCCGACCCTCTACACCGAAAACACTGGAACGTTTATAGAAAGAAATTAGAGGGTGAGATAAGAGAGATAGAAAGTTAGAATAGAAGAAGAAGAAGAATTACCAACACAGAGTCTCACATCGTAGTGGAACAAAATATAATACAGAAATAAATCTTTACGGAAAACTTTAGAATACTTACAATATCAGAGCACAACACACATCTGGACAGTTTTGATAATCTGTCCTCGTATATATAATCACATAGCGGAATATCATGCTTCTGAACATCTTCAGCTCATCTCTGGACTTCGTAGTACCTGATGACCTGAACCTGTACACTCCGGGCTAACCCGAGCATTTACAGAACACCGGGTCAGTCTGGTGGACCAGAGTGAGAAAACTCGCACAACATTTAGAGTATCACACAACTTGATTTTAGATTTAAAATCCTTTCGAAAGAAAACAATAATCGTAAGACCGAATCCACACATAAACACAGATGGTTTTTACCTTACGATAACCCAAATCATCTTTTGAAATCATATATCTTGATCTGATATTATGATAATGTCTAAATACAAATAATTAACAAATCTAGAGGAACGCTTGCATCTCACGCTCCCTGTATATAGTATACAATCGAAAACCGCGGGCGCTTATTGGATATTGGATTTCCAACTTGACAAGGTATGGGACCACCTTCCGCACGTGTATCTCTAGAGGCGAATACACAGGGTTTAACAAGAACGTCTTGCAACCCGGTCCTCACATGACCGACCACTCATTGCGCTTGAGTGTATCGAATGTATATCACCAACGGTTGGACTCAAACCACCGTTCCCGAATGGGCAAAATCGATAGAATAAGAAACAAAAGGATTTTCTCTAGATAGGTGATTATACACCCTAATGGGAGCGACCCACATAGCCATGCTGCCAGCCCGATTTTTGTCATCTCCTGGTTGATGAGGCTTGAGGTCAGAACACATCTGATCATCATACACTTTGAATGCCACATCGTCAGATCCTCTGGATATCACTAATTGACGTCCACAAAAATACCCTAGTTGTGAGCTACCCAACTATGACACGTTTGAAGAAATCAATGTACGTGTCCCATGGGAAATACTTTGTCAAACACTCGTCCATACAAGTCATCCAGGAACAGGATGAACCGAAGGTACTCTCCTACTGCACCCAATATAGGAATCACCCCATGGATCAGTAGCGATAGCCCTTGCAATCCACTGATTTCAACCACGACAGAATCCCAGTATATCTCCAGGGCGAATCAGAGATTTTAAGGGGTTCTTCCACTTTATGAAGATCTATGGTCTTCACATGCTCCATCTCGATCATCGCTTGATCTCTCTAGATATTCGTATTTATTGGTTGGAATGGTTTTCGAATATATATTCGATCCCGGTCTTTCCAACCAACAACCGTAAGGGTCAGTCTTGATAGTCGGTTATTTAACTATCAAGCAAACATCCATGAAACCATAAAAACAGATTTACTGGTTCAGCATCTCTCGGCATAATCAAAATTAATAACTTGAACATCCAAATATTGGGAAAAATATTTCACTCGTTATCTTAATATACCGATATCTGCAAAGCCATTTATATTTTGAAAGAATATATATATATATATATATATATATATATATATATATACGATACCCAATAATTCCACTTGACGAACATTTACTATAACCTTTCCTTATATAACTGAGAGATCATTCTCACTCACTATTCGACGTTAGGCCAACGCATTTGTTTACGTCACTTGGGAAAAACATATATAATCCTTATTCTTATAGAATAATCCCTTTTTATATCTCATTCCCTTACGCTTCGAATTATCGCCCAATCTCCTTTTAAATTTTGTTACTAGGGAAAAATCATCTCATTTTATTTCCGTTACTTTGGAAATCTGATCACACATTCTTGCCATTACCCACTGGTATCATCCTTAGATAGTCCCGGAGTTGTTCAAGTTGGGGTATTTTTATTAACTCTCAGACCTTGATCACACCGTTCTTATCTTTAGATAAATACGAGTTGTAAATTTTATATCAAACACTTCTTACCAGTTTAAAATATGGCTTTACAGTTCTGCTTATCTTTTTGGAAGTTTCCCTTTATAATTAATATCACTTAATTAAATAACACCTTACTTAAACATCCCCTTTTTATAAATTCTCAACTTATTTAATAACATTTGTTTTACAAACTAAATTTCAAAACCTATTTCCAACCTGGTTTACCAAGCTCAAACAAACCCCTTTTTAATCCCCTTTTTCTTTCGGGAAAATTCCCTTTTAAATCCTTTGATTCAACTTAATACCATGGTCAAGTATTTCCAATTTAACACCACGTTTAACTCACGTTCCATTTATAAACCTGGTTGATAGATTTCAGTTTTAAATAAACCCATTACACTTACATCCCCTTTTACTCAATTCAAATATTATGTAACATTCCCATTTAACCTGTCGCATTCGTTTAAAATCTTTTATTGCCTTATTTTAAAACCCAAGTTCAAATATAAACTTGTTTATACCTTCTTTTTCTTCAAAACTCTTCTGGTCGATTCAACCCACACTATCCTTTAGCCTATTCAAGTTAATTCCTCTTTTAAATTAATTAAAAATATAATTAATTTAAATAACTTTATTTAACTGTTCTTAGGAAACAATTAATCGACTTCTCAACCGTTAGGTATCCTCATCTCATCTGCGTACATATTCTACGAACACAAGTATTTACTTTATCAAAACAATTTTATAATAACTTATGAACCCTTGAATAATAGTAATACCTTTTTCTCTTTCTTCTTTAAAATTTCTCTATTCAAAATAATATATTTAAAGCCTAAAATAAAATTTGTAATCCTCGAAAGGTCGACCCACTGGCAGATAAAAATCCATATTTGTATCATGACTGGTTTACAAACGATATAATGCCAGATTATTCAACCAATATCCCTACTAGTTGACCAACTAGATGTTGAACTGCAAATCAACTGTTATTGATCAAATCAATTGCCTAATCACAACTATTTCCCGTATTTGACAATAACAACCATCAATTAGCAACATATAACACAAACAATTCAAACCATTTCCATCACGTTTATTTTATCAACATGAATAATCAAGGGGAAATTATTTTATTTGGGTCGACCCAAAACATTTGATGTTCTCCTGAAATTAAACAACCGTTTAATTTCCTTTGTTAAATCAACAATGTATATATATAGCCAGCAGACAGTCAACCACTCAAAATCAGAACACGTAAAATAAAAACCCAGTTTATATAAAATATAAACGGGAAAGGCTGAGTGAGTTTAACTCACCTTGAGTTGAATCTGTTGATCATCATTCTGTTTTAATCAAATTAAACTGGCATTTAATTTGAATAAGAATTCCGGTCACTTCAGATCCAGACTAGACCTGCTCCATCTCGAAGTACTCGTCTCCACGGTCCCGATGCAACTGACCGCGCGTAAATCCGATACTGTATGTGTAAAATATCGCATAAACAAATTAATAATTAAATTTAAAACCATGGATCTTCTTTAAATAAAAACCGGACCTTACCTAAATTAGTCGGCCCAAACAAACTCGACCCGTCTCTTACTTAAAACCCTTAACCACCAATACTTTTCCATTTATTTCAGCCGCCTCCAAAAATTATCCTCATGGCCGAACCCTAATTCCAATCCTCCCCCTTCTTTCTGCCAACTCGAGATGAATGTCGTCGCTCTCCTCCTGTACTCAACCTCCGATCCTCCTTGTTCCTTCCTCCATCGATCCCCTGAACCCTCAAGCCATCTCGTAACGTCCAGCGTGCCATAACCAACCACCGAGCAACGACGCAGCCTCCTACCACATATTAAGCTAAGTTTTCTATTTCGATTTTCAGTAATATCTGCTTTGATTTTTTTTCTTTCTGGTATGGCCGAATAGGTTATATTGTTTGAATGGGTTTTCGTATGGCTGAAATACCTCCATGTGACCCATATTTATAGTGTTAGCTTGGTTCAGATGTTTATCAACGGTTGCGAGTTGTTATTTCAATCACACTTGAATCTGTAGTTTAGATTTTTGGTTCAGATTTAGTGTAGGATTTTTAGCACATGTCCATCTGCTCGAAATGGATTCCGATCAAAATCTTGGTTACGTGATAGTGATGTTGTGTATTGTTAATTCAACCAAGATTTGAATATGTTCTTGAATTTGGTGTTCGGATTTTTAAATATACAAAACAGTGAATTCGTACCTGAATGTTTTTACTGTATATACATGTGGGTATACTGTTGGATTTTGACCATACATATCTCGTGTACCCCAATACGCCTGTCAGTCCTTTCTTCCTTAGCTGTCCATGACATTTCTTAGCTGTTGATGAATATAGTTTCAAGCTGTTCATATCTTTTATTTGTTTGAAATTGATGTGTCAACATATGCTTATCATATCTTTACTTTAGCTTGAATATATAGATAGCTGTTTCAGCTATCCCTTGTGCTATTCACTAGCTGTTTGGGCTATTTAGCTATGAATTTCCATTACTCTTTAGCTGTTTATGAAATGTTCAGTCTATATTTCTTTAGTTGTTCACATGTTCTTTTTTTTTTCTTTCTTCTTTTTTTTCTTCCTTTTGATCAGTTAGGGATTCCTTTAGCTATTGGCTATGCATACCGAGCCTTAAACCTTGCTGATTACATGATTTTATCTAAGTACTTGAGCCAGTTTTAAAAAAGTAATGGATTGTCAATAGTCGACCTGAAAATCTAAATTTCAACAAAATCATCGACACTGTTATGTTTAAATGTATTGGCCTAAAAAGAGGAAACCACTATAGTGTTTGTGCTGTCGTGACACTTATGTCGTGGTTTTCCTTGCTAAGTACGTTGTTGTTTGTCTACTCAAAATTTTATCTGTCATTATCATGCATTGTTACCTTGTGTCTTAACTGGTGGAATTTTCAGCATTTTGCCTACTTCGATTTCTGTTGTCATTTATGCCTTGTTAGCACCTTCTTTTGATTTTAATTTTTTTTTCTTTTACGCTGTTCATTATTATCATGAAATTTTCCCTTCTTATGGGTTTTTCTCTCCTTTCATTTTCAGGTCAAGACTTGATCGAGACGATAGATTTGCTGGTTCGGCAAAAAGAAAAAGAAAAACATGAAGAAGTTCATCTAAAAAAAAGTTGATTTCTTTCTATGTTTTTCGCATGTATACAAAAATGTGAGTATGCATTTTGTTTCCTTTGTATTTGTGTATGTACAGTTTGATGTAGAAATATATATCATCTCTATTTGTTTCCATCTACTTAGTTGTTTCCTTGTACATATGTTCTAGAATGAATTGTACAAATTGGATGGAAGATTTGCTGTCTAATTTGCCGACTCGATTAATTTCAAAACTTTAAATAATAATATCAATTAATAGTTAGTAAATACCAACATAGGGTTGCCAGGTTGGGCATGTTAAATATTTATTTAAGTTTGAATAATAAATGATTCATTCCATGTATGTCAATTATTATGCTATATTATGTATATTTGGTATTGATTTCTCGTTACATTTGCGATGTTCATGTTACGTAGTTTTGGTTAAAGACTATGATATCATTATCATCATGATTCGGAATTCTTTACTTAAGCATTATTCGCCTCCCTCCCTCTTGCTTATTTCAGTAAAGATGTATATAAAAATAAATAAAAAAATTAAGTAAATGATTATTATGGAATATACATCCAAATGAAATAATACAATACGTCTAATTTAACTAATATACAAATATATCTATAACTCATCGTTTACAAGTCTCCCGTTAAACGATATTCAAAATAAATATATAAATATGTATATATATACGAACTTTATAAATAAAATTCGATTAGAATCCCTTATATTTCAAATAAAATATATAAACTGATTAAATATTCTATTTTAAATGGCCGAAAAATCCGGGATGTTACAAACTTGATTTACTTACTTGACATGGTTAAATTTCATTAGTGGTTTGTTAGAAATATACTTATGAATTTATAGTTGATAGAAGCTTTATAGGTTTTAGGATAGATAGAATTTACAAGAAATGTTTAGTTTCATGTTTGAGTTGATGTTTTGTGACAACAAAACTAAAATTGATTCATTGATAGGATTGAATTAATTGACTTATATCATAATTTTAAGGATATCTTATTAGAATTATTTCTAAGTCTAGATTAAGGACTCATTATATTTTTAAGGGAAATAGAGTATAGGCTAGGCCACTGGTCGGTGATGACCCCTAACAAGTGGAGGTTTAGTCTTGTATTAGGTTAAGGGTGAGTTTTATAGTTTCTAGGTTTAATTAAAGGTTCAAGAAGTGTTTATTAACACATATTATTTAATTTGATTGATTTGGATGATTACTTACATTGATTGTTTGAATTAATTGCTTAAATAGATTGCTTGAATTGCTTACTTGAATTAATTGCTTGAATTGCTTGTTTGGATTGATTGTTAGAATTGTTTATAAACATTGATTAGATTTCCTTGTTTATTATTCTTATATTAGACTAGTGTAGTGTAACGACCCAGAAAATCTGAACCAATTTAAATTTTTTAAATTGGCTAAAATAATGGATTTTAAATATTTAAAATAAATATTTTAAACAATGGCGATGAAAACTGAGTTTGAATCGACATTTGAAAACGAATATAATTAATTATAATTATATATAGAATTGAAAATGGCGCGGTAGTTCGATAATTCGATTTCAAACTTCAATTGAATATACCGGGTGCAAAACAATCCGGATTTTAGTGAAACCAAAAACATTAGGATCTAATTGGTAATATCTTTCTAATGAATCTGACCAATCGAAATTTGATAGCGGGAATCAAAAGATATGCCCAGTTGAAAATTCTGAATAGTCGCTATGGAATTCAGGCCCTTAAAAATGGACATTTTGCAGATGACCTCGGATTTCGACGAAACCACTTTTGTTGGGTCCGCAGTGTCAAGTTATTGTTAGGTTTCAAATTTCATAATTTTTCGAATCAATATGTGAGCGTGGAAAAAGAAAACGCGTTTGACCGGTTTCAGTTGATTTTAATCGACTGGAAATTGACCATTTTTCAAACTGTCTCAGAATTCGACGAAACTAGTTTTGTTAGGACCGTATCGTCAATACGAAGCTAGAAAATATTTTTCTGGAATTTTTCTAGTTAGTATGTGGCCCTGGCAATTTGAAATGTACGTTTAAAATTCAATATATTGATTTAAATGTAAATTCAAACGGAAACTGATTGTAATGATCAAATCAGCTTGCGATACATATCCCATTGTGTTCGGAATGGGGGTATAACGCTATGGACGGCAGGCGGTGGGCCTCGTTTCGAGGTCGTATGTAAAAATCAACCTTTTTGCGAAATTTAATAATTAAATAATAATAAAAATATATATATATATATATATATATAATTCTCTCCCTCCCTTTTATCTTCATTGGCCCCCCCGTTCGTTATAATTCCAAACAGAGAAAAAAAAAACCCTAAATCTAAAATCGCCGCCGCACCGACGAAGCAGCCCCCCCCCTCGAGACATCACCGACGAAGCAGACCCCCCTCGAGACATCACCGACGAAGCAGACCCCCCTCGAGACATCACCGACGAAGCAGCCCCCCCGTCGAAGCCTGGAACCCTGCCGCAACACCTCCACGAACGCCACCTGAGCCGCCGACGTCGTCTCCTTCCCCCTCCGTCTCTGTAAGTTTTATATTACTTATTTATTTTAATTCTGATTTTTGTTTAAAGGGTTAAACTGTTCTTTTTTTTTTTAGTATGAAACTGTTTTAAAAAAAAATAAAAAATAAAAACGGAAACTGAATTTTTTTTAAAAGTATAAAAAAACTGAATTTTATAAAAAGATAAAAACTAAAATTTTTTAAAATAAAAACTGATTTAGTTTTAAAAGTACAAAACAGATTTTTATAAAAGAAATTTAAAAAAAAAACTGATTTTGTAAAAAGAAAGTAAAAACTGCATTTGTATAAAAGGAAAAAAAAACCCTGATTTTTAAAAAGTTAAAACAGAAATTTTTATAAAGATGAAAACTGATTTTGTTTTTAAAATAAAAATTGATTTAGTTTCAAAGGTAAAAGCTTTAAATAGGAAGAAAGGTTTGAACTTTCAAGAGAAGTAAAAATCATATTTTTATATGTTGAAAGCAAAAGTAAAAATCATATTTTTATATGTTGAAAGTCGAAATAAAAATCATATTTTTATATGTTGAAAGCAAAAGTAAAAATCATATTTTTATATGTTGAAAGTCGAAGAAAAAATTCGATTTTTATATATTGAATAGCATAGTAAAAATTCTATTTTTACATATGTAGAGAATACGGGCGAAAGCGACAAAAGGCGAAGATTTCTATTAAGAAGAGTCTTGAAGTTGGATAGCTATTGGTGAGATTTCTGATTTTAAAAATTATATATATGAGTGAAAACGAAGGTGAATAGCTATATATAAATTGCTATATATATATATATATATATATATATATACGCCCCCTCGTCCACAAACCATGGACGATATTTATTGGTTGAAATTGTTGTGAAAATTGAATGATTGTTTGGGATTGTTTGTGATGGATATTGGTTGATTGTGGTTGAAAAATACCCGTTTGTGGTTGTGAAATATTTGGTTGAAACCACTTAGGATTAGTTTGTGGAAATGAAATAAATATATACATGCCGCCTGCGTGCGAACTAGATGCATGATTCCCATTGTCAAAAACCGCGAGGTTTTAAGGTAGAGCGAGGAGCCGTACTAGGGACGGTGCCGGTGTAACTACCCTGCCGTTATGCTGCCGAAATTTTGAATAATATTTGTGTGTTTGAATTATTTTCATATGCTTAAATTATATTTATTCATTGTATAGAAAACATTCATGTGTTGAATTGATATTCATTCGTTGTTTAGAAATTCATGTGTTGAATGGTATTCATATTTTGAAATAAATTGTTCGATAATAAAAATCACATTTTTATCTATATATAAAAACTATTGAAAACATTCATGTGTTGAATTGATATTCATTCGTTGTTTAGCAATTCATGTGTTGAATGGTATTCATATTTTGAAATAAATTGTTCGATAACAAAAATCACATTTTTATCTATATATAGAAACTATAGAAAACATTCATGTGTTGAATTGATATTCATTCGTTGTTTAGAAATTCATGTGTTGAATGGTATTCATATTTTGAAATAAATTGTTCGATAATAAAAATCACATTTTTATCTATATATAAAAACTATTGAAAACATTCATGTGTTGAATTGATATTCATTCGTTGTTTAGCAATTCATGTGTTGAATGGTATTCATATTTTGAAATAAATTGTTCGATAACAAAAATCACATTTTTATCTATATATAGAAACTATAGAAAACATTCATGTGTTGAATTGATATTCATTCGTTGTTTAGAAATTCATGTGTTGAATGGTATTCATATTTTGAAATAAATTGTTTGATAATAAAAATCACCTTTTATCGACTATATGAACTATATAGAAAAATAGTGTTTTGAAATGAATTGTTTTACAATAAAAATCACCTTTTTATTGTATGCATAAATCGTTGAAATGTGAAGTGTTAAAAATAGCCACTTGTTCAAAATAAACATATATGAGTTGAAATATTCATTAATTAGCTAATGAAATGATTTGCACCTATTTATGTAACATTAGAATGAATGGTGTTTTTAAACCAAATAGAAATCAAATATGAAGTTGAATAGAAAATGAAAAATGATATGGACTGTATATATATGTACATGCATATTCATTGAACAGGTTATAGCAAAGGGGCTAGAGAAGAGGAATAAAATTTGTGCCCGACAAATAGGTACACATTTACTGATTTGTTTGGGTGATGATTTTGAGCCTGTTGGCTAGCCGCTTGGCTTTTTCTTTTTCTTTTTGAGATTAGAAGGACCGGGACGCTATTTGCGATTTCCCGACGCTCCCGGTGCAGGGGAGGTTATGGCGAAATTTTTCCAAAATTTAAGGAGTTAGAAAAATATTTGAAGGGAAAACGATATTGAAATGGTTGAATGAACTATATTTATATAAATATATAAATATAAATAAAATTAGAACGAAACGAGGCCGTGCAGTTCGTATTTTGAAACCGTGATTTCAAACGACTAGTGCGGGAAATCCGACCATTGGATTTTCCCGAAATCTCACCCGTCGGGTTCGCCTTGGAATAATCTTTCCAACGGCACCAACCTTGTAAAAATCCAACGGTTGGATTGTCTGGAATGTTTAATTCAAATCTGAAGAAAAACAGCGCCAGAAACGATTATATTTATTTATATATATATATAAATATAATTATATTTAATCGAATAACGACGCTGCAGTTCGTATTTTTAAATCGAAAATACAAACGATTGTACCGGGAGATCCGACCGTCGGATTTTCCCGAAACTGGAACCGTTGGATTCGTTTTGAAAAGACCTTTCTAATGATGTAAATTTTGTGAAGATCCAACGGTTAGATTTTCAGATATGTGTAAATCAAATCTGAAGAAAAACAGCGCCACGGCCACGTTATGGCCCGAAACGTCGTTTTGAATATAATAGCTATTTTAAAATAAATAAAAATAGCGATAAATAGTTATAAAATATCGTAAGCGATATGGAATGGAAATAAACTGAATTTGCTTGATTTATGTGGCTTTTGATGGTTGAATGTGTTTGGTGTGAAAATTACATTAAAGAACACAATTGGTGTTGTCGAATAATTTAACCATTGAAATAAATCGATTTGAAATTCTAAATATACGTGAATTATTTGAAAAGGCCGAGTTAATTCTCATTTCGAATAATCGACCGACGATTGAAATTCGAAGATGAAGACGACGGTCGAAGACCGGAGATCTTCACCTCGTTTGGATGGTAACCGAGGTCCTGATTGGGAGGCATCCCGAAATATGGATAATGAGTGGTGATCGTCCAGACGTACGTGGTGATCGAAGGGTTTGCGAGGTATTTAGTGCCTCCGGTTTCGTTCAGACCCAGAACGGACTTGTAAATGGACTGTGTGTCTGACATAGGATTTATTCTGTGTGGCATGCTAAGATGCAGTGATCAGGGCTTCTGTTGAAAAGCAAAGTCTTGTGGTGATGATCAAAGCACCGCCTATGTGGCGTAGCTTTGTGTATAACGTGAATTCGCGAGCCTCACACCCCGGTATGAACCAGAAACGGGAGAAAGGACCTCAGGGAGGGCCTACGTTTCCTCCTAGCTAAAAGTGGCGTCGGTGGTTTTACACGCCCTGACGAGTTTGACTTATGTGGTTGTTGCTGTTGCGAGGCACCTCGGTTAGATTGGACGATCCGGGTCCGATGGAGTCACTTGTTGGCTCGCTTACGCCCCAAAGGGCGGCGAAACGTAGTGCTCAGGCATTTTAATCCACTCCGTGTGGACCGGCCCTGTCGCTCCTAGGGTCACTCGAGCTCTGACCCTGAGACTCGGGCTAGGCAGTCTCGAATTCGGTAAGGACTATCTTTTGCCTTGGTTCATGACGGAAATCCAATTTCCAAATACGTGATCGTGCGGTTTTGATTGTATATATATATGGCGACATGATATATGGTACCCATGCCGTCTATGATTGATAGTTATGATTTGAAATTGTTTCAAAACATATAAACACTAGCAATAATATCAAATGCCTTTGATTTATTCGTATCAATCATATTTTGGCCATTATAAGGTAAAACTCTATCCTCCGGTTTGCGTTGCATTGTGTGATGGGAACTGAGTCTTATAATGGCTTCATTTTTATAAAAAGCATAGCGATGTTTAAAAGAAAGATTTGTTTTAAAGCACTGGCAATCCAATGGAGTAAACCCGTTCCACGAAAGTGGCGTGGTCCTGTGATTAGCCAATTATATATATGTGTTGAGTGGATTTCTCATACCAGTCCCATGACTGACTCGTAGTTTGTTTCACTCTCAAACTCGGGTGCCCCTTTTTCTACACGGGCAGCCTTGTATTCAGGTTTAGCTGGTTCTTTCTGGATAGCTGGAGCTGAAGATGGATTCTATCATTTATTTCTTTTTATGCTGTTCAGCTCCTATTGTACATATTTTGTTTATTTCCGTTGTAGACATTTATGTATAGCTGAACTGTATTTGTACTAAGTAAGATCCTGTATACTGTGTAACTCTGATGATTACTTTTATCCAGTATATTTTGTTGTTCATTCTGGTGTATTTATTTAATTCTGTTCTGCTGTTATATGTTTCTGTGTTATATTCCAAAGATAACCTTGTTTCCGTGAGAACGGGAAATCGGGTCGTCTCAACGTGGTATCAGAGCTTTGGTTAAGCTTAGTTCTGGAATATAACATTTGAACGAACTCGTCAGAAATAGAACCAGTAGTGTTCTAGGACGGGTAACTCTATACAGATAGGATCAGTAATATCCTAGTATGAGTAAAGCAGAATGAAATTACACCTTGATAGACACATTTACATTGAAGTATGTGTTTCTATGTTTTAAAGTACCTTTTCTGTGACCTGACACTTGATCTGCTAATTGCAGAAGTACTAGAAAAATGAGTGCCAGAAACAGAAGGAATACAGAACCCGATCTGGAGGCTCTATTAAAGAAATATCGAAATCTGAACGGAGCGCAATTCTCGGGCAATGAATCTATTATTCAAACTCAAGCTTGGTTGAGTTCTGTCGAAAGAATCTTTGAGCATATCCAGCTGAGAGATGACCAGAAACGGTTAGTAGCATCTTGGGCGCTCAAAGAAGAAGCTTTAATCTGGTGGGAAACAATCATCAAAGATAATCCAGAAGGTGATATCACCTGGGACAGATTCAAAGTGATTTTCCTAGAGAGATTTACTCCTCCCGAAGTAACCGAGAGATTATGTGATGAATTTTCTTATCTAATACAAGGTGATATGACCATTCCCGAATATCATAAGAAATTCAATGAACTTGCTCACTTTGCTCCTCATCTAATTCAAAATCCGAAGAGGAAAAATATGAGATTTATTCACGGGCTTCAAAGGAAATACCAGAATAAGGTATTGGGGCATGTGAAGCTTCCTTTTTCTGAAATGATTTACATGGCTTATCAGTATGAAGACCTCCATAAGAAAGGAATGTTGCGCGACGAAGAAGAAGTCTATTCTAGTGACAAAGCAGAGTCGGAAACTGATATTCCAGAAGCCAGTAAGAGGTCTGAGGTCAGTAACAAGCCCGAGGCAGACCGGAAGAGGGCCAGATCCGAAAAAGAACCGGCAACGACTGCCACATGTTCTAACTGCAATAAACAGGGGCATCTGACCAGGAAGTGTAAAACCTCGAGGAAACGAAAGAGAGGGTCTAAACCCGATAACCAGTTTAGAGAGAATAGAAAGTGCAGTCAATGCCATCAGTTCGGTCATCTTTCAAAGGCCTGCCCGCTATTCAGAAAACCTAAAGCAGTACATGTAAATGAAGTGGTAGAAGTACCGACCTCCTCGTCTGTTCAGGAAAGATCTGATGTTTTAGAAGGCACGCTCAATGTCAAAAACATTCCAGTAAAAGTACTGTTTGACACAGGCGCGTCACGAAGCTTTATTGCAAAGAGTGCAGTCAAGAAACTGGATTTGAATTTGAAAAAGCTCAAAGAGCCAATGACTGTCCAAAATCCAGTTGGTGGTTCCATCAATCTCAGTTGGATTTGTGCCGTACCTGTCTCTTTTTCTTGCTATAAATTCCCTATTATCTCTATCATCATGAATTTTAATGAATTCGATCTTATTCTGGGATTGGATTGGTTAACTAGATATGAAGCTGAAGTTAAATGCGCCGAGAGAGTGGTTAAAGCAAAGGCCCAATCGGGGAATTATATAACCATACCATGTGAAGGCCCGACTTCAAATAGAAAAGATTTCTGGTCAGCTCTCGATGTTTCTCCAACCCAAATAGAAAATGTTCCTGAAATCGCAGAGAATATTCCTGACCTCATTAAAGATATTCCTGTCGTCAAGAATTATGCGGATGTGTTTGAGGAAGTCGTTCGCTTACCTCCGCAGAGAGAAATAGATTTCAAGATTACTTTGATTCCCAATGCAAGGCCGGTAGTTCACGCTATTCGAAGAATGTCCTTGAAAGAGAAGGAGGAATTAGACAATCAAACACGACAGCTAGTGTGGAAGGGTCTAATCAGGCCTAGTTTCTCTGATTGGGGTGCAGCAATGGTATTTGTCCCAAAATCTGACGGTACTCTACGTCTATGTGTGGATTATCGTGATCTGAACAAACAGACAATAAAGAATAAATATCCATTGCCGCGAATAGATGATTTGTTGGATCGATTAAATGGAGCACAAGTATTCTCACGAATGGACCTAGCTACAGGATTCCATCAACTTCGAATTGCCGAAGAGTGTGTTCCAATGACACCGTTCAGAGGCCCCGACTTATTCTACGAGTGGTTAGTAATGCCGTTCGGCTTATGTAACGCTCCTGCTTACTTCGTCGATCTAATGAACAGGGTATTCAGAGGAGTATTGAATAAATTTGTGTTGGTTTTTATTGATGATATTCTAATCTTCTCTAAATCAAAGGCCGAACATGAAAAGCATCTGGAACAGGTTCTAGAAATTCTCAGAAAGAATGTATTGAAAGCCAAGTTTTCCAAATGTATATTCTGGCAAGATGAAGTAAAATTTCTGGGCCATGTCGTATCGAAAGATGGAATCGCTGTGGATCCAAGCAAAATCACGGCTATTCAAAATTGGAAACAGCCCAGTACCCCCACTGAAGTCCGCAGTTTTCTCGGATTGGCTAGCTATTACCGAAAGTTCGTTAAAGACTTTTCGAAGATATCTGGTCACTTAACGAAGCTTACAAAGAAGCATTCTAAATTTAAATGGACTCAAGAGAGTGAGGAGGCTTTCGAGGAGCTGAAGTTGAGATTAACGACAGCTCCAGTGTTAACCATCATAGATGGCAACCAGGATTTAAAAGTCTGGACTGATGCGTCTAGAGAAGGCCTTGGAGCAGTGTTAATGCAAAGAGGCCAAGTAATTGCTTATGCTAGCCGTCAACTGAAGCCGCACGAGAAAAACTATGTAACTCATGATCTTGAGTTATTGGCTATCATATTCTCTTTGAAAATCTGGAGACACTATCTTCTCGGTGAGAGATTCGAACTATTTACAGATCATCAGTCATTAAAGTATCTGTTCACTCAGAAGGACCTAAATCTGAGACAGCAACGTTGGCTGGAGTTTCTTGCAGCATATGACTTTGAAATTATATATACTCCAGGAAAAGCCAATGTCGTGGCCGATGCATTAAGCAGAAAGAATGTAATGATCGCCAGTTTTATTATCAAGACTTCATTACTAGATAAGATATCTGCTCTTCAGGAGGATGATCGCTTCATTCAGAAGATCAGAGGGATAATTCAACAAGGCGAGCCCTCGAGTTTTCAAGTAGACAATGAGGGGATTCTAAGGCTCAAAGGTCGAATATGCGTTCCTAACATTCCTGAACTTCGAAAGGAAGTACTGGATGAATGCCACAAGTCGAAACTCAGTATCCATCCGGGAGTAAGCAAAATGTATAATGACATCAAACGCACCTTCTGGTGGAAGTCGATGAAAAGGGACATTTCCTTATATGTTAGCCGGTGCCCTACTTGCCAGCTAGTCAAGAGCGACCAGCAGAAACTAGCTGGATTATTACAACCGCTAGAAGTTCCTGGCTGGAAGTGGGAACATATTTCTATGGATTTCATTGATGGTTTGCCCAGAACCAGAAAGGGAAATGACAGTATTTGGGTGATCGTAGATCGCTTCACGAAGACCGCCCATTTTATACCTGTCAGATCAAATAGAACCGCTCAGAGTCTGGCACATATTTACTTCAGGGAAATAGTTAGACTACATGGAGTGCCACTCAGTATAGTCAGTGATAGAGATACAATATTCACTAGTAAATTCTGGGAGGCATTTCAAGTCGAGCTGGGAACGAAGTTAAACTTGAGCACCGCTTATCATCCTCAGACAGACGGTCAGACTGAGAGGGTGAATCGCATTCTAGAAGATCTATTGCGGGCTTGTGTTATAGATTTCGGTGGATCATGGGAAGACAATCTACATTTGGCTGAGTTCTCTTATAACAACAGCTACCAGGCGAGTCTGACAATGTCGCCATTCGAAGCATTGTATGGTAGACCGTGCCGATCTCCTGCTTGTTGGGTCGAGCCTGGGAATAGACTTGTGTTGGGTCCTGATATGATTCGAGAAGCTGCCGACAAAGTCGATTTTATTAAGAAGCGATTACTCGCCGCTCAAAGCCGACAAAAGAGCTATGCCGATAAACGAAGAAGAGATATATCCTTTGAAGTTGGCGACTATGTATATTTGAAAGTATCGCCGATGAGAGGAGTTATCAGGTTCGGTAAAACTGGAAAGTTGGCACCCAAATTCATTGGTCCGTTTCCTATTCTGGAACGGATCGGAACTCTAGCTTATAGGGTCAAACTTCCTGATTGGTTGCCTGGAGTGCATGATGTATTTCATATATCTCAACTTCGAAAGCATGTTCATGATCCAGACTTGATCGTGGAAGAAGCAGCTCAGCAGGATATTGAAATTACTCCAGAATTAGCTGTGAGGCGCGAGCCGCTAAAGATTATCGGCAAAGAAACCAAAGAGCTGAGAAACAAGAAGGTTCACCTAGTCAAAGTGCAATGGAGTGGAGATCCGCGAGATTGTACTTGGGAAACTGAGGAGAGCATTCAGAAAGCTTATCCTAGATGCCGAGTAGACATCTCTGATTGACTCCGGTGCAAGGTACATTTACCATACTTTACCTCACCATTTAATTCACTATTCTATTATTATTGTTTGAATTATTTTAGAAGAAAAATAGGAATTAATTTGTATGACTTTGAAAGCTTAAAAACAATTGGATTGGTTGTTGTGTTGTGTGATAGTAGATTTATCAAACCACTTTCGACTTTATTCCTTTTCGGGGACGAAAAGTTTTAAGTGGGGGAGATTGTAACGACCCAGAAAATCTGAACCAATTAAAAATTTTTAAATTGGCTAAAATAACGGATTTTAAATATTTAAAATAAATATTTTAAACAATGGCGATGAAAACTGAGTTTGAATCGACATTTGAAAACGAATATAATTAATTATAATTATATATAGAATTGAAAATGGCGCGGTAGTTCGATAATTCGATTTCAAACTTCAATTGAATATACCGGGTGCAAAACAATCCGGATTTTAGTGAAACCAAAAACATTAGGATCTAATTGGTAATATCTTTCTAATGAATCTGACCAATCGAAATTTGATAGCGGGAATCAAAAGATATGTCCAGTTGAAAATTCTGAATAGTCGCTATGGAATTCAGGCCCTTAAAAATGGACATTTTGCAGATGACCTCGGATTTCGACGAAACCACTTTTGTTGGGTCCGCAGTGTCAAGTTATTGTTAGGTTTCAAATTTCATAATTTTTCGAATCAATATGTGAGCGTGGCAAAAGAAAACGCGTTTGACCGGTTTCAGTTGATTTTAATCGACTGGAAATTGACCATTTTTCAAACGGTCTCAGAATTCGACGAAACTAGTTTTGTTAGGACCGTATCGTCAATACGAAGCTAGAAAATATTTTTCTGGAATTTTTCTAGTTAGTATGTGGCCCTGGCAATTTGAAATGTACGTTTAAAATTCAATATATTGATTTAAATGTAAATTCAAACGGAAACTGATTGTAACGATCAAATCAGCTTGCGATACATATCCCATTGTGTTCGGAATGGGGGTATAACGCTATGGACGGCAGGCGGTGGGCCTCGTTTCGAGGTCGTATGTAAAAATCAACCTTTTTGCGAAATTTAATAATTAAATAATAATAAAAATATATATATATATATAATTCTCTCCCTCACTTTTATCTTCATTGGCCCCCCCGTTCGTTATAATTCCAAACAGAGAAAAAAAAAACAAAACCCTAAATCTAAAATCGCCGCCGCACCGACGAAGCAGCCCCCCCCCCCTCGAGACATCACCGACGAAGCAGACCCCCCTCGAGACATCACCGACGAAGCAGACCCCCCTCGAGACATCACCGACGAAGCAGCCCCCCCGTCGAAGCCTGGAACCCTGCCGCAACACCTCCACGAACGCCACCTGAGCCGCCGACGTCGTCTCCTTCCCCCTCCGTCTCTGTAAGTTTTATTTTACTTATTTATTTTAATTCTGATTTTTGTTTAAAGGGTTAAACTGTTCTTTTTTTTTTAGTATGAAACTGTTTTAAAAAAATATATAATAAAAACGGAAACTGAATTTTTTTTAAAATTATAAAAAAACTGAATTTTATAAAAAGATAAAAACTGAAATTTTTAAAAATAAAAACTGATTTAGTTTTAAAAGTACAAAACAGATTTTTATAAAAGAAATTTAAAAAAAAACTGATTTTGTAAAAAGAAAGTAAAAACTGCATTTGTATAAAAGAAAAAAAAAACCTGATTTTTAAAAAGTTAAAACAGAAATTTTTATAAAGATGAAAACTGATTTTGTTTTTAAAATAAAAATTGATTTAGTTTCAAAGGTAAAAGCTTTAAATAGGAAGAAAGGTTTGAACTTTCAAGAGAAGTAAAAATCATATTTTTATATGTTGAAAGCAAAAGTAAAAATCATATTTTTATATGTTGAAAGTCGAAATAAAAATCATATTTTTATATGTTGAAAGCAAAAGTAAAAATGTAATAACCCGCAAAATCTGGGCTAGTTTAAAATTTTTATTTTGGCAATTTTAGCGAATTTTGAATATTTAAAATAAATTATTTTAAATAATATCGACGTGAAATTTATTTTGAATAGAATTCGACGTATATATTTATACACGTCGTCGTTAGAATATAAATATTTATATATAATTATAAAAAGGAATTGAAAATGGCGCGGTAGTTCGAAAATTCGATTTCTAATTTCAAATGAATATACAGAATTCAATATAAGTCGGAATTGAACGAAACAAGAAATATTTGAATCTGTATAACTATATCTTTGTAACGAAGTTAGCAAACTGAGATTTCATCTTAGGAATGATAAGATACGTCCAGTTTAAAATTAGAAATAGTCGCTGTGGAATTTATATATATTTTTATATATATAAGGCCCTTAAAAATAGCAATTTTGCAAACGACCTCGGATTTCGACGAAACCAGTTTTGTTGGGTCCGTGATGTTAAGTTATTGCTAGATTCCAAATTTCATAATTTTTCGAATCGATATGTGAGCGTGGCAAAGGAAAACGCGTTTGACCAGTTTCAGTTGATTTTAATCGACTGGAAATTGGCCATTTTTCTAACGGTCTCAGAATTTGACGAAACTAGTTTTGTTAGGACCGTATCGACAATACGAAGCTAGAAAATATTTTTCTGGAATTTTCCTAGTTAGTATGTGACCCCGGTAAATTGAAAAGTACGTTTAAAATTCAATATAGTGATTTAAATGTAAATTCAAAGGAAACTGATTGTAACGATCAAATCAGCTTGCGATACATATCCCATTGTGTTCGGAATGGGGGTAAAACGCTATGGACGACAGGCGGTGGGCCTCGTTTTGAGGTCGAAAATAAAGGTTGCTTTATAAAGTAAAATTTAAAATAATTAAATAATAATAATAATAAAAAAAAAGAATATCTCTCTTTCCCTTTTAACCAGGCCCCCCCCGTAGTTCATTACCGATCCAATAATCGGCGGAAGAAAAAAAAAAAAGAAGAAAACCCTAAGACTATCGATTGACGCCGCCGATCCACCACCTGCCTCCTCCGTTCGCCGCCCACCTCCCCTATCTCCTCCCCTCCTCTCGCGCTCACCCTCCTCTTCCTCAGAGACCCCGCACCCAACCCCCCCTGCTGCTCGGCGACGCGAGACCACCCCCACCTGAAACCGCCAACCGCACCATCCTCCGACCCCTGCGCCCCCTCAGGCCATCCACCGCCACCATGAACCTCTTCCCCCTTCTTCGCACAGAAAAGCAGAAAAAAACTGTAAGTTTATATGATTTTTATTTTAAAGTTTATATGATTTTTATTTTAAAGTTTATATGATTTTTATTTTAAAGTTTGAAACTGATTTTTTTTATTTTAAAAGTTTAAAAACTGAATTTGTTTTAAAAGTTTAAAAACTGAATTTGTTTTAAAAGTTTAAAAACTGAATTTGTTTTAAAAGTTTAAAAACTGAATTTGTTTTAAAAGTTTAAAAACTGAATTTGTTTTAAAAGTTTAAAAACTGAATTTATTTTAAGTTTAAAAACTGAATTTATTTTAAAAATAAAAACTGAATTTATTTTAAAAATAAAAACTGAATTTATTTTAAAAATAAAAACTGAATTTGTTTTAAAGTAAAAACTTTAAATAGAAAAAAGGTTTAATCTCTAAAGAGAAAAAGGATTTGAACTTTAAGAAGTAAAAATCAGATTTTTAGATATTGAAAGTCGAAGTAAAAATTATATTTTTATATATTGAACTTCGATAGAAAAATAGAATTTTTATATATTGAACTTCGATAGAAAAATAGAATTTTTATATATTGAACTTCGATAGAAAAATGGAATTTTTATATATTGAATAACGATAGAAAAATGGAATTTTTATATATTGAATAACGATAGAAAAATGGAATTTTTATATATTGAATAACGATAGAAAAATGGAATTTTTATATATTGAACTTCGATAGAAAAATATGATTTTTATATATGGAATAGCGAAGTAAAAATTCGATTTTTACATATGTAGTGGCTACGGGCGACGAAGCTGACGAAGATGCGAAAACAATGAAGATTTCTATCAATGAAGTGCCGTGGAGCTAGGATAGCTATAAGTGAGAATTTCTCACCTTTCTATTTTATTTCTAGTTATATATATATACTAGGATGCAGACGGTGCTTAGTAGCACCCGACACAATCGTCCACAGACCATGGACTTGTTTGTTTGACTGTTTGGTGATTGATTGCGATATTGGTTTGAATGTGGTTTGTGGTGAAAAAAAAAATCGAATCGATAAATTGGTTAGGATTAGACGTGCGCCGTTATAAGGCGAAGGAGTAAGGCTAGGTTAGACCCTTACTCCAAAGTTTGTGGTTTGCATAACGAATTGATTTGATTGATGTGTGAATGGCGTGGGCCTTCACTAGACCGGGGATAAGGCTAGGCCTTGTCCCGTTTCTAGTATCGTGCCGTTATGCCGCCGAAATTTTCTAAAATAAGTTAGAAAAATAAAAATAGCATTTTATTTAACGAATGAACTGAATAGAAATTCATATGTTAAAATAAAATGTGTTATCGTTAAAAATATAATTTTTAACGTGAATGTGAATAAATAAATATTCATTTACAAACCAGACGGTTTGTTTATGTACACCTATTTGAATGACGTTGATTGGGTCGATAAATTTTACACATCGCCTAACTGCACAAATAAAATATGTGTTTGATTGTTTGAAACCCCACACGGGTGTTAGGATGAAATTTGAAGTTCACTCATCCTGATTGATTAAATATGTCGATCGATTGATTGACAGGCTGTTATAAGCGTTGAATATCTATATTTGATGCTTATACAGTGTAGTGCACTTTGGTTGATGGTTGATTATTTTCAATGCTATTATATACTTGTGTTGTATGAAAATCCATATAATTAATTTTATATGGTAATTGATTGGGCCTCATTCCAGTTTTGAAAAAGAAATATTTGAAATAGAATATTTGAAAATAAAGGAATATATGAAGCCGTGTTGATTAGATTGACGCCATTTTGACGTGAACGATATTTATATCGATTTTGAAAACGATTTCGAAATGAATTGAATTGAAAACGAATTCAAAATGAATTGAAAACGATTTCGAAATGAATTGAATTGAAAACGAATTCAAAATGAATTGAAAACGATTTCGAAATGAATTGAATTGAAAACGAATTCAAAATGAATTGAAAACGATTTCGAAATGAATTGAATTGAAAACGAATTCAAAATGAATTGAAAACGATTTCGAAATGAATTGAATTGAAAACGAATTCAAAATGAATTGAAAACGATTTCGAAATGAATTGAATTGAAAACGAATTCAAAATGGATTGAAAACGATTTCGAAATGAATTGAATTGAAAACGAATTCAAATGGAATTGAAAGCGAATTGAAATGAATTCAAATTGAATTGAAATTCGAATCGAATAGAAATGAATTTTAAAACGAATTTATAAAGAAGAATTCAATTTTGGCTTTGAATTGAAATAGAAGTTGAAATAGGTTTTGAAACGATTTTAAAACTATTTATATAATTCGTTTTGAATAGAAATCGACGAAATATATATTATATATATTATATATATAATATAATGGCCTGAATAGAACGCGCCGCGCCGCGGCAGTTCGCGAATTTCGACCATTGACTTCGAATGGACATTACGGGAGATCCGACCGTCGGATTCTCCTAAAACCGGAACCGTTGGGTTCGTATCGAAAAGAGCTTTCTAATGAAAATTAGAAATTTGAAATCTAACGGTTGGATTTGGAGTTACGTCCAAATCAAATTCGAAAAAGGTCGCTGTAAGTGCAGTTCGATGGCCATTGATGGAAATCGACTGTACGGGCCTTGATAAAATTATTAAAAATAGTAATAATTTGTGTAAAATCATAAGAAATGATTTAGAAAGAATTGGGATGAAAAACTCCATATTTGAAAAGATAAAAATAGGTTTTTATCGAAATGAACTAGCTTTGAACTAGAATTATAATTCTATTTATTTTTAAATAAATAAATTGAATTTGAAAAGGGTTTTGAAAATAACCAAAGTTTCCAATGATTGCATTGGAGTGGATTTGAATCGAAATTGTCTTCGGAATATTTCGATGTTGGAATTCGTGATTATACAGGTGTTGTTATGGAAATTTGAAAGATATATATTTATATCGTTATTTCCAATACGACATTTGTTAGTCGTAGAATTCGATATTGAATATAAGCCGATATATTTTCTATTCAGAGCCTTGTATTGAATATCGAATGTGATTTGGGTTTGTCGTGAGTGGTGTCTTCACTAACACTGTTCTTGAACCCAGTTGAGAAAAGATTAAATCTTTTTGTTTAGATTTAATGAAGTGTACCAATTAAATGATATTTAATTGGAATTGAATGGATATTGATTTTTGGGTTTATCGTGAACAGTGTTTTAAACAACACTCGTTCTTTAACCCGATAATTAATGAATGTGATTTTTGGGTTTATCGTGAACAGTGTTTTAAACAACACTCGTTCTTTAACCCGATAATTAATGGAATGTGATTTGGGTTTATCGTGAACCGTGTTTTAAATGACACTGATTCTTTAACCCAGTCGAAGATTAAAACTAAGTGGAGTTTTAATGAATCTTTAATTAGATTGAAAGATCGAAAATGGAGTATCACCAGTTTTGCTCCAGGCGATAGTTAAATCTTTAATTAGATTTGAACGTGAAATGGTAATTGAATTTACCGATAACACTGTGGTGTTAGATATGAAGTATTACTAGTTTTACTTCATGGGATGAATAGGTTGGGATTGGGAAATTAAAACAAATGATTACTTCGGTAAGGTTCGCTAATCCCGACTAGTTTGAATTGATATTCAAAAATGGATTAAAGAATAAATTCAAGGAATTTATCTTTGATAAAATTAATGGGAATCTTTCCCTATGAATGTGAAATTCAGAAACTAACTGTCGGTTAGCCAAGCAGAATGGTTTTCTGGATATTGATCTGATGTTGGTTTCGGCCTTCGGGGTTAATGTTTGGGGAATTATTCTCTTGATTAATTTACGGTTAGTGACTGATGAATTGGAATGAGGCGTATGTTGTGTTTGTGTAACACTTATTTAAAATATACGCGAGTTATTCGGAAAGACCGGGTTTATCCCATTCTGAATAACTGATGCGACGATAAGTCGAAGATGAAGACGATGGTCGAAGACCGGAGGTCTTCGCGTCGTTTGGGTGATAACTGATGATCTTGATTGGGCTGTACACCCAAGAAGATGGAAACAGTTAGTGATCGTCCAGACGTACTTGGAGATCGATGGATAGGCGGGGTACTAGGTGCTCCCGGTTTCGTTCAGACCCAGAACGGACTTGTAAATGGACTGTGTGTCTGACATCGGATTTCATTCTGTGTGACTGATATCGGTTGCATAGGATGGTTTGCCTGTGTGGCATGCTAAGATGCAAATGATCAAGGCTTCTGTTGAAAAGCAAAGTCTTGTGGTGATGATCAAAGCACGACCTTTGTGGCGTAGCTTTGTGTAACGTTTACCTCGCGTGTTTCACACCCGGTATGAACCAAAAACGGGAGACGGACCTCAGGGAGGGCCTACGTTTCCTCCTAGCTAAAAAGTGGCGTCAGTGGTTTTACACGCCCTGACGAGTTTGACTTATGTGGTTGTTGCTGTTGCGAGGCGCCTCGGTTAGATCGGACGATCCGGGTCCGATGGAGTCATTCGTTGGCTCGCTTACGCCCCAAAGGGCGGCGAAACGTAGTGCTCAGGCATTTTAATCCACTCCGTGTGGACCGGCCCTGACGATCCAAGGCTTGCCTGCGCGCTTGCCTGAGACTCGGGTTAGGCAGTCTCGAATCGGTTGAGGATCTTGACCCTAGCCTCGGTTCATAGACGGAAATCCAATTTCCAAATACGTGACTTTGCGGTTTTATTTGTAAACCTATATATGGCGACATAGTGGCATGGGACGCTCATGCCGCCTATGATTGATACTTATGCTTTGAAGTTGTTTATACACTATGCACTTATAATAGTATCAAATGATTTGTTTTAAACGTATCAAGCATTCTTTGGCTGTTATAAGGGAAAACCCTATCCCCCGGCTTGCGTTGCATTGTGTGATAGGACCTAGGTCTTATAACAGCTTCATCTTTCTTTATTTAGCATTGCGCTGTTTGTTTTATGCACTGGTATTCTTGGGAGGAAACCCGTTCCGTGTTATACGGCGTGGTCCCTTGATTTACCTAATGATTTAAAATAAAGATTAATAACTGTTTTAGTTCTCACACCAGTCACATGACTGACCTGGAGTTTATTGTTTTAACCTAAACTCTGGGTGCCCCTATTTTGACACGGGCAGCTAGTAGTTTCGGTTTTGCAGATTTATATTCACAGGATCCTGGTTTACAGCTGGAATGATATCCGGAAAGCTTAGTATCCGTATATCTCATTCTAGTTGTGTATTGTATTATTTTCCGCTGCTATGTATTTAAATGTAATTTAAATCTCTGATATTTCTGTGTAATATTTATTCATACTCTGTATATTCTTGTAATCTGATGCATTGTTGTAATATACAGTGAAATGTTCTTCTGTATGTGTTCTGTTGTGGCTTGTTCTCGAACTATCCGACGCTTTCCTTTACGGGGAGGTGACGGGTCTTTACACGTGGTATCAGAGCTTTGGTTTACAAAGCAGAGAACAAGACACATTAGAACCATACGAAAGAATTCATCAGATATTGGATTAGTAATATCCAATTAGAATGACTCGTTAGAGATAGGATCAGTAGTATCCTAGAACGAGTGTGAAGAGTATATTTTTGAAAATGAAAACAAATTTTGTTTTGAAAATTTAAATCAATTATTCGTAGTTGATTATCTATTTAGATTGATGTGGACAATCCAGTATATATAGATTTTACGTATACGTCTGATCCGCGTGTATTCGAAATTTTAATATACTGGATAGATATAGAGTCACACTCTAGTCGCCCGGACATGATTCTGATGATGGCGCGCCATCACCAGTATTTATTTTCGTGTTTCGAAGGTCTGATTTCTATATGTTTCCATTAGACTGGTGTGAGAACCAAAACTAATATAGTTAGAACACATTGTTGTAAATTGGCACCAAAACATGATTTTCTGTATATGTATCAAAATTATGAATTTGAAACTCTAATTCACTAATTGATTGATGTTTGTGTGGTTTGTTTAATTGTTTGCTAATTTTGAACCATTTAGCCTAATTGTACCAAATATTGAATTATATCGAAAATTGGTTGCGTTTGCTTGCATATACATATGTATCATTGAACAGGTCATAGCAAGGAGGCTAGAGCCGAAGAATAAAATTTGTTTGCCCGACAAATAGGTACATGTTTACTACATAATTTCCTGTTTTGTTTGGGTGATGATGATTTTGTGAGCCTATTGGCTAGCCGCTTGGCTTTTTCTTTTTCTTTTTGAGATCTGAAGGACCGGGGAAGCTATTTGAAATTCCCCGATGCTCCCGGTGCAGGGGAGGTTATGGCGAAATTTTTCGAAAATTTAGGGAGTTAGCCAAATTTTTGAAATTTGGGAAATTCTCAGAAACTGAAAAGTTGGAGAATGGAAACCAGATCGAACGTAGAGTTGATTAATCAAACCACTTTCGACTTTGTTCCTTTTCGGGGACGAAAAGTTTTAAGTGGGGGAGATTGTAATAACCCGCAAAATCTGGGCCAGTTTAAAATTTTTATTTTGGCAATTTTAGCGAATTTTGAATATTTAAAATAAATTATTTTAAATAATATCGACGTGAAATTTATTTTGAATAGAATTCGACGTATATATTTATACACGTCGTCGTTAGAATATAAATATTTATATATAATTATAAAAAGGAATTGAAAATGGCGCGGTAGTTCGAAAATTCGATTTCTAATTTCAAATGAATATACAGAATTCAATATAAGTCGGAATTGAACGAAACAAGAAATATTTGAATCTGTATAACTATATCTTTGTAACGAAGTTAGCAAACTGAGATTTCATCTTAGGAATGATAAGATACGTCCAGTTTAAAATTAGAAATAGTCGCTGTGGAATTTATATATATTTTTATATATATAAGGCCCTTAAAAATAGCAATTTTGCAAACGACCTCGGATTTCGACGAAACCAGTTTTGTTGGGTCCGTGATGTTAAGTTATTGCTAGATTCCAAATTTCATAATTTTTCGAATCGATATGTGAGCGTGGCAAAGGAAAACGCGTTTGACCAGTTTCAGTTGATTTTAATCGACTGGAAATTGGCCATTTTTCTAACGGTCTCAGAATTTGACGAAACTAGTTTTGTTAGGACCGTATCGACAATACGAAGCTAGAAAATATTTTTCTGGAATTTTTCTAGTTAGTATGTGACCCCGGTAAATTGAAAAGTACGTTTAAAATTCAATATAGTGATTTAAATGTAAATTCAAAGGAAACTGATTGTAACGATCAAATCAGCTTGCGATACATATCCCATTGTGTTCGGAATGGGGGTAAAACGCTATGGACGACAGGCGGTGGGCCTCGTTTTGAGGTCGAAAATAAAGGTTGCTTTATAAAGTAAAATTTAAAATAATTAAATAATAATAATAATAAAAAAAAAAGAATATCTCTCTTTCCCTTTTAACCAGGCCCCCCCCCCCGTAGTTCATTACCGATCCAATAATCGGCGGAAGAAAAAAAAAAAAAAAAGAAGAAAACCCTAAGACTATCGATTGACGCCGCCGATCCACCACCTGCCTCCTCCGTTCGCCGCCCACCTCCCCTATCTCCTCCCCTCCTCTCGCGCTCACCCTCCTCTTCCTCAGAGACCCCGCACCCAACCCCCCCTGCTGCTCGGCGACGCGAGACCACCCCCACCTGAAACCGCCAACCGCACCATCCTCCGACCCCTGCGCCCCCTCAGGCCATCCACCGCCACCATGAACCTCTTCCCCCTTCTTCGCACAGAAAAGCAGAAAAAAACTGTAAGTTTATATGATTTTTATTTTAAAGTTTATATGATTTTTATTTTAAAGTTTATATGATTTTTATTTTAAAGTTTGAAACTGATTTTTTTTATTTTAAAAGTTTAAAAACTGAATTTGTTTTAAAAGTTTAAAAACTGAATTTGTTTTAAAAGTTTAAAAACTGAATTTGTTTTAAAAGTTTAAAAACTGAATTTGTTTTAAAAGTTTAAAAACTGAATTTGTTTTAAAAGTTTAAAAACTGAATTTATTTTAAGTTTAAAAACTGAATTTATTTTAAAAATAAAAACTGAATTTATTTTAAAAATAAAAACTGAATTTATTTTAAAAATAAAAACTGAATTTGTTTTAAAGTAAAAACTTTAAATAGAAAAAAGGTTTAATCTCTAAAGAGAAAAAGGATTTGAACTTTAAGAAGTAAAAATCAGATTTTTAGATATTGAAAGTCGAAGTAAAAATTATATTTTTATATATTGAACTTCGATAGAAAAATAGAATTTTTATATATTGAACTTCGATAGAAAAATAGAATTTTTATATATTGAACTTCGATAGAAAAATGGAATTTTTATATATTGAATAACGATAGAAAAATGGAATTTTTATATATTGAATAACGATAGAAAAATGGAATTTTTATATATTGAATAACGATAGAAAAATGGAATTTTTATATATTGAACTTCGATAGAAAAATATGATTTTTATATATGGAATAGCGAAGTAAAAATTCGATTTTTACATATGTAGTGGCTACGGGCGACGAAGCTGACGAAGATGCGAAAACAATGAAGATTTCTATCAATGAAGTGCCGTGGAGCTAGGATAGCTATAAGTGAGAATTTCTCACCTTTCTATTTTATTTCTAGTTATATATATATACTAGGATGCAGACGGTGCTTAGTAGCACCCGACACAATCGTCCACAGACCATGGACTTGTTTGTTTGACTGTTTGGTGATTGATTGCGATATTGGTTTGAATGTGGTTTGTGGTGAAAAAAAAAATCGAATCGATAAATTGGTTAGGATTAGACGTGCGCCGTTATAAGGCGAAGGAGTAAGGCTAGGTTAGACCCTTACTCCAAAGTTTGTGGTTTGCATAACGAATTGATTTGATTGATGTGTGAATGGCGTGGGCCTTCACTAGACCGGGGATAAGGCTAGGCCTTGTCCCGTTTCTAGTATCGTGCCGTTATGCCGCCGAAATTTTCTAAAATAAGTTAGAAAAATAAAAATAGCATTTTATTTAACGAATGAACTGAATAGAAATTCATATGTTAAAATAAAATGTGTTATCGTTAAAAATATAATTTTTAACGTGAATGTGAATAAATAAATATTCATTTACAAACCAGACGGTTTGTTTATGTACACCTATTTGAATGACGTTGATTGGGTCGATAAATTTTACACATCGCCTAACTGCACAAATAAAATATGTGTTTGATTGTTTGAAACCCCACACGGGTGTTAGGATGAAATTTGAAGTTCACTCATCCTGATTGATTAAATATGTCGATCGATTGATTGACAGGCTGTTATAAGCGTTGAATATCTATATTTGATGCTTATACAGTGTAGTGCACTTTGGTTGATGGTTGATTATTTTCAATGCTATTATATACTTGTGTTGTATGAAAATCCATATAATTAATTTTATATGGTAATTGATTGGGCCTCATTCCAGTTTTGAAAAAGAAATATTTGAAATAGAATATTTGAAAATAAAGGAATATATGAAGCCGTGTTGATTAGATTGACGCCATTTTGACGTGAACGATATTTATATCGATTTTGAAAACGATTTCGAAATGAATTGAATTGAAAACGAATTCAAAATGAATTGAAAACGATTTCGAAATGAATTGAATTGAAAACGAATTCAAAATGAATTGAAAACGATTTCGAAATGAATTGAATTGAAAACGAATTCAAAATGAATTGAAAACGATTTCGAAATGAATTGAATTGAAAACGAATTCAAAATGGATTGAAAACGATTTCGAAATGAATTGAATTGAAAACGAATTCAAATGGAATTGAAAGCGAATTGAAATGAATTCAAATTGAATTGAAATTCGAATCGAATAGAAATGAATTTTAAAACGAATTTATAAAGAAGAATTCAATTTTGGCTTTGAATTGAAATAGAAGTTGAAATAGGTTTTGAAACGATTTTAAAACTATTTATATAATTCGTTTTGAATAGAAATCGACGAAATATATATTATATATATTATATATATAATATAATGGCCTGAATAGAACGCGCCGCGCCGCGGCAGTTCGCGAATTTCGACCATTGACTTCGAATGGACATTACGGGAGATCCGACCGTCGGATTCTCCTAAAACCGGAACCGTTGGGTTCGTATCGAAAAGAGCTTTCTAATGAAAATTAGAAATTTGAAATCTAACGGTTGGATTTGGAGTTACGTCCAAATAAAATTCGAAAAAGGTCGCTGTAAGTGCAGTTCGATGGCCATTGATGGAAATCGACTGTACGGGCCTTGATAAAATTATTAAAAATAGTAATAATTTGTGTAAAATCATAAGAAATGATTTAGAAAGAATTGGGATGAAAAACTCCATATTTGAAAAGATAAAAATAGGTTTTTATCGAAATGAACTAGCTTTGAACTAGAATTATAATTCTATTTATTTTTAAATAAATAAATTGAATTTGAAAAGGGTTTTGAAAATAACCAAAGTTTCCAATGATTGCATTGGAGTGGATTTGAATCGAAATTGTCTTCGGAATATTTCGATGTTGGAATTCGTGATTATACAGGTGTTGTTATGGAAATTTGAAAGATATATATTTATATCGTTATTTCCAATACGACATTTGTTAGTCGTAGAATTCGATATTGAATATAAGCCGATATATTTTCTATTCAGAGCCTTGTATTGAATATCGAATGTGATTTGGGTTTGTCGTGAGTGGTGTCTTCACTAACACTGTTCTTGAACCCAGTTGAGAAAAGATTAAATCTTTTTGTTTAGATTTAATGAAGTGTACCAATTAAATGATATTTAATTGGAATTGAATGGATATTGATTTTTGGGTTTATCGTGAACAGTGTTTTAAACAACACTCGTTCTTTAACCCGATAATTAATGAATGTGATTTTTGGGTTTATCGTGAACAGTGTTTTAAACAACACTCGTTCTTTAACCCGATAATTAATGGAATGTGATTTGGGTTTATCGTGAACCGTGTTTTAAATGACACTGATTCTTTAACCCAGTCGAAGATTAAAACTAAGTGGAGTTTTAATGAATCTTTAATTAGATTGAAAGATCGAAAATGGAGTATCACCAGTTTTGCTCCAGGCGATAGTTAAATCTTTAATTAGATTTGAACGTGAAATGGTAATTGAATTTACCGATAACACTGTGGTGTTAGATATGAAGTATTACTAGTTTTACTTCATGGGATGAATAGGTTGGGATTGGGAAATTAAAACAAATGATTACTTCGGTAAGGTTCGCTAATCCCGACTAGTTTGAATTGATATTCAAAAATGGATTAAAGAATAAATTCAAGGAATTTATCTTTGATAAAATTAATGGGAATCTTTCCCTATGAATGTGAAATTCAGAAACTAACTGTCGGTTAGCCAAGCAGAATGGTTTTCTGGATATTGATCTGATGTTGGTTTCGGCCTTCGGGGTTAATGTTTGGGGAATTATTCTCTTGATTAATTTACGGTTAGTGACTGATGAATTGGAATGAGGCGTATGTTGTGTTTGTGTAACACTTATTTAAAATATACGCGAGTTATTCGGAAAGACCGGGTTTATCCCATTCTGAATAACTGATGCGACGATAAGTCGAAGATGAAGACGATGGTCGAAGACCGGAGGTCTTCGCGTCGTTTGGGTGATAACTGATGATCTTGATTGGGCTGTACACCCAAGAAGATGGAAACAGTTAGTGATCGTCCAGACGTACTTGGAGATCGATGGATAGGCGGGGTACTAGGTGCTCCCGGTTTCGTTCAGACCCAGAACGGACTTGTAAATGGACTGTGTGTCTGACATCGGATTTCATTCTGTGTGACTGATATCGGTTGCATAGGATGGTTTGCCTGTGTGGCATGCTAAGATGCAAATGATCAAGGCTTCTGTTGAAAAGCAAAGTCTTGTGGTGATGATCAAAGCACGGCCTTTGTGGCGTAGCTTTGTGTAACGTTTACCTCGCGTGTTTCACACCCGGTATGAACCAAAAACGGGAGACGGACCTCAGGGAGGGCCTACGTTTCCTCCTAGCTAAAAAGTGGCGTCAGTGGTTTTACACGCCCTGACGAGTTTGACTTATGTGGTTGTTGCTGTTGCGAGGCGCCTCGGTTAGATCGGACGATCCGGGTCCGATGGAGTCATTCGTTGGCTCGCTTACGCCCCAAAGGGCGGCGAAACGTAGTGCTCAGGCATTTTAATCCACTCCGTGTGGACCGGCCCTGACGATCCAAGGCTTGCCTGCGCGCTTGCCTGAGACTCGGGTTAGGCAGTCTCGAATCGGTTGAGGATCTTGACCCTAGCCTCGGTTCATAGACGGAAATCCAATTTCCAAATACGTGACTTTGCGGTTTTATTTGTAAACCTATATATGGCGACATAGTGGCATGGGACGCTCATGCCGCCTATGATTGATACTTATGCTTTGAAGTTGTTTATACACTATGCACTTATAATAGTATCAAATGATATGTTTTAAACGTATCAAGCATTCTTTGGCTGTTATAAGGGAAAACCCTATCCCCCGGCTTGCTTTGCATTGTGTGATAGGACCTGGGTCTTATAACAGCTTCATCTTTCTTTATTTAGCATTGCGCTGTTTGTTTTATGCACTGGTATTCTTGGGAGGAAACCCGTTCCGTGTTATACGGCGTGGTCCCTTGATTTACCTAATGATTTAAAATAAAGATTAATAACTGTTTTAGTTCTCACACCAGTCACATGACTGACCTGGAGTTTATTGTTTTAACCTAAACTCTGGGTGCCCCTATTTTGACACGGGCAGCTAGTAGTTTCGGTTTTGCAGATTTATATTCACAGGATCCTGGTTTACAGCTGGAATGATATCCGGAAAGCTTAGTATCCGTATATCTCATTCTAGTTGTGTATTGTATTATTTTCCGCTGCTATGTATTTAAATGTAATTTAAATCTCTGATATTTCTGTGTAATATTTATTCATACTCTGTATATTCTTGTAATCTGATGCATTGTTGTAATATACAGTGAAATGTTCTTCTGTATGTGTTCTGTTGTGGCTTGTTCTCGAACTATCCGACGCTTTCCTTTACGGGGAGGTGACGGGTCTTTACAAAAAATCATATTTTTATATGTTGAAAGTCGAAGAAAAAATTCGATTTTTATATATTGAATAGCATAGTAAAAATTCTATTTTTACATATGTAGAGAATACGGGCGAAAGCGACAAAAGGCGAAGATTTCTATTAAGAAGAGTCTTGAAGTTGGATAGCTATTGGTGAGATTTCTGATTTTAAAAATTATATATATGAGTGAAAATGAAGGTGAATAGCTATATATAAATTGCTATATATATATATATATATATATATATACACACGCCCCCTCGTCCACAAACCATGGACGATATTTATTGGTTGAAATTGTTGTGAAAATTGAATGATTGTTTGGGATTGTTTGTGATGGATATTGGTTGATTGTGGTTGAAAAATACCCGTTTGTGGTTGTGAAATATTTGGTTGAAACCACTTAGGATTAGTTTGTGGAAATGAAATAAATATATACATGTCGCCTGCGTGCGAACTAGATGCATGATTCCCATTGTCAAAAACCGCGAGGTTTTAAGGTAGAGCGAGGAGCCGTACTAGGGACGGTGCCGGTGTAACTACCCTGCCGTTATGCTGCCGAAATTTTGAATAATATTTGTGTGTTTGAATTATTTTCATATGCTTAAATTATATTTGTTCATTGTATAGAAAACATTCATGTGTTGAATTGATATTCATTCGTTGTTTAGAAATTCATGTGTTGAATGGTATTCATATTTTGAAATAAATTGTTCGATAATAAAAATCACATTTTTATCTGTATATAAAAACTATTGAAAACATTCATGTGTTGAATTGATATTCATTCGTTGTTTAGCAATTCATGTGTTGAATGGTATTCATATTTTGAAATAAATTGTTCGATAACAAAAATCACATTTTTATCTATATATAGAAACTATAGAAAACATTCATGTGTTGAATTGATATTCATTCGTTGTTTAGAAATTCATGTGTTGAATGGTATTCATATTTTGAAATAAATTGTTCGATAATAAAAATCACATTTTTATCTATATATAAAAACTATTGAAAACATTCATGTGTTGAATTGATATTCATTCGTTGTTTAGCAATTCATGTGTTGAATGGTATTCATATTTTGAAATAAATTGTTCGATAACAAAAATCACATTTTTATCTATATATAGAAACTATAGAAAACATTCATGTGTTGAATTGATATTCATTCGTTGTTTAGAAATTCATGTGTTGAATGGTATTCATATTTTGAAATAAATTGTTTGATAATAAAAATCACCTTTTATCGACTATATGAACTATATAGAAAAATAGTGTTTTGAAATGAATTGTTTTACAATAAAAATCACCTTTTTATTGTATGCATAAATCGTTGAAATGTGAAGTGTTAAAAATAGCCACTTGTTCAAAATAAACATATATGAGTTGAAATATTCATTAATTAGCTAATGAAATGATTTGCACCTATTTATGTAACATTAGAATGAATGGTGTTTTTAAACCAAATAGAAATCAAATATGAAGTTGAATAGAAAATGAAAAATGATATGGACTGTATATATATGTACATGCATATTCATTGAACAGGTTATAGCAAAGGGGCTAGAGAAGAGGAATAAAATTTGTGCCCGACAAATAGGTACACATTTACTGATTTGTTTGGGTGATGATTTTGAGCCTGTTGGCTAGCCGCTTGGCTTTTTCTTTTTCTTTTTGAGATTAGAAGGACCGGGACGCTATTTGCGATTTCCCGACGCTCCCGGTGCAGGGGAGGTTATGGCGAAATTTTTCCAAAATTTAAGGAGTTAGAAAAATATTTGAAGGGAAAACGATATTGAAATGGTTGAATGAACTATATTTATATAAATATATAAATATAAATAAAATTAAAACGAAACGAGGCCGTGCAGTTCGTATTTTGAAACCGTGATTTCAAACGACTAGTGCGGGAAATCCGACCATTGGATTTTCCCGAAATCTCACCCGTCGGGTTCGCCTTGGAATAATCTTTCCAACGGCACCAACCTTGTAAAAATCCAACGGTTGGATTGTCTGGAATGTTTAATTCAAATCTGAAGAAAAAACAGCGCCAGAAACGATTATATTTATTTATATATATATATATATAATTATATTTAATCGAATAACGACGCTGCAGTTCGTATTTTGAAATCGAAAATTCAAACGATTGTACCGGGAGATCCGACCATCGGATTTTCCCGAAACTGGAACCGTTGGATTCGTTTTGAAAAGACCTTTCTAATGATGTAAATTTTGTGAAGATCCAACGGTTAGATTTTCAGATATGTGTAAATCAAATCTGAAGAAAAACAGCGCCACGGCCACGTTATGGCCCGAAACGTCGTTTTGAATATATTAGCTATTTTAAAATAAATAAAAATAGCGATAAATAGTTATAAAATATCGTAAGCGATATGGAATGGAAATAAACTGAATTTGCTTGATTTATGTGGCTTTTGATGGTTGAATGTGTTTGGTGTGAAGATTACATTAAAGAACACAATTGGTGTTGTCGAATAATTTAACCATTGAAATAAATCGATTTGAAATTCTAAATATACGTGAATTATTTGAAAAGGCCGAGTTAATTCTCATTTCGAATAATCGACCGACGATTGAAATTCGAAGATGAAGACGACGGTCGAAGACCGGAGATCTTCACCTCGTTTGGATGGTAACCGAGGTCCTGATTGGGAGGCATCCCGAAATATGGATAATGAGTGGTGATCGTCCAGACGTACGTGGTGATCGAAGGGTTTGCGAGGTATTTAGTGCCTCCGGTTTCGTTCAGACCCAGAACGGACTTGTAAATGGACTGTGTGTCTGACATAGGATTTATTCTGTGTGGCATGCTAAGATGCAGTGATCAGGGCTTCTGTTGAAAAGCAAAGTCTTGTGGTGATGATCAAAGCGCCGCCTGTGTGGCGTAGCTTTGTGTATAACGTGAATTCGCGAGCCTCACACCCCGGTATGAACCAGAAACGGGAGAAAGGACCTCAGGGAGGGCCTACGTTTCCTCCTAGCTAAAAGTGGCGTCAGTGGTTTTACACGCCCTGACGAGTTTGACTTATGTGGTTGTTGCTGTTGCGAGGCGCCTCGGTTAGATTGGACGATCCGGGTCCGATGGAGTCACTTGTTGGCTCGCTTACGCCTCAAAGGGCGGCGAAACGTAGTGCTCAGGCATTTTAATCCACTCCGTGTGGACCGGCCCTGTCGCTCCTAGGGTCACTCGAGCTCTGACCCTGAGACTCGGGCTAGGCAGTCTCGAATTCGGTAAGGACTATCTTTTGCCTTGGTTCATGACGGAAATCCAATTTCCAAATACGTGATCGTGCGGTTTTGATTGTATATATATATGGCGACATGATATATGGTACCCATGCCGTCTATGATTGATAGTTATGATTTGAAATTGTTTCAAAACATATAAACACTAGCAATAATATCAAATGCCTTTGATTTATTCGTATCAATCATATTTTGGCCATTATAAGGTAAAACTCTATCCTCCGGTTTGCGTTGCATTGTGTGATGGGAACTGAGTCTTATAATGGCTTCATTTTTATAAAAAGCATAGCGATGTTTAAAAGAAAGATTTGTTTTAAAGCACTGGCAATCCAATGGAGTAAACCCGTTCCACGAAAGTGGCGTGGTCCTGTGATTAGCCAATTATATATATGTGTTGAGTGGATTTCTCATACCAGTCCCATGACTGACTCGTAGTTTGTTTCACTCTCAAACTCGGGTGCCCCTTTTTCTACACGGGCAGCCTTGTATTCAGGTTTAGCTGGTTCTTTCTGGATAGCTGGAGCTGAAGATGGATTCTATCATTTATTTCTTTTTATGCTGTTCAGCTCCTATTGTACATATTTTGTTTATTTCCGCTGTAGACATTTATGTATAGCTGAACTGTATTTGTACTAAGTAAGATCCTGTATACTGTGTAACTCTGATGATTACTTTTATCCAGTATATTTTGTTGTTCATTCTGGTGTATTTATTTAATTCTGTTCTGCTGTTATATGTTTCTGTGTTATATTCCAAAGATAACCTTGTTTCCGTGAGAACGGGAAATCGGGTCGTCTCATGTAGTCATAATTTTAGGGGGGATTTATAATCTTTTAGGTTAGAATCATAGAGTCAGAGGGAGATATAAGGGTATTATAGAATCAGGGATAGTTATATAGAATATTATAATAGAATATGAATATATAGATATAGGATTTAGGGGAAGTATTTTATGATTATAAATTTAGGACTCAGAGGGAGTACTTTACTTTAGTATATAAATTATTTGGATAGTTATAGGATTTAGGGGGAGTACTTTTAGAATTTGTTTTTGATAATGACCAAGTGGGAGAAATTATAAAATATAGGCATAGTTATAGAATTCTTACAGACAGGGGGAGTATAGAAGGAACATCATCAAACAGGTATATACAGGTATGATATTTTATAAATTAAGGTTGTCATCATCAAAAAGGGAGAGATTGTTGTAGAATGAAGTTTTGATGACAACAACCTTATTTCAATTATCAATGATTATAAAATATATTCTAACACTTTTTGTATAAAATATATATATATATATATATATATATATATATATATATGCAGGAATTATATACAGGAAATATTACTGAAGACTATACAGTTATGAAGATGATAGAGATTCAAAGATCAGAGAAATTTCAATACTCATGAGTAATCAAGATTTCAAGAGTACGAGATCAATATAGTTATTGAGTCTAGATTTTGTAAGACTCTAAATAGCACTCCAGGTTCAAAATTCAAATTCTAATTATGATTTTCAATTCTATCCTCAATCCTCTCCATTTTATTTTTCTATTTATCTTCAATTCTCTCTATTTTGTTTTTCTGTTTTGTTTTTATTTTTATTCTTCTTGTTTTTTCAAACTTAAATTTTTTATATACTTTATATTTATACTTTATATAGTTTAAAACCTTATAATTTTATAAATATATTTATATAGTTTAAAAATATGTTTTCATATGTTTTTCTATCACATAATATTAATTTACAACACTAGAATTTTACTTAAGAATTTCTAGAATTAGTTTTATATCAAAATATTTGAAAAATGCTTTGAAAATGAAAAATACACACGATTATGTTGACATAGCAAAAAGTGTATGTCTACATATAACTGCTATTTTTTCTAATTTTGAAGGGAAGTGTCTTTTCACTATTTGAAACGCTTTAAAAAGTGGTCAAAACCAATTTTTTTATCATATCTTCTTCTCTAACTTCATACTCTTTCATCCCACCATTATTCTTAACCATTTTTATGGGTTTTACACTTATACTTTACCAAATTTAATTCTGTTTTGATAAAACTTCTTCTCTCTAAACCCTCTACTCTCTACTCTCTGAATCAAGTGCTACTGAAGAGTTATAGGGTTGTTTTGTAATTGGTTTGATTGAATAAACCTTGTTGTGAGTCAAAGAGGAGTCGATGTGTCCTTGTGGGCCGTGAAATCAAGGAAATAGGAGTCGATGTGTTCTTGTGAGCCATGAAATCAAGAAAGTAGGAATCAGTGTCTCCTTGTGAGTCGGGAAATCAGGGAGGGTGTAATTGACTATTGAAAGAGTAATAAAACTCTGCACAATCCAGCGTTGTGCGGGACTGGACGTAGGAGTGATCCAAACCAGTATACAATCCGGTGTATTCTTTCCTTTTCTGCATTTTTACCTGTTTATTTTGTATTTGTGTTTGAATCTATGTCTGTGATTGTGTTTTTGTAGTTTGATTAATTCCATAATTCTCTTTAGTTTTAAGTTTTGGTTAAATTCTTACAAACATTATTCACCCCCCTCTAGTGTTTGCTTTGCCTTAACGATCCATTCCGCAGTCCCTAACACAGCTCATTAGGCTTTATATCCAACCCATTTCCTTTCTCTTTTCTTTCCCCTAGGCTTATATGGAGAAAGTGTATAGTTCATATTTCTTTGTTTATTTTGTGGTGATGGATTTCTATAAAAGATGGATTACTTCCAGTTCTTTTTCCAAGGTTAGGTTGCATCTTTTTGACTATTTGGGGGATAATATTATTTTACTATGATATTGTTTTTGATTGAGATTTTAACACATGACACTTTGTAATTATTTGGTTAATTGAAACAAAAGTGGTTTTGTATTTATAAAATGAAAGTTTCTTCTTCCGTTGTAAATTTATTATTTTATTTTTCATGAAATCTTAGTCTCTGTGATGTTTTATGTCTTTATACCTACAATACTCCATAATTTCTTAATGAAATCCTCATATTGGTGATATTAAGGAATGTGGGGTATTACAGATACATTTCCGTAATTAACATTATGGTATATTACAGGGAATGTAGTTGCAAGAAAAAAAGAAGGTAATGGGGATTACTTATGTTTTTTTCATATTGAACACTAATCAAATTTAAATACATTTCCACCAACCAATTTAATGAAGTGTGTGAAATATTTCCTATAATAAGAATAATTTACAAGATGGTAAATAAAGAAATGTTACAACGGTAAAGGTTCGCTTAAATAGCAAGAAACCAAGGAAAAATGTGATGAATGGGGAATATAACCTATTATAATTAATTATATAAATGAGAATGAAATATAATAGGTAGGCTTGTCCTAGGTACAAGTGGAATTATAATGTAGGTTATAATTAATGATGAAAAGAGAACTTATTAATAAGCCGTAGTTAAGAGAACTAAATTAATAAGCAAACCCACAACAACGGTTCTGGTAATGATATAACATAAGGTTATAATTAAATGAGAAAGGATAAAGTAGGCTAATTATTAGTAAACTTATAATTGGTAGGATTAAGTTTAATGAATGTAATAATAGTAAGCAGAAGTCTGTTCCAGCAGCATGGGGTTGATTGGGGAAAATAAGTGGCTCTTAGATATGGTCCGTTCTAGCAGCATGGGCTGATTAGGGAAAGTAAGCAACCAGATAGAAGCTAATAAACCAGTAACATAAATAGAAAATGAATGTGAAAATAATCAAGTCAATTAGCAATGTGATAAGTTATAAAAGAAAGCGCGTGAATAAAAGATTGGATATAGGATCTAATAACACAATGGCATGATGCACTTGGACCAATCCGTACGTATGAAGATGGAAAACCCAACGGGGTAAATCATCGTAGTATCTGGAGACACAAGAGGAGCACGTACAACAGATTATTCTATGGGACTGGAGGGAAGCATGATGCTTCTGCGAGATATGGTAGGGTACTTTGAGATGGCCCTCCGAGGGACAACCGGATGAAGTCGTCGCTTGGAGGCAGGTCTATTGCACCACTTAGAGTATATCATGACCGCAACTATGGAGTGGCAATCAGAAGGCAGTTGCAGATGGCATGGGGATGATTTGGCGATTTGCCTCGCTCTGGGGGAGGTGGTCAGGACCAAACTAAGGATAGTAATCGTCGAATACCTATCATCGGCAGTCAGTGGGATGCGGAAAGACTAGAGCTAAACTAACAGAACAACGATCTTTAACTATCGGGACATTAGTTGAGGGGCACACCAAATTGTATGTTAGATTGGTTGATATGGGAATGTCATAAGCTCTTGTTGCAGTCTTTCATTAGTTAAGGGAGGGGACAGTGTCAGGCCATAGCCACCGTAAAAAGGGATAGACCATACGTGATATTTGTAATGTAGGCCTAACGAAGCTTTCATTTATAGATAACGAGAGCTCCCGCTCAAGTTCCGTGCGTTGGATGCAATGTTATTACAGAATTCGGGTTATAGTAGGAAGTTGTTCGTGCGAGGGTCTAAATACACGCACTGGGTGGTGTATTGTAGACGTTAGGGCATTATCCGTTTCGAGACGCGGTTCGACCAAGGAGATACGAGGATTTGTATGCCTATGTGGCATAGCGATGGTGGTTCTGTGCGATTAAGTGGCGTATACACGGTTCAATGTAGGATGAAGGTTGTGCATGCTTCCATGCTATGACAATGCAGACCGTATGAGGAAGGTACTATGGAGAGTAACTTGAGATGTTGGACATAGCTATATATGTATTATATTAGGTTTAATCTATCGGGAAGTAGGGACGTATGTGCCGAGCCTAAAGTGTCGTTAACCCGAATAACCTAACAATTAAGAAAATGTAATTGAACGGTATATGTAGGTTTATTTCATAATGTATAATTTTTCCTTTCACATGAACTTGTGTTCTGACCCCCTCCTCATAACATACTCGCCGGTTAAATTTATGGTAGAGATTAGGTAGTCTTTGGACACTTGTCAGGCAATGTCATTATTTCGGTAAGGCTATATTTTATTATTATATTTTATCCATTTCGCTATGAGATGTTTTATCGAGCTCTGATATATTTATTATCTTTGTCTTTTCTGTAGGATACCAAACAAGTTAACTCAAGTTTTAGTGGTTTTGGATTCAGGATTTCAAAAAAATCCGGACCTACTGGAATTTGGGTTGTTACAACTATACCCTTTTCCTTATGACTTTTCCCACTAGATTTTAAATAAGGAAATTACTCTTAACGTCTTTATAGAGGAAAACTCAGTGGGGAGTGTTGTAATATGTAGAAAAAAAAGGGTGATTATGTTGGATGTTAAAGAACATTATCATAATCTCCAGAGCATGTGGAGTCTATAAATGGAGAGTTTGTTTACATTATACTATGTATCCGAATAATTAGGAAATAAAGGGACTTCTCTCTCTAATATCTTCCATTTTTATATTACCGTGTAACTAATTCAAATATTGTTGTTCATTCTGGGAATATTACATCTTTTTGGCATGATAATTGGATTTTAACCATTCCATCTAAAGTGGAATTTAGAGAGTAATATAATAGTTGTAATTCTGAAATGTATTAATTTCAAATATATATAAAACAAATTGTAATTTTCTTTGAGATTTTAGTTTTATTCGTATGTTAAGGAGCGTTACTTTAGAGAAATATACTTTTCAGTCGTTTTATAATTTTTTTTCATGTTAAGTTGAATATTTTAAAGACATTGTAAAGTTAATGCACCACCTAAATCTAAAATTCATATGTGATTATTTTGCACAGGAAGTTAAGTACTATAGAATTTCTCAAAATGGAAAATATTTTAACTGATAAAAAATGTAATTTTTCTAATAATAAATTAGAAATATTAAACATTTTGTAACGAACTTGGATTTTCGACCCAGAAAATCAACATAAAACCCATGTTAATTATTCAGGTATCGAACACTCCAGATCATTAATAGAAAGAAGTTAGAGGGTGAGAATAGATAAGATAGAAAATTAGAATAGAAGAAGAAGAACACAATCAGAGTAAACACGAATCTCACAGCGGAACGAATAAAATATATTATACAACATAACTTTGAAATAAAATAGTGTATATATACAATAACATTATCAAAGTACAACACTTACATACAGCGGAAATAACAATAGCTATATATAATCCTGAAGCCTCCCGCTTCAAGCTCCTCCAAGTATATCTGTAAGGACCTGAACTACTTGACTGCCCGTACAAATTTGGGCACCCAAGAGTTTGGGGAAAAACAAAACAAAATAAACTCTGGGTCAGTAATGGGACTGGTGTGAGTAAACTCAAATCATCTGTTTAACTTTTCAAAATCCATTTCAAAAGAAAAGATAACCGTAAGACCAATCCACACATAAACACGGATGGTTTTTACCTTACGATAACCCAAAACACTTTCGAATCAATACTTCTCTTGATATTATAATAATGTCTAATCACAAGTAATTAACAATCTAGCAGAACGCTTGCATCTCACATTCCACATATATAGTATACATACAAAAACCGCGGGCGCTTATTGGAAATTGGATTCTGACTATGACAAGATATGGGACCACCTGCCGATAGTGTATCTCTAGAGACGAATACACTGGGTTCAACAAGAACGTCTTGCAACCTGGCCCACACATGACCGACCACTCATTTCGCTTGAGTGTATCGAATGTATACCACCAACGGTTGGGAGCTACCCACCGTTTCCCGAAAAGGGACATCATCGATCATAGACAAAAGAATGAAATGGATTTTCTCAAGATAGGTGATATACACCCTAATGGGAGCGACCCACATAGCTATGCTGCCTGCCCGATTTCTGTCATTTCCCGGTTGATGAGGCTTGAGGTCAAAACATATCTTTTGGAATATCTGACCACAATTTACTTTGAATGCCACATTGTCATACTCGTCAAATCACAAATTGATTTCCCACGGGTATAAAGCTAAGAGAAACGAATTTCTCCGCCACCAAACGTAAGTACGTTTGAAGAGATCAATTTACACGATCCTTTAGATATACTTTGTCATACATTTGTCCATTCACGATTGTCCTGGGATTGGACAAACCGAAGGCACTATTCTGTAAATAGGATAGCCCTTGTATAACTCTGTCTTCAATATTTGATCGCAACGCGAATGTCCATACAGAGTGGTTTTCAGATAATAAATCTGATCCCGGTCTCTCTATATAGACGACGATAAAATGGTCAAAAACTTCGATAGTCAGTGATTTAACTATCAAAGAAAAACAGGTGTACAAACAACGATATTATTTCCAGATGGAAATCCTATTGATCAATCATCAATCAACACTTATCTCTTTTAATTAAATTAATCATGTATTTATTCATTTCCCATTTCTATATACTCAACATTTCTTATTTCCTAAATTTAGGAAATATACGTCATCAATCATTGGAAAACATTTCTATCTCTGTTTCGCGTATCAATGTCACTCCAGTATTCCTTCTCATTTACAGTTCATTTTCCACGATTAGAAAATATCTCTGATTATGTTTGGAAAATGTTTCCAAAATTTATTCATTTGATTTAAACAGATGTTTAAATAAAATATCTCTAAGCCAATTTAAACCATTATACTCATTAACTAAATTCACTTAATCAATCCTCACTATCGAACCTTAACCATTCGTTAGTTAAAAATGAAGTTAATCAAGTAGGGGGTATAACTCCCTCTCAAACCTTAACCGAACAACATTCCTAACCTCGAAATAGACAAAGTTCAACCTTTTAAATCTTTAACAACTTCCTTACGTAACTCGGATTCTATTTATGAATCCCCTTCTTTATTTTAAAGCATTGATTTAACTATAGCGTTATAATTCTTTTCTTTGTAAATATCCAACTTCAAAATGTAACTTTTATTCCTTAATTTAACTAAATAACTAAACCACTAATCTATTAATAAATAAGTAAATCTTGATTAAACTGGAAAGTAAATATTACTTTCCCGAATTCGATGTAATCGAATCCAGTGCATAATTCTCTTTTCGAATAATCTCTATTCTATAGCTCCTTTTCGAATAAACTATATTCGATAACCTTTTCTTCGAATAACTATATTCGATAATCTCTCTTCGAATGATTTACATTCGATTAACTTTCTACGAATGATTTACATTCGATTAATCTCCTTTCGAATAAAATATATTCGATTAATTCCTTTAATTCTATTCGAATAAACTATTTCGAATAGCTCTTTTGGATTAGCTCATTTGGATTGACTCAGTTTGATTAACTCATCTTGGCTAACTCAACTCGATTAACTCAACTTGGTTAACTTACTTGATTAACTCAACTTATTTAATCCATATCGAATAACTAATATTCGATTTACTTATATTCGAATAACTATGTCTGTTTTAAACTTTATTTCGAATGGCTAATATTCGATTTAACTCCATTCGCCGGACTCTAAATCGCAGTGATCACAATGGTTACGCCTAATTCCCTCAGGAAACATCCGACTGCCATAGGCTATCTGCAGCCCTGCGAATTACACTAGCAATCGTACGAAATGGCAACACATAATAATTAACTATGTTTGACTAACTCTATCTCAAATAACTATATTCGATCAACTCTAATTGAATAAATAATATTCAATTAATTCTAATTCGATTAACTCTATCTAATTAACTCTAACTGATTAACTCCTTTGATTCACTCTACGTTTATTCAGTTTAAATATCGATGTTGAAATCGATTCTTATTTCTCTATATAAGTCCTGACTTATATATTCTATTTATACAACGGTAAACATCTTATTTAATTTATAAAATATTATTTATAAATTTATCTTCTTACTTTATCTGTTAAAACAGATTCTATTTAAAATCTTTGCTTTAAATTCATAGCAAGTTATACCCGTGTGCGGAGCACGGGTTTAAATCTTTCAAATGTAAAATTCTCCTTTTATACAATTCTAGTCACCTTTCAAATATTCCTTTTTATAATCTATTTATTTACAAAATAAATCCTTTTTGACGATTCTATTTATTTTATAAAATATTTTCTTTTTATATAAAATCCATTGATTTTATAAGTAATTCTTTTAATAATCTAACTATTATTCCCTTTCTATTTATTTTTCACATATTTCCTCTTTCCATTCTAGTTGTTTTTCCAATAAATATCCCTTTTCAATTCTATTTGTAAATGGTTTACAAATATTTCTTTTTCAATTATATCGAGAAATGTTTTACAAATATTTCCCTTCAATTCTATCTATTTGATTAACAAATAAATATTCTTTTTTAATCTATTTATTTTCTAAATAAATATTTTCTTTTTGTAAAATCTATTGATTTTTTAAACATTTCATTTTCAATATAACATTGAAAATTTTCTTTTTAACACTCCAATATTCCTTATGGTATTTAACGTACCATATAACAATGATCGGTATCATTCCAACATATAAAATCAACAACATATTTCATATAACACAATATATGAAAAACAGTAAAATAAATGTTGAGGAACTTAGTTGGGTCCCTTCGACCTGTTTCCCTGCATCCACAGATGTTAATTCACATAAATAACACGAGTATGAAATATTCTGATAAACAGAATCAGTATTCGATTAACGATTTATATATATATATATCGTTATCTATATTTTCAATCAATGACTAGCAGTTCAACCAAACAGCCAACACACAACAAACAACCATTATTTATCAGTTATAAAAATACGTTATAAAAATATAACTAAGAAGAGTTAGTGAGTTTACTCACATTGGACGGTTATCGTTAAATAACGATAATTGGTCATTGATTCGATTCAGGCGTTTAATCTCACCATAAATCCAAACGAACTTCATTTCACTCCCGGTCAGTTCCATTGTGTAGCCACCGTCCATACGATCCTGACGGATCCAGTTTTGTCCAATTCTGATATTGTATGGAAGAGTGATCACGTTTATAAGTTTATATACTAATTAATATTATATAAAACTTAAATTTCCTTTTATATAATGCTTTGGGCTTACCCTTAATTTCTTGGCCCATCTCCATGTTCAAACCCCCATACCCGATTATCCTTCTTCCTCAAAACTGATTCACGCAAAAACTCACAGCCATTCCCAAATCCTTAAACTACTCACTCTCCTCCATTCGCACTACTGAACCACATCAAACCACCAAAAATCTCCTCTCTTTTGATCCTCCTCAACTCCATGTTCTTATCCTCCAACTCGCACCTACCTCCACCCAGGTCCGACGTGGACCTCCCCCCCGCAACGCTGTACTCCAAAAACAATGGCTCTTCCACAACAGGCTATTCCCAAAATCTCATAACAACTTTGTTTCTCTCCGGTGAGTATGAACCCGTACCTCGAATCATTACCTGACACTATAATTTCCCAAAAACCGATACTCGAGTTTACTGCTACTATTCGCAATAAGGAGGAGATCCCACCGAACCATCCAAGTTTATTTTGTAAATCTCTCTCGCACGTATGGCGTTCGTGCTTTTTCTTGTGATGAAAAAAAATGCTCTGTATTTTAGTGGAGCGAAATGTCTTGTTTTGATTTTAATCGGATTTTTAAGTCCTGCGTGTTTTCATCTCCTCGCGTTTTGATCTTGCTGAAGCTAACGCCATCTCTGGTTTATATAGAGGAAGGAAAATAGGATAATATCAATGTCGTTTCTGTAGCATTGGGTAGGACTGTCATCCCTTGGACATGAAGCTATTGTTGACTTGAAAACTCATCCCTGATCCCTGCGCGATTTCTTCCTTTGCCATGAAGCTATGAGTTTTCATAGGGAACTGTTGGGTAATGGTACATGTTCATAAATGAGAGAAGACATGATAGGTTTGCAATGTTTAAATTTTTGAACTGTCGATGACAAAACTGCAGTGATATTTCTTTTCAGCATAGATCCTGTGCATATGTAAAGGATTGTGCATGTGCGTACGTTTATGGTGTAGGGCTGTGCCTATCTACAACTTAGTCTGCCTGGCATGTGCATCACTTGTAGCTTAGTTTCTCGTTCGTTTTGGTTCTAGGGGTGTGTAGGATAGACTTGATGATTTGAGTGCACCTGCTGCACGCCATATCTTAAGCACTAAGCATGTTGTCGAATGTACCAGTTTTGTATATTATATAAGATTGCATATATATTTTTATGTTTATTTTAATGTGCCTGCATGTGTAGTATATTGTAATTAACAATCGTTGGTCATATTATCATGGTGTCTGATGTAACCGAAATGTGAAAACCCGTAACTTCCCCGTAAAGGAAAGAGCGGATAGTTCGAGAACAAGCCACAACAGAACACATACAGAAGAACATTTCATTGTTAATTAAAACAATACATCAAATTACAAGAATATACAGAGTATATATGAATAAATATTACACAGAAATATCGGAGATTTAAATTACATTTAAATACATAGCAGCGGAAAAATAATACAATACACAACTAGAAGAGATATACGGATACAAAGCTTTCCGGATATCATTCCAGCTGTAAACCAGGATCCTGTGAATATAAATCTGCAAAACCAAAACTACTAGCTGCCCGTGTCAAAATAAGGGCACCCAGAGTTTAGGTCAAAACAATAAACTCCAGGTCAGTCATGGGACTGGTGTGAGAATGAAAACAGTTATTAATCTTTATTTTTAAAGTTAGGTAAATCAAGGGACCACGCCGTATAACACGGAACGGGTTTCCTCCCAAGAATACAAGTGCATAAAACAACAGCGCAATGCTAAATAGAGAAAAATGAAGCTATTATAAGACCCAGGTCCTATCACACAATGCAACACAAGCCGGGGGATAGGGTTTTTACCTTATAATAGCCAAGAATGCTTGATACGTTTAAAAGAAATCATTTGATACTATAATAAGTGCATAGTGTATAAAACAACTTCAAATCATAAGTATCAATCATAAACGGCATGGGTACCATATATCATGTCGCCATACTAGTTCTACAATTAAAACCGCAAATGTCACGTATTTGGAAATTGGATTTCCGTCTGTGAACCGAGGCAAAAGATAGTCCTCAACCGATTCGAGACTGCCTAGCCCGAGTCTCAGGATCAGAGCTCGAGTGACCCTAGGAGCGACAGGGTCGGTCCACCGATGTGGATTAAAATTCCTGAACAATGCGTTTCCCCGCCCTTTGGGGCGTAAACGAGCCAACGAATGACTCCATCGGACCCGGATCGTCCGATCAAACCGAGGCGCCTCGCAACAGCAACAACCACACAGGTGAAAAGTATATAAATGTCAGGGCTGGTAGGTCACTGACACAACCCTAGCTAGGAAGAAACGCATGTCCTCCCTGAGGTCCTTCCTCCCGTTTCTGGTTCACAACCGGGGTGCAAAACTCGCGAAGTAAACGTTACACAAAGCTACGCCACAAAGGCCGTGCTTCGATCATCAACCACAAGACTTTTCTTTTCAACAGAAGCCTTGATCATTTGCATCTTAGCATGCCACACAGGCAATTCACTCCATGCGATTGATATCCATCAATATATAACCCCTGAGCTCGTACGTCTCAGAGAAGGGCGTTAAGCAAGAGAATAAATTCTCCGCCGCCAAACAGATATATATTTAATAGAGATCAATCACACGGACTAAAATCCAATGTCAGACACACAGTCCATTTACAAGTCCGTTCTGGGTCTGAACGAAACCGGAGGCACCTAGTACCCCGCATATCCATCGATCTCCAAGTACGTCTGGACGATCACCAACTGTAACGACACGGATTTCGCCCGGACCTAATCGATCGCTAAACCGACCAAGACCGTACGAATCCCGCATACGCTAACTTTGGGTATACAACACATCAGAACAAATAACAGAAGACTTCAATAAACATCATAATAATGTTACATCAGAGTACAGAATATCAGAGTATATCGAAATATAATACACAGCGGAAGATAAATTTACATAAATGTAAAACAGTGCACAACGGAAATATAAACTACACAGCGGAAGACTGTAAATGTCTGGACACAGCTTAAAGCTTCAATCCAGAATCCTGCTCAAAACATCTGCAAAATAAAACTACTCGACTGCCCGTGTGGAAAATAGGGGCACCCGAGTTCGCAAGGGAAAAGCAAACTACGAGTCAGTCATGGGACTGGTGTGAGAACTCAAAAACAGTTGTTAACTTTGTTCAAAAATAAGGCAAATCACGGGACCACGCCACTTTCGCGGAACGGGTTTACCCCCATGAAAGCCAGTGTATAAACAACAATCAATATAGATATATGGATCTACTATGCATCAATCAACATGCAATATCCCAATCTACCCATTTAGATTAATCACCACACTTAGATTTTCCAAATCCAATTCAATTTACAGAAATTATTCCTTTGGATTTTATTCCCGATTTCTTATTTCAAATCATTTGAAATACATATCTAACTTTCTATATCAAAGTAGATTTCACTTCGGGATCTCAAATCAAATCATTTGGAAATGTGAATTCCAAAACATAACAATGCATACAAACAAGTATGCAACCAAATATCGTGCTCCCCATCGACAAGGCAAAGGGTACGCACCTCGCAACTCGATATATATATGTGCACCTACCCCACATAGGAGTAGGCTACACCGACGATGCACCTCCCACTCAGGAGAGCATACACCGCCCTCTCACCCATACTTTTAGTCTCAGGGTTACCCGAATCTTTAGTCACATACTAAATCATTTCATATCCCGAAGTAGGGAAAATCATTTCACAACGTAATAATCACAAGTACTTTCAAAATATAGTACTTCACATCAGTAATTCACGCATATGATCAGTCACTATTAATCACATAACCTTTGAGCTCGTACGTCTCAAAGAAGGGTGTTAAGCAAGAGAATAAATTGTAACAACCCGTAAAATGCGAGCCAGTTTGAAATTTTTATTTTGGCAATTTTAGCGAATTTTTATTATTTAAAATGAATTATTTTAAATAATATCGACGAGAAAATTTATTTTGAATATAAATAGAACGTATATATTATACGCGTCGTCGTTAGAATATAAATATCTATATATAATTATAAATAGAATTGAAAATGGCGCGGTAGTTCGAAAATTCGATTTCTAACTTCAAATGAATATACAGAATTCAATATAAGTCAGAATTGAACGAAACAAGAAATATTTGAATCTGTATAACTATGTCTTTGTAACGAAGTTAACAAACTGAGATTTCATCTTAGAAATGATAAGATATGTCCAGTTTAAAATTAGAAATAGTCGCTGTGGAATTTATATATATTTTTATATATATAAGGCCCTTAAAAATGGATATTTTGCAGATGACCTCGGATTTCGACGAAACCACTTTTGTTGGATCCGCAGTGTCAAGTTATTGTTAGGTTTCAAATTTCATAATTTTTCGAATCAATATGTGAGCGTCGCAAAGGAAAACGCGTTTGACCACTTTCCGTTGATTTTAATCGACTGGAAATGGGCCATTTTTCAAACGGTCTCAGAATTCGACGAAACTAGTTTTGTTAGGACCGTATCGTCAATACGAAACTAGAAAATATTTTTCTGGAATTTTTCTAGTTAGTATGTGACCCCGGTAATTTGAAATGTACGTTTAAAATTCAATATAAGGATTTAAATTGTAAATTTCAACAGAAACTGATTGTAACGATCAAACCAGCTTGCGATACATATCCCATTGTGTTCGGAATGGGGGTAAAACGCTATGGACGACAGGCGGTGGACCTCATTTTGAGGTCATATGTAAAAGTCAACCCTTGTGCATAATTTAATAATTAAATAATATAATAAAATAATAAAAAAAAATATACTTCTCCCCTTTTCTCTTCGTTGGCCCCCCCCGATCCCTCTTTCAGTTATTCACAAACGAAAAAAAAAAGTGGAAACCCTAAAACCCAAATCGAGCCGCCGCCTGAACCCATCGCCGACGAACCCACGCCAGATCGCCCCACCACCCTCGCAACCTCCTCCCTCAAGGCGACGAAACCGTCATCAAATCGCAGCAACCCCCGAAGACATCGCGACAACCCCGACACCTCCGAAACCACTGCCGCCTCCACCATCGAACTCCAGACATCGCCACGCCGCCTGAGCCACCGCCGACGACGCCTCATCCCCTTCGCCAACTGTCGGTGAGCCATTTTACTTTATATTTATTTTTATTTCTGTTTTCTAATTTCTGATTTAAAAAGCGATTTAAAAAAAACGAATTACTGTTTTTTTTTTTTTAGATTTGAAGACTGTTTTTTTTTAGTTTTAAAACTGAAATTTTATAAAAGAAAGTAAAGCAGAAATTTTTAAAGGAGTTTTAAAAGGTAAAATAAAAACAGAAATCTTTAAAAGAATTTTAAAACAGGATTTTTTTTTTGGATGTAAAAACAGAAATTTAAAAAAGAGAAACTGTTTTTTTGAAGAAAAGAAATTTAAAAGAAAGACTGTTTTTAAAAGAAATCAAAAAAAACTGATTTGAGATAAAAGTAAAACTGCATTTTTAAAAAATAAAAACTGCATTTATTTAAAAGGCAAAACTGCATTTTTAATAAGAGTAAAACTGCATTTGAAATAAAAGAAAAACTTCATTTATTTTAAAGAGTAAAACTACATTTTTAATAAAAGAAAAACTGCATTTATTTTAAAGATAAAAACTGCATTTATTTAAAAGAAAAAAAAGGGATTATAAAAGCAGTTTTGAAAGAATAATAAAAATATAATCTTTATATTTAATAGCGAAGTCAAAATGCAATCTTTATATATTGAATAACATAGTAAAATTCGATTTTTACCTATGTAGAGAATACAGTCAACGAAAGCAACAAGAAGGACAAGAAGGCGAAGTTTCTATTAAGGAAGAATCGTGTGAGTGGATAGCTATTGGTGAGGATTTCTCACTCTTCAATTTCTTTTTAAAATTTTATATATATGTGTTGAAAGTGGAAGTGAATTGCTATATATAAATATCTATATAGATATATATACGCCCCTCGTCCACAAACCATGGACGATATTTATTGGTTGAAATTGTTGTGAAAATTGATTGATAGCGAAGTGAAATAACATATATATGAAAAGTGAAATTTATATATATAGCGAAGTGAAATAACATATATATGAAGGGTGAAATTTATATATATAGCGAAGTGAAATAACATATATATGAAGGGTGAAATTTATATATATAGCGAAGTGAAATAACATATATATGAAGAGTGAAATTTATATATATATATAGCGAAGTGAATATCGAATATATTGAAAGTGAAAATATCGAATATATTGAAAGTGAAAATATTCGAATTGAAAACAATGTATATGAAATATTCGAATTGAAAACGATATATATATATGTATGAAATGAAAACAATGTATATGAAATATTCGAATTGAAAACGATATATATATATATATGAAGTGAAAACGATATATATATTGAAAGTGAAAATATCGAATATATCGAAAGTGAAAATATTGAATATATTGAAAGTGAAAATATTGAATATATTGAAAGTGAAAATATCGAATATATTGAAAGTGAAAATATTGAATATATTGAAAGTGAAAGTATCGAATATATTGAAAATGAATATATCGTATATATTGAAAAATGAATATATCGTATGTATTGAAAATGAAAATATCGTATATAGTGAAAGGTGAATATATATATATATATATATATATATATGAATTGAAAACGATGTATATGAAATATATATATGAATTGAAAACGATGTATATGAAATATATATATGAATTGAAAACGATGTATATGAAATATATATATGAATTGAAAACGATGTATATGAAATATTCGAATAGAAAACGAATTCGAATTGAATTGAATAGAAAACGAATTCGAATTGAATTGAATAGAAAACGAATTCGAATTGAATTGAATAGAAAACGAATTCGAATTGAATTGAATAGAAAACGAATTCGAATTGAATTGAATAGAAAACGAATTCGAATTGAATTGAATAGAAAATGAATTCGAAATGAATTGAATTGAAAACGAATTCAAATTGAATTGAAATTTGAATTGAATAGAAATGAATTTTAAAACGAATCTATAAAGAAGAATTCAATTGTGATTTGAATTGAAAAGGAAGTTGAAAATGTTTTTGAAACGAATTCAAAACTATTTATATAATTCGTTTTAAATAGAAATCGACGAAATATATATTATATATATAATAAATGGCCTGAATAGAACGCGCCGCGCTGCGGCAGTTCGCGAATTTCGACCATTGACTTCGAACGGACATTACGGGAGATCCGACCGTCGGATTCTCCTGAAATCAGAACCGTTGGGTTCGTATCGAAAAGAGCTTTCTAAGGAATATTAGAAATTTGAAATCTAACGGTTGGATTTGGAGATACGTCCAAATCAAATTCGGAAAAGGTCGCTGTAAGTGCAGTTCGATGGCCATTGATGGAAATCGACCGTACAGGCCTTGATAAAATTATTAAAAATAGTAATAATTTGTGTAAAATCATAAGAAATGATTTGTGAAGAATTGGGATGAAAAACTCCATATTTGAAAAGATAAAAATAGATTTTTATCGAAATGAACTAGTTTTGAACTAGAATTATAATTCTATTTATTTTTGAATAAATAAATTGAATTCGAAAAGGGTTTTGAAAATAACCAAAATTTCCAATGATCGCATTGGAATGGGTTTGAATCGAAATTGTCTTCGGAATATTTCGATGTTGGATTTCGTGATGATACAGATGTTGTTATGGAAATTTGAAAGATATATATTTATATCGTTATTTCCAATACGACATTTGTTAGTCGTAGAATTCGATATTGAATATAAGCCGATATATTTTCTATTCAGAGCCTTGTATTGAATATCGAATGTGATTTGGGTTTGTCGTGAATGGTGTCTTCACTAACACTGTTCTTGAACCCAGTTGAGAAAAGATTAAATCTTTTTATTTAGATTTAATGAAGTGTACCAATTAAATAATATTTAATTGGAATTGAATTGATATTGATTTTTGGGTTTATCGTGAACAGTGTTTTAAATTACACTCGTTCTTTAACCCGATAATTAATGGAATGTGACTTTGGGTTTATCGCGAACCGTGTTTTTAGATGACACTGATTCTTTAACCCAGTCACAGATTAAAACTAAGTGGAGTTTTAATGAATCTTTAATTAGATTGAAAAGATCGAGAATGGAGTATCACCAGTTTTGCTCCAGGCGATAGTTAAATCTTTAATTAGATTTGAACGTGAAATTTAGAAACTAACTGTCGGTTAGCCAAGCAGAATGGTTTTCTGGATATTGATCTGATGTTGGTTTCGGCCTTCGGGGTTAATATTTGGGGAATTATTCTCTTGATTAATTTACGGTTAGTGACTAATGAATTGGAATGAGGCGTATGTTAAATTTGATTGATTGATGGTTTGGATTGTGCTCGACCAATTTATGAGCAGAATATGCTTTTACATTTAGCATTGGGTTGGGTTGAAAATATCTGTGTGCTAACGCCTTGTGAAACACTTCGCGATTTGACGATAAGGTGTTTAGCGATGTTGTGTTCATTTCAAATTTAACGAATGATTGTGAAATGATATTTTTCTTAAGTGAAAAGAAATGTATTCCCGATTTTGGACAGGGAATGTTTTATAAAAATGTTTTATAAAACAGAAAGGATTTCGAGGCCCAAAACCCGATGATTTCTAAAGTGATTTAGAAATGTATTATATGTTACATTGTGATTATTATGTTGTGAAATGATTTTCCCTACTTCGGGATATGAAATGATTTAGTATGTGACTAAAGATTCGGGTAACCCTGAGACTAAAAGTATGGGTGAGAGGGCGGTGTATGCTCTCCTGAGTGGGAGGTGCATCGTCGGTGTAGCCTACTCCTATGTGGGGTAGGTGCACATATATATATCGAGTTACGAGGTGCGTACCCTTTGCCTTGTCGATGGGGAGCACGATATTTGGTTGCATACTTGTTTGTATGCATTGTTATGTTTTGGAATTCACATTTCCAAATGATTTGATTTGAGATCCCGAAGTGAAATCTACTTTGATATAGAAAGTTAGATATGTATTTCAAATGATTTGAAATAAGAAATCGGGAATAAAATCCAAAGGAATAATTTCTGTAAATTGAATTGGATTTGGAAAATCTAAGTGTTGTGATTAATCTAAGTGGGTAGATTGGGATATTGCATGTTGTGTGATGCATAGTAGATCCATATATCTATATTGATTGTTGCTTATACACTGGCTTTCATGGGGGTAAACCCGTTCCGCGAAAGTGGCGTGGTCCCGTGATTTGCCTTATTTTTAAACAAGTTTAACAACTGTTTTTGAGTTCTCACACCAGTCCCATGACTGACCTGTAGTTTGCTTTTCCCTTGCGAACTCGGGTGCCCCTATTTTCCACACGGGCAGTCGAGTAGTTTTATTTTGCAGATGTATTGAGCAGGATTCTGGATTGAAGCTTTAAGCTGTGTCCAGGCATTTACAGTCTTCCGCTGTGTAGTTTATATTTCCGCTGTGCACTGTTTTACATTTATGTAAATTTATCTTCCGCTGTGTATTATATTTCGATATACTCTGATATTCTGTACTCTGATGTAACATTATTATGATGTTTATTGAAGTCTTCTGTTATTTGTTCTGATGTGTTGTATACCCAAAGTTAGCGTATACGGGATTCGAACGGTCTTGGTCGGTTTAGCGATCGATTAGGTCCGGGCGAAATCCGTGTCGTTACAACGTGGTATCAGAGCTTTGGTTAAACTCAAATCTTTGGGGTACAACTCGTTAGAACTGAACAAAAGACTCATCAGAGGTAGGATTAGTAATGTCCTATAAAAGAATCCTCATTAGAGATAGAATCAGTAGCATTCTAGGATGAGTGACTCGTTAGAGATGGGGTTAGAAATGCCCTAGAATGAGTCGAGAGTTATTTGTTTATAAATAACGTATCTGTGATTATATATATAATCTGATTTTAGAAAATATGATTTTAAATATATAAAATTATATATTTGAAAATATAATCAATTAATTGATTGATGTTTGTGTTGGTTGTTTAATTGTTTGATAATTTTGAACCCTTATGCCTAACTGAATCAAATATTGAACTATATTGAGAATTGGTTGCATTTGCTTGCATATACATATATATCATTGAACAGGTCATAGCAAGGAGGCTAGAGCCAGAGAATAAAATTTGTTTGCCCGACAAATAGGTACATGTTTACTACATAATTTCCTGTTTTGTTTGGGTGATGATGATTTTGTGAGCCTATTGGCTAGCCGCTTGGCTTTTTCTTTTTCTTTTTGAGATCTGAAGGACCGGGGAAGCTATTTGAAATTCCCCGATGCTCCCGGTGCAGGGGAGGTTATGGCGAAATTTTTCAAAAATTTAGGGTGTTAGCCAAATTTTTGAAATTTTGAAAATTCTCAGAAACTAAAGAGTTGGAGAATAGAAGCCAGATCGAGCGTAGAGTTGGATAATCAAACCACTTTCGACTTTGTTCCTTTTCGGGGACGAAAAGTTTTAAGTGGGGGAGATTGTAACAACCCGTAAAATGCGAGCCAGTTTGAAATTTTTATTTTGGCAATTTTAGCGAATTTTTATTATTTAAAATGAATTATTTTAAATAATATCGACGAGAAAATTTATTTTGAATATAAATAGAACGTATATATTATACGCGTCGTCGTTAGAATATAAATATCTATATATAATTATAAATAGAATTGAAAATGGCGCGGTAGTTCGAAAATTCGATTTCTAACTTCAAATGAATATACAGAATTCAATATAAGTCAGAATTGAACGAAACAAGAAATATTTGAATCTGTATAACTATGTCTTTGTAACGAAGTTAACAAACTGAGATTTCATCTTAGAAATGATAAGATATGTCCAGTTTAAAATTAGAAATAGTCGCTGTGGAATTTATATATATTTTTATATATATAAGGCCCTTAAAAATGGATATTTTGCAGATGACCTCGGATTTCGACGAAACCACTTTTGTTGGATCCGCAGTGTCAAGTTATTGTTAGGTTTCAAATTTCATAATTTTTCGAATCAATATGTGAGCGTGGCAAAGGAAAACGCGTTTGACCACTTTCCGTTGATTTTAATCGACTGGAAATGGGCCATTTTTCAAACGGTCTCAGAATTCGACGAAACTAGTTTTGTTAGGACCGTATCGTCAATACGAAACTAGAAAATATTTTTCTGGAATTTTTCTAGTTAGTATGTGACCCCGGTAATTTGAAATGTACGTTTAAAATTCAATATAAGGATTTAAATTGTAAATTTCAACAGAAACTGATTGTAACGATCAAACCAGCTTGCGATACATATCCCATTGTGTTCGGAATGGGGGTAAAACGCTATGGACGACAGGCGGTGGACCTCATTTTGAGGTCATATGTAAAAGTCAACCCTTGTGCATAATTTAATAATTAAATAATATAATAAAATAATAAAAAAAAATATACTTCTCCCCTTTTCTCTTCGTTGGCCCCCCCGATCCCTCTTTCAGTTATTCACAAACGAAAAAAAAAAGTGGAAACCCTAAAACCCAAATCGAGCCGCCGCCTGAACCCATCGCCGACGAACCCACGCCAGATCGCCCCACCACCCTCGCAACCTCCTCCCTCAAGGCGACGAAACCGTCATCAAATCGCAGCAACCCCCGAAGACATCGCGACAACCCCGACACCTCCGAAACCACTGCCGCCTCCACCATCGAACTCCAGACATCGCCACGCCGCCTGAGCCACCGCCGACGACGCCTCATCCCCTTCGCCAACTGTCGGTGAGCCATTTTACTTTATATTTATTTTTATTTCTGTTTTCTAATTTCTGATTTAAAAAGCGATTTAAAAAAAACGAATTACTGTTTTTTTTTTTTTAGATTTGAAGACTGTTTTTTTTTAGTTTTAAAACTGAAATTTTATAAAAGAAAGTAAAGCAGAAATTTTTAAAGGAGTTTTAAAAGGTAAAATAAAAACAGAAATCTTTAAAAGAATTTTAAAACAGGATTTTTTTTTAGGATGTAAAAACAGAAATTTAAAAAAGAGAAACTGTTTTTTTGAAGAAAAGAAATTTAAAAGAAAGACTGTTTTTAAAAGAAATAAAAAAAAACTGATTTGAGATAAAAGTAAAACTGCATTTTTAAAAAATAAAAACTGCATTTATTTAAAAGGCAAAACTGCATTTTTAATAAGAGTAAAACTGCATTTGAAATAAAAGAAAAACTTCATTTATTTTAAAGAGTAAAACTACATTTTTAATAAAAGAAAAACTGCATTTATTTTAAAGATAAAAACTGCATTTATTTAAAAGAAAAAAAAGGGATTATAAAAGCAGTTTTGAAAGAATAATAAAAATATAATCTTTATATTTAATAGCGAAGTCAAAATGCAATCTTTATATATTGAATAACATAGTAAAATTCGATTTTTACCTATGTAGAGAATACAGTCAACGAAAGCAACAAGAAGGACAAGAAGGCGAAGTTTCTATTAAGGAAGAATCGTGTGAGTGGATAGCTATTGGTGAGGATTTCTCACTCTTCAATTTCTTTTTAAAATTTTATATATATGTGTTGAAAGTGGAAGTGAATTGCTATATATAAATATCTATATAGATATATATACGCCCCTCGTCCACAAACCATGGACGATATTTATTGGTTGAAATTGTTGTGAAAATTGATTGATAGCGAAGTGAAATAACATATATATGAAAAGTGAAATTTATATATATAGCGAAGTGAAATAACATATATATGAAGGGTGAAATTTATATATATAGCGAAGTGAAATAACATATATATGAAGGGTGAAATTTATATATATAGCGAAGTGAAATAACATATATATATGAAGAGTGAAATTTATATATATATATAGCGAAGTGAATATCGAATATATTGAAAGTGAAAATATCGAATATATTGAAAGTGAAAATATTCGAATTGAAAACAATGTATATGAAATATTCGAATTGAAAACGATATATATATATGTATGAAATGAAAACAATGTATATGAAATATTCGAATTGAAAACGATATATATATATATATGAAGTGAAAACGATATATATATTGAAAGTGAAAATATCGAATATATCGAAAGTGAAAATATTGAATATATTGAAAGTGAAAATATTGAATATATTGAAAGTGAAAATATCGAATATATTGAAAGTGAAAATATTGAATATATTGAAAGTGAAAGTATCGAATATATTGAAAATGAATATATCGTATATATTGAAAAATGAATATATCGTATGTATTGAAAATGAAAATATCGTATATAGTGAAAGGTGAATATATATATATATATATATATATATATATATGAATTGAAAACGATGTATATGAAATATATATATGAATTGAAAACGATGTATATGAAATATATATATGAATTGAAAACGATGTATATGAAATATATATATGAATTGAAAACGATGTATATGAAATATTCGAATAGAAAACGAATTCGAATTGAATTGAATAGAAAACGAATTCGAATTGAATTGAATAGAAAACGAATTCGAATTGAATTGAATAGAAAACGAATTCGAATTGAATTGAATAGAAAACGAATTCGAATTGAATTGAATAGAAAACGAATTCGAATTGAATTGAATAGAAAATGAATTCGAAATGAATTGAATTGAAAACGAATTCAAATTGAATTGAAATTTGAATTGAATAGAAATGAATTTTAAAACGAATCTATAAAGAAGAATTCAATTGTGATTTGAATTGAAAAGGAAGTTGAAAATGTTTTTGAAACGAATTCAAAACTATTTATATAATTCGTTTTAAATAGAAATCGACGAAATATATATTATATATATTATATATATAATAAATGGCCTGAATAGAACGCGCCGCGCTGCGGCAGTTCGCGAATTTCGACCATTGACTTCGAACGGACATTACGGGAGATCCGACCGTCGGATTCTCCTGAAATCAGAACCGTTGGGTTCGTATCGAAAAGAGCTTTCTAAGGAATATTAGAAATTTGAAATCTAACGGTTGGATTTGGAGATACGTCCAAATCAAATTCGGAAAAGGTCGCTGTAAGTGCAGTTCGATGGCCATTGATGGAAATCGACCGTACAGGCCTTGATAAAATTATTAAAAATAGTAATAATTTGTGTAAAATCATAAGAAATGATTTGTGAAGAATTGGGATGAAAAACTCCATATTTGAAAAGATAAAATAGATTTTTATCGAAATGAACTAGTTTTGAACTAGAATTATAATTCTATTTATTTTTGAATAAATAAATTGAATTCGAAAAGGGTTTTGAAAATAACCAAAATTTCCAATGATCGCATTGGAATGGGTTTGAATCGAAATTGTCTTCGGAATATTTCGATGTTGGATTTCGTGATGATACAGATGTTGTTATGGAAATTTGAAAGATATATATTTATATCGTTATTTCCAATACGACATTTGTTAGTCGTAGAATTCGATATTGAATATAAGCCGATATATTTTCTATTCAGAGCCTTGTATTGAATATCGAATGTGATTTGGGTTTGTCGTGAATGGTGTCTTCACTAACACTGTTCTTGAACCCAGTTGAGAAAAGATTAAATCTTTTTATTTAGATTTAATGAAGTGTACCAATTAAATAATATTTAATTGGAATTGAATTGATATTGATTTTTGGGTTTATCGTGAACAGTGTTTTAAATAACACTCGTTCTTTAACCCGATAATTAATGGAATGTGACTTTGGGTTTATCGCGAACCGTGTTTTTAGATGACACTGATTCTTTAACCCAGTCACAGATTAAAACTAAGTGGAGTTTTAATGAATCTTTAATTAGATTGAAAAGATCGAGAATGGAGTATCACCAGTTTTGCTCCAGGCGATAGTTAAATCTTTAATTAGATTTGAACGTGAAATTTAGAAACTAACTGTCGGTTAGCCAAGCAGAATGGTTTTCTGGATATTGATCTGATGTTGGTTTCGGCCTTCGGGGTTAATATTTGGGGAATTATTCTCTTGATTAATTTACGGTTAGTGACTAATGAATTGGAATGAGGCGTATGTTGTGTTTGTGTAACACTTATTTAAATATACGCGAGTTATTCGGAAAGACCGGGTTTATCCCATTCTGGATAACTGATACGACGATAAGTCGAAGATGAAGACGATGGTCGAAGACCGGAGGTCTTCACGTCGTTTGGGTGATAACTGATGATCTTGATTGGGCTGTACACCCAAGAAGATGGAAACAGTTGGTGATCGTCCAGACGTACTTGGAGATCGATGGATGTGCGGGGTACTAGGTGCCTCCGGTTTCGTTCAGACCCAGAACGGACTTGTAAATGGACTGTGTGTCTGACATCGGATTTCATTCTGTGTGACTGATATCGGTTGCATAGGATGGTTTGCCTGTGTGGCATGCTAAGATGCAAATGATCAAGGCTTCTGTTGAAAAGCAAAGTCTTGTGGTGATGATCAAAGCACGGCCTTTGTGGCGTAGCTTTGTGTAACGTTTACCTCGCGTGTTTCACACCCGGTATGAACCAAAAACGGGAGGGGACGTCAGGGAGGGCATGCGTTTCTTCCTAGCTAGAAGTGGCGTCAGTGGTTTTACACGCCCTGACGAGTTTGACTTATGTGGTTGTTGCTGTTGCGAGGCGCCTCGGATTGATCGGTCGTTCTCGAACCGATGGAGTCATTTAGTTGGCTCGTTTACGCCCCATAGGGCGGAGAAACGCATGTTCAGGCATTTTAATCCACTCCGTGTGGACCGGCCCTAAGGATCCAAGGGTCACTCGAGCTCTGATCCTGAGACTCGGGCTAGGCAGTCTCGAATCGGTTGAGGACTATCTTTTGCCTCGGTTCATAGACGGAAATCCAATTTCCAAATACGTGATCTTGCGGTTTTAGTTGTAAACCTATATATGGCGACATAGTGGTATGGGGCATTCATGCCGCCTATGATTGATACTTATGATTTGAAGTTGTTTTATACTCTATGCACTTATAATAGTATCAAATGATTTGTTTTAAACGTATCAAGCATTCTTTAGCTGTTATAAGGGAAAACCCTATCCCCCGGCTTGCGATTGCATTGTGTGATAGGACCTGGGTCTTATAACAGCTTCATTTTTCTTTATTTAGCATTGCGCTGTTGTTTATGCACTGGTATTCTTGGGAGGAAACCCGTTCCGTGTTTTACGGCGTGGTCCCTTGATTTACCTAATGATTTAAAATAAAGATTAATAACTGTTTTAGTTCTCACACCAGTCACATGACTGACCTGGAGTTTATTGTTTTAACCTAAACTCTGGGTGCCCTTATTTTGACACGGGCAGCTAGTAGTTTCGGTTTTGCAGATTTATATTCACAGGATCCTGGTTTACAGCTGGAACGATATCCGGAAAGCTTTGTATCCGTATATCTCTTCTAGTTGTGTATTGTATTATTTTCCGCTGCTATGTATTTAAATGTAATTTAAATCTCTGATATTTCTGTGTAATATTCATTTATACTCTGTATATTCTTGTAATCTGATGCATTGTTGTAATATACAGTGAAACGTTCTTCTGTATGTGTTCTGTTGTGGCTTGTTCTCGAACTATCCGACGCTTTCCCTTACGGGGAAGTTGCGGGTCTTCACATAAATTCTCCGCCACCAAACAGATACATCATCAATAGCAACTAATCGAATATGCGATGAACCACAATGTAACATATAATACATTTTCTAAATCACTTTAGAAATCATCGGGTTTTGGGCCTCGAAATCCTTTCTGTTTTATAAAACATTTTTATAAAACATTCCCTGTCCAAAATCGGGAACACGTTTCTTTTCGCTTTAAGAAAAATATCATTTCACAATCATTCATTAAATTTGAAATGAACACAATATCGCTAAACACCTTATCGTCAAATCGTGAAGTGTTTCACAAGGCGTTAGCACACAGATATTTTCAACCCAACCCAATGCTAAATGTAAAAGCATATTTTGCTCATAAACTGGTCGAGCACAATCCAAACCATCAATCAATCAAATTTGACATTAAATATAAGGTTTTAAATAGAGAGAGTATTGACTTATATTTAACATCAAATCCTGAAACCAACAGATATCATATCGGGAAAAACGATATCGATATCTTCCAAATTCCTATCACAATATCTGTAATCACGGAATCCAATATCGAAAATATCCATTGATAATTTCAATTCAAATCTAATCCAATTTATTTATTTTTAACCATTGGATTATTTTTCTAGTTAATAACTAGTTCATTTCGATAAAAATCTATTTTTATCTTTTCAAATATGGAGTTTTTCATCCCAATTCTTCACAAATCATTTCTTATGATTTTACACAAATTATTACTATTTTTAATAATTTTATCGAGGCCCGTACAGTCGATTTCCATCAACGGCCATCGAACTGCACTTACAGCGACCTTTTTCGAATTTGATTTGGACGTAATTCCAAATCCAACCATTAGATTTCAAATTTCTAATATTCCTTAGAAAGCTCTTTTCGATACGAACCCAACGGTTCCGGTTTTAGGAGAATCCGACGGTCGGATCTCCCGCAATGTCCGTTTGAAATAAATGGTCGAAATTCGCGAACTGCCGCGGCGCGGCGCGTTCTATTCAGGCCATTAAATTATATATATAATATATATAATATATATATCGTCGATTTCTATTTAAAACGAAGTTTATAAATAGTTTTGAATTCGTTTCAAAAACATTTTTCAACTTCCTTTTCAATTCAAATCACAATTGAATTCTTCTTTATAGATTCGTTTTAAAATTCATTTCTATTCAATTCAAATTTCAATTCCATTTGAATTCGTTTTCAATTCAATTCAATTCGAATTCGTTTTCTATTCAATTCAATTCGAATTCGGTTTCTAGTCAATTCAATTCGAATTCGTTTTCTATTCAATTCAATTCGAATTCGTTTTCTATTCAATTCAATTCGAATTCGTTTTCTATTCAATTCAATTCGAATTCGTTTTCTATTCAATTCAATTCGAATTCGTTTTCTATTCAATTCAATTCGAATTCGTTTTCTATTCAATTCAATTCGAATTCGTTTTCTATTCAATTCAATTCGAATTCGTTTTCTATTCAGTTCAATTCGAATATTTCATATACATCGTTTTCATTTCATATATATATATATATATCGTTTTCAATTCGAATATTTCATATACATCGTTTTCATTTCATATATATATATATATATATATATATATATATATCGTTTTCAATTCGAATATTTCATATACATGTTTTCAATTCGAATATTTTCACTTTCAATATATCCGATATTTTCACTTTCAATTTATTCGATATTTTCACTTCGCTATATATATAAATTTCACTTTTCATATATTCGATATTTTCACTTTGCTATATATATAAATTTCACTTTTCATATATTCGATATTTTCACTTTGCTATATATATAAATTTCACTTTTCATATATTCGATATTTTCACTTTGCTATATATATAAATTTCACTTTTCATATATTCGATATTTTCACTTTGCTATATATATAAATTTCACTTTTCATATATTCGATATTTTCACTTCCTATATATATAAATTTCACTTTTCATATATTCGATATTTTCACTTCGCTATATATATAAATTTCACTTTTCATATATTTGATATTTTCACTTTGCTATATATATAAATTTCACTTTTCATATATTCGATATTTTCACTTCGCTATATATATAAATTTCACTTTTCATATATTCGATATTTTCACTTTGCTATATATATAAATTTCACTTTGCTATATTCGATATTTTCACTTTGCTATATATATAAATTTCACTTTTCATATATTCGATATTTTCACTTTGCTATATATATAAATTTCACTTTGCTATATATATAAATTTCACTTTTCATATATTCGATATTTTCACTTCGCTATATATATAAATTTCACTTTTCATATATTCGATATTTTCACTTTGCTATATATATAAATTTCACTTTGCATATATTCGATATTTTCACTTCGCTATATATATAAATTTCACTTTTCATATATTCGATATTTTCACTTTGCTATATATATAAATTTCACTTTGCTATATTCGATATTTTCACTTTGCTATATATATAAATTTCACTTTTCATATATTCGATATTTTCACTTTGCTATATATATAAATTTCACTTTGCTATATATATAAATTTCACTTTGCTATATATATAAATTCCACTTCGCTATATATATAAATTTCACTTTTCATATATATGTTATTTCACTTCGCTATCAATCAATTTTCACAACAATTTCAACCAATAAATATCGTCCATGGTTTGTGGACGAGGGGCGTATATATATATATATATAGATATTTATATATAGCAATTCACTTCCACTTTCAACACATATATAAAATTATAAAAAGAAATTGAAGAGTGAGAAATCCTCACCAATAGCTATCCACTCACACGACTCTTCCTTTATGGAAATCTTCGTCTATTTCGCCTTCTTGTCGCTTTCGTTTCCCTTATTCTCTACATAAGTAAAAATCGAATTTTTACTATGTTATTCAATATATAAAGATTATATTTTAAAAACAAAGATTATATTTTTATTATTCTTTCAAAACTGCTTTTATAATCCTTTTTTTTCTTTTAAATAAATGCAGTTTTTATCTTTAAAATAAATGCAGTTTTTCTCTTTAAAATAAATGCAGTTTTTCTCCTTTATTAAAAATGCAGTTTTTTTATTCTTTATTAAAAATGCAGTTTTTTTTTAAAATCCTTTTAAAAATTTCTGTTTTACTTTCTTTTATAAAATTTCAATTTTTAAATCCTAAAACAAAAAAATCAGTTTTTATTTACTTTAAAAATTCTTGTTTTTAAATCTTTTATAAAATTTCAGTTTTTGACTTATTTAAAAATCAGTTTATAAAACTAAAAAAAAACAGTTTTCAAATCTTAAAAAAAAAAATACAGTAATTCGTTTTTAAATCGTTTTTTTCCTTAAAATCAGAAATTATAAAACTGAAATAAAAATAAATATAAAGTAAAATGGCTCACCGTGGTATGCGAAGGGGAGGAGGGAAGTCGAGGGCGGCTCGGCGGCGTTCGGAGGTGTCGGTGGTTCAGGGGGGGCTCGCGTCTGGGTTCGAGGGTTGCGACGAGGGTGCTGCTTCGATTTGCGAGGGCGTTGCTTCGATGTGTCGTTCGGTGGGAGGAGGTTGCGAGGGTGGTGGGCGGCGATCTGGCGTGGGCTTCGTCGGCGGCTCGAGCGTCGGGGGCGGCGCGATTTAGGGTTAGGTCTTCTTTTTTTTTTTTCGTTTTAGTATAATGAATCGGGGGGGGGGGGGGGGGCAACGAAGGAGAAAAGGGGGAAAAGTTTATTTTTTTATTATTTTATTTTATTATTAAATTATTTAAATTTGCACTAGGGTTCACTTTTACATATCCGACCTCGAAACGAGGCCCACCGCCTGTCGTCCATAGCGTTTTACCCCCATTCCGAACACAATGGGATATGTATCGCAAGCTGGTTTGATCGTTACAATCAGTTTCCGTTGAAATTTACATTTAAATTCATATATTGAATTTTAAACGTACATTTCAAATTACCGGGGTCACATACGAACTAGAAAAATTCCAGAAAAATATTTTCTAGCTTCGTATTGACGATACGGTCCTATCAAAACTAGTTTCGTCGAATTCTGAGACCGTTAGAAAAATGGCCAATTTCCAGTCGATTAAATTCAACTGAAACTGGTCAAACGCGTTTTCCTTTGCCACGCTCACATATTGATTCGAAAAATTAAGAAATTTGGAATCTAGCAATAACTTAACATCACGGACCCAACAAAACTGGTTTCGTCGAAATCCGAGGTCGTTTACAAAATTGCTATTTTTAAGGGCCTTATATATATAGCGACTATTCAGAATTTTCAACTGGACATATCTTTTGATTCCTGATATGAAATCTTGATTTTTCGGATTCGTTGGAAAGATATTCACTATTAGATTCCATTATTTTTGGTTTCACTAAAATCCGGATTGTTTTGCACCCGGTACATTCAATTGAAGTTTGAAATCGAATTATCAAACTACCGCGCCATTTTTAATTCTATTTATAATTATATATAAATATTTATATTCTAACGACGACGCGTATAATATATACGTTCGAATTATATTCAAAATAAATTTCACGTCGATATTATTTAAAATAATTCATTTTAAATAATCAAAATTCGCTAAAATTGCCAAAATAAAAATTTTAAACTGGCCCAGATTTTGCGGGTTGTTACAATCTCCCTCACTTAAAACTTTTCGTCCCCGAAAAGGAACAAAGTCGAAAGTGGTTTGATTAATAAGCTCTACGATCGATCTGGCTTTCATTCTCCAACTCTTTAGTTTCTGAGAATTTTCAAAATTTCAAAAATTTGGCTAACACCCTAAATTTTTGAAAAATTTCGCCATAACCTCCCCTGCAATGGGAGCATCGGGGAATTTCAAATAGCTTCCCCGGTCCTTCAGATCTCAAAAAGAAAAAGAAAAAGCCAAGCGGCTAGCCAATAGGCTCACAAAATCATCATCACCCAAACAAAACAGTAAATTATGTAGTAAACATGTACCTATTTGTCGGGCAAACAAATTTTATTCTCTGCTCTAGCCTCCTTGCTATGACCTGTTCAATGATATACATGTATATGCAAGCAGATGCGACCAATTTTCAATACAATTCAATATTTGGTTCAATTAGGCTAAATGTTTCAAAATTAGCAAACAAATAGGCAAACAACACAAACATCAATCAATTTGTGAATTATCATTTGAAATTCATAACTTTGATACATATACAAAAATCATGTTTTTGATACCAAATCACAACAATAGGCCCTATCTAATTTTGGTTCTCACACCAGTCTAATGGAAATATATAGAAATCACACCTTCGTCACTTGAAAATAAATGCTGATGATGTTTCGAACCACCATCAGAACATTGTCGGGCTACTAGAGTGCGGTCCTATATCTACCCGGTATATTAAAACTTCGAATATACGTTTGCAAGGCGTATATGCAAATTCTTTATATACTGGACTGTCCAAATCAATATAAATAAATAACCAACTACGAATAATTGATTTAAATTTTCAAAACAAAATTTGTTTTCACTTTAAAAATATACTCTTCACACTCGTTCTAGGATACTACTGATCCCATCTCTAACGAGTCATCCCCATTGGATATTACTAATCCAATATCTGATGAATTCTTTCGTACGGTTCTAATGTGCCTTGTTCTCTGCTTTGTAAACCAAAGCTCTGATACCACGTGTAAACGACACGGATTTCGCCCGGACCTAATCGATCGCTAAACCGACCAAGACCGTACGAATCCCGCATACGCTAACTTTGGGTATACAACACATCAGAACAAATAACAGAAGACTTCAATAAACATCATAATAATGTTACATCAGAGTACAGAATATCAGAGTATATCGAAATATAATACACAGCGGAAGATAAATTTACATAAATGTAAAACAGTGCACAACGGAAATATAAACTACACAGCGGAAGACTGTAAATGTCTGGACACAGCTTAAAGCTTCAATCCAGAATCCTGCTCAAAACATCTGCAAAATAAAACTACTCGACTGCCCGTGTGGAAAATAGGGGCACCCGAGTTCGCAAGGGAAAAGCAAACTACGAGTCAGTCATGGGACTGGTGTGAGAACTCAAAAACAGTTGTTAACTTTGTTCAAAAATAAGGCAAATCACGGGACCACGCCACTTTCGCGGAACGGGTTTACCCCCATGAAAGCCAGTGTATAAACAACAATCAATATAGATATATGGATCTACTATGCATCAATCAACATGCAATATCCCAATCTACCCATTTAGATTAATCACCACACTTAGATTTTCCAAATCCAATTCAATTTACAGAAATTATTCCTTTGGATTTTATTCCCGATTTCTTATTTCAAATCATTTGAAATACATATCTAACTTTCTATATCAAAGTAGATTTCACTTCGGGATCTCAAATCAAATCATTTGGAAATGTGAATTCCAAAACATAACAATGCATACAAACAAGTATGCAACCAAATATCGTGCTCCCCATCGACAAGGCAAAGGGTACGCACCTCGCAACTCGATATATATATGTGCACCTACCCCACATAGGAGTAGGCTACACCGACGATGCACCTCCCACTCAGGAGAGCATACACCGCCCTCTCACCCATACTTTTAGTCTCAGGGTTACCCGAATCTTTAGTCATATACTAAATCATTTCATATCCCGAAGTAGGGAAAATCATTTCACAACGTAATAATCACAAGTACTTTCAAAATATAGTACTTCACATCAGTAATTCACGCATATGATCAGTCACTATTAATCACATAACCTTTGAGCTCGTACGTCTCAAAGAAGGGTGTTAAGCAAGAGAATAAATTCTCCGCCACCAAACAGATACATCATCAATAGCAACTAATCGAATATGCGATGAACCACAATGTAACATATAATACATTTTCTAAATCACTTTAGAAATCATCGGGTTTTGGGCCTCGAAATCCTTTCTGTTTTATAAAACATTTTTATAAAACATTCCCTGTCCAAAATCGGGAACACGTTTCTTTTCGCTTTAAGAAAAATATCATTTCACAATCATTCATTAAATTTGAAATGAACACAATATCGCTAAACACCTTATCGTCAAATCGTGAAGTGTTTCACAAGGCGTTAGCACACAGATATTTTCAACCCAACCCAATGCTAAATGTAAAAGCATATTTTGCTCATAAACTGGTCGAGCACAATCCAAACCATCAATCAATCAAATTTGACATTAAATATAAGGTTTTAAATAGAGAGAGTATTCACTTATATTTAACATCAAATCCTGAAACCAACAGATATCATATCGGGAAAAACGATATCGATATCTTCCAAATTCCTATCACAATATCTGTAATCACGGAATCCAATATCGAAAATATCCATTGATAATTTCAATTCAAATCTAATCCAATTTATTTATTTTTAACCATTGGATTATTTTTCTAGTTAATAACTAGTTCATTTCGATAAAAATCTATTTTTATCTTTTCAAATATGGAGTTTTTCATCCCAATTCTTCACAAATCATTTCTTATGATTTTACACAAATTATTACTATTTTTAATAATTTTATCGAGGCCCGTACAGTCGATTTCCATCAACGGCCATCGAACTGCACTTACAGCGACCTTTTTCGAATTTGATTTGGACGTAATTCCAAATCCAACCGTTAGATTTCAAATTTCTAATATTCCTTAGAAAGCTCTTTTCGATACGAACCCAACGGTTCCGGTTTTAGGAGAATCCGACGGTCGGATCTCCTGCAATGTCCGTTTGAAATAAATGGTCGAAATTCGCGAACTGCCGCGGCGCGGCGCGTTCTATTCAGGCCATTAAATTATATATATAATATATATATCGTCGATTTCTATTTAAAACGAAGTTTATAAATAGTTTTGAATTCGTTTCAAAAACATTTTTCAACTTCCTTTTCAATTCAAATCACAATTGAATTCTTCTTTATAGATTCGTTTTAAAATTCATTTCTATTCAATTCAAATTTCAATTCCATTTGAATTCGTTTTCAATTCAATTCAATTCGAATTCGTTTTCTATTCAATTCAATTCGAATTCGTTTCTAGTCAATTCAATTCGAATTCGTTTTCTATTCAATTCAATTCGAATTCGTTTTCTATTCAATTCAATTCGAATTCGTTTTCTATTCAATTCAATTCGAATTCGTTTTCTATTCAATTCAATTCGAATTCGTTTTCTATTCAATTCAATTCGAATTCGTTTTCTATTCAATTCAATTCGAATTCGTTTTCTATTCAATTCAATTCGAATTCGTTTTCTATTCAGTTCAATTCGAATATTTCATATACATCGTTTTCATTTCATATATATATATATATATATATATATATATATATATATATCGTTTTCAATTCGAATATTTCATATACATCGTTTTCATTTCATATATATATATATATATATATCGTTTTCAATTCGAATATTTCATATACATGTTTTCAATTCGAATATTTTCACTTTCAATATATCCGATATTTTCACTTTCAATTTATTCGATATTTTCACTTCGCTATATATATAAATTTCACTTTTCATATATTCGATATTTTCACTTTGCTATATATATAAATTTCACTTTTCATATATTCGATATTTTCACTTTGCTATATATATAAATTTCACTTTTCATATATTCGATATTTTCACTTTGCTATATATATAAATTTCACTTTTCATATATTCGATATTTTCACTTTGCTATATATATAAATTTCACTTTTCATATATTCGATATTTTCACTTCCTATATATATAAATTTCACTTTTCATATATTCGATATTTTCACTTCGCTATATATATAAATTTCACTTTTCATATATTCGATATTTTCACTTTGCTATATATATAAATTTCACTTTTCATATATTCGATATTTTCACTTCGCTATATATATAAATTTCACTTTTCATATATTCGATATTTTCACTTTGCTATATATATAAATTTCACTTTGCTATATTCGATATTTTCACTTTGCTATATATATAAATTTCACTTTTCATATATTCGATATTTTCACTTTTCTATATATATAAATTTCACTTTGCTATATATATAAATTTCACTTTTCATATATTCGATATTTTCACTTCGCTATATATATAAATTTCACTTTTCATATATTCGATATTTTCACTTTGCTATATATATAAATTTCACTTTGCATATATTCGATATTTTCACTTCGCTATATATGTAAATTTCACTTTTCATATATTCGATATTTTCACTTTGCTATATATATAAATTTCACTTTGCTATATTCGATATTTTCACTTTGCTATATATATAAATTTCACTTTTCATATATTCGATATTTTCACTTTGCTATATATATAAATTTCACTTTGCTATATATATAAATTTCACTTTGCTATATATATAAATTTCACTTCGCTATATATATAAATTTCACTTTTCATATATATGTTATTTCACTTCGCTATCAATCAATTTTCACAACAATTTCAACCAATAAATATCGTCCATGGTTTGTGGACGAGGGGCGTATATATATATATATATATATATAGATATTTATATATAGCAATTCACTTCCACTTTCAACACATATATAAAATTATAAAAAGAAATTGAAGAGTGATAAATCCTCACCAATAGCTATCCACTCACACGACTCTTCCTTTAGGGAAATCTTCGTCTATTTCGCCTTCTTGTCACTTTCGTTTCCCTTATTCTCTACATAAGTAAAAATCGAATTTTTACTATGTTATTCAATATATAAAGATTATATTTTAAAAACAAAGATTATATTTTTATTATTCTTTCAAAACTGCTTTTATAATCCTTTTTTTTCTTTAAAATAAATGCAGTTTTTATCTTTAAAATAAATGCAGTTTTTCTCTTTAAAATAAATGCAGTTTTTCTCCTTTATTAAAAATGCAGTTTTTTTATTCTTTATTAAAAATGCAGTTTTTTTTAAAAATCCTTTTAAAAATTTCTGTTTTACTTTCTTTTATAAAATTTCAATTTTTAAATCCTAAAACAAAAAAATCAGTTTTTATTTACTTTAAAAATTCTTGTTTTTAAATCTTTTATAAAATTTCAGTTTTTGCCTTATTTAAAAATCAGTTTATAAAACTAAAAAAAAACAGTTTTCAAATCTTAAAAAAAAATACAGTAATTCGTTTTTAAATCGTTTTTTTTTCCTTAAAATCAGAAATTATAAAACTGAAATAAAAATAAATATAAAGTAAAATGGCTCACCGTGGTATGCGAAGGGGAGGAGGGAAGTCGAGGGCGGCTCGGCGGCGTTCGGAGGTGTCGGTGGTTCAGGGGGGGGGGGGGGGTTCGCGTCTGGGTTCGAGGGTTGCGACGAGGGTGCTGCTTCGATTTGCGAGGGCGTTGCTTCGATGTGTCGTTCGGTGGGAGGAGGTTGCGAGGGTGGTGGGCGGCGATCTGGCGTGGGCTTCGTCGGCGGCTCGAGCGTCGGGGGCGGCGAGATTTAGGGTTAGGTCTTCTTTTTTTTTTTTTTTTTTTTCGTTTTAGTATAATGAATCGGGGGGGGGGGGGGCAACGAAGGAGAAAAGGGGGAAAAGTTTATTTTTTTATTATTTTATTTTATTATTAAATTATTTAAATTTGCACTAGGGTTCACTTTTACATATCCGACCTCGAAACGAGGCCCACCGCCTGTCGTCCATAGCGTTTTACCCCCATTCCGAACACAATGGGATATGTATCGCAAGCTGGTTTGATCGTTACAATCAGTTTCCGTTGAAATTTACATTTAAATTCATATATTGAATTTTAAACGTACATTTCAAATTACCGGGGTCACATACGAACTAGAAAAATTCCAGAAAAATATTTTCTAGCTTCGTATTGACGATACGGTCCTATCAAAACTAGTTTCGTCGAATTCTGAGACCGTTAGAAAAATGGCCAATTTCCAGTCGATTAAATTCAACTGAAACTGGTCAAACGCGTTTTCCTTTGCCACGCTCACATATTGATTCGAAAAATTATGAAATTTGGAATCTAGCAATAACTTAACATCACGGACCCAACAAAACTGGTTTCGTCGAAATCCGAGGTCGTTTACAAAATTGCTATTTTTAAGGGCCTTATATATATAGCGACTATTCAGAATTTTCAACTGGACATATCTTTTGATTCCTGATATGAAATCTTGATTTTTCGGATTCGTTGGAAAGATATTCACTATTAGATTCCATTATTTTTGGTTTCACTAAAATCCGGATTGTTTTGCACCCGGTACATTCAATTGAAGTTTGAAATCGAATTATCGAACTACCGCGCCATTTTTAATTCTATTTATAATTATATATAAATATTTATATTCTAACGACGACGCGTATAATATATACGTTCGAATTATATTCAAAATAAATTTCACGTCGATATTATTTAAAATAATTCATTTTAAATAATCAAAATTCGCTAAAATTGCCAAAATAAAAATTTTAAACTGGCCCAGATTTTGCGGGTTGTTACACCAACTGTTTCCATCTTCTTGGGTGTACAGCCCAATCAAGATCATCAGTAATTATCCAAACGACGTGAAGACCTCCGGTCTTCGACCATCGTCTTCATCTTCGACTTATCGTCGTATCAGTTATTCAGAATGGGATAAACCCGGTCTTTCCGAATAACTCGCGTATATTTTAAATATGTGTTACACAAACACAACATACGCCTCATTCCAATTCATCAGTCACTAACCGTAAATTAATCAAGAGAATAATTCCCCAAATATTAACCCCGAAGGCCGAAACCAACATCAGATCAATATCCAGAAAACCATTCTGCTTAGCTAACCGACAATTAGTTTCTGATTTCACATTCATAGGGAAAGGTTCCCATTAATTTTATCCAAGATAAATTCCTGAATTTATTCTCTAATCTTCCTTTGAATTTCGATTCAACTAGTCGGAATTAGCGAACCTTACCGTAGTAATCATTGGTTTTAATTTCCCAATCCCAACCTATTCATCCCATGAAGTAAAACTGGTCTTACTTCATACCTAACACCACGGTGTTATCGGTAAATTTAATTACCATTTCACGTTCCAATCTAATTAAAGATTTAACTATCGCCTGGAGCAAAACTGGTGATACTCCATTCTCGATCTTTTCAATCTAATTAAAGATTCATTAAAATTCCACTTAGTTTTAATCGTTAACTGGGTTAAAGAATCAGTGTCATTTAAAACACGGTTCACGATAAACCCAAAATCACATTCCATTATTTATCGGGTTAAAGAACGAGTGTTATTTAAAAACACTGTCCACGATAAACCCAAAAATCAATATCAATTCAATTCCAATTAAATATTATTTAATTGGTACACTTCATTAAATCAAAATAAAAAGATTTAATCTTTTCTCAACTGGGTTCAAGAACAGTGTTAATGAAGACACCATTCACGACAAACCCAAATCACATTTGATATTCAATATAAGGCTCTGAATAGAAAATATATCGGCTTATATTCAATATCAAATTCTACGATTAACAAATGTCGTATTGGAAATAACGGTATAAATATATATCTTTCAAATTTCCATAACAACATATGTATAATCACGAATTCCAACATCGAAATATTCCGAAGACAATTTCGATTCAAACCCACTCCAATGCAATCATTGGATTATTTTTCAAACCCCTTTCAAATTCAATTTATTTATTTAGAAATAAATAGAATTATAATTCTAGTTCAAAACTAGTTCATTTCGATAAAAATCTATTTTTATCTTTTCAAATATGGAGTTTTTCATCCCAATCCTTTCTAAATCATTTCTTATGATTTTACACAAATTATTAATATTTTTAATAATTTTATCAAGGTCCGTACAGTCGATTTCCATCAATGGCCATCGAACTGCACTTACAGCGACCTTTTTCAAATTTGATTTGGACATAATTCCAAATCCAACCGTTAGATTTCAAATTTCTAATATTCGTTAGAAAGCACTTTTCGGTACGAACCCAACGGTTCTCGTTTCAGGAGAATCCAACGGTCGGATCTCCCGCAATATCCGTTCGAAGTCAATGGTCGAAATTCGCGAACTGCCGCGGCGCGGCGCGTTCTATTCAGGCCATTATATTATATATATAATATATATAATATATATTTCGTCGATTTCTATTTAAAACGAATTATATGGATAATTTTAAATTCGTTTCAAAAACAATTTCAACTTCCATTTCAATCCAAAGCTAAATTGAATTCTTCTTTATAAATTCGTTTTAAAATTCATTTCTATTCAATTCAAATTTCAATTAAATTTGAATTCATTTCAATTCGTTTTCAATTTGAATTCGTTTTCAATTCAATTCAATTCAATTTCAAAGTCGTTTTCTATTCGATTCAATTCAAATTGGTTTTCTATTCGAAATCGTTTTCAATTCATTTCATTTCGAAATCGTTTTTAATTCATTTCATTTCGAAATCGTTTTCAATTCATTTCATTTCGAAATCGTTTTCAATTCATTTCATTTCGAAATCGTTTTCAATTCATTTCATTTCGAAATCGTTTTCAATTCATTTCATTTCGAAATCGTTTTCAATTCATTTCATTTCGAATTCGTTTTCAATTTGAATTCGTTTTCTATTCAATTTGATTCAAATTTCATTTCAAAATATGCGTTTTCGAAATGACTTTTCAATATTCGTTTTAAAATGAATAAAATCGATATAGATATCGTTCACGTCAAAATGGCATCAATCTAACCAACACGGCTTCATATATTTCTATTTTCAAATTTTCTATTCAACAAATGAATATTTATTTTCGTCAACACACGACTAATCTCAACGAATGAGTACTGTCCACGTGTGACTATTTTTGTTAAATTATTTCGTTCAACACATGACTAATCTCAACGGATGAGTACAGTCAACACATGAACCTTTATTTTATATTGATAAAGATGTAAATTTTATTATTAAAATATTTCGTTCAACACATGACTAATCTCAACGGATGAGTACAGTCAACACATGAACCTTTATTTTATAATATTCTTTATTTTTCAAATTGGAATGAGGCCCAATCAATTACCATATAAAGTTAATTATATGGATTTTCATACAACACATGTATAATAGCATTGAAAAATAATCAACCATCAACCAAAGTGCACTACACTGTATAAGCATCAAACATAGATATCTAACGCTTATAACAGCCTGTCAATCAATCGATCGACATATTTAATCAATCAGGATGAGTTAACTTCAAATTTCATCCTAACACCCGTGTGGGGTTTCAAACAATCAAACACAGATTTTATTTGTGCAGTTGGGCGATGTGTGAAAATTATCGTCCCAATCAATGTCCTTCAAATAGGTGTACATAAACAAACCGTCCGGTTTGTAAATGAATATTTTATTTTATTCACTTCACGTTAAAAATTATATTTTTAACGATAAAACATTTTATTTTAACATATGAATTTCTATTCAGTTCATTCTTTAAATAAAATGGTATTTTTATTTTTCTAACTTATTTTAGAAAATTTCGGCGGCATAACGGCGCGATACTAGAAACGGGACGAGGCCTAGCCTTATCCCCGGTCTAGTGAAGGCCCACGCCATTCACACATCAATCAATTTCACCAAACAACCAAATTTCAATCAAATATCTAACCAATTTATGCAACCAAACAAACAAGTCCATGGTCTGTGGACGATTGTGTCGGGTGCTGCTAAGCACCGTCTGCATCCTAGTATATATATATATATATAACTAGAAAAAGAAATTGAAAGGTGAGAAGTTCTCACCAATAGCTATCCTAGCTCCACGGCACTTCATTGATAGAAATCTTCATCGCTATCGCATCTTCGTCATCTTCGTTGCCCGTAGCCACTACATATGTAAAAATCACATTTTTACTTCGTTATTCAATATATAAAAATCATATTTTTACTTCGATGTTCAATATATAAAAATCATATTTTTACTTCGATGTTCAATATATAAAAATCATATTTTTACTTCGATGTTCAATATATAAAAATCATATTTTTACTTCGATGTTCAATATATAAAAATCATATTTTTACTTCGATGTTCAATATATAAAAATCATATTTTTACTATGCTATTTCATATTTGTAAAAATAGAAATTTCATCGCTTCTTTATATTAGAAAGTTCATATTTTTATTTAACTAAAAATCCTATCTTTTCAGTTTTAAAATCTAATCCTTTCAGTTTTAAAAACACGGTATATTTATTTTTCAACAACAATGTATGTTTACTCTTCAAAAACAATGTATGTTTATTCTTCTACTTTAAAAACAATATTTATTTTTTTCTACTTTAAAAACAATATTTATTTTTTTCTACTTTAAAAACGAAGTATATTTTCGCTTGTAAAAACCATGTATATTTTTATAAAAGCAATGCCATATAGATTTCAAAAACAATGCCTTTCTCATTATAAAAATCCCATTTTACATTAACTATAAAAAAAAACCTAATTTATATATGAAAACTTACATCGGCCAAAGGGGAAGAGCGCTGTGACTAAGGTCTCAGAGGGGGGGGGGGGTGTGTGTGTTGCGGATTAAATTGGAAAGGGGGAAGGTGGGCTTCCACGTGGCTGAGGGGTGGTCGGAGGAGAGAGTGGTGGCGCCAGGAGGCTGCAGCGGCGGTGACCGGCCACAGGCGGTCGGATTCAGGCGGTTTGGATGGCTTTGTGGTGCTCGCGGTTTTGGTTACCGCGATGGGTGTTTGGGTTCCTCATCGAGGGCGAGCTCGGGCTTCGAGAGGGAAGAGGCCAGAGGGCGATTGGCGCCGGAGATAGCGGCGCGACTTCGAGGGTGCGGTCCTCGTTCGTTCGTTGTTTTTTTTATTCTGATTTAGTCAACGGTATGGGGAGGAGAGGGTTAAAGGGGATTATATATATTTTATATTTATTTATTTTATTATTCTTTCAAAAAGTAACTTTTATTTTCGAACTCGGATTCGAATCCACCGACTGTCGTCCCTAGCGTTTTACCCCCATTCCGAACACAATGGGATATGTATCGTAGGCTGATTCGACTGTTTGAATCAGTTTCCGTTAAATTTGCATTTAAATCACTATATTGGATTTTAAACGTACATTTCAAATTATCGGGGTCACATACTAACTCGAAAAATTCTAGAAAAATATTTCCTAGCTTCGTATTGGCGATACGGTCCTAACAAAACTAGTTTCGTCGAATTCTGAGACCGTTAGAAAAATCTCCATTTTCCAGTCGATTAAAATCAACTGAAACTGGTCAAACGCGTTTTCCTTTGCCACGCTCACATATTGATTCGAAAAATTATGAAATTAGAAACCTAGCAATAACTTGACACTGCGGATCCAACAAAAGTGGTTTCATCGAATTCCGAGGTCGTTTGCAGAATTCCCATTTTCAAGGGCCTGAATTCTATAACGACTATTCAGAATTTTCAACTGGACATATCTTTTGATCCCCGCTATGAAATTTTGATTTTTCGGATTCGTTGGAAAGATATTATCAATTAGATCCTAATGTTTTTGGTTTCACTAAAATCCGGATTGTTTTGCACCCGGTACGTTCAATTGAAGTTTGAAATCGAATTATCGAACTACCGCTCCATTTTCAATTCTATTTATAATTATATATAATTATTCATACTCTATTGTCGATCTATATAACTATATACGATTGAATTTTATTCAAAAGAAATTTTCTCGTTGATATTATTTAAAATAATTCATTTTAAATAATCAAAATTTATTAAAATTGCCAAAATAAAAAAAATTTAAACTGACCCAGATTTTCGGGTTGTTACAATCTCCCCCACTTAAAACTTTTCGTCCCCGAAAAGGAACAAAAGTCGAAAGTGGTTTGATTAATCAACTCTATGTTCGATCTGGCTTCCATTCTCCAACTTTTCAGTTTCTGAGAATTTTCTAAAATTTCAAAAATTTGGCTAACACCCTAAATTTTCGAAAAATTTCGCCATAACCTCCCCTGCAACGGGAGCATCGGGGAATTTCAAATAGCTTCCCCGGTCCTTCATATCTCAAAAAGAAAAAGAAAAAGCCAAGCGGCTAGCCAATAGGCTCATAAAATCATCATCACCCAAACAAAACAGTAAATTATGTAGTAAACATGTACCTATTTGTCGGGCAAACAAATTTTATTCTCTGCTCTAGCCTCCTTGCTATGACCTGTTCAATGTAAGTATAGGTATATGCAAGCAAATGCGACCAATTTTCAATACAATTCAATATGTGATGCTATTAGGCATAATGGTTCAAAATTAGCAAACAAATAGGCAAACAACACAAACATCAATCAATTAGTGAATTAGAGTTTCAAATTCATTATCTTTGATACATATACAAAAAATCATGTTTTTGATGCCAAATCACAACAGTAGGCCCTATCTAATTTTGGTTCTCACACCAGTCAATAGGAAATATATAGAAATCTCACTTTCGTCACTCGAACATGAATTCTAATGATGGAGCTCCATCATCAAAATCATCTCCGGGCGATTAGAGTGTAATTCTATATCTATCCAGTATATTAAAACTTCAAATACACGTTTCCAAGGCGTATATGCAAAATCTTTATATACTGGACTGTCCAAATCAATACAAATAAATAATCAAATACGAATAATTGATTTAAATTTTCAAAACAAAATTTGTTTTCATTTTAAAAATATACTCTTCACACTCGTTCTAGGATACTACTGATCCCATCTCTAACGAGTCATTCCATTGGATATTGCTAATCCAGTTTCTGATGAATTCTTTCGTATGGTTCTAATGTGTCTTGTTCTCTAGATTTGTAAACCAAAGCTCTGATACCAACTGTGAAAACCCGTAACTTCCCCGTAAAGGAAAGAGCGGATAGTTCGAGAACAAGCCACAACAGAACACATACAGAAGAACATTTCATTGTTAATTAAAACAATGCATCAGATTACAAGAATATACAGAGTATATATGAATAAATATTACACAGAAATATCAGAGATTTAAATTACATTTAAATACATAGCAGCGGAAAAATAATACAATACACAACTAGAAGAGATATACGGATACAAAGCTTTCCGGATATCATTCCAGCTGTAAACCTGGATCCTGTGAATATAAATCTGCAAAACCAAAACTACTAGCTGCCCGTGTCAAAATAAGGGCACCCAGAGTTTAGGTCAAAACAATAAACTCCAGGTCAGTCATGGGACTGGCGTGAGAACTAAAACAGTTATTAATCTTTATTTTTAAAGTTAGGTAAATCAAGGGACCACGCCGTATAACACGGAACGGGTTTCCTCCCAAGAATACCAGTGCATAAAACAACATCGCAATGCTAAATAGAGAAAAATGAAGCTATTATATGACCCAGGTCCTATCACACAATGCAACGCAAGCCGGGGGATAGGGTTTTTACCTTATAATAGCCAAGAATGCTTGATACGTTTAAAAGAAATCATTTGATACTATAATAAGTGCATAGTGTATAAAACAACTTCAAATCATAAGTATCAATCATAAACGGCATGGGTACCATATATCATGTCGCCATACTAGTTCTACAATTAAAACCGCAAATGTCACGTATTTGGAAATTGGATTTCCGTCTGTGAACCAAGGCAAAAGATAGTCCTCAACCGATTCGAGACTGCCTAGCCCGAGTCTCAGGATCAGAGCTCGAGTGACCCTAGGAGCGACAGGGCCGGTCCACCGATGTGGATTAAAATTCCTGAACAATGCGTTTCCCCGCCTTTTGGGGCGTAAACGAGCCAACGAATGACTCCATCGGACCCGGATCGTCCAATCAAACCGAGGCGCCTCGCAATAGCAACAACCACACAGGTGAAAAGTATATAAATGTCAGGGCTGGTAGGTCACTGACACCACCCTAGCTAGGAAGAAACGCATGTCCTCCCTGAGGTCCTTCCTCCCGTTTCTGGTTCACAACCGGGGTGCGAAACTCGCGAAGTAAACGTTACACAAAGCTACGCCACAAAGGCCGTGCTTCGATCATCAACCACAAGACTTTGCTTTTCAACAGAAGCCTTGATCATTTGCATCTTAGCATGCCACACAGGCAATTCACTCCATGCGATTGATATCCATCAATATATAACCCCTGAGCTCGTACGTCTCAGAGAAGGGCGTTAAGCAAGAGAATAAATTCTCCGCCGCCAAACAGATATATATTTAATAGAGATCAATCACACGGACTAAAATCCAATGTCAGACATACAGTCCATTTACAAGTCCGTTCTGGGTCTGAACGAAACCGGAGGCACCTAGTACCCCGCATATCCATCGATCTCCAAGTACGTCTGGACGATCACCAACTGTTTCCATCTTCTTGGGTGTACAGCCCAATCAAGATCATCAGTAATTATCCAAACGACGTGAAGACCTCCGGTCTTCGACCATCGTCTTCATCTTCGACTTATCGTCGTATCAGTTATTCAGAATGGGATAAACCCGGTCTTTCCGAATAACTCGCGTATATTTTAAATAAGTGTTACACAAACACAACATACGCCTCATTCCAATTCATCAGTCACTAACCGTAAATTAATCAAGAGAATAATTCCCCAAATATAAACCCCGAAGGCCGAAACCAACATCAGATCAATATCCAGAAAACCATTCTGCTTAGCTAATCGACAGTTAGTTTCTGATTTCACATTCATAGGGAAAGGTTCCCATTAATTTTATCCAAAATAAATTCCTGAATTTATTCTCTAATCTTCCTTTGAATTTCGATTCAACTAGTCGGAATTAGCGAACCTTACCGTAGTAATCATTGGTTTTAATTTCCCAATCCCAACCTATTCATCCCATGAAGTAAAACTGGTCTTACTTCATATCTAACACCACGGTGTTATCGGTAAATTTAATTACCATTTCACGTTCCAATCTAATTAAAGATTTAACTATCGCCTGGAGCAAAACTGGTGATACTCCATTCTCGATCTTTTCAATCTAATTAAAGATTCATTAAAACTCCACTTAGTTTTAATCGTTAACTGGGTTAAAGAATCAGTGTCATTTAAAACACGGTTCACGATAAACCCAAAATCACATTCCATTAATTATCGGGTTAAAGAACGAGTGTTATTTAAAAACATTGTCCACGATAAACCCAAAAATCAATATCAATTCAATTCCAATTAAATATTATTTAATTGGTACACTTCATTAAATCAAAATAAAAAGATTTAATCTTTTCTCAACTGGGTTCAAGAACAGTGTTAATGAAGACACCATTCACGACAAACCCAAATCACATTTGATATTCAATATAAGGCTCTGAATAGAAAATATATCGGCTTATATTCAATATCAAATTCTACGATTAACAAATGTCGTATTGGAAATAACGGTATAAATATATATCTTTCAAATTTCCATAACAACATATGTATAATCACGAATTCCAACATCGAAATATTCCGAAGACAATTTCGATTCAAACCCACTCCAATGCAATCATTGGAAATTCTGGTTATTTTTAAAACCCCTTTCAAATTCAATTTATTTATTTAGAAATAAATAGAATTATAATTCTAGTTCAAAACTAGTTCATTTCGATAAAAATCTATTTTTATCTTTTCAAATATGGAGTTTTTCATCCCAATCCTTTCTAAATCATTTCTTATGATTTTACACAAATTATTAATATTTTTAATAATTTTATCAAGGTCCGTACAGTCGATTTCCATCAATAGCCATCGAACTGCACTTACAGCGACCTTTTTCAAATTTGATTTGGACATAATTCCAAATCCAACCGTTAGATTTCAAATTTCTAATATTCGTTAGAAAGCACTTTTCGATACGAACCCAACGGTTCTGGTTTCAGGAGAATCCAACAGTGGGATCTCCCGCAATATCCGTTCGAAGTCAATGGTCGAAATTCGCGAACTGCCGTGGCGCGTTCTATTCAGGCCATTATATTATATATATAATATATATAATATATATTTCGTCTATTTCTATTTAAAACGAATTATATGGATAGTTTTAAATTCGTTTCAAAAACAATTTCAACTTCCATTTCAATCCAAAGCAAAATTGAATTCTTCTTTATAAATTCGTTTTAAAATTCATTTCTATTCAATTCAAATTTCAATTAAATTTGAATTCATTTCAATTCGTTTTCAATTTGAATTCGTTTTCAATTCAATTCAATTCAATTTCAAAGTCATTTTCTATTCGATTCAATTCAAATTGGTTTTCTATTCGAAATCGTTTTCAATTCATTTCATTTCGAAATAGTTTTCAATTCATTTCATTTCGAAATCGTTTTCAATTCATTTCATTTCGAAATCGTTTTCAATTCATTTCATTTCGAAATCGTTTTCAATTCATTTCATTTCGAAATCGTTTTCAATTCATTTCATCATCAGTGTTCAACACATGACTAATCTCAACGGATGAGTACAGTCAACACATGAACCTTTATTTTATATTGATAAAGATGTAAATTTTATTATTAAAATATTTCGTTCAACACATGACTAATCTCAACGGATGAGTACAGTCAACACATGAACCTTTATTTTATAATATTCTTTATTTTTCAAATTGGAATGAGGCCCAATCAATTACCATATAAAGTTAATTATATGGATTTTCATACAACACATGTATAATAGCATTGAAAAATAATCAACCATCAACCAAAGTGCACTACACTGTATAAGCATCAAACATAGATATCTAACGCTTATAACAGCCTGTCAATCAATCGATCGACATATTTAATCAATCAGGATGAGTGAACTTCAAATTTCATCCCAACACCCGTGTGGGGTTTCAAACAATCAAACACAGATTTTATTTGTGCAGTTGGGCGATGTGTGAAAATTATCGTCCCAATCAATGTCCTTCAAATAGGTGTACATAAACAAACCGTCCGGTTTGTTTATGAATATTTTATTTTATTCACTTCACGTTAAAAATTATATTTTTAACAATAAAACATTTTATTTTAACATATGAATTTCTATTCAGTTCATTCTTTAAATAAAATGGTATTTTTATTTTTCTAACTTATTTTAGAAAATTTCGGCGGCATAACGGCGCGATACTAGAAACGGGACGAGGCCTAGCCTTATCCCCGGTCTAGTGAAGGCCCACGCCATTCACAAATCAATCAATTTCACCAAACAACCAAATTTCAATCAAATATCTAACCAATTTATGCAACCAAACAAACAAGTCCATGGTCTGTGGACGATTGTGTCGGGTGCTGCTAAGCACCGTCTGCATCCTAGTATATATATATATACATATAACTAGAAAAAGAAATTGAAAGGTGAGAAGTTCTCACCAATAGCTATCCTAGCTCCACGGCACTTCATTGATAGAAATCTTCATCGCTATCGCATCTTCGTCATCTTCGTTGCCCGTAGCCACTACATATGTAAAAATCACATTTTTACTTCGTTATTCAATATATAAAAATCATATTTTTACTTCGATGTTCAATATATAAAAATCATATTTTTACTTCGATGTTCAATATATAAAAATCATATTTTTACTTCGATGTTCAATATATAAAAATCATATTTTTACTTCGATGTTCAATATATAAAAATCATATTTTTACTTCGATGTTCAATATATAAAAATCATATTTTTACTTCGATGTTCAATATATAAAAATCATATTTTTACTTCGATGTTCAATATATAAAAATCATATTTTTACTATGCTATTTCATATTTGTAAAAATAGAAATTTCATCGCTTCTTTATATTAGAAAGTTCATATTTTTTTTAACTAAAAATCCTATCTTTTCAGTTTTAAAATCTAATCCTTTCAGTTTTAAAAACACGGTATATTTATTTTTCAACAACAATGTATGTTTACTCTTCAAAAACAATGTATGTTTATTCTTCTACTTTAAAAACAATATTTATTTTTTTCTACTTTAAAAACAATATTTATTTTTTTCTACTTTAAAAACGAAGTATATTTTCGCTTGTAAAAACCATGTATATTTTTATAAAAGCAATGCCATATAGATTTCAAAAACAATGCCTTTCTCATTATAAAAATCCCATTTTACATTAACTATAAAAAAAAACCTAATTTATATATGAAAACTTACATCGGCCAAAGGGGAAGAGCGCTGTGACTAAGGTCTCAGAGGGGGGGGGGGTGTTGCGGATTAAATTGGAAAGGGGGAAGGTGGGCTTCCACGTGGCTGAGGGGTGGTCGGAGGAGAGAGTGGTGGCGCCAGGAGGCTGCAGCGGCGGTGACCGGCCACAGGCAGTCGGATTCAGGCAGTTTGGATGGCTTTGTGGTGCTCGCGGTTTTGGTTACCGCGATGGGTGTTTGGGTTTCCTCGTCGAGGGCGAGCTCGGGCTTCGAGAGGGAAGAGGCCATAGGGCGATTGGCGCCGGAGGTGGCGGCGCCTCCATCGGCGGTCGGTGGCGCGACTTCGAGGGTGCGGTCCTCGTTCGTTCGTTGTTTTTTTTATTCTGATTTAGTCAACGGTATGGGGAGGAGAGGATTAGAGGGGATTATATATATTTTATATTTATTTATTTTATTATTTTATTCTTTCAAAAAGTAACTTTTATTTTCGAACTCGGATTCGAATCCTCCGACTGCCGTCCCTAGCGTTTTACCCCCATTCCGAACACAATGGGATATGTATCGTAGGCTGATTCGACTATTTGAATCAGTTTCCGTTAAATTTGCATTTAAATCGCTATATTGGATTTTAAACGTACATTTCAAATTACCGGGGTCACATACTAACTCGAAAAATTCCAGAAAAATATTTTCTAGCTTCGTATTGGCGATACGGTCCTAACAAAACTAGTTTCATCGAATTCTGAAACCGTTAGAAAAATGGCCATTTTCCAGTCGATTAAAATCAACTGAAACTGGTCAAACGCGTTTTCCTTTGCCACGCTCACATATTGATTCGAAAAATTATGAAATTAGAAACCTAGCAATAACATGACACTGCGGATCCAACAAAAGTGGTTTCGTCGAATTCCGAGGTCGTTTGCAGAATTCCCATTTTCAAGGGCCTGAATTCTATAGCGACTATTCAGAATTTTCAACTTGACATATCTTTTGATCCCCGCTATGAAATTTTGATTTTTCGGATTCGTTGGAAAGATATTATCAATTAGATCCTAATGTTTTTGGTTTCACTAAAATCCGGATTGTTTTGCACCCGGTACGTTCAATTGAAGTTTGAAATCGAATTATCGAACTACCGCGCCATTTTCAATTCTATTTATAATTATATATAATTATTCATACTCTATTGTCGATCTATATTACTATATACGATTGAATTTTATTCAAAAGAAATTTTCTCGTCGATATTATTTAAAATAATTCATTTTAAATAATCAAAATTTATTAAAATTGCCAAAATAAAAAAAAATTAAACTGGCCTAGATTTTCGGGTTGTTACACGAAAGTATAATACATACGATGCCATACCCATTACTGCTCTCACTTTCTCAAGTTAGCAAATTCGTCCATCTCCTATTGGAATTGTTGTCTAGTTTTACCAATGGCTGAAAATCAATCACCTTGCATCATAACGTTGTGGTCCAATCCCACTACACTAGTTTGTAATTCCAACTGTACTACGCATTTCTCATTTGTCATATAATTCCATATTAGATGTACAAATATTAATAAATCATGTTTACTTTAATATGGTTTGAGTTATAATTGTTCAGCGTATCCGTTATATAACACTTCGTTTGTTTATGGACCGTTATCGACAGAAATAAAACTACCATTGTGATGAGCAAGGTGTCACGATTTCAAAAATATAATAATATCGGTAGATTAACTTATATTGTGAAACCCCAAAATATCGATATAGGGCGCAAAATACTCTAAATAAAAAGTTGCGTATTTAATTAATTAAAAATTACAGTAAAATTCTAAAAATTAAATTAACACTATGTCTCAAAACAACCTTGTCTAAATTCGAATCCAGTATGCAGTTATTTCAAATAAACTGTTACGGTCGATGAACGATTCTATAGCGACTTTTCTAAATTTTGTTTTGGACATAACTAAAAATCTATACAATGAAATCCTGATTTTTCTCTTCCACTAGAGAAATATACTTCACCAACTCCTAACGTTTCTTGTTTCACAGAAATCCGATTTAAAACGAATCCTGTACATTCAGTTGAAGTTCAAATCGCCAAATTACGAACTGCAGCGCCATTTCGAGCTCGATTTTAATTATAATATAATTATACGTTCAACTGTCATTAAAATAATATATTCGTTATTCTAATTCAAATTTTAAACCGAATTAAATATCACAGATGATCGAATTCACACCATATTGTGAACTCCACTATTTCTGACTATTTCAGAAATTAAATATATTATTATATTATTTATTTTAATTAAATATTCAATATTATTTAATTCTGGTCATTTTAAATAACCAAACCATTATTTAAATAATTAAATAAATTATTTATATACCGTAAAAATACGGGTCGTTACATTCTTCCCTGCTTAAAATAATTTCGTCCTCGAAATTGCTAAGGTAGAGAACATACCCTATTGACTAGTACAAACTTATTTGTTTACTTATCAACTTCAATTTCAACTGAACCAATTTACTTTCAATTAAAGTATTAATTAATTCTTATCAACGAAAATTTTCTAAAATCCTAAAAATTTTCTAACACCCAAAAATTTCGAAATATTTCACCAGCACCTCCTTTGTACCGGTCAATAGTTCAAACCCCAACTCGCCTCTCTAGGCCTTTTCCAATCCAAAAGAAAATCAAATAGCCAAGCGGCTTGCCAAATTGGCCCATAAATCGCTAAATCCATAAAAATAAACATGTAACATTTTGTCGGGCATATCACTAAATCCTTTTATCCTGCTGCCAATTCAGCATATACCAAAGTCATCCCAATCAATCTCTGATCAATTTATCCTCAACACAGCTATTCGCTTAAACAAGCCAATTTACCATTTCAAACTCAAGTTTCATTCTCGATTTCAAACTCCTAACTCATCAATCAAATACCATTTTAGATTCCCTATCTCACAATTAAAAATCTGATTCTACTTGATATTATATCCTAATTCAATTTCTAGTTAATTGACTTCAATATAATTCATATTTGCTTTCAAAAATATCTACTTTAATTTGTTTTTAATTCATACTATCTTCCTGGGAATTTTTAAACAGCTTAGCTCTTTCAAAAGTCAAATATCCCTTTTCAGGATTCAAAACAACCTCCTTTTTCTCAAAACAATTCAAAAACAAAATTTTTGGTAGTAATCCGTCACTTACAACTCGAAAATGAACACTGATGATGTGGCCAGTATCATCAGAGTTATTTCCGAGCTATCAAAGTGAGTTTAATACTATATCACTTATCAAAACCATATTTAAACACTTTCATTTTGAAAACTTTTTCAAAATATCATTCACAATACTTGTAAACAATTTAAAATCTCCCAGGATCTTAAAATTTTCTTATATTTAACTCAAATCCATTTACGAACACTTTTCCCCCAGTTTCCAGAATTTTACTTCCAATTCTGATTTAATTCAGATTTAATTAATCTGATTCCATATTATACGAACTCCAATTGGTTATTTATATAACCATTTCAATTATAATCAACTAACACATCCAATATATGATAATAATTCCAAGATATACCTTTCTTTTATATCAAAATATATTTTGGGTCAAATTATTTCATTTACCCTCTTTCAAAACATACTGTGTCGGTTTATTGTATTCAAGTGTTTAGAAATCCTTATCGATACAGTGGATCAAACTGATCGACCAGAATTCACAAACTACTCAACCAATAAATCTCCACAATATAAAACAATTTTTATAAAATCTACAAATACGTTCACTCATATATATACACTCAACTCAATCTAGGGTATTACTAACCCCATCTCTACTGAGTCATGCCACAGAGCCAAGGTAATCACTTAACCTTCAGCTCTGATACCACTGTAACGAACTAGGATTTTCAACCTAGAAAATCAACATAAAACCCATGTTAATTATTCAGGTATCGAACATTCCAGATCATTAATAGAAAGAAGTTAGAGGGTGAGAATAGATAAGATAGAAAATTAGAATAGAAGAAGAAGAACACAATCAGAGTAAACACGAATCTCACAGCGGAACGAATAAAATATATTATACAACATAACTTTGAAATAAAATAGTGTATATATACAATAACATTATCAAAGTACAACACTTACATACAGCGGAAATAACAATAGCTATATATAATCCTGAAGCCTCCCGCTTCAAGCTCCTCCAAGTATATCTGTAAGGACCTGAACTACTTGACTGCCCGTACAAATTTGGGCACCCAAGAGTTTGGGGAAAAACAAAACAAAATAAACTCTGGGTCAGTAATGGGACTGGTGTGAGTAAACTCAAATCATCTGTTTAACTTTTCAAAATCCATTTCAAAAGAAAAGATAACCGTAAGACCAATCCACACATAAACACGGATGGTTTTTACCTTACGATAACCCAAAACACTTTCGAATCAATACTTCTCTTGATATTATAATAATGTCTAATCACAAGTAATTAACAATCTAGCAGAACGCTTGCATCTCACATTCCACATATATAGTATACAAACAAAAACCGCGGGCGCTTATTGGAAATTGGATTCTGACTATGACAAGATATGGGACCACTTGCCGATAGTGTATCTCTAGAGACGAATACACTGGGTTCAACAAGAACGTCTTGCAACCTGGCCCACACATGACCGACCACTCATTTCGCTTGAGTGTATCGAATGTATACCACCAACGGTTGGGAGCTACCCACCGTTTCCCGAAAAGGGACATCATCGATCATAGACAAAAGAATGAAATGGATTTTCTCAAGATAGGTGATATACACCCTAATGGGAGCGACCCACATAGCTATGCTGCCTGCCCGATTTCTGTCATTTCCCGGTTGATGAGGCTTGAGGTCAAAACATATCTTTTGGAATATCTGACCACAATTTACTTTGAATGCCACATTATCATACTCGTCAAATCACAAATTGATTTCCCACGGGTATAAAGCTAAGAGAAACGAATTTCTCCGCCACCAAACGTAAGTACGTTTGAAGAGATCAATTTACACGATCCTTTAGATATACTTTGTCATACATTTGTCCATTCACGATTGTCCTGGGATTGGACAAACCGAAGGCACTATTCTGTAAATAGGATAGCCCTTGTATAACTCCGTCTTCAATATTTGATCGCAACGCGAATGTCCATACAGAGTTGTTTTCAGATAATAAATCTGATCCCGGTCTCTCTATATTGACGACGATAAAATGGTCAAACACTTCGATAGTCGGTGATTTAACTATCAAAGAAAAACAGGTGTACAAACAATGATATTATTTCCAAATGGAAATCCTATTGATCAATCATCAATCAACACTTTTCTCTTTTAATTAAATTAATCATGTATTTATTCATTTCCCATTTCTATATACTCAACATTTCTTATTTCCTAAATTTAGGAAATATACGTCATCAATCATTGGAAAACATTTCTATCTCTGTTTCGCGTATCAATGTCACTCCAGTATTCCTTCTCATTTACAGTTCATTTTCTATGATTAGAAAATATTTCTGATTATTTTTGGAAAATGTTTCTAAAATTTATTCATTTGATTTAAACAGATGTTTAAATAAAATATCACTAAGCCAATTTAAACCATTATACTCATTAACTAAATTCACTTAATCAATCCTCACTATCGAACCTTAACCATTCCTTAGTTAAAAACAAAGTCAATCAAGTTGGGGTATAACTACCTCCCAGACCTTAACTGAACAACATTCCTAACCTCGAAATAGACAAAGTTCAACCTTTTAAATCTTTAACAACTTCCTTACGTAACTCGGATTCTATTTATGAATCTCCTTCTTTATTTTAAAGCATTGATTTAACTATAGCGTTATAATTCCTTTCTTCGTAAATATCCAACTTCAAAATGTAACTTTTATTCCTTAATTTAACTAAATAACTAAACCACTAATCTATTAATAAATAAGTAAATCTTGATTAAACTGGAAAGTAAATATTACTTTCCCGAATTCGATGTAATCGAATCCAGTGTATAATTCTCTTTTCGAATAATATCTATTCGATTGCTCCTTTTCAAATAAACTATATTCGATAACCTTTTCTTCGAATAACTATATTCGATAATCTCTCTTTGAATGATTTACATTCGATTAATCTCCTTTCGAATAAACTATATTTGATTAACTCCTTTAATTCTATTCGAATAAACTATTTCGAATAACTCTTTTGGATTAACTCATTTGGATTGACTCGGTTTGATTAACTCATCTTGGCTAACTCAACTCGATTAACTCAACTTGATTAACTCAACTTATTTAATTCCTATCGAATAACTAATATTCGATTTACTTATATTCGAATAACTATGTCTGTTTTAAACTTTATTTCGAATGGCAAATATTCGATTTAACTCCATTCGCCGGAGTCTAAATCGCAGCGATCACAATGGTTACGCCTGATTCCCTCAGGAAACATCCGACCGCCATAGGCTATCTGCAGCCCTGCGAATTACACTAGCAGTCGTACAAAATGGAAACACATCCTAATTAACTATGTTTGACTAACTCTATCTCAAATAACTATATTCGATCAACTCTAATTGAATAACTAATATTCAATTAGTTCTAATTCGATTAACTCTATCTAATTAACTCTAACTGATTAACTCCTTTGATTCACTCTACGTTTATTCAGTTTAAATATCGATGTTGAAATCGATTCTTATTTCTCTATATAAGTCCTAACTTATATATTCTATTTATACAATAATAAACATCTTATTTAATTTATAAAATATCATTTATAAATTTATCTTCTTACTTTATCTGTTAAAACAGATTCTATTTAAAATCTTTGCTTTGAATTCATAGCATGTTACCCGTGTGCGAAGCACGGGTTTAAATCTTTCAAATGTAAAATTCTCCTTTAATACAATTCTAGTCGCCTTTCAAATATTCCTTTTTATAATCTATTTATTTACAAAATAAATCCCTTTTTGACGATTCTATTTATTCTATAAAATATTTTCTTTTTATATAAAATCCATTGATTTTATAAGTAATTCTTTTGATAATCTAACTATTCGCTTTCTATTTATTTTTCACATATTTCCTCTTTCCATTCTAGTTGTTTTTCCAATAAATATCCCTTTTCAATTCTATTTGTAAATGGTTTACAATTATTTCTTTTTCAATTCTATCGGGAAATGTTTTACAAATATTTCCCTTCAATTCTATCTATTTGATTAACAAATAAATTTTCCTTTTTAATCTATTTATTTTCTAAATAAATATTTTCTTTTTATAAAATCTATTGATTTTTTTAAACATTTCTCTTTCAATATAACATTGAAAATTTTCTTTTTAACACTCCAGTATTCCTTATGGTATTTAACGTACCATATAACAATGATCAGTATCATTCCAACATATAAAATCAACAACAGATTTCATATCACATCATATAACACAATATATGAAATACAGTAAAATAAATGTTGAGGAGCCCAGTTGGGTCCCTTCGACCTGTTTCCCTGCATCCACAGATGTTAATTCACATAAATAACACGAGTATGAAATATTCTGACAAATAGAGTCAGTATTCGATTAACGATTTATATATATATCGTTATGTATATTTTCAATCAATGACTAGCAGTTCAACCAAATAGCCAACACACTACAAACAACCATTATTTATCAGTCATAAAAATACGTTATAAAAATATAACTAAGAAGAGTTAGTGAGTTTACTCACATTGGACGGTTATCGTTAAATAACGATAATTGGTCATTGATTCGATTTAGGCGTTTAATCTCACCATAAATCCAAATGAACTTCATTTCACTCCCGGTCAGTTCCATGGTGTAGCCACCGTCCATACGATCCTGACGGATCCAGTTTTGTCCAATTCTGATATCGTATGGAAGAGTGATCACATTTATAAGTTTATATACTAATTAATATTATATAAAACTTAAATTTCCTTTTATATAATGCTTTGGGCTTATCCTTAATTTCTTGGCCCATCTCCATGTTCAAACCCCCAGACTCGATTATCCTTCTTCCTCAAAACTGATTCACGCACAAACTCACAGCCATTCCCAAATCCTTAAACTACTCACTCTCCTCCATTCGCACTACCGAACCACATCAAACCACCGCAAATCTCCTCTCTTTCAATCCTCCTCAACTCTACGTTCTTATCCTCCAACTCGCACCTACCTCCACCCAGGTCCGAGGTGGACCTCCCCCCTCAATGCTGTACCCCAAAAACAGCGGACTCTTCCACAACAAGCCATTCCCAAAATCTCATAACAACTTTGTTTCTCTCCGGTAAGTATGAACCCGTACCTCGAATCATTACCTGACACTATAATTTCCCAAAAACCGATACTCGAGTTTACTGCTACTATTCGCAATAAGGAGGAGATCCCACCGAACCATCCAAGTTTATTTTGTAAATCTCTCTCGCACATATGGTGTTCGTCCTTTTTCTCATGATGAAAAAAATGCTGTGTATTTTAGTGGAGCGAAATGTCTTGTTTTGATTTTAATCGGATTTTTAAGTCCTGCGTGTTTTCATCTCCTCGCGTTTTGATCTTGCTGAAGCTAATGCCTTCTCTGGTTTATATAGAGGAAGGAAAATAGGATAATATCAATGTCGTTTCTGTAGCATAGGGTAGGACTGTCATCCCTTGGACATGAAGCTATTGTTGACTTGAAAACTCATCCCTGATCCTTGCGTGATTTCTTCCTTTGCCATGAAGCTATGAGTTTTCATAGGGAACTGATGGGTAATGGTACATGTTCATAAATGAGAGAAGACATGATAGGTTTGCAGTGTTTAAATTTTTGAATTGTCGATGACAAAACTGCAGTGATATTTCTTTTCAGCATAGATTCTGTGCATATGTAAAGGATTGTGCATGTGCGTACGTTTATGGTGTAGGGTTGTGCCTATCTACGACTTAGTCTGCCTGGCATGTGCATCACTTGTAGCTTAGTTTCTCGCTCGTTTTGGTTCTAGGGGTGTGTAGGATAGACTTGATGATTTGAGTGCACCTGCTGCATGCCATATCTTAAGCACTGAGCATGTTGTCGAACGTACCAGTTTTGTATATTATATAAGATTGCACATATATTTTTATATTTATTTTAATGTGCCTGCATGTGTAGTATATTGTAATTAACAATCATTGGTCGTATTATCATGGTGTCCGATGTAACCGAATGTATAATACATACGATGCCATACCCATTACTGCTCTACTTTCTCAAGTTAGCAAATTCGTCCATCTCCTATTGGAATTGTTGTCTAGTTTTACCAATGGATGAAAATCAATCACCTTGCATCATAGCGTTGTGGTCCAATCCCGCTACACTAGTTTGTAATTCCAACTGTACTACGCATTTCTCATTTGTCATATAATTCCATATTAGATGTACAAATATTAATAAATCATGTTTACTTTAATATGGTTTGAGTTATAATTGTTCAGCGTATCCGTTATATAACACTTCGTTTGTTTATGGACCGCTATCGACAGAAATAAAACTACCATTGTGATGGGCAAGGTGTCACGATTTCAAAAATATAATAATATCGGTAGATTAACTTATATTGTGAAACCCCAAAATATCGATATAGGGTGCAAAATACTCTAAATAAAAAGTTGCGTATTTAATTAATTAAAAATTACAGTAAAATTTTAAAAATTAAATTAACACTACGTATCAAAAAAACCTTGTCTAAATTCGAATCCAGTATGCAGTTATTTCAAATAAACTGTTACGGTCGATGAACGATTCTATAGCGACTTTTCTAAATTTTGTTTTGGACATAACCCAAAATCTATACAATGAAATCCCGATTTTTCTCTTCCACTAGAGAAATATACTTCACCAGCCCCTAACGTTTCTTGTTTCCCAGAAATCCGATTTAAAACGAATCCTGTACATTCAATTGAAGTTCAAATCGCCAAATTACGAACTGCAGTGCCATTTCGAGCTCGATTTTAATTATAATATAATTATACGTTCAACTGTCATTAAAATAATATATTCGTTATTCTAATTCAAATTTTAAACCGAATTAAATATCACAGATGATCCAATTCTGTAATAATCCGGAAAATGTGAACCAATTTAAAATTTTTAAAATTGGTTATTACCAAAGAATTTGAATAATTGAAATAGCATATTTCAATAAAATAATGAATTGGGGCTAGTATGGCAGTTTGAAAATTTGAATACAAACTTTGTCTGACGATACCGGGTGGAAAATATAACGGATTTTAGCGAAACTGAAAATATTTAAATCTGTTTATGGATACCTTTCTAATGAATCTGAAAAATCGAAGTTTCATAACGGGAATCAAAAGTTATGGCCGAATGAATTTTCAGAAAGGTCGCTATATAGCACATATAGCCCTTGAAAATAGATATTTTGCATACGACCTCGGAATTCGACGAAACCACTTTTGTTGGGTCCGGGATGTCAAATTATTCCTAGGTTTCAAATTTCATAATTTTTTAAGCTAGTATGTGAGCGGGGTAAAAGAAAATGTGATTGGTCAATTTCTGTTAAAATGGGTCGACCTAAAAATGGACATTTTGCATATGAGCTTAGAATTCGACGAAACTGGTTTTGTTGGGACCGTATCGTTAAAACAAAGCTAGATTTATTTTTCTGGAATTTTTCGATTCAGTTTGTGGCCCTGGCAAATTGAAATGTACATTCAAATTGAATATAAAATGTTTTATACTTTAATTTGAAAAATAACTGACTGTAACTGTCGAATTGGCCTACGAAACATATTCCATTGTGTCCGGGATGGGGGTAAAACGCTAGGGGCGACAGTCGTTGGGTTTGATTTCGAGTTCGTTTGACAAAACCCCAATTTTCAAAATTATAAAACCATTGGCCAATCATATATTTTCTTTTATTATTTTATTTTCTGAAAATATCTCCAAACCCCATCCTCTCAAGCGATATCGACGTCCCCTGTAGCTCCGTCCTTCCCACTCGTTTTCCGGCCGCCACAGGCGAAACCAGGTCGTGCCACCACCTTCCCTCGAAAGCCCCTTTGCCCCTCTTCAGATCCGACCCAGTTTCGCCATCATCAGTAGCGCCACCATCGAGATCTGACGCTCCGAAGTGGGCGCGTTTAAACCGCCGCCCAAGGTCCATACCGTCGTCGAACTGGAAGAGGCTGGTGGCGCCGGGAAGCCCTCCCCTCCCTCGTCGACGTCCAACAATCTGATCGACCTATCGAGCAACGGATCGAGCGAAAAATCAAAACCTAAATTTGAGCAGGTTTGAAAACTAACGGGTTGTTTAATTTTGAACTATTTTTACACTATAAAGCATTGCTAAACTTTGAAAAATCATATCTTTTTCGTTCGTTAACGAAATTCGATGAAACAGGAAACATCGTGACCACGAGGAGGCTCTCTACCATCTAGCAGAAGCCGCGGATTTTTCTGATCTTCCTACGATTTTTAGCACTACAAAACCCAATGTGAGGAATCTAAACTAAATTGTGTGAATGGAATCATGTTGTATAAATTATATAAGCAAAGTGTAAATTATATACGCATTGTATACCTCATGTACATGTGTTGTATAAGTTATATTAGCGATGTATAAGTTATACAAGCGTTGTATGAAACATATATGCTTTGAATTGTGATGAAATGAAAGTGAATTATAGAAATAATATATATATATACACACTCCCCTCGTCCACAGACCATGGACGATATTTATTGCTTGTGATTGACGTGATATTATATGGTATGACGAATGGTTGGAAATAATTGTTTGTGGTTGATATTGTGGTTGAAAAATACCTTTGTGGTTGAAAAATACCCTCTTGTGGTTGAAACAAATTAGAATAGGATTGTGGAATTGAAAATAAAACATGCCGCCTGCGTGCGAACTAGATGCATGATCCCCATTGTAAAAAACCGCGAGGTTTTAAGGTAGAGCGAGGAGCCGTATTAGGGACGGTCCCGGTTTTAACTACCCTGCCATTATGCTGCCGAAATTTTCTGAAATATTCATGTGTTAGAATAATTTTCATTTGTTGAAATTAAATACATATGTTGAAACTAATATTCATGTGTTGAGTTGAAATTCGTTCGTTGAGTTGGAATTCATGTGTTGAATATTATTTGAATTTAAACAAATAGCTTTAGCGATAAAAATCACATTTTTATATATATACAAACTATAGAAAATATTCCTGTGTTGAGTTGAAATTCGTTCGTCGAGTTGGAATTCATGTGTTGAATATTATTCGAATTTAAACAAATAGCTTTAGCGATAAAAATCATATTTTTATATATATATACAAACTATAGAAAATATTCATGTGTTGAGTTGAAATTCATTCGTTGAGTTGAAATTCATGTGTTGAATATTATTTGAATTTAAACAAATAGCTTTAGCGATAAAAATCACATTTTTATATATATACAAACTATAGAAAATATTCATGTGTTGAGTTGAAATTCATTCGTTGAGTTGAAATTCATGTGTTGAATATTATTTGAATTTAAACAAATAGCTTTAGTGATAAAAATCACATATATATATATATATATATATATATATATATACATACATACATACAAACTATAGAAAATATTCATGTGTTGAGCTGAAATTCATTCGTTGAGTTGAAATTCATGTGTTGAATATTATTTGGATTTAAACAAATAGCTTTAGCGATAAAAATCACATTTATATATATATACAAACTATAGAGAATATTCATGTGTTGAATTGAAATTCATTAGTTGAATTGAAATTCATGTGTTGAATGTTATCGTATTTTAAAAATAAAATGAATAGACAATAAAAACTACATCTTTATTGTGAATATGAAGTGTTAAAAACATTCACGTGTTGAATAAATATTTTTGATGATAAAAATATTTCTTTTATCATGTATACGCTTTGATAAAAATACACACGTGTCGAAATAAATAATAGTTTGCTAGAAATATTATTATTAGCTTTGTTCTGCATATATATACATGTGTTGAACAGGGAAAATGGATTAGCTGTAGAGTAAAGAAATTATTTGCGTGCCTGACAAATAGGTAAGCCTTGATGAGTTGGCTGCGCAATTTTATTTTTATATCAACTCCTGTGGATGCCATTGGATGCAGAGTGCTGGTTATTCTGTGTAAATAACAAACATCGCCATATGATAGTAACAATTAATTTTGAACTACACTACATGGCATACTTCTTGACGATAGGCATACTTCATCATATTCCACATAAGCAATTGGAGCTTGTGTGACGAGGTGGAAGATTTACCATACGAGCGAGAGGCTTGTATGGCGATGATTATATACTACACAGGTTGAACTGATGACTGATATGGACTATATGAAATATAACGATAAATTGCCAGATTAATAAAAACCCCACACGGGTCTAGAGCTGACAATAATCATGTCTCTCTAGTTATTAGATACGGCACATGGACTATTTATTTCCACACGGAACAGGGTGACGAGAATTTATTCTCTGGAGTTATTATCTATACACGCTCCCCCGTAAACACCAGAATATATCACTATAAATATGTGGATGCTTTATAGGATTTGTTGGGTACCTAACACAGCCCAATAAATTTCCAAACCCCTTCCCGTACAAAGGAGGTTATGGCGAAATTTTTCGAAATATTAAGGCGTTAGTGAAATATTTGAAGTGAAAACGAAGTTGAAATTAATGAATGAACTATATTTGAAATTATAGAATGAACTATATTTATATATATAAATATAAATAGAATTAAAAGGAATCGAAGCCGTGCAGTTCGTGTTTCAGAATCATAATTTGAAACGATTAGTACGAGAAATCCGACCATCGGATTTTCCCGAAACCGCAACCGCTGGGTTCACCTTGGAAATATCTTTCCAACGGCACCAACCTTGTAAAAAATCCAACGGTTGGATTGTCTGGAATGTTTAATTCAAATCTGAAGAAAAACAGCGCCAGAATCGATTATATTTATATATAAATATAAATATAATTTAATTAAATCGAATAACGACGCTGTAGTTCGAATTTTGAAACCGTAACTTCAAACGACTAGTGTGGAAGATCCGACCGTCGGATTTTCACGAAACTGGAACCGTTGGGTTCGCTTTGGGAATATCTTCCCACTGATATAGACTTCGTAGAAATCCAATGGTTAGATTTTCCGATATGTGTAAAACAAATTAGGGGAAAAACAGCGCCAGTGCCACGGCACGACCTGAAACGTCGTTTAATTAAATAGGGCCATTTTTAAATAAATTAAAATGGCGAAAAATCGTTATATAATATTATAAGCAACATAGATTGGAAATAAACCAATTTGGCTTGATCTGCTCGATATTTGATGGTTGTATGTGTTTGACACGAAAATTATACTAAAGAACCGAAATGTGATTGCAGAATAATATAACCATGGAAAGAATTGATTTAAATTCTAATTACGTGAATTATTTGAAAAGGCCGTGCTAACCCTCATTTCAAATAATTGATCGAGCGATTCGAATTCGAAAATATAAAGACGATTCAAGACCGACGATCTTCGTATCGGTTGGATGGACGCCGTTGAGGTTCCTGACTGGAGTAGCTACCGTGAAGGAACAGAAGTAGTAGCCGTCTGAACGTATGTGTTGATTGTACGGATATACGAGGAATTTGACGCCTCTGGTTTCGTTCAGACCCAGAACGGACTTGTAAATGGACTATGTGTCTGACATTGGATTTTGTTCTATACTGATTGATCTCTGTTAAATATATATCTGTTTGGCGACGGAGAATTTATTCTTTTGCTTAACGCCCTTCTCTGAGACGTACGAGCTCAGAGGTTATATATCGATAGAAATCAATCGTATGGAGTGGATTGCCTATGTGGCATGCCAAGATGCCGTGATCAAGGCTTCTGTTGCAAAGCAAAGTCTTGTGGTTGATGATCAAAGCACGGCCTACGTGGCCTGGCTTTGTGTATAGCGTGGATTCGCGAGCCTCACACCTCGGTATGAGTTAAAAACCGGATAAGGACTGCAGGGAGAGCACGACGTTTCTTTCTAGCTATGGTGGTGTCAGTGACTTACCAGCCCTGACATTTATATCTATTTTTCACCTATGTGGTTGTTGGAATGTGAGGCGCCTCAATTATAGGTCTGTAAGGACCGAGAAACGTGTGTTCAGGAATTGCCAATCCTCAAACGTAAGAGAGGACCGGCCCTGAAGATCCAGGGGTTACCCAGAGTGTGTAGTCCTGTGGCATTTGATAGAATGTCTCGAAGCGGAGAGGAGCTTGCCCCTTGCCTCGACTCATGACGGAAATCCAATTTCCAATACGAAATAATGGATTCGATTGTAGAACTAGTATGGCGACATAGTGGTATGGGGCACTTATGCCGTCTATGATTGATATTTATGATGCTATTCGTTTTGAAACATATATGCACTAGTAATAATATCAAATGATTTTGCTTTACACGTATCAAGCATATTTGGCCATTATAAGGTAAAACTCTATCCTCCGGCTTGCGTTGCATTGTATGATGGGACTTGAGTCTTATAATGGCTTCATTCTTTTTAAAAGCATTGCGTTGTTTTAAAGAATTTACTTTGTTTTAAATGCACTAGCAATCACTGGAGTAAACCCGTTCCGCGAAAGTGGCGTGGTCCTATGATTTGCTTATTACTGTTGCTTAAACTGTTAAATAGATTTCTCATACTAGTCCCCATGACTGACTCGTTGTTTGTTTCACTTTGCAAACACGGGTGCCCTTATTTCCACACGGGCAGCCTAGTTCACAGGTGACAGGTTGTTTTTGGCTCTGCACTGTTGCATAGAGTGCATTTTGGCTCATGGCGAGGCTGACTTCACAGAGATGACTTTGACATTTTCCGCCATTATAGTACTTATATTATGATTCCGCCACAGGCGATGCAGACTGCTTTACTTTTAGTACTTATTATCGTATATATATGTACCGCCTTCGGCGATGTAGACTGATACCCTTATTATGTCTCACTGCATGTATACATTCCGCCTCTGGCGATGGTGACTGATCATTTCTCTTTTATTTACTAAGTTATATCCTACGTTGTGTTATTCTGATGTTGTTACATGTTGTGATTCCGCTGTCATATCCATGTAAAACTATTCTATTTATTGTTTTTGCTATTATCTGTACTCTGCTATGATGATTGATGTGTTATATTCCAATGATTATCCTTAATACCGCACCTCGGATTTTGGGATCGTCACAAATTCACACCATATTGTGAACTCCACTATTTCTGACTATTTCAGAAATTAAATATATTATTATATTATTTATTTTAATTAAATATTCAATATTATTTAATTCTGGTCATTTTAAATAACCAAACCATTATTTAAATAATTAAATAAATTATTTATATACCGTAAAAATACGGGTCGTTACACATTCATATTTTGTTATTTCATTATTGAATTTATTCTGGTTAATGTCCTTAACGTTTTTTATTTTAATATTAATTGTAGAAAATTTGGTTGTGAAGTATATTGGAATAATATTAAATTTCATTACAAGGATTTTAATGGATTTTTGTTCGACACAGTTTTCATAATAATTTTTGAATAATTTAGTTTGAAAGAAGTCAGCGTGCATTTATAACTGTAGTTCTGATTTAGAGAATTTAGTATATGTAATCTCACTATTTATTTTTAGTTGGATCTATAATCCTAGATATAAACAAAATAAATATTCGAGATTTAAAGTGATACTTAAAAAATATTAAAATTCACATCGAATTTTTAAAAAATAATCAAAATTTTGATAGTAAAATTAATAGTGAAGTGTATACCATAGATAATAGTAATGATTTGGTTACTTTTAATCCTCATTTGCTCTATGATCATAGCTTTTCTTTCCCTTAACCAATTCTTTGCTTATTATAAGTTAAATGGTCTTCTTGTTTTTGGTTGTTATCTTTAGTTTATTTTTATATTTCTACACATGTGCATATACATATACATACATATATACACATACATACACACACACACGCGTGCGCGCACCCCCACCCACCACACATATGCGCACGCATATATATATATATATATATATATATATATATATATATATATGTGTGTGTGTGTGTGTGTGTGTGTGTGTGTGTCCTTATTTACATAAAGCGCTTTAATAGTTTAATGATAAATGCGTTTATTGATAGTTTTATTTATATTTTATGGTATTTGATCCATCTTGCATATTTAATTACTAGTGTCTTGTTTCATTCTCTATATTAAAAACTGGTTTTTGTTTATTTTCTTATATCATTGGTTTAGTATTTTAATTTACATGTGTATGTATATAAATACATTACATATACGTGTGTGTGTGTAATACATGTATATATGCGCGCGTGCGCATGTGTGTTGTGTTTTATTCTTAGTTTTTCAAATATGTTTTACTCTTATAGTTTTGTGTAGTTTTTTACAACTATCATTTTAGTTTTTAGATTAGATGGATTATGCTAATTTTGAGGAATCAAGATCTTATTAAGTTTTGTTCTAGTTTTTTTGGACTTTAGGTTCGTTGGTTTTTCAAAGGAATTTTATCTTATTTGTAAATGGATTTTTTTGCCGTTTGTTAGGCTTGTTGGTAGTTTCTTTTTAAATGTAGAATAAAAGTATATGAGTGTTCTCCTCATTGTAAGGACCACTCATTTTTGTCAAAAAAATTCATGATTTTATCTATACTAATATATATTTAGTATTGTACATACATATACAAGTATTTAATATATTTACTTAATTAACAAAGGTATAATTAAATTAAAATCTCCATCAAGTTTCAAAGTACACAAAACATCATTGTTAAAAAATATGTAAATTAACCTCCTGTTTTTTTAAAAATCATCAAAAAACTACGTAAAATTTCCAAAATTTAAAAATTATTTTAACTTTTATTTATTTTCATATTTATATCAGAAAATAAATAAAAACGGATGGAATATTAAAAAGGAAAATAACAAGCTCTAGAAAACTTGCAGAAACATAAGCAATTATTCAAACTACTGCAAATATACAGGTAAGTATAGCTAAAAACTTCATACTTTTGTACATTTTTTAATGAATATTTCAATATTTCAAATTATATTCAACATCTTACTTATTATAGAAAAAGTTAAGACAAAATGAGCACAAACAAAGTCATATCATTTTCATGAAATTTGCAGACAAGTTTGCTATTTTGTTGAATAACTACAGACACTTTTGTAGTTTTTTTATTTTATACAATGGATTATTGAGTGTATATTTGCAGATATGTCTGCGATTATTAGGTAAATACTGTAGATATGTCTGCATTATTTCTCAATAAGTATGGACATTTCTACACTTATTTTTTGGTTTTTCCAATTGATTATTTTTTTAATTTACAATTTTATGAATCTTTTAAAGCATCTAAACAAAAAAAAAGAAACAAAACTACTACTATAAACTAACTATAAGGACCCACTTTACAATTGCTTTTCCACAGGGACCCGCCTTATACCTAGTTTGATTTTAAGGACATTCGCCTAATATCCACTTTAAAACAAATTTATTTATATACTTATTACTTTCGCCATACAAAAAAAAAAAATATAGTACTTTAAATTAATTTAAATATATTTGTATACTTACAAATATATAATATTTTATACTTGTATATATATACATGTATGTATATTTACATATTTATTCAAAATTATATAAATAAAAACATAATTTATACATATACGTAAATATAAATAGACATAATATTATATATATATAAGTAAGAGAGAGAGTGTGTGTGTAAGCATACATCTCAACAATGTGTTTGCATATAGGATGAGCTAACATATCTGTTGCGATACAAACCTCAACATCTATACATAGACATGTTTTCTTCTACTGATTGATATGTTACACATGCATACACACACATATAAATGTGTTTATAATACCCGCATATATATATATATGTATGTATGTATGTATATATGTATATAACGTAAAATAAATAATACTGTGTTATTTTGAAAATTTAAATAGAATAAAAGATTTTATTTAAATAAAATTTAGAAATATTCTAAATGAATTAGACTTCATAGACACAACGATGATCCAATATGCTTAAAAAAATTAAGTTCGCTTCTAACTTCCGCTATGGGCTAGCCCAGCCCAATAATGGTTTCTAGGTCTAATAGCGTATGCGGTTTAATAACCATTTAACTAATTAAGGTCAGAACCTAGTTAGTATGGTATTTAAAAAGGTAGCATTTATGATTGGTTTTAGGTAATCGATTACTTTGTCCTACTTGGCAACCAGCCTTGCCTGAATAAATATGTAAGCCCAAAAGGTTAACCATAATAGAAAAGGCTTAATTTGAATTGAGCTTAGTTGATTTGCAAAATATTTAAAAATAAAAAATAAAAGATTTTTTTTTGAAAATGGGTAAACCGCCTCGTTAAAAACCTATGCTAATACCCAGTGTGGATGCTAGATAGGAAAAAAGAGTGCTGCAAAATTGAAAAACATTAAACAAACCCTCAAAGATATCCAAAGTCATCACTTTCCCCAAAATGCCTCAGCAGCAAAATCGAACAACATTAAACAAACCCTCAAAAGTGGTAGAAACTAAAGAGACCCATAAATCACGAGAGGAAAATACACTCCTTCAAACAAAAACAACACGACGATAAATAAAAGGTTTTAAATTAAAAGTTATATTTAAAATAAGAAATACATATATATATTATAAAATTTATAATATAATAAAGTTTCCAAAAGCTTTTGAAAATCAATATAAATTAATTTCATTTTTTAAAACTTGCTAATGAAGTAAATAAAATAATCTAAATGATTAATAAATTTTTGCACGTACTGTATATTATGTTATGTTGTAACTCCTTAAAACAACATAGTTATACGTGTATGTATTTGAATTAAAATTTCAAAATTAATAAAATTTAATTAATTAACTGATTAAAGGTTATTGAATTAACTAAACGTTAATTAGTTACATAAGTTAGTTAAAAGTTAAATAATTAAATTAGGGTATCGTTAAACGGACTCTGGTTTTAGATAAGTGGGTGTCGATTTTTTATTTTTCGAAAATTACTATGGAATGTACTAAAAGAGTTTCCCTCTTTTTAGCAAATAAATAAATAAATTGCAATTTCCATTTGAATTCCGACAACCTCTATCGAATTTAGATTTATTTTTCAATCAAATCCCACTGAAAGTCATTGTCGATGAAACATCACCATTTTTTGCTTTGGTTTTTGATGACATTCCATTGATTTTTTCTTTATTTTTTGATATGGTGCGATCGAATCGTGCTTTCAGTGGAGTCCCCATACTAATATTATTTTTGAGTAAAACCTTATTAATATTTGGCCCCTCTTATTTAAAAGTGGAATCTCTTTAACAATGCACTTAAATTATATATATATATGTATGTATGTATGTATGTATGTGTGTGTGTGTGAGAGTGATACTACAAAAACTATATTGTGTATTAAATATTTATTATACAAGTTGTAAAAAATAATATAAACTAATTAAGATATTAATTGATTAAAAATTAATTAAATATGATTTAGTTTTGTAATATTGTGTAAAAAATTGTCATATAAGTAACATGAAATATGAAAGTTATATAATAAATTAACTTATGTAATATGAATATATAAACTAAAGGTGAAACGTCAAAGCAACCAAAATAGACTTAAGGAATAAATATATATTTGTAAACGTACATTTAAATTAATTTCTGTTATATTCGACACTTGAATTTCGTAAGAAACTGTGATAGGACTACTCCATACCACTTGCATCAAATAACAAGTAAGATGCGCTGAAACCCGTGCACGACTGATATGAGATGATCATTGGAGGAAAACTAACCTAATAAAACCCGTTATATATCTCACAATGCATGGTTAAAATATAATAGGAACATATACAATAGAATAATATTTAAGCATGATAAAACAAAAAAATCCCATCGCTATATAGAATCACTGGGGTTGATATAAGAAGTCAAGAATCTCAATACATCAGTGCCTCACTACAGTCACTCAAAGTATATCAATATAATCGAAAGAAAATATCTAAGAAAATAGAGAGTACATTAGCCATCCTAGCTCATGTTCGATCAACATCAGTGCTACTAAACCTGCTACTTGGTCTACTCACCAATAATATTGATGAGCATCCCAAAGTAACAAGAGATAACATAAAACCAAGTAATGGTTTGATGTGAGAGATAAATGACTATAACAAATATATGATAAATATGAATTAGACATGCTTCTGTGTCATACCAATCCCTAAAGCCAAAGATTTAGCACATAATAACTAAGTAATGTATGCTACTATAATAACAAAAAATAATTGATATTGCGCAAGGTAGATGAATTTAAGCAGCCACTTTCAGCTCTTTTTCCCAATCCCCCACTTTAATTCAATATCCTATAGGTGATAACTTACCTAAAGAAAGAAGAGAAAGAACATCCATAAAAAAATAACCTAGTTATCTCCCTCTAATGCCTTGAAAACACTGATAACCAGTATGACTGGCATATAGCATCCATTAAGGGCTAACAAAAAACCCCGATTTTAGTCAAACTAGCGTGCTTGTGGAACCCATAGTTAAACACGTTTGCCTTCAGGAACCAAATGTATAGCAACTAAACCCCCTCCCCTAATTAGACAGTCAAGGATGCAAGACCATTTCTACCATCCTAATGGGCGTCCCCACGATGTCCTTGCTTTGAGTCTATTAGTCTTCGAGCTATCAATGATTCCTTGGTACTTCCATCCTTCAAAGGATCTCAAACATAGTCCGAGCTTCATTACTCCACCAAACCCATTATACTACGACCTCGGCCTCGTCTCGAGTTGTCTGTCCATCACTTAACTGCGCCAAAAATTGAATCAGATAACAGTGGTCACACAACATAAGCCTGATTTGTTGTTGTCCCAACATTTTCCACTGTTTCACACAATATATGGAAACAATACCCTGTTGCCGGAATAAGTATGTGAATTCTCTATGTACAACCTTGGAATTCAGACAACATTTTATATGTTGTTTGATTTAAGTTATCAAATTTTTTAATTTTGGCTCCAACTTTTCCCTCCCATTTATTTCATGGCCGTTCTTTTTATTTTGTTTCCCTCTAATATTTTGGTGGCCGCCTTCCTCAGATTATTTCCCCCTCAATATTTTTCCTCTTCTCTCCCTCTTAAAACAAAATCAGCAAAACCCTTTAATCTCACTATCAAAACAAAATTGACAGAACCAAATCGACCATGTTCCCTCTTCCCTATTCTCTAACTTATCGTCTCTTATCGACTTTGATGTTAGAAACGGGTGGATGCTTGAAATTTAAATCAATTTGCCTCTGAATCCTAAACTTTTCAATTTAGGTTTGTTGTTGCTGCAGTTTCTTCTTCTTATTCATCCATTTTCCTCTTCTTTTGCTGAATCGAGGTTGGGATGTCGAATTAAATTTCGTTTGATGTTGTTTCAACTCAATGTCTTAATTAAAATCTTGATTCAATATTTGTAACACCCCATAATTTTAAAAGACATTAAAATGATAAACTAAGGAATACTTTATTAAATATTTTGAATTAAGTAAAACGGACTGCGCGCCATTGCGTTCATCTTGGAATTCTTCTTGAGATAGACTCTGAGTTTGCATAAAAAGGACATCGTATGAAGAAGATATTAAGGTTTGAAGTTTATATACGCATAAGAGGAATATATATGAATAAAATAAATCCAGAGTTCAAATAAATTCAAAATCAAATAGTAGAAAGGGGAGCGGGAAAATTCCGGCCTATGGGTGTCGACCCATAGGTCGACCCCATCAAAGGGGTGTTGACCCGTAGGTCGACACACTAAGGGGGGGTCGAACCCCATACAGATCTGGGCAGATTCCTGGTTCTGAACATGGACTGAATTCTTTGCTAGATTCGTTGACCCTATGCTATAAATAGGACCCTATACCCATTGTTTTATTCATCTAAATCAATAGCGACAGTGAGATGCTTTTACAACTCAGATTAAATTAGCCTTTTCTTCAGTAACAACGATTCATATGTATCCAAACACCGCTGACTCAACATCAACACGATTTTCTCAGTTTTCTTAGATCCATTCTCTGTGATCCTACATTATTTTTAGATATGAACACTTAAAAGTTAATCTTGACATGTTATGAATTGGATCTAAGCCTGTGGCAAATTGAATCATATCAGATCTGCCATTAACTGTATATCTAATTAACTATATAGATCTCATATGCTTATTTGTGACATCCCTATTATGCTAGTTGCTTAATCATGTCACTATGCCTAATCAGTTCTATTATCACATGTTCATCAGATCAGTTCTTATATGCCTATCTTGTCACTATGCCCAATTCTGTCACTATATGTGTAACAACCCGGATTTTCAGAACCAATTTAAATTTTTTATTTTAGCTATTTTAATGTATATTTAAAATGATTTATTTTAAATAATAACGACTAAAAATTTATTTAAATCGAAGCTAGAACGAATAACATTATTTTAATTATAAAATGAGCCTGAAATGGCGCAGTAGTTCGAAAATTCAATTTCAATTTTCAAATGAATGTACATGATTCAAAATAAATCGGATTTCAGTTAAACCAGAAATATTTGAATCTGTTTAATAATATCTTTCTAACAAATGTGAAAAATCCAGATTTCATAACAGGAATAAAAAGTTATGTTCAATTTAAAATTTCAGAATAGTCGCTATGGAACTTATATATATTATATATAATATATAGCCCTTAAAAATAGCCATTTTGCAAACGACCTCTGTTTTCGATGAAACCACTTTTGTTGGATCCGGAATGTCAAATTATTGCAAGATTACAATTTTCATAATTTTTGGAATTAATTTGTGAGTGTGGTGAATTTAAACGCGTTTGGCAATTTCAGTTTGAATTTAATCGACTGGAAAATGACCGTTTTTCAAACACTCACAAAATTCGACGAAATTAGTTTTGTTAGGACCGTATCATCAAAACATAGCTAGATTTATTTTTCTGGAATTTTTGAAGTCAGTAGGTGGCCCAGGTAAATTAAAATGTACGTTCAAATGAAATATAAATGGACTTATATTTTAATTTAAATGAAAACTGATCATAACAGTAGAGTTGGCTTACGGGACATATCCCATTGTGTCCGAAATGGGGCTAATTAGCTAGAGGCGACAGTCGTTGGGTTCGATTTGGAATTCGAATAAAAAAGTAACTTTTTGGACTTAAAAATATATTAAATATAAAAATATATATCCCTTAAAACCCTCTCCTCCCCTCTATTCTCGGTCAACGCTCAAAACTAAAAAAAAGACGTCGTTCCCAAACCAGTCTCTTCCCTTCAGCCGCACCTCCGCTCACGCCAGGCCGCCACCAGATCTGCACCCCCTCCATCTCCTCCTCCTCTCTCCTCTCTCCCTCTTCAATCCCCAAAACCCCCAACCCCCACGCAAATCCGAATCCTCAGCCCAATGCTCCACTGCGCTAGCCACTGCGCCACCCTTAGCCAAATGCTCCTCCGGCACCACCCCTCTTCAGTCATCCCCACCCCCAATTCCACTTGTGAGTATTTTATTTCTGTTTTTCCTTATTTATGTAATTAAAAATAGGATTTTCAAATGAAATAACATTATTTCAAAATCAGTGTTTTTTTATTATTAGCATTGTGTAAAAATTTGATTTTTATATAGAATATAAGAGGATAAAAATTTGATTTTTATATAAAATACAAGAGGATAAAAATTTGATTTTTATATATAATACGAGAGGATAAAAATTTGATTTTTATATAGAATACAAGAGGATAAAAATTTGATTTTTATTGTGTGAACATTGAAATAAAAATTTGATTTTTATTGTATGAACATTGAAATAAAAATTTGATTTTTATTTTATGAATAGCAAGATAAAAATTTAATTTTTATATATATATAATAGCGATATAAAAATGTAATTTTTATATGTGTAGTAACATTGTATAAATATGATTTTGAATTAAAAAATGTGATTTTTCTATGTTTTACATTAATATAAAAATGTGATTTTTCTATGTTTTACATTAAAATAAAAATGTGATTTTTCTATGTTATACATTAAAAAAATTGTGATTTTTCTATGTTTTACATTAAAATAAAAATGTGTTTTTTCTATGTTTTACATTAAAATAAAAATGTGATTTTTCTGTGTTTTACATTAAAATAAAAATGTGATTTTTCTATGTTTTACATTAAAATAAAAATGTGATTTTTTCTATGTTTTACATTAAAATAAAATTTGATTTTTCTATGTACTACATTAGAAAAGTAAAATGTGTTTATATATATATATAGTAGCAATATAAAAATATGATTTTTAATGTATACATAGCACTGTAAAAATATGATTTTTAATGTATACATAGCACTGTAAAAATATGATTTTTATATATTTAGAGAATATAAAAATATGATTTTTATTCATATATGTAGCGAATTAAAAATATGATTTTTATTTATATTAGTGACGATTAAAAATATGATTTTTATCTATATAGCATTGTCATGAAAATGAGATTTTTATATAAATAGCTTCATAATAAAAATGTGTTTTTTATTTATAGATGTTGTTGTTTGAAAATACGATTTTTAATATATAAACTCATATTAAAAATGTGATTTTTACTATGAACAACGTGAAAACGATTACGTTGGAATTTCAAGAAAATCCAAACTGTTCAGAAATTCAGAAATAAAACTGGCAGAGTGGAAACCAAAGATGAGAACATTTTCTCACTCGACTATTAATTAAGTTATTATATTCTAGGATGCAAACGGTGTGTAACATCCCACATTTTTCTGTATATTTAATTTTCAAGTTAAAATGAATAAAATGGAATAATATAGAGAAAATCAAAATTTGTTGATTTTAACGATGATGATTATTTGAATGGAGTATAAATAGATTTTTAGATTTATTTTATACTTAGAATTACTACAATAAGAAGATTTATATTTTTATTTATTTAATAAATTTGAGTTATTTGTTGTATAATGGAAATTCAAATTTAATTTAGTAAATGGAAATTCTAAGTTGGGAAATAATAACTGAAATTCAAATAAAAAATTCAAATAATCAAATTTAGATTTAAAAATGTGTGAAATTTATTTACAAAATTTATTTAAGTTATAATTTGATTTAAATTGAATTTTATGAATATTTAATTTGAATTAAAACAGTTAATCGAATAGTTGAATATTTTATTATTTAATTAACAGTGGAATTTAACTGTTTTGGTGACTGTCTCGGAATTCGACGAAACTGGTGCCATTGGATTCGGAACGATGAATTATGGTAGGATTCCAATTTGCGTTACGATCCGACTTACCGTTTGATCGTATGAGAGAGAATGTGAAAGAAGTCAGTGTAATATGATAATTAGTTGTTTTCTAATATTGGGCCTTATACATTATATAAATAATACCCTTTTACCCCTCCATCTGTTCATTCCTCACTTCACGTATATTTCATCTTCCTTTCCTTCTCTTCCATGGCAGAAATCAAATTTCTAAACCTAGTTGAAAATAAAATTTCAAGCTTTGAAATTCAAATCTCTTCAAACCCTAGCGTATTATATATCAAAATGAAGCTCTCAACGATACGAAGCTATAGTATGGTTTATTTCGACATGCAGTGGCCGGATTTGCCAGAAATCGTGGTCAAACCTTGAAAAACGCAGAACCCATGAATTGGAATTGGGGGTTTTTGATCTATGGGTTAATCGTAGAATCGAACTTATGGGTTTTGAAGAGGAAATCCATACGAGTCCAACGGTGGTAGCGGCATCATCTGGAATTGTCAGACGAGGTCGGAATTTGTGTTTTAGGGTTCAAAACACGTTGGGATCATCAGTTCGCCGGTGGCGAAGTAGGCCATCTGGGGTCACGTCGGGGGCATGGTCGGGTGCGCAGGTCAACGAGCTTCGCTATAGCGTTGGTCGGAGCTTCCCAGGTGGACGGAGCTGAGCGTGAACGACGGTCAAAGTGGCGGGTTGGAAGGGAGTTTTCCATGGGTTTATTGTAGCCAATATTTGACGTAGCGGGAAGATGAATTCCAGGTGGATGACGTGTCAAAGAATGATAGGTTAAGGAGATTTATTATATTAATTTTATATATTTAAAATTCAAATAGAAAAACACTGATAACTCTCTTGTTTTAACTCGGATTTGGACGCGGTTTGTTGCGTTAGGATCGGGGCGGAATTGCGGACGTTTTGGAACTAACCTGGCTGCATTTGGAGACTGTAAATTTTTGGCCTTTAGTTGGACGTTCGATCAACTATGGACGCAAAGGTGAGTGATTCTTTGCTCACGAATAACTGAATTCTTCTTATGTTCATTAAATTGAATTATGAAATAAGTTTGGTTGCATGGTTGTGTTTGATTGTTGATGTGTTGCTTAAAATTTGACATGCAAGTGTATAACAGGAAATGAAATCAATAATTAGTTATTTAGATTCAATTAAATTTCTAGTTAAAAGATACCGGCACTTGTTAACAAGTGACATAGCTGCTACTTACCATGGAAATAATGGTTGTGATGGATGCCTTGGTTGATGTGATTACTGAATGATTATTGTTGAAATGTTACTTACTTCAATATATGGATGTTCGTGTGTTCATTATTGACGATGAATCCCAATTTTTCACCTTGATGTTACGGGCATCCAATAAACCCGGGATTCATCGATGAAAATAAATTAAGAACGCAGAGTGAAATGATAAATCTCTGTGACCCTGATTTGGATTGAAATGATAGATCCATCCCTGAAATATCGAGAAATTAAATATAATATCACTTGGCCATTGGATAGATAATTATATACAGACATTGGTTGGTTAAACGATTTCAAATATTTAATTGTTATTTGGTCGGAAATTTCATTTAAAAGAGATGTGCCGATACTCGATAAATCCATTTCCTTTAAAGATTTGAAAACTGGGAAAGTTTATTAAAAAGGGTTAAGTAATTTATCCCAAACCAAAGTGGAAATTCTTAAATTGGGATCTGAATATGTTTTAGTTTTATTCAAATTTATGGTGTAGATTTGAGGGTAATAAATTATCGTGGAATTTAATTTTTGAATAATGGGAATCGAGGGTATTCTGAGTTGTTTTAACTCAGCTTTTTGAATATAGAGTTGAATTCTTAAAATCGAACGTTGTTTTTGAACGATATTGAAAATGAGATATGGAATTAATGATCTCCATTGAGGCTGGAGTTAGATTCAAATATTGAAGTTCGGAAGAAAGGAACGATTTTTAGATAAAGAAGCCATTATATATATATATATATATATATATATATATGTATTTACACTGTCGATTTCAAATAACTATCCCTTTCCTTAAAAATTTATTTATTAAAACTTTTTACCTATAACTATTTTGTTATAACTAATTTTCTTATATTTTATTATTTAAACTATACAGTAAACTTTTAATTTATGTATGTATGTATAGAGTTTAAAAATTTATCTTATCCTATTCTAACTATTATATTCTATATATGTATATATATTATCTTGTATAACGGTTTTTTTTAATCTATTTTCAAAGTTATATTTCTATAAGTGTAAATTTCTTCCGAATGGGAAATATTTGGATCTAAACCCTTGTTCAAATGGAGTTGAGATAAGTTATAGCCTCCTTGAATATGAATCGATTTCTAAACCGATCTTTTAATATGGAAATGTGGGTTTTCTACCCGAATATAAAACTTTCTCCTAAGGGATTGAAATGAGTTATGAGGTATATATCATATCGAGTATGAATGGATTTCAAACATTAAGTGATTTGGAAAAATTTGAAATCTTTGAGATGAAATATATTCTATTTGAAATTTATGGTGTATATTTGATTTTTATTGTTTGAACATTGAAATATAAAGTTTGATTTTTATTGTATGAACATTGAAATAAAAATTTGATTTTTATTATATGAATAGCAAGATAAAAATTTAGTTTTTGTATATATAATAGCGATATAAGAATGTAATTTTTATATGTGTAGTAGCATTGTAAAAGTATGATTTTGAATTAAAAAATGTGATTTTTCTATGTTTTACATTAAAATAAAAATGTGATTTTTCTATGTTTTACATTAAAAAAAATGTGATTTTTCTATGTTTTACATTAAAATAAAATTTTGATTTTTCTATGTTTTACATTGAATTAAAAAAATGTGATTTTTCTATGTTTTACATTAAAATAAAACGTGTTTTTTCTATGTTTTACATTAAAATAAAAATGTGATTTTCTATGTTTTACATTAAAATAAAAACGTGATTTTTCTATGTTTTACATTAAAATAAAAGTGAGATTTTTCTATGTTTTACATTTAAAGAAAAATGTGATTTTTTCTATGTTTTACATTAAAATAAAAATGTGATTTTTCTATGTATTACATTAGAAAAGTAAAATGTGTTTTTATATATACAATAGCAATATAAAAATATGATTCTTAATGTATACATAACACTGTAAAAATATGATTTTTAATGTATACATAGCACTGTAAAAATATGATTTTTATATATGTAGAATATAAAAATATGATTTTTATTTATATATATAGCGAATTAAAAATATGATTTTTATTTATATAAGTAGCGTTTAAAAATATGACTTTTATCTATATAGCATTGTCATAAAAATGAGATTTTTATATAAATAACACCATAATAAAAATGTGATTTTTATTTATAGATGTCGTTGTTTGAAAATACAATTTTTAATATATAAACCATATATTAAAAATGTGATTTTTACTATGAACATCGTGAAAAAGATTGCGTTGGAATTTCAAGCAAATCCAAACTGTTCAGAAATTCAGAAACAAAATTGGCGGAGTGGAAACCAAAGGTGAGAACATTTTCTCACTCGATTTTTAATTAAGTTATTATATTCTAGGATGCAGACAGTGCTTAGTAGCACCCGACACCTTTGACTGAAACCATGGATGTTTGGTTGTTTGTTTTGATGGATTTATTTGCTTGAATTTAGTTTGGGATGTGAATGGAATTGATTGAATTTGGTTTGTGTATGGCGCGAGCCAGTATTAGGCGAGGGATAAGGCTAGACCTTATTCCGCTTATAGTATCGCGCCGTTATGCTGCCGAAATTTTCTAAAAAGTGTTAGAAAAATTTAGTTAGTTGAAATTGATATTATTAGCTTATAACGGCGATACATAAAATAATATTTGGATAGTTAAAAATAAGTTTACTCACCCATTTACAAGTCAGACGACTTGTTTATGCTCGCTTATTTTTATGATATCGATTGGGACGATAATTTTTACACATCGCCCAAGTGCACGAATAATAATAATTATTTGATGGTTGAAACCCCACAACGGGTATTGGGATGATATTTGACGTACACTAATCCCAATTGTTTAGTTATATGTCAATCGATTGGTTGACAGACTATTGTAAGCGTTAATTATTTATATTTAATGCTTATGTAGTTGTGTAGTGCACTCTGGCTGATGGTTGATTGTTTATCTTTGTTGATATATATATATATGTTGTATGAAATCCATATAAATAAAATTATATGGTAATTGATTAGGTCTGATTCCAATTCAGAAATAAGGAATATTTTAAAATAACGAATATTTTATAATAATATTCAGTACAGAATTAAAATGTGGATTTGATGTCCGATTTTGGATGGATACGAAAATAATTAAATATATGAAGCTATGTTGATTAGTCATGCGTCATTTTGACATGAACGATATTTATATCGATTTTATTCATTTCTATAATGAATATTGAAAAGGAAAATATTTCAAAATCTGATTTTTTTGAAAAGATTATCATTTAAATATTATAATGATAAGGAATATTCAATTTTGATTTAAAATTGAAAATGAAGTTGGAATCGTTTTAAAACGAATTTATAAACGGTTTATAAAATACATTTTAAATGCAAATCGACAAAATATATATATATATATATATATATATATATTATATATATTTAATGGCCTGAATAGAACGCGCCACACCGCGACCGTTCGCGAATTTCGACCATTGACTTCGAATTAACATTACGGGAGATCCGACCGTCGGATTCTCCTAAAAATGGAACCGTTATGTTCGTATCAAAAAGAGCTTTCCAATTAATATAAGAGATTTGAAATCTAATGGTTGGATTTCTAATTATGTCCAAATCAAATTTGGAAAAGGTCACTGTAAGTGTAGTTCGACGACTGTTTATGGAAATCGATTGAAAGGGCCTTAATAAAATTATTAAAAATATTAATAATTTGTGTAAAATCAAAATAAATGATTTGAAAAGAATTAAGATAAAAAATTCCATGTTTGTAGAGATAAAAATATATTTTTATCAAAATGAACTAGTTATTAACTAAATTTGAAATCCATAATTTTTAAATAAAATAAATTGGAGTTGTGAATATTTTTTTAAAATAATCGGAATTTTCCAATAAATAAATTGGAATGGAAATAATCTTCGAAATATTTCGATATTGGATTCCGTGGTTATACGAATATTATTATGGGAATTTGGAAGATACAAGTATCGTTATTCCATATATGATATCCGTTAGTTTCAGAATTTGATATTGAATAAAAGACGATATAATTTCTATTCAGAGCCTTGTATTTAATATCAAATTTGATTTTGGGTTTGTCGTGAATGATGTCTTCATTAACACTGTTCTTAAACTCAGTTGAGAAAAGAATAATCTTTTAATTAAGATTTAGAGAAGTTTACCAATTAATTAATATTTAACTGGAATTGAATTGAAATTTGATTTTGAGTTTATCGTGTACGGTGTTTTTAAATAACACTTGTTCTTTAACCCGATTAACAGGGAAGAGATGATTTGGAATTTATAAATCTTTTTACTAAGATTTAATGGAAATTTTCCAAGGTAAAGTTTTTCCAATTTAATATACAGGAATGGAATGGAATTCAATTTGGTAATAATCAAAGTAAACTTCTGTAGAGGAGGACTGTTACTATATATGGAATTTAAAGGTTTTGCCGTTATTCCATTTATATTATTAGTCGGATACGGAAATTAATATCGATTGTATATTGATTTGTTTTCCGTGAAGATTCCATAAATAATGGAATGTGATTTTGGGTTTATCGTGAACTGTGTTTTAATTGACATTAGTTCTTTAACCCAGTTAAAGTCAGGATTACATGTCTAACATTGTATTTCGAACTATATGGTTGATCTCTGTTAAATATACATTTGTTTGGTGGAGGAGAATTTATTCTCTTGCTTAACACCCTTCTCTGAGACATACAAGCTTAAAGGTTGTATATCGGCATAAATCAATAGTACGGTGTAGATTATCAATGCGATATGTTTGATTTCCCAAAGTTAAATAACCATTAATATTGATTTTTGGGAAGATTAAAACTAAGTGGAGTTTTAATGAATCTTTAATTAGATTGAAAAGAGAATGTGATAATTTAAATTATCAAATTCGGGAAAAGATTGAGAATGGAGTATTTACATTTTTTCCAAGTGATAGTTAAATCTTTAATTAGATTTGAACGTGAAATGGTAATTAATTTTACCGATAACACCGTGGTGTTAGATGTGGAGTATTACCAGTTTTTCTCCATGGGATGAATAGGTTGGGATTGGGAAATTAAACAAATGATTACTTCGGTAAGTTGCATTAACCTCGACTAGTTTGGATAAACCTTAATTTGGTTTGAATTGATATCGAAAGTAAGATTAAAGAATAAATTTCAAAGAATTTATCTTTGATAAAATTAATGGGAACCTTTCCCTAATGATGTGAATATTTGAATAAAATAATATTATGAATTGGAATGAGGCGTATATTGTGTTTGTGTAGCACTAGTTTATAATATACGCGAGTTATTCGGGAAGGCTGGGTTTATACCCATTCTGAGTAACTGATTCGACGATAAGTCGATGATGAAGGCGGTGGTTGAAGATCGTAGGTCCTCATATCATTTGGATGATTACTGATGTGTTGATTGGGCTGTACACCCAAGACAAGGTAATTATTGGTGATCGTCCAGACATACTTGGAGATTGACCGGATATGCGAGGACCTCTCTCCTGTATTGGACATATGGGACGAGGAATAAGGTGCCTCTGGTTTCGTTCAGACCCAAAACAAACTTGTAAATGGATATATGTCTGATATTGGATTTTATTCTGTGTTGATTGATCTCTATTAAATATATATCTGTTTGGCGGCGGAGAATTTATTCTCTTGCGTAATGCCCTTCTCTGAGACGTACAAGCTTAGAGGTTATATATCGATAAACATCAGCCGCATGGCGTGAATTGCCTGTGTGGCATGCCAAGATGCAAATGATCAAGGCTTTTGTTGAAAAGCAGAGTCTTGTGATTGATGATCTTGTGGTTGATGATCAAAGCACGACTTTAATATAGCATAACTTTTTGTATAGCGTTAATTCACGAGCCTCACACCTCGGTATGAGTTAAAAACGGGATCGGGCCGTTGGGAGGACATGACATTTCTTTTTAGCTATGGGTGGTGTCATGGTATGGAGCCTAGACATTTATTATATTTTTACCTACGTGGATGATGGATAGCGAGGCGCCTCAGATATATCGGTTACTACAGAGCCAATGGATATAGGTCCGATAGGAACCGAAAACGTGTGTTCATCAATAACTAATCCTCAAAAGTAAGGGAGGACCGACCCAACCGATCCAAGGGTTCACTACGGGGGATCCTGAGGCATTTGTTAGAGTGTCTTGAATCGGAGAGGAGTCATCCCTTGCCTCGACTCATGACGAAAATCCAATTTCCAGTACATGACATTTCAGTTTTGATTGTAGAGCCTAGTATGGCGACATGATATATGGTACCTATGCCGCCTATGATTGATACATTTATATTTGAAGTTGTTTTATATACTATACACTTATAATAGCATCAAATGATTTGTTTTTAAACGTACCAAGCATGTTTGGATATTATAAGGGAAAACTCTGTCCTCCGGCTTGCGTTGCATTGTGTGATGGGACCTAAGTCTTATAATAGCATAATTTTTTGAAAAACATTACACGGTTTATAAACTGTTTTATGCACTGGTATTCTTAGGAGGAAACCCATTCCGTGTTATATGGCATGGTCCCTTGATTTACTTTATTTTTAAAGTAAAGTTTTAAATAACAGTTTTAGTTCTCACACCAGTCACATGACTGACCTGGAGTTTATTGTTTTAACCTAAACTCTGGTTGCCTCTATTTTCCGCACGGGCAGCTAGTAGTTTGGTTTTGCAGATTTCTATTTGTCCAGGATACTGGACTTACAGCTGAAGCTATATTCGGAAAGCTCTGTATCCGTGTATTTTTTTAAGCTGTGTTATGTATTATTTTTTCGCTGATATGTATTATATTTTACTCTCTGATATTTTTCTGATGTATATTATTTATTCATACTCTGTTATATTCTTGTACTTTGATGTAAATTGTTGTAATAGCAACGAAATTTTCTGTCGTTTGTGTTTTGATTTGTCGTGTTCTCAACTCAATCCGGGCTTTCCCGTAAGCACGAGTTTTGGTCGTTCCAATATGCTTATTCTTTTTCTATGCCTATTTCTGCCATCATATGTCTGTCTTGTTATTATGCTTATTTTTGTTCTTTTCTCTCCTTCTTTTCCTTTTTTATTTTATATCTAGGCTACCTTCGAGCCTAGGCATACCGCTGAAATATGCAAATGCGTAAAATACGGAACAAGGGAGAAACGTTAAAATTGGGGTACAACTTGTAGTGGAAATTTGGGGCATAACTTGAATTGAAAACATGAATATGGATTTGGGGCATAAACCAAACTGTGATTAAAGATCTTAATTTTGGGGCATATGGTAGATGATGAATATGACTTGGGAAAGGGGCATGAAAACCTATAATGAAATAGGGATAACTGTTAAAGAATGAAAATGCCTAGAATTACAATAATTAGAAACTGTAATCACGCTTGGACACGAGGTTAGATTACACTTGTGGTAGAAGTCTACCCGGAACAACCCAGCATATCCAACGACCACAAGTGGTGAATCTAATGTGAGGGGTCTAAGTACATAAACATGTAATGGGCTAAGACACGAGGTTAAGTCCGACTTGTGGAAGAAGTCTGCCAAGTCCCTCCCGGCATATCCAACATCCACAATTTGTAGACTTAATGTGGGAGATCTAGCACATTATAACCATAAATGAATAAATGGTAATGAACTGGAATACTTAACTTGTTTGAATGCATAGGGATTACATGAACATGTTGACCTGAGTAGAGGTTAAGTAAACTTGCTTGAAACAGTGGGAGGGTTAATTAAATCTTAGGGTGGTGTGTAATGTTTATATATATGCCCAAAAACTTAACCTGTTGGGGGTTATGTAATCTTATTACACCGGTATGGCATAACCTATGGAAATCCTAGTAGTGGGGATGCAAGCCTGGGGGAAGCTTGTATCATCTTGTGTGTGGGACACGTTTTAGTCAGTAACCCATATATAGGTATCAAACGAGTACTCCGAACTAGGCCGGAGTAGGGGCACACTTACTGGGTTGATTGTCAGAGATCCAAAAGAGGGGACGGTGTGGGCGGCGAATTGCGACAGGGTCATGTGTGTGCATGGGTCCGGTCAAGAGGAGGCTAAGATGCAGTGACATCAGTAGATATAGTTGTGCACATCCTAAAAATGAAGGGTTGCCACTTTAGGGGGTGATCATCCTACTGTGGGGCCAGCACAGGGTATCTACGAAGTAGGGAGCCGATCGATTGGGGGTAGTAATTAGGGTACATCTAGTCTCGCCTGTTTAGGAGCCCGCTATTATCCTTAGGGGTAACACCGATATGTTCAGTTGGGCTGCCTCTTATTGTATAGGGTAAAACCTCTCACTAGAAGTACGCCTAAGTCTACCATCTTGTTGGGGATCATATTGTTCATATGATACTAGTATTGGTGCAGAGAAAGAGAAAGCATTAGAGAAGCGCTATACATATATGTTCTATTCGGTTTATCCTATTCACCTTGTCAAACCTGCCTTTTATGTTGTTATTCCTCTTATTCAGTTTATACGTCTGTCATGATACTTTTACTTATTTATATGCTAAAAGTAACTGGACTCGCCAGACTATATGTCTGACCTATTTTGATTCCTCTTCTTTCTCTTCCCCCCCGATTCTCAGGGTGGGAATACTCAAGCGTGATCGGGATTCTTCTTTCCTTCTACTTGGAGCTGCTTAGATGTACTGCTTGATTTCTTACCATCTCTACTAAGGCTATGTTTTTGTGGATTATGCTCTTTTCATGTTTATTGTACTCTAATGATTTTGGTACAAGACGGAAGTTTAAAATTGATGTATTGAGTTTTATGCATTTCAGACCCATGATGTAACTATGTTATGAACCACGATGTTTTCTACTTAGTAAAATTTAAATTTTGCTATTATTTTATATCTGTCTTTTAATGTTTCTGTTTACCTATAATGCTTCACGAAACTTAATGCATTTTCTTAACGAGTGATATTAACGGACGTGGGGTGTCACACTTGGTAGTAGAGCTAAAGGTTACTAAATCAGATAAAAGATTTAGAAAATTGTTTTCAAAAAGGTTTTAAAAGAAAGCATTTTTCAAAAGAAAAGCCTGTTTTGAAAAACATATTCCCCAAAGGCATAGGAAAACTATATTTTGATTCTCTGTTTGAATCCCTTTCTCCATTTCTTTTCATCATGCACGGGGAACCTAATATTCCTTAGGGTGTTACGATACCAGGTTGGTTCCATAGGTATCTTCAGGCCACGGCGCCTGTCGGTGGTCAAGCAGACATTCCTCCCCCAGCTGCACCCACTGTTCCTCCTCCTCCACCGCGTGTTGATAATTTCTCTAAGATATGCAAAGATTTTTGTGCTATGGGCGGAAAGCCATTTCGAGGAACTGAGACCTTTATAGAAGCAAGGAATTAGCTAAAAGAGATGGAGGACTTATTTGAAATTTTTGAAGTTGACGATCGTAGAAAGATTTAGTTGGCCGCTTGGCTACTAAAAGATGAGGCTTCATTCTGGTGGATGTGACGCAAGCGGGACGTCCAGTGGAGACTTGGGATGATTTCCGACAGAGATTCGAAATGAATTTCTTTCTCAAGCCGAGAAAAGTATGCAAATGGAAAGGTTTTTGGTGCTCAAGCAAGGAGGCATGACTGTTAAAGAGTATGTTAATAAGTTCAATCAACTGGCGAGGTTTGGTTTGGAGCTAGTTGATACCCCGCATAAGAAAGCTTTGCGGTTTGCTAGAGGATTGAATAAACCCCCCATGGGTTAGCTATGTATCATATTCCGATGGGGGCAACTTTTGAAAGGCTCGTTCATATGGCATTGATGCATGAGGAAGATAAAGGTGAAAAGAAAGAAGCTAAGGTTGAGGAAACACAAAACATTAAAGTGTGGCCCAAGAAAGGATAACAACAACAAAAGAAAGGTGCAAAGGACGACAAGGCTAGAGATAAGAGGAAGTGTCATAATTGCGGATGCAAGGGTCACTTGATCAAGGACTGCAAAAGGAAGAAGAATGTTTGCTTCAATTGTGGAGAGGTCGGACACTTTTCTAAGGAGTGCCCAAAGAAGCAAGGACAAGGTCAAAGGGCAGGATTTTCCGGAAGGCAGGTGCATGCACTCGTGGCCAGTGCGCCAGACAGAGGTAGGAAAGTTTCCGTTGAAGGTTTGATTTCTCTTTCCAATCATCCTGCTAGAACTCTTTTTGATTCCGGCGCTTCACATTCTTTTATATCTGATTCTATGGTTGAGTCTCTACACCTTAGTACTAGTATGGTTGTGGATCCCCTTATTGTCTCAAACCCCATTGGTGATTTGTCGGGGTTTGAGAATATCTGTGTTGGGCATCGAGTTTGAGTGCGACGCATATGTGCTCGGTTTCATGGGTTATGGTTTGATTCTAGGGATGGATTGGCTAGCCATGTATGGTGCCATTCTAGATTGTGAGAGGAAGGTCGTTAGACTATTGACCTGCCATGAGAGGACCCTCGAGATTTCTTGCAACCCTAAAGGGTCTGTCATGCTTAGTTTCCTAGAGTTGCTTGATGCATCTATCAATGATTTGCGATCTGTACTAGTAGTTTGTGAGTATCCTGATTTTTTTGATGAGGTTAAGGGCTTACCCCCGAGGCGCGAGATTGAATTCTGGATATACTTGGTGGACAATGCAAAGCCAGTTGCATTGCCTGTGCGCCATATGGCTCCAAGAGAAAGAAGGAAGCTCAGCAAGCAAGTAGGGGAGCTACTTGAGAAAGGGTTTATCAGGCAAAGCATATCTGAATGGGGTGCTCCGATAGTATTTGCAACTAAGGAGGATGGTTGGCTTCTCTTATGTGTGGATTATAGAGAGTTGAATAAACTCACCAAGAAAAACAGGCACCCACTTCCGAGGATAGATGATCTGTTTGACCATCTTGTTGGTGCATCTGTTTTCTCTCAGTTAGACTTGGCCACGGGGTTTCATCGGTTGAGGGTGGCCGAGGATAGTATAGACATGACCGCTTTTAGAACTCTAGATGGTTTCTTTGAGTGGCTCGTTATGCCTTTTGGGTTGACGAATGCACCCGCCTATTTTTTTGATTTGATGAGAAGGGTGTTTCGGGAGTTTCTAAATAAGTTCATCGCAGTCTTTGTTGACGATATCCCGATTTTCTCAAAGAGCAAGAAGAGCATGCCCAACATTTAAGGGAGGTTTTGAAAACTCTCTGTGCGCACCAGCTTAAGGCAGAATTCTCCAAATGTCATTTTTGGAGAAAGGAAGTGAGATTTCTAGGCATGTAGTCTCTAAAGATGGGAAAGCAGTGGATCTCGCGAAGGTAGTAGCAGTTCAAGATTGGCAAATCCCAAAGAATGCAGCAGAGGTGAGAAGTTTTCTTGGATTGGCGGGCTATTATAGGAAGCTCATTAAGGACTTTGCAAAGATATAAGCCCCACTCACCAGGCTGATTAAGAAGAATTTGACATTTTCATGGGATGTAGGTTGTGACGATGCTTTCTAGAGATTGAAGAGGGCTCTGACAACAGCCCTAGTCTTGACCTTGCTTGACGGAAACAAAGTGTTCACAGTATACACTGATGCATGTGGTACAGGACTTGGTGCAATTCTGATGCGGGAGGGAAGGGTAGTATGTTATGGGGGTAGACAATTAAGAGTTCATGAGAAGAACTACCCTACCCTTGACTTAGAGTTAACCGCCATAGTATTCGCGCTTAAGACTTGGCGTCACTATTTGCTTGGGGAGAAGTTTGAGTTGTACACTGATCATAAGTCTCTCAAGTACTTGTTCTCGCAAAAGTATCTCAATTTGAGGCAACAAAGATGGATGGAGTTCTTAGCATCCTATGACTTCGAGATTGCTTATACCCCTAGCAACGGTAATGTGGTGGAAGACGTATTGAGTAGGCAGAAGATGGCCTTAAGTCCTCTGTTTGTGGAGAGGAAAAGCTTGGAGTTAATATCGACTTTTGAATTTAGACCCTCCACCGAGTTTATAACTGGCTTATTGGCATTACTAGAGGTGTGACCTACTTTTTTGGATCAGATAGAAACTTCACAGCGTGAGGATCCACATATTTCAAGCATCTTGGATAGACTCAGTAGAGGGGAGACTTCTAGTCACCTCAGTAGATATTCCACAGACGATAGAGGGTGGTTGCGACGAGATGGAAGGCTTTGTGTTCCTCGAGTTGGGAGTTTGTTGAAGACAGTCCTAGAGGAAGCTCATCATTCTAGGATGACTATTCATCCAGGCGATGATAAAATGTATAGAGATATAAAGAGGGTTTTCTTTTGGGCTGGGATGAAGAAAGATGTGGCGGAGTTTGTTTCTCGATGGCTGGTTTGTCAACAAGTCAAAGCTGAGCAAAGGAAGCCCGGTGGTTTACTTCATCCTTTGGAGGTCTTGCAGTGGAAGTGGGAAAGCATCTTGATGGATTTCATTGATGGTTTGCCTAGATCAAGGAAGGGCAACACCAGTATTTGGGTTATAGTGGACAGACTTACTAAGAGCACTAATTTCATTCCAGTTAAGAGTAAGAGGACGACAACATGGTTGGCAGTAGTTTACGTTCATGAGATTATCTATCTTCATGGAGTACCTTCCAGTATGTAATTGATCGTGACCCCATTTCCACCAGTGAATTTTGGAGGAGCTTGCAAGAGGAATTAGGCACACAGTTGTGTTTAAGCACCGCTTATCACCCTCAGACAGATGGATAGACGAAAAGGGTGAACATAGTTCTTGAGGATCTTTTAAGGCTATGTATCCTAGACTTCGTAGGGACTTGGGAAGAGCGTCTTCCTTTAGTAGAGTTCGCTTACAACAATAGTTATCAAGCTAGTATTGGCATGGCACCCTTCAAAGCATTATACGGAAGACCCTGTAGATCACCGACTTGTTGGTGGGAATCTACAGATAGGCATCTACTTTGACCGGATATGGTTAGAGAAACTTCAGAAAAGATTGACCTTATCCGAAGGCACATGAAGATAGCTCAAGACAGGCAGAAGTCCTACGCAGATAAGAGAAGGACCGATATTAAGTTTGAGGTGGGAGATATGGTTTTCATTAAGGTATCACCGTTGAGGAATGCGGTTCGGTTTGGATCTGTAGGGAAATTGGCACCAAGATTTGTAGGGTCCTTTCCCGTAACAGAAAGGATTGGCCAAATATCCTATTGAGTAAAGCTACCAGAGAGACTGTCCGACGTTCATAATGTTTTTCACGTTTCTCATTTACAGAATTGTTTACATGATGCTGTAGAAGTAGTTGAGCCGAGTATGCTTGACGAAGTAGAGGTAGAATGGGAGGCGACAGTTAGACGAGTTCCTACCCGTTTTCTTGGATCAGAAGTTAAGAAGCTACGCAACCGAGAGGTCAAGTTGATGAAAGTTTAATAAGGAGATAACCAAGAGGATGCAACTTAGGAAACTGAAGACAAGATTCGTGCTTCTTTACCCTTTTCTTTTCAAGGGTATGTTCTTAACTTCCTTTCTAAAGCTTTTATTCATGCTTGTTTCTATCATTTAAGCATATCCTATCGATCGAATCTTCGACCTTTAGGTAGGAATTCCATGAATGTAAACATGTGTTTGAGACATGTTATGTTTGATGGATGTAAGTGGATGCAATTTTTTGCTAGCGGTTACTCGTGGACGCATATATACACACATTAGGCACTAGATCGGTTCAATCACTCTCATACTGCATATGGATGTGTGTGCATTTTTTTCTTTTCTTTTAATGGATGGAAGTGAGTGTATCATCGTATGGATGTTGCATTTGGATGAATGACTGCGCACGCATATAGAACTTACATGTTACAACAGGATTATTTGCATACATGATGGATTCATGGCACTAACATATATTGCAGTAAGGAGGTCGACCGAATCAATAGACCGCCTGATCTTTCGCATTAGTATAGGGACATATACACACACCTTTGCATATTTTCATATAAGCATTGGAAGTCTTTAAGGACAATGGATGCCTGTGATTGGTGGATGATGGATGTTAGGATATACATTCTTCTTAACTTGGAGATTTCGGGGACGAAATCCTTTAAGTAGTCGAGAATGTAATACCTATAATTTTAAAAGACATTAAAATGACAAACTAAGGAATACTTAATTAAATATTTGGAACTAACTAAAACAGACGGCGCCATCGCGTTCGTCTCAGAATTCTGCTTGAGATAGACTCTGAGTTTGCGTAAAACGGACATCGTATGAAGAAGTTATTAAGGTTTAAAATTTATATACGCATAAGAGGAATATATATGAATAAAATAAATCTAGAATTCAAATAAATTCAAAATCGAACAGTAGAAAGGGGAGCTGCAAAATTCTCGCCCATGGGTGTCTACCCATGGGTCGACCCCATCAAGGGGGTGTCGACACACTAAGGGGGGGTTGACCCCCATACAAATCTGGGAAGATTCCTGGTTCTGAATGTTGACTGAATTCTTGGCTAGATTCGTTGACCTTATGCTATAAATAGGACCCTATACCCATTGTTTTATTCATTTAAATCAATGGCGACAGTGAGATGCTGCTCTGACTCAGATTGAATTAGCCTTTTCTTCAGCAACTACGATTCAAACGTATTCAAAGATCACTGATTCAACATCAACACACTTTTCTCAGTTTTCTTAGATGCATTCTCTATGAGTCTACATTATTTTTAGATATAAATATTTAAAAATTAATCTTAACATGTTATGAATTGGATCTAAGCCTGTGGCTAATTGAATTATATTAGATCTACCATTATCTGTATATCTAATTCACTGTTTAGATCTCATATGCTTATTTGTGACATCCCTATTATGCTAGTCGCTTAATCATGTCACTATGCCTAATCAGTTCTATTATCACATGTTCATCAGATCTGTTCTTATATGCCTATCTTGTCATTATGCCCAATTACTTCACTATATGCTTATTCCGTTGCAATGCCTATTTTTGCCATCATATATCTATCTTGTTATTATGCTTATTTCTATTCCTTTTCCTCCTTCTTTTCCCTTTTTATTTTATAGCCAGGCTACCTTCGAGCCTAGGCATACTATTGAAATATGCAAACGCGTGAATTGGGAACGAGGGGAAAACATTAAAATTGGGTCATAACTTGTAGTGGAAATTTGGGGCATAACTTGAATTGAAAACATGAATATGGATTTGGGGAATAAACCAAACTGTGATTAAAGATCTTAATTTTAGGGCATATGGTACATGGTGAGTATGACTTGGAAAAGGGGCATGAAAACCTATAATGAAACAGGGATAATTGTTAAAGAATGAAAATGCCTAGAATTACAATAATTAGAAATGGTAATCGCGCTTAGACACAAGGTTAGATTACACTTGTGGTAGAAGTCTGCCCGGACCCGCCTGACATATCCAGCAACCACAAGTGGTGAATCTAGTGTGAGGGGTCTAAGTGCACAAATACGTAACGGGCTAAGACACGAGGTTAAGTCCGACTTGTGGAAGAAGCCTGCCCGGACACGCCCGACATATCCAGCATCCACAAGTTGTAGGCTTAATGTGGGAGGTCTAGCGCATTATAACCATAAATGAATAAATGGTGATGAACTGGAATATTTAACCTGTTTGAATCCATAGGTATTACATGAACATGTTGACCCGAGTAGGGGTTAAGTAAACTTGCTTGAAATAGTCGGAGGGTTAATTAAATCTTAGGGTGGTGGGTAATATTTATATATAGGCCCACAAACTAAACCTGTTGGGGTTATGTAATCTTATTACACCGGTATGGCATAACCTACGGAAATCCTAGTAGTGGGGATGCAAGCCTAGGGGGAAGCTTGCATCATCTTGTGTGTGGGACCCGTTTTAGTCAGTAACCCATATATAGGTATCAAACGAGTATCCGAACTAGGCCGGAGTTGGGGCACGCTTACTGGGCTGATTGTAAGAGATCCAAAAGAGGGGACGGTGTGGGCGGCGCATTGCGACGGGGTCATGTGCGTGCATGGGTCCGGACAAGAGGAGGCTAAGACGCCGTGACATCAGTAGATATGGTTGTGCACATCCTAAAAACGAAGGGTTGCCACTTTAGGGGGTGATACATCCTACTGTGGGGCCAGCACATGGTATCTACGGAGTAGGGAGCCGATCGATTGAGGTAGTAATTAGGGTACATCTAGTCTCGCCTATTTCAGAGCCCGTTATTATCCATAGGGGTAACACCGGTATGTTCAGTTGGACTGCCTGTTATTGTATGGGGTAAAACCTCTCACTAGAAGTATGCCTAAGTCTACCATCTTGTTGGGGTTCATCTTGTTCATATGATACTAGTATTGGTGTAGAGAAATAGAAAATATTAGAGAAGCGCTATACATATATGTTCTATTCAGTTTATCCTGTTCACCTTGTCATACCTGCCTTATATGCTGTTATTCCTCTTATCCGGTTTATATGCATGTCATGATACTTTTACTTATCTATATGCTAAAAGTAACTGGACTCGCCAGACTTATGTTTGACCTATTTTGTTTCCTCTTCTTTCTCTTCCATCCCCCCTCCCCCCGGTTCTCAGGGTGGGAATGATCAAGCTTTATCAGGATTCTTCTTTCCTTCTCCTTGGAGCTTCTTAGATGTGCTGCTTGATTTCGCACCTTCTCTACTGTGGCTACGTTTTTTGGTGATTATGCCCTTTTCATGTTTATTGTACTTTGATGATTTTGGTAAAAGAAAGAAGTTTAAAACTGATGTATTGAGTTTTATGCATTTCAGACTCATGATGTAACATGTTTTGAACTACGATATTTTCTGCTTAATAAAATTTTAAATTCTGTTGTTATTTTATATCTGTCTTGTAATGTTTATGTTTCTGTTTACCTATAACGCTTCACAAAACTTAATGCATTCTCTTAACGAGTGACATTAACGGACGAGTGACATTAACGGATGTGGGTGTCACAGTATTAGACTTCAATATTTCGTTCTGAAATATGATCCTACATCTCACACAAGTTGCGATCCAATTTAACTCTTGGATTGGGAAGACTGTGATCCTTCCAAAAATTGCTTTGGAACTTACGAGATCGTGATATTTGCAACCATTTGCAAGTTTTGAGATAGTATTATCTTAAATATTAGTCTTTGTTTATTCGCACACTATCACTGGCATGCAAAATTTATATATGTAAGGAGTTGTTAATAAGACAAAAATAAGTTAGAAATTTTGGCCTTACATTTTTTTCTTGTTCTCTTATGCTTATGCATTGAAAGTTGTGTGGAAATTTGAATTTAGGTCGCTCCACGATGAGTTTTATCTGAGCTGTAGCTGAAATGATTCAGTAATGGAAGGCTTTATATATACGATACTTGTGAATTGGTGCTATGTTAGTTTTTACCATTTGTATGATATTATCATGTCTCTTTACTTGCTTGCCTGACTGAGTGATCTCATCACTTTTTCTTCTTAACCAATGCAGCTTTCATGGGAGCACCATAATATTAATATTGATGAAATATGGCTAGCCAATGGACTGAGTTTTGTATCCAGAAAACAATTCTTGCGGTTGAACAAGTATATCTTCCCAATTATATACTGGATAATGCATTATCAAATAGTAACAAAATATATCACATTTGTAATGTTAACATTTTCACGTAGTTGTAAGTTATCAATACGTAGCACCATTTTATATTATGTTATTCAAGTCCAATTTTATATGGATCCACTAGATGTGGCTGTAAAGTCTCATTGCAACAAAACAATTGGTTCATTAAACACTGTATCATCTGGTTCCCCTCTTTGTTTCTATTTGAGAGAAAAGTTCAGGTCAGTTGAATTAGAACCTCCTCTTAATGGGACTAATATCTGCATGGGTGATGTTGTTGCCACTGATATTTATGCTCACAATGAATGTTTTTCATCATATAGGCATGTCCATCATGTTAAGCAGTCATCATATGCCTTTTGTTCCTTTTCCCTAACATATTTATATCTTCTTTTATATGCCTTGAATAACAAGTGTTCAAACGATCAAAAAGGACAATCTTCTTACTGCGGTCCTTTAGACAATGACCTTAAAGTTGCAGTAGCCGGGAGTACTTCTCAAACTGCATAATATATAAATGTTTTGATTAGTAGCCCTGAAACTACAGACCATACAACAATAGTTGGGAATAGTTCTCAAGCAATACATTGTGGAAACGACATTACTCATAGCAGTCACAATCCACATATTAATCCTTCAACAATTAGTGGGTGGATGTATATTAATGAAAACAGGAAGATGTATGGGCCGTATTCTAAAGAACAACCACTTTCAAACTTATCGTTTGGGTTCTTTCTAGAAAATCTTCTGGTTTATTCGGTGATAAGGGGAAATGTGACCAATCCTCACCCTTTAAAGTTTTTATACCAATTACCTGAAAATGTGTGTTTGGAATCATATTGTCCTCCTAGAATGCCAAATGGGTCTTTAAATCAAGAGTGTCAACAAAATGATGTTAACATTGATCATAATTTAGAATCTATCCGTGCTAATAAAGGAGAACTCAAGGCTGCATCACTAGAGCTATTAGTGGTAATATGTGTGCGTGTGCATTTGCACCCCCTTATATATACATACACACACACAAATATATATATATATATATATATATATATATATATATATTCATAAAAGTAGTTCATATATTTTAGCTAATCAAGTCATTCATTCATGATTTTTTTTATAGCCAGGCAAAGAGGCTTATTGAATATTTGAGGATGAGGAAGGTAGGAAACATGGGCTGCATTCACTTGAAGAACTCCAGTACTGGTATTAGAGCAGCTACCTTCAGGATTCCTTAATCGTATTAAATATATCTTGCCATTTGTTTTTAGTACCATACTTAAGTTCTTACACATTTTGAATTTCCTAAATTTGGATTGGATATTGTTTTGCTTTCATGTGCCTTATAATGAAAACTGAATGTATACAAATAACACATAATATTGGTTTGTGAGTTGTTTGGTTTGCTACCTGCACATTTTATACTTTGCACATGCATATATACGTATGTGTGTGTGTGTGTGCATATGTGTATGCATGAAAGAGTTGTCATTTTGAGTGTGCATTTTCTAGTTATTACACTTGAGTGTGCATTTTCCTAACTGCATTTGTATATTTCTGGTTGGAGCACCTGAGTATGCATTTCTGGCTGCACTTGTATATTTTTTGCTGCACTTATATTTCTGATTTGAGTTGCATTTCCCTATGCACCTAAGTTGAACCTGAGGAGGCTTGGGGTTGTCCTTGTGCACATTTGCACTATGTTGAGCCTTCAGGCTTGACCTTTGCAATAATTCGTGAGATTTAATCAATGTCCCTGTCTAAACCATAAAGGGAAAATAAATTAATAAATTGAGACAATATTAATATTCAAATTTAATTTAATCTTTGCAATTTATGTTTGTTTCCTTTTCCATTTTACCGCGTTTTTATTTGATAGGTATAAGAGATAGTTGGGCACAAGCTGGAGCAAACAAATGAAGATCAATATCAAAAATTAAACTCAACTAAGTATAAGTGAGTGCTAAGAAAAAGAATGTTATATATGAGAGTGTAGAGAAAATTTTTATTGCTGTATTGCATTTGAATATGTAAGTATAGTGAAAGTTGTATTGTATTTGAAAATGTAAATATAGTGAAAGTTGTATTGTATTTGAATTTTATTTGAAATAGAATAACATAAGTGTAATTGATATGCGTATCAGTCAATATTTATATATTGTTTAATAGAAAATTTTAGAAATGATACTATAACATCGAAAATGTGTGATTTATTTTCTTTTAATGTATTAGTGCATATCAGATGACGGGGTATATTTTTGGTCTGATATAAAATGAGACGACAACGAAAAAGACGACAGATAGGTATTCAATCAGACAACATTTCATATCTATTGTCTGATTTGATTTCTGGCGTAGTGCTTCTTTGATTTAACCCAAATTCCGAATTTCCAATCAAAGAGTCACAACCTCATATCTCGGTCTTCTCCTTTTCCCGAGGTGTCATTCCTTTGACCACTCCCATTTGAGTTAACAATCGAAGAGCCACAACTTTAACATGTCCTAGCTTTCTTTCCATAGAAGCAATCAATGAACCATACGTTCCCACAAGCTCTTGATGAAGTCCTCTGCTAGCACCATGGATCACCCTTCATTGGGCCCTTCCAGATGGATCAATACCGAATCATCTCTGATGGATCAGTGCCGATCCACATACTTAACCTTTTTTTGGCTAAGTCATAACCAATTTTTTGCTAAGTTATTTCAAGGTCCTTGACATCACTTTCACGAAGCCTCATGGATCATACTACCCTAAACTTGACCTAATTCTAGCTGGCCCCTTCACTATAGCCGATCCAGCACTCTATTACCACAAGGCTTATCTAATCATTACTAAATCTTCACAGTAGCTTATGCATGGTCCTACTATCTTCCATTATAAGTAGCCTATCCATCAGAGCTATCCTCATGGATCAGCGTCAATCCATAAGCTATAGTTTGGTGCTAATCCGTGTACTTAGCTATTTTCCTGGTGATTTTTCTTATGTGCCTTCTCGATGTCCTCCTTAGCCTATCCTCTTAGATTCATGCGAATTCGACAAACTCTAATCCCTATGTGCTCTAATCTTCACCCTAAGTTCTAATTCATGCATTTACTAACACATAAGTCAAGCATGGCAAGAAATTCATTAATTCAAACAGCAAAGTCATGCTATTTCAATCATATACAATCAAACACGACTCAATCAAATACAATCATAAATTTAGTAAAAATACATGGCTAATTATTCACTAATTACATTAGATCTAGCAAGGTAATTAACATATGTCATAATTAAGTTATCCTACAGGGATTTCTAAATTTGAAATTAATAAGTCTAATCAGATTTTAGAGTCAAATTACCAATTTAATAATTAAAATACCTAATAACAACATATTATCCATGACATGCACAAGATTGTAATCACTCACTAAATCACATCGTTTAATGAAATTGAATGGAGAACTATCTTGGACAGCATGGAAAATGCAAATATTCATCCTATGGATGATGAGATCATCCTCCAATGTATATTTATCCTCTAAATAATGACTAGAGATTAGACTAGTAGTATTAAAAATCTAAAACCACAATTTATCTCAAACCGCTATACCATTTTCTTAATGTGACCAGTCTATGGAATGACGAACCACAATCCCGAAGCAAAGAGACAAGTTAGATGATCTAATTTGGATCATACTAAAAGATATCGCCAAAATAAGATTTTACAAGGGCAAAGTGGTCGTAATTTTTTTTGGCAAAAATAGTGGATATGCAACCCATCTCCATGAACCATATCCTAAAATATTAGAATGATATGACCATTTATAAATTCCACAGAATTATTCTATGATCCTACGATACTTAAAGTACGAGTCGTTACTTTCTATCCCTTTTAGGATTTGATCCTCGATTTCCTAAATAAATATATGGTAATCCGCATTCCTACCATCCATGAGCAACCATCATATCTTCCAATCTATCATCCAACAATCCATGGCGAACAATTTCCTATCCTAGCATGCGGAATTCTAACTGTACAAGACACAATGGCACAAGTAGATAAGATAGATAGGACATATCATCTGAAGAATTCTGGATAGGTCGTGTTCACACTCTCCTCTGCCTTCCATGTGCAATCGCTATCATCTTCATTCCATTTTGTCTTAACTAACCTAACTCTCTCCCTCGTAAGTTATTTCATGTCACTTCTAATGTCTTGAAGCGGCTTACGACTTCTTGAGACTTCAAGTTCTATTTCTACATATTTAAGCTGATTCGGAAATACCACAATACTCTAGTCATGCACAAACTTTTATGGAAATGAGACATGAAAAACATTGTGCACGCCAGCCATCTTCAGAGGTAAATCCACTACACAAACCAGCTTCCAATTTTTTCCATGGTTGGAAATAGTCCAACAACGAGCTAACTCACTTTTTCTTCGGAATTGAACAACATTCCCGAGAGGAGAAATCTTAGCAAACACCAAATTTCCAACCGAAAACTATAAGTTTCCCTTCTCTTGTCATCATAAATTTTTTGACGGACTTGAGTAGCCTTTATCCGTTGATGAATGATCTTTATCTTGTATTTTGTTTCCCTTATCATTTCATGACCAAACATCAACTTCTCTCTTGTTTCCAACCAAAAAAAGAGTGCATTACGTTTACCTTTTGTACAACGCTTCATACGACATCATGCCAATATTCGAATGATAGCTATTATTATAAGTAAACTTATTTAGGTGAAGGTGATCTTCCCACAATCATATGAAATCTAAAACATGAGCCCTCACATAGATAGAAGCTAACCACGAAGTTGTCCTCTTACTCTTGACTGGTATGAAATGAGTGCTCTTCGTCTGTCGATCCACAATGACCCAGATACTAGTGTTTCCTTTCCTCGACCTAGGCAACCCATCAATGAAATACATAGATACGCTCTCCTGTTTCCAAAGAGGTACATCCAAAGGTTGGGGAAATCCACCAGGCTTCTTTTGCTCCGCTTTTACTCTGTAACATATCATACATCTAACCACAAATCGGGGTGCATTCTTCTTCATACCAGTCCAATAGAAGACCCATTTCATATCACAATACATCTAATCACCGCCCAGATGGATAGTCATCCGAGAATGATGTGCCTTAGCCAACACTACACTTGTCAAATCACTCGTGCGGGGAACACAAAATCTGCCATTACGGGGAACACAAAATCTGCCATCGCGTCGTACCAACCTCTACAGTCTGTAGAATATTTGAGAAGATGTACAAAAGTCTCTCCTTTATTAAGTCTACCGAAGATATCTACTAGCTTGGGATCCTCACGCTGCCTCGACCCAGTCTGCTCTAATAAAGTAGGTTGTACCTCCAAATATGCCAATAATCCAAGAGTATAATCCGTAGATGTTCTGAAATCGAATGTAGATATAAACACTAAGCTCTGCCACTCTATGAAAAAGGACTCAACGATGTCCTCTCCCTACTCAGAGCATCCACTACTATATTCTCCTTGTCTGGGGTATAAGCAATCTCAAAGTAGTATGATGCTAAAAACTTCATTCATCGCTGCTACCTTAGATTGAGGTCCCTTTGCGAGAACAAATACTTTAGAGACTTATGATTCGTAAAGAGCTCGAATCTCTTTACTAATAAATAATTTCTTCTAGACTTAAGTGGAAACATTATAGCAGCCAACTCCAAATCATGAGTAGGGTAATTTCTCTCATAAATGCTCAACTATCTTCAACCATAGCACACGACCCTACCCTCAGCACAACAAAAACTGTCTTTGGTTGCAATATTTGGTTGTATTTCATATCATATGTAACTATTAATTGTTTTAAAATAGAAAACTAACCCAAAGAAATCTATTAATAAATCCCGCCACTTGTTCGCTAAAATTTTGATAAAAATTTCAGATGGCCGCTCAAATTTTGTTTACACTTTACTATTTTTCCACTCCTCTTAAAATATGATGGAAGAAAAAAAATCGTCTTCGTCCCTGATTCCCTCTTCTTTCTCGTTCAAAATCATGTATACCTACATCTCTAGATCTTAATTCACGATGCCTCCACTATTCTAATCCTCACAAACGATGCCTTGTTTAATGCTCGATGCTTGAGCAGCAGATATCCCCATGGTCGCACCATTATGCTCTACTTCAATGCTTGCATTAAAGTCCTAGAAATTTACTATTGTTCTAGCTATGAAAAACAACTTGGACTCGCACCCTTTTCTAATAGCACATGAATCGATATGCAATTTTTTTTGGAAAGCTTCGATTATTCTCAGGTTAGTTTGTTCCTAAAAATTTTTGATCGGGAATTTTTGGTTTATGGAGTCCATGTTGTTTTTGCATCAGTTTAGGTTAGCTAACTTAATCTTTATAGTACTTTTGTCTTTCAATTACCTTGTTACAGATGCAAGTGAATAGAGCAAAAAATGTACAAAAAGAAGTTATGTCCTAACTCATGAATATGAAAAACAAAGATTAGTATTTTTGTATTATTCATCTATGGTATTATACTGCCATTTAGTGTTGATCTAATTAGTTAAAGACCACAGATTTTGATTTAGAAAAGGAAAGAAGTAATTTGGACGAGCATGGAATAAAGATTGCAGTGAATCAGGATAATAATCAGAAAACTGGTGTAAGATAGCGAAGAGTACTTGGGTATGACCCTTTTCACAGTTGGTGTATTATTATCACAAAACAATTTTGCTAATTATTATGTCATGGGAATATTGTAGGAAAATTTTAAGGCAGGTATGTTGGTTTTAAAGATATCTTTTTAAGTTTATGTCACTAAGTTATTTAAATGCTTTAGAAATTAGAACTGATACACTGTCATCCCATTTTCTATAAATTCAATATTTTTAATTTCGTGTAAAAAAATGAACAGTCCCCTCATTATTCTTGTTGTAACCGTTGTGATTAATCCGGTCCAAGACCACTCGAATCTGATATCTAAACCACATAACACTAGCGGAAGACTAGATCGTTGTTATACTTGCAAAAACAACCAACAATAACTCTAGTCACTAAACCAATATCAACCAATCTCTAACAATCCAAATCTCAATCACAAGCAAGAAACTAATGATAAAGTAGCAAAAATAAATCACACAAGGATTTATAGTGGTTCCACGAACATCTTATTAGTGTACATCCATTTTGGAGAGAGTATTTTATTACCACGATGAAAGGAATATAAGAGATTGATCCAATGATCACTATATTTCAATATGGAAAAGAGTTTGAGGAGAATAGAATTGAAGAATTTGAATTAGGTTATAAACCCTAATTCACCCTTGAGAATAAACCCTTGATCTCAAATCAATTATCCAAGCTCCTTCCACTAACATACCTGAAAATAGCTTTTATAGAGATAAGGCAATTACCCAAATTGCCCCCATGTCTTCACAAACCAATTTGTCAAGTTTCCAGCCCAAAATAGCCCAAAACACTCGTTAGACGTCTGTCGTGGGAGGTGACAGACGTCTGTCCCTCCCAGAGAATTATTTGGGCTCTAGAACTCAGCTCAGACGTCTGTCCCCAATAGGACAGACGTCTGTCCCTCTCTCAGACGTTTGTCATGGGGATGACAGATGTCTGTTGGAACTCTCAGGAAAATTGCCCTGACAACTTAGATGTCTGTTGTCCTCTATGATAGACGTCTATTGCACCTGTACATTGAAAAACTACACCTTTCAGCTCATAACTTTCTCGTGCGAACTCTTATTTGCGAATGGTCACCTCCGACTCGGAGCTATCTTCATCCTCTTCAATCTACCATATAGTATTGCATACTTCAACACTCCACCTCGATACTATAACCATCTCAACTCCAAACTCCAATGCACCCAAGTATTTCCTTTTACCTTCGACCAAGCAACATGAATACTTTCCTAATGAGCTCCGGCAAAGCCACCACCCATTGCACTCCTTTAACGAGCTCCGGCAAGGCCACCGCCCGCCAACGAAGTGGTGAAAGTATTCAAACCAGATCCGTCTCACCAAAAGACAATGTACTCGGGAGTGTAATGAGTACTTACCATGAAGATATATTTCCAATCTATCACCGCTATTCCTTTCCATCAAACAAACAAAAAACACTCTCTCCACCCCGTGCCACCCCGTGGCACCTAGCAACTCAACAAGCGAATTAAGTTCGAGCAATGCTCGAACTTCCCATATGGCAATGCTTTAGTAAACATGTCCACCACATTTCCTTTGTGTGCACTTTCTAAAGGTATACAGCATACCCGCATCCATGGCTACAAGAAATGACTCCCTCACCTCAATATGATTGGTCCGTGAGCTAAACGCCAAATTCTCCGCCAAAGGGATAGCACTTTGGCTATCACATCGAACATCAACACTTTCATGTTCGAAACCCAAGTCATACAACAATCGCTTCAAGCAGAGTGCGTCCTTGGCCGCTTCCACATCGGCAATCAACCCCGCCTCCATAGTGGATAAAGCAACTACGGTTTGCAATCTTGATATCTAACTAATGGCTATCCTGCCAAGTGTGAAGACATACCCGAAAGTTGATTTTCTCCGATCCCTATCACCGGCGTAGTCCGAGTCACAATAACCAACCAATTGGCAACTCCTCTCATCACCACCACCAAAGACAAGTCCATGAGATGTTGTGCCTTTCAAGTATCTCATAATAGCCTTCACGGCTTCCCAATGCGATTTCTCCGGATTAGCCATATACCGACTAAGCAACCCGACGGCATTTGCAATATCGGGACTTGTACACACCATTGTGTACATCGAACTACCAACCGCACTTGCATATGGTACCTTTGTCATATAAGCCTTGTCTTTATCCTCGATAGGTGATCCCTTATCCGAAAGCTTCATATGCAAAGGTAAAGGTGTATTTAACGCCTTTTCATCCTCCATGCTAAACCGGCAAAGCACTTTCTTAATGTAGTCCTTTTGAGTCAATCTTAACTCAAAACGCTTTCGGTCCCTTCTAATTTCCATGCCCAAGATTTTTTTTGCTTCTACAAGATCTTTCATCTCGAATTCCGATTTCAAAAGCATCTTCAACTTGTTGATTTCATTTTGATCCCTGGAAGCAATGAGCATGTCATCCACATACAAGAGTAAATACACCCAACAATCATTTCCTAACCTCTTGAAATATACGCAAGCATCCTTGATGCTTCGATGGAAGCCACTTTCAAGCATGAAATGATCAAGTTTCTTGTACCATTGTCTAGGCGATTGCTTTAACCCATATAGTATTTCTTTAACTTGCAAACCATTTAGACTTACCATCTACAACAAACCCTTCCGGTTGCTCCATGTAGATGTCTTCATCCAAGTCTCCATGCAATAAGGCAGTTTTACATCAAGTTGCTCCAACTCGAAGTCATGGATAGCAACCGTGGCTAGTAAAACTCGGATAGATGTATGACGAACCACTGGTGGAAAAATTTCATCATACTCCTTTCCTTTCCTTTGTGCAAACCCCTTTACCACTAACCTTGCTTTGTACCTTCCATCATCCTTCACCTTGTAAATCCATTTGCACCCTATAGCACGGTTTCCTTGAGGAAGTGGAGCCAACTCCCAAGTTCGATTCTTCATTAATGATTGCATCTCTTCCTCCATGGCGCAAATCCACTTTGAGCTCTCTCTAGACTCCATGACGTCATCAAGGTCCATCGGCTTATCTTGGACTACATTGAGAGCATAGTCCAAATGATCACAAAAGCTAAGGTAGTTCCAATCACTATATCGTTCGGGAAGCCTTATTGCACGTCGACCACCCCGAGTAGGAATACTATCACCCAAACCCCTTTCGGCTCCACCTTAAGTCGAAACTTCTCTAGTATCATATACATCACCAACATCACTAGAGGAAACATGTGGACATGTGATGTTTCATCAACAGCTTCAACCCCACGAGCTTCTTCAACTCTACTACCACTTGGACGGAATGTGGGAATGACTTCTTCTCCTTTGATTCACCATGAACCAAATCCGGAACATCCGATGAGCTCTCATTCACCTTGAATAAAGACGACTCATTAAAAGTGACATAATGAGAATTAACAACCTTCTTCGTTTCTGGATTCCAAATCCAATAACCTTTCAAGCCGTCCGTGAAACCAAGTAAGATCCCCTTGAATGCTCTAGCTCAAAGCTTATCATTCCCCGGATCATGCACATAAACTGGGCTACCAAACACACAAAGATATCTCAAGTCAACGATCTTCTCTTTCCATACTTCCTCCATAATTTTGTTATTAATGGCCGTGCACGGAATTCGATTCACAATATGCACCGCGGTTGACAAAGCTTTGGCCCAAAATCCCTTAGACAAACCCAATGTCAATCTCAAGCATCGAGCTTTCTCAAGTAGAGTTCGGTTCATTCTCTCCGCTACTCCATTAGATTGTGGATATCCCGGTGTAGTAAAATGTCTCCGGATTCCGTGATACTTACAATACTCCAAGAATTCCCGGGAAACATATTCGTCGCCATTGTCGGTCCTTAACACCTTCAAAGTATTACCACTCTCATTCTCAACAAGAGCCTTCCACACTTTGAACTTAGCAAATGCCTTTGACTTTGCCTTCATTACATACACCCATACCTTCTGAGACAAATCATCAATGAAAGAAATATAATACCTTGCTCCTCCCAAAGAAGCAACCGGTGTCGGTCCCCAAACATCCGAATGAACATACTCAAGAACCTCCTTTGAATCATGCTTGCCTTCATCGAATGATACCCTTGTTTGCTTCCCCATGACACATTCCTCGGAAAACTCTAGTTTGTTGAAACTCTCACCCTCGATTATCTCCCGCTTCCGAAGAATATCCAAACTCCTCTCCGAGACATGACCCAATCTCAAATGCCACAACCGTGTCGCATCCAAGTCACGAGAACTATCAACACCCACACAAGTCTCACCTCTTACGGTCACACCTTGAAGCAAATATATACCATGAGTCCTAGATCCCTTCATAACCACAAGCGCCCCCTTCGAAACCCTCAAGCAATCCTTCTCGATAGTGATCTTGCATCCTAGAGAATCCAATTGCCCCAAAGATATAAGCGACTTCCTAAGTCCCAGAACATAGCGAACATTGGTGAGCATGCGAACAACTCCATCAAACATCCTTATTTGCATGGAGCCACTACCCATCGACTTGCAAATAGCACCATTTCCCATAACAATTGCATTTCCCTCTTTGACCTCAAAGGACGAAAAACAATCTCTATTTGGCATCATATGATATGACGCACCTGAATCGAGTACCCATTCACTACCCGAAACACCCGATGCCACAGCCGTCAACACATTCTCGTCTATCACACCATCCCCACTCTTCACCGCTACGGATGAAGATGCTACTTCCTTCTTATCTTTGTCCGTACATTCATTCTTCCAATGTCCTTGTTTCTTGCAAATAAAGCACTTGCCATTTCTCTCTTTTGATTTACCTCTTCCACCGGGTTTTCTTGATTTAGAACGCCCCCGGTTTCCTTTCTTCACATTCTTTTCTTTCTCCACAAACAACCCGTGACCACTACTAGCTCCACTACTACCCTCACTCATCTCCTTCATTTGATCTCTCAACTCCTCACCAAGAAGACCCGTCTTGACATCATATAGAGTCAAAGTATCCTGGCCATAGATCAAAATATTTGAGAAACCTATATAGCGGTCCGACAACGAACACAATAATATCATCGCCTTTTGCTCTTCCTCAATCTTCAAATCAATAGCCTTCATCTACATGAGCAAGTCATCAAAGGCATTCAAATGTGCCCTAAGCGAATTACACTCCTTCATCTTGAAGGTGAAAAACGTTCGCAACAAGATCAAACGGTTAGTGAGCGACTTCTTCATATACAATTCTTCCAACTTGTCCCAAATACCTTTAGCGGTAGTCTCACCACTAATTTCGGAGATCACATTCTCCCCCATAGCAAGTTGAAGAGTAGTGTAAGCCCATTCCTCCATCTTCTCTCTCTCCACATCCGAGATATCACTTGGCAATAAGTGAGTATCAAATACCACTCGGTGCACCCGATTCCGCCTAAGAACCGCTTTCATTTTCCATTGCCACTCCTCAAAGTCATTATCACCATTCCACTTGTCAATTACCAATTGAGAACCCGACACCGCATACGAACCTCGTACATAAGGTGCCACACTATTCAGACTTCCGGTTTAAGGACTTACCGAGCTACTATCCGTCCTCAGCATTTTCACAAACACCTAACAAGCACCAAATAGCTCTGATACCAACTATTGTAACCGTTGTGATTAATCCAATCCAAGAAAACATGAATCCAATATCTAAACCACAAAGCGCTGGTGGAAGACTAGATCGTTGTTAGACTTGCAAAAACAACCAAAACAATAACTCTAGTCACTAAACCAATATCAACCAATCTCGAACAATCCAAATCTCAATCACAAGCAAGAAACTAATGACAAAGTAGGGAAAATAAATCACACAAGGATTTATAGTGGTTCCACTAACATCTTATTAGTGTACATCCACTTTAGAGAGAGTATTTTATCACCATGATGAAAGGAATACAAGAGATTGATCCAATGATCACTATATTTCAATATGGAAAAGAGTTTGAGGAGAATAGAATTGAAGAATTGGAATTAGGTTATAAACCCTAATTCACCCTTGAGAATAAACCCTTGATCCCAAATCAAGTATTCAAGCTCCTTCCACTAACATACCTGAAAATAGCTTATATAGAGATAGGCCAATTACCCAAATTGCCCTCGTGTCTTCACAAATCAATTTGTCAAGTTTCTAGCCCGAAATAGCCCAAAACACTCATCAGATGTCTGTCATGGGAGGTGACAGACGTCTGTCCCTCCCAGGGAATTATTTGGGCTCCAGCACTCGGCTTAGAAGTCTGTCCCCAATATGACAGACATTTGTCCCTCTCTCGGATGTCTATCATGGGGATGACAGACGTCTGTGGGAACTCTAGGGAAAATCCACCTGATAACTCAGAAGTCTGTCGTCCCCTACGACAGACGTCTGTAGCACCTGCACACTGAAAAACTACACCTTTCAGCTCATAACTTTCTCGTGCGAACTCCGATTTGCGAACGGTCACCTCCGACTCGAAGCTATCTTCATCCTCTTCAATCACCATATAGTATCGCGTACTTCAACAATTCTCTTATAAAGAATTTAGAATACATATTTATTACTAAGTCAATAATGATGGGATGAACAATTAAAAATGGATGAAGTCGATAATGATGGGATGAACTACTAATAGTAAATGAGGTTACCAATAAAATAATAGCATCACTTCTAGTACTCATTAATCTTCAACATGAGTTTGATGTTAAGATTAAGTAGAAAATGAATTTCTTCATTGAATATAGTGACTAAGGCTGATGTGTTTTTCCTTTCACTTCCATGTTTCATTCGAAAATGTATGGAGGCTATTAGGTTAATCTATGTTTTTTATACCATGTCGAAACTACATTCATTTATTTGAAGAAGGTTGTTATCATAAGTAGAATGGATTAAATATTGCTGAATTTATTTTCTTGCACAAATGCTCTAGCTCAGCCTTGTTTTGTATATGTAAGCTAGATAGTTCTAGCCCTTATGATTGTCAACCTTGCCTAATCCTCTCCTGAAAAGAAAACATGTTGCCATTTATTTTCTTGTGATGATTTTCTATGCTATTTGTTTGATCATGACAATTTCAAAATTAGCTCATTATGTTGCCTCGATCTCGTTCAATTTTTCGCTGATGAGTAGATTTGATAGTATGCTATGCTAAACTGCAACATATCATGGTATTTGTTGGCATTAGTTTCTTCCTATTAAACATCTCGTTTCCTCTTTGAATTATTCTCAGTAGAGAAATTTGTTAGTATAATGTAACAACCCCAAAATCTGGGCCAGTTTAAAATTTTTATTTTGGCAATTTTAGCGAGTTTTGAACATTTAAAATGAATTATTTTAAATAATATCGACGAGAAATTTATTTTGAATATATTTAGAACGTATATATTATATACGTCGTCGTTATAATATAAATAATTATATATATAATTATAATGGAATTAAAATGGCGCGGTAGTTTGATAATTCGATTTCAAACTTCAATTGAATGTACCGGGTGCAAAACAATCCGGATTTTGGCGAAACCAAATATAATAGGATCTAATTGATGATATCTTTCCAACGAATCCTACAAATCAAAATTCCATAGCGGGAATCAAAAGATATGTCCAGTTGAAAATTCTGAATAGTCGCTATGGAATTTAGGCCCTTAAAAATGGACATTTTGCAAACGACCTCGGATTTCGACGAAACCACTTTTGTTGGGTCCGTGAAGTCAAATTATTGCTAGCTTTCAAATTTCATAATTTTTCGAATCAATATGTGAGCGTGGCAAAGGAAAACGCGTTTGACCAGTTTTAGTTGATTTTAATCGACTGGAAATTGGCCATTTTTCAAACGGTCTCAGAATTCGACGAAACTAGTTTTGTTAGGACCGTATCGTTAATACGAAGCTAGAAAATATTTTTCTGCAATTTTTAGAGTTGGTATGTGACCCCGGTAAAATGAAATGCGCGTTCAAATTAATTATATAGAGTTATATGTTGATTTTAACGGAAACTGATCAAAATGATTGAATCAGCTTACGATACATATCCCATTGTGTTTGGAATGGGTGTAAAACGCTATGGACGACAGGCGGTGGGCCTCGTTTAGAGGTCGTATGTAAAAGTCAACTTTTTCATAATAAAATAATTAAATAAATAAATAAAAAATAACCCTCTCCCCTTTATCTTCTTCAGATTTCCCCCCTCCCCCCCCCCCCCCCCCCCCGATTTCATTTTACAGAAGAAAAAAAAAAAAAAAAAAGGGGATCGGGATCGATCCCCGTGCCACCGTCGCCCCCCGTTCCAGTCGCCATCGCCAGTCCTGGTGGCGCCGCACCCCCCTGACCTTGTCTCCCTCCTCCTCCCCTCGCTTCCTCTCCTCTCGAAGCCGTCGCGAGCCCAAACCCGCCACCCCACATCGACGCCGCAGTCTCCACCGCCCTTCGCTCCCCACCTCCTCCAGCTCGCCCTAGCCTCGCCCCCCTTTCTTCCTCTCTCCCCTTCTTCGAACGAGAACGCATCACCTCCAACCGCCGCCAAGACCCAAGCGCTGCCTCCCCTTGGCCATACCTCCGACTGTAGACCCCTTTCCCCCTTTTCCACTCTGACTGTAAGTTCATTCATTTATTTTACTGCACTATTTATTTTTGTTTGTTTAAAGAAATTGGTTTTAATTTTCAGTTTTATGTTTAGTGATTTTTGAATTGAAAAAATTATATTTTTATTTATAAAAATATGATTTTTATATGAGGTAAGGGTAGAAAAGATTTTATTCAGTTAAAAATATGATTTTTATATTTGTAAAGTATTAAAAATATGATTTTTATATTTTTAAAGTATTAAAAATATGATTTTTATATTTTTAAAGTATTATAAAAATAATCTTTATTATTTAGAAGATGCAAAAATATGATTTTTTACTTAGGTAGAGAATTAAAAATATAATTTTTACATGATAGGAATATTAGAAATATCATTTTCATAGGTGTAGCAAAATAAGAATATGATTTTTTATAGAAGAAGAATACGATTTTTAATTAGGAAAAAATATCATCTTTATATTTGAAAAGGCGAAATCTTTATATGAAGAATAGCGTGATAAACATAGAATTTTTATCTATGTAACATCGTTGTAAAAATAGAATTTTTATCTATATAGTAGCGATGTAAAAATAGGATTTTTATATATTGAATAGCAAAGTAAAAATTCGATTTTTATATATTGAATAGCATAGTAAAAATTCGATTTTTATATATTGAATAGCAAAGTAAAAATTCGATTTTTATATATTGAATAGCATAGTAAAAATTCGATTTTTATATATTGAATAGCGAAGTAAAAATTTGATTTTTATATATTGAATGGCGAAGTAAAAATTCGATTTTTACATATGTAGAGAATACGGGAAACGAAGGTGACAAAAAGGCGAGAACGACGAAGATTTTTATAAATGAAGTGTCATGGAATTGGGATAGCTATCGGTGAGAATTTCTCACTCTTCAATTTCTTTTTCTAGTTATATACATATATATATACTAGGATGCAGACAGTGTTTAGTAGCACCCGACACCCGTCATCCACAGACCATGGATGGCTTGTTTGTTTAATTGTTTGGTGGTGTAGTTGGTTAGATTATTTGGGTTGAATTGAATGGTTTGGTGAAATGAAATTGATTTGATTGATGTGTGAATGGCGTGGGCCTTCACTAGACCGGGGATAAGGCTAGGCCTTGTCCCGTTTCTAGTATCGTGCCGTTATGCCACCGAAATTTTCTAAAATAAGTTAGAAAAATAAAGATATCATTTTATTTAATAAATGAACTGAATAGAATATTTTCATAGGTTGAATAAAAATTTTTATCGTTAAAAATATAATTTTTAACGTGAAAGTGAATAAATAAATATTTATAAACAAATCGGCCGATTTGTTTATATACACTGATTTAACTGATATTGATTGGGTCGATAAATTTTACACATCGCCCAACTGCACAACTAAAATCTGTGTTTGATTGTTTGAAACCCCACATGGGTGTTGGGATGAAATTTGAAGTTCACTCATCCTGATAGATTAGATATGTCGATCGATTGATTGACAGGTTGTTATAAGCGTTAGATATCTATATTTGATGCTTATACAGTGTAGTGCACTTTGGTTGATGGTTGATTATTTTTCAATGCTATTATATACGTGTGATGTATGAAAATCCATATAATTAACATTATATGGTGATTGATTGGGCCTCATTCCAATTTAGAAAATAAAGAATAATATAAAATAAAGGATCATGTGTTGACCGTACTCATCCGTTGAGATTAGTCATGTGTTGAACGAAATATTTTAATAATAAAATTTACATCTTTATCAATATAAAATAAAGGTTCATGTGTTGACAGTACTCATCTGTTGAGATTAGTCATGTGTTGAACGAAATATTTGAAGTAGAAATATTTGAAATAGAAATATTTGAAGTAGAAATATTTGAAATAGAAATATTTGAAAACGAAATATTTGAAATAGAAATGTTTGAAAAGGAAATATTTGAAATAGAATATTTGAAAATAGAAGTATATGAAGCCGTGTTGATTAGATTGACGCCATTTTGACGTGAACGATATTTATATCGATTTTACTCATTTTAAAATGAATATTGAAAAGTGATTTCGAAATCGAATATTTTGAAATGAAATTTGAATTGAATCGAATAGAAAACCAATTTGAATTGAATCGAATAGAAAAACAATTTGAATTGAATTGAATAGAAAACCAATTTGATTTGAATAGAATAGAAAATCAATTGAATTTGAATAGAATAGAAAACGAATTTGATTTGAATTGAATTCGAATTGAATAAATAACAAATTGAATTCGAATTGAATAAATAACGAGTTCGAATTGAATTGAATAGATAACGAATTCGAATTCGAATTGAATAAATAACGAGTTCGAATTGAATTGAATAGATAACGAATTCGAATTGAATTGAATAGATAACGAATTCGAATTGAATTGAATAGTTAACGAATTTGAATTGAATTGAATATAAAACTAATTCGAATTGAATTGAATTGGAAACGAATTGAAATGAATTCAAATTGAATTGAAATTTGAATTGAATAGAAATGAATTTTAAAACGAATTTATAAGGAAAAATTCAATTTTGATTTGGATTTGAAATGGAAGTTGAAATTGTTTTTGAAACGAATTCAAAACTATTTATAAAATTCGTTTTAAATAGTAATCGACGAAATATATATTATATATATAATATAATGGCCTGAATAGAACGCGCCGCGCCGCGGCAGTTCGCGAATTTCGACCATTAACTTCAAACGGACATTACGGGAGATCCGACCGTCGGATTCTCCTAAAACCGGAACCGTTGGGTTCATATCGAAAAGAGCTTTCTAACGAATATTAGAAATTCAAAATATAACGGTTGGATTTGGAGATACGTCCAAATCAAGTTTGAAAAAGGTCGCTATAAGTGCAGTTCGATGGCCGTTGTTGAAAATCGACTGTACGGGCCTTGATAAAATTATTAAAAATATCAATAATTTATGTAAAATCATAAGAAGTGATTTGGGAAAATTTGGGATGAAAAACTCCATATTTGAAAAGATAAAGATAGATTTTTATCGTAATGAACTAGTTTTGAACTAAAATTAAAATCTATTTATTTTTAAATAAATAAAATGGAACTGAATTAGAATTGATTTGTGGGTTTATGGTGAACAGTGTTTTAAATAACACTAGTTCTTTAACCCGATAATAAATAGGATATGATTTGGGTTTATCGTGAACTGTGTTTTAAATGACACTAGTTCTTTAACCCAGTAAAAGGAGTTTTAATGAATCTGAAATTAGATTGAAACATGAATTGATAATATAAATTATCAAATTTGGCAAATAAGCGAGAATGGAGTATCACCAGTTTTGCTCCAAAGCGATAGTTAAATCTTTAATTAGATTTGAACGTGAAATGGTAATTAATTTTACCGATAACACCGTGGTGTTAGATATGGAGTATTACCAGTTTTGCTTCATGGGATGAATAGGTTGGGATTGGGAAATAAAATAAATAATTACTTCGGTGTGGTTCGCTAATCTCGACTAGTTTGGAAAACCATAATTTGGTTTGAAATGACATCCAAAGGAAGATTAAAGGATAAATTTTAAAGAATTTATCTTGGATAAAATTAATGGGAATCCTTCCCTAAGAATTGAAATTTAGAAACTAGCTGTAGATTAGTTAAGATGAGTGGTCCCCTGGATATTGATCTGATGTTGGTTTCGGCCTTCGGGGTTAATATTTGGGAAATTGTTCTCTTGCTAATTTGCGGTTAGTGACTAATGAATTGGAATGAGGCGTATGTTGTGTTTGTGTAACATTTATTTTTAATATACGCGGGTTGTTCGGAAAGGCCAGGTTTACACCCATTCTGAATAATCGATTCGACGATAAGTCGAAGATGAAGACGGTGGTCGAAGACTGGAAGTCTTCACATCGTTTGGATAATTACTGACGATCCTGATTGGGCTGTACACCCAAGAGGATGGAAATAGTTGGTGGTCGTCCAGACGTACTTGGAGATGGATGGATATGCGAGGAAAGTACCTCCGGTTTCGTTCAGACCCAGAACGGACTTGTAAATGGATTGTGTGTCTGACATTGGATTTTATTCTGTGTTGATTGATTTCTGTTAAATATATATATCTGTTTGGCGGCGGAGAATTTATTCTTTTGCTTAACGCCCTTCTCTGAGACGTACGAACTTAGAGGTTATATATCGATAGATATCAATCGCATGGCATGAAGTGCCTGTGTGGCATGCTGAGTTGCATAGATCAAGGCTTCTGTTGAAAAGCAAAGTCTTGTGGTTGATGATCAAAGCACGGCCTACGTGGCAGCTTTGTGTATAACGTGAATTCGCGAGCCTCACACCTCGGTATGAGTCAAAAACGGGATACAGACTACAGGGAGAGCACGACGTTTCTTTCTAGCTTTGGTGGTGTCAGTGACTTACCAGCCCTGACATTTATATACTTTTCACCTATGTGGTTGTTGGATGAGGCGCCTCAATTTTAGGTCTGTAAGGACCGGGAAACGTGTGTTCAGGAATTGCCAATCCTCTAACGTAAGTGAGGACCGACCCTGAAGCATCCAGGATTGCCCAGAGTGTGTAGTCTTGAGACATTTGCTAGAGTGTCTCGAAGGCGGAGAGGAGCTTGCCCCTTGCCTCGACTCATGACGGAAATCCAATTTCCAATACGTATATTGCGGTTTTAATTGTAGAACTAGTATGGCAACATGATATATGGTACCCTTGTCGCCTATGATTTATATTTATGATTGAAATGTTTTGACACTATACACTTATTATAGTATCAAATGATTTGTTTTAAACGTACCAAGCATGTTTGGCTATTATAAGGGAAAACCCTATCCTCCGGCTTGCGTTGCATTGTGTGATGGGACCTGGGTCTTATAATAGCTTCATTTTTCGAAAAAGCATTGCGTTGTTTATTGTTATGCACTTGTATTCTTGGGAGAAAACCCGTTCCGTGTTATACGGCATCGTCCCTTGAATTACTCTCTTTTAAAGTAAAGCTTTAAATAACTGTTTTAGTTCTCACACCAGTCACATGACTGACCTGGAGTTTATTGTTTTAACCTAAACTCTGGGTGCCCCTATTTTCCGCACGGGCAGCTAGTAGTTTTGGTTTTGCAGATCTATATTCACAGGATCCTGGTTTACAGCTGGAATGATATCCGGAAAGCTCTGTATCCGTATATCACCTTCAGTTGTGCTTTGTATTATTTTCCGCTGCTATGTAATTTATTGTAATCTCTGATATTTATCGAATGTAATTTATTCATTTATACTCTGTATATTCTTGTATTCTGATGGAATTGTTGTAATAGCAATGAATGTTCTTCTGTTTGTGTTCTGATTTGTCCTGTTCTCAAACGATCAGGGGTTTCGAATGTTCTTTGTCGGTTTAACGACTGATTCGGATCGAGCGAAATTCCCGGCCGTCACATTTGGTATCAGAGCTTTGGTTTACAGAGCTCGAGAACAAGACACATTAGAACCATACGAAAGAATTCATCAGATATTGGATTAGTAATATCCAATTAGAATGACTCGTTAGAGATAGGATCAGTAGTATCCTAGAATGAGTGTGAAGAGTATATTTTTCAAATGAAAACAATTTTGTTTTGAAAATTTAAATCGTTTTATACGTATTTGAATATTTTATTTGTATTGATTTGGACAATCTAGTATACAAAGGTTTTGCATATACGCGTCATGAACGTATATTCGAAGTTTTAATATATTAGATAGATATGGAATCACGCTCTAGTCGCCCGGAGATGATGTTGATAATGACCATGGCATCATCAATATTTATGTTCGTGTTTCGAAGGTGTGATTTCTATATACTTCCATTAGACTAGTGTGAGAACCAAAACTAATATAGCTAGAACACATTGTTGTGAATTGGCATCAAAAACATGATTTTCTGTATATGTATCAAAATTATGAATTTGAAACTTTAATCCACTAATTGATTGATGTTTGTGTTGTTTGTTTATTTGTTTGATAATTTTGAACTATTTAGCCTAATTGAACCAAATATTGAACTATATTGAAATTGGTCGCATTTGCTTGTATATACTTGTACTTACATTGAACAGGTCATAGCAAGGAGGCTAGAGCAGAGAATAAAATTTGTTTGCCCGACAAATAGGTACATGTTTACTATAATTTACTGTTTCGTTTGGGTGATGATGATTTTATGAGCCGATTGGCTTGCCGCTTGGCTTTTTCTTTTTCTTTTTGAGATCAGAAGGGCTATATGACAATTTCGGGATTTTCCCGTGGCTCCCGGTGCAGGGGAGGTTATGGAGAAATTTTTCGAAAATTTAGGGTGTTAGCCAAATTTTTGAAGAATTTGAAAATTCTCAGAAACTAAAAAGTTGGAGAATGGAAGCCAGATCGAACGTAGAGTTGATTAATCAAACCACTTTCGACATTGCTCCTTTTCGGGGACGAAAAGTTTTAAGTGGGGGAGATTGTAACAACCCGAAAATCTGGGCCAGTTTAAAATTTTTATTTTGGCAATTTTAGCGAATTTTGAACATTTAAAATGAATTATTTTAAATAATATCGACGAGAAATTTATTTTGAATATATTTAGAACGTATATATTATATACGTCGTCGTTAGAATATAAATAATTATATATATAATTATAATGGAATTAAAATGGCGCGGTAGTTCGATAATTCAATTTCAAACTTCAATTGAATGTACCGGGTGCAAAACAATCCGGATTTTGGCGAAACCAAAAATAATAGGATCTAATTGATGATATCTATCCAACGAATCCGACAAATCAAAATTCCATAGCGGGAATCAAAAGATATGTCCAGTTGAAAATTCTGAATAGTGCTATGGAATTCAGGCCCTTAAAAATGGACATTTTGCAAACGACCTCGGATTTCGACGAAACTACTTTTGTTGGGTCCGTGAAGTCAAATTATTGCTAGCTTTCAAATTTCATAGTTTTTTGAATCAATATGTGAGCGTGGCAAGGAAAACGCGTTTGACCACTTTCAGTTGATTTTAATCGACTGGAAATTGACCATTTTTCAAACGGTCTCAGAATTCGACGAAACTAGTTTTGTTAGGACCGTATCATTAATACGAAGCTAGAAAATATTTTTCTGCAATTTTTAGAGTTGGTATGTGACCCCGGTAAAATGAAATGCGCGTTCAAATTCAATATATAGAGTTATATGTTGATTTTAACGGAAACTGATCAAAATGATCGAATCAGCTTACGATACATATCCCATTGTGTTCGGAATGGGGGTAAAACGCTGTGGACGACAGGCGGTGGGCCTCGTTTAGAGGTCGTATGTAAAAGTCAACTTTTTCATAATAAAATAATTAAATAAATAGATAAAAAATAACCCTCTCCCCTTTATCTTCTTCAGATTGCCCCCCTATTTCATTTTACAGAAGGAAAAAAAAGAAGAGAAGAAGGGGATCGGGATCGATCCCCGTGCCACCGTCGCCCCCCGTTCCAGTCGCCATCGCCAGTCCTGTTGGCGTCGCACCCCCCCTGACCCCGTCGCCCTCCTCCTCCCCTCGCTTCCTCTCCTCTCGAAGCCGTCGCGAGCCCAAACCCGCCACCCCACATCGACGCTGCAGTCTCCACCGCCCTTCGCTCCCCTCCTCCTCTAGCTCGCCCTAGCCTCGCCCCCTTTCTTCCTCTCTCCCCTTCTTCGAACGAGAACGCAATACCTCCAACCGCCGCCAAGACCCTAGCGCTGCCTCCCCTTGGCCGTACCTTCGACTATAGACCCCTTCCCCCTTTTCCACTCTGACTGTAAGTTCATTCATTTATTTTACTGCACTATTTATTTTTATTTTGTTTAAAGAAATTGGTTTTAATTTTCAGTTTTATGTTTAGTGATTTTTGAATTGAAAAAAAATTATATTTTTATTTATAAAAATATGATTTTTATATGAGGTAAGGGTAGAAAAGATTTTATTACGTTAAAAATATGATTTTTATATTTTTAAAGTATTAAAAATATGATTTTTATATTTTTAAAGTATTAAAAAAATAATCTTTATTATGTAGAAGATGCAAAAATATGATTTTTTACTTAGGTAGAGAATTAAAAATATAATTTTTACATGATAGGAATATTAGAAATATCATTTTCATAGGTGTAGCAAAATAGGAATATGATTTTTCATAGAAGAAGAATACGATTTTTAATTAGGAAAAAATATCATCTTTATATTTGAAAAGGCGAAATCTTTATATGAAGAATAGCGTGATAAACATAGAATTTTTATCTATGTAACATCGTTGTAAAAATAGAATTTTTATCTATATAGTAGCGATGTAAAAATAGGATTTTTATATATTGAATAGCAAAGTAAAAATTCGATTTTTATATATTGAATAGCATAGTAAAAATTCGATTTTTATATATTGAATAGCAAAGTAAAAATTCGATTTTTATATATTAAATAGCATAGTAAAAATTCGATTTTTATATATTGAATAGCGAAGTAAAAATTCGATTTTTACATATTGAATGGCGAAGTAAAAATTCGATTTTTACATATGTAGAGAATACGGGAAATGAAGGTGACAAAAAGGCGAGAACCACGAAGATTTCTATAAATGAAGTGTCATGGAATTGGGATAGCTATCGGTGAGAATTTCTCACTCTTCAATTTCTTTTTCTAGTTATATATATATATATATATATACTAGGATGCAGACGGTGTTTAGTAGCACCCGACACCCGTCATCCACAGACCATGGATGGCTTGTTTGTTTAATTGTTTGGTTGTGTAGTTGGTTAGATTATTTGGGTTGAATTGAATGGTTTGGTGAAATGAAATTGATTTGATTGATGTGTGAATGGCGTGAGCCTTCACTAGACCGGGGATAAGGCTAGGCCTTGTCCCGTTTCTAGTATCGTGCCGTTATGCCGCCGAAATTTTCTAAAATAAGTTAGAAAAATAAAGATATCATTTTATTTAATAAATGAACTGAATAGAATATTTTCATAGGTTGAATAAAATGTTTTATCGTTAAAAATATAATTTTTAACGTGAAAGTGAATAAATAAATATTTATAAACAAATCGGCCGATTTGTTTATATACACTGATTTGACTGATATTGATTGGGTCGATAAATTTTACACATCGCCCAACTGCACAACTAAAATCTGTGTTTGATTGTTTGAAACCCCACACGGGTGTTGGGATGAAATTTGAAGTTCACTCATCCTGATAGATTAGATATGTCGATCGATTGATTGACAGGTTGTTATAAGCATTAGATATCTATATCTGATTCTTATACAGTGTAGTGCACTTTGGTTGATGGTTGATTATTTTTCAATGCTGTTATATACGTGTGATGTATGAAAATCCATATAATTAACATTATATGGTGATTGATTGGGGCTCATTCCAATTTAGAAAATAAAGAATAATATAAAATAAAGGTTCATGTGTTGACCGTACTCATCCGTTGAGATTAGTCATGTGTTGAACGAAATATTTTAATAATAAAATTTACATCTTTATCAATATAAAATAAAGGTTCATGTGTTGACAGTACTCATCCGTTGAGATTAGTCATGTGTTGAACGAAATATTTGAAGTAGAAATATTTGAAAACAAAATATTTGAAATAGAAATATTTGAAGTAGAAATATTTGAAAACGAAATATTTGAAATAGAAATATTTGAAAATGAAATATTTGAAATAGAAATGTTTGAAAAGGAAATATTTGAAATAGAATATTTGAAAATAGAAGTATATGAAGCCGTGTTGATGTAACGACGGGATTTTCGACCCAGAAAATCAACATAAATACACTGTCAATTTTTCGAGCATCGAAAATACCACGGCATCAATAGAAGAATTTAGAGGATGAGATAGAAAAGATAGAACTAATAGAATAGAAGAAGAAGAAGATCACAACTGAACAGAATCAGAGTAAATACGAATCTCACAGCGGAACAAAATGAAATGTATTATATACATTACTTTGAAATACAAAATCTGAATTTGTACTTACATATCATATCAGAGTACAGTACATCATATCACAGCGGAAAATAATCTCTATTTACTAACGGTGGAGCCTTCTGCTTCGAGCTCCTCCAAGTGAATCTGCAAAGCCTGAAACACTTGACTGCCCGTACAAATTTGGGCACCCAAGAGTTTAGGGAAAACAACAAAATAAACTCTGGGTCAGTCATGGGACTGGTGTGAGTAAATTCCAACCATACTGTTTAACTTTGAAAATTCTTTTCAAACAAGAAGATAATAGTATGACCAGCCCACACATAAACATGGACGGTTTTTATCTTACTATAATCCAAAATACTTTGATGTCAAAACCAGTGATATTATGATAATGTCTAAGCACATAAATATCCAAGTAGCAGAACGCTTGCATCTCACGTTCCACATATATATGTTATAAAATCATAAACCGTAGGGCGCTTATTAGAGAATGGATTCCAACAGACAAGGTATGGGAACACCTTCTGAATAGTGTACTCTAGAGGGGATACACTCAGGGTTCAACAAGAACGTCTTGCAACCCGGCCACACATGACCGCTCACTCATTTAGCTTGAGTGTCGCGAATATATTGCCACCACGGTTGTAGGCCATCCAACCGTTATCCGAAGATACAGAATCGAAAAGAAGTATAAATATGAATATTCTCTAGATCGATGACAATACACCCTGCTTGGGGATGACCCAACTAGCCATGCTGCCTAGCCCAACTTCTGTCACTTTTTGGTTGTGAGGCTAGAGGCTACGTCCATCTTCAGAACATTTGATCACCATTCACTTTGAATGTCACATCGTCAAATCCGTAATCACACATTGATTACACAAATGCACACTGGGTGTAGAATAAAGAGAAGTTATCTTCTCCCCACCAACTTGGTATATTCGTCAGATCAACGGCGTGACCGTTGGGAATACTCTGTCAGACACTCGTCCATACAAGTTGTCCTGGGACTGGACAAACAAAAACACACCATTCTATAACTGGTCGATCCTTGCATTTAACTCCGTCTTCAATTATCTTCATCATATCTAATTCGCAGCGCTTTTGCCTATACGGAGTGGTTTTCGGATAATATATCCAACTGGTCTCCCCGTATTGACAACGATGGTCAAAACACTTCGATAGTCGGTTATTTAACTATCGAAGTAAAAACAACATTCATTCAATGTACAACTAACATCATACAACCACAGGCACTTTTATTTAACATTCATTTTATTATTCGAATTACCATATCTTCCCAGATATTTCTCAAATCCCGTTTAAGGCTTTTCATACTTCTTGGAAAACATTTCCAGTTATTTTAAACTCTTATTCTTTCATGTTTCAGAAACATACGTTATTAACGTTCGACTATTTCCATTAATTTCCCATTCTTTATTTCTATACTTGGATAATCACCCTATTTATATTGGAAAATATTCCCAATTTCCTTTTAACCCTTTAATCAGCCCCACGCTTACTTTTAAAACATTATTCACTTTAAAAGGTGAATATCATACTATTATAGAAATCTGAACACCTTTATGAAATAACTTCTTTATTTAGAAAATCAATATCATTATCTCGTTTACCGAAATCTCTTTCACACTTTATATTTACAATCCACTTTATAAACTCTGTTTCTAAGTCGATTTCTTACCAAATAAATATCGAGTTTATAACTAAATACTGAATCCTATCCTATTAACATTTATTTGTTTACAACTAAATGTTAATTATTCTATCAGATTATAATCCCTAAATTAGTTTACTTTTAATACATTCGACATCGTCGAATTCTAGTTCCAAATCCTAATGGCTTAATTCAAATCACATTTCGAAACATCGAAATGCTGCCATCGTTTTCTAACACGATTCTCCAATTTCTCTTTCTAAAACTGATTCTTATATTTCCTTACCACATCATTATTTATCACTTCCGAATAAGTGGATCTCAACTAACTGCTTCATTTCCTAGGAAGTGCTGTCATATATATAAAAGTCACGCTTAAGTCTAATCAACAACATTTTATTTGTCGCTATAGTTCTAAACTTGTCATACGCTGTAATATTCTATGTTATAACTAATCTCTCATTACAGTCACACTTACCTTATCAACAGCGTTATTTTTACCGCTATAATTTAAACTTGTCATACGCTGTAATATTCTCCTTTATAACTAATCTTGACATAACAGTCACGCTTAAGCCTAATCAACAACATTTATTTTATCGCTATAGTTCAAACTTGCAATGCGCTGCTATATGCCACTTTATAACTAATCTCGACGTCTTTTTCCATTACAAAAATCTTGACATCTCTTTCTGTTACAAAAATCTTGACATCTCTTTCCGTTACAAAAATCTTGACATATCTTTCCGTTACAAACTGATGTCGTTCCTCGATAATAGTGAAGCCGTTCAAGTTGGGGTATTCTATTTACCTCTCAGACCTTGATCGACAACGTTCTTACCTTAGAACAGATATAAGTCTGTATTCTAATTCCTTATTACTTATAATACCTATCAGACCGTATTTTCTTGTTTAATTTTGACTATGGTTTTTTTATAACACCATATTCTTACTTTGAAATCTCAGTTGTTTATGATTATATATTTTAAACATTAACTCTTTGCTTTGCCCTTTCCACAGTTCTACTTATAACTTCTTAAACTAAAAGGTAATTACATCTTATAAATTTTGATTAATTTATATCTAAACTGTTTCATTAGATTAATTAAAGATCAATTAATCTAATAATCATTTTCCGAATAACAGTTGATTAAATCAACTTCATTTCATCAGTAAATTCGTTAACTGATCTTAATTACTTCTCATTAGATTAATATAATTCATCTAATAATATTTCTAAAATTGTTTATCTTAAATATAATTATCCAAATACTTAATCATCGGATAATTTCTGCTTTATAAACTTATTTAAATATCAACAATCGTTTTTATTTATTTTATAAAACGAACTCAAAAATACTGGTTTATAATAGAACTTCTATTATAAATTTAAATCTTCTTTTTAATTATAAAAATATAATTTTTATAATTATCTTTGTTGATTTCCTGACGGCCAATCAACTCCTTAACAAAACGATGGTTTTACGGTCGACTGTTATCACTTTCTAAATTGATATCGTTTATTGATTTATCGAAACAGATGTTGAATTTTCCGTTCAACATCAATATTCACATGGGGTTTAAATATAATTCGGGTTCAAACAGTGCATACAAAACACACAGTACATACAAATATCGAGGAATCCTGTCGGATTCCTCCAACCGGTTTCCGCATCCACAGATGTCAGTCAACACAATTTACACTAACTCTATACTAGGGGATATTCTAATCGATGGAATCAGTGTCCAACCGATGATGTGTACATATGTAACGGTATATAATATTCAACCAAATTAATTGTAATCCACCTAATCGACCATCACACAACATTCAAACAACATCAAAATATAATTAAAATATTTTAAAATAGATCAGAGTTAGTGATTTTACTCACTTTGGCGCGTTAACCGTTAAACAACGATTTGCGTTAGCTGATTAAAGCAGGCGTTCAATTCTTCCTCAGCACGTCACTACGTCACCAACAATTTAACCAATGCAAACGCTCCTGCCCTTTCTAATCCCATAGCCGATTCTTTTCTCTTCCTTTCTATTTGATTTCCGTGCTAGCCCATACCCACTTTTACACATCCAAAATCCATGAGAACAGTAACCATTTTCCTCTTTTGCTTACATGTGCATTATGTACACACTTCACCCCCATGTTGCTTTGCTTCCCTTCCATCATCCTGACGCCACATGTACAGGCGGTGAACCCAAAAGCACGACCCACTCTCGCTTATCTCACCGTCCATCCAAGATCATCACGCCACCTTTATTGTTCTTGCTTTCTAACTCCACTATGCAATTCATTAAAACAGCCTCCTGACATTCCAACACCAGAAACCGCACCTTTAATGTACCCTCCCCGATGTATGTATTTGAACCAGCTTTACAAACATTTCATCCCACATGAAACAGTGAACCCAACCATACATTTACTTCACAACCGCCTTCCATGTTCACAGATAAAAACCCATGCTCCCACCTTCACACTCCACGTGTATGACTTCGAACACCATGCTGTTATTACATGCTTCCTTACACATTCTCTCATCTCCATGATATTTCCACCATGCGCCATTTTTACTCAACTCAGATCCAACCAAAAATAACTAGTCAGCACGCTTTGATGCCATAAACTCCACGTATAACACTCCTACTGCCCAAAAGCTGTTCGTCCCCTCTGTTTTCTCATCGCAATGGTCAGCTCAGGGCTCGCCCCAAACAGGCTTACTTCGAAAGAAAAACTTCCCACATCACCATGCATTTCAATAAAAACTTACTTCATGCAGTGCCTTAGAACCGCAAGTGCCAGGCATGGCCATTTCGAAACTCTTATGTACCCATATGTCCACGTTCTAAACAATAAAAGTTCAAATAAAACTCTCCGCGAATGATCTCATCTTTACCGAGCACGTTGCCACCAGTAGTAGCCATTTCCGGCTCTCCCTCCAGCATTTTTCAAAGCCGATCTCACCAGACAAATCCTCCAACTCCGCCAGATCTGACGCATTCCGACGATGAGCATCGCCTCCGTTTGCTTCTGCTTTTCGAGAATAATTGGGTTTCAAAGTAGCGTTTATATGAGAGGCATCGATCCATTATATATTTTTTTTTTTCATTTAAGCTTCTGGTTTTTTCTTGGTTTGGTTCAGGGACGAGAAGAAGCTTTGTACTCTATATATAGACAAGAAAACGAAATGGGTTGGCACATGCAAAATAAGTCCAAAGAATGGACAGAAGGTATGGCACCGACGTGTTTACATTAATTAGTTATGGTGCGTTTTTATCTAGGCAGGTTAGGTTAGGCGTATAGAAAATTTAGGTTGATGATTTCAACTGCTAGGGTATGGTACATATAGGCATGTGTAGTAGTTCATATTTTCAACATGTTTCATGTTCAGTCTGCGTCTTAGGAAGGCTGCAGGTACGTAGGTGATAGGGTATGAGATAGGTGATGGGTTGGATACTTCAATGTGAAGTATACTGTCCATTAATAACGAGTTCTCTATTTACTAGCTAGGCTTAATTGATTTATTTAAAGATAACAGCTATTTTATGGTTTCAAAGCAATATCTAACAACTAGGTTATACACTTCACATAGGCTTAAGACTTAAGCATCCACTTAGGAACATGGGTCTGCATGAAGCTTCACATCATAGCTACTACTAAATTGATATGCACAGGTATGAGACAATATGTTGTTTTCAATACTTAGGCTGAAGGGGGAAAAACGTGGGTACACTATTTGGCTATAATATAGATTAGCTGTTAGTTTTAGGTAGGTACATGTCTTGTCAAGGCGTTGGTTAACGATGAACTTTGCGGAATCAACGTACGGACAGAAATAAGAGTACAGTTGTGCTCAACGAGGTGTCACGATCCCAAAAATATAACAATACCGGTAGTTTGACTCATATTTTGAAATACCGAAATACCGATATAGGGTGCACAATACTCCAAATAAAAAGTTGCATATTTAATTAATTAAAAATTATAGTAAAATTCTGAAAATTAAATTATCGCTATGTCTCAAAAGAACCCTGTCCAAATTCGAATCCAATATCAAGCTATTTCAAATAAACCGTTACGGTCGATATACGTTTCTACAACGACTTTTCGAATATTTGATTTGGACATATCTTGCAGTCTGTACAACGAAATCTCTATTTTCCACTTCCGTTGGAAAGATATAGTTCAACAGATTCCAACGTTTCTCGTTTCGAAGAAATCCGATTCAAAACGAGTTCGGTACACTCAGTTGAAGTTCAGAACGTTAATTTACAAACTGCTGCGATATTACGGGCTCGATTATATTTAATATATATTTTTATACGTTCAACTCCGTTCTAATTAATATATAAATCCATTTATATTACGAATTAAATATTTAAACTGTTTTAAATATTCAAATACAAACCGACGAAAATGCGGGACGTTACAGTTGATTAGATTGACGCCATTTTGACGTGAACGATATTTATATCGATTATATTCATTTTAAAATGAATATTGAAAAGTGATTTCGAAATCAAATATTTTGAAATGAAATTTGAATTGAATCGAATAGAAAATCAATTTGAATTGAATCGAATAGAAAACCAATTTGATTTGAATAGAATAGAAAATCAATTGAATTTGAATAGAATAGAAAATCAATTGAATTTGAATAGAATAGAAAATCAATTGAATTTGAATTGAATAGAAAACGAATTTGATTTGAATTGAATTTGAATTGAATAAATAACAAATTGAATTCGAACTGAATAAATAACGAGTTCGAATTGAATTGAATAGATAACGAATTCGAATTCGAATTGAATAAGTAACGAGTTCGAATTGAATTGAGTAGATAACGAATTCGAATTGAATTGAATAGATAACGAATTCGAATTGAATTGAATAGATAACGAATTTGAATTGAATTGAATATAAAACCAATTCGAATTGAATTGGAAACGAATTCGAATTGAATTGAAAACGAATTCGAATTGAATTGGAAACGAATTGAAATGAATTCAAATTGAATTGAAATTTGAATTGAATAGAAATGAATTTTAAAACGAATTTATAAGGAAAAATTCAATTTTGATTGGATTTGAAATGGAAGTTGAAATTGTTTTTGAAACGAATTCAAAACTATTTATAAAATTCGTTTTAAATAGTAATCAACGAAATATATATTATATATATTATATATATAATATAATGGCCTGAATAGAACGCGCCGCGCCGCGGTAGTTCGCGAATTTCGACCATTAACTTCAAATGGACATTACGGGAGATCCGACTGTCGGATTCTCCTAAAACCGGAACCATTGGGTTCGTATCGAAAAGAGCTTTCTAACGAATATTAGAAATTCAAAATATAACGGTTGGATTTGGAGATACGTCCAAAATCAAATTTGAAAAAGGTCGCTATAAGTGCAGTTCGATGGCCGTTGTTGAAAATCGACTGTACGGGCCTTGATAAAATTATTAAAAATATCAATAATTTGTGTAAAATCATAAGAAGTGATTTGGGAAAATTTGGGATGAAAAACTCCATATTTGAAAAGATAAAGATAGATTTTTATCGAAATGAACTAGTTTTGAACTAAAATTAAAATCTATTTATTTTAAAATAAATAAAATGGAACTGAATTAGAATTGATTTGTGGGTTTATGGTGAACAGTGTTTTAAATAACACTAGTTCTTTAACCCGGTAATAAATAGGATATGATTTGGGTTTATCGTGAACTGTGTTTTAAATGACACTAGTTCTTTAACCCAGTAAAAGGAGTTTTAATGAATCTGAAATTAGATTGAAACGTGAATTGATAATCTAAATTATCAAATTTGGCAAATAAGCGAGAATGGAGTATCACCAGTTTTGCTCCAAAGCGATAGTTAAATCTTTAATTAGATTTGAACGTGAAATGGTAATTAATTTTACCGATAACACCATGGTTTTAGATATGGAGTATTACCAGTTTTGCTTCATGGGATGAATAGGTTGGGATTGGGAAATAAAATAAATAATTACTTCGGTGTGGTTCGCTAATCTCGACTAGTTTGGAAAACCATAATTTGGTTTGAAATGACATCCAAAGGAAGATTAAAGGATAAATTTTTAAGAATTTATCTTGGGTAAAATTAATAGGAATCCTTCCCTAAGAATTGAAATTTAGAAACTAGCTGTAGATTAGTTAAGATAAGTGGTCTCCTGGATATTGATCTAATGTTGGTTTCGGCCTTCGGGGTTAATATTTGGGAAATTGTTCTCTTGCTAATTTGCGGTTAGTGATTAATGAATTGGAATGAGGCGTATGTTGTGTTTGTGTAACATTTGTTTTTAATATACGCGGGTTGTTCGGAAAGGCCGGGTTTACACCCATTCTGAATAACCGATTCGACGATAAGTCAAAGATGAAGACGGTGGTCGAAGACCGGAAGTCTTCACATCCTTTGGATAATTACTGACGATCCTGATTGGGCTGTACACCCAAGAGGATGGAAATAGTTGGTGGTCGTCTAGACGTACTTGGAGATGGATGGATATGCGAGGAAAGTGCCTCCGGTTTCGTTCAGACCCAGAGCGGACTTGTAAATGGATTGTGTGTCTGACATTGGATTTTATTCTGTGTTGATTGATTTCTGTTAAATATATATCTGTTTCGCGGCGGAGAATTTATTCTTTTGCTTAACGCCCTTCTCTGAGACGTATGAGCTTAGAGGTTATATATCGATAGATATCAATCGCATGGCATGAAGTGCCTGTGTGGCATGCTTAGTTGCATAGATCAAGGCTTCTTTTGAAAAGTAAAGTCTTGTGGTTGATGATCAAAGCACGGCCTATGTGGCAGCTTTGTGTATAACGTGAATTCGCGAGCCTCACACCTCGGTATGAGTCAAAAACGGGATACAGACTGCAGGGAGAGCACGACGTTTCTTTCTAGCTTTGGTGGTATCAGTGACTTACCAGCCCTGACATTTATATACTTTTCATCTATGTGGTTGTTGGATGAGGCGCCTCGATTTTAGGTCTGTAAGGACCGGGAAACGTGTGTTCAGGAATTGCCAATCCTCTAACGTAAGTGAGGACCGGCCCTGAAGCATCCAGGATTGCCCAGAGTGTGTAGTCCTGAGACATTTACTAGAGTGTCTTGAACGCGGAGAGGAGCTTGCCCCTTGCCTCGACTCATGACGGAAATCCAATTTCCAATACGTATATTGTGGTTTTAATTGTAGAACTAGTATGGCGACATGATATATGGTACCCATGCTGTTGGCTAGCTTTTTGACCAAGCCACCCAGGTTCATTCATAAGAAGAAAGCATGAAACCACATTCTCTAAGTACATGAAGGAACGGATCGCACCATTGACTCGCCCCTCATCGGATCGCCCCCATATCGGATCGCACCTTATCGGATCGCCCCCATTTCATCAGCGGAACGACACCTCTATGCGATTCGATCCATGCATGTATTATTGCCCAGTATTGACCGATCCGATCCCCTGAAGCATGGTTGAGCCTATGACCCGTTCAAACACGAGCTAGTCTTCAGCGATCCGAGATGCACGGATCTAGCGACACGTGTCCCTAACCGTCATTTTGACCGATTCTCCCCATCTGCACGATCCGATTTTCAAGGGGATCGCGACACCTATCCACAACGGCTAATTTGACTATTTCTTCAACGGCAGCGATGCAATCCAATGTCCTCGGGATTCGTGCCACGTGTTACAGCGATCCGCCTGACAAAATCAGCTATAAATAGCCCGGAGGTTGGCATTTTTAAGGATCTTTTTGGCAATATTGAGTACTGAATCCGCCATTATTGTCAAACTACTAGAGTATTGAGAGAAATCATTGATTGTATTAGCTTTCAAAGTATAATCAATAATATAAAAAGTGGACGTAGGCTCGTTAACGCCGAACCACTATAAATTCTGTGTGTTATTTCCTTTTTCCTCATTCTTTAGTTGAAACTCTATAAGATTCAGAACAATTTGGGTGTTAGGTCCAAATTTTGATCTAACATTTTGGTGCTTTCACTGAGAAAACAGTCCTAAAATTTCACTATTCAGTTCTTTGAAGATTCCAGCGATTCAGATATCATGGCTGGAAAGAGATCTAAGGAAGCACGAGCTTCACGAACCAATGAAACAATCGAAGAAAGTGTGCACGAGCTAGGCAATGAGGAAACTTTGGATCGCGGAGCATAGGGGGCGAACCGATCCAATGAAGACGCCACGCTCTGAGTCGACGAGAACGAGGCGATCCAGACTGCTGAAGGGGTTGTTACTCGATCCCGAGATAACACCTCGAATCCTCCGCGCATCGTGACCACGAACCGATCCCAGGGGGGGTTGCGAGCCACCATCCTCGATCCACAGCGATCCGAATTGATGACCAGACTACAACTCGACCTGGAAAAGAGCCTATGGCTCGCTCCTACCGTCCTGGCCCCTCCGCTCGACCTGGCTCAAGCTCTTTGCGCATAAGAGAAAGTGATGATGACCAATATGACCCTGCTGCTCCCGTTACTGAGGGGGATCTCTCTCTCTTTTCCGAAATGTGGGAGAGATTGTTTGATGAATTGGCTGCCCAAAGGCAGGAAAACTCTGTCCTACGACAAAATTTGACTGCTATGGATAAAAGCTTGGTGAACTCGCAAGGCAAAGGACGCCACCAGCTCGTCCGCTCACTCCAGGATATTCTTCTTCGTCAGAGGAATCGCCGAGACCTCCGCGGCGACCATATGAGAGAGCCGAAAACATAGAGCAGCTTCCGTTCGGAACCCTGCCATCACGGGAAGAAGAAGCGCTGGAGGCGGGGCCCTCAAACCGTAATGTGAACGATCACGCCGCGACTCCCAGAGCTCGAGATGTGGACAATCCTGTACAGAACAGACTACCTCAGCCCCGTCGTCGCGCACATGCTTATGGTAACAGGGGGCAATGAAGCCCTATCCGAGCCCCAGATTTTGTGACTGCTCCCGGAAGAGAGACTAGAGAACCCCGCCGAGCCAGAAGCACTGACCCTGAACCTCCGCTGACCAGTGCAAATGTGGCAGCCATGATCCATCAAATTCTGGCAGATAGCCGTGGGCAACGGAATGAAGATTGGGGAATTGACCGCAGTCGCACCCCTTTCACTGATGATATTTTGGATGCGACTTTCCCGAGGCGTTTCAACATGCCACAGATGAACCGATACGCGGGTAGGTCTGATCCTGTCCAGCATCTGATGAGATACTCTTGGTCAATGACCGCTGCCGCAGCTTCTAACGCTATCAAGTGCAAAGCATTTCCCATATTCTTGGAGGATGTAGCATTGTTATGGTTTACTCGCTTGCCAGCAAGATCGATTTCTAGCTTCAGGGAGTTGAGTGAGAAGTTCGTAGAACAATTCCGTATCTATGCACAAAAGACAAAGAGTGTGATTGATTTGTTCCTTGTCAAGCAGCGACCAGGCGAGAGTTTGAGGGCGTACTTAGATCGTTTCAACTTGGTCGCTACTGAAGTTAAAGATCCCCATGAACCAACCGTTGTCGCAGCACTGATTGATGGAGTAGATAAAGACACTGAATTCAGGAGATACCTGGCAGGCAAGCCACCCCATACTAGAGAGTTATTCTACGAAAAAGCTAACGTACATTTACGCCGGGAAGAAGTGTATGCTAACCGAAAGGCAAAAACAGCTGATAAGGAGGAAATCCAAAGCAATGTCTCCATTAAGCAGACAGGAGACAGCTCGGGGAAAGTCGAGGTTAATGTCGGAAATCGGAATCAGGGTGGTCGTCAGTCAGGGAACAATAATAATAATGGTAACGACAACAACCGGAAGAGGAACCGAGGGAACGACTCCCAGAGAAGGACTCGTCCCAGGGCCTTTGAAAGTTATACACCAATAAATGATACTCTGGAAAATATCTTCATGGATGCGTAAGAAGTCCTCCAGAATAAGAGGCCGCCTCCCAGAGAGTCGACGGAGAAAGAACGTGAAACGGGGAAGTTTTGTCTCTTTCATCAGATTCACGGCCATTCGACAAATGAATGCCGTCACCTAAGAGATGTAGTCGAAAGGCTGCTTCGAGAAGGAAAATTAGATGAATACAGAGTAACGCCCAGAGACAGGGGGCAAGCAGTACAGGCTCCAAATCAGAACCAGAATCAACTTGCTGCTAGGCCAACTGCCCAGCAAAAGGGAAAGAACATTGTTATCAATACCGTAATCGGAGGACTTTATCTTGACGGGCATAGTTCCAAGGCATTGGATTAATATGTCAATGCAGCCAAGCAACACCTCGAGGTAGGGGAGTGTAGCAACCCTGAGGACAATATCCCGGTAAAGCAACAAAAGATGATGACCGACGATGTCGTTTTCCGAGAACGAAAAAGCATTGGAGTCCATGCTCCGACTGAAGATCCATTTGTAATTACAGTACCTATTGGACCAGCCACTGTTCATAAGGTTTTGGTGGACAACGGGAGTTCCGTCAACATTCTTTTCAAAAGGACATTTGACCAGATGAACCTCGAAATAAAAGACTTGAAGCCCTGTCAAGGATGGATCCGTGGATTTAACGAAGCATCCACCGCTCCAATGAGTTATGTAGAGTTACCGGTTACGCTTGGGGAAGGAGAACGCCAGAGAGTGAGAGTCCTTCCCTTCGTGGTTTTGGACGTTGAATCGCCCTACAATGCCTTCTTGGGACGACCGGCCCTCGCAAAGTTTAGAGCCTGTATAGCCCCATGGTGCCTATTATTGAAATTCCCCACAGAAGCTGGCGTTGGTATTGTCAGAGGAGATCAGGTTTCTGCGCGAGCATGTTATGTTGCCGAGCTAAAGTTACTTCGCAATGGAGGGGACATAGAAACCAAAGGCGCTTCTCCCCCTACAAGGGCGGAGACCTTATAGCAACTAAAGAGGATAACCATTGGAAAGTCGCCCAGAGAGTTGCCCAAGGATATAGATCCCAGAGAGGATCAAGAACCTGGGGGCAGAATGGCGACTCCCAACGAGACAACTATGGATATACCGATCGATGATAGTGACCCGGAGAAGGTCCTTAAGATTGGATCCCAGCTAAATCCGAATCTCGCTAAAGAATTGACGGATTTCTTAAAAAACAACTTGGATGTATTTGCTTGGACCCACGCGGACATGTGCGGGATATCCCCATCAATCATGAGCCATTCATTAAGAATTAACCCTAAACATCCTCCGGTAAAGCAAAAAAGGCGAATGTTGGGCCCAGAGAGGTCCGCTGCCTTGAAAGAAGAGGTTGGAAAGCTAAAGAGTAATGGATTTATCAAAGACTCGACCTACCCAGACTGGATTTCGAATCCAGTCTTGGTAAAGAAGGTCAATGGGAAGTGGCGAACGTGTATCGACTTCTCGGATTTGAACAAAGCCTGTCCAAAAGATAGTTTCCCGTTACCCCGGATTGACCAGTTGGTGGACTCGACGGCGGGTCATGAGCTTCTCTCATTTATGGATGCTTATTCAGGATATAACCAGATTCCGATGCCTGTTCCAGATCAAGAACACACTAGTTTTATCACGGATCTGGGATTATAATATTATGTGGTGATGCCCTTTGGCTTGAAGAATGCGGGCGCTACATATCAACGTTTAGTCAACAGAATGTTTTATAACCAGATCGGGAAAACAATGGAAGTATATGTCGACGATATGTTGGTTAAGTCCAAGCAATCTTCCCAACACACTACTGACTTGGCAGAGATGTTCGGCATTCTTCGAAAGTACGGAATGAAACTCAACCCAACCAAATGTTCATTCGGTATTGCCTCCGGAAAATTCTTGGGGTTCATCGTCAGTTCCCGTGGGATTGAGATTAATCCAGACCAGATTGCGGCAATCAGAGACATTCAGGAACCTAGGCAAATTAGGGATGTGCAAAGCCTTGCAGGAAAAGTGGCCGCACTAAGCAGATTTATCTCCAGGGCTACGGATAAGTGCATCCCATTCTTCGAATTAATAAAGCGGGGAAAACGCCACTTCAAATGGACGCCCGACTGCGTAGAAGCATTTCAGAACTTACTAAGGCACCTGGAGAAACCTCCGATATTATCTAAGCCAATGGATCACGAGGACTTATTCGTGTATCTGGCAGTGTCATCCCATGCGATCAGCTCAGCGTTGGTAAGAGAAGAGGATAAGGTCCAAAGACCTGTGTATTATGTGAGCAAAAAACTAACGGCAGCAGAGCGTAATTATCCGAGGATAGAAAAGTTGGCGTATAGTTTACTGATCGCCTCTAGAAAGCTTCGACATTATTTTCAGGCGCATCCCATTACCGTATACACCGATCACCCACTCAAGCAAGTTTTACAGAGACTAGAGGCGTTTGGAAGATTACTCAAATGGAACATTGAGTTAAGTCAATTTGATCTGAACTTTCAGCCCAGGCGGTCAATTCGGGGGCAAGTGATAGCCGACTTCATAGCAGAGTTTACCGTACCGGAGGAAGATATAGCCAACGAAGAGGTCAATCCTTCAAAATTACTTTTCGACCCCAATACCTGGAGATTGTATACTGATGGCGCTAGGAATGACGAAAGATCCGGCGCTGGAATAGTGCTTGAAACTCCTGAGAAACGATTGATAACCTATGCAATCCGGATGGAGTTTTACGCCACTAACAACGATTCTGAATATGAAGCTCTGATAGCCGGATTAGGGATCGCAAAGGAATTAGAGGTCACAAAGCTGAACATCTTCTGCGACTCCAAGTTAGTTGTGAACCAAGTTACTGGAAAATTCCAGGCTAAAAGTGCAAGATTGATTTTATACTTAAAGAAAGTGAAAGAGTTGCTGAACGATTTTGATCACTACAGCATATCTCGTATTTCGCGATCAGAGAATCATCAGGCGGATAAGTTGGCAAAGATGGCTAGTTCCGACGATCCTGAAGTGACCGGGCTAGCCCCCGTTGAAGTACTTCGGTCCCCTAGCATAGATCAAATGGAAATCGACCTAATACTAGAGACGGAACCAGAAAGGGAGTCCTGGATGACCCCTCTGAAGAATTTCCTGATGAATGGAGCGCTTCCAACCAAGAAAAGCGAGAGACGTAAAGTAATTCGTAAAGCCGCCCGATACGTTCTGCAAGGCGGAGTTCTTTACAGACAAGGATTTTCGATGCCCCTCCTCCGGTGTATAGCTCACGATGACATCAAGCGTGTGCTGCGAGAGGTTCACGAAGGCGAATGCGGCGACCACACTGGAGGGCAAACTTTGGCAAAAAAGGTGTTGCGGCATGGTTATTTCTGGCCTACCATAAACAAGGATCCGGAAAGATACGCACGACGGTGTGATGCATGCCAGAGATTTTCAAAAATACCTAGAGCACCTCCTAATCAGTTAAAAACAATGATGAGCCCATGGCCTTTCGCTATGTGGGGAATTGATATCATTAGAAGTCTCCCCATAGCAAGGGGTGGAGCAAAGTTCGCTATTGTGGCCGTGGATTATTTCACTAAGTGGATCGAGGCTGAACCACTAACTACAATCACTACCAAACGAGTGATCAACTTTATCGTTAGAAACATCATCTGCCGATTTGGGATTCCAAAGATTGTGATAACGGATAACAGAACTCAATTCGATAGCACTGAATTCAGAAATTTCTGCCAAAAATACCACATTGAGAATCGGTACACCTCTGTGGCGCACCCGCAATCGAACGGACAAGTCGAAGCGGCAAATAAAGTAATTAAGTCCATTCTGAAAAGAAGACTGAAGCGGGATAGAGCCATGTGGGCTGATGAATTGCCCTTGGCACTATGGGCCTACAGGGAAACATATAAATCGTCAACAGGACATACCCCGTTCTCCCTTGCTTTTGGAACAGAAGCAGTCATCCCGGTTGAGATAAAGGTACCTTCTCACCGGGTGACTTATTATGATCCGATGACCAATAATGAATTGCTCCTTGAGTCCCTAGATATGATCGAAGAAAAGAGGGATGAAGCGGACCTGCGTGCCTTGAGATGCAAACAACAGGTCGCTCGATATTACAACAAAAAGGTTCAAGCCCGAACCTGGCAACCCGAAGACTTGGTTCTGAAACGTGTCTTTCCACCCCCATCTCATATGGGAGCGAAGTGGGAAGGACCGTACTCCATTCTGAGCAAGCTTGATAATGGAACCTTCAAGCTGGCAACCGTAGATGGAAAGGAAATCCATAGAGTGTGGAATGCCCAACATTTACGGCCATACTTAACATAAAAGTTTCAAATCTATTCTTTTGCTTTGTTGAAAACCATGTACAAGGCACGACTTTCTTAGAATATTTTGATTCCTTAAAGCAAAAAATTATAAAGTGGACGTAGGTCATGATTCGACCGAACCACTATAAAAATATTGTGTGTCATTTACCTTTATTGCACCTTTATTTATCTGCCTGTTTATTTGTTATAAAAATCGTTGTGAATAATCCAACGATCCCAGAAGCATATAATCATAAATGCCTTCCATCAGAATGGAATGTAATCACAAGTCAAAATTCTGAGGATACAATAAAGTAAATTATATCGTTGATAGAACTCTAACTCTCCAGAGAGAGAGAGAGAGAGTATAAAAGCGTCTCCGATTGAGCGCTGAGAAAGAGCTCCTTCCCCGCTGAAGGATCGGGGAGCGAATGAATCGCCGAGCTCGAACTCTAACTCTCTAGAGAGAGAGAGAGAGAGTATAAAAGCGTCTCCGATTGAGCGCTGAGAAAGAGCTCCTTCCCCGTTGAAGGATCGGGGAGCGAATGAATCGCTGAGCTCGAACTCTAACTCTCCAGAGAGAGAGAGAGAGTATAAAAGCGTCTCCAATTGAGTGCTGAGAAAGAGCTCCTTCCCCGCTGAAGGATCGGGGAGCGAATGAATCGCTGAGCTCGAACCCTAACTCTCCAGAGAGAGAGAAAGTATAAAAGCGTCTCCGATTGAGCGCTGAGAAAGAACATCTTCCCTGCTAAAGGAGCAGGGACCGACTGAACTATTGAATTTGAACTCTACCCCCGGCAACCGCCAGGAGAGTACAAAGGGTCTGAAACAAGCAGCTGCCCTAGCTGAGTTCAGCTTTCAGCCCTATCTCAACTAGGCAAACAACCTTCGATTTGCCAACACAGCCCAACACAAGAAATTCAGTACCGCAAGAACGGTTATCTTATGAAATTCTCCAAGTACCCCTTATTCAGAAATGGGGGGCAACCTGCAAATAGTGCTAATCAATCTTTAATAAGCCCTAGTTAAGCGCTACGTTAACGATTGATTGCAGGCCATATGCATATACACATGAACTTTAATGCAGCAATGCAACACAAAGTTTTTCCTTCTGTTGTTTGATTGATTTGTAGTTATAATTAGATGGTTTATAACTAAACATGGAAAGTTTATTTGAATACAGGTACACAATGATGCAAAAAGAGATAAACTTTCATTTATATACCGCAAACCTACCAAGTGAAAAACAACCTAGAAAGGAAAGTGAGGACCAGTCTCACAATTACACTTCCTGGCCAATGGAAAACCTAAAGACAAAATATCAACAAGCAACAATATCCTATTTACGCTTTGGCCTCTTCTCCTGCTTCTGCTTCTCCAGCTTCGCCTTGTCGGCGTCGGATTGATCCCTTTCTTCCTCTTCCTTTTGTCTATAAGAGGAACATCCGACTCTTCTAAAGATTCCTCTTCCACCTCTTTTCTCTTCCTCCTATCAAAAAGGGAAGCCGGGAAGTCATCAGGATTTGCAAAATGAAGCTGTCTGCTGATGGATTTGGGTTGGATTTTCAAAATCATCCCGGTTTTGGGATCAAATTCTGCAAGAGGGACTACGTCCAAAGCCTCATCTGCCACCTTCTTCGAAGCCATCTCTTTTTCCTGCCTAGCCTGTCGGCTGGCCAAGGTTTCGTCGTCGTCGTCGTCGGCTTTTTTGGCGCTGATAATATCTTCCTCATCCTCTACATGGCGCCCATCCATGTCTTTCAAGGCCTCAATGGTCTCAGCATCCTTGGGAACATCGGTACTAGGTGCCGGGATGCTTCTTTCTGCTGTTGTGACCTCAGCCTGCTTTGATATATCAATACCGGCACCTGGCGAGACAGCCTCCTTCTCCGCTTCTTTTTCTTTTTCAACACCCTTGTCGACGGGCTCGCCACCTGTATTATGAGGAACACACATTACTAATTCAATTGGTTGTTCTACCAGACGACGACAATTCACAATTGCTTTGACAAATTGTGGGGAAAAAAGGGAGATACCTTCCGCAGATCCTCCTTCTTGAGTAGCTGCAGGAGCTCCAACAACCACGGGAGTTAGGCCCAAAGGGATTAGTGGATCATCGGGATGGTATTCCTCAACTCCGGATGTCTTGGGCTCCATGGCTGAACTCGAACCCTCGTCAGCTTTGCTTTTACCCTTAGCCAGGGCCCTCTCCTTTTCCATCTCCGCTAGAATCAGACGACGACCCTCTGCCAGGTCCTCAGGCTCGTTATCCCTCAAGATGCTCTTCATCAACTCATCTTCGTCAATTTCTTCGACCCCCAATCTCTGCTTTTCACCCTCAACAATGGCATCCCATAAATTGGCTAAAGTAACGTGGTAATCCGGGATCCACGAAATGTTGCGGGTTTTGAGAACTTGGCCAAGGAAGTCGAAAATCATCTCTTCAAACCCCTCGATATCCTTCTCTCTTTCGAGGAGCTTGTTGTTAGAAGCAGTGGCCAATTCGATGGCACTTTCAACATTCTTTTCGGCGAGAGCTCCCCGTCTCTCCGCGTCCGCGACCTGATCATTCAAAATCACCTTTTCCGCTTCAGCCAAAGCTAAACTTTCTTTCAAGCTTGCTCTTTCTGCCTCCAGAGCAGCTCTCTCAGCTTCAAAATGGCCTTGTGTTGTTTTCAACGCGACATTGGCCATTTTGAGATCTTCTACTTCTTTCTTTAAAGCCATCTTCTCTTGGCTATTGGAGTCAAGTTCCGAATGAAAGCGCTGCTTAGCATTCTCTAATTCAATCTTATAATTTTCGGCATCTCTCCGCGCTAAAGCAAGTTGGGATTGAGCATCTTCCAGGTCCTTCTCCATCTTTTTCCTGGCCCTTTCGTTGTTTTCAAGTTTCGCCTTAGATCTATGTGCTTCTATTTCGAGCGTTCGGATGACTTCGGAAAGGTTAACTGCATGTTTCATCATCATCTCATACTGCCTGGCAACGTGGCGGATGTGCCCGACAACTTCATTATCCCAGTTCTTGGGGACCGGTTCCAAGGCTGGAACAAATGTCATCCTGTCGAAGAATATGTCTGGGAATTGTTCCCGCAGCTTTTCCAGCCTACCTTGAATCTCGGGACCATGCATGTAATCCCATGATCCAGGGGAAGCCAACTCTGGCTGGCTGGAAGGGACGATGTCACTCCTCTCCTTTTCAGACTCTTTGATTGGATCCTTGCCATTATCCTTAGACTCGTGATGCCTTTTTGACGACCTACTGTGAGAAGGTGCACTTTTCGGAGGAGTTAACTCTTTAGGAAGTTTCTTTCCCCCTGCAGGAACTACCGGATAACTAGGAAGCTTGGCAGATGTCGATTTCGGTGGAGACCGAGGTTGTGAGGAAGTCGGCTTGTGAGAAGGGCCGCGAGAGCGCTCAGTACCCGAATGAAGACTGGGTGTCCCCTCACAAAGAGAACGATAAGAATAAGATCGCCTGCGGGGCATCTTTCCTGCAAAAGAGAAGAGAACATATTAAAACTTTGAGTATTGATGATATAAGCGTGCGGGGTCAGACATTGTGTGTAATTTGTGCATCCCATAAGATTCCCCCTAACAGACCCGGGCCTGAAGACAGGCTCATCTGACCAGTTTCTTGTTCTCTAGTTAGAGCGATGGTCTCTTCAGAAGCAGGGAAGAATGGCTCCCCTTCAAAGTCCCTCTCTGTGTATACATCATCGGGTAGAGGAATTTTGCTCAGCTCGTCGAATAACTGCTCTTCTGTCAAATCATCGGGAGCAGCGGTTTCGATTGGAGTAGAAATTAGGATTTCCTTGGACTTGTCACCACGGACCTCATCCCCTCTGTATATGTTCAGGTCCTCATCGTCTTGGATGACTATCGGGGAAGGACTCTTGCGAAACTTAGTTGTTTCTACTGCTTGCGAAGTTCCCTCTCCCTCCGTTGGGGGCACGTATTTATAGGGTTTGCCGCCAGCGCCAAGTCCGAATCTTATATCCAGAAGATGATGCTTATGAAGATTCTCGTCAGTAATGCATTTTTTGATCCTTAGAAAGTCAGATCTTCTTTGTAGAAAAATAGACAATCGATTGTTGTGTAGCGGACCCTCCGTTTTCGGGAAGACATGATCTGTTTAGGACAAAGAAAACGGGGGAAGAATGTTAACGCCTCAGCTTCTTGAACAAGGTATCCAGTTAAAAGCTAAAAGTTTACTTGATTTAAGCCATCTTCTTGAGCATCCAGCCTGTTTCTTTATGTAGAACCAATCAGACTTAGGATCCCCTATATTGCTGTATCCATCGTACAGAACCTTCCTATTCGCCACCGATTCAAAGAAAGAGAAATTTGGGGTTGCCGAGGAGCGATGCTTGAAAAGAAAGAAGAATATTAAATCTCTAAATGTGAGTTCGGTATGTAAGATCTCCGCGTATGCAACATATAGGGTGTATAGAGATGCATAGGCGTTAGGATGAAGCTGCATCAGAGCGATACCCAGTCGTTTTAAAGTCTCGATGACGATTGAAGGAAACGGAGGAATAGCTCCTACCAAGCACATGGTTCGACTGATTGCCATATATCCTTCCGGAGCTAAGTGGGGTCTATCTTCGCTACCGGGTGTCATGACATCATCCTAAGGAATCCCATGTCTCAAGCAGATTCTTTTGAGCTTTATATCATCGAGCTTAGATGCTAAAGAATCAGAAAATTTATCTATTCCGAGCGCGCCAGGAATCTCATCGGGAGCTCGCCTGTCTATCTCAGGCTCTTCGCTAGATGAGGTACTTTCAGACGGATTTGATTCCGTTGCCTCGTATTCAGAGCCAGAATCTTCACCTCCTGGGTTAATTGGAGGGACCTCAGGGTTGTATCGCTCAGGAACCTCGGACTCCGTTTCTGTAGCGGATCTTAAAGAAGATTGATTATCCGACATTACTGTTAGGCGAGAAAACATGAAAAATGAGATTAAAACTACCCGTTCCCCGTGTGTGCAAGTGCCGGTGTGTGTGCTTGTGCATGCATTAAAGATAAAGCGTAAAAGCTATCAAGATCATCAAGATATTAGTCGTCATATGCAGTTAAATTATGTGGTCATTTAGTCCAGAAAGTCCAAATCAAGGCCCTAGCCTAACTGTTCAGAGTTTTATGGTGACAAGGCATCGTCTAAGGTTCAAAAATTGGTTTGGATCGCGAACTACGAGTCGGACCGCGGTGTGTAAGACAGTTCGCCCTCCTTCGGATCGTAGGGTAGAGGGATCGCCCTCCTTCGGATCGCAGGGCAGAGGGATCGCCCCCCTCACGAATCGTGAAATTGAGTGATCGGGGTCTTTGCTGGATCATTGCAGTCCCCCACGAAGCGCGCCACTGCCGCCACCACGACCCTCCGACTCGCCACAGGCCTTCATCTTCTTCCTTTCCTCTCCTTGCCTACGATCCGAACCAGCCTTCTCTCTTCTCCTTCCTCCTCCGTTTTTCTCCTCTCCTTCTCATTTCCGAACTCCAACCTCTGAGCCCATCAGCCATGGCGCCTCGCTGGTTCCCTCAAAAATTACAAAATTCCATCGTTTCTCCCTCAAACCAGTCGAAAAAACTCAAAAAATTGAGAGCGATATCGAATAGGGATGCTTTCGATAGATTACCTTTATAAAAGTTGGGAGAATAGTCAGATTTTTGGAAGTTTGAAAAACTAGGGTTTTTCCTCAATGATGCAGGCAATACGATATGAAAGAAGGAAGAAGGAAGAAAGTGAAGAGGAGGGTTGACTTATATAGGCAAAAGGGCGACCGTTTGTCTCCCCTTTTTTGTCTTATTCGATCCGCGAAAATAGGCGGGGCCGCGAACCAAAAGCCCACCACGTCTCGGAGAGAAGCCCATTTCGTTCCGTTCCGTAAAGAAGCTCAAGCGCTCACCAAAGAACGAGACGAATGGCTCGAATGGCTTGCTAAAGGACCGCGACTCGAGTATGCGATACAAATCGATAAATCACCAACAGATCCAGTGATGAAGAATCTGAAAAGTCCCAGAAAAGGAATCGTTCACTGTTTTGCGACTCGATGTGAAAAGACAGTTCTATGGCTTCGAAGCATGTTCCATCATCGATTAAACATACTTCGAGGGGGCAAAACGTTGGCTAGCTTTTTGACCAAGCCACCCAGGTTCATTCATAAGAAGAAAGCATGAAACCACATTCTCTAAGTACATGAAGGAACGGATCGCACCATTGACTCGCCCCTCATCGGATCGCCCCCATATCGGATCGCACCGTATTGGATCGCCCCCATTTCATCAGCGGAACGACACCTCTATGCGATTCGATCCATGCATGTATTATTGCCTAGTATTGACCGATCCGATCCCCTGAAGCATGGCGGAGCCTCTGACCCGTTCAAACACGAGCTAGTCTTCAGCGATCCGAGATGCACGGATCTAGCGACACGTGTCCCTAACCGTCATTTTGACCGATTCTCCCCATCTGCACGATCCGATTTTCAAGGGGATCGCGACACCTGTCCACAACGGCTAATTTGACTATTTCTTCAACGGCAGCGATGCGATCCGATGTCCTCGGGATTCGTGCCACGTGTTACAGTGATCCGCCTGACAAAATCAGCTATAAATAGCCCGGAGCTTGGCAGTTTTAAGGATCTTTTTGGCAATATTGAGCACTGAATCCGCCATTATTGTCAAACTACTAGAGTATTGAGAGAAATCATTGATTGTATTAGCTTTCAAAGTATAATCAATAATATAAAAAGTGGACGTAGGGTCGTTAACGCCGAACCACTATAAATTCTGTGTGTTATTTCCTTTTTCCTCATTCTTTAGTTGAAACTCTATAAGATTCAGAATAATTTGGGTGTTAGGTCCAAATTTTGATCTAACACATGCCGTCTATGATTTATATTTATGATTGAAATGTTTTGACACTATACACTTATTATAGTATCAAATGATTTGTTTTAAACGTACCAAGCATGTTTGGCTATTATAAGGGAAAACCCTATCCTCCGGCTTGCGTTGCATTATGTGATGGGACCTGGGTCTTATAATAGCTTCATTTTTCGAAAAAGCATTGCGTTGTTTATTGTTATGCACTGGTATTATTGGGAGGAAACCCGTTCCGTGTTATACGGCGTGGTCCCTTGAATTACCCTTTTTTAAAGTAAAGCTTTAAATAACTGTTTTAGTTCTCACACCAGTCACATGACTGACCTGGAGTTTATTGTTTTAACCTAAACTCTGGGTGCCCCTATTTTCCGCACGGGCAGCTAGTAGTTTTGGTTTTGCAGATCGATATTCACAGGATCCCGGTTTACAGCAGGAATGATATCCGGAAAGCTCTATATCCGTATATCACCTTCAGTTGTGCTTTGTATTATTTTCCGCTGCTATGTAATTTATTGTAATCTCTGATATTTATCGAATGTAATTTATTCATTTATACTCTGTATATTCTTTTATTCTGATGGAATTGTTGTAATAGCAATGAAATGTTCTTCTGTTTGTGTTTTGATTTGTCCTGTTCTCAAACGATCAGGGGTTTCGAACGGTCTTTGTCGGTTTAACGACTGATTCGGATCGAGCGAAATTCCCGGCCGTCACATATAAACTATTTGAAATATGCATGTATAGGATGGAAATCGTACAAACAAAGTTTCAACACCTTCTAATCGTTGCTTGGTGTCAAATATATCTAGGTCCAGATATACTTGTGTAACACTTATGGAGCTTAAACTTGACTTCCCTAGGATGGTGTGTTAAGATAAAATAGATCAAAAATTTAATGTATTGTAAAGATTATATATAGAAATTGTTTTGAAATGTAAAATCAAAGGTTTTAACTATTCCAAATATGAAGACTATAGTAGATGAATTTAGCATTAATTTAGTTGTAGTTTTATCACCCATGAACTATGATTACGAAGACAAGATCAACTATTCACATTGATATGAACAAATATATACTACTACCTACTAAATGACTTCTGTATTCTAACAATTAAGTTTAATGCAAATATATAGTGGCTTTTAAGAGGCATAGTTTTGTAGCTTGGCGAGAGTATTATTATGGAACTTCTAAGTTCCACAATTTCTTTGATTTTTCTTCTTCTTCTTCTTCTTCTTGGACTTAATACTAAAATGTTATGTAAATTTGATACAAGGATTGAAAAGTAAGTGCTTTATTACTCATAAATTCAACTATTGTAAGCATGTCTTTGTGTAAAGTTATTATGTGAAAAATACTGAAATAATCACGTAGTTGTTGTGTATAATGTATATTAGTTTCAGATACACCAAATTCTACTAGACGATAAAGTTGAAACATGGTAGGGGTGACTATAGATATTGCTAATGTGCTCGGTGAGTTGATCTCCCTTATGTTGGTTAGTAAATAAAATTTAACTAGAAATACAATTTACTTTAATCTCCTTGTCCTTAATACAACTGTTTGATAATTTATGTTAGAACAGATTCAAACAGAGTTCGGAATTATTGATGTAAGAGACTAAGATGTTGATAGTGATGGTTTTGATGACAACAACCTTGTTTCAACTTTGTTTCAATTATTATTATTATAAAATATATACTAACACTATTATCTAGAATATATATATATATATATTTGTGTGTATACATGAAATCTATGCAGGTAATGATTATTGAAGACTGTACAGTTCAGAGAATCAAGATTTCAAAGTAGAAGAATTCAAGATTCAAGTCCCATGAGTATCAAGAATTTAAGAGTTCAAGAATTATAGAGTAATTGTGTCAAGTTATCTTGTTAAGACTCTGGTTAGCGCTGAATTTTGGTTTTAAATTTAATTCGGATTTCAAACTCTTTTTCAAAATAATTTCAAAACTTCTTCCTTGTTTTTAAATCTATTTTTCAAATGATTTCAAAATTACTTCCTTGTTTATTTAATCTTTATTCAAATGATTTTAAAATTACTTCCTTATTTTAATTTATACTTCTTTATTTTTTGAAATATTTTCTCTCCTGAAATATATTTTAACTCCTGCTTTTTAACTCCTAGTCTAAATATGTTTTACTTACAAAATTAGTACTAATTTTATTATAGTTCTTATATTTTCAATTTCCTGATTCATATTAAGTTTTAAATATATTTATACTCTTATATATATATACACTTTTATATCACTTTATATTTAGTTTGTAAAGCCATTTTAATATATGTTTTTAAATATATTTTTACTTAATGTACTTTGTTTCAATATAAAGGAAAATAATTTGTCTTAACTCAGGAATCTCCACAATTTATTTAAACATTATATGATTTAGCTTAAAATTTTATTTTTGATTTTTTATAGAGGGATGTCAACATACAATATGTATGTCGACAAAGGAGTCGTTAAATTGTTTTTTAAAATTTGAAAAGTTGTTTCTTTTGAATTCAAATCTTTTCTGAAAGGACGTGGCTTTTGGAAAACTATATAAAGGTTTCAGAATTCAAATTTTTTAATTATTTTTCATCTTCTTCCCTAATCATTCCACCATTAATCTTCTTAATTTCTTAACTTTTTGCACTTATACTCTGCTGATTTCCATAAAAATTATACCAATCTTCTTCTCTTTCAATTCAACATCAAACTCTCTCTGAAATTCAAGTGCTACTCAAGAATTATAGGCTGTTTGTAATCAAAGACCGCAAGATCAAGTCCTATCGAGTCAATACTACAAAAACTAATAAGATAAGGGTGTGGTAGTGTCCCATATAAATCTATTGGGTGCAATTGTGTCCCGAAAACCGATAGGGTGTAAAGTTGTGGCTCGAAAAATCGACTAAGTCTCAGTGTATTTGGAATCAGTTGGGGTGTGCCCGTGTAGCCTTGAAATCAAGGATTGTAATTGGATTTGTTGAATAAATATACACATTAACCCAGCGTAGTGTGGGACTCGGTGTAGGGGAATCCCCAACCAGTATAAAATCCTGGTGTGTACTTCCCTTTTACTGATTTTTTAATTTTATTTTGTGCATGTGATTGATTATGTGGTTTGCGATATCTGCAGTTTGCATAGAAATATTCGGTTTTATCCAAAAAGGTTTCGAGAAATTTAGTACAATCCATAAAACACTATACACCCCTTCAACTGTTTAGTTTTCCTTAAGATCCTTAATCTTCATCCCCAACAATTGACACACTTAACATCAATGATGGATTTATGAACTATGCTCAGCAGTGCCTCTGTAGATACTATGATATGTAGTTTGTTGATCTTGAGGTAACATCCTTACATACTATTTGATAACTAAGATCAGTTGTTGTTTTGGCATATTTATTTCCCATTTTCTATCCTGTTTCTCATGTTTTTTTGGAAAATGTTATCTTGCCCAATATTTACAAAACCAAGATGAGTTATAGAAGTTACTAGGTGGACTTCATTGATCCGATGTCAATACAGTATTAGAGATTCATACTTCAGGTCGTGCCTCTGCTTCCACACCCTCTTCTCTTGCCCTTTGCTTTATTGATCTGTTATATTTCTTATGTCACTATGAAGCTGGTATTCTGTGCCTATTTTGTGGGTTTTTTAATGCTTTAATTTTCCATGAAAACTTGCTCTATGTATACTATAACATGCACATTATACGCTGATTTACAATGTTAAAATAACTAATATAGCTAGACATATCTTTAATACAAATTTATGCTAGTTTACGCTGTACCATACACACCGTAAAAAAACTAACAAGGTTTGTTTCTTTGATCAGCCATTTATCTGCATCAGCCATTTATGTTGCACATTGTAACTTGAATATTGTTCCTTTATGGACAGGTATGCTCACCAAACACGCTCACTGTAATGAATCCCAACTCAGGTATTAATCATATGTTGCCTTTTGTTTGCTTGATATTAACACAAAATATTTTCTTATTGAATCAACTTTGATTTAGTACTAATGTTATAGGTTTATATGTTGTTTGTGGACATGTTAACACTTTCTTCTAGTCTTGATTAATCTCAAAACATGTTTCATATTTAAGTGGATTTTTTTTATTTGTGCCACTTTCGAAAACTTGTAACATAAATAGGCCAGTTTCAAATTTAATTACAGAAGTAGACCACTTTTGTTTGTACTAACGTTATCCCAGATAACGCTATCGCATTTTTCTACCGTTATCCCAGACAACGCTACTAAGTGTAATCCGAGACAACGCTACGAAAAATTCTCTCTGGCTTGAGAAGAGGCAATTACTAAATTTTGTAGCGTTATTGTAATGCCCCGTAATTTTATAATGGGACATAAGAGATAACTAAAAAATAATTAATCTTTAAAAGAAGAATTGGATGAAACGGGTTATGCCATTGCGTTCGTCTCGGAATTGTGCTTGAGATAGAGCCCAAGTTTGCGTAAAACGGATGTCGTATGAAGGAGTTATGGATGAACGAAATTGGGAAGAAAAACTGGAAACAGACCATAATACACTGGTGCACTTGTGAAATGCGCCAGTACAAAAACGCACTGGCGCACCTGCCAAGTGCGCCCATAACGAGGGCAGTCCAGCACAACATTCTGGAGTGTTCTATGATGACGTGTCTTTTTATGATTTGCTGGACGACCTGTCTTCAAGCTGTGTGACTCTGATGACTCCTAAACTAATCTAAAGGCTAGAATTAATCCTAGACATCTATATATACGTAGCTAAACCTAAACCCCAACCTCATAACCCTAAAACTATGGTGCCGTCATGTGCTGTTTTTCTACAAGCTAGCCTAGCCTCCTTCATCTTCTACAAATTAGAAAATCAAATCCAAACTAGTAATCAATTAAAAGAACTTCAAATCAAACATCTACATAAAAGGATAGCTTAACAAATTCAGAAATTAGATCCCAGAATACAAGATCCGTACTTTTTCTGTAAGTTCAGTTATTATTTAGATTTAAACATCTAATAGAAATCATGACTGTAATAATCGGATCTAGAATGATGCCTAATTCTGATTCATGCCTATCCTTTTGTCAAATCTGAATTGCTTATGCCTATGAGATTATTGTGATTGATGTAATGACACCTATCATGCCTATGAGACTGTTGGACAGACATAATAGAACCTTCATGCCTATGAGACTATTGGATTAACATAATAGAACCTATCATGCCCATGAAACTGTTGTGACTGACGTAATAAAACCTATCATGCCTATGAGACTGTTGGATTGACATAATAGAACCTATCATGCCTATGAGACTGTTGTGATTGATATGATGGAACTTATCATGTTGTACATCCTATGCCTATGAGACTATCATGATTAAAATAATGGGACTTATCATGTTGTACATAAAAATTAGTGATTCTCTTAAGTCCAATTCTATCCAATCTTTATACCTATGGTGTAAATTGTTTAGCTTGTCTACCCATATTGTTAATGTACAACATTGAAACATGATTCTTGAATTGGGTACATCTTTACATGCCTTTTTTATGTCAATTCTTATGCCCCTTCTCTATTTTTCCCCTTTTTACTTTCTTTTGTGAATACTAAGTTCATTTGGAACTTAGATTGAATCTCGTTGTATGTGCGATTATAACGCGGGGAAAGTTGTGTATAATTTAATTGAGTAAATTTTGGGCATAGCATGGGAATGTGGCATAAACTTGTATTGGCTAGACTTGTGGAAAATTTGACACATAGATTTGGACACATATGACAAATATGTAAATTGGCTAAAGATGAACTTGCCTAACCCAAGTTTAGATTGAGTTGTGGTGTAAGACTGCCCGGAACCGCCCGGCACATCCAGCGACTACAACAATATAGATCTAATGTCAGAGGTTAGCGCATTTAAGCCCAAAAACATGAGGTTAGATTGAGTTGCGATGTAAGGTTGCCCGGAACCGCTCGGCACATCCAGCGACCGCAACAATATAGATCTAATGTGAGAGGTTGGTGCTTTAATGAATAAATTAAAGCTAAGAAACAGATAGGCTAAGAATGGTAGGGTTAAGTTAATCAAAGCAACACTTAACCAATATAACATGATGCGCGATAAGGTTAAGTAACACAAGAGGGCAACACTTAACCAATGTAACATGACAAGTGGTAGGGCTAAGTAACACAAAAGGGCAACACTTAAGCAATGTAACATGACCAGGGGTAGGGTTAAGTTAACACTTAACCAATGAACGAGTTGGGTTAAGTTAATGGGAAACACTTAACCAATATAATATGATGAATGAACAGGGTTAAGTTAATAGAAAACACTTAACCAATTACAACATGATGAATGAGAAGGTTTAAGTTAATAAAAAACACTTAACCAACAAGACATGGCGTGTGGATAGGTTAAATTAACTTGAATGGATGGATAACACTTAGCCAATTTGGGGGGGGGGGATACGAATAGACCATAGAAAACCCTAGTAACGGGGACCCATTTCAGCAGACACCCACATAGATGTATCATGGTACCCTGAAACTAGGTAGGGTGGGACACGATTACTGGGCTGATTATAAGCGGTCAAAATAGCAGCAGGGGGTGCAACAGTGTAGTTCCGACGGAGTATGGACATGCACGTGCTCCTGAGTCAAAAAGCAGGCACTAGGCATCAGTATTATACACTATGCATCTAGAATTTGTGATAGGTTGCTATCATAGGGACTGATACACCTTATGGTGGGACTAACACAGGGTATCTACACGCAAGAGAGGGCCGATTGACACAGACACAAGGAAAGTTAATACAAGTAGGGAGCCGGTCGATAGGGTAGTAAGGGTACATCTAACATCTTCATGGCAATTAGGCTGGTTGAGGTAAGATCCTCATACTAGATGTAAACCTGAAGGCTACCACAATTGCGGGGTTGGGATCCCCTTATTTGATAACACAGGATACTAGTTGGGACACTAGTAAGGGATACAGATCCTTTTTTAGAGGATACTAGTTGGGACACTAGTAGGGAATACCAATCGTTCTATAAAAGACACTAGTTAGGATGCTAGTTGGGTGGTGCAGAGAAAATAGGAAATCAGAGAGAGAACCAAAGCGCATTCAGTGTATCTTACCTTGTCATATCTAACGATCATCATTTGTTGTCTTGCTATGCTTATTATCATGGTTATGGTCTGGTATCCAGTTTATTCATGTCATGATCCTTTTACCTGTTTACATGCTGAATAATCACTGGACTGACCAGGCTTTATGTCTGACTTTATTTTGTTTCGCTCTCTTTTCTTCCGTTCCCCCCCAGGTTCACAAGGAGGGAATATTACCACTTAGCTCAGTTTTCTTTCCAAGCTCGAAGATAGACGATGTATTGCTTTCGACTCTCTTTTCCATTGCTATGGATGGCTCATGCTTTATTGGGGAATATCATTGTCATTTCATGCTTCTTTATTTTGTTAAATAAGATAGATGCTTTGTTGTAATGGGTATTGGTGTTTTGGTGCTGGAAAACAATTTTTGTACAAGCTGTTAACAAGCTGCTGTTTTATCAATAAAGTAAAGTTTTATTTATTTTCCACTGTTTAAATTTTGTCTGTTTTGTAATTTATCGATTCTATACACTTATGACGCTCCACTGAAGTTAATGCATTCCCTTTGTGAGTGACCTTAACGGAGGTGGGGTGTTACACATGGTATCAGAGCTGAAGGTTACCAGAACAGATAAAGGATTTTGAAACCCGTTTTCAAAAGCGTTTTTTGTAAAGAAGTATTTTCAAAAACATGTTTTAAAGAAACATTTTTCAAGAGAAAAGTATTGTTTTTGAAAGGCATATTCCCCAAATCCATGAGCACTATCTTTCAATTCTCTATTTGAATCTCTTCTTCCTTTCTTTCTACCATAGTTTCGAAGGCATAAGGCACATGTTGAGGGCGAAGTAGTCCCAACCTCCATCTGTAGATGCAGTAGTTTCACCTGCGGCTAATCTTCTTTCAAGCTTTTTAGTTTGCCGTGCGATGGAGGTAGTTTCGAGGAACTTGTCAACAAGCTACACAAGGATAGTAAGGATGAGAATAAGAGAGTTTAGGCTAAGGAGCACAAGCCCAAGGATAGGAAGCTTGTTGATATGGCTTAATCCACGCAGAATGAGAAAGGTGAAAAGAAAGAGGCCTAAGTGGAGGAATCACAAACAAGGGATTAGAATATATGAAGGGTAGAAGAAATAATAGATCCCACAACAAGAGGAAGTGTCTTTTCTGTGGTATAGCAGGTCATTTAATTGTAGAAAGAAGAAGACAGGTGGTTGTTTTCAGTATAGTGAAGCAGGGCATCTTATTAAGGATTGTTGAAGGACAAGGACAAAGGCAAAGGACATAATCTTCTAGCGGGCAATTGCATGCTCTCACTGCTAGTGTACCTAAGAGAGGTAGGAACGTTTCTGTTGAATGTTTAGTTTTTCTTTTCAATCATCCTGTTAGAACTTTGTTCGATTCTGGCGCTTCACCTTCTTTTCTATCTGCTTCCATAGTTGAGTCTCTGCACCTTAGTACTTGTATAGTAGAAGATCCCATTATTGTCTCAAATCCAATTGGTGATTCGGCTCATTTATCTATGATTTGTTTGGATTTGGGAATATCTATACTAAGCATTGAGTTTAGATGTAATGCTTACGTTTTTGGTTTCATGGGCTATGGGTTGATTCTAGGGATGGATTGGTTATCCAGTAATGGTGTCATTCTCAATTGTGAAAGGAAGGTAGTTAGACTTTTGGCTCGCCTCGGTAATACCCTCGAAATCTCATGTAACCCTAAGGGTTCTGTCATGCTTAGTTACCTAGGATCTCTTGATACATCTGTTGATAATTTGCAATCTGTTTAAGTAGTCCATGAGTATCCCAATGTCTTTGATGAAGTGAAGGGTTTACCCCCAAAACGTGAAATAGATTTCCTCATATACTTGGTTGATGACGCCAACCCAGTTGCATTACCTATACAACACATGGCTCCTAGGGAGAGGAAGGAGATCAGCAAGCAAGTTAAAGAGTTGCTTGAGAAGGGGTTTATTTGGCGAAGTATTTTTTGAATGGGGTGCTCTAGTAGTGTTTGCTACTAAGCCAGATGGTCCACTTCGCTTATGCGTGGATTATAGAGAATTAAACAAGCTGACTAAGAAAAATAGGCACCCACTTCCAAGAATAGATGATTTGTTTGACCAGCTTGTAGGTGCGTCTGATTTCTTCCAACTAGATTTAGCTACAGGGTTTCATCAGCTAAGAGAAGCTGAGGACAATATAGACAAGACTACTTTTAGGACCCCTGACGGTTTCTTTGAGTAGCTCGTCATGCCTTTTGGTTTGACGAATGCACCCGCTTATTTTGTTGACTTGATGAGTAGGGTGTTTAGGGAGTTCCTTAATAAGTTTGTAGTAATCTTTTTGGATGATATCTTGATTTTCTCAAAGAACGAGGGAGAACATGCTTTGCATTTAAGAGAAGTCATGGATACACTTCGAGCACATCAACTTAAGGCGAAGTTCTCTAAAATGCCATTTTTGGAGAGAAGAAGTAAGGTTTCTAGGACATGTTGCGTCCAAAGAAGGGATAGCAGTAGATCCCGCAGAAGTAGTTGCGGTGCAAGACTGAAAGGTCCCAAGGAATGCAACAGAAGTAAGAAGCTTTCTTGGACTAGCAGGTTAATATAGGAAGTTCATTAAGAACTTTGCGAAGGTATTATCCCCACTTACTGGATTAACGAAGAAGAATCTAACCTTTGCACGGGATATTGATTGTGATGTCGCTTTCCAACGATCTAAGAGGGCTCTTACAACGACCCCAGCTTTGACTTTTACCTTACGGTAGTAAAAGGTTTACGGTATACACGGATGCATGCGGCACGGGACTAGGCGCCATTTTGATGTGGAAAGGAAGGGTAAGGTCGTAGCGAATGCCTTAAGAAGAAAAGGGTTGACTTCAAGTCCTCTTTACGTGAAAAGGAAAAGTTCAGAATACATACTAACCCTTGATTTTAAAACCTTCGGTTAAGTTAGTAGTTGGCATCGCTAGGATTAATACCTACACTTTTGGATCAAATAGGGACTCCACAAAGAAAATACTCTCAGATAATTGACGCAATGGATAAGTTAAGTAGAGAAGAGGCCTCTAATCACCTTAATAACTACACTTGGTAACATGGTTAGCATCTATTTATTTTCAAGAGATACTTCTTCCACATGGAATACCCTCTAGTGAATTTTGAAGACCCTTTGAGGTTCGCATGACATAACAGAAGTTGTAATCCCAAGTATACTAGAAGGATAAGAGGTGGAACGAGAGGCGACAGTGTAATGGGTTCCAACTCATATTTTGGAAATAGAAATTAAGAAGCTACGCAATCGTGAAGTTAAGATAGTCAGAGCATAATGGGGTGAAGCTCAAGAAGATGCGACTTAGAAGGCTGAAGACTAGATACGCGCATCATACCCTTTTGAGGGTATATCCTTGACCCCTCTTTTTCTGTAAAGTTTGTTCGCATGCTAGTCTTTATCTTTTACATATATCCTTTCGGTCCTATCCTCGATCCTTAGGTAGAAGCCAATGGATGTAAAAATGTGTTTGAGACATGTTATGTTTGGTGGATGCAGGTGGAATGCAAGTGTTTGATAGTGGTTGCTCGTGGATGCATATACACACACATTAGGCACTAGATCGGCTCCGTCACTTCCATATTTCTATGCATTAGTAGATTTTTTTTTATATATATATGGATTGAAACTTGATGTGTTATCATATGGATGTCGCATTTGAATGTATTGTTGTGCACTCATATAGAAATGATATGTATCAATTGGGTTCTTTTGCATACATAATGGACTCATGGCACTGACATTATTCGCATCAAGGAGGTCAACTGAATTAGTAGACCGCCTGATTTTTCATTAGATAAGGACATATACACACATTATGCATATGATCATAAAAGCATTAGAAATCTTTTTTTAGGACAATGGGTGCCTATGGTTGATGGTTTAGTAGATGGATGTTGGATGGTAGGATACATTCTTCTTAACTTGGAGATTTCGGGGACGAAATCCTTTAAGTAGGGAGGAATGTAACACCCCATAATTTTATAACGGGACATAAGAGATAATTAAAAAATAATTAATCTTTAAAAGAAGAATTGGGTGAAACGGGTTATGCCATTGCGTTTGTCTTAGAATTCTGCTTGAGATAGAGTCCGAGTTTGCATAAAACGGATGCCGTATGAAGGAGATATGGACGAACGAAGTTGGGAAGAAAAACCGGAAATAGGCCAGAATACACTGGCGCACTTGTGAAGTGCGCCAGTACAAAAAAGCACTGGCGCACCTGCCAAGTGCGCCCATACTGAGGGCAGTCCAGTACAACATTCTGGAGTGTTCTGTGATGACATGTCTTTTTCTGATTTGCTGGATGACCTGTCTTCGAGTTGTGTGACTCTAATGACTCCTAGACTAATCTAAAGGCTAGAATTAATCCTAGACATCTATATATACGTAGCTAAACCTAAACCCCAACCTCATAACCCTAAAACTATGGTGTCGTCATGCTGTTCATTTACAAGCTAGCCTCCTTCATCTTCTCCAAACTAGAAAATCAAATCCAAACTAGTAATCGATTAGAAGAACTTCAAATCAAACGTCTACATCAAAGGATAACTTAACAAATTCAGAAATCAGATCCCAGAATACAAGATCTGTCCTTTTTCTCTAAGTTCAGTTATTATTTAGATTTAAACATCTAATAGAAATCATGAATGTAATAATCAGATCTAGAACGATGCCTAATTCTGATTCGTGCCTATCCTTTTGTCAAATTTGAATTTCTTATGCCTATGAGGCTATTGTGATTGATGTAATGACACCTATCATGCCTATGAGACTGCTGGACTGGCATAATAGAACCTATCATGCCAATGAGACTGTTTGATTGACATAATAGAACCTATCATGCCCATGAAACTGTTGTGACTGATATAATAAAACCTATCATGCCTATGAGACTGTTGGATTGACATAATAGAACCTATCATGCCTATGAGACTGTTGTGATTGATATGATGGAACCTATCATGTTGTACATCCTATGCCTATGAGACTATCGCGATTAAAATAATGGGACTTATCATGTTGTACATAAAAATTAGTGATTCTCTTAAGTCCAATTCTATCCAATCTTTATACCTATGGTGTAAATTGCTTAGCTTGTCTACCCATATTGTTGATGTACAACATTGAAACATGATTCTTGAATTGGGTACAACTTTACATGCCTATTTTTCCTTATGTCAATTCTTATGCCCCTTCTCTATTTTTCGCCTTTTACTTGCTTTTGTGAATACTAAGTTCATTCGGAACTTAGATTGAATCTCGTTGTACGTGCGATTATAACGCGGGGAAAATTGGGTATAATTTAATTGAGTAAATTTTGGGCATAGCATGGGAATGTGGCATAAACTTGTGTTGGCTAGACTTGTGGAAAATTTGACACATAGATTTGGACACATATGACAAATATGTAAATTGGCTAAAGATGAACATGCCTAACCCGAGGTTAGATTGAGTTGCGGTGTAAGACTGCCCGGAACCGCCCGACACATCCAGTGACTGCAACAATATAGATCTAATGTCAGAGATTAGCGCATTTAAGCCCAAAAACCCGAGGTTAGATTGAGTTGCGGTGTAAGGTTGCCCGGAACCGCTCGGCACATCCAGCGACTGCAACAATATAGATCTAATGTGAGAGGTTGGTGCTTTAATGAATAAATTAAAGCTAAGAAACAGACAGGCTAAGAATGGTAGGGTTAAGTTAATCAAAGTAACATTTAACCAATATAACACGATGTGTGATAGGGTTAAGTAACACAAGAGGACAACACTTAACCAATGTAACATGACAAGTGGTAGGGTTAAGTAACACAAGAGGGCAACACTTAAGCAATGTAACATGACCACTGGTAGGGTTAAGTTAACACTTAACCAATGAACGAGTGGGGTTAAGTTAATGGGAAACACTTAACCAATATAATATGATGAATGAACAGGGTTAAGTTAATAGAAAACACTTAACCAATTACAACATGATGAATGAGAAGGGTTAAGTTAATAAAAAAAAACACTTAACCAACATGACATAGCGTGTGGATGGGTTAAGTTAACTTGAATGGATGGATAACACTTAGCCAATTTGGAGGGTATACGAATAGACCCTAGAAAACCCTAGTAACGGGGACCCATTTCAGCAGTAACCCACATAGATGTATCACGGTACCCTGAAACTAGGCAGGGTGGGACACAATTACTGGGCTAATTATAAGCGGTCAAAATAGCAGAAGGAGGTGCAGCAGTGTAGTTCTGACGGAGTATGGGCATGCACGTGCTCCGGAGTGGAAAAGCAGGCACTAGGCATCAGTAGTATACACTGTGCATCTAGAATTTGTGTCGGGTTGCTATCATAGGGACTGGTACACCTTATGGTGAGACCAGCACAGGGTATCTACACGTAAGAGAGGGCCGATTGACACAGACACAAGGAAAGTTAATACAAGTAGGGAGCCGATCGATAGGGTAGTAAGGGTACATCTAACATCTTCATGGCAATTAGGCTGGTTGAGGTAAGATCCTCATACTAGATGTAAACCTGAAGGCCACCACAATTGCGGGGTTGGGATCCCCTTATTTTATAACACAGGATACTAGTTGGGACACTAGTAGGGGATACAGATCCTTTTTCAGAGGATACTAGTTGGGACACTAGTAGGGAATACGAATCGTTCTATAAAAGACACTAGTTAGGATGCTAGTTGGGTGGTGTAGAGAAAATAGGAAATCAGAGAGAGAACCAAAGCGCATCCAGTGTATCTTACCTTGTCATATCTAACGATCATCATTTGTTGTCTTGCTGTGCTTATTATCATGGTTATGGTCTGGTATCCAGTTTATTCATGTCATGATCCTTTTACCTGTTTACATGCTGAATAATCACTGGACTTACCAGGTTTTATGTCTGACTCTGTTTTGTTTCGCTCTCTTTTCTTCCGTTTCACCCCTCCCCCCAGGTTCACAGGGAGGGAATATTACCACTTAGCTCAGTTTTCTTTCCAGCTCGAAGATAGACGATGTATTGCTTTGGACTCTCTTCTCCATTGCTATGGATGGCTCATGCTTTATTGGGGAATATCATTGTCATTTCATGCTTCTTTATTTTGTTAAACAAGACAGATGCTTTGTTGTAATGGGTATTGGTGTTTTGGTGCTGGAAAACAATCTTTGTATTAGCTGTTTTTACCAAGCTGCTATTTTATCAAAAAAGTAAAGTTTTATTTATTTTCCGCTGTTTAAATTATGTCTGTTTTGTAATTTATCTGTTCTATACACTTATGACGCTGCACTAAAGTTAATTCATTCCCTTTGTGGGTGACCTTAACGGAGGTGGGGTGCTACAGTTATCTAGGATAACGCTTTTGAGTGTTGTCCCAGATTACGCTCTGTTAATTATTCACTGCCTTTATGGGGGCAGTAAGCAGATTCTTGCAGCCGCAACCTAGAGCAATTACAAATCGAACTATGAAATGACTAAGCAATCAACATGACATCAGCCTATTCAGCGACAAACATAATCATATCCAAATTACACAAATTTAAATAACTGAAGTACAACAATATTTCTTATGACCCACACCACCGCATTTGCTACACCTGTTGCCTTTGGATGTCTGATGTTCGTCCATAGTATTGTTGAATCTTGTGGACTTCAGGCATCCAGGCGGCCTTTTCACTATAGGAGGTAGGACCAACTGATTGTCCATTAACGACCAATATCGCCTATCCCGAACGGGGTGAAATTCCGGCATGTACGCAGCTACGTATTTTGCGACTGTATAGTATGGTGAAGCAAAATCATGATGAGCCCTATTAGCTCCAGTTGAAATCGACGAACAAGCCGCCATTACATGCAGACATGGTTAATGTTGCAGTAAAGAAATATTGCACATTCTAGAGCAATTGTCGTCGTTGATAATCACTTTGAATTCATCACCAAAATAATGCACCACAGACCATTCTACCAGATCAAACCGAATAATCTTTGCGCGTCTTGATTTATCGGCTCGTTCAGCAATCTTTGCTTCCCATTTAGGTGTAAGTTTGGTTTTGAGACTGTGCGCTGTATCTCCTCGTTGCCCGAAGTAATCTACCAATCGAAAAAAGGTACGAGCAACCAATGCTTTCACGGGTAATGATCGAACCCCATTCAATACACTGTTAAAGCTCACTGAAGCATTTGTGGTCATTACATGAAATATACCACCATTATCTTTGCAAAGAGCCCAGTTTTCCTCTTTCCCATGTAAACTTTTTTCAATCTAATTATGCACCTTTTCGCTAACCTTCTTTATTTCGTCATGAATTTTTGGTATTCAACCTCCTCCAAAGCACAAGCCGTAGCATAAAATAGTCTGGTCAGTCTTTTGTCTTTAAAACCAGCTGCTTGAAAGTTAGCCTTGAAATGTCTGGTACACAATCAATTCTTTTGAGGTAAACACCACCTTGTTTCCAACGCAATCGGTATGCCTTTCATTCGGTCTGAATTAAAAGTAATCCGATGATCGTTAACGGTACGGATGCAGTAGCGCTTGCACGAGAAAAAACCAACCCCAAGTATCCGTAGATTCTGACTCAACAATCGCATAAGCCAATGGATATAGATGGTCATCCGTATCAACGTCGGTAGCTGCTAGAAATGTTCCTTTTGTATTTTCTATACAAATGTGTACCATCAATACACAATAATGAACGATAATGTGCAAATCCTTTAATACACAGTCTAAATGGACAACACCCTGTTCAAACACTCCAACATCGTCCGTAACAACATGCCATACGCTTCCTGGATTCGTTCTTGCAATTTCTATGAAATATTGCCTCAATGTGCCACACGATTTTGCCCAATCTCCATATACTTTTTTGAGGGCCTTACTCAACGCTCTCCACGCCTACATATAACTAATTTTCACAAACAATTGTTCCTCCACTAAAATTTCTATAGTACCAGCGGTTGTATTCAAATCAAATTTTATGAACGACAAGATTATCGAAACTAGAAATGACGACGTCGCTTGCATGTGGTTGGCGTTAACCATTGGATTCAAGCATTTGTGTTTGCTTGGATAGTTTCTTACAATCCACCAACTTTGCTTGGATTTTTTTGAAACAATCACATGAATTCTCCATGGACAATTGACATCGACATTACAGATGACAGTATATTTGGTTTTATTGGACTTAATAGGTTTGAAGGAGACAACATGAAGAATTGACCATTCACTTAATTCTTGTTTCAATTTTTTTTGTTTCAAAAACCATACCGACTTTGAAACCATTTTGGATAATTAATGTGGAAAATTTCCTATTTTTAATTTGCATATCTGCAACATTTGAATTCTCCATTACCTGGGCCGTACATAAGTCACCATCAAGGGGAAATTCCATTTCATTCTCATCACTATCAAGGGGAAATTCCATTTCATTCTCGTCACCATCTTCAGCATATCCACCTTCCAAATCAGCAGAATCAAAGTTTAATGATTCGTTATTTACTCCCATGCTCTCTTTCCAGGAAAAGTTATTCTCTGGTCTGCTCACTATATCCATACTATTAATAGCAGTTTCCTCGTAGTCCCCTAAATCTATTCCACTCCTGTCCTTCTCAACATTGTCTACTACCTCATTTGTTATAATACCCTTATTCACTACTAGGGTATTTGATTGTGTAGCAATGTCGTGGATTTGAGCTTTGAAGATACAAATAAAATATCAATGAGAACTAAATGTATTACTTCACATACAAAATCAATGATTTAGCTATAAATATTCCATATACCTCTGACTTAAATGTTGTAACTCGGATTGCATAGGATGCATGAAAGGGGACATGTAATAATTTAACGGTCCAGCGGAGCAAAAAGGATTCAATTGTTGAATAACAATACTGCATAGAAAACGGAGTAATTATGTAATGGCCCATCCCGCACCAGCCGATATTTCCCCGAAATGCGCTCTGCTAATGCCCGACTAGCATGGGACGGTCGTCAAAGGAAAAGGGTTTTGAAACTATAAATCACCCAAGAACCTATAGTATATCTCACAGCGCATGGAATAAAATATAATAATAACATAACTTGATATAAAACGGACGAGATAGTGAATAAGCTGGAAATTAAACCATATCCATCAGAGTAGCAATATCCAACATATAACTTATGATCCAAACCATTATTACAACTTCAAAATACTGTCTCTAAAGAGGAAATAAAAGAGGTACGCTACTAATGCCCAAAGCAGTGACCAACAAAAACACAGGGAGAATATATGTATATAGTACGTGGAAGCCTCCTTCTCGTCTCCGGACAGCTACTCGTGCATCACCACCTAACCTGCCTCTAGTCTGCTCATTTAGGAGCACCTAGAGTAATAAGAAGAGACATAAAACTCTGGGTCAGGAGAAAGTCTGGTATGAGCGATAGAAAGTCTATAACACTGAATAAAGCAATAACAGGTATAGGAAATCATACCTGACCTGGACCTGCAACTAAAGAGTTAGCACAACAAGATGTACAATACTCTAAGGTAAACACTAACATAGAGTGTAAAATGGGAGTGTGCGTGTCATGGTGATAGCAAACATCAAACATAGCAATCATCCTCACATCTCTCACTCAGTGCGTAAAGCATACGATATCCACCGCTTTGATCACCAAATCCATTAGGGCAATGACGGGAACATGCCCTTCTGGACTCCGTACAACTATTGCTATGACCATGCCCTTTTGGTCTATAGCCAATAACCCTTCCCAGACCAAACTTCCCTAGCTCTGGGGTACAGGCCAACAAGTCCATACATCCTATGGCTCTGGTTCGTCTACATGCCCCCTCTCTCAACGGTGAACCAAAATTATAGATATCGATAACTCCTTTGCATACGTCCCGCAGCAAAGCCCAACTCTAGAGTTAAATATTTGGTTCCTATCTGGATCCTGAGCGATAATTTCTCATTTGGACTTCCTTTGCATCTCGGGTTTTAGTCGGGTTGGTGCTTGGATCGATTCGTCATCCCTTATCCGATTCGGTTTGGGTCTTCCCCTTATCTGGTTCGGTTCGGGTCTCCTCCTTCTATCCGGTTTGGTTCAGGTCTCCTCCTCCTATCCGGTTCGGTTCGGGCTCCTCCTTCTATCCGGTTTGGTTCGGGTCTCCTCCTCCTATCCGGTTCGGTTCGTGCTCCTCCTCTTATCTGGTTCGGTTCGGGTCTCCTTCTCTTATCCGGTTCGGTTCAGGTCTCCTTCTCTCCTTCTCCTATCCGATTCGGTTCGGGACTCCTTCTCCTATCCGAATCCGTTTGGGTCTCCTTCTCCTATCCGGATCGGTTCGGGTCTCCTCCTATCAGTGTAACGTCCCGTATTTTTACGGTGCGATAATTAATTTATTTAATTATTTAAATAGTGATTTAGAATTAAATGGATGTTTAACTAAATAATATTGAATATTCAATTAATATAAATAATAGAATAATATATTTAATTCCGAAATAGTCGGAAATAGTGAATTGACAATATTGTGTGAATTGGACAATTTAAAATATATATTTAGTTTAGAATTGATTTATATTAATGAATTGTTTTATAAATGTCATTTGAACGTATAATTTATATTATAATTATAATTATAATCGAGCCCGAAATGGCGCGGTAGTTCGTAATTTGGCGATTTAAACTTTAAACGAATATACAGAATCCGTTTAAGTCGGATTTCTGTGAAACAAGAAACGTTCGGAGCTGGTGAAGTATATTTTTATAATAGAAGAGAAAAATCGGGATTTCGTCTTGAAGATTTTGATTTATGTCCAAATCAAATTTTCGAAAAGTCGCTGTGAAATTCCTTTATAATTTATAACGATTTATTTATATTATAAAGGGATTTTAATATAAATTGGATATCGATTTAATTCGGATTTGAAATATCGAGTTATAAATTCTGATATGTAGATGTTGGAGCTGCATTATATTCTATGTGAATGTATGCGATAATATTAAATTATTTTTATCTAATTTAATTATTCTTAAATATATTTATATTTAAATGGGTTTATTTAAGGATTTAAAAATAGCCAGTTTCGCAAACGACCTCCGTTTTCGATGAAACTAATTTTTTTGGATCCGGAATATTAAATTATTGTTAGATTTTAATTTTCGTGATTTTTGAAGTCAGTATGTGGCCGTACGGAATTTTAATGTGAAATACAGTCAATAATTTGACTTTAAAAATACGTTGTGTGAGCAAACGGACTCGGAATTCGACGAAACAACTTTCGTTGGGTCCGTAATGTCGAACTGTAGCTGCATGTCCATTTTCGTGATTTTTAGATATCATATATGATCATAGAGATTTTTAAAGGATAAATATAGACAGCAATTCAATAAAACAGAATATAAAAATCGAATATAAAATAATATACCTTACCCTATAAATATCCTACATCTTCCTAACCCTAATTCATTTCTACTTCTCTGGTCTATTTCTGCCGCCACCATTCTCTTATTCAAAGTGATAAATCCGATCTTTCAAAATCCAAAACAATTAAAGGAAATTCCTTAAAATAGTGTAATACATGTAAATGAGTTGCTGCGACTTTTATCTTCACACTGGTACTAATTTCTCATGGCTCAATATAGTGTTCCGCAAGTCGAAAATGAAGCAGCGAACTAGGGTATGAACGTTAGGGACATTGATGATGTCGAAGGCAGATCGAAGTCGGAGTGGAGTTCGTTGGAGAAAGGCACACGCATGGAGGAGATTTAGGGGATAACGGTGGAGGTCGATGTCGCAGTGTCTACTATAGGGGTGCAGACTTTCGAAATACCGCAGGGGAAAGTTTGAATTCGAGATTCAGTAATTTTGGCATGGTTGGAAAGAGAATCGAACGAGAGGAATTAAGGTACTTTTAGTTTAATTTTCAGTGGAGTAGAAATGATGGATTAATGGTTTGAAGATGCATTAATGGTGAAGATTTGAGAAGCGGGTTTGGACGGGATATTAGGGAAGAAGAGGGAGTAAGCATCTGACGTGGATTAGAGGGTAACTAATAAGTGATTTTTGTAGTTAATTGTGTTTAAATGTATGCAAGACTATAAAAAATCATATCTTTCTCATGCAAGATCAGAATTCAGCGAAACAGGATTCGTTGGGATTGTATGGACGGAGGCTACAAAATGGAATCGGTTTGGAGTGATTTGGAGCTCATCTCAATTTATGGAGAAATAAACGTCAGAATGGAACAATTGAACGGTTATTGTTATTTAATGATAATCAACCTAGAATAGCCGCCACCAATTAGAGAGGAAGAAAAGCTAATCAATTCAATTCTAATCTAAACCGCAACAAATTGTCTTCTTCAAAGGAAAGCTAATTCAACTTCAGAACTCAGATTTCAGAACTCAAGACCTTCTTTGAGTTTTGAGTTCGATTTCTTTAATAAAATAATTAACAATTTAATTGGATTGAGATATGATGTGGATTATGTGGTTATGTTGTGAATTATTGGCCACGTGTTATTATCTATGTTGTAAATTCTATGATGTTATCATCTATGTTGTAAAGTTGTGATGTTATCATCTATGTTGTAATTCTATGATTGGCTTATGTATAATCAATTCATGATGTTGTTCCATATGCTAGTTTGGTTATGTTGTTGGAACTAATTCATATGATAAATCATATGTATGTATGCAAGTTAGGATGTTAATTGAGGCATGGATCATATGCAAGTTAGTGAAAATTATATACAACCTTACATGTTTCATGACATCTTTTTTGTGTAAATTGGATCTAAAGTTAGGGTATGACATGTGTGAGTTATATGCTAGTATACAAAATTCTACATGCTAGTTTACATGTTTAGATGTAAGTTCACACCATCGTTATGTTTCGTAAATCACATATGCAAGTATATATATATATATATATATATATGTTTGGAGTACGAATCATGTAATGTAAGTTTGTGGTTATTGCCTATGCAAGTTTAAACCTTACGATTAGATCTATGACATACATGGTTTATGCAAGTTTGTGATTATTACCTAAACAAGTTTACACCTTTAGATTTAGATCTATGACATATGTAGTTTTATGCAAGTTTGTGACTTTGGCCTATGCAAGTTTTTAGATGAAGAACCTAATTCACACATGCAAGTTCACCCCTTATGTTTAGATCTAGTTTTATCTATATGTATGTTGTGATGTTTTCTCTTTATTCGATAAGTTAGACTATTCGAGTCTAACGTATATTTTACGTTAAACAAACGAACGTACAACGTGGGCAATGGGATAATATTAAAAGATTTAATATTGAGAATTGGCATAAATGCCTTAATTGGCATAAATGCCTTAATTGGCATAAAATTAATTTGTAATGATAATTGGTATGATTTTGCATACCATAAATAGATGGACATAATTGTGTCAATTATGGACATAGTTAAATTTGGAATTGATTAATAATTTGAATAGGGAAATTAATTCAAATTGGGGGATAATTAATCTTGTGTAATTAATCGTCTAAGACACGAGGTTAGGCTCGTTTGTGGTGTAAGACTGCCCGGACCTGCCCGGCAAATCCAGCTGCCACAAATGCCAGTCTAATGTGGGAGGTCTTAGGCATAAATTAAATGCGTAACAGTTGTAAAGACACGAGGTTAGGCTCATTTTTGGTGTAAGACTTCCCGGACCCGCATGGCAAATCCAGCTGCCACAATTTCCAGTCTAATGTGGGAGGTCTTTATAAGGTTACGGTCTTAATGAATTAAGAAACACTTAACTAGATAAACATGTAGTGGGACATGAGGGGGTTAAGTGGGTGCCTTGGGTGGCATGTGGAATTAAGTGGGTGCCTTGGGTCCATTTGAAATACGATTAGAAACACTTAACCAAAATTGAAACACGTAAGTGAACATGAATAAGAAGAGGGTTAAGTGGGATGTACTAGAGGGGACCAAGCTTAGGTGGATAGCTTGTGTCTAGTAATGGGGGCCCGTTTCAACCAGTAACCCATAAGTATCTTTGTGGGCTCGACACAAGTCGAGGATGGGACACGCATACTGGGCTTGACTGTAAGAGGCCAAAACGGGTTAGCGGTGGCAACGCAAGTCCAACGGGTTCATATGCGTGTGTGGGCCCGGGCTGGTAGGTAAGACGTTGTTGCATCATGTAGGTATAAGCCGTGCATTATTGGTGGTATCGGGTTGCCACTTTGGGGAGTGATACACCCCACTGTGGGGCCAGCACGGGTATCTACGAGTTAGGGAGCCGATCGCATGGGGGTAGTGGGTACACCTAGTGGAGATACGGGCAGGCGGCACCTATGAGGGCAACTAGGGGTGCACGAAACTACCATTATCATTATTACGTTCTGTAGGTGGGATCAACCTTAGGGTGACTAGTGGTGGTGCAGTATAGTAATTATCTTATAGTGGTTTAGGTGCGCCTTTAACGTTATCTTTGTTCATCTTATTTCCTTTAGTTTACTCTGTCATACCCAATTGCTCACAGTCATTTCCTTATTTTCCAACTTATGCCTTAGCCTAGTTATTTTGATAATTATATTGTTAAAGTTATCGCACTCGCCAGACTTTATGTCTGACCCCTTTGTTTCCACCGCTTTTCTTCCTCCCCCCCCCCCCCAAGTGCTCAGGGTGGAACTAGCACCAGTGGCGCTTCATTTTGGACAACTATATCTCTGCTTTTAGAAGTTGCTTGGATCGCTGAAGTAAAAAGTTCAGCCTATCTTATTTATGGCTATTTTGTGTTGGGGTTATGTCTTTCAATTTATGTACTCTGATTTATTCAAGATGGATATTATGTACTTTGACTCTGGTTTTTGATGATGTAATCAAACTTATGTGTTTACCGCTGCAAGGAATAAAGTTTTAAAATTTTAAGTACTGTTTATATATGTCTTGTTATTAAGTTTCTGTTCTATACACACTTAAAACACTCCATAGAAGTTAATGCATTCCCTTTGTGAGTGACATTAATGGACGTGGGGTGTTACACGTGGTATCAGAGCTGAAGGTTACCAGAACAGATATAAATTTTGAAAAACTGTTTTTCAAAAACACTTTTATAAAGATGTACCTTCAAAAGTACGTTTTAAGGAAAGTATTTTCAAGAGAAAAGCTTATTTTAGAAAGTATAACCCCAAGAGCCATATATCTTTCCTTCGGTTCTTTTGTATTGAATCTTTCCTTTTTCGTTTCAGCATGTCTGGAATTCCCGAGATACCCGAGGGAATACCGATACCAGGATGGTTTAGGAGGTATTTGGAGACTAGTGCCACCACCGCAGGTCCAGCAAATGCTCCTCCTCCTCCTCCTCGTGTCGATACTTTTGCAATGATATGTAAGGACTTTCGGGCAATGGGTGGAAAACCTTTTCACGGGACGGAGACATTTGATGAAGCTCAAAATTGGCTAAAGGAGGTGGAAGAATTGTTTGGGATCTTTGAAGTGGAAGATGGAAGAAAGGTCCAGTTAGCTGCCTGGCTAATGAAGGATGAGGCCTCGTTTTGGTGGGAGGTCACTAATGGAGAGCGTCCAGTTGATACATGGCCAGATTTCAGGCGTAGGTTTGAGGCAAAGTTTCTCTCATGGGCTAAAGAGAATTTACATATGGAAAGGTTTTTGGCGTTGAAGCAAGGGAATCTATCAGTGAAAGAATTTGGCGAGATTTGGCTTGGACTTGGTGAATACACTAGAAAAGAAGGCCCTGAGATTTGTTAAGGGTTTGAACGAGCCACTTCATGGGTTAGCTATGACCCACATCCCCATGGGGGCTACCTTTGAGAGACTAGTTGACATGGCGCTTATGCATGAAGTGGAGAAGGGCGCCAATGCTAATAAGGAACCCGAGAATAAAGGGGATCAAAAGAAACCACAGCAGTAACAACAGAACAAGAAAGGTGGTAAAGGCAACAATGGTAAGGGAAAGAAAAGATGCTTTAGCTGTGGGACACCAGGCGAAGACTAGCTGTTTCCACTGTGGCGAAGCGGGACATCTGATTAAGGACTGTCCAAGGAAAGGGCAGAGGGAAGGGTCTACCTCGGGAGGACAGGTGCAGGCTCTTATGGTACCAGGGCAGGCAAGGGGGCAAGTTCAGGCTCTCGTGGTCCCACCGCTGCAAGAACGAGGTAGAACGATTTCCGTTGAAAGTTTAGTTTTTTTGTTTGATCATCCTGTCCGTACTTTATTCGATTCTGGCGCATCACATTCGTTTATCTCTACATCATTAGTTGAAACACTACACCTAAATACTAGTCTAGTTATAGATCCGTTAGTAGTCTCAAATCCTATTGGTTGTTCGGCTCATCTTTCTATGATTTGTCAGGATTTGAGAGTGTCTATCTTGGGCGTTGGGTTTGAATGCAATGTCTTTGTTCTTGGCTTCATGGGCTACGGCTTGATTCTAGGTATGGATTGACTAACTAGATACGGGGCCATCCTAGATTGTGAAAGAAGGGTAGTTAGATTGTTGACTCGTTGTGGAAAGACCCTTGATATTTCTTGTGACCCTAGAGGTCCAGTAATGCTTAACAACCTAGAATCTCTTGACACATCCGATAATGATTTACATTCTGTTCGTATAGTCCGTGAATTTGTTGATGTCTTCGATGAGGTGAGGGGTTTACCCCCAAAATGTGAGATAGATTTTCGAATATATCTAGTAGATAATGCATGTAATAACCCGAAATTCTGAGCCAGTTTAAAATTTTTATTTTGGCAATTTTAGCGAATTTTGAATATTTAAAATGAATTATTTTAAATAAAATCGATGAGAAATTTATTTTGAATATAGAATAGAACGTATATATTATATACGTCGTCGTTAGAATATAAATATTTATATATAATTATAAATAGAATTGAAAATGGCGCGGTAGTTCGATAATTCGATTTCAAACTTTAATTGAATGTACCGGGTGCAAAACAATCCGGATTTTAGTGAAACCAAAAACAATAGGATCTAATTGAGAATTTCTTTCCAACGAATCCGGAAAATCAAAATTTCATAGCGGGAATCAAAAGATATGCCCAATTGAAAATTCTGAATAGTCGCTATGGAATTCAGGCCCTTAAAAATGGGAATTCTGCAAACGACCTCGGATTTCGACGAAACCACTTTTGTTGGATCCGCAATGTCAAATTATTGCTAGATTCCAAATTTCATAATTTTTTGAATCAATATGTGAGCGTGGCAAAGGAAAAAGCGTTTGACCAGTTTTAGTTGATTTTAATCGACTGGAAAATGACCATTTTTCCAACGGTCTCAGAATTCGACGAAACTAGTTTTGTTAGGACCGTATCGTCAATACGAAGCTAGAAAATATTTTTCTGCAATTTATAGAGTTCGCATGTGACCCCGGTAAATTGAAATGCGCATTCAAATTCAATATATAGAGTTATATGTTGATTTTGACGAAAACTGATCGAAACGGTCGAATCAGCTTGCGATACATATCCCATTGTGTTCGGAATGGGGGTAATTAGCTATGGACGACAGGCGGTGGGCCTCGTTTAGGGGTCGTATGTAAAAGTCAACTTTTTGAATTAAATAATTAAAAAAAATATTCCTCTCCTCCCCTTAAATTCCTCTGGGCCCCCCTTTATTTTTCAAACCCGATTCAGATTAAATAAAAAAGATAGAAGAGGGCGACGGAGAAGAAGAGGGGAGGAGCCGCCGCTCCTCCCATCGTCGCCACCGCAAGGAGGCGCCCCCCTGTCTCCCCCTCCTCTCGCACCGACCCCCGGTCCCCACCCCCCCTGCTCTCGCGACGCAGCGCACCCCTGCCACCAAAAGTCGAACGCAACCACCACCGAACCCCCCTCAGCCACTCCTTCATTTCCCCCTATTCTCCAGCTCCACGCTGAAACCCCCAAAACTGCGCCGCACAAATAAGCCACCACCGCCGAACGGCCTGCCGCCCCTCCACGACCTCCGACGCGCTATCCCCCCCCCCACCGGTCCAGCGTAAAACACAGTGAGTATGTTTTTATTTATTTATTTTACTTTTATCTATTTTTCTGATTTTATAAGTTAAATAAAAAGCACGATTTGAATTCTGATCTTTATTATATAGAAAATCAGTTTTTCTATTTTATAGCATAGGAAAAAATCAGTTTATTTTTATTATATAAAAAGAGTTAAAAAGAATTTATTTTTAATTTATAAAGATTCGATTTTTAGTGTGATAAAGATCTGATCTTTAGGGGTTAAAGTTATGATTTTTTTTAGGGGATAAAGGATTTGATATTACGATGTTAAAGTTTGAATTTTTAATATAGGAAAGTTTGAACCTTTAATAAAGGAAAGTTCAAATTTTGAATAGTAGAAAGATCGAATTTTTGTTATATAGAAAGATTAAAGATATAATTTTTATATTGTAAAAAGAATAAAAATATGATTTTTACATTAGTAGAAGAGTAAAAATTCGATTTTTATATATTGCATAGCAAGATAAAAATTCGATTTTTATATATTGCATAGCAAGATAAAAATTCGATTTTTATATATTGCATAGCAAGATAAAAATTCGATTTTTATATATTGAATAGCGAAGTAAAAATTCGATTTTTATATATTGAATAGCGAAGTGAAAATTTGATTTTTACATATGTAGAGAATACTGGCAACGAAGGTGATAAAAAGGCGAGAACGTTGAAGATTTCTATCAATGAAGAGTCGTGGTATTGGATAGCTATTGGTGAGAATTTCTCACTCTTCAATTTCTTATTCTAGTTATATATATATATATACATATATATATACTAGGATGCAGACGGTGTTTAGTAGCACCCGACACCCGTCATCCACAGACCATGGATGGCTTGTTTGTTTAATTGTTTGGCTGTGTAGTTGGTTAGATTATTTGGGTTGAATTGAATTGTTTGGTGAAATGAAATTGATTTGATTGATGTGTGAATGGCGTGGGCCTTCACTAGACCGGGGATAAGGCTAGGCCTTGTCCCGTTTCTAGTATCGTGCCGTTATGCCGCCGAAATTTTCTAAAATAAGTTAGAAAAATAAGAATATCATTTTTATTTTGTAAATGAACTGAATAAAAATTCATGTGTTAAAATAAAATATTTTATCGTTAAAAATATAATTTTAACGTGAATGTGAATAAATAAATATTCATTTACAAACCGGACGGTTTGTTTATGTACACCTATTTGAAGGACATTGATTGGGACGATAAATTTTACACATCGCCCAACTGCACAAATAAAATCTGTGTTGGTTGATTTGAAACCCCACACGGGTGTTGGGATGAAATTTGAAGTTCACTCATCCTGATTGATTAAATATGTCGATCGATTGATTGATAGGCTGTTATAAGCGTTAGATATCTATATTTGATGCTTATACAGTGTAGTGCACTTTGGATGATGGTTGATTATTTATCGTTGCTATTATATACATGTGTTGTATGGAATCCATATAATTAACTTTATATGGTAATTGATTGGGCCTCATTCCAATTTAGAAAATAAAGAATATTATAAAATAAAGGTTCATGTGTTGACAGTACTCATCCGTTGAGATTAGTCATGTGTTGAACGAAATGTTTTAACAATAAAATTTACATCTTTATCATATATAGAATTAGATATCAACTGGAAAATAGATAAGATGAGTGGTCCCCTGGGTATTGATCTGATGTTGGTTTCGGCCTTCGGGGTTAATATTCAGGGAATCGTTCTCTTACTAATTTACGGTTGGAGTCTGATTTAATATCAAACGATAGATACCTTAATTTTCATAAAATATATTAAATAACAAAAATAGTCACACGTGGACAATACTCATTCGTTGAGATTAGTCGTGTGTTGACAAAGATATAGAGTCGTGTATTGAAAGAAATATAGATCCATTTATTGAATATAAAGCTGTGTTGATTAGAGATGCGCTATTTTGACGCGAACGATATTTATATCGATTATATTCGTTTTTGAATTTAAACCGAATTTGAATTGAAAAGAAAACGAATTTGAATAGAAAAGAAAACGAATTGAATTGGATTTAATTAGAAAACAAATTGAACTTGATTTGAATAGAAAATGAATTGAATTTGATTTAAATAGAAAATGAATTGAATTTGATTTGAATAGAAAACGAATTTTATTTGAATTGAAAACGAATTCGAATTGAATTGAAAACGAATTGAAATGAATTCAAATTGAATTGAAATTTGAATTGAATAGAAATGAATTTTAAAACGAATTTATAGGGAAAAAATTCAATTTTGATTTGAATTGAAATGGAAGTTGAAATTATTTTTGAAATGAATTTAAAACTATTTATATAATTCATTTTAAATAGAAATCGATGAAATATATATTATATATATTATATAATGGCCTGAATAGAACGCGTCGCGCCGCGGCGGTTCGCGAATTTCGACCATTTATTTCAAACGGACATTACGGGAGATCCGACTTTCGGATTCTCCTAAAACCGGAACCGTTGGGTTCGTATCGAAAAGTGCTTTCTAACGAATATTTGAAATTTAAAATCTAACGGTTAGATTTGGAGATACGTCTAAATTAAATTTGGAAAAGGTCGCTATAAGTGCAGTTCGATGGCCGTTGATGGAAATTGACTGTACGGGCCTTGATAAAATTATTAAAAATAGTAATAATTTGTGTAAAATCATAAGAAATGATTTGGGAAAATTTAGGATGAAAAACTCCATATCTGACAAGATAAAAATAGATTTTTATCGAAATGAACTAATTTTGAACTAAAATTAAAACCCATTCATTTTCAAATAAATAAATTGGATTTGAAATGGGCTGTAAATAAAATTGATTTGTGGGTTTATCGTCAAGGGTGTTTAAAATGACACTTGTTCTTTAACCCGGTGATAAATAGAATATGATTTGGGTTTGTCGTGAACTGTGTTTTAAATAACACTAGTTCTTTAACCCAGTAAAAGGAGTTTTAATGAATCTGCAATTAAATTGAAACGTGATTGGATAATCTAAATTATCAAATTTGGCAAATGAGCGAGAATGGAGTATCACCAGTTTTGCTCCAGAGCGATAGTTAAATCTTTAATTAGATTTGAACGTGAAATGGTAATTAATTTTACCGATAACACCGTGGTGTCAGATATGGAGTATTACCAGTTTTGCTTCATGGGATGAATAGGTTGGGATTGGGAAATAAAATAAATAATTACTTCGGTGTGGTTCGCTAATCTCGACTAGTTTGGAAAACCATATTTTGGTTTGAAACGACATCCAAAGGAAGATTAAAGGATAAATTTTAAAGAATTTATCTTGGATAAAATTAATGGGAACCTTTCCCTGAGAATATGAATTGTAATGAGGCATATGTTGTGTTTGTGTAACATTCGTTTTAATATACGCGGGTTGTTCGGAAAGGCCGGGTTTATACCCATTCTGAATAACCGATTCGACGATAAGTCGAAGATGAAGACGGCGGTCGAAGACCGGAAGTCTTCACATCGTTTGGATAATTACTGACGATCCTGATTGGGCTGTACACCCAAGAGGATGGAAATAGTTGGTGGTCGTCCAGACGTACTTGGAGATCGATGGATATGCGAGGAAAGTGCCTCCGGTTTCGTTCAGACCCAGAACGAACTTGTAAATGGATTGAGTGTCTGATATTGGATTTTATTCTATGTTGATTGATTTCTGTTAAATATATATCTGTTTGGCGGCAGAGAATTTATTCTCTTGCTTAACGCCCTTCTCTGAGACGTACGAGCTTAGAGGTTATATATCGATAGATATCAATCGCATGGCATGAATTGCCTGTGTGGCACGCTGAGTTGCATGGATCAGGGCTTCTGTTGAAAAGCAAAGTCTTGTGGTTGATGATCAAAGCACGGCCTACGTGGCATAGCTTTGTGTTTAGCTTGGATTCGCGAGCCTCACACCTCGGTATGAGTTAAAAATGGGATATGGACCGTTGGGAGAACACGATGTTTCTTTCTAGCTTTGGTGGTGTCAGTGACTTAGCAGCCCTGACATTGATATACTTTTCACCTGTGTGGTTGTTGGAATGAGGCGCCTCGATTATAGGTCTGTAAGGACAGGGAAACGTGTGTCCAGGAATAACTAATCCTCAAACGTAAGAGAGGACCGGCCCAGCCGATTCCAGGGGTTGCCCAGAGTGCGTAGTCCCGAGGCATTTGCTAGAGTGTCTCGAAGCGGAGAGGAGCTTGCCCCTTGCCTCGACTCATAACGGAAATCCAATTTCCAATACATGTATCTCGGCTTTATTTGTAGAGCCTAGTATGGCGACATAGTGGTATGGGGCACTTATGCCGTCTATGATTTATATTTATGATTGAAATTGTTTTGACACTATACACTTATTATAGTATCAAATGATTTGTTTTAAACGTACCAAGCATGTTTGGTTGTTATAAGGTAAAACCCTATCCTCCGGCTTGCGTTGCATTGTGTGATGGGACCTGGGTCTTTTAATAGCTTCATTTTTCAAAAAAAAGCATTGCGCTGTTTATTCTATGCACTGGTATTCTTAGGAGGAAACCCGTTCCGTGTTATACGGCATGGTCCCTTGAATTACTCTCTTTTAAAGTAAAGTTTTAAATAACTGTTTTAGTTCTCACACCAGTCACGTGACTGACCTAGAGTTTATTGTTTAACGTAAACTCTGGGTGCCCCTATTTTCGACTCGAGCAGCAGCTAGTAGTTTTGGTTTTGCAGATTTATATTCACAGGATCCTGGTTTACTGCTGGAATGATATCCGGAAAGCTCTGTATCCGTATATCACCTTCAGTTGTGCTTTGTATTATTTTCCGCTGCTATGTAATTTATTTCAATCTCTGATATTTATCAAATGTAATTTATTCAATTATACTCTGTATATTCTTGTATTTGATGGAATTGTTGTAATAGCAATGAAATGTTCTTCCGTCTGCGTTCTGATTTGTCTTGTCCTCACAGTAATTCGTTCTTTCTCATCTCTTTGGGGACCGGGGAAGTAACGGGTCGCTTCATTTGGTATCAGAGCTTTGGTTTACAGAGCTCGAGAACAAGACACATTAGAACCATACGAAAGAATTCATCAGATATTGGATTAGTAATATCCAATTAGAATGACTCGTTAAAGATAGGATCAGTAGTATCCTAGAACGGGTGTGAAGAGTTTATTTTTCAAATGAAAACAATTTGGTTTTGAAAATTTAAATCGTTTTATACGTATTTGAATACTTTATTTGTATTGATTTGGACAATCCAGTATATAAAGGTTTTGCATATACGCGTCATGAACGTATATTCGAAGTTTTAATATATTGGATAGATATAGAATCACACTCTAGTTGCCCGAAGATGATTTTACTGATGACTATATAGCATCAGTAGTGTGTGTTCGAGTTTCGAAGGTGTGATATCTATATATTTCCATTAGACTGGTGTGAGAACCAAAACTTATATAGATAGATTTATTGTTGTGAATTGGCATCAAAAACTTGATTTTCTATATATGTATCAAAATTATAAATTTGAAACGTTAATCCACTAATTGATTGATGTTTGAGTTGTTTGTTTATTTGTTTGATAATTTTGAACCATTTAGCCTAATTGAATCAAATATTGAATTGTATTGAAAATTGGTCGCATTTGCTTGCATATACATATACTTACATTGAACAGGTCATAGCAAGGAGGCTAGAGCAGAGAATAAAATTTGTTTGCCCGACAAATAGGTACATGTTTACTATAATTTACTTTTTTGTTTGGGTGATGATGATTTTATGAGCCGATTGGCTTTTTCTTTTTCTTTTTGAGATCAGAAGGCCTATATGGCAATTTCGGGATTTTTCCCGTGGCTCCCGGTGCAGGGGAGGTTATGGCGAAATTTTTCGAAAATTTAGGGTGTTAGCCAAATTTTTGAAAATTTGAAAATTCTCAGAAACTGGAAAGTTGGAGAATGGAAGCCAGATCGAACGTAGAGTTGATTAATAAAACCACTTTCGACTTTGTCCCTTTTCGGGGACGAAAAGTTTTAAGTGGGGGAGATTGTAATAACCCGAAATTCTGAGCCAGTTTAAAATTTTTATTTTGGCAATTTTAGCGAATTTTGAATATTTAAAATGAATTATTTTAAATAAAATCGACGAGAAATTTATTTTGAATATAGAATAGAACGTATATATTATATACATCGTCGTTAGAATATAAATATTTATATATAATTATAAATAGAATTGAAAATGGCGCGGTAGTTCGATAATTCGATTTCAAACTTTAATTTAATGTACCGGGTGCAAAACAATCCGGATTTTAGTGATACAAAAAACAATAGGATCTAATTGAGAATTTCTTTCCAATGAATCCGGAAAATCAAAATTTCATAGCGGGAATCAAAAGATATGCCCAGTTGAAAATTCTGAATAGTCGCTATGGAATTCAGGCCCTTAAAAATGGGAATTCTGCAAACGACCTCGGATTTCGACGAAACCACTTTTGTTGGATCCGCAGTGTCAAATTATTGCTAGATTCCAAATTTCATAATTTTTCGAATCAATATGTGAGCGTGGCAAAGGAAAACGCGTTTGACCAGTTTTAGTTGATTTTAATCGACTGGAAAATGGCCATTTTCCCAATGGTCTCAGAATTCGACGAAACTAGTTTTGTTAGGACCGTATCGTCAATACGAAGCTAGAAAATATTTTTCTGCAATTTATAGAGTTCGCATGTGACCCCGGTAAATTGAAATGCGCGTTCAAATTCAATATATAGAGTTATATGTTGATTTTGACGAAAACTGATCGAAACGGTCGAATCAGCTTGCGATACATATCCCATTGTGTTCGGAATGGGGGTAATTAGCTATGCACGATAGGCGGTGGGCCTCGTTTAGGGGTCGTATGTAAAAGTCAACTTTTTGAATTAAATAATTAAAAAAAATATTCCTCTCCTCCCCTTAAATTCCTCTGGCCCCCCCTTTATTTTTCAAACCCGATTCAGATTAAATAAAAAAAAAGATAGAAGAGGGCGACGGAGAAGAAGATGGGAGGAGCCGCTGCTCCTCCCATCGTCGCCGCCGCCAGGAGGCGCCCCCCCTGTCTCCACCTCCTCTCGCACCGACCCCCGGTCCCCACCCCCTTGCTCTCGCGACACAGCACACCCCTGCCACCAAAAGTCGACAGCAACCACCACCGAACCCCCCCTCAGCCACTCCTTCCTTTCCACCTATCCTCCAGCTCCACACTGAAACCCCCAAAACCGCACCGCACAAATAAGCCACCACCGCCGAACGGCCTGCCGCCCCTCCACGACCTCCGACGCGCTATTCCCCCCCCCCCCCCCCCACCGGTCCAGCGTAAAACACAGTGAGTATGTTTTTATTTATTTATTTTACTTTTATCTATTTTTCTGATTTTATAAGTTAAATAAAAAGCACGATTTGAATTCTGATCTTTATTATATAGAAAATCAGTTTTTCTATTTTATAGCATAGGAAAAAAATCAGTTTATTTTTATTATATAAAAAGAGTTAAAAAGAATTGATTTTTAATTTATAAAGATTCGATTTTTAGTGTGATAAAGATATGATCTTTAGGGGTTAAAGTTATAATTTTTTTTAGGGGATAAAGGATTTGATATTACGATGTTAAAGTTTGAATTTTTAATATACGAAAGTTTGAACGTTTAATAAAGGAAAGTTCAAATTTTGAATAGTAGAAAGATCGAATTTTTGTTATATAGAAAGATTAAAGATATAATTTTTATATTGTAAAAAGAATAAAAATATGATTTTTACATTAGTAGAAGAGTAAAAATTCGATTTTTATATATTGCATAGCAAGATAAAAATTCGATTTTTATATATTGCATAGCAAGATAAAAATTCGATTTTTATATATTGCATAGCAAGATAAAAATTTGATTTTTATATATTGAATAGCGAAGTAAAAATTCGATTTTTATATATTGAATTGCGAAGTGAAAATTTGATTTTTACATATGTAGAGAATACTGGCAACGAAGGTGATAAAAAGGCGAGAACGTTGAAGATTTCTATCAATGAAGAGTCATGGTATTGGATAGCTATTGGTGAGAATTTCTCACTCTTCAATTTCTTATTCTAGTTATATATATACATATATATATACTAGGATGCAGACGGTGTTTAGTAGCACCCGACACCCGTCATCCACATACCTTGGATGGCTTGTTTGTTTAATTGTTTGGCTGTGTAGTTGGTTAGATTATTTGGGTTGAATTGAATTGTTTGGTGAAATGAAATTGATTTGATTGATGTGTGAATGGCGTGGGCCTTCACTAGACCGGGGATAAGGCTAGGCCTTGTCCCGTTTCTAGTATTGTGCCGTTATGCCGCCGAAATTTTCTAAAATAAGTTAGAAAAATAAGAATATCATTTTTATTTTGTAAATGAACTGAATAAAAATTCATGTGTTAAAATAAAATATTTTATCGTTAAAAATATAATTTTAACGTGAATGTGAATAAATAAATATTCATTTACAAACCGGACGGTTTGTTTATGTACACCTATTTGAAGGACATTGATTGGGACGATAAATTTTACACATCGCCCAACTGCACAAATAAAATCTGTGTTGGTTGATTTGAAACCCCACACGGGTGTTGGGATGAAATTTGAAGTTCACTCATCCTGATTGATTAAATATGTCGATCGATTGATTGATAGGCTGTTATAAGCGTTAGATATCTATATTTGATGCTTATACAGTGTAGTGCACTTTGGATGATGGTTGATTATTTATCGTTGCTATTATATACATGTGTTGTATGGAATCCATATAATTAACTTTATATGGTAATTGATTGGGCCTCATTCCAATTTAGAAAATAAAGAATATTATAAAATAAAGGTTCATGTGTTGACAGTACTCATCCGTTGAGATTAGTCATGTATTGAACGAAATATTTTAATAATAAAATTTACATCTTTATCATATATAGAATTAGAAATCAACTGGAAAATAGATAAGATGAGTGGTCTCCTGGGTATTGATCTGATGTTGGTTTCGGCCTTCGGGGTTAATATTCAGGGAATCGTTCTCTTACTAATTTACGGTTGGAGTCTGATTTAATATCAAACGATAGATACCTTAATTTTCATAAAATATATTAAATAACAAAAATAGTCACACGTGGACAGTACTCATTCGTTGAGATTAGTCGTGTGTTGACAAAGATATAGAGTCGTGTATTGAAAGAAATATAGATCCATTTGTTGAATATAAAGCCGTGTTGATTAGAGATGCGTTATTTTGACGCGAACGATATTTATATCGATTATATTCGTTTTTGAATTTAAACCGAATTTGAATTAAAAAGAAAACGAATTTGAATAGGAAAGAAAACAAATTGAATTGGATTTAATTAGAAAACGAATTGAACTTGATTTGAATAGAAAATGAATTGAATTTGATTTAAATAGAAAATGAATTGAATTTGATTTGAATAGAAAACGAATTTGATTTGAATTGAATTGAAAACGAATTCGAATTGAATTGAAAACGAATTGAAATGAATTAAAATTGAATTGAAATTTGAATTGAATAGAAATGAATTTTAAAACGAATTTATAGGGAAAAAATTCAATTTTGATTTGAATTGAAATGGAAGTTGAAATTATTTTTGAAACGAATTAAAAACTATTTATATAATTCGTTTTAAATAGAAATCGACGAAATATATATTATATATATAATATAATGGCCTGAATAGAACGCGTCGCGCCGCGGCAGTTCGCGAATTTCGACCATTTATTTCAAACGGACATTACGGGAGATCCGACCGTCGGATTCTCCTAAAACCGGAACCGTTGGGTTCGTATCGAAAAGAGCTTTCTAACGAATATTAGAAATTTAAAATCTAACGGTTGGATTTGGAGATACGTCTAAATCAAATTTGGAAAAGATCGCTATAAGTGCAGTTCGATGGCCGTTGATGGAAATCGACTGTACGGGCCTTGATAAAATTATTAAAAATAGTAATAATTTGTGTAAAATCATATGAAATGATTTGGGAAAATTTAGGATGAAAAACTCCATATCTGAAAAGATAAAAATAGATTTTTATCGAAATGAACTAATTTTGAACTAAAATTAAAACCCATTCATTTTCAAATAAATAAATTGGATTTGAAATGGGTTATAAATAAAATTGATTTGTGGGTTTATCGTGAAGGGTGTTTTAAATGACACTTGTTCTTTAACCCGGTGATAAATAGAATATGATTTGGGTTTGTCGTGAACTGTGTTTTAAATAACACTAGTTCTTTAACCCAGTAAAAGGAGTTTTAATGAATCTGCAATTAAATTGAAATGTGAATGGATAATCTAAATTATCAAATTTGGCAAATGAGCGAGAATGGAGTATCACCAGTTTTGCTCCAGAGCGATAGTTAAATCTTTAATTAGATTTGAACGTGAAATGGTAATTAATTTTACCGATAACACCGTGGTGTCAGATATGGAGTATTACCAGTTTTGCTTCATGGGATGAATAGGTTGGGATTGGGAATAAAATAAATAATTACTTCGGTGTGGTTCGCTAATCTCGACTAGTTTGGAAAACCATAATTTGGTTTGAAACGACATCCAAAGGAAGATTAAAGGATAAATTTTAAAGAATTTATCTTGGATAAAATTAATGGGAACCTTTCCCTGAGAATATGAATTGGAATGAGGCGTATGTTGTGTTTGTGTAACATTCGTTTTAATATACGCGGGTTGTTCGGAAAGGCCGGGTTTATACCCATTCTGAATAACCGATTCGACGATAAGTCGAAGATGAAGACGGCGGTCGAAGACCGGAAGTCTTCACATCGTTTGGATAATTACTGACGATCCTGATTGGGCTGTACACCCAAGAGGATGGAAATAGTTGGTGGTCGTCCAGACGTACTTGGAGATCGATGGATATGCGAGGAAAGTGCCTCCGGTTTCGTTCAGACCCAGAACGAACTTGTAAATGGATTGTGTGTCTGACATTGGATTTTATTCTGTGTTGATTGATTTTTGTTAAATATATATCTTTTTGGCGGCGGAGAATTTATTCTCTTGCTTAACGCCCTTCTCTGAGACGTACGAGCTTAGAGGTTATATATCGATAGATATCAATCGCATGGCATGAATTGCCTGTGTGGCACGCTGAGTTGCATGGATCAAGGCTTCTGTTGAAAAGCAAAGTCTTGTGGTTGATGATCAAAGCACGGCCTACGTGGCATAGCTTTGTGTTTAGCGTGGATTCGCGAGCCTCACACATCGGTATGAGTTAAAAACGGGATACGGACCGTTGGGAGAACACGACGTTTCTTTCTAGCTTTGGTGGTGTCAGTGACTTACCAGCCCTGACATTGATATACTTTTCACCTTTGTGGTTGTTGGAATGAGGCGCCTCGATTATAGGTCTGTAAGGACCGGGAAACGTGTGTTCAGGAATAACTAATCCTCAAACGTAAGAGAGGACCGGCCCAGCCGATTCCAGGGGTTGCCCAGAGTACGTAGTCCCGAGGCATTTGCTAGAGTGTCTCGAAGCGGAGAGGAGCTTGCCCCTTGCCTCGACTCATAACGGAAATCCAATTTCCAATACGTGTATCTCGGCTTTATTTGTAGAGCCTAGTATGGCGACATAGTGGTATGGGGCACTTATGCCGTCTATGATTTATATTTATGATTGAAATTGTTTTGACACTATACACTTATTATAGTATCAAATGATTTGTTTTAAACGTACCAAGCATGTTTGGTTATTATAAGGTAAAACCCTATCCTCCAGCTTGCGTTGCATTATGTGATGGGACCTGGGTCTTATAATAGCTTCATTTTTCAAAAAAAAAGCATTGCGCTGTTTATTCTATGCACTGGTATTCTTGGGAGGAAACCCGTTCCGTGTTATACGGCATGGTCCCTTGAATTACTCTCTTTTGAAGTAAAGTTTTAAATAATTGTTTTAGTTCTCACACCAGTCACATGACTGACCTGGAGTTTATTGTTTTAACCTAAACTCTGGGTGCCCCTATTTTCGACACGGGCAGCTAGTAGTTTTGGTTTTGCAGATTTATATTCACTGGATCCTGGTTTACAGCTGGAATGATATCCGAAAAGCTCTGTATCCGTATATCACCTTCAGTTGTGCTTTGTATTATTTTCCGCTGCTATGTAATTTATTGTAATCTCTGATATTTATCAAATGTAATTTATTCAATTATACTATGTATATTCTTGTATCTGATGGAATTGTTGTAATAGCAATGAAATGTTCTTCCGTCTGCGTTATGATTTGTCTTGTCCTCACAATAATTCGTTCTTTCTCATCTCTTCGGGGACCGGGGAAGTAACGGGTCGCTTCAATGCAAATCCAGTTGCATTGCTAGTGCTCCACATGGCTCCAAGAGAGAGAAGAGAACTCAGTAAGCAAGTGAAAGAATTGCTTGAGAAGGGGTTCATAAGACGTAGTATATCGTAGTGGGGTGCTCCAGTAGTATTTGCCATGAAGGCAGACGGGTCCCTTAGACTTTGTGTCGACTATAGAGAACTTAATAAGCTTACTAAGAAGAATAGGCACCCACTGTCGAGGATTGATGATCTCTTCGATCAGTTAGTTGGCGCCTCAGTGTTTTCGCAGTCGGACTTAGCCACGGGTTTCCATCAGTTGAGAGTGGCTAAGGATAGCATAGACAAGACTGCCTTTATGACTCCAGACGGCTTCTTCAAGTGGCTTATGATGCCCTTCGGTCTGACAAACACCCCCGCATACTTTGTTGACTTGATGAGTAGGGTGTTTAGGGAGTACCTTAATAAATTCGTGGTAGTCTTTGTGGATGACGTCTTGATCTTTTCTAAGAGCAAGGAAGAGCATGCCCTACATCTTAGGGAAGTGCTGGAGACCCTTCGAGCCCATAGCCTTAAAGCTAAATTTTCTAAATGTCACTTTTGGAGAAAGGAAGTGCGATTCTTAGGGCATGTGGTTTCCAAAGAAGGGATAGCTGTGGATCTCGCGAAGGTAGTGGCCATCCAAGATTGGAAGGTCCCTAAAAATACTACCGAGGTGAGAAGTTTCTTAGGGTTGGCTGGCTACTATAGGAAGTTTATCAAAGACTTCTCAAAATTATCAGCCCCATTAACACACTTGATGAAGAAGAACATAGTTTTCACATGGGACGTAGATTGTGATGATGCGTTCCAACGTTTAAAGAGAGCTTTGAGCACAGCCCCAGTCTTAGTATTGCCAAATGGGAGTAAGCCATTTACTGTTTATACCGATGCTTGTGGGACATGACTAGGCGCAGTCTTAATGCAAGAGGGAAGGGTAATAGCCTATGGAGGAAGGCAGTTGAGAGTGCATGAGAGAAATTACCCTACACATGACTTAGATTTGGCCGTTATTGTTTTCGCGCTTAAGTCTTGGCGCCATTATCTCCTTGGCGAGAAATTCGAATTGTTCACTGACCACAAATCGCTAAAATACTTATTCTCTCAGAAGGACTTGAACTTAAGGTAGCAAAGGTGGATGGAATTCTTAGCATCCTACGATTTCGAGATAGCATATACCTCTGGCAAGGGTAACGTGGTGGCAAACGCCTTAAGTAGGAAAAGGTTGTCCTTGAGTCCGTTGTTTGTTGAGCGGCGAAGCTTAGAGTTCATCTCTACATTTGACTTTATACCTTCCATTGACTTTGTACCTGGTTTGCTAGCATCCTTAGAGGTCAGACCTACGCTTTTGGGATGGATTGGTGAGGCACAGCGAGATGACCCACAGTTGGTTGAGTTAGTAGAGAAGCTCAAAAGGGGGAGTCATCGAGCCATCTCAGTAAGTATACCCTAGATGATAAGGGTTGGTTACGTAGGGACGGTAGACTTTGTGTACCACGAGACAACAATTTGAGGAAGATCATTCTTGATGATGCACATCGTTCGAAGATGACCATCCATCCCGGAGGGGACAAGATGTACCTGGACATAAGACGAGTTTACTTTTGGGCCGACATGAAGAATGATGTGGCTGAGTTTGTCGCTAGATGCTTGGTGTGCCAATAAGTAAAAGCAGAGAAAAAGAAGCCCGGTGGGTTGCTTCACCCATTGGAGGTCCCACAATGGAAGTGGGAAAGTGTCTCGATGGACTTTTTCGATGGGTTACCGAGATCGAGGAAGGGTAATACGGGGATTTGGGTCATGGTAGACAGACTTCCTAAGAGCGCCCATTTCATTTCCGTGAAGAGTAAGAGGACTGCTCCATGGTTAGCCTCCGTATACATTTGAGAGATAGTTCGTTTGCACGGTGTTCCTTCTAGCATAGTAAGCGACCGCGATCCTATCTTTACTAGCGAGTTTTGGAAGAGCTTGCAAGAGGCGGTAGGGACTCAGTTATGTTTGAGCACCGCATATTATCCTCAGACGGAAGGCTAGACCGAGAGGGTGAATCGTATTCTAGAGGACCTTATAAGGCTATGTGTCTTAGACTTCGGAGGTACATGGGAGGAACATCTTCCGTTGGTGGAGTTCGCATATAATAATAGCTTTCAGTCTAGCATTGGCATGGCACCGTTCGAGGCTCTTTATGGACAACCATGTCGTTCACATGCATGTTGGTGGGAATCTATAGATAAGATCTTGCTTGGGCCCGATATGATTAGAGAGACTTCGGAAAAGATCGATTTGATTCGAAGGAGGATGAAGACGGCGTAAGATAGGCAGAAATCTTATGCGGACAAGAGGAGGACAGATCTTGAGTTTGATAATGGGGACATGGTCTTTGTCAAGGTGTCTCCATTACGGAATGTTGTTCGCTTTGGGTCTGTTGGGAAGTTAGCACCAAGGTTCATAGGGCCGTTTCCTATTAAGGAGAGGATTGGACAGATGGCGTATAGAGTGGAGTTGCCCGAGCGACTTAGTGGAGTACACGACGTATTCCATGTATCACATTAGAGGAAGTGCTTGCACGAGACCGAGGAAGTGGTAGAACCGACCTTGCTTAGAGAGGTGGAGATAGAGAGCGATGCGACGATTCGACAAGCTCCAACGTGCATTCTTGGGTCGAAGATTAAGAAGTTGAGGAATCGAGAGGTCAGGCTAATCAAAGTGCAATGGGGAGATGACGAGAGCAATGCTACTTGGGAGACGGAAGAGAAGATGCGTTCATTGTACCCTTTTCTTTTCGAGGGTATGTCTTTTAATTTCTCCTTTATCGCTTAGCTTGTACTTGTTTTATCTTTAGTATTTCCTCTCGCTAGTACCTTTGACCTTTAGATAGGGTAGTCCTATGGTTGAAACATGTGTTTGAGACATGTTATGTATGATGGATGCATGTGGATGCAAGTGTTTGCTAGTGGTTGCTCGTGGATGCATATACACACACTTTAGGCACTAGACCGGCTCAGTCACTTCATATTGCATATTGCATATAAATGTGTGTGCATATTTAAGTTAATGGATGTATAATGGTTGTGTTATCATATGGATGCTACATTTTGGTGAATGGTTGTGCACACATGTAGAAATAATATGTATCGATAGGATTCTTTCACATACATAATGGACGCATGGCACTATCATGGTTTGCATTAAGGAGGTCAACTAAATCAGTAGACCTCCTGATTTTGCATTAGATAAAGAACATATACACACACTTCTTGCATATGTTCATATAGCATTAGGAATTTTATAAGGACAATGGATGCCTGTGTTTAATGGTTGAGTTGATGGTTGATTGAATGTTAGGATATGCATTCTCCTTAACTTGGAGATTTCGGGGGCGAAATCCTTTAAGGAGGAGAGAAGGTAACACCCCGTAATTTTCAATATTAATATTCACAAATTAATGAATAACTAATCTCAGATGTGAGAATTAAGGGAAACGGGTTGCTCCATTGTGTTCGTCTCGGAATTCTGGTTGAGATAGAGTCCGAGTTTGCGTGAATTGGACATCGTATGAAGAAGTTATGGCCATCAGAAGTTTCAAAAAATTCAAATTTCGAACTCAGGAGGGCTAGGCGGGAAATTTCCCGCCAGGGCCAGGTCGACCATAGGGTCGACCTACCCTCACCAGGTCGACCATAAGGTCAACCTGCCCCTCCCCCCCCCCCCCCTCACGGGCAAATTTGTTTGATGACCTGTTTATGACTGTATGCTGAGTCATTAGGGTTTCTGATCTGCTCTGAATGGCTGGGGTTAATTCTGGGTTGATCGGACGGCCTAAATCAATCCTAAACTCTATAAAAACACATGTAGACTCAAACCCTAAAATCAAATTAAAATTAAAATCATGACCTCCATGCCGTCACCTTGCAACCTAGAATAGCCGCCACCAAAAAGAGAGGAAGAAAAGCTAATCAATTCAATTCTAATCTAAACCACAACAAATTGTCTTCTTCAAAGGAAAGCTAATTCAACTTCAGAACTCAAGACCTTCTTTGAGTAGAGAGTTCGATTTCTTTAATAAAATAATTAACAATTTAATTGGATTGAGATATGATGTGGATTATGTGGTTATGTTGTGAATTATTGGCCGCATGTTATTATCTATGTTGTAAATTCTATGATGTTATCAACTATGTTGTAAAGTTGTGATGTTATCATCTATGTTGTAATTCTATGATTGGCTTATGTATAATCAATTCATGATGTTGTTTCATATGCTAGTTCGGTTATGTTGTTGGAACTAATTCGTATGATAAATCATATGTATGTATGCAAGTTAGGATGTTGATTAAGGCATGGATCATATGCAAGTTAGTGAAAATTATATACAACCTTACATGTTTCATGACATCTATTTTGTGTAAATTGGATCTAAAGTTAGGCTATGACATGTGTGAGTTATATGCTAGTATACAAAATTCTACATGCTAGTTTACATGTTTAGATGTAAGTTCACACCATCGTTATGTTGCATAAATCACATATGCAAGTATATATATATATATATATATATATATATATATGTTTGGAGTATGAATCATGTAATGTAAGTTTGCGGTTATTGCCTATGCTAGTTTACACCTTATGATTAGATCTATGACATACATGGTTTATGTAAGTTTATGACTATTACCTAATCAAGTTTACACCTTTAGATTTAGATCTATGACATATGTAGTTTTATGCAAGTTTGTGACTTTGGCCTATGCAAGTTTTTAGATGAAGAACCTCATTCACACATGCAAGTTCACGCCTTATGTTTAGATCTAGTTTTATCTATATGTATGTTATGATGTTTTCTCTTTATTCCATAAGTTAGACTATTCGAGTCTAACATATATTTTACGTTAAACGAACGAACATACAACGTGGGGCAATGGGATAATATTAAAAGATTTAATATTAAGAATTGGCATAAATGCCTTAAATGGCATAAAATTAATTTGTGATGATAATTGGTATGATTTTGCATACCATAAATAGATGGACATAATTGAGTCAATTATGGACATAGTTAAATTTGGAATTGATTGATAATTTGAATAGGGAAATTAATTCAAATTGGGGGATAATTAATCTTGTATAATTAATCGTCTAAGAAACGAGGTTAGGCTCGTTTGTGGTGTAAGACTGCCCGGACCCGCCCGGCAAATCCAGCTGCCACAAATGCCAGTCTAATGTGGGAGGTCTTAGGCATGAATTAAATGCGTAACAGTTGTAAAGACACGAGGTTAGGCTCGTTTATGGTGTAAGACTACCCGGACCCGCCCGGCAAATCCAGCTGCTACAAATGCCAGTCTAATGTGGGAGGTCTTTATAAGGTTACGGTCTTAATGAATTAAGAAACACTTAACTAGATAAACATGTAATGGGACATGAGGGGGTTTGGGTGGCATGTGGAATTAAGTGGGTACCTTAGGTGGCATTTGAAATACGATTAGAAACACTTAACCAAAATTGAAACACGTAAGTGAACATGAATAAGAAGAGGGTTAAGTAGGATGTACTAGTGGGGACCAAGCTTAGGTGGATAGCTTGTGTAAAAACCCGTAACTTCCCCGTTGAGGAAAGCGCGGATAGTTCGAGAACAAGCCACAGAAAAACGCACACGGAAGAACATTTCATTGTTATTACAACAATTACATCAGATACAAGAATATACAGAGTATAAATGAATAAATTACATTCGATAAATATCAGAGATTACAATAAATTACATAGCAGCGGAAAATAATACAAAGCACAACTGAAGGTGATATACGGATACAGAGCTTTCCGGATATCATTCCAGCTGTAAACCAGGATCCTGTGAATATAAATCTGCAAAACCAAAACTACTAGCTGCCCGTGCGGAAAATAGGGGCACCCAGAGTTTAGGTTAAAACAATAAACTCCAGGTCAGTCATGTGACTGGTGTGAGAACTAAAACAGTTAATCTTTATTTTTTTTAAAGTTAGGCAAATCAAGGGACCACGCCGTATAACACGGAACGGGTTTCCTCCCAAGAGTACCAGTGCATAAAACAAACAGCGCAATGCTAAATAAAGAAAAATGAAGCTGTTATAAGACCCAGGTCCTATCACACAATGCAACGCAAGCCAGGGGATATGGTTTTCCCTTATAACAGCCAAAGAATGCTTGATACGTTTGAAACAAATCATTTGATACTATAATAAGTGCATAGTGTATAAAACAACTTCAAATCATAAGTATCAATCATAGGCGGCATGGGTACCATATATCATGTCGCCATACTATTTCTACAATTAAAACCGCAAATGTCGTATTGGAAGTTGGGTTATCATTTATGGTATGAACCGAGGCTAGGGGCAAGATCCTCACCGATTCGAGACAATCTAGCCCATGTCTCAGGCAAGCGCGCAGGCAAGCCTTGGATCGTCAGGGCCGGTCCACCGATGTGGATTATTATGCCTGAACACTACGTTTCCCCGCCCTTTGGGGCGTAAGCCTGGCCCGTCAGCCGACCAGAAGCATCGGCCGAAACCGATATCACGAGGCGCCTCGCTTTTCAGAAAGTAATAATAAGCAACATCCACATGAGTCAAACTCGTCAGCCAGTTCAAGCACTGACGCCACTCCTAACTAGAAAGAAACGCATGTCCTCCCTGATGTCCGTCTCCCGTTTTTGGTTCATACCGGGTGTGATACTCGCGAATCAACGTTACACAAAGCTGTGCCACACAGGCTGTGCTTTGATCATCGCCACAAGACTTTGCTTTTCAACAGAAGCCTCGATCAATTGCCACTTAGGCATGCCACACAGGCAATTTACTCCATGCGTTTGATATCCATCAGTATATAACCCCTGAGCTCATACGTCTCAGAGAAGGGCGTTAAGCAAGAGAATAAATTCTCCGCCGCCAAACAGATATATATTTAATAGAGATCAATCACACGGACTAAAATCCAATGTCAGACACACAGTCCATTTACAAGTCCGTTCTGGGTCTGAACGAAACCGGAGGCACCTAGTACCCCGCATATCCATCGATCTCCAAGTACGTCTGGACGATCACCAACTATTTCCATCTTCTTGGGTGTACAGCCCAATCAAGATCATCAGTAATCACCCAAACGACGTGAAGACTTCTGGTCTTCAACCGCCGTCTTCATCTTCGACTTATCGTCGTATCAGTTATTCAGAATGGGATAAACCCGGTCTTTCCGAATAACTCGCGTATATTTTAAATAAGTGTTACACAAACACAACATACGCCTCATTCCAATTCATCAGTCACTAACCGTAAATTAATCAAGAGAATAATTCCCCAAATATTAACCCCGAAGGCCGATACCAACATCAGATCAATATCCAGAAAACCATTCTGCTTAGCTAACCGACAGTTAGTTTCTGATTTCACATTCATAGGGAAAGGTTCCCATTAATTTTATCCAAGATAAATTCCTGAATTTATTCTCTAATCTTCCTTTGAATTTCGATTCAACTAGTCGGAATTAGCGAACCTTACCGTAGTAATCATTGGTTTTAATTTCCCAATCCCAACCTATTCATCCCATGAAGTAAAACTGGTAATACTTCATATCTAACACCACGGTGTTATCGGTAAATTCAATTACCATTTCACGTTCAAATCTAATTAAAGATTTAACTATCGCCTGGAGCAAAACTGGTGGTACTCCATTTTCGATCTTTTCAATCTAATTAAAGATTCATTAAAACACCACTTAGTTTTAATCTTTAACTGGGTTAAAGAATCAGTGTCATTTAAAAACACAGTTCACGATAAACCCAAAATCACATTCATTAATTATCGAGTTAAAGAACGAGTATTATTTAAAACACTGTCCACGATAAACCCAAAAATCAATATCAATTCAATTCCAATTAAATATTATTTGATTGGTACACTTCATTAAATCTAAATAAAAAGATTTAATCTTTTCTCAACTGGGTTCAAGAACAGTGTTAATGAAGACACCATTCACGACAAACCCAAATCAACTTGATATTAAACACAAGGCTCTGAATAGAAAATATACCGGCTTATATTCAATATCAAATTCCACGACTAACAAATATCGTATTGGAAATAACGATATATATATCTATATCTTTCAAATTCCCATAACAATATCTGTATCATCCCGAAATCCAACATCGAAATAATCCAAAGACAATTTCGATTCAGATCCATTCCAATATAATCATTGGAAATTCTGGTTATTTCTAAAACCCTTTCAAATTCAATTTACTTATTTAAAAATAAATAGAATTATAATTCTAGTACAAAACTAGTTCATTTCGATAAAAATCTATTTTTATCTTTTCAAATATAGAGTTTTTCATCCCAATTCTTTCTAAATCATTTCTTATGATTTTACACAATTTATTATTATTTTTAATAATTTTATCAAGGCCCGTACAGTCGATTTCCATCAATGGCCATCGAACTGCACTTACATCGACCTTTTTCAAATTTGATTTGGACGTATCTCCAAATCCAACCGTTAGATTTCAAATTTCTAATATTCGTTAGAAAGCTCTTTTCGATACGAACCCAACGGTTCCGGTTTTAGGAGAATCCGACGGTCGGATCTCCTGTAATGTCCGTTTGAAATAAATGGTCGAAATTCGCGAACTGCCGCGGCGCGGCGCATTCTATTCAGGCCATTATATTATATATATATATATAATATATATTTCGTCGATTTCTATTTAAAACGAATTATATAAATAGTTTTAAATTCGTTTCAAAAGCAATTTCAACTTCCATTTCAATTCAAATCAAAATTGAATTCTTCTTTATAAATTCGTTTTAAAATTCATTTCTATTCAATTCAAATTTCAATTCAATTTGAATTCATTTCAATTTGTTTCCAATTCAATTCGAATTCGTTTTCAATTCAATTCGAATTGGTTTTACATTCAATTCAATTCAAATTCGTTATCTATTCAATTAAATTCGAATTCGTTTCGTTTGCTATTCAATTGAAATCAAATTCGTTTTCCATTCAATTCGAATTCATTATATATTCAATTCATTTCGAAATCGTTATATATTCAATTCATTTCGAAATCGTTTTATATTGAATTCATTTTGAAATCGTTTTATATTCAATTCATTTTGATTTCATTTCAAAATATGCGTTTTCGAAATCACTTTTCAATATGCATTTTAAAATGAATAAAATCGATATAAATATCGTTCACGTCAAAATAGCGTCAATCTAACCAACACGGCTTCATATATTTCTATTTTCAAATATTCTATTTCAAATATTTCTTTTTCAAATATTTCTATTATTAAAATATTTCGTTCAACACATGACTAATCTCAACGGATGAGTATTGTCAACACATGAACCTTTATTTTATATTGATAAAGATGTAAATTTTATTATTAAAATATTTCGTTCAACACATGACTTATCTCAACGGATGAGTACAGTCAACACATGAACCTCTATTTTATAATATTCTTTATCTTCTAAATTGGAATGAGGCCCAATCAATCACCATATAATGTTAATTATATGGATTTTCCTACATCACATGTATATAATAGCATTGCAAAATAATCAACCATCAACCAAAGTGCACTACACTGTATAAGCATCAAATATAGATATCTAACGCTTATAACAGCCTGTCAATCAATCGATCGACATATTTAATCAATCAGGATGAGTGAACTTCAAATTTCATCCCAACACCCGTGTGGGGTTTCAAACAATCAAACACAGATTTTAGTTGTGCAGTTGGGCGATGTGTAAAATCTATCGACCCAATCAATGTCCTTCAAATAGGTGTACATAAACAAACCGTCCGGTTTGTAAATGAATATTTATTTATTTTATTCACATCTACGTTAAAAATTATATTTTTAACGATAAAACATTTTATTTTAACACATGAATTTTTATTCAGTTCATTTACCAAATAAAAATGATATTTTTATTTTTCTAACTTATTTTAGAAAATTTCGGCGGCATAACGGCACGATACTAGAAACGGGACGAGGCCTAGCCTTATCCCCGGTCTAGTGAAGGCCCACGCCATTCACACATCAATCAAATCAATTTCATTTCACCAAACAATTCAATTCAAACCAAAATAATCTAACTAATCTATGCAACCAAACAATTTAACAAACAAGTCATCCATGGTCTGTGGATGACGGGTGTCGGGTGCTACTAAACACCGTCTGCATCCCATTATATATATATAGCTAGAAATATTAAATTGAAAGGTGAGAAGTTCTCACAGATAGCTATCCAAACTCCACGGAACTTCTAAGGCAGGAAATCTTCGTCGTTCTCGCCTTTCGTCACTTTCGTTGCCCGTAGCCACTATATATATAAAAATCAATTTTTACTTCGTTATTCAAAATAGAAAAATCACATTTTTATTTTGCTACATATATAAAGATGATATTTTTAATATTCTTATCATGTAAAAATTATATTTTTAATCTTTCTACAATATAAAAGATTATATTTTTAATATCGCTACCTTATAAAGATCATATTTTTAATTCTCTACCTAAACAAAAATCATATTTTTATATCATCTATATAGTAAAGACTATATTTTTAATACTTTAAAAATATTAAAATCATATTTTTATTACTTTAAAAATATAAAAATCATATTTTTAACCTTCTACTAATATAAAAATTATATTTTTACTTCGCTTTCAAGACGATAAAAATCATATCTTTACTACTTCAACTTTATATCAAAGATCGTATTTTTATAGCTTCAACATCATATTTAAAATCTAATCTTTACAATGAAAAATATCTCGCCTTCTTATCATGAAAAATCAATCCTTTTTACCTTCAAAAATCATAACTTTTCACCTCATGAAGATCGTATTTTTACCTTACCATTTCATTTTTAAAAGTCATACCTTTCTATATATAAAAAAAACACACTTCTTGAATTTTTAATGCTAGCTATGTATATAACTAAGCTAAATTAACAAAATGAATAAAAAAAAGAAGGATGGCTCACATTTTCAAAAGGGGAGGGAGGCCAAGGGGGCGCTCTGAGGTGGCGAGAGGCACTGACGGGCTTCAGGGGAGCTGAGGAGGACGTAGTGGGAATGGCAGGGAGGTGGCGCGTTAATCGATGAAGCTGGGGGGGGGGTTCGCGAGGTAGGAGGTTGGGGGGCTGCGGCAGGTGAAAGCGATGGGGGGGGGGGGTTTCGTCGCGATTTGAGGAGGAGAAGAGGAGTGCGTCACGAGGTAGGAGGTTGGAGGAGGTTGGCGGAGCAGAGGGGAGAAGGGCGGCGGTCCCCCCCTTTGGTGGCGGCGCCGTCGACGAAGCGGCGGGGGGGGGGGGGGAGGCGATTTGATTTTTTTTTCTTTCTGTTTAATGAAATCGGGGGGGGGGGGTGCAGAAAGATGAAAGGGAGGGAGATATTTTTATTTTATTTTATTAATTAATTTAATTGCATAAAGTTGACTTTCACATACGACCTCAAAACGAGGCCCACCGCCTGTCATCCATAGCTAATTACCCCCATTCCGAACACAATGGGATATGTATCGTAGGCTGATTCGACTGTTTGAATCAGTTTCCGTTGAATTTACATTTAAATCACTATATTGAATTTTAAACGTACATTTCAAATTACCGGGGTCACATACTAACTCTAAAAATTCTCGAAAAATATTTTCTAGCTTCGTATCGACGATACGGTCCTAACTAAACTAGTTTCGTCGATTTCTGAGACCGTTTGAAAAATGGCCAATTTCGAGTCGATTAAAATCAACTGAAACTGGTCAAACGCGTTTTCCTTTTCCACGCTCACATATTGATTCGAAAAATTATGAAATTTGAAACCTAGCCTTAACCTGACATCACGGATCCAACAAAAGTGGTTTCATCGAAATCCGAGGTCGTTTGCAAAATTTCCATTCTTAAGGGCCTGAATTCCATAGCGACTATTCAGATTTTTCAACTGGACATATCTTTTGATTCCCGCTATGAAATCTCGATTTTTCGGATCCGTTGGAAAGATATTATCAATTAGATCCTATTATTTTTGGTTTCACTAAAATCCAGATTGTTTTGCACCCGGTATGTTCAATTGAAGTTTGAAATCGAATTATCGAACTACCGTGCCATTTTCAATTCCTTTTATAATTATATATAATTATTTATATTCTAACGACGACGCGTATATATATATACGATCGAATTCTATTCAAAATAAATTTCTCGTTGATTATATTTAAAATAATCTATTTCAAATATAGAAAATTCGCCATAATTGCCAAAATAAAAATTTTAAACTGGCTCAGATTTTCGGGTTGTTACAATCTCCCCCACTTAAAACTTTTCGTCCCCGAAAAGGAACGAAGCCGAAAGTTGTTTTCTAACCAACTCAACCTTCATTGTTTTCATTACGGCTTAAGTTCTTCAACTTTTCAGTTTCTAAAAACCTTTCCAATTTCTCAAAAATTTGGCTAACACCCTAAATTTTCGAAAAATTTCGCCATAACCTCCCCTGCACCAGGAGCATCGGGGAATTTCAAATAGCTTCCCCGGTCCTTCTAATCTCAAAAAGAAAAAGAAAATGCCAAGCGGCTAGCCAATACGCTCACAAAATCATCATCACCCAAACAAAACAGTAAATCATGTAGTAAACATGTACCTATTTGTCGGGCAAACAAATTTTATTCTTCGGCTCTAGCCTCCTTGCTATGACCTATTCAATGTAAGTATATGCATATGCAAACAAATGCTACCAATTTTCACTACAATTCAATATTTGATTCAATTAGGCTAAATGGCTAAAAATTAGCAAACAAATAAACAAACAACACAAACATCAATCAATTTGTGAATTAGAGTTTCAAATTCATAACTTTGATACATATACAAAAATCATGTTTTTGATGCCAATTCACAACAATGTGTTCCAACTATATTAGTTTTGGTTCTCACACCAGTCTAATGGAAATATATAGATATCACACCTTCGTTACTCGAACATGAATACTAATGACGACTAGTCAATCATCAGAATCATCTTCGGGCCACTAGAGTATGATTCTATATCTATCCAGTATATTAAAACTTCAAATACACGTTTGCAAGGTGTATATGCAAAATCTTTATATACTGGACTGTCCAAATCAATACAAATAAATAATCAAATACGAATAATTGATTTAGATTTTCAAAACAAAATTTGTTTTCATTTTTAAAAATATACTCTTCACACTCGTTCTAGGATACCGCTGATCCCATCTCTAACGAGTCATTCCCATTGGATATTACTAATCCAATATCTGATGAATTCTTTCGTATGGTTCTAATGTGTCTTGTTCTCTGAGCTTTGTAAACCAAAGCTCTGATACCAAATGTAAAAACCCGTAACTTCCTCGTTGAGGAAAGCGCGGATAGTTCGAGAACAAGCCACAGAAAAACGCACACGGAAGAACATTTCATTGTTATTACAACAATTGCATCAGATACAAGAATATACAGAGTATAAATGGATAAATTACATTCGATAAATATCAGAGATTACAATAAATTACATAGCAGCGGAAAATAATACAAAGCACAACTGAAGGTGATATACGGATACAGAGCTTTCCGGATATCATTCCAGCTGTAAACCAGGATCCTGTGAATATAAATATGCAAAACCAAAACTACTAGCTGCCCGTGCGGAAAATAGGGGCACCCAGAGTTTAGGTTAAAACAATAAACTCCAGGTCAGTCATGTGACTGGTGTGAGAACTAAAACAGTTAATCTTTATTTTTTTTAAAGTTAGGCAAATCAAGGGACCACGCCGTATAACACGGAACGGGTTTCCTCCCAAGAGTACCAGTGCATAAAACAAACAGCGCAATGCTAAATAAAGAAAAATGAAGCTGTTATAAGACCCAGGTCCTATCACACAATGCAACGCAAGCCGGGGGATAGGGTTTTCCCTTATAACAGCCAAAGAATGCTTGATACGTTTGAAACAAATCATTTGATACTATAATAAGTGCATAGTGTATAAAACAACTTCAAATCATAAGTATCAATCATAGGCGGCATGGGTACCATATATCATGTCGCTATACTAGTTCTACAATTAAAACCGCAAATGTCGTATTGGAAGTTGGGTTATCATTTATGGTATGAACCGAGGCTAGGGGCAAGATCCTCACTGATTCGAGACAATCTAGCCCATGTCTCAGGCAAGCGCGCAGGCAAGCCTTGGATCGTCAGGGCCGGTCCACCGATGTGGATTATTATGCCTAAACACTACGTTTCCCCACCCTTTGGGGCGTAAGCCTGGCCTGTCAGCCGACCAGAAGCATCGGCCGACACCGATATCACGAGGCACCTCGCTTTTCAGCAAGTAATAATAAGCAACATCCACATGAGTCAAACTCGTCAGCCAGTTCAAGCACTGACGCCACTCCTAACTAGAAAGAAACACATGTCCTCCCTGATGTCCGTCTCCCGTTTTTGGTTCATACCGGGTGTGATACTCGCGAATCAACGTTACACAAAGCTGTGCCACACAGGTTGTGCTTTGATCATCGCCATAAGGCTTTGCTTTTCAACAGAAGCCTCGATCAATTGCCACTTAGGCATGCCACACAGGCAATTTACTCCATGCGTTTGATATCCATCAGTATATAACCCCTGAGCTCATACGTCTCAGAGAAGGGCGTTAAGCAAGAGAATAAATTCTCCGCCGCCAAACAGATATATATTTAATAGAGATCAATCACACAGACTAAAATCCAATGTCAGACACACAGTCCATTTACAAGTCCGTTCTGGGTCTTAACGAAACCGGAGGCACCTAGTACCCCGCATATCCATCGATCTCCAAGTACGTCTGGACGATCACCAACTGTTTCCATCTTCTTGGGTGTACAGCCCAATCAAGATCATCAATAATCACCCAAACGACGTGAAGACTTCTGGTCTTCAACCGCCGTCTTCATCTTCGACTTATCGTTGTATCAGTTATTCAGAATGGGATAAACCCGGTCTTTCCGAATAACTCGCGTATATTTTAAATAAGTGTTACACAAACACAACATACGCCTCATTCCAATTCATCAGTCACTAACCGTAAATTAATCAAGAGAATAATTCCCCAAATATTAACCCCGAAGGCCGAAACCAACATCAGATCAATATCCAGAAAACCATTCTGCTTAGCTAACCGACAATTAGTTTCTGATTTCACATTCATAGGGAAAGGTTCCCATTAATTTTATCCAAGATAAATTCCTGAATTTATTCTCTAATCTTCCTTTGAATTTCGATTCAACTAGTCGGAATTAGCGAACCTTACCGTAGTAATCATTGGTTTTAATTTCCCAATCCCAACCTATTCATCCCATGAAGTAAAACTGGTAATACTTCATATCTAACACCACGGTGTTATCGGTAAATTCAATTACCATTTAACGTTCAAATCTAATTAAAGATTTAACTATCGCCTGGAACAAAACTGGTGGTACTCCATTTTCGATCTTTTCAATCTAATTAAAGATTCATTAAAACTCCACTTAGTTTTAATCTTTAACTGGGTTAAAGAATCAGTGTCATTTAAAAACACAGTTCACGATAAACCCAAAATCACATTCATTAATTATCGGGTTAAAGAACAAGTGTTATTTAAAACACTGTCCACGATAAACCCAAAAATCAATATCAATTCAATTCCAATTAAATATTATTTAATTGGTACACTTCATTAAATCTAAATAAAAAGATTTAATCTTTTCTCAACTGGGTTCAAGAACAGTGTTAATGAAGACACCATTCACGACAAACCCAAATCAACTTGATATTAAACACAAGGCTCTAAATAGAAAATATACCGCTTATATTCAATATCAAATTCCACGACTAACAAATATCGTATTGGAAATAACGATATATATATCTATATCTTTCAAATTCCTATAACAATATCTGTATCATCCCGAAATCCAACATCGAAATAATCCAAAGACAATTTCGATTCAGATCCATTCCAATATAATCATTGGAAATTCTGGTATTTCTAAAACCCTTTCAAATTCAATTTACTTATTTAAAAATAAATAGAATTATAATTCTAGTACAAAACTAGTTCATTTCGATAAAATCTATTTTTATCTTTTCTAATATAGAGTTTTTCATCCCAATTCTTTCTAAATCATTCTTATGATTTTACACAATTTATTATTATTTTTAATAATTTTATCAAGGCCCGTACAGTCGATTTCCATCAATGGCCATCGAACTGCACTTACAGCGACCTTTTTCAAATTTGATTTGGACGTATCTCCAAATCCAACCGTTAGATTTCAAATTTCTAATATTCGTTAGAAAGCTCTTTCGATACGAACCCAACGGTTCCGGATTTAGGAGAATCCGACGGTCGGATCTCCTGTAATGTCCGTTTGAAATAAATGGTCGAAATTCGCGAACTGCCGCGGCGCAGCGCGTTCTATTCTGGCCATTATATTATATATATAAATATATATAATATATATTTCGTCGATTTCTATTAAAATGAATTATATAAATAGTTTTAAATTCGTTTCAAAAGCAATTTCAACTTCCATTTCAATTCAAATCAAAATTGAATTCTTCTTTATAAATTCGTTTTAAAATTCATTTCTATTCAATTCAAATTTCAATTCAATTTGAATTCATTTCAATTTGTTTCCAATTCAATTCGAATTCGTTTTCAATTCAATTCGAATTGGTTTTACATTCAATTCAATTCAAATTCATTATCTATTCAATTAAATTCGAATTCGTTTCGTTTGCTATTCAATTGAAATCAAATTCGTTTTCCATTCAATTCGAATTCATTATATATTCAATTCATTTCGAAATCGTTATATATCAATTCATTTCGAAATCGTTTTATATTGAATTCATTTTGAAATCGTTTTATATTCAATTCATTTTGATTTCATTTCAAATATGCGTTTTCGAATCACTTTTCAATATGCATTTTAAAATGAATAAAATCGATATAAATATCGTTCACGTCAAATGGCGTCAATCTAACCAACACGGCTTCATATATTTCTATTTTCAAATATTCTATTCAAATATTTCTTTTTCAAATATTTCTATTATTAAAATATTTCGTTCAACACATGACTAATCTCAACGGATGAGTACTATCAACACATGAACCTTTATTTTATATTGATAAAGATGTAAATTTTATTATTAAAATATTTCGTTCAACACATGACTTATCTCAACGGATGAGTACAGTCAACACATGAACCTCTATTTTATAATATTCTTTTATCTTCTAAATTGGATGAGGCCCAATAAATCACCATATAATGTTAATTATATGGATTTTCCTACATCACACGTATATAATAGCATTGCAAAATAATCAACCATCAACCAAAATGCACTACACTGTATAAGCATCAAATATAGATATCTAACGCTTATAACAGCCTGTCAATCAATCGATCGACATATTCAATCAATCAGGATGAGTGAACTTCAAATTTCATCCCAACACCCGTGTTGGGTTTCAAACAATCAAACACAGATTTTAGTTGTGCAGTTGGGCGATGTGTAAAATCTATCGACCCAATCAATGTCCTTCAAATAGGTGTACATAAACAAACCGTCCGGTTTGTAAATGAATATTTATTTATTTTATTCACATCTACGTTAAAAATTATATTTTTAACGATAAAACATTTTATTTTAACACATGAATTTTTATTCAGTTCATTTACCAAATAAAAATGATATTTTTATTTTTTCTAACTTATTTTAGAAAATTTCGGCGGCATAACGGCACGATACTAGAAACGGGACGAGGCCTAGCCTTATCCCCGGTCTAGTGAAGGCCCACGCCATTCACACATCAATCAAATCAATTTCATTTCACCAAACAATTCAATTCAAACCAAAATAATCTAACTATCTATGCAACCAAACAATTTAACAAACAAGTCATCCATGGTCTGTGGATGACGGGTGTGTCGGGTGCTACTAAACACCGTCTGCATCCTAGTATATATATAGCTAGAAAAATTAAATTGAAAGGTGGAGAAGTTCTCACAGATAGCTATCCAAACTCCACGGAACTTCTAAGGCAGGAAATCTTCGCCGTTCTCGCCTTTCGTCACTTTCGTTGCCCGTAGCCACTATATATATAAAAATCAATTTTTACTTCGTTATTCAAAATAGAAAAATCACATTTTTATTTTGCTACATATATAAAGATGATATTTTTAATATTCTTATCATGTAAAAATTATATTTTTAATCTTTCTACAATATAAAAGATTATATTTTTAATATCGCTACCTTATAAAGATCATATTTTTAATTCTCTACCTAAACAAAAATCATATTTTTATATCATCTATATAGTAAAGACTATATTTTTAATACTTTAAAAATATAAAAGTCATTTTTTTATTACTTTAAAATATAAAAATCATATTTTTAACCTTCTACTAATATAAAAATTATATTTTTACTTCGCTTTCAAGACGATAAAAATCATATCTTTACTACTTCAACTTTATATCAAAGATCGTATTTTTATAGCTTCAACATCATATTTAAAATCTAATCTTTACAATGAAAAATATCTCGCCTTCTTATCATGAAAAATCAATCCTTTTTACCTTCAAAAATCATAACTTTTCACCTCATGAAGATCGTATTTTTACCTTACCATTTCATTTTTAAAGTCATACCTTTCTATATATAAAAAAAAACACTTCTTGAATTTTTAATGCTAGCTATGTATATAACTAAGCTAAATTAACAAAATGAATAAAAAAAGAAGGATGGCTCACATTTTCAAAAGGGGAGGGAGGCCAAGGGGGTGCTCTGAGGTGGCGGGAGGCACTGACGGGCTTCAGGGGAGCTGAGGAGGACGTGGTGGGAATGGCAGGGCAGGGCGGTGGCGCGTTAATCGACAAAGCTGGGGGGGGGGGGGGTTCGCTAGGTAGGAGGTTGGGGGGGTGCGGCAGGTGAAAGCGACGGGGGAGGGGGGTTTCGTCGCGATTTGAGGAGGAGTAGAGGAGGGCGTCACGAGGTAGGAGGTTGGAGGAGGTTGGCGGAGCAGAGGGGAGAAGGGCGGCGGTCCCCCCCCTTTGGTGGCGGCGCCGTCGACGAAGAGGAGGGGGGGGAGGCGATTTGATTTATTTTTTCTCTTTCTGTTTAATGAAATCGGGGGGGGGGGGGGGGGGGGGCAGAAAGATGAAAGGGAGGGAGATATTTTTTTTTATTATTAATTAATTTAATTGCATAAAGTTGACTTTCACATACGACCTCAAAACGAGGCCCACCGCCTGTCGTCCATAGCTAATTACCCCCATTCCGAACACAATGGGATATGTATCGTAGGCTGATTCGACTGTTTTGAATCAGTTTCCGTTGAATTTACATTTAAATCACTATATTGAATTTTAAACGTACATTTCAAATTACCGGGGTCACATACTAACTCTAAAAATTCTCGAAAAATATTTTCTAGCTTCGTATCGACGATACGGTCCTAACTAAACTAGTTTCGTCGAATTCTGAGACCGTTTGAAAAATGGCCAATTTCGAGTCGATTAAAATCAACTGAAACTGGTCAAACGCGTTTTCCTTTGCCACGCTCACATATTGATTCGAAAAATTATGAAATTTGAAACCTAGCCTTAACCTGACATCACGGATCCAACAAAAGTGGTTTCATCGAAATCCGAGGTCGTTGCAAAATTTCCATTCTTAAGGGCCTGAATTCCATAGCGACTATTCAGAATTTTCAACTGGACATATCTTTTGATTCCCGCTATGAAATCTCGATTTTCAGATCCGTTGGAAAGATATTATCAATTAGATCCTATTATTTTTGGTTTCACTAAAATCCAGATTGTTTTGCACCCGGTATGTTCAATTGAAGTTTGAAATCGAATTATCGAACTACCGCGCCATTTTCAATTCCTTTTATAATTATATATAATTATTTATATTCTAACGACGACGCGTATATATATATATACGATCGAATTCTATTCAAAATAAATTACTCGTTGATTATATTTAAAATAATCTATTTCAAATATAGAAAATTCGCCATAATTGCCAAAATAAAAATTTTAAACTGGCTTAGATTTTCGGGTTGTTTACAGCTTGTGCCAAGTAATGGGGGCCCATTTCAACCAGTAACCCATAAGTATCTTTATGGGCTCGACCCAAGTCGAGGACGGGACACGCATATTGGGCATGACTGTAAGAGGCCAAAACGGGTTAGCGGTGGCAACGCAAGTCCAACGGGTTCATATGCGTGTGTGGGCCCGGGCTGGTAGGTAAGACATTGTTGCATCGTTGTAGGTATAAGCCGTGCATTATTGGTGGTATCGGGTTGCCACTTTGGGGAGTGATACACCCCACTATGGGTCCAGCATGGGTATCTACGATTTAGGGAGCCGATCGCATGGGGGTAGTGGGTACACCTAATGGAGATAGGGGCAGGCGACACCTATGAAGGCAACTAGGGGTGCACGAAACTACCATTATCATTATTAAGTTCGGTAGCGGGATCAACCTTAGGGTGACTAGTGGTGGTGCAGTATAGTAATTATCTTATAGTGGGTTTAGGTGTACCTTTAACGTTATCTTTGTTCATCTTATTTCCTTTAGTTTACTCTGTCATACCCAATTGTTCACAGTCATTTCCTTATTTTCCAACTTATGCCTTAGCCTAGTTATTTTTATATTATATTGTTAAAGTTATCGCACTCGCCAGACTTTATGTTTGACCCCCTTGTTTCCACCTCTTTTCTTCCTCCCCCCCCCCCCCAAGGTGCTCAAGGTGAACTAGCACCAGTGGAGCTTGATTTTGGACAGCTGTATCTCTGCTTTTAGAAGTTGCTTGGATCGCTGAAGTAAAAATTCAGCCTATCTTATTTATGGCTATTTTGTGTTGGGGTTATGTCTTTCAATTATGGTACTCTGATTTATTCAAGATGGATATTATGTACTTTGACTCTGGTTTTTGATGATGTAATCAAAACTTATGTGTTTACCACTGCAAGTAATAAAGTTTTAAAATTTTAAGTACTGTTTATATCTGTCTTGTTGTTAAGTTTCTGTTCTATACACACTTAAAACGCTCCATAGAAGTTAATGTATTCCCTTTGTGAGTGACATTAATGGACGTGGGGTGTTACAAATGATTTTCTCGGTAAGATTTCCATTTGGAATACGACCGTTGTTTGTACACATGTTTTCCTTTGATAGTTAAATCACCGACTATCAAAGTTTTTGACCATTTCCGTTGTCAATACAGGAAGACCGGGATCAGATTCATTTTCTGAAAACCACCCCATATGGGCATTAGCGTTGCAAATCAAATCTATTGAAGATAATTGAAGACGGAGTTATGCAAGGGTTATTCTGGCGATCCTAGGCAGAAATTTCCCAAAATGGATTTACAAGATAGTGCTTTCCGGTTTGTCTATACCTAGGGCAACGTGTGTGGATGAATATCTGACAGAGTAAATCTAATGGATCATGTAAGTTGATCGCTTCAAACGTATCCACGTTTGGTGGCGGAAGAATTTGTTTCTCTTAGCTTTATACCCGTGATATTTTTCGGGATATCAATTTGTAATTTGGCGGGTATGACGATGTGGCATTCAAAGTTAATGGAGGTGTGATCTGTCAAAAGATACGTTATGACCTCAAGCCTCATCAACCGGGAAATGACAAAAATTGGGCAGGCAGCATGGCTAAGTGGGTCGCCCCCATTAGGGTGTATTGTCACCATCTAGAGAATATTCATATTTGTTACTTCTTTCCGCTTCTGTATCTCCTGGGAATGATTATGTTGCTAGCAATCATAGGTGACAATATATTCGATACACTCAAGAGAAATGAGTGGTCAGTCATGTGTGGGCCGGGTTGCAAGACGCTCTTGTTGAACCCAGTGTATTCCTCTCTAGAGATACATTATCGGCAGGTGGTTCCATACCTTGTCATAGGCGGAATCCAATCTCTAATAAGCGCCTCCGGTTTTGATTGTATACTACATATATGTAGAGCGTGAGATGCAAGCGTTCTGCTAGATTGTCAATTATTTGTGATTAGACATTATTATAATATCAGAAAAGTATTGATTTTGAAAATGTTTTGGGTTATCGTAAGGTAAAAACCATCTGTGTTTATGTGTGGATTGGTCTTATGATTATCATTTCTTTTGACAATGATTTTTAAAAGTTAAACCAAGTGGTTGGAGTTTACTCACACTAGTCCCATGACTGACCCAAAGTTTATTTTGTTTTGTTTTCCCTAAACTCTTGGGTGCTCAAATTTGTACGGACAGTCAAGTAGTCGGGTTTTACAGATACACTAGATGGAGCTTGGAGTAGGAGGCTTCGACATCATTTTATAGCTATCGTTTATTTTCGCTATGATGTAAGTGTTGTACTCTAATATACAAATACAGATTTGTGTTTCAAATGTTACTTTGTATAATATATTTTATTCGTTCCGCTGTAAGATTTGTGTTACTTTGATGTTGTTGTGTTCTTCTTCTACATCTATTCTAATAGTTCTACCTTATCTATTCTCACCCTCTAACTTCTTTCTATTAACTATCCGGTATTTTCAATGTCTGAATAGTCGACATTGTTATTTGTGTCGATTTTCGAAGTCGAAAACCCTTGGGTCGTTACAGTGATATCAGAGCTGAAGGTTAAGTGATTACCCTGGCTCTGTGGCGTGACTCAGTGGAGCTGGGGTTAGTAATACCCTAGATTGAGTTTGAGTGTATATATATGAGCACGTATTTGTTATTTGATATAAAAAATTGTTTTATATTATGGAGATTTATTGGTTGAGTTGTTTATGAATTCTGGTCGATCAGTTTGATCCACTGTATCGGTAGGAGTTTCTAAATACTCGAATGCGATGAACCGACACAGTATGTTTTGAAAAGCGGGTAAACAAAATAATTTTACCCAAATTATATTTTGATATAAAGGATTTATATTGAAATGATTATAATATATTGGATATATTGGTTGTTATTATAATCGAGTAAGATTATAAATTAAATGGTTATGGAGATAACCAATCAGAATTCAAATAAGTGTTATGAAATGAATTAAATCTGAATTTAAATCAGAATTGAAATTACAACTGTAGAAAGATGAAAAAGTGTTGGTAAATAGATTTGGATTAAATATATGATAATTTTAATATCTTGGGAGATTTTACATTTGTTTTACAGGCATTATGAATGATATTTTGAAATAATTTCAAAGTAGAATTGTTTAATAATGGTTTTGAAAGGTGATATAGTATTGAGTTCACTTCAGTAGCTGGGAAATAACCCTGACGATGCTGGCCACATCATCAGTGTTCATTTTCAAGTTCTAAGTAACGGATTACTACCAAAAGATATTGTTTTTGAATTATTTTGAGAAACAAGTGGTTTTGATGTCCGAAAAGGACTATTGAATGTTTAAAAGGGGTAAGTTGTTTAAAACTCCCAGGAAGATTGTTTTGAATTAAAAAAAATTTAAAGAAAATCTATGGAAGTAAATTGAAATTGGATTAAAGCCAGTTAAGTGAAAATTGAATTAGAATAATATCGAGAAAAAAATTTGAATTATGAGATCGGAATTTAAAATGGAACCAGATTAGTGGAGTATAAGTTTGGAATCAAGAATGGAACTCGAGTTTGAAATGATATTGGGCTGGTGAGTTAAGAGTTTGGGATCAGGAACGAGTTTGGAATGGGATTTGGTTTGTATAAGCGAATAGCCATGTTGAACAGATATTGATTGGAAATTGGTTGAGATGATATTGGTAAATGCAGAATTGGTGACAGATGGAAACGATATAATGATATGTTCGACAAAAAGGTACATGTTTACTTTTATTTGAGTTTGATGATTTATGAGCCTGTTTGGCAAGCCGCTTGGCTATTTGATTTTCTTTTGGATTGGAGAAGGCCCAAAGAGGCAAGTTGTAGTTGTACTGATTGAGCCGTACAAAGGAGGTGCTGGCGAAATTTTTTGAAAATTTCGGGTGTTAGAAAATTTTCAGAATTTTTGGAAATTTTCGTTAATAAGAATTATTTAATATTTTAACTGAAATAAACTGGTTCAGTTAAAACTGAAATTAAAAAGTAAACAAGTAATTTTTTTAACCTAGTCAATAGGGTTGTTCTCTGCCTTAGCAATTTCGAGGACGAAATTATTTTAAGGGGGAAAGAATTTAACATCCCGTATTTTTACGGTGTGATAATTAATTTATTTAATTATTTAAATAGTGATTTAGAATTAAATGGTTGTTTAATTAAATAATATTCAATATTCAATTAATATAAATAATAGAATAATATATTTAATTCCGAAATAGTCGGAAATAGTGAATTGACAATATTGTGCGAACTGGACAATTTAAAATAAATATTAAATTTAGAATTGATTTATATTAATGAATTATTTTGTAAATGTCAGTTGAACGTATAATATATATTATAATTATAATCGAGCCCGAAACGGTGCGACAGTTCGTAATTTGGCAATTCAAACTTTAAACGAATATACAGAATCCGTTTTAAGTCGGATTTCTGTGAAACAAGAAACGTTAGGAGCTGGTGAAGTATATTTTTCTAATGGAAGAGAAAAATCGGGATTTCGTCGTGTAGATTTTGATTTATGTCCAAATCAAATTTTTGAAAATTTGCTATGGAATTCCTTTATAATTTATAACGATTTATTTATATTATAAAAGGATTTTTAATATAAATTTGATATCGATATAATCCGAATTTGAAATATCGGGTTATAAATTCTGATATTTAGATGCTGGAGCTGCATTACATTCTATGTGAATATATGCGATAATATTAAATTATTTTTATCTAATTTAATTATTCTTAAATATATTTATATTTAAATGGGTTTATTTAAGGATTTAAAAATAGTCAATTTTGCAAACGACCTCCGTTTTCGACGAAACAATTTTGTTGGACCCAGAATATTAAATTATTGTTAGATTTCCATTTTCGTGATTTTTGAAGTCAGCATGTGGCCGTACGGGATCTCTATGTGAAATACATTCAATAATTTGACTTTAAAAATACGATGTGCGAGCAAACGGACTCGGAATTCGACAAAACAAGTTTCGTTGGGTACGTAATACCGAATTGTAGCTGCATGTCCATTGATGTGATTTTTAGATATCATATGCGATAATAGAGATTTTTAAAGGATAAATATAGACAGCGATTCAGTAAAATAGAATATAAAAATCGAATATAAAATAATATAACTTACTCTATAAATATCCTACAGCTTCCTAACCATAATTCATTTCTACTTCTCTGGTCAAAATATTTCCACCGCCACCATTCTCTTATTCAAAGTGAGAAATCCGATCTTTCAAAATCAAAAATAATTAAAGGAAATTCCTTAAAATCATGGAATACATGTAAATGAGTTGCTGTGACTTTTATCTTCACATTGGTACCAATTTCGCATGGCTCGATATAGTATTCCGCAAGTCGAAAATGAAGTAGCGAACTAGGGCATGAACATTAATGATGTCGAAGGCAGGATCGAAGTCAGAGTGGAGTTCATTAGAGCAAGGCGCACGCGTGGAGGAGATTTGGGGGATAACAGTTTAGGTCGATGTCACGGTGTGTACTGTAGGGGCGTAGACTTTCTGAAAACCGCAGGGGAGAGTTTGAATTCGAGTTCAGTAATTTTGGCATGGTTGGAAAGAGAATCGAATGAGAGGAATTAAGGTATTTTTAGTTTAATTTGCAGTGGAGTAGAAATGATGGATTAATGGTTTGAATATGCGTTAATGGTGAAGGTTTGAGAAGCGGGTTTAGACGGGATATAGGGGAAGAAGAGGGAGTAAGCATCTGACGTGGATTAGAGGGTGTGACGTGGATTAGAGGGTAATTAATAAGTGATTTTTGTAGTTAATTGTGTTTAAATGTATTCAAGACTACAAAAAAATCATATCTTTCTCATGCTTGATCAGAATTCAACGAAACAAGATCCGTTGGGATCGTATGGACGGAGGCTAAAAAATGGAATTCGTTTGGAGTGATTTGGAGCTCATGTCAATTTATGGCCAAAAAAAAGGTCAGAACGGAACAATTGAACGATTATCGTTATTTAAAGATAATCAACCAATTTGAGTAAAACTCACTAACTCTGTTTAAATTATATTTTTATAAATATAATCTAGTGCTGGTAAATGATGATTAATTTCTGTGTGATGATTGTCTGGTTAAATTGTTGTTTGATTGGTTGAAATTACAGTTAACGATATACACACATATCGTTAAACAAACATTTATTCTGTTCATCAGAATATGTTATATTGAATTGGAATTGATATGAATTATACTATGTAACATCTGTGGATGCAGGGAAATAGGTCGGAGGGATCCAACTGGATTCCTCAACATTTATTTTATTGTTTGCATATATTGTGATATATGATGTGGTATATAATGTGTTATTGATTTTGTGTGTTGGATGATGATTGATCCTTTGATTTGGTATTTTAATATCATAAGTGATACTGGAACGTAGAAAGGAAATTTTCAAAGTGTATATTGAAAAGGGAATATTGATAAAATCAAAAGATTTTATAAAAGGAAATATCCATAAAATCGAAGAATGTTATAAAAGAAATATTTATTTAGAAAATAAATAGAGTTTTGAAAGGAATATTTATTTAGTAAATAAATGGAATCATAAAGGAATATTTGTTAGGAAAATAAGTAGAATTATACAAAGAAATTTCAAAGTGGATATTGAATTTTTGGATTTTATAAAATCAATGAATTTTATAAAAAGAAATATTTGTAAAACATTTACAAATAGAATTTAAAGGGAAAATATTTGTAAAACATTTACAATAGAATTGAAAAGGAAATATTGGAAAATAAATAGGATAATTAGAAAAGTAAATATTTGGGAAATAATTAGTGTATTATAAAAGGAAGTATTTTTTTTAAATGAATAGAATTTTATAAAAGAAAATAAGTGGAAAATAAATATAAAACGGGAAATCTGTTTTTAACAGATAAATGGAAAAGATTAATTGTAATACCCCGCATATTTTTAATATAATTAAAAATGAAATATATGTACATATGCATAGATAGGTAAACAATGGTGATGTACAATGAAAATTAATTAATACATGAAAGAGAAGGAAAAATTAATACGATAACAATGCAGAGGAATATATTAATGTCAATGTTAAAAATTAATGTGCAATAGAATTTACAATTAAAATATTAGTGCATGAAAGAAAATTCAATACATTAAAATAGGCAATGTGTCAGTGCAATGCATGCAATAGAAAGAAATAGATTTCATGCAAAGGTATTAGGTTGCATGCAATGAACGTTTTGGCATTAAAAGGTATCATAATCAGTGTATATATATATATATATTAATATTAAAATGCAAACGGAAGAAAGAGGTGTATTAATAACATGCAATTAATTATGTGCATGTGAATATATGCATAAGTTAATATATTGAAAGTTATATTTAATGCATAGAATAATAAGAAAAGCATTGAGCGCAAAAAAGTAGAAGGCATTAATTACAATGAAGTAATAAATAAATGCATTAAAGGTAAACTGATTGATTGTAAAATAAGGATGTGCAATCAAAAATTAAAAGAAAGTTAAATGCATGAAGGAAAATTAATTGATTGGAGAAAGAATGATATATGCAATGCAGTGTGAAATGGTTAAAAAGATGGTTTAATTAAAAAGATGGTGTGAAAATGGGTTATGTAGAGAGGAGGTTAAAAAGAGAAATAAATAATCTAATTTATTAGGGGAAGAATAAACCATATAATTGTTCACATACAATTACTTAGTTTACGCACAGTGGTGAATATTAAATGAAGATAAGTTAAAACTAGCGCTGCGCGTGAACAAAGAAATAACAAAATAAAGAAAGAAAAAATTGTCTTGAAATTTTATGTGCAATGAATAAAAATTTCAAATCAAAAAGAGAATATATATATATATATATAATAAAAATAGCACATGCCCCTGCGCATGGTCTATGGGTGCAACGCACCCTGGCTGTGTTGGCTGGGTTCTGGAATGTTCTTTTCTAGGGTGAGGTGGACGGTTTAGATGAGTTTTTATTTAATCCTAAGGGCCCAGTTCTTCTAACCCACCTATAAATAAAACCTTAAACCCACTGATTTATTCACATAAACTAATGGCGACGCCATGGCCTCCTTCTCCTTCCCCAAGCAATTCTTAAATCTAATCTCTTTTCTTCCATTCCAAATCTCTTAATAAAATATAAGATTAGATTCAAAATTTATTCTATTTCAAAATAAAAAGAGAAGAGAATTTGATCTGCAATCTATGCAGCAAGAAAGGGATTTTGATCTACAATGTAAGAACCCGTAACTTCCCCGTGAAGGAAAGAGCGAATACTTTGAGAACAAGCCACAACAGAACACAGACGGAAGAACATTTCATTGTTATTACAACAATTCCATCAGATACAAGAATATACAGAGTATAAATGAATAAATTACATTCAACAAATATCAGAGATTACAATAAATTACATAGCAACGGAAAAATATACAAAACACAACTGAAAGTGATACACGGATACAGAGCTTTCCGAGCATCGTTCCAGCTGTAAATCAGGACCCTGTGAATATAAATCTGCAAAACCAAAACTACTAGCTGCCCGTGGAAAATAGGGGCACCCAGAGTTTAGGTTAAAACAATAAACTCCAGGTCAGTCATGGGACTGGTGTGAGAACTAAAACAGTTATTAATCTTTATTTTTAAAGTTAGGTAAATCAAGGGACCACGCTGTATAACACGGAACGGGTTTCCTCCCAAGAATACCAGTGCATAAAACAAACAGCGCAATGCTAAATAAAGAAAAATGAAGCTGTTATAAGACCCAGGTCCCATCACACAATGCAACGCAAGCTGGAGGATAGGGTTTTTACCTTATAACAGCCAAAGCATGCTTGATACGTTAAGAACACATTATTTGATACTATAATAAGTGTATAGTGTCAAAACAATTTCAATCATAAATATAAATCATAGGCGGCATGGGTACCATCTATCATGTCGCCATACTAGTTCTACAATTAAAACCGCAATATCACGTACTGGAAATTGGATTTCCGTCATGAGTCGAGGCAAGGGGCAAGCTCCTCTCCGCGTTCGAGACACTCTAGCAAATGTCTCGGGACCGCACACAGCAATCCCTGGATCCTCCAAGGCCGGTCCTCTCTTACTTTTGAGGATTGGCAATTCCTGAACACACGTTTCCCGGTCCTTACAGACCTATATCCGAGGCGCATTGTATCCAACAACCGCACAGGTGAAAAGTATATAAATTTCAGGGCTGGTAGGTCACTGACACCACCATAGCTAGAAAGAAACGTCGTGCACTCCTTGGGTCCTTCTCCCGTTTTTGACTCATACCGGGGTGTGAGGCTCGCGAATTCACGCTATACACAAAGCTACGCCACATAGGCCGTGATTTGATCATCAACCACAAGACTTTGCTTATCAACAGAAGCCCCTGTTCAATTGCCACTTACGCGTGCCACACTGGCAATTCACTCCATGCGACTGATGTCCATCGATATACAACCTCTGAGCTCGTACGTCTCAGAGAAGGGCGTTAAGCAAGAGAATAAATTCTCCATCGCCAAACAGATGTATATTTAATAGAGATCAATCAACACAGAATAAAATCCAATGTCAAACACACAATCCATTTACAAGTTCGTTCTGGGTTTGAACGAAACCGGAGGCACTTTCCTCGCATATCCATCCATCTCCAAGTACGTCTGGACGACCACCAACTGTTTCACTCATCTTGGGTGTACATCCCAATCGAGATCATCAGTAATCACCCAAACGATGTGAAGACTTCCGGTCTTCAACCACCGTCTTCATCTTCGACATCTTGTCGAATCGGTTATTCAGAATGGGTATAACCCCGGCCTTTCTGAATAACCCACGTATATAATAAACAAATTTTACACAAACACAACAAACGCCTCATTCCAATTCAGAATATTCTTTTTGTGATGATCCCAAAACCCCGTGACACGGTGTTAAGGATAATCATTGGAATATAACACATTAATCATCATTAGCAGATCACAGATAATAGCATAAACAGAAAATAGAATAATTTACACACATATGACAGCGGAATCATATAGATATCATCACATCAGAGAAGCACAGTACAGGATACAACTTAGTGCATAATGATACATAATCAGTCACCATCGCCAGAGGCGGAATCATACATAAAGAGTACTCAAAATAAATATCAGTCTACATCGCCAATGGCGGAATCATAATATAGATACAATAATGGCGGAGAAAATCCAAGTCATCACGGTGTAGTCAAGCCTCGCCATGAGCCAAAAGGTGCGTCAGAAACCTGTAACTAGGCTGCCCGTGTGAAAATGAGGGCACCCGAGTTTGCAAGGTGAAACAAACTACGAGTCAGTCATGGGACTGGTATGAGAGATCTACTCAACTTATTAACAACAATAATAAGGCAAATCAAAGGACCACGCCACTTTCGCGGAACGGGTTTACTCCAATGAGTGCTAGTGCATGAAATAAAGTAAATGATTAAATCATCGAAATGCTTTTTATAAAATGAAGCCATTATAAGACTCAGGTCCCATCACACAATGCAACACAAGCCGGAGGATAGAGTTTTCCCTTATTATGGCCAAAAATGCTTCCTACGTATAAAACAAAAGTGTTTGATATTATTACTAGCGCATATATGTTTCAAAAGCAATTCAATCATAAATATCAATCCTAGGCGGCATAGCTACCATCTACTATGTCGCCATACTAGTAATACAATCACATCCGCATATTTCGTATTGGAAATTGGATTCCTTCATGAGTCGAGGTAAGGGGCAAGCTCCTCTCCGATTCGAGACACTCTAGCAAATGTCCCAGGACCCCACTATGATCCTTGGATCTTCAGGGCCGGTCCTCTCTTACTTTTGAGGATTAGTTATTCCTGAACACACGTTTCCCGGTCCTTACAGACCTATATCGAGGCGCCTCGCATTCCAACAACCACATAGGTGAAAAGTATATATAATGTCAGGGCTGGTAGGTCACTGACACCACCTTAGCTAGAAAGAAACGTCGTGCTCTCCCTGCAGTCACTCTCCCGTTTTTGACTCATACCGAGGTGTGAGGCTCGCGAATTCACGTTATACACAAAGCTACGTCACACAGACCATGCATTGATCATCAACCACAAGACTTTGCTTTGCAACAGAAGCCTTGATCATATGCCACTCAGGCGTGCCACACAGGCAATCCACTCCATGCGACTGATTTCCGTCAATACATAACCTCTGAGCTCGTACGTCTCAGAGTAGGGCGTTAAGCAAGAGAATAAATTCTCCGCCGCCAAACAGATATATATTTAACAGAGATCAATCAACACAGAACAAAATCCAATGTCAGACACACAGTCCATTTACAAGTCCGTTCTGGGTCTGAACGAAACCGGAGGCACCAATTCCTCGCATATCCGTACAACCAACAGTATGTTTGGACGACTACTACTTTAATTCCTTCATGGTAGCTACTCCAATCACGAGCATCAGTAGCGCCCATCCATCCAATGTGGAGATCGTCGGTCTTCAGTCGTCTTCGACTCTTCGACTTCTCAACGTCGATCGATTATTTGAAATGAGTTAAACTCAGCCTTTTCAAATAACCCACGTATATTTAGATTTTCAAATCCATTAATCACATGGTTGGACTATTCAACATTCACATTTCAGTTATTTAGTTATAATTTTCATGTCAAATACATTCAACCATCACATATCAAACAAACACAACAAAATTGGTTTATTTCCACTCTATATCGTCTATAGTATTTTATAACGATATATCGCCATTTTTATTTAATTTAAAACGGCCATATTTAATTAAACGACGTTTCAGGTCGTGTCGATGCACTGGCGCTGCTTTTCACTAATTTTGTTTTACACATATATGAAAATCTAACTGTTGGATCTTCACAAATTTTACATCATTAGGAAGGTCATTTCAAAATGAATCCAAAGGTTTCAGTTTTGGGAAAATCCGACGGTCGGATCTTCCACACTAACCATTTGAAGTTACGATTTCAATTTACGAACTGCAGCATCGTTATTCGATTTAATTAAATTATATTTATAAATATACATAAATATAATCGTTTCTGGCGCTGTTTTTCTTCAGTTTTGAAATAAACATTCCAGACAATCCAACCGTCGGATCTTCACAAAGTTGGTGCCGTTGGAAAGGTATTTCCAAGGCGAACCCAACGGTTGCGGTTTCGGGAATATCCAATGGTCGGATTTACCACACTAGTCGTTTGAAATCACAGTTTCAAAACACGAACTGCACGGCCATGTTTCGTTTTTATTCTATTTATATTTATATATTTATATAAATATAGTTCATTCAAAAATTCCTATATCGTTTCCCCTTCAATTATTTCACTAACGCCTTTAAATTTTGGAAAATTTCGCCATAACCTCCTTTGTACGGGAGGGTCTGGGAAAATTCCCAAATAGCCACACGGGCGTCTCATATCAAAAAGAAAAAGAAAAAGCCAAGCGGCTAGCCAACAGGCTCATAAAATCATCACCCAAACAAAGCGGTAAATGTGTACCTATTTGTCGGGCACAAAATTTTATTTCTCTTCTCTAGCCCCTTTGCTTTAACCTGTTCAATAGATATGCATGTACATATATACAATTTTTAACACTTATCATTTTCCATTCAATTTCATATTTGAATTGCTTTGGTTTAAAAACACCATTCATTCTAACGTTGCATGCATAGGCTAAAATCATATCATTAGCTAGTTAATGTATATTTCAACTCATGCACGTTTATTTGAACAAGTGGCTATTTTTAACACTTCACATTTCAAAGATGATAATTTTGGCGAACTAAAATAGATTTCAACACATGACTATTTTATTTAGTTCCTATGCATGTTAAAAATAATATTTCTATCACAAATATTTTTTTCAACGTCCGCATATCTTTAGCATATCACACATATGATAAAAATGATATTTTTATCATTTAAAATATTTATTCAACAAATAGATGTTTCTGCACTTCATAGTTTCAATAAAAATGTAATTTTTATCGTTCGATCTTTTCATTCAACACATGAACTTTTCCACTACACACACTTCTCAACAAATGAGTATTTCCACACATGGACATTTTATTTATGTTGTTCATATTAGAAAGATGGGATTTTTATGGTTGAAATTATTTATATAAGGCGAATATTTTTCATATTTCATATATATATAAAGATGTGATTTTTATTGCTTAAAACACTTCATTCATTCACAAATGAATTTAATTTTCACACAACGCTTTTCAACACATGAATATTTCCACACATGGATATAGTTTCAATATATGACTTTAATTTCAACGCAAGAAAATAATTTCAACATATGAAAATAATTCTAACACACAAAGATTAGTCAAAATTTCAGCATAACGGCAGGGTAGTTAAAACCGGCACCGTCCCTAGTACGGCTCCTCGCTCTACCTTAAAACCTCGCGGTTTTTGACAATGGGGATTCATGCATCTAATTCGCACGCAGGCGGCATGTTTATTTTTATTTCCACAAATATTTCCAATTCATTTCAATCTCCAATGGGTATTTTTCAACCACAACCAAACAATATCAACCACAAACAATTATTCAACCATTCGTATTTTTCACCCAATATTTCACACCAATTCACCACAATAAATATCGTCCATGGTTTGTGGACGAGGGGAGTATATATATAATATAATATATATTTGCTATATTTCACTTGCATTTCAACACATATATCAATTATTCTATGCATGTAAAAATTCATACTTCGCTTATATAGCTTACACTACGCATGTACATGAGGTATACAACACGTATGTAATTTATATTTCGCTTATATAAATTATACACGACAATTTCCATTCAATTTCACGTTAATTTAGATTTCTCACCTTGGTTTTCTGAGCGCTAAAAATCGATACGATGTCAGAAAAATCCGCGGCTTTTTCTATTGGGTAGAGAGCTTCCTTGCGGTCTCAATGTTTCCTGTTTCATCGAATTTCGTCAACACACCAAAAAGATATGATTTTTCAAAGTGTAAAGATCAAAGAAAACTCACTTTCACGAAGCTTCAAAACTAGGTTTACTGTTTTCGCGAAATCAATGGCACGTGGGGACGATCAGGGAGTTGGACGTGGAAGAGGGAAGAGAGGGCTTTAAATCGGTGGTGGTTTGGTGGCGTTCGGTGGTCGGTGGCGTTCAGGGCGGCGGCGGGAAGTGTTCGACTTCTTGGCGTCGATACAGGCGGAGGAGGCGACGAGGGTGGCAGCGGTGGGGTCGGATTTGAAGAGGAGGATGAGGCGCGTCGAATGGTGGTGGCGGTGAAGGCTGTAGGTGGTAGTAGCGGCGTCGGCGGAGGAGAGAAGGTGGTGAACGGGTTTCGCCGTGGATCGGGGGTTTTTTTTTTTAAAAAAAAAATTTATGAAAGGAAAATTCTGATTGGCCGACGGTTTTATTAAATTTTTAGATAGTGTTTTCTCCAACGAACCCCTTTTCAAGTCCAACGACCGTCGTCCCTAGCTAAATACCCCCATTCCGTACACAATGGGATATGTTTCGTAGGCCAATTCGACTGTTACAATAAGTTATTTTTCAAATTAAAGTATAAAACATTTAATTTTTAACTCTGAACGCACATTTCAATTTGCCAGGGCCACAAACTAATTCGAAAAATTCCAGAAAAATAAATCTAGCTATGTTTTGACGCTACGGTCCCAACAAAACAAGTTTCGTCGAATTCCGAGGTCGTTTGAAAAATGTCCATTTTCTGGTCGATCCAATTTTAACAGAAATCGACAAAACACATTTTCTTTTGCCACGCTGACATACTAGCTTCAAAAATTATGAAATTTGAAACCTAGCAACAGTTTGACATCCCGGACCCAACAAAAGTGGTTTCTTCGAATTCCAAGGTCGTATGCAAAATATCAATTTTCCAGGCCTATATATTCTATATACCGACCCTTCTGAAAATTCATTCGGCCATAACTTTTGATTCCCGTTATGAAACTTCGATTTTTCAGATTCGTTAGAAAGGTATTGACTAACAGATTTAAATATTTTTGGTTTTGCTAAAATCCGTTATATTTTCCACCCTGCACAGTCAGTCAAAGTTTGAATTCAAATTTTCAAACTGACTCACTATTTCTAATTCACTATTTTATTGAAATATTCTATTTCAACTGTTCAAATTCCTTTGAAATAACCAATTTAAAAATTTTAAATTGGCTCATATTTTCCGGGTTATTACACTTTTATTCACAAAATCACATTCTTAGGGAAAGGTTCCCATTAATTTTATCAAAGATAAATTCTTCTAAATTTATTCTTTAATCTTCCTTTGGATATCATATCTAACCATATTATGGTTTTCCGAACTAGTCGAGATTAGCGAACCATACCGAAGTAATTATTTATTTTATTTCCCAATCCCAACCTACATATCACATGGAGAAAACTGGTAATACTCCACATCTAACACCACGGTGTTATCGGTAAAATTAATTACCATTTCACATTCAAATCTAATTAAAGATTTAACTATCGCTTTGGAGCAAAACTGTTGGTACTCCATTCTCGATCACCTTTCATTTTTGATAATTTAAATTATCAATTCACTTTTCAATTTAATTAAATGTTCATTAAAGCTCCACTTAGTTTTAATCTTTTCAAAAATCAATTTCCTGCCTTTAACTGGGTTAAAGAACCAATGTCATCTAAAACACGATTCACGATAAACCCAAAATCACACTCTATTGTTAATCGGGTTAAAGAACAGGTGTTGTTCAAAACACTGCTCACGATAAACCCAAAAACCAATTCAAATTCAATTTCAATTAAATATTATTTAATTGATACACTTCATTAAATCTAAATAGAATGATTTAATCTTTTTCTCTATTGGGCTTAAGAACAGTGTTAATGAAGACACCATTCACGACAAACCCAAATCGTATTTGATATTAAATACAAGGCTCTAAATAGAAAATATACCGGCTTATATTCAATATCAAATCTTGAAACCAACAAATACCGTATTGGAAATAACGATATAAAATATATCTTTCAAATTCCCATAACAATATCTGTATAGTCACGAAATCCAACATCGAAATATTCCGAAGATAATTTCGATTCAACTTCAGTCCAATTCACGTATTGGGAATATTGATTATTTTTAAAATCACTTTCAAATTCAATTTATTTATTTCAAAAATAAATTGATTTTAATCCTAGTTCAAAACTAGTTCATTTCGACAAAAATCTATTTTTATCCTTTCAAATGTGGAATTCTTCAGCCCAATTTTTTCCCAAATCATTTCTTATGATTTTACACAAATTATCAATATTTTTAATAATTTTATCAAGGCCTGTACAGTCGATTTCCATTAACGACCATCGAACTGCACTTACAGCGACCTTTTCCCAATTTGATTTAGACATAATTCCAAATCCAACCATTAGATTTCTAATTTCTAATATTCATTGGAAAGCTCTTTTCGATACGAACCCAACGGTTTCGGTTTTAGGAGAATCCGACGGTCGGATCTCCCGCAACATCAATTCGAAGTCAATGGTCGAAATTCACGAACTGCCGCGGCGCGGCGCGTTCTATTCGGGCCATTATATATATATATATATATATAATACATATATTATATATATTTCGTCAATTTCCTTCTTAAAACATATTTTATAAATCGTTTTAAATTCGTTTTCAAAACCATTTCAACTCTATATTCAATTTCAAATCAAAATTGAATATTTCATATCATTACTATATAAATGATAATATTTTCAAAACATTATATTTTGAAATCACTTCTTTTCTATATTCATTTTAAAAACGAATATAATCAATATAAATATCGTTCACGTCAAAATAGCGCAACTCTAATCAACACGGCTTTATATGTTTCAATAAATTCATTATTCTATTTAACAAATGAATATTTATTCTATTCAACACATGAATCTATATTTCTTTCAACACACGACTATTTTTGTTATGTAAAATATTTTATAAAATTATGGTATCTATCGTTTGATTTTTAAATCAGACTCCACCATGAAGTAGTTCTAATTTTAAATATGATAAAGATGTAAATTTTATTGTTAAAATATTTTGCTCAACAGTTGAATAGTTTCAACACATGAGCATCATCAACACATGACTATTTTTATATTCAACACATGAATTTTCTTTTATACTATTCATTATTTTCCCGATTGGAATGAGTCCCAATCAATCGCCATATAATGTTAATTATATGGATTCCATACAACACATGTATATAATAGCAATGATAAACATTCAACCATCATCCAAGGTGCACCACACAACTGCATAAGCATCAAATATAAATAATTAACGCTTACACAGCCTGTCGACCAATCGATCGATATACAATGAAATAATTGGGATTAGTGTACGCCAAATATCATCCCAACACCCGTGTGGGGTTTCAAATCAACAAACACAGATTTTTATTTGTGCAGTTGGGTGATGTGTAAAATTTATCATCCCAATCAATATCAGTCAAATCAGTGCATATAAACAAATCGGCCTATTTGTTTATAAATATTCATTTATTCACTTTCACGTTAAAAATTATATTTTTAACGATAATTAATTTATTTCAACATATCTACATTTTATTATCGATTTCACATCAACATCACAAACAATTTTCACAACATATCAATCAAACAAACAAGCCATCCATGGTCTGTGGATGACGGGTGTCGGGTGCTGCTAAGCACCGTCTGCATCCTAATATATATATATATATATATATATATATATATATATATATATAACTAGAAAAAGAAATTTAAAGTGAGAAGTTCTCACCAATAGCTATCCCAACTCCACGACACTTCATTTATAGAAATCTTCGTCGTTCTCGCCTTTTGTCCCTTTCGTTGCCCGTAGCCACTACATATATAAAAATCACATTTTATATTGTTGCTATGTATATAAAAATCATATTTTTATAATTACTCCATATGGATAAAAATTCTATTTTTACATCACTACTATATAGATAAAAATTCTATTTTTACACCGCTACTATATAGATAAAAATTCTATTTTTACACCGCTACTATATAGATAAAAATTCTATTTTTAATACCGCTACTATATAGATAAAAATTCTATTTTTACCACGCTATTCTCTATATAAAGATTTCGCCTTTTCATATATAAAGATTTCGCCTTTTCATATTTAAAGATTTCACCATAAAAAATTATAGCTTTTTACTTCATAAAGATCAAATTTTCCTATGTAAATTATTCTTAAACAAAAACTTATACACCCATGGAAAATCAGATTTTTCAATCACTCCTTATGGATAAAAATTCTATTTTTACATCGCTACTATATAGATAAAAATTCTATTTTTATTACTCTACAACATAAAAGATTATATTTTTATTACTCTACAACATAAAAGATTATATTTTTATTACTCTACAACATAAAAGATTATATTTTTATTACTCTATAACATAAAAAATTATATTTTTATTACTCTACAACATAAAAGATTATATTCTTATTACTCTACAACATAAAAGAATATATTTTTATTATGTAAACAAACTGATTTTATTAAATAAAAACAAAATAGAAATAAAAAGAAAAAAGGGAGCTTACAGTGTTCGACTGCAGAGGGGGGGGGCGTTGGTGCTCGCGCAGAGGCGGAGGTAGGGCGTCAGGTGGTGGGTGGGGCTGAAGGAATTGGGCGTGGCTTCACTTGGGGGAGGGAAGAGGAGAGTGGAGAGAGGGGTGGAGCGAGTGGGGCAGAGGGCGACGGTGGTGGGGCGAGGTCGAAGGCGATTTGGGGCTTCAATTGGAGGAGAGAGGAACGAGAAAGGGAAGTCGTGGAGGAGAGGGGTCGGAGGTCAGCGATTGGAACTGGGGGGGAGGGGGGGTTGGCGCCACGCTGGCGGCGGCGTGGATGCTCCGGCGATGAGAAGAGGGGGCTCGGTCTTCGGTTCTCCCTTTTTTTTGAATGGAATTATAACCGGGGGGAGGGGGGGCTGAAGGGAGAAATAAAGGGTCAAGGAGAGAAAGAGTTTTTTTTAATTATTTTAATTCAAAAAGTTGACTTTTTATTTCAACCTCAAAACGAGGCCCACCGCCTGTCGTCCCTAGCGTATTACCCCCGTTCCGAACACAATGGGATATGTATCGTAAGCCAATTCGACTGTTTGAATCAGTTTTCGTCAAATTTACATTTAAATCATTATATTGAATTTTAAACGTACATTTTAAATTACTGGGGTCATACACAGTCTCTAAAAATTCCAGAAAAATATTTTTTAGCTTCGTATTGACGATACGGTCCTAACAAAACTAATTTCGTCGAATTCCGAGACCGTTGGAAAAATGGCCATTTTCCAGTCGATTAAAATCAACTAAAACTCGTCAAACGCGTTTTCCTTTTCCACGCTCACATATTGATTCGAAAAATTATGAAAATTGGAATCCTAGCAATAATTTGACATCACGGACCCAACAAAAGTGGTTTCGTCGAAATCCGAGGTCGTTTGCAAAATTCAAATTTTTAAGGGCCTGAATTCCATAGCGACTATTCAGAATTTTCAACAGGACATATCTTTTGATCCCCGCTATGAAATTTCAATTTTTCGGATTCGTTGGAAGGATATTCTCAATTAGATCCTAATGTTTATCCGGATTGTTTTGCACCCGGTACATTCAATTGAAGTTTGAAATCGAATTATCGAACTACTGCGCCATTTTCAATTCTATTTATAATTATAAATAATTATTTATATTCTGTGATAACCCCAAACTTCCATGGTATGAAAGTAGGAGTAATCATTTGGAATACAACATAAATATAATATAACAAGTCACAGAAACAACATAGTAAAGGAAATCCATATAGTAACAACATCATAGCAGCGGAAATATAATGTCATCAACAATAGAAAATCCACAGTCACAGAATTCTAAGTTACTACATCAAGTTTGCAGAAAAGTGACATAAATCCCAATTCCAAAATAAATGACATGAAATGGAAATAAGTCTAATGCTAGAATGAAAAAGGAAATGCGATAAAAGCAAATGATAGAAAGTCTTCGAAGCTCCAAGTCATCACCTCTACGTCAAAAGCTGGTCCAAGGAAAATGATAAGCAGCTCCAAAGAAAAGACTTCAAGCAAAAGAATATCTGTTACTTGGCTGCCCGTGTAGAAAGGAGGGCACCCAAGTTTGCAAAAAGGTGAAACAAACTATGGGTCAGTCGTGGGACTGGGGACATGTGGGGGTAAGAGTCTCCCGTTCGCCACCAAACCGCGAAGCGAGAACCCCCCATCATGTTGCATCCTATTCCCGGCATGCTAAACAAGGACTGGTGTGAGAATTCTTAACTATTATACTATTCATAATATGGCAAATCCAAAGACCATGCCGATAATGCGGAACGGATTTATTTCAATGGATTGCCGTGCATAATTTTAAGTGTCAGACCAAGCAGAGGAATAAATCGTTTAATCAACGCAATGTTTTTTTTGGAAAAATGAAATCACCATAAGACTCAAGTCCCATCACACAATGCAACGCACACCAGAGGATAGAGTTTTCCCTTATGGTGATTAAACATGCTAAATACGGCAAATACGGGTTTAATATTATTAATATTTATAACAAAACATTTCAAAATAAATGTATCGATCCTAGGAAGCATAGGTACCATATACTATGCCTTCGTACTAGTAATACAATCAAATCCGTAGGGTCGTATTTGGAATTTGGATTTCCATCTGAGTCAAGGCTAGGGAGGAGCTCCTTACCGATTCGAGCACTCTAGCTAGTGTCTCAGGATTCCCCGCGGAGAACCCTTGGATAGCTGCAGGGCCGGTCCGCAAATACAGCTTAGCGGATTAGTTATAAATGAACACACGTTTCCCGATCCTATAGGACCTATCCGAGGCGCCTCATTCCATCATCAACATAAGTAAAATGTCAGGCCGTGTTAAAACCCAAACACCACTTCTAGCTAGAAAGAAACGTGTTGCTCTCCCTGCGTTCCCTTCTTCCGTTTTAGACTCTACCGGTTCGTGAGGCTCGTGAAGTTACGTAATACACAAAGCTCTGCTTATTCAAGCGGTGCTTTGATCGTCACCACAAGGTTCTGCTTTTCAACAAGAAACCTTGATCATTGCATCTTAGTATGTCACACTGTCACTCCATATCGTGCCGTCGATCGTCCGTCAATATATAAACGGGTGTTAAGTAGAGAATAAATCCTCCACCACCAATCATTTATATATTAACAGAAAACCAACAACGTGATATCCAACGGGGTACGATGTCAGACACACAATCCATTTATACTTATGCTCTGGGTCTGAGTGAAAGTCAAATCCGTGAAATCAACACGTACGTCTGGCCAATGTCCTTGACCCTTGAATTGGGAGCAAGTCAATTCAAAGTCTTAGTCATCGTCCATTCGAGGGAAGATTTACGGTCTTCATACGTCAACTCTACTACTTCGATCTTCAACGTCGTTTGGTTTAATTTGGGATGAGAGTATCTCGGACTTCCCAAATAACCTCGCATACTTATAGTTTTTGGAAAACTATTTTATGTCGTTATATCATTTTATAACGGCTAATTCTCGTCTTAATTATTTAAGATAATTAAAATTCTTACTTAACGACGCATTCTCAGAATCTTACTTTTATTTACATTAAAAATAAAATAAAATGCAAACTTGCATCACATGACGCATTCTTATTTATTTACATTGGATAAAATGTAAACTTGCGTAATATATAAAAATATTATTTATTTCACATGCCAAAAATTCATTCTTTAACTTCAAATGACGATGCAATTTATTTTACATTATAAAGTTTCATTCTTTTACCTACAATGTAAAAATATTCACTTTTGTGTTTACGATGTAAAGATGTCAACTTTTTCTCTTTATAATGTAAAAATACCCCTTTTATATTTTTCAATGTAAAAATATTATCTTTTCTATTTTACAATGTAAAAATATTATCTTTTCTATTTTACCACGTAAAAACGATATTTTTTTCTTTACGATGTAAAAATATCAACTTCTTCTATATTCACCGAAAAAACTCATCTTTTTATTTTAATTTCAAAAAGATTGTCTTTTTATTTACATCGTCAAATTTTCATCTTTTTATTTACAATAAAAATATTGTCTTTTTATTTTCAACGTAAAAAGACTGCCTTTTTAATTTCAACATAAAAATGTTGTCTTTTTATTTACAACATAAAAAGATGATCTTTTTACTTTCAAGATAAAAATGTTGACTTTTTATTTTCATTATAAAATAGTGAAAAATTATCCTACGTTGTAATTACTATATAATTCACATTAAAAATAATGTAAAATGTACACACGGTGAAATTCATACATATTTATATTGGGGAGAATGTAAATTTTCATTCTCTAATTACAATGTGAAATCCATTCTTTCTATTTCATTAAAAATAATGTAAATCTTCCTACGGTTAAATTCCTTTTAAATATTAACATTAAAAATGTTAATGACAACCCCTAGTGTTATATTATCATTAAAAATGTTAATAGCATCCTACGGTTAAATTTACTATTTAATTTACATTGAAAATAATGTAAATTTATGCATACGGTGAAAATACTTTATTTACATAGTAACATGTAAAATTTCATGTCATCACAAATTCTAATTTTAACTTACATAATAAAATGTACATCTTCATGACATTGCAAATTCTAATTTTAAATTTACAAAACAAAATGTAATTTTAATGTCATCGTAAAGTCTAACTTTAAATTTTCAAAATAAAATGTAAACTTTACGACATCGCCAAGTTCTAACTTTAAATTTTTAAAATAAAATGTAAATTTTTTGACAATGACAAATTTTAACTTTAGTTTACAAAATAAATTGTAAATCTCATATCAACGACAATTTCTAATTTTTAATTTACAAAATAAATTGTAAATTTCATATCAACAACAATTTCTAATTTTTAATTTACAAAATAAATTGTAAATTTCATATCAACAACAATTTTTAATTTACAAAATAAATTGTAAATTTCATATCAACAACAATTTTTAATTTACAAAATAAATTGTAAATTTCATATCAACAACAATTTCTAATTTTTAATTTACAAAATAAATTGTAAATTTCATATCAACAAATCCACAACATTCAAATAATCCAAGAGATCTAGATCCAACAGTTCAAATCAAAATAACATACAGGGTGATGTATATTTTGGCATATGACAAATCGGCGAGACATAATTCAATAATATTAACAAATAATCTATTTTAATTAGCCAATAATTTCAGATCTAACGTTTAGATTCGCGGATCTAACATCATACAGTCATAAACAACTTAGATCCGTATTTCAATATTGCTACATAGCAGATCAATCAATATTCTTTAATAACAAAGAATTAATAAATAATTAAATAAATTAAATTTAATTAAAAATAAATTCTCACCGCTGTTGGTTCTGAGATGAATCGAGTTTGGTCAGATTTGGTGTTCGAATTCAAGACGGTTGCGGATCTGAAACAATTAGCATTCAAGTTCATATGAAAAATTAGAAATCAGCCTTTAACAACTGACTCCGCGACGCTTATAAGCGTGACTAAATCTGAAGCTTTTACCTTCAAGAGAGGTTCAAATCTTTGTTTTCAGATTGCGGGAGCTACGGTTGATGAAACGACGAACCGTTTGTTGGAGATGGACCGTCATCGAGAGAGCTACGATCGGCCAGAAGAGGGGAAGGTGCGGCGGCGGCGGTGGGGCCCGGGGGGGTGCGAACGGCGGCTGTTTGCGGGGGTATGGCGGCTTCGTCGAGGCACGGTGACAGATGCTCCTTATCTAGAATCGAAGAGCTCGCGAAGAGCTTCGAAACGGGTATTAGTACGAAGATTTTCGTTGAGTATCAGAGGAGAAATCGAAGCTCAAACAATTGAGCAAATATGGGTTCTTGCGGCTGTGCAAAATGAAGAAGACGATGGCCCTGTAGCATACCATATTTATACTAGTATTTAGGGTTTTATTTATTTATTTATTTAATTATAGAAAATAGTGTTTTCTCGTACGACCTCCAACCGAAGCTCAACGACTGTTAAACTTAATGTTTTGACGTCTTCTGAACGCGATGGCGCTACTGCCAAGGTCTAATTCTGAAGTTACAGTCATGTTTCTTTTATTTTTAAAATAAATCATTTAATTAAATTTCGAACGTACTTGTTAATTCCACTAGGGCCACATACTAGCTCAGAAAAATCCAGAAAAATTATTTTTGGCTTTCTTATGTCCATACGGTCCTAACAAAATTTATTTCACCTCATTCTGAGACTGTTTGAAAAATGTCTATTTTCCAGTCAATTAAATTTGACCGAAACTGACAAAACACAAATTCTTTTGCCACGCTTACATGCTAGCTTCAAAAATCATGAAATTTGAAACCTAGCAATAGTTTTACATTCCGGACCCAACAAAAGTGGTTTCGTTGAATTCCGAGGTCGTATGCAAAACGTCAATTTTCAAGGGCGATATATTTCTATAGCGACCTTTCTGAAAATTCATTTGGCCATAACTTTTGATTTCCGCTATGAAACTTCGATTTTTCGGATTCGTTAAAAAGGGACTCATTAACAGATTTAGATATTTTTCATTTCAAAAAATCCGGTTTATTCTGCATCCTGTGCAGTATGTCAAAGTTCAAGTTTGACTTTTCAAACTACCTTCCTATTTCTAATTCTCTATGCAATTTATTTTTGGCTTAACTTTGCATTAACTTTGCTCAACAAATTCCCATTCATTTTATTTGAAATAATTTATTTTAAATTTTTAAACACCCCTAAAAAAAATTTTAAATTGACCCCAAATTTCAGGATTGTTACAATCTCCCCTCCTTAAGAACTTTTCGTCCTCGAAAAGGAAAAAGGAAAAGTAGAAGAGTAGGAAACAACACAGGGGATACTGAAAAGATTATACGTACCTCAAAACAAAACCTAATCGGAGGTATCCACTTTACAGTTGGGATAGGCCTGTTTGATGCTCTCCTCCGTTTCCCAAGTGCAGTCTCTAGGGTCACTACTCCATTGCACCTTGACTAGGTTGATTCTTTTATTCCTCAACACCCTAGTTTCTTTGCCAATAATTTTCAGTGGCTCTCTCCTCACTGCTAGGCTTGGGGGTAATTTCCAAATCTTGCTGTGCAGCTTCCTCCACAACCAGATCCGGATCATGGACATGCCTCCGAAGTTGAGATACATGCAATACATCGTGCACTCCAGGCAACCAGTCGGGCATCTGAATTCTGTAAGCTAGGGTGCCAATCTTTTCAAGAATAGGGAAAGGGCCGATGAATCTGGGTGCTAGTTTCCCTGTTTTTCCAAAACGGATAACACCTCGCATTGGAGCGACTTTCAGATAGACATAGTCACCCACATCAAAAGCTAGCTCTCGCCTTCTCACATCTGCGTAACTTTTCTGTCTACTTTGGGCCGCCAATAGTCGCTTCTTAATAAAGTCAACTTTGTCCGAAGCTTCTCGGATCATGTCAGGACCCAACACAAGCCGATTTCCTTTTTCAACCCAACACGCTGGCGATCGACATGGCCTACCATATAAGGCTTCAAATGGAGACATTTTCAAACTTGCTTGATAGCTATTGTTGTACGAGAATTCAACTAAATGCAAGTGATCCTCCCAAGACCCTCCAAAATCGAGTATACAAGCTCGCAATAGATCTTCTAGAATGCGATTCACTCGCTTAGTCTGGCCGTCAGTCTAAGGGTGATACGCGGTACTAAGATTCAACTTCGTTCCCAACTCGTTTTGGAATGCTTCCCAAAATTTACTAGCAAAGATAGGATCACGGTCGCTAACAATGCTACTAGGGACTCTGCGGAAAGAAAGGATTAAAATTTATTTTGCAAAAGAAAAACTTCCTATTCAAATTATGAAGAGAAGGAAAGATTTAGCTTTATTACCCATGTAGCCTGACGATTTCTTTGAAATAGATTTGCGCCAGACTTTGAGCAGTTCTGGTGGATTTGACGGGTATGAAATGAGCGGACTTGGTGAAACGATCCACCATCACCCATATGCTATCATTTCCCTTCCTAGTACGAGGCAGACCATCTATGAAATCCATAGAGACTTGGTCCCACTTCCAATCAGGAACTTCTAATGGCTGCAACAATCCCGCAGGCTTTTGTTGATCGCTCTTCACTTGTTGGCATGTCGGGCATCTGCTTACATATATGGATATATCCCTCTTCATAGATTTCCACCAAAAAGTGCGCTTTAAATCTTTATACATCTTGCTCACACCTGGGTGGATGCAAAGCTTTGACTTGTGTCCTTCGTCTAAAACTTCCCTTACGAGCTCTGGGATATTTGGAACACAAATCCGACCTTGCAATCCAAGAATTCCCTTGCCATCAATTTGGAAGCTTGTGTTCTCTCCATCTTGGATTCTTTTAATAATTCTTTGAATAAATTTATCATCTTTTTGAAGAGCGGAAATTTTATCGATCAAAGAGGGGGTAATGATAAGGCTTGCAACAATGGCATTCTTTCTACTGAGTGCATCTGCCACCACATTGGCTTTCCCCGGCGTATATAGGATGTCGAGATCGTACGCCGCAAGGAATTCTAGCCACCTTTGCTGCCTTAAATTCAGATCCTTTTGATCGAAGAGATATTTTAAAGATTGATGGTCGGTGTATAACTCAAATTTTTCGCCCAAAAGATAATGTCTCCAAAATTTTAAAGCAAAGACTACGGCCAGCAACTCTAAGTCATGGACACGATAATTTTTCTCATGCGGCTTTAATTGTCGGCTTGCATATGCAACAACTCTGCCCCTTTGCATCAGTACTGCGCCAAGACCACCACTTTGAGAAGCATCCGTATAGACCTTTAAATCTTGGTTTCCATCGATGATGGTGAGTACGGGAGCAGTAGTCAAACTCACCTTTAGCTTTTGGAATGCCTCCTCACAATCTGATGTCCAATTGAATTTGGCATTCTTCTTGGTAAGTTTTGTTAATGGGCTAGATAGCTTGGCGAAACCTTCGACAAATTTCCTATAATACCCGGCCAAACCTAGGAAGCTTCTTACTTCAGTGGGAGTGCTGGGTCGCTTCCAATCTCGAATGGCGGCAACTTTACTTGGATCAACTGCGATTCCTTCTTTTGACACAACATGGCCCAAGAATTTTACCTCCTCTTGCCAAATGTGCATTTTGAAAATTTTGCTTTTAAAATATTTCTTCGCAGAATCTCCAACACTTCTCTTAAATGCCCTTCGTGCTCCTCCTTAGTTTTAGAATAGATAAGGATATCATCAATGAAGACTAGGACAAATTTATTTAGGACCTCGCGGAAGACCCTATTCATCAAGTCAATGAAGTAGGCTGGAGCATTGCACAGCCCGATCGGCATCACCAACCATTCGTAGAATGTGTCAGGACCTCTGAAAGCGGTCAAAGGAATGCATTCTTCAGCTATGCGGAGTTGGTGAAAACCCGTGGCTAGATCCATCTTCGAAAACACCTTGGCCCCATTTAATTGATCCATCAAATCATCTATGTGAGGCAAGGGGTATTTGTTCTTCAATGTTTGTTTATTTAGGTCGCGGTAATCCACGCAGAGCCTTAGAGTACCGTCAGATTTGGGGACAAACACCACAGCTGCACCCCATTTGGAAAAACTAGGCTGGATTAGTCCCTTTAATAAGAGCTGCTTAGTTTGGGCTTGCAACTCTTCTTTTTCTTTAGGGGTCATCCTTCGGACAGCATGGACTACAGGTCTTGCATTCGGAACAAGATCAATTCTGAAATCGATTTCCCTTCACGGCGGTAAGCTGTCTACTTCTTCGAATACATCAGCGTAATTTTTGACCACGGGAATATTCTCTAGGGAAATAGGAGTGATCTCGAGGGAAGACCAAAATTCCTTTCTATCAGATTTCGAGCCATGGCAAGGTATAGTAACAGTATTTCCAAGCCCTGTTTTCACCTTTACTATTCTTTCTGAGCATAGAATTTCAACGTCATATTTTGTTAGCCAATCCAGACCAAGGATGATATCAAACTCAGAAAAATTCATAATGGTCAAGTTAAAGGGGAACTGAAAGTAAGAGAAAGAAATGGGTACTCGACAGTATGAATCAAGAGCGATAGAACCTCCAACAGGATTCTGAACATTAATTTGTTCCTTTAGACTTCTTTGTTTTAATTTCAACTTCTTAACCGTGTTGCTAGAGACAAAACTTCTTGATGCACCCGTATCAAACAAAGCAGTGACAGGAATATTTTTAATAGAAATGATACCATCTAAAACATCAGGCTTACCTCCCTCAGTAGGTGCGGAGGAAGATGGTGCACTAGCCCCGTCATACACATGTGCAATCTGAGCTCCCTTCAACAGTGGGCAGTTAGACTTGATGTGACCCTTCTTGTGACAATTATAGCAGTCTTTGGTGTCATCACTCCTAGCCTTCTTTGGGTTCTTGCATTCCTAGCTATAATGTCCAAATTGCTGGCAGTTAAAGCATTGCACCTTTGACTTATCCCACTTCTTGGCGGGCCCAGAAGTGCTCCCTTCAGTCTTCTTCTCTGGATGCTTCCTTTTGTTGTTAGCCAAGCTTCTCTCTCTATCCTGTTGAGAAATCTTCCTATCGTTCTCCTCATATCGACAAGCAAACTCCACCAGCTTATTGAAAGAAAGATCGATGTGGGCCGTGACTCTGTCAATATATTTCCTCGCAAGCCCGTTTATGAACCTTTTGTTCTTCTGAAAGTCATCCTGAATCAGTTCAGGGGCATAACGGGAGAGATCTTCAAACCTTCGAACATACTCTGAGATGGTCTTGTCGCCTTGCTTTAGATTGGCGAACTCGTCATGCAGTCTTTCTACCTTCTACCTCGGGATGTATTTGTCGTTGAAAAGCTCCTTAAATCTTGTCCATGACATATCATCAGCAATCCCTCCAATCGTGACTACGTCCCACCAGTTTTGAGCTTCTTCCTGTAGTAGCCATGAAGCCATGAATCTTTTCCTCTGATCCGGTAGCTCCAATCCTTCAAAAATCTTTTTGCAGTTTCTCAGCCAAGCTTGAGCCTATGTCACAGTTTCTGTACCTTTGAATGGCACTCCTCCTAAGTTTTTGAACTTCTTCGCCACCTTATCCAAATCAAAGGGCTGAGGCGGAGGTGGTTTTGGTTGTTGGACAATGGGCTCCTCAATCACGGTGATATTTTGCCTTCTCCTGGCCCTAGCAGCTCTAGCAGCAGCGAAACTCATTTTCTAGTTGTTTCTGTACGATCAAAGAAAGAGTCAGAACAACTTTAATGATGATTTTGAGAAATGATGAAGATAGAAGGATGGATAAAGATTATGATAGAATGACTGACTATTATGTATCTCATGAAATGTTCGCCATAGTATATAGTGATTCTACGTAAACGAATTATTATAATTATGTTATATTCCGCTTTGTAAACCAAAGCTCTGATACCAACTGTGATAACCCCAAACTTCCATGGTATGAAAGTAGGAGTAATCATTTGGAAAACAACATAAATATAATATAACAAGTCACAGAAACAACATAGTAAAGGAAATCCATATAATAACAACATCATAGCAGCGGAAATATAATGTCATCAACAATAGAAAATCCACAGTCACAGAATTCTAAGTTACTACATCAAGTTTGCAGAAAAGTGACATAAATCCCAATTCCAAAATAAATGACATGAAATGGAAATAAGTCTAATGTCTAGAATGAAAAAGGAAATGCGATAAAAGCAAATGATAGAAAGTCTTCGAAGCTCCAAGTCATCACCTCTACGTCAAAAGCTGGTCCAAGGAAAACGATAAGCAGCTCCAAAGAAAAGACTTCAAGCAAAAGAATACCTGTTACTTGGCTACCCGTGTAGAAAGGAGGGCACCCAAGTTTGCAAAAAGGTGAAACAAACTATGGGTCAGTCGTGGGACTGGGGACATGTGGGGGTAAGAGTCTCCCGTTCGCCACCAAACCGCGAAGCGAGAACCCCCCATCATGTTGCATCCTATTCCGGCATGCTAAACAAGGACTGGTGTGAGAATTCTTAACTATTATACTATTCATAATATGGCAAATCCAAAGACCATGCCGATAATGTGGAACGGATTTATTTCAATGGATTGCCGTGCATAATTTTAAGTGTCAGAACAAGCAGAGGAATAAATCGTTTAATCAACGCAATGTTTTTTTTGGAAAAATGAAATCACCATAAGACTCAAGTCCCATCACACAATGCAACGCACACCAGAGGATAGAGTTTTCCCTTATGGTGATTAAACATGCTAAATACGGCAAATACGGGTTTAATATTATTAATATTTATAACAAAACATTTCAAAATAAATGTATCGATCCTAGGAAGCATAGGTACCATATACTATGCCTCCGTACTAGTAATACAATCAAATCCGTAGGGTCGTATTTGGAATTTGGATTTCCATCTGAGTCAAGGCTAGGGAGGAGCTCCTTACCGATTCGAGCACTCTAGCTAGTGTCTCAGGATTCCCCGCGGAGAACCCTTGGATAGCTGCAGGGCCGGTCCGCAAATACAGCTTAGCGGATTTGTTATACCTGAACACACGTTTCCCGATCCTATAGGACCTATCCGAGGCGCCTCATTCCATCATCCACATAAGTAAAATGTCAGGCCGTGTTAAAACCCAAACACCACTTCTAGCTAGAAAGAAACGTGCTGCTCTCCCTGCGTTCCCTTCTCCCGTTTTAGACTCTACCGGTTCGTGAGGCTCGTGAAGTTACGTAATACACAAAGCTCTGCTTATTCAAGCGGTGCTTTGATCGTCACCACAAGGTTCTGCTTTTCAACAAGAAACCTTGATCATTGCATCTTAGTATGCCACACTGTCACTCCATACCGTGCCGTCGATCGTCCGTCAATATATAAACGGGTGTTAAGTAGAGAATAAATCCTCCACCACCAATCATTTATATATTAACAGAAAACCAACAACATGATATCCAACGGGGTACGATGTCAGACACACAATCCATTTATACTTATGCTCTGGGTCTGAGCGAAAGTCAAAGCCGTGAAATCAACACGTACGTCTGGCCAATGTCCTTGACCCTTGAATTGGGAGCAAGTCAATTCAGAGTCTTAGTCATCGTCCATTCGAGGGAAGATTTACGGTCTTCATACGTCAACTCTACTACTTCAATCTTCAACGTCGTTTGGTTTAATTTGGGATGAGAGTATCTCGGACTTCCCAAATAACCTCGCTTACTTATAGTTTTTGGAAAACTATTTTATGTCGTTATATCATTTTATAACGGCTAATTCTCGTCTTAATTATTTAAGATAATTAAAATTCTTACTTAACGACGCATTCTCAGAATCTTACTTTTATTTACATTAAATATAAAATAAAATGCAAACTTGCATCACATGACGCATTCTTATTTATTTACATTGGATAAAATGTAAACTTGCGTGACATATAAAAATATTATTTATTTCACATGCCAAAAATTCATTCTTTAACTTCAAATGACGATGCAATTTATTTTACTTCATAAAGTTTCATTCTTTTACCTACAATGTAAAAATATTCACTTTTGTGTTTACGATGTAAAGATGTCAACTTTTTCTCTTTATAATGTAAAAATATCCCTTTTATATTTTTCAATGTAAAAATATTATCTTTTCTATTTTACAATATAAAAATATTATCTTTTCTATTTTACCACGTAAAAACGATATATTTTTTCTTTACGATGCAAAAATATCAACTTCTTCTATATTCACCGAAAAACTCATCTTTTTATTTTAATTTCAAAAAGATTGTCTTTTTATTTACATCGTCAAATTTTCATCTTTTTATTTACAATAAAAATATTGTCTTTTTATTTTCAACGTAAAAAGATTGCCTTTTTAATTTCAACATAAAAATGTTGTCTATTTATTTACAACATAAAAAGATGATCTTTTTACTTTCAACATAAAAATGTTGACTTTTTATTTTCATTATAAAATAGTGAAAAATTATCCTACGTTGTAATTACTATATAATTCACATTAAAAATAATGTAAAATGTACACATGGTGAAATTCATACATATTTATATTAGGGAGAATGTAAATTTTCATTCTCTAATTACAATGTGAAATCCATTCTTTCTATTTCATTAAAAATAATGTAAATCTTCCTACGGTTAAATTCCTTTTAAATATTAACATTAAAAATGTTAATGACAACCCCTAGTGTTATATTATCATTAAAAATGTTAATAGCATCCTACGGTTAAATTTACTATTTAATTTACATTGAAAATAATGTAAATTTATGCATACGGTGAAAATACTTTATTTACATAGTAACATGTAAAATTTCACGTCATCACAAATTCTAATTTTAACTTACATAATAAAATGTATATATTCATGACATTGCAAATTCTAATTTTAAATTTACAAAACAAAATGTAATTTTAATGTCATCGCAAAGTCTAACTTTAAATTTTCAAAATAAAATGTAAACTTTACGACATCGCCAAGTTCTAACTTTAAATTTTCAAAATAAAATGTAAATTTTATGACAATGACAAATTTTAACTTTAGTTTACAAAATAAATTGTAAATCTCATATCAACGACAATTTCTAATTTTTAATTTACAAAATAAATTGTAAATCTCATATCAACGACAATTTCTAATTTTTAATTTACAAAATAAATTGTAAATTTCATATCAACAACAATTTCTAATTTTTAATTTACAAAATAAATTGTAAATTTCGTATCAACAACAATTTCTAATTTTAAATTTACAAAATAAATTGTAAATTTCATATCAACAAATCCACAACATTCAAATAATCCAAGAGATCTAGATCTAACAGTTCAAATCAAAATAACATACAGGGTGATGTATATTTTGGCATATGACAAATCGGCGAGACATAATTCAATAATATTAACAAATAATCTATTTTAATTAGCCAATAATTTCAGATCTAACGTTTAGATTCGCGGATCTAACATCATACAGTCATAAACAACTTAGATTCGTATTTCAATATTGCTACATAGCAGATCAATCAATATTCTTTAATAACAAAGAATTAATAAATAATTAAATAAATTAAATTTAATTAAAAATAAATTCTCACCGTTGTTGGTTCTGAGATGAATCGAGTTTGGTCAGATTTGGTGTTCGAATTCAAGACGGTTGCGGATCTGAAACAATTAGCATTCAAGTTCATATGAAAAATTAGAAATCAGCCTTTAACAACTGACTCTGCGACGCTTATAAGCGTGACTAAATCTGAAGCTTTTACCTTCAAGAGAGGTTCAAATCTTTGTTTTTAGATTGCGGGAGCTACGGTTGATGAAACGACGAACCGTTTGTTGGAGGAGGACCGTCTTGGAGAGAGCTACGATCGGCCAGAAGAGGGGAGGGTGCGGCGGTGGCGGTGGGGCCGAGGGGGGATGCGAACGGTGGCTGTTTGCGGGGGTATGGCGGCTTCGTCGAGGCACGGTGACGGATGCTCCTTATCTAGAATCGAAGAGCTCGCGAAGAGCTTCGAAACGGGTATTGGTACGAAGATTTTCGTTGGGTATCAGAGGAGAAATCGAAGCTCAAAGAATTGAGCAAATATGGGTTCTTGCGGCTGTGCAAAATGAAGAAGACGATGGCCCTGTAGCATATCGTATTTATACTAGTATTTAGGGTTTTATTTTTTTATTTTTTTATTTAATTAATTATAGAAAATAGTGTTTTCTCGTACGACCTCCAACCGAAGCTCAACGACTGTCAAACTTAATGTTTTGACGTCTTCTGAATGCGATGGCGTTACTGCCAAGGTCTAATTCTGAAGTTACAGTCATGTTTCTTTTATTTTTAAAATAAATCATTTAATTTAATTTCGAACATACTTGTTAATTCCACTAGGGCCATATACTAGCTTAGAAAAATCCAGAAAAATTATTTTTGGCTTTCTTATGTCCATACGGTCATAACAAAATTTATTTCACCTCATTCTGAGACTGTTTGAAAAATGGCTATTTTTCAGTCAATTAATTTTGACCGAAACTGACAAAACACAAATTCTTTTGCCACGCTTACATGCTAGCTTCAAAAATCATGAAATTTGAAACCTAGCAATAGTTTTACATTCCGGACCCAACAAAAGTGGTTTCGTTGAATTCCGAGGTCGTATGCAAAATGTCAATTTTCAAGGGCGATATATTTCTATAGCGACCTTTCTGAAAATTCATTTGGCCATAACTTTTGATTTCCGCTATGAAACTTCGATTTTTCGGATTCGTTAAAAAGGGACTCATTAACAGATTTAGATATTTTTCGTTTCACTAAAATCCGGTTTATTCTGCATCCTGTGCAGTAGGTCAAAGTTCAAGTTTGACTTTTCAAACTACCTTCCTATTTCTAATTCTCTATGCAATTTATTTTTGGCTTAACTTTGCATTAACTTTGCTCAACAAATTCCCATTCATTTTATTTTAAATAATTTATTTTAAATTTTTAAACACCCCTAAAAGAAAATTTTAAATTGACCCCAAATTTCAGGGTTGTTACATATTCTAACGACGACGTATATGATATATACGTCGAATTCATTTCAAAATAAATTTCTCGTCGATATTATTTAAAATAATCTATTTTGAATGTTCAAAATTCATTAAAATTGCCAAAATAAAAATTTTAAACTGGCCTAGATTTTCGGGTTGTTACAATCTCCCCCACTTAAAACTTTTCGTCCCCGAAAAGGAACGAAGTCGAAAGTGGTTTGATTAATCAACTCTACGTTCAATCTGGCTTCCATTCTCCAACTTTTCAGTTTCTGAGAATTTTCAAATTCTTCAAAAATTTGGCTAACACCCGGAATTTTCGAAAAATTTCGCCATAACCTCCCCTGCACCGGGAACAACGGGAAAATCCCGAAATTGCCATACAGGCCTTCTGATCTCAAAAAGAAAAAGAAAAAGAAAAAGCAAAGCGACTAGCCAATCGGCTCATAAAATCATCATCACCCAAACAAAACAGTAAATTATAGTAAATATGTACCTATTTGTTGGGCAAACAAATTTTATTCTTCGGCTCTAGCCTTCTTGCTATGACCTGTTCAATGGAAGTACATGTATATGCAAGCAAATGCGACCAATTTTCAATACAATTCAATATGTGATTCAATTAGGCTAAATGGTTCGATATTATCAAACAAATAAACAAACAACACAACCAGCAATCAATTAGTGAATTAGAGTTTCAAATTCTTTATTTTGATACATACACAAAAAATCATGTTTTTGATGCCAATTCACAACAAATAAATCTATCTATATAAGTTTTGGTTCTCACACCAGTCTAATGGAAATATATAGAAATCACACCTTCGAAACACGAACACAGATATTGATGATGCCATGGTCATTATCAACCTCATCTCCGGGTGACTAGAGTGTGATTCTATATCTATCCAGTATACTGAAACTTCGAATATACATTCATGACGCGTATACGCGAAATCTTTATATACTCGATTGTCCAAATTCAAAATAAATAAATATTCAAATACGTATAAAGCGATTTAAATTTTCAAAACAAAATCGTTTTCATTTGAAAAATATACTCTTCACACTCGTTCTAGGATACTAATGATCCTATCTCTAACGAGTCATTCTAATTGGATATTACTAATCCAATATCTGATGAATTCTTTCGTATGGTTCTAACGTGTCTTGTTCTCGAGCTCTGTAAACCAAAGCTCTGATAACACTGTAAGAACCCGTAACTTCCCCGTGAAGGAAAGAGCGGATACTTTGAGAACAAGCCACAACAGAACGCAGACGGAAGAACATTTCATTGTTATTACAACAATTCCATCAGATACAAGAATATACAGAGTATAAATGAATAAATTACATTCAACAAATATCAGAGATTACAATAAATTACATAGCAGCGGAAAAATATACAAAACACAACTGAAAGTGATACACGGATACAGAGCTTTCCGAGCATCGTTCCAGCTGTAAATCAGGACCCTGTGAATATAAATCTGCAAAACCAAAACTACTAGCTGCCCGTGGAAAATAGGGGCACCCAGAGTTTAGGTTAAAACAATAAACTTCAGGTCAGTCATGGGACTGGTGTGAGAACTAAAACTGTTATTAATCTTTATTTTTAAAGTTAGGTAAATCAAGGGACCACGCCGTATAACATGGAACGGGTTTCCTCCCAAGAATACCAGTGCATAAAACAAACAGCGCAATGCTAAATAAAGAAAAATGAAGCTGTTATAAGACCCAGGTCCCATCACACAATGCAACGCAAGCCGAAGGATAGGGTTTTTACCTTATAACAGCCAAAGCATGCTTGATACGTTAAGAACACATTATTTGATACTATAATAAGTGTATAATGTCAAAACAATTTCAATCATAAATATAAATCATAGGCGGCATGGGTACCATCTATCATGTCGCCATACTAGTTCTACAATTAAAACCGCAATATCACGTATTGGAAATTGGATTTCCGTCATGAGTCGAGGCAAGGGGCAAGCTCCTCTCCGCGTTCGAGATACTCTAGCAAATGTCTCGGGACCGCACACAGCAATCCCTGGATCCTCCAAGGCCGGTCCTCTCTTACTTTCGAGGATTGGTAATTCCTGAACACACGTTTCCCGGTCCTTACAGACCTATATCCGAGGCGCCTTGTATCCAACAACCACACAGGTGAAAAGTATATAAATGTCAGGGCTGGTAGGTCACTGACACCACCATAGCTAGAAAGAAACGTCGTGCACTCCTTGGGTCCTTCTCCCGTTTTTGACTCATACCGGGGTGTGAGGCTCGCGAATTCACGCTATACACAAAGCTACGCCACACAGGCCATGCTTTGATCATCAACCACAAGACTTTGCTTTTCAACAGAAGCCCTGTTCAATTGCCACTTACGCGTGCCACACTGGCAATTCACTCCATGCGACTGATGTCCATCGATATACAACCACTGAGCTCGTACGTCTCAGAGAAGGGCGTTAAGCAAGAGAATAAATTCTCTGTCGCCAAACAGATGTATATTTAATAGAGATCAATCAACACAGAATAAAATCCAATGTCAGACACACAATCCATTTACAAATTCGTTCTCGGTCTGAATGAAACCGGAGTCACTTTCCTCGCATATCCATCCATCTCCAAGTACGTCTGGACGACCACCAACTGTTTCCCTCATCTTGGGTGTACAACCCAATTGAGATCATCAGTAATCACCCAAACGATGTGAAGACTTCCGGTCTTCAACCACCGTCTTCATCTTCGACATCTCGTCGAATCGGTTATTCAGAATGGGTATAACCCCGGCCTTTCTGAATAACCCACGTATATAATAAACAAATGTTACACAAACACAACGAACGCCTCATTCCAATTCAGAATATTCTTTTATTCACAAAATCACATTCTTAGGGAAAGGTTCCCATTAATTTTATCAAAGATAAATTCTTCTAAATTTATTCTTTAATCTTCCTTTGGATATCATATCTGACCATATTATGGTTTTCCAAACTAGTCGGGATTAGCGAACCACACCGAAGTAATTATTTATTTTATTTACCAATCCCAACCTACATATCCCATGGAGAAAACTGGTAATACTCCACATCTAACACCATGGTGTTATCGGTAAAATTAATTACCATTTCACGTTCAAATCTAATTAAAGATTTAACTATCGCTTTGGAGCAAAACTGGTGGTACTCCATTCTCGATCACCTTTCAGATTTGATAATTTAAATTATCAATTCACTTTTCAATCTAATTAAATATTCATTAAAGCTCCACTTAGTTTTAATCTTTTCAAAAATCAATATCCTGCCTTTAACTGGGTTAAAAAACCAATGTCATCTAAAACACGATTCACGATAAACCCAAAATCACACTTTATTGTTAATCGGGTTAAAGAACAGGTGTTGTTCAAAACACCGCTCACGATAAACCCAAAAACCTATTCAAATTCAATTTCAATTTAATATTATTTAATTGATACACTTCATTAAATCTAAATAGAAAGATTTAATCTTTTTCTCTATTGGGCTTAAGAACAGTGTTAATGAAGACACCATTCACGACAAACCCAAATCGCATTTGATATTAAATACAAGGCTCTGAATAGAAAATATACCGGCTTATATTCAATATCAAATCTTGAAACCAACAAATACCGTATTGGAAATAACGATATAAAATATATCTTTCAAATTCCCATAACAATATCTGTATAGTCACGAAATCCAACATCGAAATATTCCGAAGATAATTTTGATTCAACTCTAGTCCAATTCACGTATTGGGAATATTGATTATTTTTAAAATCACTTTCAAATTCAATTTATTTATATCAAAAATAAATTGATTTTAATTCTAGTTCAAAACTAGTTCATTTCGACAAAAATCTATTTTTATCCTTTCAAATGTGGAATTCTTCAGCCCACTTTTTTTCCCAAATCATTTCTTATGATTTTACACAAATTATCAATATTTTTAATAATTTTATCAAGGCCTGTACAGTCGATTTCCATTAACGGCCATCGAACTGCACTTAAAGCGACCTTTTCCCAATTTGATTTGGACATAATTCCAAATCCAACCGTTAGATTTCAAATTTCTAATACTCATTGGAAAGCTCTTTTCGATACGAACCCAACGGTTTCGGTTTTAGGAGAATCCGACGGTCGGATTTCCCGCAACGTCAATTCGAAGTCAATGGTCAAAATTCACGAACTACCGCGGCGCGGCGCGTTCTATTCGGGCCATTATATATATATATATATAATATATATATATATATATATATATATATTATATTTCGCCGATTTCCTTCTTAAAACGTATTTTATAAATCGTTTTAAATTCGTTTTCAAAACCATTTCAACTCTATATTCAATTTCAAATCAAAATTGAATATTTCATATCATTACTATATAAATGATAATATTTTCAAAACATTATATTTTGAAATCACTTCTTTTCTATATTCATTTTAAAAACGAATATAATCGATATCAATATCGTTCACGTCAAAATAGCGCAACTCTAATCAACACGGCTTTATATATTTCAATAAATTCGTTATTCTAGTCAACAAATGAATATTTATTCTATTCAACACATGAATCTATATTTATTTCAACACACGACTATTTTTGTTATGTAAAATATTTTATAAAATTATGGTATCTATCGTTTGATTTTTAAATCAGACTCCACCGTGAAGTAGTTTTAATTTTAAATATGATAAAGATGTAAATTTTATTGTTAAAATATTTTACTCAACACTTGAATAGTTTCAACACATGAGCATCGTCAACACATGACTATTTTTATATTCAACACATGAATTTTCTTTTATACTATTCATTATTTTCCCGATTGGAATGAGGCCCTATCATTCGCCATATAATGTTAATTATATGGATTCCATACAAAACATGTATATAATAGCAATGATAAACAATCAACCATCATCCAAGGTGCACCACACAATTGCATAAGCATCAAATATAAATAACTAACGCTTACACAGCCTGTCGACCAATCGATCGACATACAATGAAATAATTGGGATTAGTGTACGCCAAATATCATCCCAACACCCGTGTGGGGTTTCAAATCAACAAACACAGATTTTTATTTGTGCAGTTGGGTGATGTGTAAAATTTACCATCCCAATCAATATCAGTCAAATCAGTGCATATAAACAAATCGACCGATTTGTTTATAAATATTCATTTATTCACTTTCACGTTAAAAATTATATTTCTAACGATAATTAATTTATTTCAACATATCTACATTTTATTATCGATTTCACATCAACACCACAAACAATTTTCACAACATATCAATCAAACAAACAAGCCATCCTTGGTCTGTGGATGACGGGTGTCGGGTGCTGCTAAGCACCGTCTGCATCCTAGTATATATATATAACTAGAAAAAGAAATTTAAAGTGAGAAATTCTCGCCAATAGCTATCCCAACTCCACGACACTTCATTTATAGAAATCTTTGTCGTTCTCGCCTTTTGTCCCTTTCATTGCCCGTAGCCACTACATTTATAAAAATCACATTTTTATATTGTTGCTATGTATATAAAAATCATATTTTTATAATTACTCCATATGGATAAAAATTCTATTTTTACATCACTACTATATAGATAAAAATTCTGTTTTTACACCGCTACTATATAGATAAAAATTCTATTTTTACACCGCTACTATATAGATAAAAATTCTATTTTTACACCGCTACTATATAGATAAAAATTCTATTTTTACCACGCTATTCTCTATATAAAGATTTCGCCTTTTCATATATAAAGATTTCGCCTTTTCATATTTAAAGATTTCGCCTTTAAAAATCATAGCTTTTTACTTCATAAAGATCAAATTTTCCTATGTAAATTATTCTTAAACAAAAACTTATACACCCATGAAAAATCAGATTTTTCAATCACTCCTTATGGATAAAAATTCTATTTTTACATCGCTACTATATAGATAAAAATTCTATTTTTATTACTCTACAACATAAAAGATTATATTTTTATTACTCTACAACATAAAAGATTATATTTTTATTACTCTACAACATAAAAGATTATATTTTTATTACTCTACAACATAAAAGATTATATTTTTATTACTCTACAACATAAAAGATTGTATTTTTATTACTCTACAACACAAAAGATTGTATTTTTATTACTCTACAACATAAAAGATTATATTTTTATTATGTAAACAAACTGATTTTATTAAATAAAAATAAAATGGAAATAAAAAGAAAAAAGGGAGCTTACAGTGTTCGACTGCAGAGGGGGGGGCGTTGGTTCTCGCGCAGAGGCGGAGGTAGGGCGTCAGGTGGTGGGTGGGGCTGAAGGAATCGGGCGTGGCTTCACTTGGGGGAGGGAAGAGGAGAGTGGAGAGAGGAGAGAGGGGCGGAGCGAGTGGGGCAGAGGGCGACGGTGGTGGGGCGAGGTCGAAGGCGATTTGGGGCTTCAGTTGGACGAGAGCGGAACGAGAAAGGGAAGTCGTGGAGGAGAGGGGTCGGAGGTCAGCGACTGGAACTAGGAGGGGTGGGAGGGACGGCGCCACGCCGCCGGCAGCGTGGATGCTCCGGCGACGGGAAGAGGGGGCTCGATCTTCGGTTCTCCCTTTTTTTGAATGGAATTATAACGGGGGGGGGGGGGGGGCTGAAGGGAGAAATAAAGGGGCAAGGAGAGAAAGAGTTTTTTTTTAAATTATTTTAATTCAAAAAGTTGACTTTTTATTTCGACCTCGAAACGAGGCCCACCGCCTGTCGTCCCCAGCGTATTACCCCCGTTCCGAACACAATGGGATATGTACCGTAGGCCAATTCGACTGTTTGAATCAGTTTTCGTCAAATTTACATTTAAATCATTATATTGAATTTTAAACGTACATTTTAAATTACTGGGGTCATACATAGTCTCTAAAAATTCCATAAAAATATTTTCTATCTTCGTATTGACGATACGGTCCTAACAAAACTAATTTCGTTGAATTCCGAGACCGTTGGAAAAATGGCCATTTTCCAGTCGATTAAAATCAACTGAAACTCGTCAAACGCGTTTTCCTTTGCCACGCTCACATATTGATTCGAAAAATTATGAAAATTGGAATCCTAGCAATAATTTGACATCACGGACCCAACAAAAGTGGTTTCGTCAAAATCTGAGGTCGTTTGCCAAACTCCCATTTTTAAGGGCCTGAATTCCATAGCGACTATTCAGAATTTTCAACTGGACATATCTTTTGATCCCCGCTATGAAATTTTAATTTTTCGGATTCGTTGGAAGGATATTCTCAATTAGATCCTAATGTTTTTGGTTTCACTAAAATTCGGATTGTTTTGCACCAGGTACATTCAATTGAAGTTTGAAATCGAATTATCGAACTACCGCGCCATTTTCAATTCTATTTATAATTATAAATAATTATTTATATTCTAGCGACGACGTATATAATATATACGTCGAATTCATTTCAAAATAAATTTCTCGTCGATATTATTTAAAATAATCTACTTTGAATGTTCAAAATTCATTAAAATTGCCAAAATAAAAATTTTAAACTGGCCCAGATTTTCGGGTTGTTACATACAATCTACCGCACAAGAGAAGGGAAGAACTTTGGATGCTAATCTAAATCAGACCTAGGAAAGCAGAAATCACTGTGAGCGGATTTAAATTACCCTTGTTGAATAATAGTAGATGTATCATTTAGCAATTCCCCAAGTTAATTTGTTTAATTCAGTTGAAATAATTTTATTTTATGCATATTCTGTTCTTCTTCTTCCCCTTTCCTTTTTATTTTTAATATTAGGCTAACATCGAGCCTAATCCAAATCTCGCTGAAAAGCATGCGTACGAACAAAAATTGGAATAGTGAAAATGATGTTTGGGAATGTGGGAATAATTTGTAGTTGGGTAACTGTGGAATAACATATAACATAACCTGAGATTGGGAAATTGGCACCTACATTAACCTAGAACATAAAAGAAAATATGTGCAATTAAAATTGAGAACAATTACATATGCTTGGTATAATGAAATAAGAATTTATGCATGAACTATATGTACATAAGAAAAGTAAGAATTAAAGATTTAGACATATGGGATTATAAGTTGAATTGGGATTTATGCAACAAGAATGAGGGTTGGCGTGAATTAATTATTGTACGCAATAAGAATGATGGTTGACATGAATTATAGATAACTTTAAAGAACAAATAATTTGGGTATAATTAAGTATAACTTAGAAGTTAGGCATAACATATAATAAGGATTATTGGCATAACTATGTACGAGATTATGTAATCATGGTAGAATTTATGTGCCCAAATCAATTTGGAACCATAAACATGAAATTGAGTTTAGAAGCGTGAACATGAATTATTGGATTGGGATAAATAAGCATATAAAACCTAGATTGAAATTGTATAGGTCCGTTAAAAAATGAATATGCCTAACCCGAGGTTAGATTGAGTTGCAGTGTAAGACTGCCTGGAACCGCCCGGCACATCCAGCAACTGCATCAACAGATCTAATGTGAGAGGTTAGTGTATCATGCCTAAGAAAAACCCGAGGTTAGAATGAGTTTGCGGTAGAAGTCTGCCCGGAACCGCCCGGCACATCCAGCAACCGCAAACAACAGTTCTAATGTGAGAGGTTGGTGCATTAATAAATCAATTAATGCCAATGAACAGACATGCGAAGAATGTTAAGGTTAAGTAAATGGAGGAGTATAGGCAAACTTAACCAACATAATAATGGGGAATGATAGCAACCTATTATGAACATTTAGGGGAAATATGAAAATCATATAACAAGTAGACTTGTCCTAGGGACAAGGGAAGATGATAATAAGACTAGAGAATGGGACAACTTATATTATAAAATAAGTTGAATATAAGCTACAAAGCAATAATGAGAAATTTGTTGATAAACACAACATGAGTTATGATTAGAAAACCTTAGTTAAGAGAACTAAGATAATTAAGTAGTAAATCTTAGTTAAGAGAACTAAGTAACAAACCTTAGTTAAGAGAACTAAGTAATAAGCCTTAGTTAAGAAAACTAAGCAATAAGCCTTAGTTAAGAGAACTAATCCAAAAATGATGGATTGTGGCGACATCAATAGATGAAAGTATAACTGAATAAGAAGATATAAGGAAAAACTTATATAAGAAATAAGTTAAGATAGATAATGGCGTATAAAGCTTATTAAGGAAACTTACAAGTAATGAGTCATACATGAAACATTAATAAGCAAGAGAAACTTGGTAATCAAAATCGAAAGGCAATATGAATAAGGATAACCAAGTTATAAAGAAACCTGATGAAGCAGAACAAGCGCATAATTGGACAATTAGACATAGTTCTAATAACACGTAAGAATGAGGCGCTTGGACCAGTCCATACGTTAGAGGATGAATAATCATAAGGTGTAGATCATCGGGATGTCAAAAGACACAAAGAGGAGCGCATGTCCATCTAGATATTCTTCTAGGCTCCAACGGACTGGGTTAAGAAGCACGCGGCTTCCTGGGACGTAGGGTACTCTTGGTATTCCTTTGTGAGTGGCAGATGATCTGCCTGTGCTCACAGAGGTTAGGTCTGCGTGGGTGAACCAATGAGTATGCCTTAAATGCAATAATAAGGGGAAATTAAAAAAGTAAGATGGACCAGCGTGATTCGGCGAGACCAGCTTGTGCCCTATGATAGCAAATCGTCGTCTACCTTCCATCTTCAGTCAGTACGTAAAGCGGAAAGGCAGAGAACTCCAAAAGACCATATACTTTGCTATCTAGTTATGGGTGAGGTTGGCTTATACGTTTGAAGGGCATGGGGGTTCGGGGTTAAGTTCTCACTTTTGATTTTCTTGGGTGCCTTTCATTTGTTAGTTGAGGGAGGGGTCTACTGGGACCATAGCCACTGTAAAAGCAGACCTTAGCATCTACATCGGCAGATATCTTAAAGCTCCCGACCGAGTTCCGTGTTTCTTGATTAGCCCTGCCACGGGACTCGGGCGCACATATAGAGAACATGTGCAAATAAACTTCGAGTACGATTGACGATACGTACGTGGGAAAAAGTCTAGGTACACTCATGTCGCTCTGGGTGGTGTACCCATAGACTAGAGGGCATTATTCGATGACAGAATCTAGTAGGGTCTATAATGGCAGTCCAAACGCTTACGTAACACAGTGATGATAGTTTTATGAAAACGTAGCGTTGATATACATACGACATGCGACATCGGATAAGGGACTGCGTACATACGGTGGAGACCATGCGAGTAGAGTATACCTTAATTGGGGGTAGCTACATATACACTATATTAGGTTAATCTACTAGAGAGTAGATGGGTGCGACGTGTGTGTAAGCCGTGAGTGCTAATAACACAAATAACCTAATAAATAAGAAAATATAATTGAACGGTATATGTAGGATTATCCAGGAAGTGTAGTTTAAATTCATTCACACAGAACTTATGTTCTGACCCCTTCCTCATAACATTCGCAGGTTAGATTCATGACAGAGACTGTATAGCTTTGGATACTGGTTTAGCAGTATTATTATTAAGGTAAAGCTATGTTTTAACTATATTATATTTTATTCCTTCCGCTGTGAGATGTTTTCCGAACTCTGACATGTTTTATGTCTCCGTCTTTTATGCAGGATGCCAGAGCAAACCAACTCGGGTTTCGATGGATTGGGTTTTTGAAAAAAATTGGTCCGTCGGAATTCGTGTTGTTACATCTGGTATCAGAGCTTCGGTTTAGAATTCCTATATAGATAATGAGTGAGCGTATTTGTATTTTTTTTATAATATAAATATATTATATATATAAACCTAGATCCATAAGGGAACCCACTAGATAAAAAGAGTAGAATGTGGAAAGAAATGGGAAATCTGTTTTGTACACTAAAAGAATGAACATGGAAAGTTGTGACCCTTAGGTATGCTGGGTGGAAAGTGTACAAAATGATTGGTATTAGAAAAAGATGTATCCCATACGATAGTAACTGAGATTAGTGGGTATAGAAGTGAAACCTTATATATTAGAAAAAAGGTTAGAATGTGGAAAATGGATTAGGAATATATATATATATATATATATATATATATATATATATATATTTGAGAAGTGTCTAGGAAAGCCTAGTTGAGTTAAAGACCCACTTTGAGTCTAACCCAATGATTAACTTTTAAGAACTTGAATTTGTAAAAGTTTTGGCAAAAGAGTTTGTGGTGTTTTCAAGTTTTAATCTTAAAAGTATTTTTGATGTTTGAGGAAAATATGTAAAGAACATATTCAGTGCAAGTAGGGTTTTAAAGTAAGTGGGGTACATATTTTTAAAAACAATGATTACTTGTTTTAAAAAGAATTCTCTCATGAAAAAGTTGCATTTTCAAATGGAAATTTTAAAATCTCTATTATGTTAACAATAAATTTTGATTATTGATCTATAAAGAAATATTATTGGGAGGACAAAATAAGTTGTAGAGAGTAAGAATAGAGTAGATTTTTGCACCTTTTAGAAAGCAGCCGAAATTAACATAGGTAGAAACAATGTGAACCCGATTAAGAAGTAGTTGACCTTGTCTACTCCAGTTTTGTGATTTAAAAAAAAAAAGTGTTTTGCAATTTTATTTTGTGACATGTTTTTTTTGGTTTGGCAAAAGCAAGTTTTGGAGAAGAAAATAGAGTTTTGACATTTTTTTGGAAGAAAAATGTAATGAAAAAAGAGAAAAGCCAAACCATGTTTTGAAAAGAATGGAGTAGGTAAGGATTAGTGCCTAAAAAGAACGAGAAGAGTTTGAGGCTATAAGTAAACAGCAAAGATCATCTTGGAATGGTGTAAAATTCCCATAGAATGCATAAGCATTAAGAAACTTAGGTTTGTTGCTTGAGAAAAAGAAAAGTATAGGATATTAACACACAACATGGACTAGTAGTAATTACTAGGTAGTGAAGGGCAAGTAAGTGTGTAGATCCCGTTGTTTGGACTTATGACCTAGTCCTAAGATTCTTGGCCCGTAATAGTAGCTGTGTAGAAAAATGGGAAGGCTTATTTGAAAAATAATAAACTTAAGTAATTGGACTAAGTCAAATATGCTAAGGAAGAGAATAACCTAACTAAAAAGAAAACAACAAATTCAGTAAAGCAACAAACGTGATGGGAAAAGAAAATGAAAATCTTAAGAAAAAGATGAATAAAAATGAAATTTTTCCAAGATAAGTTGAAAAAGAGAAGATTTTTTTTTTCTTATGTGGTTGTACTTGGATAGGAAAATAAGAAAACTTTATAGAATAGTTATGTAAAAATCCAAGTACAATTAGAAAAGGTACATAAAAGAAAAACAGAAGAAGTGAATTTTTCCGTTTTTTACCTTTTTGTAACATAAGAAATTGAATTTAGAAAATTAGTTTTTTCTAAATTTTGAAATTTAATGATGATTGGTAGGATTTTGGATGCAACAATTGGATGAGCTATGCTCTTATTCTATAAGAGTATGGGAAAATTTGGTTGAAAAATGTTTTAATTTTTCAAAAATATTGCATTCGTATAGAACTGCAAGTATATTTAGGATGTGAGCATCATGTTTTGAAAAGAGTTTTTAAAAGTTTGTATACATATAGGTGGTACCAATTAGGCATACATACATTGCTATGATGTATTTCACTATGCACATGCGCACAATGTTTGTATAAATTGGATGCACACTTGATGGTTTGATATTATGCGGGGGACTATATATTTTACCCCTAACGAATTTCGGGGACGAAATTCTTTACGGGTGGGAGAATGTAACACCCCGCATTTTTTTGATATAATTAAAAATAAAATATATGTATATATGCATAAACGATGGAGATGTACAATGAAAATTAATTAATACATGAAAGAGAAGGAAAAATTAATATGATAACAATGCAGAGGAATATATCAATGTCAATGTTAAAAATTAATGCATGAAAGAAAATTCAATAAATTAAAATAGGCAATGTGTCAGTGCAATGCATGCAATAGAAAGAAATAGATTTCATGCAAAGGTATTAGGTTGCATGCAATGAATGTTTTGGCATTAAAAGGTATCATAATCAGTGCACATATATATATATATATATATATATATATATTAAAATGCAAACGGAAGAAAGAGGTGAATTAATAACATGCAATTAATTATGTGCATGTGAATATATGCATAAGTTAATATATTGAAAGTTATATTTAATGCATAGAGTAATAAGAAAAGCATTGAGCGCATAAAAATAGAAGGCATTAATTACAATGAATTAATAAATAAATGCATTAAAGATAAATTGACTGATTGTAAAATAAGGACGTGCAATCAAAAATAAAAAGAAAGTTAAATGCATGAAGGAAAATTAATTGATTGGAGAAAGAATGATATATGCAATGCAGTGTGAAACGGTTAAAAAGATGGTTTAATTAAAAAGATGGTGTGAAAAGGGGTTATGTAAAGAGGAGGTAAAAAAGAGAAATAAATAATCTAATTTATTAGGGGAAGAATAAACCATATAATTGTTCACATACAATTACTTAGTTTACGCATAGTGGCGAATTATAAATGAAGATAAGTTAAAACTAGCGCTGCGCGTGAACAAAGGAATAACAAAACAAAGAAAGAAGAGATTGTCTTGAAATTTTATGTACAATGAATAAAAATTTCAAATCAAAAAGAAAAAATATAAAAATATATGTAATAATAATAACACATGCCCTTGCGCATGGTCTATGGGTGCAACGCACCCTGGCCGTGTTGGCTGGGTTTTGGAATGTTCTTTTCTAGGGTGAGGTGGATGGTTTAGATGAGTTTTTATTTAATCCTAAGGGCCCAGTTCTTCTAACTATAACGACCCATATTTTTGACCGTTCAAATCGACAATAAACCACACATGTCCGCCCGAACAAACCATAAATACAGGCAGCTATTGGGGAAAGAAGAAAAAGAAGAAAGAAGAGAAAACCATAACAGAATCTCACTGTGGAAGGACAACATATAATAACAGATAGTAGTTTAAAACAATTGAAATGTATACATTGATTCTTACATTCAATGATTATTAGAGTTATATATACATACAGATGTACATAATAAGCAGCGGAAATAATGCAGCGGAAATACATACTTAATTGATATATATACCAAATCTTCATCTTCGATCTCCAAGGCAAGGTAAACTTCGCTAACTGCAAACTTCTGCTGACCCGAGCGTATTGCATAAAAAGAAAACACAACAAACACTCGGATAAACACTAAATCATTCTCATATTAGTCAAATTAAGGTACGAAATAACATTAGTGTCACGGGTGCTGTAACTCAAGAGATGTACGGGATTTTCCATCTCTCAAGGATCCGTTAAACTAATACATAGATATTATAATACGCTATTATGATAGTGTCTACTCTGTAAAGTATAAATACTGAAAATAGCGTAAGCGGGATTACATTTTTACCCATACACCGTTTATAATACGGTAGTCTATACAGTACCGTAAACCAACCGTAAATGATGGCATCAGAGGGCACTCCATAGGTACGATACAAATCAAAAGTTGTATGGGGCTCGATAAGGATAATATGACAAGGCACTCGAGGCAATGCCCAGGGTAGGATTCTACCAATTGCACTCCCGGACCGGTGGTAACGCATAGCAGCCACTACCGCCCACCTCGGAACATACTCCCGAAGTCGTAAATGGGCCCAAATCATCATCATCATCATAGTCATAGAAATAGTATCGAAGAAGTGTGTCCAATCAAAGGTGCTACCTCAATTAGTCACGGTATAGCTCCTGTTTTAGTCATTTCAATTCTGACCTGAAGGTCAGGGCTATTTCGTCATCGTTCATCTTCTTCGATTCGATAATCGCCTCCAAGTCATCATCCTCCATTCTGGATGCGTCCTAACGTTCAAAGTTGTTAAAGTGGTATCGGCACTGACAGAGAGTATGCCTTATGTCGACTCCGGTCTCCTTAACAACCAACGTTTACATTTTCCACATCGGTCGGTTCTTTCACAATTCACAAAGGTTCGTTTTCATATCAAATATCATATTTTGTTTCGAACCCATTTTATATTCAAATATAATATAATTTCATATCAAAAATATCCTAATCATTCCCAAACCTATTATATCCCAACTAGAATGTATTTCCATGTCATTATATTATACTCGTATAATATTTCGAATCGCTCTATATTCACATAGAATATACTTCATCTTAAAGATTCAGTTATTTCAAATCGATTTACATTTGAAATCCCTTCATATTCAAATAGAATATATATTTTCCATATCTATTCATTCCAATCTTTGGAAATCCCATTTATATTCAAGTAGAATAAAATCTACCTTTGCATATCAAAATCGGTTTAAAATCAATTCATATTCAAATAGAATATAACTTATCTCAACTCCATTTGACCCAACGGTTTGAATCCAAACACTTTCCATTCGGAAGAAGAATTACAATTCATAAAATAAAATTTTGAAAATAAATACTTACAAATAGAACCTTATATAAAATTTACTTATATAGAATCATTAGAGTGTACTAAGGTAATTTGAATCACTATATATATACATAAAACAAGCTTACTAGATTTTTTTTAAAATAAATAAATATATATATATATATATATATGAAAACTTCACTTATAACAAAGTAGATATATAGTTTATAAATAAAATAAAATAGAATAAAATAAAATAAAATAGAACAAAATAAAATAGAAATTTTAAACCTTAAATTGTTTCTCCTTCCAAATTTCAACACTTGAATCTAAATTCCAGTCTCAAATGGAGTTACACCATTTCAATATCTTATTCCAACCCATTCAACCCATTTCCATTTCGAGGATTCAAAAACCATATTCGTATTTAGTTTAAAACACTCCAAATATCCTCGATTACTTTTATTCCAAAAATTAAATTTGAAAAGAATTTATTAAATTTGAGTCCACCAATTATTGGAATAAATCCCAAATCATATTTAAATCCAAATTACAAACTTCCAAATTAGTTTGGGAAATTTCTTAACCATTCCAAATAACATCGAGAATTCATATCTTAAAGGAAAAATAAAAAATTATCGAAAATTGATACATTTCCTTTAAATGAAATTTTCCACCCACTAGAATTCAAATAATTTAAAATCATTTAACCAACCGATGTCCATATATAATTTGCTATCCAATGGCCAAGTGATTTTAAATTTAATTTCTCGATATTCAGGGATGGATCTATCATTTCAATCCAAATCAGGGTCACAGAGATTTATCATTTCACTCCGTGTTCTTAATTTATTTTATCGATAAACCCCGGGTTTATTAGATGCCCGTAACATCAAGGGTAAATGAGATTTATCGTCACAATCACATGCAATACAATATACTGGATATGAAGCATTAACAGTGTCAATATCAAATTCAGTAATAAAATCCAACCAAGCATCCATCACACCATTCTATTCAACTGATCCGCATTAAACTATTTCAGGATTAGCAAGGATTCAAATTTCCAACTAGAAATTTAAATTTAATTAAATAACTAATTATCGATCTAATTTGCATGTTAACACGTTGGTATATCAAAATTTAAGCAACCAAATTCAACAGCCAATCACAACCATGCAACCAAACTATTTCATAATTTAATTCGGTAAATACGGGAACAATTCAGTATTTCGTGAGCGAAGAATTACTCACCTTTGCGTCCTCAGTTGATCGAATGTCCAACTAAGGGCCAAAATTTCACAGTCTCTAAACTTAGCCAGGTTAGTGCCAAAACGTCCGCAACTCCGCCACGATCACAATGCAACAAACTGCGCATCAATCCGAGTTAAAACAAGAAAGTTATAAGCATTTTTATCTTTGGAATTTAAATATATAAAAAATTAAAATAATGATTTCTCACCAAATCCTCCCTTGACACGTCAGCCACTCCCTAAACTCCCGCTTCTCTCTCCACGCGCTACAGGACCGAACGGGAAAACCCATTTGCACCCGATCTTGACCGCCAAAAGCTCTCGCCTCCGACTAAATTGGGAGCCCAGACCACCAGCAACGTGACACACGCCTCGGGGCGCACCCGCCTGCACCGGAGCTAGCTCCTCCGGTCGTCTCTAACGCCGCCGGTAGAACAAAACCCTAAACGGGTTTCGAACCCTAATCACCATTTTCCGGCTTCCCATGACTGTTACTGTCCAAGCGAACACCACCATTACAATCTCCTAACCGAAAGCTACAAAACCCATATCTTCAATCTTCGAATTAGCTCACAAATCGAAAAGCGCCAAATTTGATTTCATAATTGCGATTTCAGCCCCTTTGACTGGCGATTTTCGGCAAGATCCTCCACTGCATGTCAAAACTAATTATACCCATGGTTTTCTTTCGTCGAGAGCTTCAGTTTGACAAATAATAAGCTAGGGTTTGGGGATTTTTATTTTTAAGTTGAAAATTTGATTTGAAACTAGGGTTTAGAAAAAAATGTTTCTGCCATTAACGATGAAGTTTGGTTGAGAAACTTACACGTATAGTGTGGAATGCGGAGGAGGTGGAAAAGGACTCGAGTTATATATATATATATATATATATATATATATAGGCCCAACATAAGAAACAACAATTATCATATTCACTTGATTTTATCCACACTTTCTCTCGTACGGTCAAACGACAAGACCGTTTGTAACGCAGATTGGAATCCTACTATAATTCATCGTTCCAGATCCAATGGCGCTAGTTTCGTCGACTTCCGAGACAGTCGCCAAAATAGTTAAATTCCACAGTTAATTAATTAATAAAATATTCCATTATTTGCATAACTGTTTTAATTCAATTTAAATATTGATAAAAATTCTATTTAAATCAAATTATAACCTAAATAAATTCTATAAATTTATTCCACACATTTTAAATCTAAATTTAAATTTTTTCTCTGATTTGAATTTCATTTATTATTTCTCAAGTTAGAATTCTCCATTTACCAATTAAACTTGAATTTCCATTTTAAACTAAATAACCCAAGTCATTTAAATAAATAAAATATGAATTTCCAAATTTCACCCATTCTAAGTATAAACTAAATTTAAAATCTATTTATACTCCATTCAAATAATCATCATCATTATAATCAACTAAATTTGATTTTTAGCTAATATTATTCTATTTAATTTATTTTAAATCAAAATTTAAATGTATAGAAATTATGGGATGTTACATTCTCCCCCACTTAAAATCCTTTCGTCATCGAAAAGAGAACGAGATAAGGTATTAAACAAATCATACTTCCAAATCCATACTTATAAAATAACATTTATAAGATAAGTTATATATAGTTGAAAATCTCATAAATTTTTCTAACTCCCGAAATCACGGGAAATTTCGGTAGCATCTCCTTTGTACGGAGAGGTCCGGAAAATCACAACATATATAAAATTCAAATATACATCTCATCATTCGATGAGGCATTCCAAAAATGGGGAAGACACCATATTTGTAACTTATAAAACTATATAACTCGAATACGTACCTTCTTTAGCGTTTATTTGCATTTTGATTTACCTTAGCATTTTAGTATTTAGCGCACGCGAGCTCCAAGCGTAATACCAATCTTTGCACCTACTAAAACACTCAAACATGCATAAGAATCAAACATGGCAATTTCAAATAAACTACACAACATATATCAACTACAAAACAACCATGTTAACAACAGGCCAGCGAACAAATGGGGTATTATCGACCCTTAGATGATGGAATTTGACTAAGACACACAGGTAAAATTTGTTGCATTCGTTTTAGGCATTCCGAATTGTCCGAATTCATCGAATTCATAAAATCCATTTGAAAATTATGACTGTTTTAATAAAATCGAACGCTTCAGCCCATACTCTGAAAATGCAGGTCTGAAATGTTCTATCCATTTTTTAGCCCTCTAAACATTAGAATTTGACTCGGTATATTGAGAGAAAGTTTTAGTTTACATTCTAGCCTTTCCGAATTGTACTCGTACATCAAAATCCGATGCTCGGTTAGGGAGTTATGGTCGAAACAATATGCATATATGTTTCGGTTTTTAATTTCCTGCACATAGCGCTACATCTAAAACATGGATTTCGACCTAATAACATGAGAATTTCGACATGTCGCTATATACGAATGTCTTAGTTCAGATTCTAAGGTTTCCGAAAAGTCCGAAATCATCGAATTCCGATCGTCCATTCAAAAGTTACGGCTATTATACCTTAGCTCAACTAATATTTCCGGTTTCCGCATAAACATCAATTTATTCATTTGTAGTTTCAACTTTCGGATTCCAGGATTTAAACAAAGCTTTACCATCAAAGATGGTTTATCGCTCAATTATATTCATAATATGATTTGCTCTATTATTGCTTAGACGAATTCATATTCATTTTATTATATTGAGTAAACTTCATTCCATTCATTTATATTCCATTATTACCCATCTCAATATACCTTTTATTCGTCCCTCTCATTCCATTTCAAGTGTTACATCCCAAATAAACTTGAATTCATTTTGATTTCTTCCAACGCTCTTGATTACATCGGATCTTTAATTCATTACCCCGCATCGCTTTGCCAAATTTCCTAACTCATCCCTTTGTCAAGCACTTGATTCTCAATTGATCTTCATTCGACCTCTAACTTGTTCTTATTGGTTCGATTCATTTGCCTCGACTAGGTCTAGCTTCACTTCATATCTCTTTTGCCCATCCCAATTTCATAGCCGATTATTTCATTTCCAAAAATAGACTTAAAAATTCACTTTCATGCCTCTTTTCCAACTAAATTGGTTCGTATACTAACTATTACATTGTTAAGGGAATTTAAATCAAGTCCATTTATCCCTCATTTCATTTCTTTTATCAAATTTCAAATCGACTCTAATAAATTTTCTTAAAGTTTCCATCCCTTTGGCTTAGTTTATTAACTTGAATTAAGTCGCCTCTTTTTTCTTTCTTTTTTCCCAATTCAATTTCCATCCCACTTATCTTATTTAAATTTCTATTTATTCAAATTCCATTTCCATATTCGATTAGCTATTTATTTGAATTAATTCAGATTTATTTATTCTAATTATTCGAGTTCATCCTCACCTCATCTTCATTTATTATTTGGTTCTAAATCGAACAATTAAATTTCTCGGATTTACTTTCCTATCCATTTCTCGTTAGTACGGATCAAATTTTTACTTACTCGACTAAACTATCTACATTGATTCCAGCTCGACTTATTTAAATTCCCTAAGTCGATTAGTTTTATCAATCCATTTAACTCAGGTTAAGGTTTATTTTTATTTCATTCCTATATTTCCATTAACTCAAATGTTAATTCTCAAATCGGTTTTTATTCGATTTCCTGAGTGAAACTTCATTTAACTCGATTCCTCTACTCAAGTTCGGTTATATTTCATTCGACAAAACGATTTGCATTTCATCCATTTCACATGTACACTAACTTATTATTTAATTTCTTATTTCAATTTATCGACCATTCATACTTATTAACAACATAAATTTCCTTTCAACTCCTTCTCGACTAACTTCACATACTTATTAATTGGCCAAGACATAAGTTGTTTCCTTCCTGTTTACACAACTAAATCTTCCATTTCAATTTGATCGACCTAGTCGAGCTTTGTTTCATAGTTAACTTAAATGTTTCTCTAACACTTATATCGACTAAATTTGGAATTTGCTTAAACTTTATCATCACACTTATTTAAGAGTTTATGTGATAATTTCTATAAATACCTAAGTCTATTTCATGATTACTCAAGATATATAATCAAATGAATGGATTTACCTTGACATAGGACTTAACATTATTAGTAAAAATGAACCTAAATTCTTGATCACGAGTTCATTAACTAAGATTTAAAATAATATATGTACTTATTCTATTTTATAGAAAACCATACCATATATAGAAATTTAAATCCAAACTATAATTAACCACGAACATAGGAATTTCAAATCTGGTTTAATTCAATTTCAATTTTTTTTTAAAAAAAATAACATACACAAATACTTTTATATATTCTTTATACTATATGGAATTTAAATCCAAAATCCCTTGTCAAACTAGCTATGAAAATACTGAGTGGTCTCCCCCACTTAGACGCTTCAGATTAATCATTGATAATGCGTGCACTCATTACCGAGGCTATCCCAAGGTCTAAGGAGGAATTATACTCATTTCGTTAGAAGTTCCTTTGAAAACTGTTTCCCAAACTATTTCTATAATATGATATTATTTTAAAAAATTTGGCGAAATTATTTCAAAAGTACCCCAGGATCAAGTTTTAAGTTCTTTTCTATTTCAATCACAATTCTTTCTCACCCAATTATACTAAATGGTATCATTTCATTTTCAAATATTTCATAGACAAATTAATTTTTCCTTATTAAATTTATTATCACCTCGACCGCAATAGGTATTAACTTAATATTATTACCTACCAAGGACCAATGATTATACACTTAAACCACTAGTAGTATATATAGTATATATAAAATATAATTGAAAATCATATTATGTCGATCATTCTGTTCGATTATTTAGAAATTCCTATCGATTCTATGGCGTCCCATATATCGACTAGAATCCATAAATATTCAACAGAAAAACCAACACAATGAAAACCAATTTATCATAATACAAATACGCTCTCTTATATCACTCAAACCCATTCTAGGGCGATTCTAACCCCATCTATAATGAGTTAATTCCCAACAGAGCCGAGGTTACCGCTAACCATCGCTCTGATACCAAATATAACGACCCATATTTTTGACCGTTCAAATCGACAATAAACCACACATGTCGGCCCGAACAAACCATAAATACAGGCAGCTATTGGGGAAAGAAGAAAAAGAAGAAAGAAGGGAAAACCATAACAGAATCTCACTGTGGAAGGACAACATATAATAACAGATAGTAGTTTAAAACAATTGAAATGTATACATTGATTCTTACATTCAATGATTATTAGAGTTATATATACATACAGATATACATAATAAGCAGCGGAAATAATGCAGTGGAAATACATACTTAATTGATATATATACCAAATCTTCATCTTCGATCTCCAAGGCAAGGTAAACTTCGCTAACTGCAAACTTCTGCTGACCCGAGCGTATTGCATAAAAAGAAAACACAACAAACACTCATATCAACACTAAATCATTCTCATATTAGTCAAATTAAGGTACGAAATAACATCAGTGTCATGGGTGCAGTAACTCAAGAGATGTACGGGATTTTCCATCTCTCAAGGATCCGTCAAACTAATACATAGATATTATAATACGCTATTATGATAGTGTCTACTCTGTAAAGTATAAATACTGAAAATAGCGTAAGCGGGATTACATTTTTACCCGTACACCGTTTATAATACCGTAGTCTATACAGTACCGTAAACCCACCGTAAATGATGGCATCAGAGGGCACTCCATAGGTACGATACAAATCAAAAGTTGTATGGGGCTCGATAAGGATAATATGACAAGGCACTCGAGGCAATGCCCAGGGTAGGATTCTACCAATTGCACTCCCGGACCGGTGGTAACGCATAGCAGCCACTACCGCCCACCTCGGAACACACTCCCAAAGTCATAAATGGGCCCAAATCAACATCATCATCATAGTCATAGAAATAGTATCAAATAAGTGTGTCCGATCAAAGGTGGTACCTCAATTAGTCACGGTATAGCTCCTGTTTTAGTCATTTCAATTCTGACCTGAAGGTCAGGGCTATTTCGTCATCGTTCATCTTCTTCGATTCGATAATCGCCTCCAAGTCATCATCTTCCATTCTGGATACGTCCTAACATTCACAGTTGTTAAAGTGGTATCGACACTGACAGAGAGTATGCCTTATGTCGACTCCGGTCTCCTTAACAACCAACGTTTACATTTTCCACATCGGTCGGTTCTTTTACATTTCACAAAGGTTCGTTTTCATATCAAATATCATATTTTGTTTCGAACCCATTTTATATTCAAATAGAATATAATTTCATATCAAAAATATCCCAATCATTCCCAAACCGATTATATCCCAACTAGAATGCATTTCCATGTCATTATATTATACTCGTATAATATTTCGAATCGCTCTATATTCACATAGAATATACTTCATCTTAAAGATTCAGTTAATTCAAATCGATTTACATTTGAATTCCCTTCATATTCGAATAGAATATATATTTTTCCATATCTATTCATTCCAATCTTTGGAAATCCCATTTATATTCAAGTAGAATAAAATCTACCTTTGCATATCAAAATCGGTTTAAAATCAATTAATATTCAAATAGAATATACCTTATCTCAACTCCATTTGACCCAACGGTTTGAATCCAAACACTTTACATTCGGAAGAAGAATTACAATTCATAAAATAAAATTTTGAAAATAAATACTTATAAATAGAACCTTATATAAAATTTACTTATATAGAATCATTAGAGTGTACTAAGGTAATTTAAATCACTATATATATATATATATATATATATACATAAACAAGCTTACTACATTTTTTTTAAAATATATATATATATATATATATATATATATATGAAAACTCCACTTATAACAAAGTAGATATATAGTTTATAAATAAAATAAAATAGAATAAAACAAAACAAAACAAAATAAAATAGAATTTTTAAACCTTAAATTGTTTCTCCTTCCAAATTTCAACACTTGAATCTAAATTCCAGTCTAAATGGAGTTACACCATTTCAATATCTTATTCCAACCCATTCAACCCATTTCCATTTCGAGGATTCAAAAACAATATTCGTATTTAGTTTAAAACAACTCCAAATATCCTCGATTACTTTTATTCCAAAAATTAAATTCGAATTTTTTTTATTAAATTTGAGTCCTCCAATTATTGGAATAAATCCCAAATCATATTTAAATCCAAATTACAAACTTCCAAATTAGTTTGGGAAATTTCTTAACCATTCCAAATAACATCGAGAATTCATATCTTAAAGGAAAAATAAAAATTTATCAAAAATCGATACATTTCCTTTAAATGAAATTTTCCACCCAATAGAATTCAAATAATTTAAAATCATTAAACCAACCGATGTCCATATATAATTTGCTATCCTATGGCCAAGTGATTTTAAATTTAATTTCTCGATATTCAGGGATGGATCTATCATTTCAATCCAAATCAGGGTCACATAGATTTATCATTTCACTCTGTGTTCTTAATTTATTTTATCGATAAACCCCGGGTTTATTAGATGCCCGTAACATCAAGGGTAAATGAGATTTAACGTCACAATCACATGCAATACAATATACTGGATATGAAGCATTAACAGTGTCAATATCAAATTCAGTAATAAAATCCAACCAAGCATCCATCACACCATTCTATTCAACTAATCTTCATAAAACTATTTCAGGATTAGCAAGGATTCAAATTTCCAACTAGAAATTTGAATTTAATTAAATAACTAATTATCGATCTAATTTGCATGTTAACACGTTGGTATATCAAAATTTAAGCAACCAAATTCAACAGCCAATCACAACCATGCAACTAAACTATTTCATAATTTAATTCGATAAATACGGGAATAATTCAGCATTTCATGAGCGAAGAATTACTCACCTTTGCGTCCTCAGTTGATCGAATGTCCAACTAAGGGCCAAAATTTCACAGCCTCTAAATGCAGCCAGGTTAGTGCCAAAACGTCCGCAACTCCGTCACGATCCCAACGCAAAAAACCGCGCGTCAATCCAAGTTAAAACAAGAAAGTTATAAGCATTTTTCTCTTTGGAATTTAAATATATAAATAATTAAAATAATGATTTCTCACCAAATCCTTCCTTGACACGTCAGCCACTCCCTAAACTCCCGCTTCTCTCTCCACGCGCTACAGGACCGAACGGGAAAACCCATTTGCACCCGATCTTGACCGCCAAAAGCTCTCGCCTCCGACCAAATTGGGAGCCCAGACCACCAGCAACGTGACACGCGCCTCGGGGCGCACCCGCTTGCACCGGAGCTAGCTCCTCTGGTTGTCTCTAACGCCGCCTGCAGAACAAAACCCTAAACGGGTTTCGAAACCTAATCACCATTTTCCGGCTTCCCATGACCGTTACTGTCCAAGCGAACACCACCACTACAATCTCCTAACCGAAAGCTACAAAACCCATATCTTCAATCTTCAATTTAGCTCACAAATCGAAAAGCCCCAAATTTGATTTCATAATTGCGATTTCAGCACCTTTGACTGGTGATTTTCGGCAAGATCCTCCACTGCATGTCAAAACTAACTATACCCGTGGTTTTCTTTCGTCGAGAGCTTCAGTTTGACATATAATAAGCTAGGGTTTGGGGATTTTTATTTTTAAGTTGAAAATTTGATTTGAAACTAGGGTTTAGAAAAAAATGTTTCTGCCATTAACGATGAAGTTTGGTTGAGAAACTTATACGTATAGTGTAGAATGCTGAGGAGGTGGAAAAGGACTCAAGTTTTATATATATGTATAGGCCCAACATAAGAAACAACAATTATCATATTCACTTGATTTTATTCACACTTTCTCTCGTACGGTCAAACGAGAAGACGTTTGTAACGCAGATTGGAATCCTATAATAATTCATCGTTCCAGATCCAATGGCACCAGTTTCGTCGAATACCGAGACAATCTCCAAAATGGTTAAATTCCACAGTTAATTAATTAATAAATTATTCCATTATTTGAGTAACTGTTTTAATTCAATTTAAATATTGATAAAAATTCCATTTAAATCAAATTATAACCTAAATAAATTCTATAAATTTATTCCACACATTTTAAATCTAAATTTAAATTTTTTCTCCGATTTGAATTTAGTTATTATTTCTCAAGTTAGAATTCTCCATTTACCAATTAAATTTGAATTTCCATTTTAAACTAAATATCCTAAGTCATTTAAATAAATAAAATATGAATTTCCAAATTTCACCCATTCTAAGTATAAACTAAATTTAAAATCTATTTATACTCCATTCAAATAATCATCATCATTATAATCAACTAAATTTGATTTTTATCTAATATTATTCTATTTAATTTATTTTATATCAAAATTTAAATATATAAAAATTATGGGATGTTACACTAACCCACCTATAAATAAAACCTTAAACCCACTAATTTATTCACATAAACTAATGGCGACGCCATGGCCTCCTTCTTCTTCTTCTTCCCCAAGCAATTCTTAAATCTAATCTCTTTTCTTTCTTTCCAAATCTCTTAATAAAATAAAAGATTAGATTTAGAATTTCTTCTATTTCAATAAAGAGAAATGGGATTTTGATCTACAATCTACGCCGCAAGAAAGGGATTTTGATCTACAATCTACGCCGCAAGAAAAGGGAAGAACTTTGGATGCTGATCTAAATCAGACCTAGGAAAGAAAAAATCACTATGAGTGGATTTAAATTACCTTTGTTGAATAATAGTAGATGTATTGTTTAGCAATTCCCCAAGTTAATTTGTTTAATTCAATTGAAATAATTTTATTTTATGCGTATTTTGTTCTTCTTCTTCCCCTTTCCTTTTTATTTTTAAGATTAGGCTAACTTCGAGCCTAATCCAAATCTCGCTGGAAAGCATGCGTACGAACAAAGATTGGAATAGTGAAAATGATGTTTGGGAATGTGGGAATAATTTGTAATTGGGGAATTGTGGAATAACATATAACATAACCTGAGATTGGGAAATTGGGGGAAACTGGAACATATATTAACCTAGCACATAAAAGAAAATATGTGCGATTAAAATTGAGAACAATTTGATATGCTTGGGTATAATGAAACAAGAATTTATGCATGAACTATATGTACATAAGAAAAGTTAGAATTGAAGATTTAGACAAATGCGATTATAAGTTGAATTGGGATTTATGCAACAAGAATGAGGGTTGGCATGAATTAATTGTTCTACACAATAGAATGAGGGTTGACATGAATTATTGATAACTTTAAAGAACAATTAATTTGGATATAATTAAGTATAACTTAAAAGTTGGGCATAACATGTAACAGCCCGCAAATCCGTACTATCTGAGTTGACTAATAACACCACACGTCCAACCCACATTGCACAGAAATACGAATCATTATTAGAAATAAGTTAGAGGATGAGAAATAGAAGGAAAGAAATATTAGAATAGAAGAAAACAAAGAAGACAAATCTCACAGTGGAACAAATAAAATATATTATATAACATAACTTTTGAAATACAAATCAGTAACTTTATATAAATACCATCATCAAAGCACAACAGTTATTCCTGGAACAGTTATAAACACTTGTTTCCAGATACAACACAATACACAGTAGAAATATGATAGTCTATAGTTAACTGGTGAAGCCTCCTGCTTCAAACTCCTCCAAGTGAATCTGTAAAATCCCGACTACTTGACTGCCCGTACAAATTTGGGCACCCAAGAGTTTAGGGAAAACAAAAACAAAATAAACTCTGGGTCAGTCATGGGACTGGTGTGAGTAAACTCCAATCATTTGTTTAACTTTAAAAATCCTTTCTAAAGAAATGATAATAGTAAGACCAGCCCACACATAAACATGGACGGTTTTTACCTTACTATAACCCAAAACACTTTGATACAAAAATCCCGTGATATTATAATAATGTCTAATCAAATAATTAGAATCTAGAGGAATGCTTGCACCTCACGCTCCATATATAATATAAAATCAAAAACCGCAGGGCGCTTATTGGAGATTGGATTTCCAACATGACAAGGTATGGAACCACCTTCCGCTAGTGTATCTATAGAGAGGAATACACCGGGTTCAACAAGAACATCTTGCAACCCGGCCCACACATGACCGACCACCCATTTCGCTTGAGTGTATCGAATGTATATCACCAACGGTTGGGATCAGCAACCGTTTCCCGAATGGGACAGCATCGATAAATTAAAGAATTAAATGAATCTCTAGATAGGTGATTATACACCCTAATGGGAGCAACCCACATAGCCATGCTACCTGCCCGATTTTTGTCATTTCCCGGTTGTTGAGGTCTGAGGCTACGACTACTTTCCATTCATTGATAGCACAATCACTTTGAATGCCACATTGTCAGATCCGTTAATCATTAATTGGTTTACACAAATATTCTGGATATTGTGCTAAGGGAATAAATCCGCTGCAACCATATATATTTATACAAACCAACCCATTCAATCATTGGAACTACTTTGTCAGACATTCGTCCATTAACGTTTGTTTTGGGATTGAACGAAACCGAAGGCACAATTTCCATTAATAGAAAAAGCCCTTGCACTCTATTCCGTCTTCGATTATCTTTATATAATCTGATTCACAACGCTACTGGCAATACAGAGTGGTTCTTTGGATAATAATCCAATCGGTCTCTCCATATTAACAACGATGGTCAGAACTTCGATAGTCTGTGATTTAACTATCGAATAAAAACAGGTGTTTCGATAGTCTATGATTTAAATATCGAAGAAAACAAGTGTTCATCCAAATATCAAACAATCACTTAGCCTTTAATTAATATTCCATTAATTAAATCACTTCTCCATTTCTTTATCAATATTTGTTAACCAAATATTTTAGATAATCATCTTAGCCTTTTACGTTAATTGGAAAACATTTCCATATATTGTCTTCTTTTATTTTCTGTACTTAGAAAATATCTTCTATTTATAATTGGAAAATATTCCAATTACTTATCTCTTTCCCGACCATTCATTCTTAAACTTAGGAAATATTTAATTTTTATATTTCCAAAATTCCGTCACTTGGGTTAAGACGAATGCTATATAAAACATCGTTACAACAACCCAAAATATTTTATTCAACTAACTATTATTCAAACACTTCTCTTCGAGACTGGATCTTGCTATTTATCAATTAAAAATGAAATTGATCAAGTTGGGGTATGACTACCTCTCAGACCTTGACTGAAAACATCATTAACTTCAAAACAGACAAAACCACTTCTCCTCGAATAATCAACACCATAAAACTAATTATTCATTTTTACCTGTATATGCTTCTTTTTTCTAATTTTACCAGATTTGGTTATAGATTTTCTATTTGTTTATAATATTCTATTTTAATTTCGTTTCCTTATCGAATTCTATATATATATATATATATATATATATATATATATATATATATATATTGATACATTGATTTCTAACTATCAAATTTCCTTAAAAATATTCTAACTCCTTAAATTTCCGTAAAATTTCGCCATAACCTCCTTTGTACCGGGAGCATCAGGAAAATCCCCAAACCGCCACACAGGCCTCTCCAATCAAAAAGAAAAGAAAAAGCCAAGCGGCTTTCCGATACGGCGCATAAAACCTCATATGGAATTTAAACGTGTAGCTTTTTGTCGGGCACACGAATTATAAATCTTCACACTTCATCCCATACCTGCTCAACCTACATTTACCTGTTTTCCAATTTATTCAACTTAATTCGGTCATTCCTAACTCAATTTGCAAATTTCTTCTTTAATTAGCTATTTTGCCAAACCCCTTTATTTTGAACATATCATGTTCAAATATATTTTAATTCGCTTATAAATAAGTAGGATTTCATTTCTAACTTGAGTTTCAAATTCGATTTCGAATATGAATCCACAAAACTAATTTACTTATCCAACGCCAATTTCGATTCAAAACTCGACTAACTCTTATCCTTCAAAATTAGTTAAATCTATTTAATAACTAAAAATCTGATTTTTGTTTCAAAAATCATTTCACTTACTTTACTGGAGTTCATATTTATTTTATATCTCCAGTGTGGCTTTTCCTAATGGCAAATTCGGATTTTATTTCTTTAAAATCCTTTTATTTATTTAAATAAACCGTTATGGTTTTATAATGGTTCTAGCGCTGTTTTTTCTAAAAATTTGATTTTGACATAACTCAAAATGTATACGACGAAATTCAGAATTTCCTCCTCCATTAGAAAACTATTATAAAATCGGTCCTGACGTTTCTTGTTTCAAAGAATTCCGACTTCAATTGAGTTCTGTATACTCAATTGAAGTTCGAATCGCCAATTTACGAACTGCAGCGCTGCGGCGAGTTTGTCCTAATTATTTATATATATATAAACGTTTGAACTTCGTTTATAATAAATTCAACCCCATTCTGATATATTTTTAATATATATCAAATCAGTTTTCCCAATTCAACATCATATTTCTGATTTTCTAAAATTGTCGATTTTTCCTAACTCGGTAATATATTTATTTACACTACGATCTTCTATATTAAATTCTAATTCCTTTTACAAATTATAAACCCATTGAATTTATTTTTTATTCTGTTTAAAAATCCGCATTCTGAAATATATTTCGTCGTTCCCATTTTGAAATGATTTCAACGTTCTATTTTCAAATTCTCCTTTCAATTCTCTTTGAATTTTCCATATTCAAATTCTATTTGAATTCTCTATATTCAAATTCTATTTTCAATTCTATTCAAATTCTATATATTCAAATTCTACTCATATTCTCATTATTCAATTCGACTTCTATTTACATAAAATTCGAATTAATCGAATTCAAATCATAAATCCTTATGGATTTATTTTAGTCCAATTTATATTCTGAAAATCAGAATACATTCCATCATTTATTTCTTTAAAATGATTTCCCCATTTCTATTTTCAAATTCACTTTTGAACTTAAATATTCAAATTATCAAAAGATAATTTTTCCACATTATTTATAAACACCGTTTATAAATTCATTTCATTTCTCTGCATTATTAATTTATAAACCACGTTTATAAATTCATTTCAAATCCCGAATTATCGATTTATAAACAACGTTTATAAATTCCCATACGTGTTTTATATTCAAAACAAATTTATATTTTTATAGCCCACTCAAAATTCAAATTCTATTTTTGAAAAATAGATTTTTCTCCTTTTAAATCTCAAATATCCTTTTCACGATATTTTTATATATCAACATTTTGGCCCCAGTGATATTTAAACAATCAAACCACTCAATTATCAACCAACACATTATATATGATAATATATGTGAAAACAAACAAATAAAAATATTTTTGAGGAATCCAGTTGGATCCCTCCAACCTGTTTTCCTGCATCCACAGAAGTTAGCCAACAGAAATAATACCCATCCTGCTTCGTGGCAGGATATCGCGGTATGAAAGTCATCCACTATCATAGCGTGGGGCGCATAGGGTAATCATCCGCTAATGATACTGCGGGCATCCGCTAATGGTACTGCAGGAATCCAACCAATCATCAACCCAATATATATATAATAGTCAACCAATCCTAGATAACTAATATATTTTTAACAACAATAAATAAATATTTAAAGCATCCAACAATCAACAAAACAATTATTTTTAACTGATAAAAATAATTGTAAATAAAATAGAGTGAGATTTACTCACCGAGATTATGAATTCGTCGAATATTCTGTAACTTTTCATATCGTTGCCCATGAATCATCTTGAATAAAATTCGCACGTGCGATAAATTTTATTTTAAATTTACCGATTAAACGTTTATTTATTTAAATTAACAAATAAATAAATTTCTTCTATATTTTTCTTTCTCTTTTTTTCCATTTAATTTAATCATCAAATCATTTTAATTAAATATCTAACCATGATTATAACCTTGTATACAATATTTTTAAAACGTTCGAATTATACAAGCTTATATATTTTTAGTTTCTCCTAACAAAAGTTTCAGATTTAATTCAAATAGAAATTCAGTAAAATCATATACCTTTCTGAAAAGAAAACTTCCCAAAATCCACTGAAACTGCTGCTGTGACCATCAGCCTTCAACCCTATTGTCTCGACAAATCCTTCTTCAAGCAAAGAACCATATGCAGGAAAAATGGATGAACTTCCTTAGCCAAGCCCAGATTCAATCATTGTTCCTTGTTCCTTCATGATTCTCCTCCTCGTCTATCCCCAGAAGAACCCTGCATCCCTCCTAACATCATCGCGACTCCAAAACCATAAATCCCTAACCGCTGCCCTAATCTTGAGCATCACCAACATGTGTCGCACCTTTCCTTACTGACCACCGAGCATACCCTTGGCCACGGCAAACTCGCCTAAGCGTCCCACAACCGAATCGACAATCGATTTCCCAAAAATCGTGAATACTTGGCTATGTTGTCTATTTCTAGGATAAGATCGAGCCAACTAAAGTACATACCGAAGTGAAGCCTATCGTCGAACGAGCCAAGCGAATTCGAAATGAAGTGATTTCATTAATAAATCAAATTATTTTTCTTTGTTGAAGGATTCAAATCAGAAAAGAGGACCTCGATTTATTTCGTTCTGCATGAAATTAACGGAAAGAAAGGAATAGAAGAGAAAGGAGGATCTCGCATTGTTAAAAAGGAGAAAATAGACTTCATGAAGAAGAAATGTCTGCATGCGGGTACAAGGTAGGGTAGTAGCTGAAGTACATGAATTTTAATACGTTTTGATTTCTAATTAATGCAATTTGATTTAAAAAGATTTTTATTCTTTTTAAACAGATACTGATTTGAATTCGATCCTATCCACAATAAAATATCTCGGGGTCCACAATTAAAAATCATGAACCGCTATTTTAGCATACCGACCGTCGTTCCAATGTAATAACGGTGTTCTGAGCTTAACAGAATATATTCTGAAATTAAATTTAAACGTATATATAATATTAAATTAATATAATAAAATTTAAATTCGAAAACCACAAATTCTTTGATAATAAATTATTATTTATTATCGTATATATCAAATAAAATTCCTACTTATCATCTGAATCATTTTGATTCAGTTTTTAACTTCGATTTCAATTATATTTCGAATTACAATAATTTGATATATTCTAAATTAAATTATATTCGATTATTAAATCAATAACTCAATATAAAAATTAATTTATATTATCAACTAAATATTTAAAATCCGTGTTAAATATTTAAAATTAACAGACTAAAAATCTGGATCGTTACATTTTTCCCTCCTTAAAATAATTTCGTCCCTGAAATTGCTAAGGTAGGAAAAATACTATAAACCCATTAACCTTTCAAAACTCCTTTATGTTGAAACTCACCTCTTCATATTTCAACAAATTTTATTCTACCAAAACATTTGGTTTCCATTCACATAACACATCATCTATACTCACATTCATTTATTCTGAATGATTTATCACCAATTCATATTTTATTCAGATGTATTTAAATCCATTCAAATTGATTCTAGTCAATTTATTCACCTCAATTCATTTAACTTGCTTAGGTTAAATTTAAATTCCAGAATTCAAATTCCCGGGTTTTCATTTCAAATTCTTTTTTTTTTTGAAATCCCATAAATATGTACATATATTTTTTTCCCATCACAAATTCAAAACATTTGGATTTTCCAAATCAACTTGTTTTCTTTCAAACAAATTTCCATCAAAAACTTTTCTAAGGTAGCAATTCATCACTTAGAAACTCGAAAATGAACACTAATGATGCTGCAGTCATCATCAGAATTATTTCCCAGCTACTGAAGTGAGTTCAGTGCTTTATCACTTTCAAAATTCATCTCAAGATGATTTTTATTCAGAATTCTTCAAACAAAAAGCTATATTGTTCTAATATACTTCCAAAAATATTTCAAACTTCCCAGGATTTAAATTTCAAATTCTGGTTTGAATTCAATTTTAATTCATCTCATTTGTATATATTATTCATATACAAATTTTATTTGGTTATAGATAACCAACCCAATTTTATAATCTAATTTGATTATAATAATATCAACCAACTCATCCATATATTATAATAATTTAAGAAAATTACTACTTTTCTATCAAAGTAGAATTTTGGGTAAAATTATTTCATTTACCCACTTAAAAACAATATCGTGTTCAATCTTCTGTTCAAGTATTTACAAACTCTTATCGACGTCGTGGCGTCCCACGATTCGACCAGAATCCATAAACCACTCAACAGATTAACCAACACAATATAAAATAATTTTTCTTATATCAATTAACAAATACACTCTCTCGTATATATACACGCAACTCATTCTAGGGTACTGCTGACCCTATCTCTAATAAGCACAACCCCACCAAAGCCTAGGTATTTGCTCTACCTAGGCTCTGATACCAACTGTAATGGCCCGCAAATCCGTACTATCTGAGTTGACTAATAACACCACACGTCCAACTCTCATTGCACAGAAATATGAATCATTATAGAAAGAAGTTAGAGGATGAGAAATAGAAGGAAAGAAATATTAGAATAGAAGAAAACAAAGAAGGCAAATCTCACAGCGGAACAAATAAAATATATTATATAACATAACTTTTGAAATACAAATCAGTAACTGTATATACATACCATCATCAGAGAACAACAATTATTCCTGAAACAGTTATAAACACCTGTTTCCAGATACAACACAGTACACAGCGGAAATATGATAGTCTATAGCTAACTAGTAAAGCCTCCTGCTTCAAACTCCTCCAAGTGAATCAATAAAATCCTGAATACTTGACTGCCCATACAAATATGGGCACCCAAGAGTTTAGGGAAAACAAAAACAAAATAAACTCTGGGTCAGTCATGGGACTGGTGTGAGTAAACTCCAATCATTTGTTTAACTTTAAAAATCCTTTCTAAAGAAATGATAATAGTAAGACCAGCCCACACATAAACATGGACGGTTTTTACCTTACTATAACCCAAAACACTTTCATACAAAAATCCTGTGATATTATAATAATGTCTAATCAAATAAATAGAATCTAGCGGAATGCTTGCATCTCACGCGCCATATATAATATAAAATCAAAAACCGCAGGGCGCTTATTGGAGATTGGATTTCCAACATGACAAGGTATGGAACCACCTTCCGCTAGTGTATCTCTAGAGAGGAATACACTGGGTTCAACAAGAACATCTTGCAACCCGACCCACACATGACCGACCACTCATTTCGCTTGAGTGTATCGAATGTATATCACCAACGGTTGGGATCAGAAACCGTTTCCCGGATGGGACAACATCGATAGATTAAAGAATTAAATGAATCTCTAGATAGGTGATTATACACCCTAATGGGAGCGACCCACATAGCCATGCTACCTGCCCGATTTTTGTCATTTCCCGGTTGTTGAGGCCTGAGGCTACGACTACTTTCCATTCATTGATAGCACAATCACTTTGAATGCCACATTGTCAGATCCGTTAATCATCAATTGGTTTACACAAATATTCTTGATATTATGCTAAGGGAATAAATCTGTTGCAACCATATACATTTATACAGACCAACCCATTTGATCATTGGAACTACTTTGTCAGACATTCGTCCATTTACGTTCGTTCTGGGATTGAATGAAACCGAAGGCACAATTTCCATTAATAGAAAAAACCCTTGCACTCTATTCCGTCTTCTATTATCTTCATATAATCTGATTCACAACGCTACTGCCAATACATAGTGGTTCTTTGGATAATAATCCAACCGGTCTCTCCATGTTAACAACGATGGTCAAAACTTCGATAGTCTGTGATTTAACTATCGAATAAAAACAGGTGTTTCAATAGTCTATGATTTAACTATCGAAGAAAACAAGTGTTCATCCAAATATCAAACAGTCACTTAGCCTTTAATTAATATTCCATTAATTAAATCACTTCTCCATTTCTTTATCAATATTTGTTAACCAAATATTTTCGATAATCATCTTAGCCTTTTACGTTAATTGGAAAACATTTCCATATATTGTCTTCTTTTATTTTCTGTACTTAGAAAATATCTTCTATTTATAATTGGAAAATATTCCAATTACTTATCTCTTTCCCGACCATTCAATCTTAAACTTAGGAAATATTTAATTTTTATATTTCCAAAATTCCATCCCTTGGGTCAAAACGAATGCTGTATAAAACATCGTTACAACAACACAAAATATTTTATTCAACTAACTATTATTCAAACACTTCTCTTCGAGACTGGATCTTGCTATTTATCAATTAAAAATGAAATCGATCAAGTTGGGGTATGACTACCTCTCAGACCTTGGCCGTAAACATCATTAACTTCAAAACCGACAAAACCACTTCTCCTCGAATAATCAACATCATAAAACTAATTATTCATTTTAACCTGTATACGCTTCTCTTTTCTAATTTTACCAGATTTTTTTATAGATTTTCTATTTGTTTATAATATTCTATTTTAATTTCGTTTCCTTATCGAATTCTATATATATATTGATACATTGATTTCTAACTATCAAATTTCCTTAAAAATATTCTAAATCCTTAAATTTCCGGAAAATTTCGCCATAACCTCCTTTGTACCGGGAGCATCGGGAAAATCCCCAAACCGCCAAACAGGCCTCTCCAATCAAAAAGAAAAGAAAAAGCCAAGCGGCTTGCCGATACGGAAAACCTCATATGGAATTTAAACGTGTACCTTTTTGTCGGGCACACGAATTATAAATCTTCATACACTTCATCCCATACCTGCTCAACCTATATTTACCTGTTTTCCAATTTGTCCAACTTAATTTGGTCATTCCTAACTCAATTTGCAAATTTCTTCTTTAATTAGCTATTTTGCCAAACCCCTTTATTTTGAACATATCATGTTCAAATATATTTTAATTCGCTTATAAACAAGTAGGATTTCATTTCTAACTTGAGTTTCAAATTCGGTTTCGAATATGAATCCACAAAGCCAATTTACTTATCCAACGCCAATTTCGATTCAAAACTCGACTAACTCTTATTCTTCAAAATTAGTTAAATATATTTAATAAATAAAAATCTGATTTTTGTTTCAAAAATCATTTCACTTACTTTACTGGAGTTCATATTTATTTTATATCTCCAGTGTGGCTTTTCCTAACGGCAAATTCGGATTTTATTTCTTCAAAATCCTTTTATTTATTTAAATAAACCGTTATGGTTTTATAATGGTTATGGCGCTGTTTTTTCAGAAAATTTGATTTTGACATAACTCAAAATATATACGACGAAATTCAGAATTTCCTCCTCCATTAGAAAACTATTATAAAATCGGTCCTGACGTTTCTTGTTTCAAAGAATTCCGACTTCAATTGAAGTTCGAATCGCCAATTTACGAACTATAGCGCTGCGGCGAGTTCGTCTTAATTATTTATATATATATAAACATTTGAACTTCATTTATAATAAATTCAACCCCATTCTGATATATTTTTAATATATATCAAATCAGTTTTCCCAATTCAACATCATATTTCCGATTTTCTAAAATTGTCGATTTTTCCTAACTTGGTAATATATTTATTTATACTTCGATCTTCTATATTAAATTCTAATTCCTTTTACAAATTATAAACCCTTTGAATTTATTTTCTATTCTGTTTAAAAATCCGCATTCTAAAATATATTTTGTCGTTCCCATTTCGAAATGATTTCAACTTTCTGTTTTCAAATTCTCCTTTCAATTCTCTTTGAATTTTCCTATTCAAATTCTATTTGAATTCTCTATATTCAAATTCTATTTTCAATTCTATTTGAATTTTCAATTCTATTCAAATTCTATATATTCAAATTCTATTCAAATTCTCTTTATTCAAGTCAACTTCTATTTAAATAAAATTCGAATTAATCGAATTCAAATCATAAATCCTTACAAATTTATTTTAGTCAAATTTATATTCTGAACATCAGAATACATTTCATCGTTTATTTCTTTAAAACGATTTCCGCATTTCTATTTTTAAATTCACTTTTGAACTTAAATATTCAAATTATCAAAAGATAATTTTTCCACATTATTTATAAACACCTTTTATAAATTCATTTCATTTCTCTGCATTATTAATTTATAAACCACGTTTATAAATTCATTTCAAATCCCGCATTATCGGTTTATAAACAACGTTTATAAATTCCCATACTTGTTTTATATTAAAAACAAGTTAATATTTTTATTGCCCATTCAAAATTCAAATTCTATTTTTGAAAAATAGATTTTCTCCTTTTAAATCTCAAATATCCTTTTCACGATATTTTTGTATATCAACATTTTGGCCCCAGTGATATTTAAACAATCAAACCACTCAATTATCAACCAACACATCATATATGATAATATATGTGAAAACAAACAAATAAAAATATTTTTAAGGAATCCAGTTGGATCCCTCCAACCTGTTTTCCTGCATCCACAGAAGTTAGCCAACAGAAATAATACCCATCCTGCTTCGTGGTAGGATATCGCGATATGAAGGTCATCCACTATCATAGCGTGGGGCACATAGGGTAATCATCTGCTAATGATACTGCGGGCATCCGCTAATGGTATTGCGGGAATCCAACCAATCATCAACCCAATATATATATAATAGTCAACCAATCCTAGATAACTAATATATTTTTAACAGCAATAAATAAATATTTAAAGCATCCAACAACCAACAAAACAATTATTTTTAACTGATAAAAATAATTCTAAATAAAACAGAGTGAGATTTGCTCACCGAGATTATGAATTCGTCAAATATTCTGTAACTTTTCATATCGTTGCCCACGAATCATCTAGAATGAAATTCGCACCTGCGATAAATTTTATTTTAAATTTACCGATTAAACATTTATTTATTTAAATTAACAAATAAATAAATTTCTTCTATAGTTTTCTTTCTCTTTTTATCCATTTAATTTAATCAACAAATCATTTTAATTAAATATCTAACCATGATTATAACCTTGTATACAATATTTTTAAAACGTTCGAATTATACAAGCTTATATATTTTTAGTTTCTCCTAACAAAAGTTTCAGATTTAATTCAAATAGAAAGTCAGTAAAATTATATACCTTTCTGAAAAGAAAACTTCCCAAAATCAACTGAAACTGCTGCTGTGACCATCAGCCTTCAACCCTATTGTCTCGACAAATCCTTCTTCAAGCAAAGAACCATATGTAGGAAAAATGGCCGAACTTCCTCAGCTAAGCCCAGATTCAATCACTGTTCCCAGTTCCTTCATGAATCTCCTCCTCGTCTATCCCCAAAAGAACCCCGCATCCCTCCCAACATCATCGCGACTCCAAACCATAAATCCCTAACCGCTGCCCTAATCTTGAGCATCACCAACATGTGTCGCACCTTTTCTTACTGACCACCGAGCATACCCTTGGCCACGGCAAACTCGCCTAAGCGTCCCACAACCAAATCGACAATCGATTTCCCAAAAATCGTGAATACTTGGCTATGTTATCGAGTTACAGGATAAGATCGAGCAAACTAAAGTATATACCGAAGTGAAGCCTATCGTTGAACGAGCCAAGCGAATTCGAAATGAAGTTATTTCATTAAGAAATCAAATTGTTTTGCTTTGTTGAAGGATTCAAATCAGAAAAGAGGACCTCAATTTATTTCATTCTGTATGAAATTAATGGAAAGAAAGGAATAGAAGAGAAAGGGGGATCTCGCGTTGTTAAATAGGAGAAAATAGACTTCATGAAGGAGAAATGTCTGCACGCGGGTATAAGGTAGGGTAGTTGCTGAAGTACATGAATTTTAATACGTTTTGATTTCTAATTAATGCGATTTGATTTAAAAAGATTTTTATTCTTTTTAAACAGATACTGATTTGATTTCGATCCTATCCACAATCAAATATCTCGGGGTTCACAATTAAAAAATCATGAACCGCTATTTTAGCGTACCGACCGCCGTTCCAATGTAATAACGGTGTTCTGAGCTTAACAGAATATATTCTGAAATTAAATTTAAACGTATATATAATATTAAATTAATATAATAAAATTTAAATTCGAAAACCACAAATTCTTTGATAATAAATTATTATTTATTATCGTATATATCAAATAAAATTCCTACTTATCATCTGAATCATTTTGATTCAGTTTTTAACTTCGATTTCAATTATATTTCGAATTACAATAATTCGATATATTCTAAATTAAATTATATTTGATTATTAAATCGATAACTCAATATAAAAATTAATTTATATTATCAACTAAATATTTAAAATCTGTATTAAATATTTAAAATTAACAGACTAAAAATCTGGGTCGTTACATTCTTCCCCCCTTAAAATAATTTCGTCCCCGAAATAGCTAAGGTAGGAAAAATACTATAAACCCATTAACCTTTCAAAACTCCTTTACGTTGAAACTCACCTCTTCATATTTCAACAAATTTTATTCTACCAAAACATTTGGTTTCCATTCACATAACACATCATCTATACTCACATTCATTTATTCTGAATGATTTATCACCAATTCATATTTCATTCAGATGTATTTAAATCCATTCAAATTGATTCTAGTCAATTTATTCACCTCAATTCATTTAACTTGCTTAGGTTAAATTTAAATTCCAAAATTCAAATTCCCAGGTTTTCATTTCAAATTCTTTTTTTTTGAAATCCCACAACTATGTACATATATTTTTTCCCATCACAAATTCAAAACATATGGATTTTCTAAGTCAACTTGTTTTCTTTCAAACAAATTTCCATCAAAAACTTTTCTAAGGTAGCAATTCATCACTTAGAAACTCGAAAATGAACACTGATGATGCTGCAGTCATCATCAGAATTATTTCCCAGCCACTAAAGTGAGTTCAGTGCTTTATCACTTTCAAAATTCATCTCAAGATGATTTTTATTCAGAATTCTTCAAACAAAAACTATATTGTTCTAATATACTTCCAAAAATATTTCAAAATTCCCAGGATTTAAATTTGAAATTCTGGTTTGAATTCGATTTTAATTCATCTCATTTGGCTAAGATGGACCAGCGTGATTCGGCGAGACCAGCTTGTGCCCTGTGATATCAACTCGTCGTCTACCCACCATCTTCAGTCGGTACTTAAAGCGGAAAGGTGGAGAACTCCAAAAGGCCATATACTTTGCTATCTAGTTATGGGTGAGGTTGGCCTATAGGTTTGAAGGGCATGGGTGGGAGGGGGGTTAAGTTCTCATTCTTGATTTTCTTGGGTGCCTTTCATTTGTTAGTTGAGGGAGGGGACTAGTGGGACCATAGCCATTGTAAAAGCAGACCTTGGCATCTGCATCGGTGTGACGACCACAAAACCCGTACAGACGGAGACAAGGGTTATCTTTGGAATATAACACAGAAATAGATAACAGCAGAACAGAAATAAATAAATACACCAGATAATGTACAATAGAATACACTGGATAAACGAAATCATCAGAGTTACACAGTATACAGGAACATACTTAGTACAAATACAGTTCAGCTATAAATAAATGTCTACAGCGGAAAACAAACATAATATGTACAATAGGAGTTGAACAACATAAAAAGAGATAAATGATAGAATCCATCTTCAGCTCCAGCTATCCAGGAAGAACCAACTAAACCTGAATACAAGGCTGCCCGTGTAGAAAAAGGGGCACCCGAGTTTGAAACTACGAGTCAGACATGGGACTGGTATGAGAAATCTACTCAACACATTCAAAATATGGCTAATCACAGGACCACGCCACTTTCGTGGAACGGGTTTACTCCATTGGATTGCCAGTGCTTTAAAAACAAATCTTTCTTTTAAAACATCGCAATGCTTTTTATAAAATGAAGCCATTATAAGACTCAGTTCCCATCACACAATGCAACGCAAACTGGAGGATAGAGTTTTACCTTATAATGGCCAAAATATGCTTGATACTAATAAAACAAAAGCATTTGATATTACTACTAGTGTTTATATGTTTCAAAAACAATTTGAATCATAACTATCAATCATAGGCGGCATGGGTACCATATATCATGTCGCCATATATATATATATATATATATATATATATATATATATATATATATACAATCAAAACCGCACAGTCACGTATTTGGAAATTGAATTTCCGTCATGAACCAAGGCAAAAGATAGTCCTTACCGAATTCGCGACTCTCTAGCCCGAGCCGTAGGATCACAGCTCGAGTGACCCTAGGAGCGATAGGGCCGGTCCACCGATGTGGATTAAAATGCCTGAACACTACGTTTCCCCGCCCTAAGGGGCGTAAGTGAGCCAACGAATGACTCCATCGGACCCGGATCGTCCGATTAAACCGAGGCGCCTCGCAACAGCAACAACCACATAAATCAAAATCATCAGGGCGTGTAAAACCACTGACGCCACTTCTAACTAGAAAGAAACACATGTCCTCCCTGAGGTCCTTCCTCCCGTTTTTGGTTCATACCGGGTGTGAGGCTTGCGATTTCACGCTACACACAAAGCTACGCCACACAGGCGGTGCTTTGATCATCACCACAAGACTTTGCTTTTCAACAGAAGCCCTGATCATTTGCCACTTAGGCATGCCACACTAGCAATTCGTGCCATACGACTGATGTCCATCGATATACAACCTCTGAGCTCATGCGTTTCAGAGAAGGGCGTTAAGCAAAAGAATAAATTCTCCACCGCCAAACAGATGTTTATTTAATAGAGATCAATCAACACAGAATAAAATCTAATGTCAGACACACAGTCCATTTACAATTCCGCTCTGGGTCTGAACGAAACCGGAGGCACTATATACCTCGCAAACCCATCGATCACCACGTACGTCTGGACGATCACCACTCATTTTCCATATTTCGGGATGCCACCCAATCAGGACCTCGGTTACCATCCAAACGAGGTGAAGATCTCCGGTCTTTGACCACCGTCTTCATCTTCGACTTTCAATCGTCGGTCTATTATTTGAAATGAGAATTAACTCGGCCTTTTCAAATAATTCACGTATTTAGAATTTCAAATCAATTTATTTCAATGGTTAAATCATTCGACAACACCAATTCTGTTCTTTAATGTACTTTTCACACCAAACACATTCAACCATCAAACACCACATAAATCGAGCAAATTTAGTTTATTTCCATTCCATATCGTTTATGATATTTATAACGATTTATCGCTATTGTTATTTATTTTAAAATGGCCAATTTATTCAAAACGACGCTTCAGGCCTTAACGCGGCCGTGGTGCTGTTTTTCTTCAGATTTGATTTACACATATCTGAAAATCTAACCGTTGGATCTTCACAAAATTTACATCATTAGAAAGATCTTTTCAAAACGCATCCAGCGGTTCCAGTTTCGGGAAAATCCGACGGTCGGATCTCCCGGTATCATCGTTTGAAGTTTCGATTTCAAAATACGAACAGCAGCGTCGTTATTCGATTAAATATAATTATATTTATATATATATATATATATATATATATATATATATATAATCGTTTCTGGCGCTGTTTTTCTTTAGATTTGAATTAAACATTCCAGACAATCCAACCGTTGGATTTTTACAAAGTTGGTGCCGTTGGAAAGATATTTCCAAAGCGAACCCAACGGTTGCGATTTCAGGAAAATCCGATGGTCGGATCTCCCGTACTAATCGTTTGAAATAACGGTTTCACAATATGAACTGTAGCGTCGTTTTTCGATATATTTCAATTCTATTTAAATATATATATCGGTTCTTCGATTTCAAAACCATATGAATTTCACACTTTTGATAAAAATGATATTTTCATCTAACTGCCTTCTATTTCAACACTTCACTATTTTTAACAATTCGTTTGTATAATAAAAATGTGATTTTTATTGTAAAAAAATTCCAAAACACTGTTATTTTATATAGTTCGTACAGATGATAAAAACGTGAATTTTATTATAAAACAATTTATTTCAAAACACTGTTTTTTTATATAGTTCGTACAGATGATAAAAACCTGAATTTTATTATAAAACAATTTATTTCAAAACACTGTTATTTTATATAGTTCGTATAGATGATAAAAATGTGAATTTTATTATAAAACAATTTATTTCAAAATATGAACACCATTCAACACATGAATTTCAACTCAACAACGTTTCCACACATGGAGGTTTTCTATTCAACGAATAAATATAGTTTCAACAAATGAAAATGATTCAAACACATGAATATTATTCAAAATTTCGGCAGCATAACGGCAGGGTAGTTAAAACCGGGACCGTCCCTAGTACGGCTCCTTGCTCTACCTTAAAACCTCGCAGTTTTTGACAATGGGGAAACATGCATCTAGTTCGCACGCAAGCGGCATGTATATTTATTTCATTTCAACAAACTAATCCTATGTGGTTTCAACCAAATATTTCTCAACCACAAATGGGTATTTTTCAACCCCAATCAACCAATATCAACCACAAATAATCACCATCAACCATTTGCTATCAATCAATTTTCACACCAATCACAACCAATAAATATCGTCCATGGTTTGTGGACGAGGGGCGTATATATATATATATATATATATATATATTTATATGTAGCAATTCACTTCTATTTCAACACATATATAATTTTTACAATGCATATATAACTTATACATCGAACGTACAACTTATACAACGCTTATACATAAGGTGTGCAACGCTTATATAACTCATACATCGACTATATAATTTATACATCGTCGTTTTCCATATCGGTTATAAATTAGAAATCTCACATTGGGTTCCACTCCACAAAAATAGCAGAAGGCTCAAAAAATATGCAGTCTCTTCTAGAATGTAGAAGACGTCCACACGAGTCCCCTGTCTCTTGTTTCACTGAATTTCGTCTAGAAACGAAAAATATATTATTATTACAAGGTTTGCAACGGTTTAAAGGTGTTAAAATCATTTCAGAAAATAAAACCCGTACCTTTCTATATTCGTTCGAAACTAGGTTTGATTATTGCTCGACAACCGTTGCACTATAGGACAATCGGCCACTGCCACCTGGAAGAGGAAGGAGAGGTGTGCAGAACCGTGGGTCCCACGTCCAGTTTGGTCGCCTGGATCGGCGGCAGCGACGTCACGAAGGTGGCGACTTTGGAGGAGGATATCTCGCTGATGGGGCGACGAGGGGTGACGTGCCAGCTATGGATGTGAAGCTCTCGGAGAGATCTACAAAAACCTTAACTAGGTGGAGGTGTTTCGTTGCGTGGATTAGCCAGAAAAGAGGAGAGAAGATTCGAGTTGCTGCCGCCGTATAATCGGGGAGAGAGAAAAGTATTTTTTTTATAAAAATTATGATTGGCCGAGGGGGTTTTAAAGGGGTTTTCTGACACGACCACCAATCTAAACCCAACGACTGTCGTCCCTAGCGTTTTACCCCCATTCCAAACACAATGGGATATGTTTCGTAGGCCCATTCGACTGTTTCAGTCAGTTTTCCTTCAAATTAAAATATATAACATTCAATATTTGATTTGAACGTACATTTCAATTTGCCAGGGCCACAAACTGATTCGAAAAATTCCAGAAAAATAAATCTAGCTATGTTTTAACGATACGGTCCCAACAAAACTAGTTTCGTCGAATTTTGAGACCATTTGAAAAATGGCCCATTTCTGGTCGATCCAATTTAACTATAATTGACCAAAACACATTTTCCTTTGCCACGCTCACATACTAGTTTCAAAAATTATGAAATTTGAAACCTAGTAATAACTTCGCATCCCGGATCCAACAAAAGTGGTTTCGTCGAATTCCGAGGTCGTATGCAAAATGGCCAATTTCACGGGCTATATAAATTCCATAGCGACCTTTCTGAAAATTCATTTGGTCGTAACTTTTGGTTTCCGCTATGAAAATTTGATTTTTCAGATTTGTTAGAAAGGTATTCACTAACAGATTTAAATATTTTTGGTTTCACTCAAATCCGTTTTGTTTTGCACCCGGTACAGTCCGACAAAGTTTGAATTCAATTTTTGAAACTGCAGCGCCATTTCAGGCCTTGTTTATAATTAGAATTAATTATATTCGTTTTCAAACGTCAATTCAAACTCAGTTTTTATTGCCATTATGTAAAATATTTATTTTAAATATTTAAAATCCATTATTTTAGCCAATTTAAAATTTTTAAATTGGTTCAGATTTTCTGGGTCGTTACAATCTCCCCCACTTAAAACTTTTCATCCCCGAAAAGGAACAAAGTCGAAAGTGGTTTGATTAATCAACTCTACGTTCGATCTGGCTTCCATTCTCCAACTTTCCAGTTTCCGAGAATTTTCAAATTCTTCAAAAATTTGGCTAACACCCGGAATTTTCGAAAAATTTCGCCATAACCTCCTTTGTACGGGGAGGGGTTTGGAAATTTATTGGGCCGTATTAGGTACCCAATAAATCCTAATAAGCATACACATATTTATAGTGATATATTCTGGTGTTTACAGGGGAGCGTGCATTGATAATAACTCCAGAGAATAAATTCTCGTCACCCTATCAAAGCCTGAGGGAGTGTGTATTTCAAATGCTCCAGAGGATAAATCCTCGTCATCTCATCCCGTGTGGGAAATAAATAGTCCTTGTGCCGTATCTAATAACTAGAGAGACGTGATTATTGTCAACTCCAGACCCGTGTGGGGTTTTTATTAATCTGGCAATTTAATCGTTACAATTTAAATAGTCCATATCAGTCATCAGTTCAACCTGTAAAATATAGTCATCGCCATACAAACCTCTCGCTCGTATGGTAAATCTTCCACCTCGTCACACAAGCTCCAAATGCTTATGTGGTATATGATGAAGTATGCCTATCTTCCAGAAGTATGCCATGCAATGTAGTTCGAAATTAATTGTTACTATCCTATGGCGACATTTATTATTACACACAGAATAACCAGCACTCCGCATCCAATGGCATTCACAGGAGTTGATATAATAATATTTCGCATCCAACTCATTAAGGTTTACCTATTTGTCGGGCACGCAAATAAAATCTTTACTCAATAGCTAATCCATTTACCTGTTCAAACATATATAATGCACATGTATATATTTCTATCTATTTTCTACTTAGTTCAATGTGTGATTTAAATGAATAAATCCTACCATTATTCTATTGTTGATTAAATTAACTATTGTTTCAATAATTTAATTAATCAAAGCTACAATCACACAACACAACTAACAATCAAATTGTTTTTAACTTTTCAAAATCATACAAATCAATTTCCATATTCCTTTAAAATCATTCGGACTATAGAGTTAAAGTGCACATCCATGGAAAGAAAATAACAACAGAGTAGAGAATTAAATGGTAATGCAAAGTAAGGTAAATATACCTTGCACCGGAGTCAATCGGAGATATCCACTCGGCATGTAGGATAAGCTTTCTGAATGCTCTCTTCAGTTTACCAAGTACAATCTCGCGGATCTCCACTCCATTGCACTTTGACTAAGTGAACTTTCTTGTTCCTCAGCTCTTTGGTTTCTTTGCCGATAATCTTTAGCGGCTCTCTTCTCACAGCTAATTCAGGAGTAATTTCAATATCCTGCTGAGCTACTTCTTCCACGATCAAGTCTGGAACATGAACGTGCTTTCGAAGTTGAGATATATGAAATACATCATGAACTCCAGGCAACCAATCAGGAAATTTAACCCTATAAGCGAGAGTTCCGATCCGTTCCAGAATAGGAAACAGACCAATGAATTTGGGCGCCAACTTTCCAGTTTTACCGAACCGGATAACTCCTCTCATCGGCGATACTTTCAAATATACGTAGTCGCCAACAGCAAAGGATATATCTCTTCTTCTCCTATCGGCATAGCTCTTTTGTCGGCTTTGAGCGGCCAGTAATCGTTTCTTAATAAAATCGACTTTGTCGGCAGCTTCTCGGATCATATCAGGCCCTAACACAAGTCTATTTCCGGGTTCGACCCAACAAGCAGGAGATCGGCACGGTCTACCATATAATGCTTCGAATGGCGACATTGTCAGGCTCGCTTGGTAGGTGTTATTATAGGAGAATTCAGCTAAATGTAGATGGTCTTCCCATGATCCACCGAAATCTAGAACACAAGCCCGCAATAGATCTTCTAAAATACGATTCACCCTCTTAGTCTGACCGTCTGTCTGAGGATGATAAGCGGTGCTTAAGTTCAACTTCGTTCCCAGTTCTACTTGAAATGCCTCCCAGAATTTGCTATTAAATATTGTATCTCTATCGCTGACTATACTGAGCGGCACTCCATGTAGTCTAACTATTTCCTTCTGCTACTCATACTAGGATATTACTGGTCCTATCTGTAATGAGTTACACATCCTAGAACAGTACTGGTTCTATTTCTGACGAGTTCGTTAATATGTTATATTCCAGAACTAAGCTTAACCAAAGCTCTGATACCACGATGTGACGACCCCAAAACCCGTACAGACGGAGACAAGGGTTATCTTTGGAATATAACACAGAAACAGATAATAGCAGAACATAAATAAATAAATACACCAGATAATGTACAATAGAATACACTGGATAAACGAAATCATCAGAGTTACACATTATACAGGATCATACTTAGTACAAATACAGTTCAGCTATACATAAATGTCTACAGCGGAAAACAAACATAATATGTACAATAGGAGCTGAACAGCATAAAAAGAGATAAATGATAGAATCCATCTTCAACACCAGCTATCCAGGAAGAACCAACTAAACCTGAATACAAGGCTGCCCGTGTAGAAAAAGGGGCACCCGAGTTTGAAAGTGAGACAAACTACGAGTCAGTCATGGGACTGGTATGAGAAATCTACTCAACACATTCAAAATATGGCTAATCACAGGACCACGCCACTTTCGTGGAACGGGTTTACTCTATTGGATTGCCAGTGCTTTAAAAACAAATATTTCTTTTAAAACATCGCAATGCTTTTTATAAAATGAAGCCATTATAAGACTCAGTTCCCATCACACAATGCAACGCAAACCGGAGGATAGAGTTTTACCTTATAATGGCCAAAATATGCTTGATACGAATAAAACAAAAGCATTTGATATTACTACTAGTGTTTATATGTTTCAAAAACTATTTGAATCATAACTATCAATCATAGGCGGCATGGGTACCATATATCATGTCGCCATATATATATATATATATATATATATATATATATATATATACAATCAAAACTGCACAGTCACGTATTTGGAAATTGAATTTCCGTCATGAACCAAGGCAAAAGATAGTCCTTACCGAATTCGCGACTCTCTAGCCCGAGCCGCAGGATCAGAGCTCGAGTGACCCTAGGAGCGACAGGGCCGGTCCACCGATGTGGATTAAAATGCCTGAACACTACGTTTCCCCGCCCTATGGGGCGTAAGTGAGCCAACGAATGACTCCATCGGACCCGGATCGTCCGATCAAACCGAGGCGCCTCGCAACAACAACAACCACATAAGTCAAACTTGTCAGGGCGTGTAAAACCACTGACGCCACTTCTAACTAGAAAGAAACGCATGTCCTCCCTGAGGTCCTTCCTCCCGTTTCTGGTTCATACCGGGTGTGAGGCTCGCGATTTCACGCTACACACAAAGCTACGCCACACAGGCGGTGCTTTGATCATCACCACAAGACTTTGCTTTTCAACAGAAGCCCTGATCATTTGCCACTTAGGCATGCCACACTAGCAATTCATGCCATGCGACTGATGTCCATCGATATACAACCTCTGAGCTCATGCGTTTCAGAGAAGGGCGTTAAGCAAAAGAATAAATTCTCCACCGCCAAACAGATGTTTGTTTAATAGAGATCAATCAACACAGAATAAAATCTAATGTCAGACACACAGTCCATTTACAAGTCCGCTCTGGGTCTGAACGAAACCGGAGGCACTATATACCTCGCAAACCCATCGATCACCACGTACGTCTGGACGATCACCACTCATTATCCATATTTCGGGATGCCTCCCAATCAGGACCTCGGTTACCATCCAAACGAGGTGAAGATCTCCGGTCTTCGACCACGGTCTTCATCTTCGACTTTCAATCGTCGGTCTATTATTTGAAATGAGAATTAACTCGGCCTTTTCAAATAATTCACGTATTTAGAATTTCAAATCAATTTATTTCAATGATTAAATCATTCGACAACACCAATTTTGTTCTTTAATGTACTTTTCACACCAAACACATTCAACCAGCAAACACCACATAAATCGAGCAAATTCAGTTTATTTGCATTCCATATCGTTTATGATATTTTATAACGATTTATTGCTATTTTTATTTATTTTAAAATAGCCAATTTATTCAAAACGACGCTTCAGGCCTTAACCCGGCCGTGGCGCTGTTTTTCTTCAGATTTGATTTACACATATATGAAAATCTAACCGTTGGATCTTCACAAAATTTACATCATTAGAAAGATCTTTTCAAAACGCATCCAGCGGTTCCAGTTTCGGGAAAATCCAACAGTCGGATCTCCCGGTATCATCGTTTGAAGTTTCGATTTCAAAATACGAACTGCAGCGTCGTTATTCGATTAAATATAATTATATTTTTATTTATATATATATATATAAATATAATCGTTTTTGGCGCTGTTTTTCTTCAGATTTGAATTAAACATTCCAGACAATCCAACTGTTGGATTTTTACAAAGTTGGTGCCGTTGGAAAGATATTTCCAAAGCAAACCCAACGGTTGCGATTTCAGGAAAATCCGATGGTCGGATCTCCCGTACTAATCGTTTGAAATCACGGATTCACAATACGAACTGCAGCGTCGTTTTTCGATATATTTCAATTCTATTTAAATATATATATCGGTTCTTCGATTTCAAAACCATATGAATTTCACACTTTTGATAAAAATGATATTTTCATCTAACTGCCTTCTATTTCAACACTTCACTATTTTTAGCAATTCGTTTGTATAATAAAAATGTGATTTTTTTTGTAAAACAATTCATTTCAAAACACTGTTATTTTATATAGTTCGTACAGATGATAAAAACATGAATTTTATTATAAAACAATTTATTTCAAAACACTGTTATTTTATATAGTTCGTACAGATGATAAAAACGTGAATTTTATTATAAAACAATTTATTTCAAAACACTGTTAATTTATATAGTTCGTATAGATGATAAAAATGTGAATTTTATTATAAAACAATTTATTTCAAAATATGAACACCATTCAATACATGAATTTCAACTCAACAACGTTTCCACACATGGAGGTTTTCTATTCAACGAATAAATATAGTTTCAACAAATGAAAATGATTCAAACACATGAATATTATTCAAAATTTCGGCAGCATAACGGCAGGGTAGTTAAAACCGGGACCGTCCCTAGTACGGCTCCTTGTTCTACCTTAAAACCTCGCGGTTTTTGACAATGGGGAATCATGCATCTAGTTCGCATGCAGGCGGCATGTATATTTATTTCATTTCCACAAACTAATCCTATGTGGTTTCAACCAAATATTTCTCAACCACAAATGGGTATTTTTCAACCCCAATCAACCAATATCAACCACAAATAATCACAATCAACCATTTGCTATCAATCAATTTTCACACCAATCACAACCAATAAATATTATCCATGGTTTGTGGATGAGGGGCGTATATATATATATATATATATTTATATATAGCAATTCACTTCTGTTTCAACACATATATAATTTTTACAATGCATATATAACTTATACATCGAACGTACAACTTATACAACGCTTATACATAAGGTGTACAACGCTTATATAACTCATACATCAACTATATAATTTATACATCGTCGTTTTCCATATCGGTTATAAATTAGAAATCTCACATTGGGTTCCACTCCACAAAAATAGCAGAAGGCTCAGAAAAATATGCGGTCTCTTCTAAAATGTAGAAGACGTCCACACGAGTCCACTGTCTCTTATTTCACCGAATTTCGTCTAGAAACGAAAAAGATATGATTTTTACAAGGTTTGCAACGGTTTAAAGGTGTTAAAATCATTTCAGAAAATAAAACCCGTACCTTTCTATATTCGTTCGAAATTAGGTTTGATTATTGCTCGACAACTGTTGCACTATAGGATAATCGACCACTGCCACCTGGAAGAGGAAGGAGAGGCGTGCAGAACTGTGGGTCCCACGTCCAGTTCGGTCACCTGGATCGGCGGCGGCGACGTCACGAAGGTGGTGACTTTAGAGGAGGAGATCTTGCTGATGGGGCGACGAGGGGTGACGTGCCAGCTATGGATGTGAAGATCTCGGAGAGATCTACAGAAACCTTAACTGGGTGGAGGTGTTTCATTGCGTGGATTAGCCAGAAAAGAGGAGAGAAGATTCGAGCTGTTGCCGCCGTATAATCGGGGAGAGAGAAAAGTATTTTTTTTATAAAAATTATGATTGGCCGGGGGGGTTTTAAAGGGGTTTTCTGACACGACCACCAATCTAAACCCAACGACTGTCGTCCCTAGCGTTTTACCCCCATTCCGAACACAATGGAATATGTTTCGTAGGCCCATTCGACTGTTTCAGTCATTTTTCCTTCAAATTAAAATATATAACATTCAATATTTGATTTGAACGTACATTTCAATTTGCCAGGGCCACAAACTAATTCAAAAAATTCCAGAAAAATAAATCTAGCTATGTTTTGACGATACAGTCCCAACAAAACTAGTTTCGTCGAATTCTGATACCATTTGAAAAATGGCCCATTTCTGGTCGATCCAATTTAACTGTAATTGACAAAAACACATTTTCCTTTGCCACGCTCACATAATAGCTTCAAAAATTATGAAATTTGAAACCGAGCAATAACTTCACATCCCGGATCCAACAAAAGTGGTTTCGTCGAATTCCGAGGTCGTATGCAAAATGGCCAATTTCACGGGCTATATAAATTCCATAGCGACCTTTCTGAAAATTCATTTGGCCATAACTTTTGCTTTCCGCTATGAAAATTCAATTTTTCTGATTCATTAGAAAGGTATTCACTAACAGATTTAAATATTTTTGGTTTCACTCAAATCCGTTTTGTTTTGCACCCGGTACAGTCCGACAAAGTTTGAATTCAAATTTTGAAACTACAGCGCCATTTCAGGCCTTGTTTATAATTTGAATTAATTATATTCGTTTTCAAACGTTGATTCAAACTCAGTTTTTATTGCCATTATTAAAAATATTTATTTTAAATATTTAAAATCCATTATTTTAGCCAATTTAAAATTTTTAAATTGGTTCAGATTTTCTGGGTCGTTACAATCGGCAGATATTTGAAAGCTCCCGACCGAGTTCCGTGTTTCTTGATTAGCCCTGCCACAGGACTCGGGCGCACATATAGAGAACAAGTGCAAATAGACTTCGATTACGATTGACGATACGTACGTGGGAAAAGTCTAGGTACACTCATATCGCTCTGGGTGGTGTACCATATACTAGAGGGCATTATTCGATGACAGAATCTAGTAGGATCTAGAATGGAAGTCCAAACGCTTACGTAACACAGTAATGATAGTTTTATGCAAACGTAGCATTGATATACATACGACATGCGACATCGGATAAGGGACTGCGTACATACGGTGGAGACCATGCGAGTAGAGTATACCCTAATTGGGGGTAGCTACATATACACTATATTAGGTTAATCTACTAGTGAGTAAATGGGTGCGACGTGTGTGTAAGCCGTGAGTGCTAATAACACAAATAACCTAATAAATAAGAAAATATAATCGAACGATATATGTAGGATTATCCAGGAAGTGTAGTTTAAATTCATTCACATAGAACTTATGTTCCGACCCCCTCCTCATAACATTCGCAGGTCAGGTTCATGACAGATACTGTACAGCTTTGGATATTGGTTTAGCAGTATTATTATTAAGGTAAAGCTATGTTTCAACTATATTATATTTTATTCCTTCCGGTGTGAGATGTTTTCTGAACTCTGACATGTTTTATGTCTTTGTCTTTTCTGCAGGATACCAGAGCAAACCAACTCGGGTTTCGATGGATTGGGTTTTTGAAAACAATTCGGTCCGTCGGAATCTGTGTTGTTACATCAAATGTAACACCCCTAAGTTCCACATTGTGGAAGCCTGTGTGAAGTGGGTACTTATATAGTAGAGCCCATCTCTTACTAACGTCGAGGCCTTTTAAGGAACAAAACCCCACACCTATACGGTGGCTAAGTTGGGGACAATATCTTGCGTGATCGAAGGTACGGGTTGTTATAGTGGTATCAGAGCCAGGTTACCCAGCCGGAATTGTGGCTCCTATGTGGAGCACAACGCCTGGGTGAGGTGTTTGTGAGCCAACGGGGACATTGGGCTCTGTAGGAGGGGAGAATGTAACATCCCTAAGTTCCACATCGTGGAAGCCTGTGTGAAGTGGGTACTTATATAGTAGAGCCCATCTCTTACTAACGCCGAGGCCTTTTGAGGAATAAAACCCCACACCTATACGGTGGCTAAGTTGGGGACAATATCTTGCGTGAACGGAGGTGCGGGTTGTTACATTAATTCAAAGTAGAATTAAATAGAAATCTGTTTTAATAGATAAAATTTGAGAAGAATAATTTATAAACGATGTTTATATATTTAAAAAAATATTTATCATTGGATAAATAAATTTTAAAGTCTGAATTTATATAGAAAAGTAGAAATCGGTTTTTAACATCGATATTTTAAATAGAATGTGAACTCAGCATTTATAAAGGGAATTATGAATGAAATTTAAGTGTTAGAATAAAAAGGAGATTTCGTATGAATAATTCTATAAATAAAAGTATAAATAGAATTTGGAAATGGAATATTATTTTTAAATATGAAATCAAACTGAATTGATATATATATATATATAAGAAATATTATTCGTATTCGATGTGAATAATGGATTGAAATAGTTATTTTATAAATTAAATCATTTTAAAGGAAAATTGGATTTGAAAAAGAAATTCAAATGGGAATTTGAATAAGATAGGGATTAGAGTTAATCGAATATTGATTATTAGAAATAGAGTTAATCGAATATTAGTTATTCGAATTAGAGTTAATCGATTAGAGTTAATCAAATATTAGTTATTCAAATGAGAGTTAATTGAATACTGGTTATTGGAATAGAGTTATCGAATATAGTTTTCAAAGGAGAGATTTTCGAATATAGTTATTTGAAGGAGAGATTTTCGAATATAGTTTACTCGAAGGAGAAAGTTATCGAATATAGTTTATTCGAAGGAGAGATTATCGAATATAGTTTATTCGGAAGAGAGTTATCAAGTATAGATTATTCAAGAAAGAATTATACATTTAAATTCGACTATATCGAATATAGGAAAGTACTCTTTACTTTCCGATTTTTAAATCAAGATTTATTCATGTAATAAATTTGTTGTTTAATTATTTATCCAAATTAAATAAATAAAAGTTATATTTAAGTTATTATATATATATATATATATCGGAAGTATGGGATTATAACCCTATTATTATTATCAAATGAATTCTATAAAGGAAGTGGATTCGTAAAAATAGAATCCGAGAGTTACGTAAGGAAGTTCGTTAAAGGTTTAAAAGGTGAACTTTGTCTATTTGAGGTTAGAAAGGTCGTTCAGTTAAGGTTTGAGAGGTAGTTATACCCCAACTTGATTGACTTCATTTTTAACTAAGGAATGGTTAAGGTTCGATAGTGAGGGTTAATTAGTTGAATTTAGTTAATAACTGTTAATGGCTCGAGTAGGCATGGTGATGTTTTATTTAAACATCTGTTTAAATCCAATGAAGGAGTTTTGGAAATGTTTTCCAAATAAGAAATCAGAAATGTTTTAATATAGAAAATAAGAAACAGGAGTAAATATGGAAATGTTTTCCAATGATTTATAACGTATATTTGGAAAATAAGAATTTCGAATATATGGGATTGGGGATAGGGAATGAATAAATATATGATAAATTAATTTTAAAGGGGATCAGTGTTAAATGATGATTTGCTCGGTAAGATTTCCATTTGGAAATACGACCGTTGTTTGTACAATAGTTTTCCTTTGATAGTTAAATCACCGACTATCAAAGTTTTTGACCATTTCCGTTGTCAATACGGGGAGACCGGGATCAGATTCATTTTCTAAAAACCACTCCGATGGGCATTAGCGTTGCGAATCAAATCTGATGAAGATAATTGAAGACAGAGCTTATGCAAGGGTTATTCTGGCGATCCTAGGTAGAAATTACCGAAGATGGATTTACAGGATAGTGCCTTCGGTTTGTCCAAACCCAAGGCAATGTGTGTGGACGAATGTCTGATAGAGTATAACTAATGGATCACGTAAGTTGATCGCTTCAAACATATCCACGTTTGGTGGCGGAGAAATTCGTTTCTCTTAGCTTTATACCCGTGATATTTTTGGGGAAATCAATTTGTGATTTGGCGGGTACGACGATGTGGCATTCAAAGTAAATGGAGGTGTGATCTGTCAAAAGATATGTTATGACCTCAAGCCTCATCAACCGGGAAATGACAAAAATCGGGCAGGCAGGATGGCTAAGTGGGTCGCCCTCATTAGGGTGTATTGTCACCATCTAGAGAATATTCGTATTTGTTACTTCTTTCCGATTCTGTATCTCCCGGGAACGGTTATGTTGCTAGCAACCGTAGGTGACAATATATTCGATACACTCAAGAGATATGAGTGGTTGATCATGTGTGGGTCGGGATGCAAGACGTTCTTGTTGAACCCAGTGTATTCCTCTCTAGAGATACACTATCGGCAGGTGGTTCCATACCTTGTCATAGTCGGAATCCAATCTCCAATAAGCGCCTCCGGTTTTGATTGTATACTATATATATGTGGAGCATGAGATGCAAGCGTTCTGCTAGATTGTCAATTATTCGTGATTAGACATTATTATAATATCAGAAAAGTATTGATTTTGAAAATGTTTTGGGTTATCGTAAGGTAAAAACCATTTGTGTTTATGTGTGGATTGGTCTTACGATTATCATTTCTTTGAAAATGATTTTTAAAAGTTAAACCAAGTGGTTGGTGTTTACTCACACCAGTCCCATGACTGACCCAGAGATTATTTTGTTTTGTTTTCCCTAAACTCTTGGGTGCCCAAATTTGTACGGGCAGTCAAGTAGTCGGGTTTTACAGATACACTAGATGGAGCTTAGAGCAGGAGGCTTCAGCAGCATTTTATAGCTATTGTTTATTTCCGCTATGATGTAAGTGTTGTACTATAATATACAAATACAAATTTGTGTTTCAAATGTTACTTATACTATATTTTATTCGTTCCGCTGTGAGATTCGTGTTACTCTAATGTTGTTGCGTTCTTCTTCTATTCTAATAGTTCCACCTTATCTATTCTCACCCTCTAACTTCTTTCTATTAACTATCTTGTATTTTCGATGTCTGAATAGTCGACATTGTTATTTGTGTCGATTTTCAGAGTCGAAAACCCTCGGGTCGTTACAATTCGGATCGATTCAGGTCTCTTTCTCCTATCCGGATCGGTTCGGGTCTCTTTCTCCTATCCGGATCGGTTCAGGTCTCTTTCCTAACCGGCTTGGATCAGGTCTTCCCCCTAATCGGACCTGAAAATCTGCAACTTTTTCCAGCAAGCTATTTTCGCCAAACGACGGCGTTTTCAACCATTCTAATCTTCCTATGATATTACAAAACATTCCAAACAGCAGTAACAACATATAAAATCAATCAAAAACATTAAAACATCATTCGCATGAAATACTTTAGATCAGATATACCCAAAATGCATGATTTTCCCCTTAACCATGTTTTAACTATAGGATTAGCAAACTTAATCCAAATTAACCCAAATTTTCACCAGTGACATAAAGTAATATTTCAGAATTTCTACATATTTTTCCAGATTTTTATGATGCATAATTTCGCCAATTATCACTAATCAACCCTTAATTAGCCGTAATTAATGAATAAAAGTGCAAATCACTCACCTTAGCCACAATTAAAATCTTAGATCTAAAACTCTATAGTTATGGCACAGATCTCTATGTATTGCAACATCTCTATCTCTGATTTGATGCTAATTTGACTTGATTTGGTGTAGTTTTGATTAATTAGTGGCTGAAAAGCGATTAGGAAGCGATTAGAATGAGATCTGGAAGATGGTGTGTAACGACCCGGAATTTTGGGGCAAATTTAAAATTTTTATTTTAGTTAATTTAAAGGATTTAGTATATATCAAATAATTTATTTTAAATAATAACGACGAAATAATTTATTTTAAATCGAAGTTAGAACGTATAATTTATATTAATTATATTTCGAGCCTGAAATGGCGCAGTAATTTCAGTATTCGATTTTCAACTTTGGGAAAATATATAAAATTCATTATAATTCAAAATTGGACGAAACATTAGGATTGTATTGACGACATCTTTCCAATGAATTTAAGAAATTAAGTTTTCAGTTTATAATTTGTAATTATGGCAAATTTAAAATTTCAGAAAAACGCTATGGAATTTATATATATTAAAATATATGGCCCAAAAGGCTACTTTTTGTATACGAATGAATTTGGACTCGAAACCACATCCATTGAGTTCAAAATGATGTTTCTGCATTGAGAAAGTATAAGCACTTATATATTTTGAGTTTTGGAAATTATTCATATAAAAATATTTTTTTAAATATAAAATATATACGCCTTGAAAAGTGAAGTTTTGCAAACGGTCTTCAAATTCAACGAAATTAATTTTGTTGGGTTCGTATCGTCAAAACAAAGCTATAAATAGTTTTTCTGGAATTTTTAGAATTAATACGTAATTATAATTGATTTTTCAGTGAAAACGGTCAATTTTCAGACTTTAAAAATTCATTATTAATTCATACGGACTCAGAAAATGACGAAACCAGTTTCTTTAAATCCGTAATGTCAAGAAATAATTATTTTTCAATTTTCAATTAGAATGGAATTTGTAGGTGTTAACACGAATTTTTAAACTACGAAAAGCGGACAAAAAAATGTATTAATATATGTACATAAGAGTAATTGGGCCTAATTGAGTTTATAATCTACCTATATATTATCTTTTAACAGCCATTAGCTGAACCCTAAACATAACATAGCCTCCTCCATCTTCATTTTCTTCATATTCCATGGCCTCCACTCTAAAAATATTCTTTGCACAAAAGACCATAAAACTAAACAATTTATAACTCCAAATCAGAACAAAATTAGACCAAACCCTTTCTGCGTTTTGTTCATCTTTTTATCCTCTATCTACCACGAAAAATTCAAGACCAATCGTCGCACGGATTCGCCGAGATCTGAGTTTGATTGCAAAAAGTCAGTTTCGGATTTTGGTGTTTTCTGGCCAAACCATGAAGAAATGGAGGATGGCGCAATTGAAGAAATTGTAGAGGAGACAAAGATCTACAACTTTGCTGCAGAAAGTTTTGTCTGAAACTCGATGGAAGGGCACGGAAATCGATAAAAACTGAATTGGAGCAAAACAAAAAAACCCGGCGAGCTCAGAACATAGATGATCAATTTCCGGCCAATCCGGAAAGAATCAGGCGAAGAGCCGAACACGAAAGTTCTTCGTCTACACAAGGAGAAGGTGCTCAGAAATTTTCAGGCCATTTGGATAGGAGGTGTGGCATGTGGGGCCCGCAATGCGAATTTCGCTTTCTGGCGAAATTCCGGCGATCAGAGCACCAATGGCGGCGGGGGCTTCGACTGTGGGTGCGCCTATCGAAGACGAAGAGGATGGCGGTGGTTTCATGTCAATCGGAGGTCGGAGGAGGGAGAAAAGTGCGGTCAAAGGTAGCGAGCTTAGGTTTGACCGAGACTTGGGGTAGTTTTGTAATTCAAACTTCGAAATTGTATATCTCTCTCATACGAACTCAGAATCTGATGATTTCAGATCCGCTGCGATCGTGGCGACGAGAGCTTCGCGTGGATACTAAATTCATCCAATTTGGAGGAAGTTGGATTTTTGGGTATTTTTGGTAATTTTAATTAATTATTTAATTCGTTCAAACTTCAGAAATTCATAACTTGTAACGAACTCGAAATCGCGCAAAACAGGGTTTGCTGCGATCAGTGAGTCGAGACCTTCGCATAGACACTAATTTTGCCAAATTTGGAGCAAGTTCAATTTTGGGCCAAAATTAGGCCCGAACATTTAAACACCGACAAAGTACAAACCAAGGTGAAAACTCTTTTCTCACTCAAAAACTTTTACCGTATTTATTTATTATTATAAATGAACGTTACTTAAATGCATGTGGTGAAATAATTGTTTGAAATTATCTGATGCATGTATGTTGTGTTGTACGTTATGTTATGTCATGATATGATTTGTTATGTTATGTAAATTTTAGCAGAATGCAACGTATATCATTAATATTGATTCTTATAGAATTGTTAAAAATTAATGTTACACTGCCATATACAAGTTACCTGACTTGTATTTATTGATTGGGTTGATAATTTTCACACATCGCCCAAATGCACAAATAATTATATATATTAATTGAATGTTAGTTGATTGAAACCCCACGCGGGTCTTGGGTTGATAATTACACATCGCCCTTGTGATTAGTTATAAGCGTTATTTATTTGACGCTATGTAGTACAAATATACACTTTGGATGATTGGATGTTTTTAATGATTTATCATTAGTCTAGAATAACATGGGATGCATGAAAACGTATAATTATAATTATATGGTAAATCGTTTGGATGTCATTCCAATTTGGAAAGGAAATTGTCAAAATAAGATTTGCAATTTAATTTACATTTTTAATGTAAATAAAAGAATAAATTTTGACATTGCAATTTAATTTACATTTTTAATGTATTTAAAAGAAGAGATTTTGACATTGCAATTTAATTTACATTTTTAATGTAAATAAAAGAAGAGATTTTGACATTGCAATTTAATTTACATTTTAGAATGTAAATAAGAGAATGAAACTTAACGTAGTATTTTTAATTTACATTTTAATGTAAATATAAGATAAGAATATGAAATATGTATAAAATAAACGTTAATCTTTTATTAAAGTGAAATTTATGAAATATGCCTAGAAAATAAAAGTTAATCTTTTATTAAAAGTAAGAACATGAAACATATTTCAATATAAAAAGTTAATCCTTTTATTTAGGAATATGCGTTTACATTAAATGGTTAGCGCTAAAAAGTTATTCTTTTATTATAACGTAAGAATATGAAAATGTTTTAAAATAAAAGTTATTCTTTATTTTAATATAGAATCATGAAATTTGTTTTAAATTAAAAATGCAACTTTTTAATGTCATATAAAACATGGAATTTGTTTTACATTAAAATTGCAAATTTTTAATGCCGTATAAAAACGTGAATTTGATTTACATTACAATTTTATATTTTTAATGTAACGAGGGAACATGGAAGTGATTTAAAATGAAAATTCATCTTTTTATTTAATGGGGGGAAAAATTTGTTGAAACATTTAAATAATTAAAATAGGGAAAAACTATGTGAAATCTTAATAAATGTTTTAAAAGAGTTTTGGATGTGAAATTCCAAATTTATTGAGAGGAAAGATATTTTTATCAAGTTAAGTAGTTTATTTATTTCTATAAATGAATAAAAGAGTGCAAAATGGTTTTATTAAAACTAAGTATTTCAAGTGAATAAATTAGATTGGAATTTAATAAAGGAATGACATTTTTAATTAAGGAAGAAAAATATATATGAATTTTCCAATATTAACATTAATTGGAAGTTGATTTGGGTTGACCGTGAAAAATGTTTTAAATGACATTAGTTCTTAAAACCCCAATTAACGATGAAGTGATGATTTGTAATTTATTAATCCTTTAATTAATATTTAATGAAATATTCTAAAGAGTATTTTTCAATTTAATATATTAAATTGGAATTATTGAAATATGATTTTGGGTTTATCGTGAACGATGTTTGAGCGACATTTGTTCTTTAACCCAGTTAAAGACAAGATTGTTCTTAAAAGTTAAATAATCAATAAATAAGGATTTTAGGGGACTAAAACTAAATATAGTTTTTTTTATAAATCTTTAATTAGATTGGAATGAGGCGCTGGTTGTGTTTAGAACACGTAATTTTAAATTGTGCAAATTATTCAGAAAGACCGGGTTTAACCCATTCTGGATAATTCATACGACGATTGAAGATCGACGAAGAAGACGGTTATTGAAGACCGGGAAATTTCCACATCGAATGGATGATTACTTATATCTTGATTGGATGTACAGCCAAGACGATGGAATTATTGATCATCCAGGCGTACATGGAGATCTACTGGATACGATTTCGTTCAGACCCAGAACGGAATTTTAAATGGATTGTGTGTCTGACATCATACTCCGTTATATATTATAGTAATTGATCCCTGCTAAATGTGTAAATGTTGGTGGCAGAGAATTTATTCTTTTTGCTTAACACCCATTTTATATATTTTAGTAGACGATTAAATACTTGGTATGGATTGACGATGTGGCATGCTAAGATGCAATGATCAAGGCTTTTGTTGAAAAGCAGAGCCTTGTGAATGATCAAAGCACGGCTTTAATTAGCATAGCTTTGTGTATAGCGTAACTTCACGAGCCTCACAACCCGGTGGAATCTAAAAACGGGAGAAGGGAACGCAGGGAGAGCAGCACGTTTCTTTCTAGCTAGAAGTAGTGTCGGTGCTTAAACTGGCTGATATTTTACTTATGTGGATGATGGAATGAGGTGCCTCGGATGATAGGTCCTATAGGATCGGGAAACGTGTGTTCAGGAATAACTAATCCACAAAGCTGTATGTGTGGACCGACCCTGCAGCTTTCCAAGGGTTCACTACGGGGGATCCTGAGACATTAGCTAGAGTGTCTCGAATCGGTAAGGAGCTCCTCCCTAGCCTTGACTCATAATGGAAACCAAATTCCAAATACGACCCTACGGACTTGATTGTATTACTAGTTTGGAGGCATAGTATATGGTAGCTATGCTTCCTAGGATTGATACATTTATTTTGAAATGTTTTGAAACATATATACACTAATGATAATATTGAATTCGTATTTATCGTATTTAGCATGTTTAATCACCATAAGTAAAACTATATCCTCTGGTTTGCGTTGCATTGTGTGATGGGACTTGAGTCTTATGGTGATTCCATTTTTCCAAAAAGCATTGCGTTGTTTTACGATTTACTTATTTATCTGTTCCGACACTTTAAATTATGCACGACAATCCATTGGAATAAAACCGTTCCGCGTTAGCGGCGTGGTCTTTGGATTTGTCTTATTGCTATTAGTTAAATTAGTTAAGAATTCTCATACCAGTCCCATGACTGACCCGTTGTTTGTTTCCACATTTGCAAACTCGGGTGCCCATATTTTTCCACATGGGCAGTCGAGTAGGTTGTTTCGCAGATATTTATCTCTTTAGCAGGATCCTGGATCGAAGCCTAAAGTTGTGTCCAGAGCATATTAGTCTTCCGCTACGCATTTATATTATATTTTCCGCTGCATTGTAAATTATAAATCTCTGATATTGTATTTTTGTTTATTTATGCTCTTATTCTTGTACTCTGATGTAAACTGTTGCAACAGTAATGGAAATGTTCTTTTATTTGTGTTCTGATGCGTGTTGTTCTCAAAACAATCCGAGATTTTCCGCAAGGGGAATTTTGGGTCGTTTCATGGAGGCCATTGCTAGGTTGAAGAAATGAAATTGGCGACTGAGAAAAATGAAATGAGATGGTTTCCTTACTCATTTCAGCCTCCCCATAACCCTAATCCCGAATGGGTTATGGGCCCATCCGCTAATTACCCTATTAAGCCCGATTAAGATGTTTTTCACCTTCCAAACCTTATTTCAGCCATATCTCCCAAACGATAAGTCCGTTTGATTAATGTGACCACTCTATGGAAAGGTAACCCAACATCTGAATCCAATGGAAGTGGTTTTAGATCAAAACTCCTTACCAATCAAAAGTTATAGGTGAAACAAGATTCGCCAGGGGTAAAACGGTCATTAAAAAATTGGCAAAAATCGTGAACATGGGAAATGACCCCAATAGTCGTTCCCCAAACTTACAAGACCATACGACTTCGTATGAGAATGAAATAAATATTCTATGATCCTCTGATGCGTAGACTGCAGGTCGTTACTCTCTCCCCCCCCTTAAGAAATTTTGCCCCCGAAATTCCTTAACTAAGAAAACAGCCAAGAGGTCCAGCATGCCTATCAACCATTTGCAACAATCAAACATACAAAATAAACACAACAAGCCTATCCTAACATGCGGAATAACTATATCGCAATTAAAACCTTACCAGGTAAAGTGCTCTGGATATGACTTACTTATGTTCTCCTCCGTTTCCCAAGTGCAGTCACTCTCATTGTCACCCCACTGGACCTTAACCAGTTTCACCGTCTTCCACTGAAGTTGCTTCGTATTGTGTCAGACAATACGAATCGGTCTACGGTTTCCAACTGCCTCGGGTTCTACCTCTATATCATTCAACTAATCTGGTGAAATAGTCATATCTGAATCATGCACAAACTTCCTTAACTGAGAAACATGAAATACGTTCTGCACTCCTGCCATCTTGTTTGGTAAGCCAACTTTATACGCTAAATTCCCCACTTGCTCGAGAACTGGAAATGGACCAACAAACTTTGGTGCCAACGTACCCCTCCTACCAAATCGGATCATACTTTTCAATGGAGAAATCTTGACGAATAGCAAGTCGCCAATGCAGAATTTCAAGTCTCTTCGTCTTTTATCAGCATAACATTAATGTCTATCTTTGGCAGCCTTCATTCGTTATTGAATACTCTTGACCTTATCTGAAGTTTATCTTATTACATCCGGCCCAAGCATAAACTTTCCACCAGTTTCCAACAAACATGACGGTGAGTTGCACAGTCTTCCGTACAAAGCTTCAAATGGAGCCATACCAATACTGGACTGATAATTATTATTGTATGCGAACTCAACTAGATGCAAATGGTCATCCCATGACCCTCCAAAGTCCAATATACAAGCTCTTAAGATATCCTCTAATACATGATTCACTCTCTCGGTTTGACCATCGGTTTGGGGATGATATGCGGTACTGAGATGTAATTCTGATCCCGAAGCCTCTTGTAAGATCTTCCAAAACCCACTAGTAAATAATGGATCTCGGACGCTCATAATACCTTTAGGTACTCCGTAAAATCTCACTACCTATTTCATATATAGTTCCGCTAACTTAGCTGTCGTTCTATTCGATTTGACCGGTATAAACCTAGCACTCTTGGTCAATCGATCCACAATCACCCAAATGCTATCATGACCTGATCTAGTTCTTAGCAAACGGTCAATGAAATCCATTGAGACTTGTTCCCATTTCCATTCGGGGATTTCCAACGGTTGTAACAAACCACTAGGCTTCTTTTGCTCGGCTTTAACTAACTGGCAGTTCATGCACTTGGATATAAACTTCCCAACGTCCCTCTTCATCCCTTCCTAGTAGTAGGTTTGCTTTGTGTCTCGATACATCTTGTTACCACCGGGATGTATAGTCACTTTCGAGTGATGATATTCCCTAAGCACTTCATCTCTCAATCCATTAACGTTGGGTACAACTAGTCTCCCATTCTTTCGAAGCCATCCTTCTCTATCAAGTCCATACTTGTTCATCTCCTCACCGTCAATACCCATCTCCATCTTGGAAACGATTTCCAATAGGTTAGGATCGTCCCTATGACTGGAACCAATCCGCTCAATCAAAGTGGGTTTGATTGTCAAACTTGCTAACATCTCTGGATCTAATTCACATTTAGGTCCGAAATCATATCCTGCAATATATTCTAATTGCTTCCATTCCATAAACATAGCCCCCAAATTGGCATGTCTCTTACTCGATGCGTCAGCTACCGCATTGCCCTTACCGGGTGTGTGCGATATTGAAATCATACGAAGCCAAGAACTCTAACCATCTTTGCTGACGAAGATTTAAATCCTTTTGAGAGAAAAGGTACTTTAATGACTTATGATCAGTAAACAACTCAAATCTTTCTCCCAAGAGATAATATCTCCACATCTTCAATGCGAACACAATCGCTGCCAATTCCAAATCATGGGTAGGATATCTTTTCTCATGTGGTTTCAGTTGCCGACTAGCATAAGCTACAACCCTACCTCCTTGCATCAGTACAACACCTAGTCTGGTACCACAGGCATTTAGGTATACCGTCATCTCTTCATTCCCTTTAGGAATAACTAACACTGGTGCGCATGTTAACTTTTCCTTTAAGCACTTAAATGCATTCTCACACCTTTCGTCCCAGACGAAAGATTGATTCTTTTTGGTCAACTGAGTTAACGGTGTCGTTAGCTTGGAGAAGTCTTGGATAAACTTACAATAATATCCAGCTAAAACTAAGAAACTTCTTACGTCTGTTGCATTCTTGGGCATAGACCAATCCTGTACCGTAGCTACTTTCGCAGGATCCACGGTAATACCATTTTCCGAAACAACATGGACCAAGAATCTCACTCCCCTCCTCTAGAAGTGACACTTAGAAAATTTTGCTTTCAATTGGTGTTTCCTCAACACCTCCATCACTGTCCTCAAATCTTCCTTGTGTTCTTCCTCTGTCCTCGAGTAAACCAAGATATCGTCTACGAACATAAGAACAAACTTATTTAATTATCTGTGAAAACCCTATTCATAAAATCCACAAAATATGCGGGTGCATTGGTTAACCCGAATGGCATGACCAACCACTCATAGAATCCAGACGGCGTCCGAAATGCCATTTTAGTTATTCTCTCATATGCTACTCTGAGCTGATGAAATCCTGTCGCAAGATCCAACTGGGAGAACACTCTTGCTCCATTTAACTGATCAAATAAATCATCTATCCGTGGAAGATGATACTTATTCTTCCTAGTCACCTTGTTCAACTCGCGGTAGTCTACACATAAGCAAAGCGAACCATGAGCCTTAGTGGCAAATACAACCGATGCTCCCCACTCGGAAACACTTCTTCAGATAAATCCCTTTTTCTAAAGATCGCTCACTTGCACCTCGAGCTCTCGCTGCTCTCTTGGCGCCATACAACGAAGTGGCATCACTATAGGTCTGACATCTTTCACTAAATCAATCCGAAACTCAATCTCTCGGTGTGGTGGAAGTCCGGTCACTTCCTCAAAGATGTCCGGATACTCGCCAGCAATAGGCACATCTGATAATTCATCCTGCGGGATGTCGAGGGAATGTAGAAAACTAGCCATCACCTCATCACTAGGTAGCTCCACCCATTGTCCGCTCTAATGGTCACTGAAGACCCCTCACACTCTACCACCACCCCATATCTTTGGAGCCAATCGACTCCCAAAATAATGCCAAACCCAGTAAAGACCAAAACAAAGCAATCACAAATAAACATACATCCATGGCTCGATAAGACCAAATTACAACAAATCATGCAAAGGCTAGTCGAACCACCGATCGGGTTCGTCACAACTAAAGGCCTATCGACCATTCCAGGTTCCAATTCCAACCTATCTACCAGGTCACTAGATAAGAAGGAATGGGAAGCCCTAGTATCAAACAACACTCGAATAGGAACATCATAAATAGAAAGCATACCTTGAATAACGACACCTTTTCCCTTCTGTGCCGTAGTTGGGGAATTCGATGAAGAAGGAACAACGTTGATAGCATATGTTTTCACCGTTTGCTTCTCCTTAGGGGGTTGTGGACATTTATCCTTGAAATGTCCCACTTGGTCACAGTTGAAGCACTTTCTTTCCGCTGGATTTGCTTGACAATCCTTGATATATGGCCCTTCTTGCCGCAGCCAAAGCATTCGCCATCTTTCTTATTCTTCTTTTTCTGACCATCCTTGGTCTGATTCTGTTTCCTCTTATTCTGAGAATTATTCTTGCCTCCACTACTTGCCTACGGTTTTGGCTCCTCAGCAGATGTAATAGCAACCTCGGTCTTCGTCTTAGGGTAAAGGCTCTCTGATCTCAATGTCATTCCCATAATGGATTCGAATGTCTCATCAAAGTGATGTATAAGTCTTTCCCCCAAGTACTCATCTAAGCCAATTATGAACTTCTCATTCTTCTTCTTGGCAGTATCAATAAGAGATAATCCATTCTTCGATAAGGTATCAAATTCAGCAATATATTCCGAGACTGCCCTACCATTCTGCTTAAGTTCCAAAAATTTCCTGAACAATTCTAATTTCTGAGTAGCTGGGATAAACTTATCACTGAATCGGGTCTTAAAATAGTTCCAAGTAACTTGATCCTCGGGAGTAGCCGCTTTGTTAGCATTCCACCAATTCATTGCTCGTCCTTGAAGTTGACGCGATGCTAGCTTTCTTTTTGTTGCATCATCGATCCCCAAATCCTCGAAGATGCGCTCACAACTATCAAGCCAATCCTGAACCTCCGTAGCCGACTCCGTTCCGTGGAATGGCTTCCCACCGAAACTAGTATAATCCTTGCATAGCTTTGCGAATTCAGCTTTAGGCGCCTGCACTATTGCACCACCACCATTAGCAGCATTAGGAACTACTCCCTGAACATCCCTAAGCATCTTTCGCATGAAGGTAGTAAACATCGTTCTCATATCAGGGGAATTCCTACTGTTGGCCCCTGACCCCGTACTCCTCGTATTTCGGCTCATCGTTCAATCTGTAAAAGAAAACGATTAACCTTCTCCTTAGTGGTGCCAGTGCAGTGCGGCTTCATCCTTAGATTTACTAATAGTATATATATAGTTTTTGAAAAACCAAATATGCGCTCTCATATATGTATACTATATCTCCCTGATGTCTTCCCCTAGGTTAACTACGCAACCTAGGCTCTGATACCAAATGTAATGGCCCGCCCCGCACCAGCCGACATTTCCCCGAAATGCGCTGTGCTAATGCCCGACTAGCACGGGATGGTCGTCAAAGGAAATGGGTTTTGAAACTATAAATCACCCAAGAACCTATATTATATCTCACAACGCATGGAATAAAATATAATAATAACATAACTTGATATAAAACGGGAGAGCCAGTGAATAAGCTGAAAACTAAACCATATCCATCAGAGTAGCGAAATCAAAAATACAACTTATGATCCAAACCATTATTACAACTTCAAAATACTGTCTCTAAAGAGGAAATAAAAGAGGTACACTACTAATGCCCAAAGTAGCGACCAACAACAACATGAGAAGAATATATGTATATAGTACGTGGAAGCCTCCTCCTCGTCTCCGGACAGCTACTCGTGCATCACCACCTAACCTGCCTCTAGTATGCTCGTTTAGGAGCACCCAGAGTAATAAGAAGAGACATAAAACTCTGGGTCAGACGAAAGTCTGGTTGAGTGATAGCAAGTCTACAACACTGAATAAAGCAATAACAGGTATAAGAAATCATACCTGACCTGGACCTGCAACCAAAGAGTTAGCACAACAAGATGTACAATACTCTAAGGTAAACAATGACATAGAGTGTAAAATGGGAGTGTGCGTGTCGTGGTGATAGAAAACATCAAACATAGCAATCATCCTCACATCTCTCACTCAGTGCGTAAAGCATACGTTATCCACCGCTTTGATTACCAAATCCATTGGGGCCATGACGGGTCCATGCCCTTTTGGACTCCGTACAACTATTGCAATGACCATGCCTTTCTAGTCTATAGCCAATAACCCTTCCCAGTCCAAACTTCCCTGGCTCTGGGGTACATGCCAACCAGTCCATACATCCTCTGGCTCTGGTTCGTCTACATGCCCCTTCCCTCAAGGGTGAACCAAAATTATAGATATCGATAACTCCTTTGCACACGTCCCGCAGCAAAGCCTAACTCTAGAAGTTAACTTGTTGGTTCCCATCTGGATCCTGAGCGATAATTTCTCATTTAGACTTCCTTTGAATCTCGGGTTTTGGTCGTTTTGGTGCTCGGATCGATTCGTCATCCCTTATCTGGTTCGGTTCGGGTCTTCCCCCTGTCTGGTTCGGTTTAGGTCTCCTCCTCCTTTCCGGTCCGGTCCGGGTCTCTTCCTCCTATCCGGTTCGGTTCGGGCTCCTCCTCCTATCCGGTTCGGTTCAGGTCTCCTCCTTCTATTCGGTTCGGTTCGGGCTCCTCCTCCTATCCGGTTCAGTTCGGGTCTCCTCCTCCTATCCAGTTCGGTTCGGGTCTCCTTCTCTCCTTCTCCTATCTGGATCGGTTCAGGTCTGCTTCTCCTATCCGGATCGGTTCGGGTCTCTTTCTCCTATCCGGAACAATACGGGTCTCTTTCTCCTATCCGGGTCAGTTCAAGTCTCTTTCTCCTATCCGAATCGGTTCGGGTCTCTTTCCTAACCGGTTCGGATCGGGTCTTCCTCCTAACCGGACCTGAAAATCTGCAACTTTTTCCAACAAGCTATTTTCGCCAAACGACGGTGTTTTCAACCATTCTAACCTTCCGATGACATTACAAAACATTCCAAATACCAGTAACAACATATAGAATCAATCAAAAATATTAAAACATCATTCACATGAAATACTTTAGATCAAACATACCCAAAAAGCATGATTTTCCCCTTAGTTCCCTTAACCATATTTTAACTATAGGATTAGCAAACTTAATCCAAACTAACCCAAATTTTCACCAGTGACATAAAATAATATTTAAGAATTTCTACATATTTTTCCACGTTTTTATGATGCATAATTTCGCTAACTATCACTAATCACCCCTAATTAGCCGTAATTAGTGAATAAAAGTGCAAATCACTCACCTTAGCCAGAAATGAAATCTTAGATCTGAAACTCTACTGTTATGGCACGAATCTCTATGCATTTCAGCAACTCTATCTCTGACTTGATGCTAATTTGACTTGATTTGGTGTAGTTTTGGTTAATTAGTGGCTAAAAAGCGATTAGGAAGCAATTAGAATGAGATTTGGAAGATGAGGCCATTGCTAGGTTAAAGAAATGAAAGTGGCGGCTGAGAAAAATGAAATGAGATGGTTTCCTAACTCATTTCAGCCTCCCCATAACCCAAATCCCAAAATGGGTTATGTGTCCATCCGCTAATTACCCTATTAAGCCCGATTAAGCTGTTTTTCACCTTCCAAACATTATTTCAGCCATATCTCCCAAACGATAAGCCCGTTTGATTAATGTGACCACTCTACGAAAAGGTAAACCATCATACGAATCGAATGAAAGTGGTTTTAGGTCAAAACTCCTTACTAATCAAAAGTTATAGGTGAAACAAGATTCGCTAGGGGTGAAACGGTCATTTAAAAATTGGCAAAAATCGTGAACATGAGAAATGACCCCAATAGTCGTTCTCCAAAGTTACACGACCATACGACTTCGTATGAGAATGAAATAAATATTCTATGATCCTCCAATGCATAAAATGCGGGTCGTTACAAATTACGAACTACAAAAATAACATATGCTTATATATTCAAGAAATAACCAAAATGCAGTCAACCTTTCCATCATATGTGTGAAACTTCCTTGCGTCAAATTGGGTTCATTATATCCAATATCTTGTTGATAGCTTGAACACGGTGGAAAACCAAAGGATGTAGTATTAAAGGTCGATGGATTAAAGCTCGACAAATCATTCTGATGACCAACTCTATCATCAATATTTTGATATTCAACGTTATCTTCTACTGGAGATGTATCTTTTTCCACTAGAACCCGTTCTCTCTTTATAACAAAAAGCTCAATGGATTTTGTTGTCGCTAAAAACATTATATCCACATCATCATCATTGGCTATTTTAATAGCTTTCGATCCAGTATCTGTAGGCCAGTTACATACCAAATCAATTTCAAATCCATCGGATTCAATCTTAGTCGCTTTATATACCGTATCTTTCAACTGTCCCGAGTTACATCCTCGAACTACTTTAGCCGGTTTATACGACCTTCCAACGTATTTGCCAAAGTTGTCATCGTCTGCCGCCAATTCCCCATCAAAATAACGAATGGTAGGAATACATTTAGGAGCCATTCTACATACAAAACAACAACAATTTAACTACCTATAACGAACCTACTTTCACAATAAACCTAAAATCACATATTATATATTTCATATGTAAATAGCCATACCTTAACAAAAAACGAGATCTATAACTTCTTGAGTGATGGGTAGATCTTCTAACACAATTTAGGTTTTAGTAATGTTCGATTTTTAAAAAAAGGGGAAAGCTTTTCTTCAATAGTGGACTAGTGAAATAAGTTTGGAAGGAGGAAATAGAAGAGGAAGAAAAGGAATGACTGGCTATTGTCCTCTAAGCATTATCTAGGATAACGCTTTCAAAAAATTTAAAAAAAATGCACTAGCGTTATCTAGGATAACGCAAGTACAAAAAAAGGGGCCTATTTCTATAATTAGTTTTGAAACTGACCTATTTATGTTATAAGTTTCCGAAAGTGGCCCAAATAAAAAAAATCCCTATTTAAATGGAAGCTATTTCAGGCTATTTTTCAGTATCTATCTATACATAAAACCATGCTGATGCCATGTAGATTTTGAAAATAGCCTACACAGTTATTAAAAAATTGAATAAAATAAATCAATTGTAAATATTAAAGCTAATGAACTATGTAAATATGCATGTGTCATTGTAATTTGGTAGTTGTGCAAAGATTGCACCTGTATTAAAATTCAAAATTATTTATTGATGATGATATAATAACATATATGTTTTCATTTCCAGATATATCAAATATGTCAACATATTGATTAATGTTGATGGAACTATGAAAGTAGCTAACATTAGGTTGGAAAACTGATTTGTACGTAGATTTCTTCCTAGAGTTTGTATAACTATATCTTTCAATTTCTTCTTTTTACTTTTACAGAATATCCTAATTATTTCTATTGCTACAGTCCAAAGTTGAAGCGGAAATGATTGAGCTGATTGTAAATTGTGCTAGCATTAAAAAGAAGGTAAGCACTAGATGATTTGTCAGAATTTTTTAGTTGTTTTTACTACGGTTTTAATCTTGTCACTGCTAGCCGACTTGATTAATCTAGTCATGTTATCATTTCCATTTTTATTTAATTTAACTGGTTTTGGAATGAGTTATAAAGTTTGAGCTCCTATGCAACCTCAATTATACAACTGGATACAGATCTAGAATTTTACAAGAACTAGCTAGAAGCCTAGTAATATTTTGATAAATAGATTGTAAGATAAAACATGTGAAGAACTAAAATGAAAAGGGTTAATATGACTTAACTAAACTGAGCGCATAAATAAACCAATGAAGTGCTAAGATAGATAAAGAACTGAAGGGTCGCTATGATTATCTTACCGGGATTTTGAATACTTGAAAGAATTTCTGAGCAAACTGGATTTTGGTGTGTCAAATTGTTAGAAACTGCTGCCGTTGAGTTTTGTCGAAAAGTGCAGTGCATTTTGATAGTTTGGGTCTTTTTTGATTCCATTTTCACTATTAGCTACTAGAATTTTGTTGAAAAGGCAGTGACTTATCAATTGTATTTTCTTTGGCTAGGTTTTCTGTTGTTGTTCCATGTTTTTCCTTTTTCTTAGTTAACCTAATCCAGCGAGTGATTCTGGAGTTGAGAAAGCTAAGTTAAGAGAGGTAGTGGCTATGTTTAGATACAAAGGACGGCCCCTGTTAGCACAAACTTAAGCTGAAGTATGTTAGTTTCTCTGACTTGTTAGTTTAATTTATAATTTCACCTCACAAATATTTATTAACATGAATTAATAGACCAAAACTGAGTCTAAGTTTATAGTCACTATTACCTGTCATTATTTTCTCAGTCTGGATTATTATTGTTTATAGGGAGATCAAATTTTTCGAAGAAAGCATCAGTAGCAGCATTAGTTTATGGCATATATTAGGCAGTTCGGTTGTTTATTATGCTTGCTTATTTCAGCTGTTTATGGTATTTTAGTTGCAGTACTATTTTGACTTTTTTATGGTAGTTCGGTTGTGTAAATATATCGCTAATCTTTTGTCTTGACACGGTTGTTCGATTATGACATAGTTGTCTTTATGTTAGTGCTTTTGTTTATGTATTTTGTAGTTCTTTGAACGTGTATGTGTATATGTATTTTGTGGTTGTTTAATGTATTATGTTTAAATGTGTATGTGTTTATGTATTACATTATTATATAAGTTCTGAACAAACTGAATTGGAGGCAAAATTAGAGGTAGAGGTGGAATATCACGAAATAAAATCGAATTAAGCGATGGTGGAAAAAAAACACCAGGAAAAATAGTAACATAGTAAACGAGCACCTTTTCGGTGACATTTTAGAAATGCTGCAAAAAAAACTCTTATATCGTTTGAAAAATGCCTCCAAAAATATATTAATAGTGGTGTTGAATTAAATGAAACTAAAAATAATGAATTTTTAGTTGCATGTTTTCTCGCGGCGTTTATCAAAACGCCGCAGTAAATTTCGGTGGCGCTTTTTGTGGGTCACCGAAAATGAATTTTGTGGTAGTTCCTCCTGCATCAACATTGTGCCCAAGCCAGTCTCACATGCATCGGTATATACAGTAAATGTCTTAGAACCATCAGGAAGTACCTATACCGATGCACTAGTAAGATCCTTCTTCAATCTCAGAAAAGAGTCCTCACAATCACCATCTCAAGAAAATTCCAAATTCTTATTTGTAAGTTGGGTAAGCGGTGCCGAAATCCATGCAAAGTCCTTAATAAATTTCCTTTAGTAACCCTCTAGACCAAGAAAGCTTCTCACCTTTATTGCATTCTTGGGGGTCTTCCAACCTTGCACCGCCACCACCTTGGCGGTATCCACTGCTAATCCATCTGTGGAAACCATATTCCCCAAGAAACGCACCTCTCTTCGCCAAAAATGACAATTAGAGAATTTCTCCTTGAGCTGATGTACTCGGAGAGTACGAAGAACTCTCTCAAATGTAAGGCATGGTCGTCCTCACTCTTCAAGAATACAAGAATATCTTCCACAATGACAACTACAAATTTATTTAGAATGTCCCTGAATACTCTGCTCATCAAGTCCATGAAATAAGCTGGCGCGTTGGTCAGGCCAAAAGGCATAACAACCACTCAAAGGAACCACCAGAAGCTCGAAATGTTGTCTTATCTATGCTATCATATGCCACACGCAGCTGATGAAAACAAGTGGCTTAATCCAACTAAGCAAATATAGACGCTCCCATTAACGAGTCAAACAAATCATCAATCTGAGGGAGTGGGTAACGATTTTTCTTTGTGAGCTTATTCAACTCTCTATAGTCCACACATAGCCGAAGGGAACCATCTGTAGATGACCGGTGATCCCAACTCAAAGATACTGAGCCTAATGAATCCCTTTTCCAAAAGCTCACGCACTTACTTGCTAATCTTTCTCCATTCCCTAGAGCTATATAACGAACATGCAGCGCTACAGGCTTCGCATTATTACTTAGATAAATCTGGAAATCAATCTCTCACTTAGGTGGAAACCCTCTCACGTCCTCAAATAAATCGCGATACTCACGCACAATGGGTACAGACTTAATATCTTCAGTAAAAGAATCTATGGATTAAAGAGAACTCAACATGACTGGCACCCGTGGATCGTAAAAATTCTCGAGGTCCTACCACTATAAGTCATCAATCGAACGACCCTCTTCTTGCAGTCAAGGATAGCCACGTATATGGCTAACCAGTCCATCCCTGAGATCATACCATACCCGTAGAATCCCAACACGTAGGCATCACAATCAAGCTCAACACCTAAAATAGAAATTTTCAAACCCCTACAAACAATAGATAAGTGCACTGAACTTCCTGTAGGGTTTGAAACTACTATGGAGTCAATAACAAGTGAGATATATAAATGCAAACAATCAACCAAAGTGTTATAAATAAACGAATGAGAAGCTCTTAAATAAAAAAAAGTATGTATAAGGAAGTCAGAAATAGAAATCAATCCTTAAATCGTCACTTTCCTACCTCGATCCGGAGCATTGCTAGTCGCAGCTACCTCCAACACATGAACCTATGTTGCCTATGTACCCGTCCCCTCTCTAGGCTTCTATGGACACACCCTACTAAGATGACCAAACCACTCATAATTAAAGCACTTTCCTTTCATCATCATCTTTCTATGGTCCTTGATGAAATATCCAGCCATCCCACAACTATGTCACATGATATCTGTATTAGTTTGCTCTTTTTGAGCACTACCAACTTGCTTCTTCTTTCCTTTCTTGTTTCCTACCATTTCTTCTTATAAACAGAAAACTTAGATGCTCCCCTCTTTGCATCCTTGATCTCTTCCTTTTTATCCTCGTGCATCAAAGCCATCTCTACTGAAGCCTCAAAATTAACCTCCATCGAATTAGGTGCTTCTTATTCGTTGACCAAGTCCTTTTTATTTATGACCATTTTGTCCCTATCAGTCTTGTACAAGTCATTACTTTTGACTCGGATCGAATTAGGTACTGAGGTCAGTCTCATTGGAAAGCAAATGATGTTTCCCATTCCGTAGAGTAGTCACATTAAAGATTTGGTTCAGTAGTTTACGATGAATCGCTATTTTTGTGTTTCACAGTTTGTTGTCTAGGTTTTTGTACCATTAGTGGGCTGATTTGAGGAGGCCCATTAGTGGGCTGATGGGAGGCTATAAATAGGGGTTAGGGACATGGAGAGGGGGACACTTCTTCATTCTCTCATTTGGTTAGGAGTTTGTGATTGATCCTTTCTCAAACAAATACACCTTTCCACCATTAAAATTCTAGATCTACATAAGAGAATCAAAGATCTACATGGTTTGAAGCTAGGTCTACGTCGAGTGAAGAATGATTTCATTAAATTAGAAGATTTGGAGTACATTCTTCGCTGTCTAAAATCGAGATTCATCATTTTTGTGTTGTTTTGGAGATTTGGTGAGTGATTAGCATCTCTCGCTTGAATTCGATCAAGTATATGAGTTGTTTGATTACTTGTTCATCATTTCGAGTTGTTTTTGCATAGATCTAATTGAGGTAAGTATGGTTTTAACTCAAATCACCATAAGATCTAATTAGCAACTTAAATCGGTAAGTTTTCTATGTGATTTCAATGATAATTGTTGTTTTGATGATTGTTGATTGTTTATGTGATTTGTTGTTGGATTATAGTTAAATTGATGATTGCAAACGTGTTGAAATTGAATCGGATCCGGGTATGAAATCGAGTAAATTTCAAGTTCGGATATAGTAAAGTTTTGGCGTGGGATCATTTTGTTTGGATCGGCTTGAAATTCGAATTTGGATCTACTTGTTTTGGTTGGAAAATTATAGATTGCTGTGATGACGCGACAATGATGGTTTTGTCCATGATCCATCAAGTATATGACCAAACGATGTTTAGTTTTATTGGCTCGATGATGGTTTTATCTTTAACACGAGTTCTAGGTGGAATGTTCAAAGCAATGTGATGTGTTCTTTGATCGGTGTAAAGCAACAAATGTGAAGACAACTCTTGGGTGTTGAGTTGTGGATAATGGTTACTCAAGGGGAACTTGAGTTGTGAATAGTCGTCCGACGACTAGAGATGCGAAGGCTGAGAGATTATCGTTGTCGTAAGTTCTAGCAGACTCAAAGCAGTGGTACTTTAGGCAGTCGTGAATGGCCTCGTAACTTGGACAGTCGTGAAGGTCCTAGTTGTCGAGATTTGAGAAGACAAACATACGAGTCATAAAGGTGTATAGAGTTTTTGCTAGAACTATGGTTACCATTAGCCCTTGACATACGGTAGGAGGCCATCATACGATTAATGATGGTTTCAAAGTAGGATTGGTAGTGATAGCCAGAGTTAGTCATGGATGTTGGATGTTTGGTTGTTTGTTTGTACCGTGTTACGTAGGTCGTCTGACATCGAAGGAGACGTTTCTTAGGTGCTTGTCGTTTACGCCTCTAGGGATTGTGCTTGGGGGATGTTAAGCTTGATTAGGATGGTTTACATAAGATATATAATTTGGTTGCTATGATTGCTATTGCTTGGTTACTTTTGATTGCCATGAATGGATGGTTGTTCTGGTTTTCATGGATGTATGGTTGAAATGATTACATATAAAGGCTATCACTGTCAGATGTGCGAAAGAAGGATGTGGGTTCTTCTCTGAAATTTTGGGTAGATTGGTTTTTTACTCTACCTATTCTCATATAATTTATTGATGATGTCAGATAGTTGTTTTATCGCTCACTAAGACTATTGTATGACTCAAGGTTTTATATTTCCCTCTTATTACCTTAGGCTGTTCATTCGATTTTGGATGGCCAGACTAGGTGGCAGGTGATTGGTGAGACGATGCTGTTGTGCGATGACGAGAATTAGGCTGACATATTACTTTGCTATTACCTAATATCTTTGTTTCCGATGTTTGATTTGTGTTGTAGTGAGGCTTCATGTACAGACTTTGATGTTGTATGCGGTTGATGTTTAGATGATCTTTTAGGATGTTATGAACGTTTAAAAGTTTGTTATATGATGCTCCACTATTATTGCCCGTTGTATATTTTCTATTATACTTTATCCTTGCGCTGTGAGTTATAATACTGGTTCTGCTTGTGTTTACCTACTCTAATGATCATCCATAGTTGCCTGGCACACCTTTCAGCGCATTATTCGTCTTGTTTAGTGCAGAGGTTATGGGCGGTCGTCACATTTGTTATCAGAGCTCTGGTTAACGATTTTATCCAAGGTTTAAAGACGTAATTATGTATGAGAGACATATTTGTAGATTTCTGATGTATGCATACTATATAGTAGTATATAGTATAATAGAGTTTGAACTCCATTTGCAGTATTTCTTGAAGGTAGCTAATCATTCTATATTACAGATTTAGAATGAGTCACGGATCTTCAAGACACACAGCTAGGGAGGAGGCTATTCCTGGAGGGAGCAATGGTAGTGCACCAGACTACCCAGCCATGATGGCAACGGTTATGAGAAGGGTACCCGCTCCAGGAGCAGCCGCGGTTGATGTTGGAGTTCAGGTGTAGGTTCCGAGAGTTGTGGACTCCGCGAAGCTATGAAAATATTTCACTTCTCTTGGAGAAAGCCATTTAAAGGGACAAAGCCGACTGAAGAGGTTCAGAGACTGATGGGTGCTTGCATAAGGATCTTTGGTGACTTAGGCATAGATGATGCAACTAAGAGAAAGCTTGCATCGAGACAACTACAAGGTAGAGCCATGGACTGGTGGAACTCCATTACGCTTGAGACTCTAGAAGAGGAGGTTACATGGGAACAGTTACATGTCAACTTTGAAAAGAAGTTTATCTCTACTGCTCAAAAGTCTATTCAGTTCAAGAAGTTTGTGGAGCTGAAACATAATGGTCGACCAGTGCTTGATTATGTTTCTGACTTCGAGGCTTTGTCAAAGTATGCTCGCTCGTACATTAATTCTCCTTATCAGAAGAACGAAAAGTTTGTGATGGGTTTGGATACTTACATTGGGAGACCATTGGTGGATCACCTTGACGATCCTTACGAGAAGATAATGGAAAAACCATGAGACATGAAAGCTTATTTCCAAAGAAAGGAACCGTTGTTACTGCAACCAAGGAAGCTCCAAAACTACAACAGGATGGTAATAATAAAAAGAGGAAGCAACAACAATAGAAAGGAAAGGATGTCAAGAATAAACCTAAGAGTGAGGTGGTTTGCTTTAACTACCAACAGAAGGGTCATTTTGCTAATGAGTGCAAGAATACAAAGGTTGAGAGGAAGTGTCACAACTATAGCAAGACTGGGCATCTCAAGAAGAACTGTCCAGAGCCGGCTAAGGGAAAGAAGATAGTGAAGGTTTATGCTTTGGGAGTTGTACCATCTTCTTCAAGATCTCCTACTGCAAAGGAGAAAGGAAAGGGTGTCGTCGTTCAATGAACTCTTTCAGTTAAAGGTGTTTCAGTTCATGGGTTGTTTGATACTCAAGCATCACATTCTTTCATCTGTAATGAGCTTGTGTGTCGCTTGGGTTTGGAACCTGAGATTTGTGATAGATCATTGGTTATGACTAATCCAGTAGGGGGTTCGTCTAGCCTTTATATTCTTGTCGTGATCTTGTATTGTCGAGTCACAGTTGCTCCTTTGTATGTGATTACTTTGTTTTGAACTTCGCTGGGTTTGGGATCATCTTGGGTATGGATTGGCTCAAGAAGTATGCGGCAAGAGTGAACTGCAAGAAGCTAGAGGTGAGAGTCGGGGATGTGGAAGGGCAAAAGGTGTTGATTCGATGTAAGCCTGAAGACGGGGTCTTCGTGAGCTATTTGTATTCACTTGTGATTCCACAAAAATACTTGTCATCCGTGCTGATTGCAAATGAGTTTGAGGATGTCTTTGATGAGGTCAAAAGGTTGCCGCCGCATCATGAGATTGAGTCCAAAATTGATTTGGTTGAGGGTGCTAGACCTATCCTTCTGCCTCTTAAGCGAATGGCACCTAAGGAACAACGAGAGTTAGAGATGCAAGTTCGTGACCTTTTAGGAAAAGGATTCATTTGGATAAGTGTATCCGAATGGGGTGCACCAGTTGTGTTTGCAACCAAGGAAGATGACTCGTCGAGATTTTGTGTGGATTATCGTGAGCTGAACAAGGTGACTAAGAAGAACAAGTGTTTGTTGCCAAGGTTATATGACTTGTTCGATTAGCTTCACGAAGCCAAGGTGTTTTCTCAGATGGATTTGGCAATGGGATTTCACCAGTTAAGGGTGCAAAAGGATAGTGTGTCGAAGACAGTTTTAGGACACCATCAGGTTTCTTCGAATGGTTGGTGATGCCATTTGGGTTGACTAACGCGCCGGCGTATTTTGTGGATCTTGTGAATATGGTGTTCAGAGATCAGTTGAACAAGTTCGTGCTTGTGCTCGTTGATGATATTCTGGTTTACTCCCAGAATGAGGAAAAGCATAAGACGCACTTGAGAGTTGTTTTGGAGATCTTGCGAAAGCATCAACCGAAAGCTAAGTTTTCAAAGTTTCACTTCTGAAAGAGTGAAGTGAAGTTCTTAGGCCATGTTTTTTCTGGCAATGGAATAGCGGTTGACCCCGCTGAGGTGGTAGCAATCCAGGACTGGGATAGACCTAAGAATGCGACTGATGTTAGGAGTTTCCAAGATAGCTGCACCATTAACGGGATTGACAAGAAAAAATCAGGTGTTCACATGGGATGGAAAGTGTGAGCAAGCTTTTGGAATTATGAAAGAGAGGCTGATGAATGCTCCTGTTTTGACGATTCCAAGTGGGAGTGAAGAAATGGTGGTATACACTGATGCATGCGGTACTGGACTGGGAGCAGTGCTGATGTAGAAAGATAATTTTGTGGTATACACGAGTCGACAACTGAAGCCGCACGAAAGGAATTATCCAACTCATGATTTGGAGTTGGCGGCGATTTTGTTTGCTCTGAAGATGTAGAGACATTACTTGTTGGAAGTTCGATTCGATTTGTTTACGGATCACAAGTTGTTGAAGTATCTTTTCTCCCAAAAGGATTTAAATCTTCGGCAGCAACGGTGGTCAGAGTTTCTAGCATCGTATGATTTTGGTATAGCCTATACTTCTGGTAAAGGAAACGCAGTGGCGGATGTGTAAAGTCGAAGACATGCAAGTCTGGGAGTGATGTTTTCGGAATTAAAGAGCCTTGAGTTTTTGGCAAGATTTGATTTCAGACCAAGGTGCGAATTGGAACCTAAATTGTTGGCAAGCTTATCATAAGACCTACTCTTATTGGAAGGATTGATGAGAGCCAAAAGCGATATGCAAAGCTTGTCGAGTTTATCTATAAGTTGGAACCAAAGGATAAAGAGTTCGAGGTCAATCGAGAGGGTTGGCTTCGAAAGAAAGGACGACTAGTTGTTCCTGATATGGACAGACTAAGAGATGAGGTTCTAAGGGAATATCCTCACTCGAAGTTGTCGATTCATCCTGGTGGTAATAAAATGTATCAGGACATGAAGTAATTTTACTACTGGGAAGGGATGAAATGAGATATTGGAAAGTTCATTTCCAAGTGCATGAACTGTCAGTTGGTGAAAGCTGAAGAGAAGAAACCGAGTGGATTGCTTCAACCATTGGAAGGTCTTACATGGAAGTGGGAACAGATACCGATGAACTTCATCGATGGTCTACCTAGAACCATTGCAGGAAACGAAGGAATTTTGGTCATTGTGGATCGCTTGACCAAAAATGTTATTCCTGTCAAATTGTGACACCCCATATCCGTTAATGTCACTCTTTAACATAATGCATTAAGTTCTGTGAAGCATTATAGGTAAACAGAACATAATCTCACAAGACAGATATATAAAATAGCAGCGGAAATTTAAAACTTTATTTTTCATTAGAAAACATCGTGGTCTCAAAATTCAGTTACAACATCAGACTGAAATACTGGAACAAAATACATCCAATAAAAACATATATCTTGCGCTAAAAACCATTAGAGTACAGAAATGAAAAATCATGATCCCCATAAGTAGCCATAAACAAGCAGACAAGTGGTCAAAGCGATACATCAAAGCAAATCCAAATCCAGCTGAAACAGAAGAGAGAGTCCTAGTCAAGCCTGAGCGTTCCCACCCTAAGAACCTGGGGGAAGGAAGAGAGAGAAAAGGAAACAAAACGGATTAGACATAAAGTTTGGCGAGTCTAGTGACTTTTGGCATATAAAGAATTAAGAGTATCATAATAGTAAATAATCTAGATGAGAGATACTATAGTAGATAACATGTATAGATAGGATGGATAGGATATACAAAATAAACAGGATAAACTATGCTTCTCTAATACTTTCTCTGCACCAATACTAGTATACCGCATTAAGTGTTTTCCCATTACTTAACATAAACAAAATGATCCAACAGAACATAATGGTAGACTTAGGTGTACTTCTAGTAACAGGTTTTACCCCCAAAAAGGAATAATAGGTACCTAAACAGAAATAACGGGTGTTACCCCAAACAGAAATAAGAGGTACCTAAACAGTACTAAATGTACCCTAATTACCACCCCTAGCGATCGACAACCTACCACGTAAATACCTTGTGTCGACCCCACAGTAGGGTGTATTACTTCCTAAAGTAGCATCCACCAGAAGGACACAGACCTATTTAAAGCTGTTATGGCGGCTTATTTTCCCAAGCAAGCCGGACCCATGCACGCACATGACTCTGTTGGAACGCGCCATCAAAACACCCCCACCCAAATGAACCTCTTATAACCAGTCCAGTAAGCGTGTCCTGACCCCTACTTAGTGCAGGTCACCCCTTTAATACCAAAATGAGTTACTGATTGATATGGGTCCCACATAACAGATGACACAAGCCACCCCTTAGGCTTGTACCTCCAATTAACTAGGATTTTGACAGGTTATGCCTAACAGATTAACAATCCCGCATAACCCCAACAGATAAAACAGGTTAAGTTTAACGGGTTCGTATAACTTCCCACAGATTCAACAGGTTTACTTAACCCCACCCACATATTAAACAAGCCACAGGTTAACAGGTTTTTATGTATATAACCCCCGCAGACTAAACAAGTTGACTATTACAGGTTAACAGGTATGCATAACCCCCAACATGTTTCATAGGTTACTTACAGTTTCATTAATGTGTTCCGCTTAATCTTTAAATTAAGCCTACAGATTTATATTCCCCAAACTACAAGCTATAATTCATAGTCTAAGATATGCCTTTAATTTTAGTCATATTTCACAGTATAGTTTATTCCCCCAATTCCCAGTACGATTCATAGTACAAGTTATGCCATCCAATTTACTATTCCCCATCGGCAGGGGGGCAGGAGACGACCATATATCGAATTTAAATATCAGAATAGCTAATATAGTCATGATTTAATGGGTTTGGTCCACATTTTTTTTTGACTGTTCCAGGCCTCTTGAATCTTCTTATTCCTATTTTTGTTATTTAATTTGTAGTTTTCTATGCGTAATGCGGGTCGACTTTTGTTTTATTATTGATAGGAATTCTAGAGGGCACTTAGCACTAACTCCCGGCAGGCACTACTTAGATTCTCAGGCGCATCCGCATAAAATATTTCGCTAAAGTCACACCTGTATAAGGAGCAAGGTATTGTAATGTTGTAGGTGAGTCCGCTGTTTCGGCTACAGTCATATCTTAGCTAGAACTTGAGCAATCGGTTCCTAATCATTCCTAAATTATCCCAATTTCGTTCATACACATGTTTCAGCGATATCGGCCTAGGCATGAAGGTAGCGTAGGCTATAAAAATAAAAGGGAATGTGAGAGAGAAGAAAATAATAGGCATAAAATGAAGTGCTCATATAATTACAGAGATGGGCATATGATAGTAGAAATAGGCATATCAGAAATAGGCATATAAGAACTGAACAACATATTAGGTATGAATCAGATTCTTAACAGGTATAGGTTCAGATCTAGATTTATAAACATGTCAGGGTTACTGTCAAATTTTTATATCTAAAAGTGACATGAACTCAATGAGATTGGATCTAAAGGACAGAGAATAATATGCTGAAGTTGCAGGTGAAATTCATGTTTGTGCGTAGGCTATTGTTGAAGAAAATAGGCTAATTCAATCCAAGCTGGGAAAACATCTCATTGTCTCCATTGTTTTTGATGAATAAAAAAATTTAGAAATGTTGTCCTATATATAGCCTACTACCAATGAACCCGGTCACAAAAACGTCCAGAAACAACCAAAAGAATTCGGCAAGATCTCGTTTGGGTCGACCCACCCTGACCTGGGTCAACCCATAAGTCGACCCACTTTGCCTTATGTCGACCCATGGGTCGACCCAGGCCAGGGGTGGGTCAGACCCCAACGGGTCTGGTTCCCGCCTACGGCCGCCTCTTTTTCTCTCTTTGAAATTTGAAAATTGTATGTTATTTTTATCTATACATAACTCTTTTGTATGTATACAAACTTGTAAGCCTAATAACGTTCTTATATGATGTTCGTTTTACGCAAACTTGGAGCCTATCTTAAGCAGGATTCTGAGGCGAACGCAATGGTATGGTCCATTTTACATAATTCCCAATATTTAATTAAGTATTCTTTAGTTTATCATTATAATGTCCTTTAAAATTATGGGGTGTTACACAAATTGACCAGGACAGCATCGAAGTTGGCTGAGCTTTATATAATACAGATTGTTCGATTCCATGGTATCCCAAAGAGCATAGTAAGTGACTATGATCCGTTTTTTATGAGCGTATTTTGAAAGAATTTACAAGAAGCTTTGGGAACTGAGCTATGTTTGAGTATAGCTTATCATCCCCAAATCGAAGGCCAAACCGAAAGGGTTAACCGAGTTTTGGAAGATCACCTTAGAGCTTGCGTATTGGATTTCAGGGATCATGGGAAGACCATCTATATTTAGTTGAGTTTGCATATAATAATAGCTACCAGTCGAGCATTGGGATGGCACCATATGAGGCGTTGTATGGTAGACTGTGTAATTCTCTGACATGTTGGTTAGAAACTGGAGATAAGTTGATTCTTGGGTCTGAGATGATTAGAGAGACATCGGATTGTATCAAGATCATCCGACAACGAATAAAGGCAGCCCAAGATCGTTAGAAGAGTTATGCCGATAAGCGTCGGAAAGATTTGGAATTCGACATTAGTGATATGGTTTTCGTTAAGATTTCACCATTGAAAAATGTTGTTCGGTTCGAAAGTAAATGGAAGTTAGCTCCAAGGTTTGTTGTGCCATTTCCGATAGTCGAGTGGATTGGGAAGCTCGCGTATAGGTTGGAGTTACCCGAGAAGATGTCGAGCGTGCATAATGTTTTCCATGCGTCGTTTCTTCGGAAGTGTGTGCATAATTCGAATGTGGTGCTACGACCAGATCAGTACGAAGACCTAGAAGTCGGGTCCGTAGCTACAAAGCCTCGTAAGCCGCTTTGCGTTATGGGGAATGACACGAAACAGCTTAAGAGGAAGACTGTTAAGCTAGTCAAGGTGCAATGGAGTGAGAATGATGACGACTATACATGGGAAGCAAAAGAGAATATGAAGTTGATCCATGCAGAATCTTTGTTGGTATAACCCACAGTTGTCGTGTCACCCTTACCTCGTTGTAGCTCTTACTCTTATGGTTGTTATTGTGGTTGATAGAATTCCACGTGCAAGGATAAGGCATGGATGCATGGTTGATGGCTGCTAGTCTGGGTGATAGAACTGGTTGCTAATGGGTGATAGGCATGCAAAATTGTTTTAGTTGCTTATGTCTGTTGGGATTTCAGGGGAGAAATTCCTAAAGGGGGGAGAATGTAACAACCCGCATTTTAAGTATCGGTGGATTGTAAAATATTTTTATTTTATTCCCTAAGAGTTGCATCATTCTCATATTTTAATATGTTGTTTATGGGGATGTGAGACATGTCCATAATTTTTACAAATTTTATTTATGACCATTTTGCCCCTATTAGTCTAGTACAGGGCATAATTTTTGACCAGGATCGAATCAGGTGCTGAGGTCAGTCTCATTGGAAAGCAAATGATGTTTCCCATTCCGTAGAGTAGTCACATTAAAGATTTGGTTCAGTGGTTTGGGAAAAATTGCTATTTTTGTGTTTCACAGTTTGTTGTCCAGGTTTTTGAACCATTAGTGGGCTGATTTGAGGAGGCCCATTAGTGGGATGGTGGGAGGCTACAAATAGGGGTTAGGGACATGGAGAGGGGGTTACTTCTTCATTCTCTCATTTGGTTGAGCTTGTGATTGATCCTTTCTCAAACAAATACACCTTTCCACCATTAAAATTCTAGATCTACATAATAGAATCGAAGATCTACACCGTTTGAAGCTGGATCTACGTTGAGTGAAGATTGATTTCATAAAGTTGAAGATTTAGAGAACATTCTTCGCTATTCGAAATCAAAATTGATCGTTTTTGTGTTGTATTGGAGATTTGGTGAGTGATTAGCATCTCTCGCTCGGATTCAATCAAGTATATGAGTTGTTTGATTACTTATCATTTCGAGTTGTTTTTGCATAGATTTAATCGAGATAAGTATGGTTTTAACTCAAATCACCATATGATCTAATTAGCAACTTAAATCGGTAAGTTTTCTATGTGAATTCAATGATAATTGTTGTTTTGATGATTGTTGGTTGTTTATGTGACTTTTTGTTGGATTATGGTTGAATTGATGATTATAAACATGTTGAAATCGAGTTGGATCCATGCATGAAATCGAGTAAAGTTCAAGTCCGGATCTAGTAAAATTTTAGCGTGGGATCATGTTTTCTAGATAGACTTGAAATTCGAATTTGGATCTACTTGTTTTGGGCAGGAAATGGTCGATTGTCATGATGACGTGGCAAAGGAGGATGGATAGTGGTCCATCAGCAGTGGTCCATCAGTAGAGGTCCATCAACAATGGTCCATAAGTAGCGCTCCATCAGCAGCGGTCCTTCAGTAGTGATCCGTCAGTAGCTGTCCATCAGCAGCGGTCGATCAGCAGGGGACCATCAACAGCGGTCCAGTGGTCCATCAACAGCGGCCCATCGGCAGTGGTCATAATGGTCCATCGGATGGACCAATATTGATCCATCAAGTATATGACCAAATAATGTTCATTTTTATTGGCTCGATGGTGGTTCTAGCTTCGACACGAGTTCAAGATGGAATGTTCGAAGTTATGTGTTTGTTCATTGGTGTAAAGAAACGAATGTGAAGACAACTCTAGGTGTTGAGTTGTGGATAATGGTTACTCAAGGGGGACTTGAGTTGTGAATAGTCGTGGTGGTGACGACTAGAGATGCGATGGTTGAGAGATTATCATTATCGTAAGTTCTAGAGGACTCAAAGCAGTGGTACTTTAGGCAGTCAATTGGTAGTGGTCCATCGGTAGTGGTCCATCGGCAGTGGTCCATCGATAGTGGCCCATTGGTAATGGTCCATTGATAGTGGTCCATCGGATGGACCAATATTGATCCATCAAGTGTATGACCAAATGATGTTTATTTTTATTGGCTCGACGATGGTTCTAGCTTTAACACGAGTTCAAGGTGGAATATTCGAAGCAATGTTATGTGTTCCTTGATTGGTGTAAAGCAACGAATGTGAAGACAATTCTATGGTGTTGAGTTGTGGATAATGGTTACTCAAGGAGGACTTGAGTTGTGAATAGTCATCGGTGTTGATGACTAGAGATGCGAAGGCTGAGAGATTATCGTTGTCATAAGTTCTAGCGGACTCAAAGCAAGGGTACTTTTGGCAGTCATGAAGGGCCTCATAACTTGGGCAGTCGTGATGGGCCTAGTTGTCGAGATTTGAGAAGACAAACATACGAGTCGTGAAGGCGTATGGAGTTTTTGCTAGAATTGGGGTTACCATTAGCCCTTGACATATGGCAGGAGGCCGTCATATGATTAACGATGGTTTCAAAGCAGGCTTGGCAATGTTACCCAAAGTCAGTCATGGATGTTGGATGTTGGATGTTTGGTTGTACCGTCTCACGTAGATCCTCTGACATCGAAGGAGATGTTTCTTGGGTGCTTGTCTGATATTGGTTTAGTCCTCTAGGGCTTGTGCTTGAGGGATGTTGAGCTTAATAAGGATGGTTAACGTGAGATATATAATTTGGTTGTTATGATTTCTATTGCTTGGTTACTTCTGATTGCCATGAATGGATGGTTGTCATGGTTTCCATGGATGTATGGTTGAAATGGTCGCATGTAAAGGCTATCATTGTCAAATGTAGGGAAGACGGATGTGGGTTCTTCTCTGGAGTTATGGGTAGATTGGTTTGTTAGTCTACATATTCTCATATGAAGACGGATGTGGGTTCTTCTCTGGAGTTTTGGGTAGATTGGTTTGTTAGTCTACCTATTCTCATATTCATTATTAATGATGTTAAATAACAGTTTTATCACTCACTAAGACTGTTGTCTGACTCAAGGTTTAATTTTTCCCTTTATTACCTTGGGTTGTTTATCCGATTTTTGATGGGCAGGCTAGGTGGTAGGTGACAGGTGATTGGTGAGATGATGCTGTTGTGCGATGACAATCAGGAGGCTGGCTTATTACTTTCTTATTACCTAGTATCTTTGTTTCCGCTGTTTGATGAGTGTTGTAGTGAGGCTTCATGTACAGACTTTGATGTTATATCCAGTTGATGCATGGATTATCTTTCAGGATGTTATGAGAGTTTAAAAGTTTGTTATATGATGCTCCACTATTATTGCTTGTTGTATATGTTCTATTATACTTTATCCTTGCGTTGTGAGTTATACGACATGTAACGACCCGTATTTTTACAGTATATAAATAATTTATTTAATTATTTAAATAATGGTTTGGCTATTTAAAATGACCATAATTAAATAATATTGAGTATTTAATTAAAATAAATTATATAATAATATGTTTAATGTCTGAAATAGTCAGAAATAGTGGAATTCACAAAATTGTGTGAATGGATCATCTGTGACATTTAATTCAGTTTAGAATTGAATTAGAATAACGAATATATTATTTGAATGGCGGTTTGTACGTATAATTATATTATAATTATAATCGAGCTCGAAATGGCGCGGCAGTTCGCTATTTGGCGATTTGAACTTCAATTGAATGTACAGGGTTCATTTTAAATCGGATTTCTGTGAAACAAGAAACGCTAGGAGCTGGTGAAGTATATTTTTCTGATGGAAGAGAAAAATCAAGATTTTGTCGTGTAGATTTTTAGTTATGTCCAAATCAAATTTTAGAAAAGTCGCTATGGAATTTCTTTATAATTTATATCGATTTATTTATATTTTAAAAGGATTTTTCAATTTAAATCGAATATCAATATAACTGGGAATTTTGAAATATCGAGTTATAAATCCCAGTGAAGTTGTATGGTATTCCACTGTGAATATATACGATAATATTTATTTTTTATATTAAATTTAATTGTTTTTAAATATATTTATATATTTGAATGGGTTACTTAGAGCTTTAAAAATAGCCTATTTTTCAAATGACCTCAGAATTCGACGAAACTAATTTTGTTGGATCCGTAATGTTAAACTATTGTTAGATTTCAATTTCCGTTAAAATTCGACGAAACCACTTTTGTTGGGTCCGGGATGTCAAATTATTGCTAAGTTTCAAATTTCATAATTTTTGAAGCAAGTATGTAAGCGGGGCAAAAGAAAATGTGATTGGTCAATTTCTGTTAAAATCGGTCGACCTAAAATTGGCCGTTTTTCAAACGAGCTCAGAATTCGATGAAACTGGTTTTGTTAGGTCCGTATCGTCAAAACAAAGCTAGATTTATTTTTCTGGAATTTTTCGATTCAGTTTGTGGCCCTGGCAAATTGAAATGTACGTTCAAATTTAATATTGAATGTTTTATATTTTAATTTGAAAAATAACTGACTGTAACAGTCGAAATGGCCAATGAAACATATCCCATTGTGTCCGGAATGGGGGTATTTAGCTAGGGGCGATAGTCGTTAGGTTTGATTTCGAGTCCGTTTGCAAAAACACTATTTAAATTTTCCTATAAAGCTTCGACCAATAGGATTTTTCCATTATATATATAAAAAAACATCTCAAAACCCTAGCCGCCAGAGACGAAACCGACGACTCACGAAGCCCGAACCTTCCCCTTCATTTTTCCGCCGCCACAGGCGACGCTAGGCCGTGCCACCACCACCACTCCACTCACCTTCGTCCCCTCTTTAAATCCGACCAAGCCTCGCCTCAACCCATCGATCGTGCGCGTCGAATTTCGAGGAGGAAGTCGACCCCTTTGGAGCGCCGCCGCGACCTGCTGGAGCCGCCGAGTCAGACGCCACCACCACCGACAGGGAGCTGGTTCGTAGCTCTTTCGCGTGGCACTACCTGATCGGAGCAACAAGGTACGGCTTGACTGTAAAATCAAAACCTAGTTTTGAAGGTTTAAAAACCTTTCTGCCTCGACATTTTGAAATGAAAATAACACTATAAAGCGTTGCAAAACTTTGAAAAATAATATCTTTTTCGTTCTTTAACGAAATTCGATGAAACAGGTGACGCCGTGACCGCAAGGAGGCTCTCTACATTCTAGAAGAAGCCGCGGATTTTTCTGATCTTCCTACGATTTTTAGCACTGCAATAACCAATGTGAGGAATCTAAACTGATTGCGTGAATGAAATCGCGTTGTATAAATTATATAAGCGAAGTGTAAATTATATACGCATTGTATACCTCATGTACATGCGTTGTATAAGTTATATTAGCGATGTATAAATTATACAAGCGTTGAATGAAACGTATATGCTTTGAATTGTGATGAAATGCAAGTGAATTATTATATATATATATATATATATATATATATACTCCCCTCGTCCACAGACCATAGACGATATTTATTGCTTGTGATTGACGTGATATTATATGGTATGACGAATGGTTGGAAATAATTGTTTGTGGTTGATATGATGGTTGAAAAATACCTTTGTGGTTGAAAAATACCCTCTTGTGGTTGAAACAAATTAGAATAGGATTGTGGAATTGAAAATAAAACATGCCGCCTGCGTGCGAACTAGATGCATGATCCCCATTGTCAAAAACCGCGAGGTTTTAAGGTAGAGCGAGGAGCCGTACTAGGGACGGTCCCGGTTTTAACTACCCTGCCGTTATGCTGCCGAAATTTTCTGAAATATTCATGTGTTAGAATAATTTTCATTCGTTGAAATAAATTACATATGTTGAAACCAATATTCATGTGTTGAGTTGCAATTCATTCGTTGAGTTGAAATTCATGTGTTGAGTATTATTTGAATTTAAACCGATAGCTTTAGCGATAAAAATCACATTTTTATATATATACAAACCATAGCGAATATTCATGTGTTGAGTTGCAATTCATTCGTTGAGTTGAAATTCATGTGTTGAATATTATTTGAATTTAAACAAATAGCTTTAGCGATAAAAATCACATTTTTATATATATACAAACCATAGCGAATATTCATGTGTTGAGTTGCAATTCATTCGTTGAGTTGAAATTCATGTCTTGAATATTATTTGAATTTAAACAAATAGCTTTAGCGATAAAAATCACATTTTTATATACATGCGAACTATATAGAATATTCATGTGTTAAGTTGCAATTCGTTCGTCGATTTGAAATTCATGTGTTGAATGTTATCGTATGTTAAAGTAAAATGAATCGACAATAAAAACTACATTTTTATTGTGAATATGAAGTGTTAAAAACATTCACGTGTTGAATAAATATTTTTGATGATAAAAATATTTTTTTTATCATGTATACGCTTTGATAAAAATACACACGTGTTGGAATAAATAATAGTTTGCTAGAAATATTATTATTAGCTTTGTTCTGCATATATATACATGTGTTGAATAGGAAAAAAATGGATTAGCTGTAGAGTAAAGAAATTATTTGCGTGCCGGACAAATAGGTAAACCTTGATGAGTTGGCTGCGCAATTTTATTTATATATCAACTCCTGTGAATGTCATTGGATGCGGAGTGCTGGTTATTCTGTGTGAAATAATAAACATCGCCATAGGATAGTAACAATTAATTTTGAACTACACTACATGGAATACTTCTTGACGATAGGCATACTTCATCATATTCCACATAAGCAATTGGAGCTTGTGTGACGAGGTGGAAGATTTACCATACGAGCGAGAGGCTTGTATGGCGATGACTATATACTACAGGTTGAACTGATGACTGATATGGACTATACAAAATATAACGATAAATTGCCAGAATAATAAAAAACCCACACGGGTCTGGAGTTGACAATAATCACGTCTCTCTAGTTATTAGATACGGCACATGGACTATTTATTTCCACACGGAAACGGGGTGACGAGAATTTATTCTCCGGAGTGATTATCTATACATGCTCCCCCGTAAACACCAGAATATATCACTATAAATATGTGGATGCTTTTTGGGATTTATTGGGTACCTAACACGGCCCAATAAATTTCCAAACCCCTCCCCGTACAAAGGAGGTTATGGCGAAATTTTTCGAAATATTAAGGTGTTAGTGAAATATTTGAAGTAAAAACGAAGTTGAAAATATAGAATGAACTATAGTTGGAATTATAGAATGAACTATATTTATATATATAAATATAAATATAATTAAAAGGAATCGAAGCCGTGCAGTTCGTGTTTCGGAATCATAATTTGAAATGACTAGTACGAGAAATCGGACCATCGGATTTTCCCGAAACCGCAACCGCTGGGTTCGCCTTGGAAATATCTTCCCAACGGCACCAACCTTATAAAAATCCAACAGTTGGATTGTCCAAAATGTTTAATTCAAATCTGAAGAAAAACAGCGCCAGAATCGTTTATATTTATATATAAATATAAATATAATTAAATTAAATCGAATAACGACGCTGCAGTTCGAATTTTGAAACCGTATCTTCAAAAGACTAGTGTGGAAGATCCGACTGTCGGATTTTCACGAAACTGGAACCGTTAGGTTCGCTTTGGGAATATCTTCCCACTGATATAGACTTTGTAGAAATCCAACGGTTAGATTTTCCGATATGTGTAAAACAAATTAGGGGAAAACAGCGCCATTGCCACGGCACGACCTGAAACGTCGTTTAATTAAACATGGCCATTTTTAAATAAATAAAAATGGCGAAAAATCGTTATAAAATATTATAAGCAACACAGATTGCAAATAAACCAGTTGGGCTTGAATTGTTTGATATTTGATGGTTGTATGTGCTTGACACGAAAATAAAACTAAAGAACTGAAATATGGATGTCGAATAATATAACCATGGAAAGAATTGATTTAAATTCTGATTACGTGAATTATTTGAAAAGGCCGAGCTAACCCTCATTTCAAATAATTTATCGAGCGATTCGAATTAGAAGATACAAAGATGATTCAAGACCGACGATCTTCGTATCGGTTGGATGGGCGCTACTGAGGTTCCTGACCGGAGTAGCTACCGGAAAGGGGCGGAAGTAGTAGCCGTCTGAACGCATGTGTTGATTGGACGGATATACGAGGAATTTGACGCCTCCAGTTTCGTTCAGACCCAGAACGGACTTGTAAATGGACTGTGTGTCTGACATTGGATTTTGTTCTATACTGATTGATCTCTGTTAAATATATATCTGTTTGGCGGCGGGGAATTTATTCTTTTGCTTAACGCCCTTCTCTAAGACGTACAAGCTCAGGGGTTATATATCGATGGAAATTAATCGTATGGAGTGGACTGCCTATGTGGCATGCCAAGATGCTGTGATCAAGGCTTCTGTTGCAAAGCAAAGTCTTGTGGATGATGATCAAAGCATGGTCTACGTGGCCTTGCTTTGTGTATAGCGTGTATTCGTGAGCCTCACACCTCGGTATGAGTTAAAAACGGGATACGGACCGCTGGGAGAGCACGACGTTTCTTTCTAGCTATGGTGGTGTCAGTGACTTACCAGCCCTGACATTTATATCTACTTTTCACCTTTGTGGTTGTTGGAATGCGAGGCGCCTCGATTATAGGTCTGTAAGGACCGGGAAACGTGTGTTTAGGAATTGCCAATCCTGAAACGTAAGAGAGGACCGGCCCAGCCGAATCCAGGGTTACCCAGAGTGCGTAGTCCTGAGGCATTTGCTAGAGTGTCTCGAAGCAGAGAGGAGCTTGCCCCTTGCCTCGACTCATGACGGAAATCCAATTTCCAATACGAAATAACGGACTCGATTGTAGAACTAGTATGGCGACATAGTATATGGTAGCTATGCCGTCTATGATTGATACTTATGATGCTATTCGTTTTTGAAACATATATGCACTAGTAATAATATCAATTGATTTTGCTTTATACGTATCAAGCATATTTGGCCATTATAAGGTAAAACTCTATCCTCCGGCTTGCGTTGCATTGTGTGATGGGACCTGAGTCTTATAATGGCTTCATTCTTTCAAAAAGCATTGCGTTGTTTTAAAAGAATTTACTTTGTTTTAAATGCACTAGCAATCACTGGAGTAAACCCGTTACGCGAAAGTGGCGTGGTCCTATGATTTGCTTATTACTGTTGCTTAACTGTTAAATAGATTCCTCATACCAGTCCCCATGACTGACTCGTTGTTTGTTTCACTTTGCAAACGCGGGTGCCCTTATTTTCACACGGGCAGCCTAGTTCACAGGTGACAGGTTGTTTTGGCTCTGCACTATTGCATAGAGTGCATTTTGGCTCATGGCGAGGCTGACTTCACAGAGACGACTTTGACATTTTCCGCCATTATTGTACTTATATTATGATTCCGCCACTGGCGATGCAAACTGATTTACTTTCCGTACTCCTTATTGTATGTATATGTACCACCTTCGGCGATGTAGATTGATACCCTTATTATGTCTCACTGCATGTATGTATTCCTCCTCAGGCGATGATGACTGATCACTTCCCTTTATTTACTAAGTTATATCCTACGCTGTGCTATTCTGATGTTATTACATGTTGTGATTCCGTTGTCATACTCATGTGAAATTATTCCATTTATTGTTTTTGCTATTATCTGTACTCTGCTATGATGATTAATGTGTTATATTCCAATGATTATCCTTAATACCGCCCCTCGGATTTTGGGATCATCACAGTTGGTATCAGAGCTTTGGTTAACCTTAGTTCCGGGATCTAACACATTAAACACCTCGTCAGAATAGAATCAGTAGTGTTCTAAGGCGAATAGCTCATTAGAGATAGGATTAGCAATGTCCTAGAATGAGCTAAGCAGATTAGCAAAACAAATTTGATCAGTGCATCATTTCCTTTCCTTGTATTCCCCTGCTTTATCATTTATGAAAATTATCAAATATGTGAGCTTGGCTCTTTTCTTGCTTATACAGTACTCTTAGATGGCTACACGAGCAGCAGCAGCTAGAGGAGGCCGTGGAGGCCGAGCAGGAGCAGCAGGAGGACGGGGGAATATCCCCGTAGTTGTGGAAGGCCCTATTGTTCAGCCACCAGCACCCCAGGACTTCGAGCTAGACAGAGTAGCGAAGAGGTATAGGAACCTTGGGGGAAAACCTTTTTCTGGCACTGGTACAGTAACGGAGGCTATTGCTTGGTTGAAGACCTGTGAAAAGATCTTTGAAGGGATGGAATTGGGGACTAACAACAAAGCACGACTAGGTATTTGGCTCCTACAGGAGGAAGCAGAGCTGTGGTGGGATGCCATCACCTCAGAAGATGCAGCAGGTACTGTCAGGACCTGGGAGCAATTCAAAACCATGTTCAACGAGAAGTTTGTACCTGAACAGGCCCTAGAGAGGATGCGAGAGCAGTTTGCTAATCTTCAGCAAGGAGATCTCTCTATTCAAGATTACCTGAATAAATTCACCCAGTTGTCGCGCTATGCTCCTGAGCTTATTATGACTAACAAAGCAAAGAACAAGAGATTCATATTTGGGCTAAAGCGCAAGTACCATGACAGAGCCATGAGCAACATCAAACTCTCCTTCTCAGAATTGGTAGAAATGGCTTGCAATTATGAAGATATGGATGAAAGGCACGCCAGCCATGACCGCGCCAGAAGCCAAGTTGGAAATAAGCGCAAGGCTTCAGCAGATCAGCCCGAGTCTAGCATTACCGCGACCGCTACTCAGAAACCTGGAAAGATCACCAAAGGAAATTGCTACAACTGCGGGAAGCCAGGACATTTTTCTAATGTATGCAAAGCCCCGAGGAAACCAAAGGCCAATGACTCAGCCGAATGCTACAAATGCCATAAGAAGGGGCACTATAGCAGGAATTGTCCTCTGAAGCAGAATGCACAAGTGGCTCATGTGTATGACGGGGAGACCCCGCCAGCTATCATGGATGGATCAGGTAAACCCGACATCTTGGGAGGTACCCTTACCATTAAAAATATTCCTGTTTCTTTACTTTTTGATACTGGTGCATCACGTAGCTTCATTTCTGGTAACATTGTTCACAAGTTAAAATTGAAACGAAGAAAGCTTAGAGAACCAATTAAAGTTCAAAACCCGATAGGAGGTTTGGTTAGTCTCAGTACTTATTGCAAATTACCTATTTCCTTTTCGCGATACTGATTTCCTTTTGATTCGATTGTCATGGACCTTTCCGAATTTGATATCATACTGGGGCTGGACTGGTTGACAAAATATAAGGCCGAAGTTAGATGTGCCGAGAGAATCGTTAAAGTCGAAATGAAGCTTGGACCTATATATATACCTTGCCACGGTTCAGCAATTAATAGAATAGAATTTTGGTCTTCTTTAGAAGTTACTCCCCCTTCATTAGAAAAGATACCGGTCATTAAAAACTATGCGGATGTGTTTAAAGAAGTAGAAAACTTACCATCGCAAAGAGAAATTGAATTTAGAATAGATCTAATTCCGAATGCCCGACTAGTAGTACATCCAATTAGAAGAATGGCCCCGAAAGAAAAAGAAGAGTTAAGTAGTCAAACCCGAGAATTACTTTGGAAAGGTCTGATCAGACCGAGCTTTTCAGCTTGGGGAGCAGCAGTAGTATTTGTCCCGAAATCGGACGGTACACTAAGACTTTGTGTTGATTACCGAGATCTCAATAAGCAGACACTGAAGAACAAATATCCCTTGCCCCGAATAGACGATCTGTTAGATCAATTAAATGGAGCAACAGTATTCTCCAGAATGGACCTAGCTACGGGTTTCCACCAATTACGTATAGCTGAAGACTGTGTTCCTTTGACAGCCTTCAGGGGTCCCGATTTATTCTACGAATGGTTAGTAATGTCGTTCGGCTTGTGTAACGCTCCGGCATACTTCGTCGATCTTATGAACAGAGTGTTCCGTGGTGTATTGAATAAATTTGTTCTAGTCTTCATCGATGACATTTTAATCTACTCCAAGTCGGAAGACGAGCATGCAAAACATTTAGAACAAGTGTTGAAAATTCTAAGGAGAAATGTCTTAAAAGCTAAATTTTCTAAGTGTGTCTTCTGGCAGGATGAAGTTAAGTTCCTAGGCCATGTCGTATCAAAAGAAGGGATTGTTGTAGACCCAAGCAAAATTACAGCGATTCAAAACTGGAAACAACCTGCTACCCCCACGGAAGTTCGAAGTTTCCTTGGATTGGCTAGCTACTATCGGAAATTCGTTCAGGATTTTTCAAAGATATCGGGTGTTTTGACAAAGCTTACAAAGAAGCATGAGAAATTCAAATGGACTCCCGAATGTGAAGAAGCTTTCCAGGAACTTAAACTGAAATTGACAACCACTCCAGTATTGACAATTATAGAAGGCAACCAAGACTTGACAGTATGGACAGACGCTTCTATTAGAGGGCTAGGCGCAGTACTAATGCAAAAAGGCCAAGTGGTCGCTTATGCCAGCCGTCAGCTGAAGCCGCATGAAAGAAACTATGCAACTCATGATCTTGAGTTATTAGCTATCGTGTTTGCTTTAAGAATCTGGAGGCATTATTTACTGGGCGAGAAGTTCGAACTATTCACGGATCATCAATCCTTAAAATATCTATTCACTCAGAAGGATCTGAACTTGAGGCAACAGCGTTGGTTAGAATTCCTTGTGACATATGATTTTGAAATTCTATACACTCCAGGGAAAGCCAATGTTGTACCAGATGCGCTCAGCAGAAAGAATGAAATCATCGCCAGTTTTGTCATCATGTCTTCATTAATAGGCAGGATCTCGACCCTTCAGAAAGACGATGAATTTATTCAAAGAGTCAGTCAGAGAGTCAAGGGAGGTGAATCCGCAAGTTTCCGACTTGACGACAAAGGAGTTCTTAGATTAAAGGGCAGAATTTGCATCCCAAATCTTCCAGAGCTCAGAAGAGAAATACTTGATGAGTGCCACAAGTCCAAACTAAGTATCCATCCCGGTGTGAGCAAGATGTATAACGATATCAAATGCACATTCGGGTGAGGTCAATGAAAAGAGATATTTTATTATATGTTAGTAGATGCCCCACTTGTCAGCTAGTTAAGAGTGATCAGCAGAAATTGGCTGGATTATTACAACCCTTAGAAATTCCCGGATGGAAGTAGGAGCAAATTTCGACGGATTTCATCGATGGCTTGCCTCGAACTAGAAAAGGAAACAACAGTATATGGGTAATCGTAGATCGCTTCACGAAGACTGCCCATTTCATACCTGTCCGATCCAACAGAACGGCCCAAAGTTTAGTACAGATTTACTTCAAAGAAATAGTTAAACTACATGGAGTACCGCTCAATATAGTCAGTGATAGAGATCCTCTGTTTACTAGCAAATTCTGGGAAGCATTCCAGACAGAATTGGGATCCAAATTGAATCTAAGCACCGCTTATCACCCTCAGACAGACGGCCAAACTGAGCGGGTGAATAGAATTCTAGAAGATTTACTACGAGCTTGCGTTATCGATTTTGGAGGCTCATGGGAAGATCACTTACATTTAGCCGAATTCTCTTATAACAATAGCTATCAAGCAAGTTTGGGAATGTCTCCATTTGAAGCATTATACGGTAGACCGTGCAGATCTCCCGCATGTTGGGTAGAACCTGGCAACAGACTTGTGTTAGGGCCCGATATGATTCGAGAAGCATCGGATAAAGTCGATTTCATTAAGAAGCGATTGTAAACCGCACAGAGCCGACAGAAAAGTTATGCTGATGCTAGAAGGAGAGATTTATCATTAGACGCTGGCGATTATGTTTATTTAAGAGTTTCTCCAATGCGAGGAGTAATCAGATTTGGAAAGACTGGGAAGTTGGCACCGAGATTTATTGGTCCCTTTCCTATACTTGAACGGATTGGAACTCTTGCATATAGGGTTTCATTACCTGATTGGTTGCCTGGTGTGCATGATGTGTTCCACGTGTCTCAACTCAGAAAACATGTTCATGATCCAGATCTTGTTGTGGAAGAAGCAGCGCAACAGGATATTGACATAACTCCAGAATTAGCACTCAGAAGAGAGCCATTAAAGATAGTTGGCAAAGAAACTAGAGAGCTAAGGAGCAAAAATATTCATTTAGTCAAAATGCAGTGGAGTAGTGATCCTAGAGACTGTACTTGGGAGATTGAGGAAAGAATTAAACAAGCCTACCCCAAATGCAGAGTGGACATCTCTAACTAACTCCGGTGCAAGGTACCTTTACAATACTTTGCATTTACATTTTATTTCCTACTTAGCTGTTATTTCCTTTTCGAGGACGAAAAGTTTTAAGTGGGGGAGATTGTAATAACCCGGAAAATGTGAACCAATTTAAAATTTTTAAAATTGGTTATTACCAAAGAATTTGAAAAGTTGAAATAGCATATTTCAAAAAAATAGAGAATAGGGTATAGTATTGCAGTTTGAAATTTTGAATACAAACTTTGTCTGACTGTACCGGGTGGAAAATATAACGGATTTTAGCGAAACTGAAAATATTTAAATCTGTTTATGAATACCTTTCTAACGAATCTGAAAAATCGAAGTTTCATAGCGGGAATCAAAAGTTATGGCCAAATGAATTTTCAGAAAGGTCGCTATATAGCATATATAGCCCTTGAAAATTGATATTTTGCATATGACCTCGGAATTCGACGAAACCACTTTTGTTGGGTCCGGGATGTCAAATTATTGCTAAGTTTTAAATTTCATAATTTTTGAAGCTAGTATATGAGCGGGGCAAAAGAAAATGTGATTGGTCAATTTCTGTTAAAATGGGTCGACCTAAAAATGGCCGTTTTTCAAACGAGCTCAGAATTCGACGAAACTGGTTTTATTAGGACCGTATCATCAAAACAAAGCTAGATTTATTTTTCTGGAATTTTTCGATTCAGTTTGTGGCCCTGGAAAATTGAAATGTACGTTCAAATTTAATATTGAATGTTTTATATTTTAATTTGAAAAATAACTGACTGTAACAGTCGAAATGGCCAACGAAACATATCCATTTGTGTACGGAATGGAGGTATTTAGCTAGGGGCGACAGTCGTTGGGTTTGATTTCGAGTCCGTTTGCAAAAACACTATTTAAATTTTCCTATAAAGCTTCGACCAATAGGATTTTTCCATTATAAAACAAAACATCTCAAAACCCTAGCCGCCAGAGACGAAACCGACGACTCACGAAGCCCGAACCTTCCCTTCGTTTTTCCACCGCCACAGGCGACGCTAGGCCGCGCCACCACCACCACTCCACTCGCCTTCGTCCCCTCTTTAAATCCGACCAAGCCTCGCCTCAAACCAGCGATCGTGCGCGTCGAATTTCGAGGAGGAAGTCGACCCCTTTGGAGCGCCGCCGCGACCTGCTGGAGCCGCCGAGTCAGACGCCACCACCACCGACAGGGAGCTGGTTCTTAGCTCTTTCGCGTGGCACCACCTGATCGGAGCAACAAGGTACGGCTTGACTGTAAAATCAAAACCTAGTTTTGAAGGTTTAAAAACCTTTCTGCCTCGACATTTTGAAATGAAAATAACACTATAAAGCGTTGCAAAACTTTGAAAAATAATATCTTTTTCGTTCTTTAACGAAATTCGATGAAACAGGAGACACCGTGACCGCAAGGAGGCTCTCTACATTCTAGAAGAAGCCGCGGATTTTTCTGATCTTCCTACGATTTTTAGCACTGCAATAACCAGGGTGAGGAATCTAAACTGATTACGTGAATGAAATCGCGTTGTATAAATTATATAAGCGAAGTGTAAATTATATACGCATTGTATACCTCATGTACATGTGTTGTATAAGTTATATTAGCGATGTATAAATTATACAAGCGTTGAATGAAATATATATGCTTTGAATTGTGATGAAATGCAAGTGAATTATAATATATATATATATACACACACACACACACTCCCCTCGTCCACAGACCATGAACGATATTTATTGCTTGTGATTGACGTGATATTATATGGTATGACGAATGGTTGGAAATAATTGTTTGTGGTTGATATGATGGTTGAAAAATACCTTTGCGGTTGAAAAATACCCTCTTGTGGTTGAAACAAATTAGAATAGGATTGTGGAATTGAAAATAAAACATGCTGCCTGCGTGCGAACAAGATGCATGATCCCTATTGTCAAAAACCGCGAGGTTTTAAGGTAGAGCGAGGAGCCGTACTAGGGACGGTCCCGGTTTTAACTACCCTGCCGTTATGCTGCTGAAATTTTCTGAAATATTCCTGTGTTAGAATAATTTTCATTCGTTGAAATAAATTACATATGTTGAAACCAATATTCATGTGTTGAGTTGCAATTCATTCGTTGAGTTGAAATTCATGTGTTGAATATTATTTGAATTTAAACCAATAGCTTTAGCGATAAAAATCACATTTTTATATATATACAAACCATAGCGAATATTCATGTGTTGAGTTGCAATTCATTCGTTGAGTTGAAATTCATGTGTTGAATATTATTTGAATTTAAACAAATAGATTTAGCGATAAAAATCACATTTTTATATATATACAAACCATAGCGAATATTCATGTGTTGAGTTGCAATTCATTCGCTGAGTTGAAATTCATGTATTGAATATTATTTGAATTTAAACAAATAGCTTTAGTGATAAAAATCACATTTTTATATACATGCGAACTATATAGAATATTCATGTGTTGAGTTGCAATTCGTTCATCGATTTGAAATTCATGTGTTGAATGTTATCGTATGTTAAAATAAAATGAATCGACAATAAAAACTACATTTTTATTGTGAATATGAAGTTTTAAAAACATTCACGTGTAGAATAAATATTTTTGATGATAAAAATATTTCTTTTATCATGTATACGCTTTGATAAAAATACACACGTGTTGGAATAAATAATAGTTTGCTAGAAATATTATTATTAGCTTTGTTCTGCATATATATACATGTGTTGAACAGGAAAAAAATGGATTAGCTATAGAGTAAAGAAATTATTTGCGTGCCCGACAAATAGGTAAACCTTGATGAGTTGGCTGCGCAATTTTGTTTATATATCTACTCCTGTGAATGCCATTGGATGCGGAGTGCTGGTTATTCTATGTGAAATAATAAACATCGCCATAGGATAGTAACAATTAATTTTGAACTACACTACATGGCATACTTCTTAACGATAGGCATACTTCATCATATTCCACATAAGCAATTGGAGCTTGTGTGACGAGGTGGAAGATTTACCATACGAGCGAGAGGCTTGTATGGCGATGATTATATACTACAGGTTGAACTGATGACTGATATGGACTATATAAAATATAACGATAAATTGCCAGATTAATAGAAACCCCACACGGGTTTGGAGTTGACAATAATCATGTCTCTCTAGTTATTAGATACGGCACATGGACTATTTATTTCCACACAGAAACGGGGTGACGAGAATTTATTCTCTGGAGTGATTATCTATACATGCTCCCCCGTAAACACCAGAATATATCACTATAAATATGTGGATGCTTTTTAGGATTTATTGGGTACCTAACACGGCCCAATAAATTTCCAAACCCCTCCCCGTACAAAGGAGGTTATGGCGAAATTTTTCGAAATATTAAGGCGTTAGTGAAATATTTGAAGTAAAAACGAAGTTGAAAATATAGAATGAACTATAGTTGGAATTATAGAATGAACTATATTTATATATATAAATATAAATATAATTAAAAGGAACCGAAGCCGTGCTGTTCGTGTTTCGGAATCGTAATTTGAAACGACTAGTACGAGAAATCCGACCATCGGATTTTTCCGAAACCGCAACCGCTGGGTTCGCCTTGGAAATATCTTCCCAACGGCACGAACCTTGTAAAAATCCAACGGTTGGATTGTCCGGAATGTTTAATTCAAATCTGAAGAAAAACAGCGCCAGAATCGTTTATATTTATATATAAATATAAGTATAATTAAATTAAATCGAATAACGACGCTGCAGTTCGAATTTTGAAACCGTAACTTCAAACGACTAGTGTGGAAGATCCGACCGTCAGATTTTCATGAAACTGGAACCGTTAGTTTCGCTTTGGGAATATCTTCCCACTGATATAGACTTTGTAGAAATCCAACGGTTAGATTTTCCGATATGTGTAAAACAAATTAGGGGAAAAACAGCGCCAGTGCCACGGCACGACCTGAAACGTCGTTTAATTAAACATGGCCATTTTTAAATAAATAAAAATGGCGAAAAATCGTTATAAAATATTATAAGAAACACAGATTGCAAATAAACCAGTTGGGCTTGAATTGTTTGATATTTGATGGTTGTATGTGCTTGACCCGAAAATAACACTAAAGAACTGAAATATGGATGTCTAATAATATAACCATGGAAAGAATTGATTTAAATTCTGATTACGTGAATTATTTGAAAAGGCCGAGCTAATCCTCATTTCAAATAATTTATCGAGCGATTCGAATTGGAAGATACAAAGACGATTCAAGACCGACGATCTTCGTATCGGTTGGATGGGCGCTACTGAGGTTCCTGACCGGAGTAGCTACCGGAAAGGGGCGGAAGTAGTAGCCGTCTGAACGCATGTGTTGATTGGACGGATATACGAGGAATTTGACGCCTCCGGTTTCATTCAGACCCAGAACGGACTTGTAAATGGACTGTGTGTCTGACATTGTATTTTGTTCTATACTGATTGATCTCTGTTAAATATATATCTGTTTGGCGGCGGGGAATTTATTCTTTTGCTTAACGCCCTTCTCTGAGATGTACAAGCTCAGGGGTTATATATCGATGGAAATTAATCGTATGGAGTGGACTGCCTATGTGGCATGCCAAGATGCTGTGATCAAGGCTTCTGTTGCAAAGCAAAGTCTTGTGGATGATGATCAAAGCACGGTCTACGTGGCCTGGCTTTTTGTATAGCGTGGATTCGCGAGCCTCACACCTCGGTATGAGTTAAAAACGGGATACAGACCGCTGGGAGAGCACGACGTTTCTTTCTAGCTATGGTGGTGTCAGTGACTTACCAGCCCTGACATTTATATCTACTTTTAACCTTTGTGGTTGTTGGAATTCGAGGCGCCTTGATTATAGGTCTGTATGGACCGGGAAACGTGTGTTCAGGAATTGCCAATCCTCAAACGTAAGAGAGGACCGGCCTTGCCGAATCCAGGGTTACCCAGAGTGCGTAGTCCTGAGGCATTTGCTAGAGTGTCTCGAAGCGGAGAGGAGCTTGCCCCTTGCCTCGACTCATGACGGAAATCCAATTTCCAATACGAAATAACAGACTCGATTGTAGAACTAGTATGGCGACATAGTATATGGTAGCTATGTCGTCTATGATTGATACTTATGATGCTATTCGCTTTTGAAACATATATGCACTAGTAATAATATCAATTGATTTTGCTTTATACATATCAAGCATATTTGGCCATTATAAGGTAAAACTCTATCCTCCGGCTTGCGTTGCATTGTGTGATGGGACCTGAGTCTTATAATGGCTTCATTCTTTCAAAAAGCATTGCGTTGTTTTAAAAGAATTTACTTTGTTTTAAATGCACTAGCAATCACTGGAGTAAACCCGTTCCGCGAAAGTGGCGTGGTCCTATGATTTGCTGATTACTGTTGTTTAACTGTTAAATAGATTCCTCATACCAGTCCCCATGAATGACTCGTTGTTTGTTTCACTTCGCAAACGCGGGTGCCCTTATTTTCACACGGGCAGCCTAGTTCACAGGTGACAGGTTGTTTTTGGCTCTGCACTGTTGCATAGAGTGCATTTTGGCTCATGGCGAGGCTGACTTCACAGAGACGACTTTGACATTTTCTGCCATTATTGTACTTATATTATGATTCCGCCACTGGCGATGCAGACTGATTTACTTTCCGTACTCCTTATTGTATGTATATGTACCGCCTTCGGCAATGTAGACTGATACCCTTATTATGTCTCACTGCATGTATGTATTCCGCCTCAGGCGATGATGACTGATCACTTCCCTTTATTTACTAAGTTATATCCTACGCTGTGCTATTCTGATGTTATTACATGTTGTGATTCCGCTGTCATACTCATGTGAAATTATTCCATTTATTGTTTTTGCTATTATCTGTACTCTGCTATGATGATTAATGTGTTTTATTCCAATGATTATCCTTAATACCGCCCCTCGGATTTTGGGATCGTCACAGTATGTGGCCGTACGAATTTTTATTGTGAAAAACAGTCAGTATAGTGACAGTTAAAAATATGCTGTGTGAACAAACAGAGTCGGAATTCGACGAAACCAGTTTCGTTGGGTCCGCAATGTCGAACTGAAGGTGCATGTCTAGTTTCGTGAATTTTGGGTATTTTATGTGATCACAGGGATTTTAGAGGACAAATACAAACAGCGATAGCTTAAAAATAAATATAACAATCAAATAAAAAAATCATAAAACCCACCCTATAAATAACCCTCAACATCTATAACCCTAAACTATTTTTCCAGCGGTCAAGGGTTTGAGCTGCCATCGTTCTTCAACAAAACGTGAAAAAATCCTCTTTCAAAAATCATAGAAAAAGAAATCAAATTCTATAAATCCCAAAGTTTTTATATGCGAGTCCCTCAGATCGTTAGCTTCCATCCCGTACCCTTTTTTCTTGGTGCGACGCCGGTTCTAGAAGGACAAAAAGCAACCGAAAACCTAGGGTTCGAATTCATGGGTTATTGAGCTCGTTTTGGGCGGAATGGAGGATGTATTGGTGATCGTGGTGAGTAGAAGCTTGTGTAGGCGAATTTTCATGGGTTTCCGCATCAAAATGGTTCGGTCCTGTACTGAGTATCGCGAGCGTTTACTGTCGTTCGATGGTGGAAAGGGTCAGGCGAGTTTGACTGGGTGGAGATGGTGTTGAGGAGGTCGGAACAAGGAGTAGGATGGTGGTCTATGTTGGTTGAACGGTTGATTGAAGGAGGAGTTAGGAGGAGAGAGAGGGTGCGCTGCAATGGGTTTGGGGTCACGGTGTGGATTCTGAAGTTTGGGGAAGACGGGGGCATATGCAAAGCGGGTTTGGGGTTTGAATTTGGGTGAGCCGGTTTATAGGGGACTTAAGTTAAGGGTGGAGTTGGTTTTACTTTATGCCGAAGTGGAGGGGGAGTTCGGTCAAAATGAAAATTGGACATGGCGTGTTCAATACTGGTTCTGGTATTATACAGGGAGAAGGAGGAGGGATGAGTGTGGGTTTTTCAGGTTTGGAGATGGACCGAAATATAAAGGGTATTGGACCAAGGTCAATGGTGAAGCCCAATCAATTTAAAGGTTAATTAAATCAAAAGTTTGGTTAGGAGTGGAAAGGCATAGTAATGGCCATTGGTTTTCTACGTCGTCGATACTTGGAGGAAGTCCGGAAACGTACAAAGGAAAGATCACTGTAGAGGCAGCTCGGATGGGTATTGGGCCAACAAGAATTTCGAATGGTAAGATGCGTTGGGATCGTATGGACGGTGGCTACAACATGGAACTGACTGGGAGTGGATTCGAGCTCGTTACAATTTATGGCGAAATAAATTGTCTGATCCGAATCAACTAATGCAAATCGTTATTTAACGGTTAACGCGAAATGCGAGTAAACTCACTAACTCTTCTCAGTTATATTTTTCTAAAGTATTTTTAGAAATGATAAATGATGGTTGTTTGTTGTGTGTTGGCTGTTTGGTTGAACTGCTAGTCAGTTGATTGAAAACATAGATAATGATATAGATATAAGTTGTTAATCCAATATTGATTCTGTTTAACAGAATATTTCATAGTAAAATGAAATTGATGTTAATTTTATTGTTTAACATCTGTGGATGCAGGGGAATAGGTCGGAGGGACCCAACGGGGTTCCTCAACAATTATTTTACTGTTTTTCATATATTGTGTTATATGATGTGATATGAAATCTGTTGTTGATTTATATGTTGGAATGATACCAATCATTGTTATTTTGTACATTAAATACCATAAGGAATACTGGAATGTTATATTGAAAAAGGAATATTTATAAAATCAAAAGATTTTATAAAAAGAAACTATTTATTTAGAAAATAAAAAGATTGAAAAGGAATATTTATTTGTTAATCAAATAGATAGAATTGAAAAAGCAATATTTGTAAACTATTTACAAATAGAATTGCAAAGGGATATTTATTTGAAAATAAATAGAATAGAAAGGGGAATTATGTGTAAAACAAATTGAAAGGGAAAGTTACAATATAAAAGGAATTACTTATAAAATCAATAGATTTTACAAATAGAAAATATTTTATAAATAAATAGAATTATCAAAAAGGGGTTTATTTGGTAAATAAAAAGATTATTAAAAACAGGGGGAATACTTGAAAAAGTGACTAGAATTGTACAAAATGAGAATTTTTCATTTGAAAGGTTTAGACCCGTGCTTCGCACACGGGTATAAAGTGTTATGGATTTAAAGCAAAGTTTTTTTTTTAAAATAGAATATATTTTGACCGATAGATTGAGAAGATAAATTTATAAATATAATTTTATAAATTAAATAAAATATCTATCATTGGATAAATAATATATATATATATATAAGTCAGGACTTATATAGAGGAGTAAGAATCGATTTCAACATCGATATTTCAAACTGAATAATCAGTTAGAGTTAATCAGTTAGAGTTAATCGAATTAGAATAAATTGAATATCAGTTATTCAATTAGAGTTGATCGAACATAGTTATTTGAGATAGAGTTAGTCAAAACATAGTTATTCAGGATGAGTCGCCATTTCGTACGACTGCTAGCGTAATTCGCAGGGCTGCAGATAGCCTACGGCGGTCGGATGTTTCCTAGGGGAATCAGGCGTAACCATTGTGATCGCTGCGATCTAGAGTCAAGCGAATGGAGTTAAATCGAATATTAGCCCTTCGAAATAAAGTTAAAACAGACATAGTTATTCGAATATAAATGAATCGAATATTAGTTATTAGATAAGTGAGTTAAATAATTTGAGTTAAATAAGTTGAATTAAATAAGTTAAGTTAATCAAGTAAGTTAATCGAGTTGAGTTAGTAAAAATGAGTTAATCAAACCGAGTTAATCCAAATGAGTTAAATCAAAGGAGTTATTCAAAACAATTTATCCGAATAAAATTGAGGGAGTTAATCGAATATAGTTTATTCGAAAGGAGATTAATCGAATGTAAATCATTCGTAGAAAGTTAATCGAATGTGAATCATTCGAAGAGAGATCATCGAATATAGTTATTCTAAGAGAGTGTTATCGAACATAGTTTATTCGAAAAAGAGTTATCAAATAGAGATTATTCGAAAAAGAGAATTATACACTGAATTCGATTATATCGAGTTCGAGAAAGAAATATTTACTTTCCATTTAAATCGAGATTTACTTATTTATTTATAGATGAGTGGGTTAGTTATTGAGTTAAATTAAGGAATAAAAGTTACATTTTGAATTTGGATATTTAAGAAGAAAGGAATTATAACGCTATAGTTAAAATCAATGTTTTATAATAAAGAAGGGGGTTCATAAATAGGATTCGAGTTGCGTAAGGAAGTGTTAAAGATTTAAAGGGTGAACTTTGTCTATTTCGAGGTTAGAAATGTTGTTCAGTTAAGGTCTGAGAGGTAGTTATACCCCAACTTGATTGGCTTTGTTTTAACTAAGGAATAGTTAAGGTTCGATAGTGAAGATTGATTAAGTGAATTTAGTTAATGAGTGTAATGGTTTAAATTGGCTTAGTGATGTTTTATTCAAACATCTATTTAAATCAAATGAATAAATTTTGGAAACATTTTCCAAATAAAATCAGAGATGCTTTCTAACCATAGAAAATGAAATGTTGATGAGAAAGAATACTGGAATGTCAGTAATACGTAAAACAGAGATGGAAATGTTTTCCAATGTTTGATGACCTATATTTCCTAAATTTAGAAAATAAGAAATGTTGAGTATATAGAAATGGGAAATAAATAAATGATTAATTTAATTAAAAGAGATAAGTGTTGGTTGATGATTGACCGATAGAATTTCCAACTGGAAATAATATCGTTGTTTGCACACCTGTTTTTCTTTGATAGTTAAATCACCGACTATCGAAGTTTTTGACCATTTTATCGTCGTCAATACGGAGAGGCCGGGATCAGATGCATTATCTGAAAACCACTCTGTATGTACGTTAGCATTGCAATCAAATATTGAAGATGGAGTTATGCAAGGACTATCCTGTTTACAGAATAGTGCCTTCGGTTTGTCCAGTCCCAGGACAAACGTGAATGGACGAATGTCTGACAGAGTATATCTGACGGATCGCGTAAGTTGATCTCTTCAAATGTACTTACGTTTGGTGGCGGAAGAATTCGTTTCTCTTAGCTTTATACCCGTGGTAATTTTGAGAAAATCGATTTGTGATTTGGCGGGTATGACGATGTGACATTCAAAGTGAATGGTGGTCAGGTGTTGCAAAAGATACGTATGACCTCAAGCCTCATAAACTAGAAAATAACAGAAATCAGGCAGGCAGCATGGCTAAGTGGGTCGCTCCCATTAGGGTGTATATCACCTATCCAGAGAAAATCCATTTCATTCCTATATCTATGTTTGATGTTGTCCCTTTTCGGGAGACGGTGGGTAGATCCCAACCGTTGGTGATATACATTCGATACACTCAAGCGAAATGAGTGGTCGGTCATGTGTGGGCCGGGTTGCAAGACGTTCTTGTTGAACCCAGTGTATTTGCCTCTAGAGATACACCATCAGCATGTGGTCCCATACCTTGTCATAGTTGGAATCCAATCTCCAATAAGCGCCCGCGGTTTTGTTTGTGTACTATATATATGGAACGTGAGATGCAAGCGTTCTGCTAGATTCTAATTACTTGTGATTAGACATTACTATAATAGCAGAAAGTATTAGTTTTCCAAAACTATTTTTGGTTATCGTAAGGTGAAAGCCGTCCGTGTTTATGTGTGGATCGGTCTTACGATTATCTTTTCTTTTGAAAAGGATTTTGAAAAGTTAAACCAAATGATTTGAGTTTACTCACACCAGTCCCATGACTGACCCAGAGTTTATTTTCTTTTGTTTTTCCCTAAACTCTTGGTTGCCCAAATTTGTATGGGCAGTCAAGTAGTTCGGGTCTTTACAGATATACTTGGAGGAGGTTGAAGCAGGAGGCTTTAGGACTATATAGCTATTGTTGTTTCCGCTGTGTGTAAGTGTTGTACTCTGATAATGTTATTGTATACATATACAGTTTTATTTCAAAGTTATGTTATAATATATTTTATTCGTTCCGCTGTGAGATTCGTGTTTACTCTGATTGTGTTCTTCTTCTTCTATTCTAATTTTCTATCTTATCTATTCTCACCCTCTAACTTCTTTCTATTAATGATCTAGAATGTTCGATACCTGAATAATTAACATGAATTTTATGTTATTTTCGGAGTCGAAAATCCCAGTTCGTTACAGTGATATCAGAATTGGAATTAAAACCTTGGAAGGTTATAAAAGTGTTTGAAAATGAATCTGGGTTAAATATATGTGAATTTTAAAATCCTGGGAGATTCTGAATTGTTATCAAGCATTGAAAAGGATATTTTGAAATGTATTTCAGAATGAAAGTGTTTAAATATGGGTTTGATAAGTGATATAGTATTGAACTCACTTCGATAGCTGGGAAATAACTCTAATGATACTGGCCACATCATCAGTGTTCATTTTCGAGTTGTAAGTGACGGATTACTACCAAAAATGTTGTTTTCAAATTATTTTGGGAAAAAGGAAGTTGTTTTGAATCCCGAAAGGGAATACTTTATTTTAGAAAAACTAAACTGTTTAAAATTTCCAGGAAAATTGTATGAATTAAAAACTAATTTAAAGGGATTTGTCAAAGCAAATATGCATTGAATTAAAACCAATTAACTGGAAATTTAATTGGAATATAAATATATCAAGTAGAATCAGATTTTGAATTGTGGGATAGAATCTGAATTGGTATTGGATTGGTAAGTTAGGAGTCGGAATCGAGAATGAAACTTGAGTTTGAAATGGTAATTGGATGTTTAAGCGAATAGCTGTGTTGAGGATAAATTGATCAGAGATTGATTGGGATGACTTTGGTATATGCTAAAATGGGTAGCAGATGGAAAGGATATAATGATATGCCCGACAAAAAGGTACACGTTTATTTTATGGATTTGGTGATTTATGGGCCAATTTGGCAAGCCGCTTGGCTATTTGATTTTCTTTTGGATTAGAGAGGTCCTAAAGAGGCGAGTTGGGGTTTGAACTATTGACCGGTACAAAGGAGGTGCTGGAGAAATTTTTCAAAAATTTCGGGTGTTAGAAAATTTTCAGGATTTTAGAAAATTTTCGTTGATAAGAATTGATTATTATTTTAAATTGAAATTAAATTGGTTCAGTCAAAATTGAAGTTGGTAAGAAAACAAATAAATTTGTACTAGTCAATAAGGTTTGTTTTCTACCTTAGCAATTTCGAGGACGAAATTATTTTAAGGGGGGAAGAATGTAACGACCCGTATTTTTACAGTATATAAATAATTTATTTAATTATTTAAATAATGGTTTGGCTATTTAAAATGAACAGAATTAAATAATATTGAGTATTTAATTAAAATAAATAATATAATAATATGTTTAATTTCTGAAATAGTCAGAAATAGTGGAATTCACAAAATGGTGTAAATTGAATCACTTGTGATATTTAATTCAGTTTAGAATTGAATTAGAATAACGAATATATTATTTGAATGACGGTTTGAATGTATAATTATATTATAATTATAATCGAGCTCGAAATGGCGTGGCAGTTCGCTATTTGGCGATTTGAAATTCAATTGAATGTATAGGGTCCATTTAAAATCGGATTTCTGTGAAACAAGAAACGCTAGGAGCTGGTGAAGTATATTTTTCTGATGGAAGAGAAAAATCGGGATTTTGTCGTGTAGATTTTTAGTTATGTCAAATCAAATTTTAGAAAAGTCGCTATGGAATTTCTTTATAATTTATATCGATTTATTTATATTTTAAAAGGATTTTTCAATATAAATCGAATATCAATATAACTGGGAATTTTGAAATATCGAGTTATAAATCCCAGTGAAGCTGTATGGTATTCCACTGTGAATATATACAATAATATTCATTTTTTTATATTAAATTTAATTGTTTTTAAATATATTTATATATTTAAATGGGTTATTTAGAGCTTTAAAAATAGCCAGTTTTTCAAACGACCTCAGAATTCGATGAAACTAATTTTGTTGGATCCGCAATGTTAAATTATTGTTAGATTTCAATTTGCGTGATTTTTGAAGTCAGTATGTGGCTGAACGAATTTTTGTTGTGAAAAACGGTCAGTATTGTGAAGGTTAAAAATACGCAGTGTGAACAAACAGAGTCGGAATTCGACGAAACCAGTTTCGTTGGGTCCGCAATGTCGAACTGAAGGTGCATGTTTAGTTTCGTGAATTTTGTGTATTGTATGTGATCACAGGGATTTTAGAGGACAAATACAAATAGCGATAGCTTAAAAATAAATATAATAATCGAATAAAAATAATATAAAACCCACCCTATAAATAACCCTCAACATCTATAACCCTAAACTATTTTTCCAGCGGTCAAGGGTTTGAGTCGCCATCGTTCTTCACCAAAACATGAAAAAAAAACCTCTTTCAAAAATCATAGAAAAAGAAATCAAATCCTGTAAATCCCAAAGTTTATATATGCGAGTCTCTCAGATCGTTAGCTTCCATCCCGTACCCTTTTTTCTTGGTGCGACGCCGGTTCTGGAAGGATCAAAAAGCAACTGAAAACCTAGGGTTCGAATTCATGGGTTGTTGAGCTCGTTTTGGGCGGAATGGAGGATGTATTGGTGATCGTGGTGAGTAGAAGCTTGTGTAGGCGAATTTTCATTGGTTTCCGCATCAAAATGGTTCGGTCCTGTACTAAGTATCGCGAGCGTTTGCTGTCGTTCGATGGTGGAAAGGGCCAGGTGAGTTTGACTGGGTGGAGATGGTGTAGAGGAGGTTGGAACAAGGAGTAGGATGGTGGTCTCTGTTGGCAGAACGGTTGATTGAAGGAGGAGTTAGGAGGAGAGAGAGGTTGCGCTATAATGGGTTTGGGGTCACGGTGTGGAATCTGAAGTTTGGGGAAGACGGGGGCATATGCAAAGCCGGTTTGGGCTTTGAATTTGGGTGAGCCGGTTTATAGGGGACTTAAGTTAAGGGTGGATTGATTTTACTTTATGCTGAAGTGGAGGGGGAGTTCGGTCAAAATGAAATTTGGATGGCGTGTTCAATACTGGTTCTGGTATTATACAGGGATAAGGAGGAGGGATGAGTGTGGGTTTCTTGGTTTGGAGATGGACCGAAATAAAAAGGGTATTGGGCCAAGGTCAATGGTGAAGCCCAATCAATTTAAAGGTTAATTAAATCAAAAGTTTGGTTAGGAGTGGAAAGGCGCAGTAATGGCCATTGGTTTTTTACGTCATCGATACTTGGAGGAAGTCTGGAAACGTATGAAGGAAAGATCACTGTAGAGGCAGCTTGGATGGGTATTAGGCCAACATGAATTTCGAATGGTAAGATCCGTTGGGATTGTATGGACGGTGGCTACAACATGGAACTGACTGGGAGTGGATTCGAGCTCGTTACAATTTATGGCGAAATAAATTGTCTGATCAGAATCAACTAACGCAAATCATTATTTAACGGTTAACGCGGAATGTGAGTAAACTCACTAACTCTTCTCAGTTATATTTTTCTAAAGTACTTTTAGAAATGATAAATGATGGTTGTTTGTTGTGTGTTGGCTGTTTGGTTGAACTGTTAGTCAGTTGATTGAAAACATAGATAATGATATAGATATAAGTTGTTAATCCAATATTGATTCTGTTTAGCAGAATATTTCATAGTAGAATGAAATTGATGTTAATTTTATTGTTTAACATCTGTGGATGCAGGGAAACAGGTCGGAGGGACCCAACGGGGTTCCTCAACAATTATTTTACTGTTTTTCATATATTGTGTTATATGATGTGATATGAAATCTGTTGTTGATTTATATGTTGGAATGATACCAATCATTGTTATATGGTACGTTAAATACCATAAGGTATACTGGAATGTTAAAAAGGATATTTTCAATGTTATATTGAAAAAGGAATATTTATAAAATCAAAAGATTTTATAAAAAGAAACTATTTATTTAGAAAATAAAAAGATTGAAAAGGAATATTTATTTGTTAATCAAATAGACAGAATAGAAAAAGCAATATTTGTAAACTATTTACAAATAGAATTGCAAAGGGATATTTATTTGAAAATAAATAGAATAGAAAGGGGAATTATGTGTAAAACAAATTGAAAGGGAAAAGTTAGATTATAAAAGGAATTACTTATAAAATCAATAGATTTTACAAATAGAAAATATTTTATAAATAAATAGAATTATCAAAAAGGGGTTTATTTGGCAAATAAATAGATTATATAAAAAAGGGGAATACTTGAAAAAGTGACTAGAATTGTATCATTTGAAAGGTTTAGACCCGTGCTTCGCACACAGGTATAACGTGTTATGGATTTAAAGCAAAGTTTTTTTAAAATAGAATCTATTTTGATCGATAGATTGAGAAGATAAATTTATAAATATAATTTTATAAATTAAATAAAATATCTATCATTGGATAAATAAAAAATATATATAAGTCAGAACTTATATAGAGGAGTAAGAATCAATTTCAACATCGATATTTGAAATGAAATAATCAGTTAGAGTTAATCAAATTAGAATAAATTGAATACCAGAGAGTTGATCGAACATAGTTATTTGAGATAGAGTTAGTCAAAACATAATTATTCAGGATGAGTCGCCATTTCGTACGACTGCTAGCGTAATTCGCAGGGTTGCAGATAGCCTATGTGTAATAACCCGGGAAAATGTGAACCAGTTTAAAATTTTTAAATTAGGTTATTAACAAGAAATTTGAATGATTAAAATAGCCTATTTCCACAAAATATAGAATTGTGTATAATATGGCAGTTTGAAATTTTGAATACAAACTTAGTCTGACTATACCGGGTGGGAAATATAACGGATTTTAACGAAACTGAAAATATTTAAATCTGTTTATCAATACCTTTCTAACGAATCTGAAAAATCGAAATTTCATAACGGAAATCAAAAGTTATGGCCAAATGAATTTTCAGAAAGGTCGCTATATAGTATATATAGCCCTTGAAAATTGAGATTTTGCATACGACCTCGGAATTCGACGAAACCACTTTTGTTGGGTCCGGGATGTCAAATTAGTGCTAAGTTTCAAATTTCGTAATTTTTGAAGCTAGTATGTGAGCGGGGCAAAAGATAACGTGTTTGGTCAAATTCTGTTAAAATGGGTCGACCTAAAAATGGCCGTTTTTCAAACGAGCTCAGAATTCGACGAAACTGGTTTTGTTAGGACCGTATCGTCAAAACAAAGCTAGATTTATTTTTCTGGAATTTTTCGATTCAGTTTATGGCCCCGGCAAATTGAAATGTACGTTTAAATTAAATATCGAGTGTTTTATATTTTAAATTGAAAAATAACTGACTGTAACAGTCGAAATGGCCAACGAAACATATCCCATTGTGTCCGGAATGGGGGTATTTTGCTAGGGGCGACAGTCGTTGGGTTTAAAAAGGAGTCCGTTTGCAAAAACACTATTTAATTTTTTTTTTATAAATATCGACCAATGAGAAATTTTCTTTTATAAAAAAAGTAAAAATAAAAACCTAAAACCCTAAAGCCGCCAGGCGAAAAGAACGGTCCCCGTTGCTCGCCACTTCCCCTCCTTTTTCCGATCGCCAGAGGCCGCTTCGCCGCCGACCACTGTTGAGGCTTTTGCTCGCCGTACTCCCCTCTCCACATCCGACCTAGCCTCGTCACCAACAGAGCTGCCGTCGACGAGTTCGAGCTGTTCAAAGTCGCCGCCTTCCTGGAGCCGCCGCCGCCTGGATTCGCCATCGCATCGCCTCAGACAACCACCGCTAGGAAGCTCTTTCCTCCCTCGACGACGTCCAACAGCCTGATCGTCCTATAGAACTACGAATCAAAAGGAAAATCAAAACCTAGAATTGAACAGGTTTGGAAACTATCGGGTTATTTAATTTTAAACTATTTTAACACTTTAAAGCGTTGCAAAACTTTGAAAAATAATATCTTTTTCATTCTTCAACGAAATTCGATGAAACAGGAGACACCGTGACCGCAAGGAGGCTCTCTACATTCTAGAAGAAGCCGCGGATTTTTCTGGCCTTCCTACGATTTTTAGCACCGCAAGAACCAATGTGAGGAATCTAAACTATTTGTGTGAATGAAATCGCGTTGTATAAATTATATAAGCGAAGTGTAAATTATATACGCATTGTATACCTCATGTGCATGTGTTGTATAAGTTATATTAGCGATGTATAAATTATACAAGCGTTGTTTGAAACATATATGCTTTGAATTGTGATGAAATGCAAGTGAATTATTATATTATATATATTTATATATATACTCCCCTCGTCCACAGACCATGGACGATATTTATTGCTTGTGTTTGACGTGATGTTATATGGTATGACGAATGGTTGGAAATAATTGTTTGTGGTTGATATTGTGGTTGAAAAATACCTTTATGGTTGAAAAATACCTTTGTGGTTGAAAAATACCTTTGTGGTTGAAACAAAATAGAATAGGATTGTGGAATTGAAAATAAAACATGCCGCCTGCGTGCGTACTAGATGCATGATCCCCATTGTCAAAAACCGCGAGGTTTTAAGGTAGAGCGAGGAGCCGTACTAGGGACGGTCCCGGTTTTAACTACCCTGCCGTTATGCTGCCGAAATTTTCTGAAATATTTATGTGTTAGAATAATTTTCATTCATTGAAACTATTTACATATGCTATATCGAATATTCATGTGTTGAGTTGCCAATTCATTCGTTGAGTTGAAATTCATGTGTTGAATATTATTCGAATTTAAACAAATGGCTTTAGTAATAAAAATCACATTTTTATATATATACAAACGATATCGAATATTCATGTGTTGAGTTGCCAATTCATTCGTTGAGTTGAAATTCATGTGTTGAATATTATTCGAATTTAAACAAATGGCTTTAGTAAATAAAATCACATTTTTATATATATACAAACTATATCGAATATTCATGTGTTGAGTTGCAATTCATTCGTTGAGTTGAAATTCATGTGTTGAATATTATTTGAATCTAAACAAAAGGCTTTAGCGATAAAAATCACATTTTTATATATATACAAACTATATCGAATATTCATGTGTTGAGTTGCAATTCATTCGTTGAGTTGAAATTCATGTGTTGAATATTATTTGAATTTAAACAAAAGGCTTTAGCGATAAAAATCACATTTTTATATATATACAAACTATATCGAATATTCATGTGTTGAGTTGCAATTCATTCGTTGAGTTGAAATTCATGTGTTGAATATTATTTGAATCTAAACAAAAGGCTTTAGCGATAAAAATCACATTTTTATATATATACAAACTATATCGAATATTCATGTGTTGAGTTGCAATTCATTCGTTGAGTTGAAATTCATGTGTTGAATATTATTTGAATTTAAACAAATGGCTTTAGAGATAAAAATCACATTTTTATATATATACAAACGATATAGAATATTCATGTGTTGAATTGCAATTTGTTCGTCGAATTGAAATTCATGTGTTGAATGTTATCGTCGTCTAAAAATAAAATGAATCGACAATAAAAACTATATTTTTATAGTGAATAAGAAGTGTTAAAAATACACTAATGTCGAATAAATATTTTTGATGATAAAAATATTCCTTTTATCATGTATACGCTTAGTTAAAAATACACACGTGTTAAAATAAATAATAGTTTGCTAGGAATATTATTTTTAGCTTGATAGGTAAACCTTGATGAGTTGGCTGCGCAATTTTATTTATATATCAACTCCTGTGAATGCCATTGGATGCGGAGTGCTGGTTTTTCTGTGTGAAATAATAAACAACGCCATAAGATAGTAACAATTAATTTTGAACTACACTACATGGCATACTTCTTGACGATAGGCATACTTCATCATATTCCACATAAGCAATTGGAGCTTGTGTGACGAGGTGGAAGATTTACCATATAAGCAAGAGGCTTGTATGGCGATGACTAAGTACTACAGGTTGAACTGATGACTGATATGGACTATATAAATTATAACGATAAATTGCCAGATTAATAAAAACCCCACACGGGTCTGGAGTTGACAATAATCACGTCGCTCTAGTTATTAGATACGGCACATGGACTATTTATTTCCACACGGAAACGGGGTGACGGGAATTTATTCTCTGGAGTGATTATCAGTACATGCTCCCCCGTAAACACCAGAATATATCACTAAAAATATGTGAATGCTTTTTAGGATTTATTGGGTACCTAATACGGCCCAATAAATTTCCAAACCCCTCCCCGTACAAAGGAGGTTATGGCGAAATTTTTCGAAATATTAAGGCGTTAGTGAAATATTTGAAGTGAAAACGAAGTTGAAATTATAAAATAAACTATAGTTGAAACTATAGATTGAACTATATTTATATATATGAATATAAATATAATTAAAAGGAATAGAGGCCGTGCAGTTCGCGTTTCGGAATCGTAATTTGAAACGGTTAGTACGAGAAATCCGACCATCGGATTTTCCTGAAACTGCAACCGCCGGGTTCGCCTTGGAAATATCTTTCCAACGGCACCAACCTTGTAAAAATCCAACGGTTGGATTGTCCGGAATGTCTAATTCAAATCTGAAGAAAAACAGCGCCAGAATCGTTTATATTTATATATAAATATAAACATAATTAAATTTAATCGAATAACGACGCTGCAGTTCGAATTTTGAAACCGTAACTTCAAACGACTAGTGTGGAAGATCCGACCGTCGGATTCTCACGAAACTAGAACCGTTGGGTTCGCTTTGGGAATATCTTCCCACTGATATTGACTTTGTAGAAATCCAACGGTTAGATTTTCCGATATGTGTAAAACAAATTAAGGGAAAAACAGCGCCAGTGCCACGGCACGACCTGAAACGTCGTTTAATTAAATATGGCCATTTTTAAATAAATAAAAATGGCGAAAAATCGTTATAAAATATTATAAGCAACATAGGTTGCAAATAAACCAATTGGGCTTGAATTGTTTGATATTTGATGGTTGTATGTGTATGACATGAAAATAACACTAAATAACTGAAAGATGGATGTCGAATAATATAACCATATAAAGAATCGATTTAAATTCATCGAGCGATTCGAATTGGAAAATGCAAAGACGATTCAAGACCGACGATCTTCGTATCGGTTGGATGGGCGCTACTGAGGTTCCTAACCGGAGTAGCTACCGGAGAGGGACGGAAGTAGTAGCCATCTGAACGTATATGTTGATTGGACGGATATACGAGGAATTTGACGCCTCCGGTTTCGTTCAGACCCAGGACGGACTTGTAAATGGACTGTGTGCCTGACATTGGATTTTGTTCTATATTGATTGATCTCTGTTAAATATATATCTGTTTGGCGACGGAGAATTTATTCTTTTGCTTAACGCCCTTCTCTGAGACGTATGAGCTCAGGGGTTATATATCGATAGAAATCAATCGTATGGAGTGGACTGCCTATGTGGCATGCCAAGATGCTGTGATCAAGGCTTCTGTTGCAAAGCAAAGTCTTGTGGATGATGATCAAAGCAAGGTCTACGTGGCCTGGCTTTGTGTATTTCGTAGATTCACGAACCTCACACCCCGGTATGAGTTAAAAACGGGATAAGGACCCAAGGAGAACATGACGTTTCTTTCTAGCTATGGTGGTGTCAGTGACCTACTTGCCCTGACATATATATCTACTTTTCACCTTTGTGGTTGTTGGAATGCGAGGCGCCTCGATTATAGGTCTGTAAGGACAGGGAAACGTGTGTTCAGGAATTGCCAATCTTCAAACATAAGAGAGGACCAGCCTTGGAGGATCCAGGGGTTACCCAGAGTGTGTAGTCCCGAGGCATTTGCTAGAGTGTCTCGAAGCGGAGAGGAGCTTGCCCCTTGCCTCGACTCATGACAGAAATCCAATTTCCAATACGAGATAACAGATTTGATTGTAGAACTAGTATGGAGACATAGTAGATGGTAGCTATGCCGCCTATGATTGATATTTATGATGCTATTCGTTTTTGAAACATATATGCACTAGTAATGATATCAAATGACTTTGCTTTATATGTATCAAGCATATTTGGCCCTTATAAGGTAAAACTCTATCCTCCGGCTTGCGTTGCATTGTGTGATGGGATTTGAGTCTTATAATGGCTTCATTCTTTCTAAAAGCATTGCGCTGTTTTAAAAGAATTTACCTTGTTTTAACTGCACTAGCGATCACTGGAGTAAACCCGTTCCGCGAAAGTGGCGTGGTCCTATGATTTGCTATTACTGTTGTTAACTGTTAAATAGATTCCTCATACCAGTCCCCATGACTGACTCGTTGTTTGTTTCACTTTGCAAACGCGGGTGCCCTCATTTTCACACGGGCAGCCTAGTACACAGGTGACAGGTGGTTTTTGGTTCTGCACTGCTGCTTAGCGTGCACTTTTGGCTTTTAGCGAGGCTGACTTCATAGAGACGACTTAGATATTCTCCGCCATTACTGTATTTATATTATGATTCCGCCACTGGCGATGCAGACTGATTTACTTTCCGTATTTCTCACTATATGTATATGTGTTCCGCCTTGGGCGATGTTGACTGATACTCCTATTATGTCACTGCATGTATGTATTCCGCCTCAGGCGATGATGACTGATCACTTCCCTTTCTTTTCACTAAGTATATCCCACGTTATGCTATTCTGATATTCCTACATGTTGTGATTCCGTTGTCATATCCATGTAAAAGTATTTTATTTATTGTTTCTGCTATTACCTGTACTCTGCTTTGATGATTAATGTGTTATTTCCCAATGATTATCCTTAATACCGCCCCTCGGATTTTGGGATCGTCACAGTTGGTATCGGAGCTTTGGTTAACCTTAGTTCCGGGATCTAACACATTAAACACCTCGTCAGAATAGAATCCGCAGTGTTCTAATGCGAGTAGCTCATTAGAGATAGGATTAGCAATATCCTAGAATGAGCTAAACAGATTAGCAAAACAATCTGATCGGTACATCATCATTATCTTTCCTTGTATTCCCTTGCTTTATCATTTATGAATATATCAAATCTGTGAGCTTGACTCTTTTCTTGCTTATACAGTACTCTTAGATGGCTACACGAGCAGCAGCAGCTAGAGGAGGCCGTGGAGGCCGAGGAGTTGCAACAGGAGGACGGGGGAATATCCCCGTAGCTGTGGAGATCCCTATTATTCAACCACCAGCACCAGAAGACTTTGAGCTCGACAAAGTGGCAAAGAGATACCGAAATCTTGGCGGGAAACCTTTTACTGGCACTGGCACAGTGACCGAAGCTATCGCTTGGCTGAAAACCTGTGAGAAAATCTTCGAAGGTATGGGCATGGGAACTAACAATAAAGCCCGACTTGGTATTTGGCTCCTTCAGGAAGAGGCAGAGCTGTGGTGGGATGCCATTACCTCTGGGGATGCAGCTGGTACTATCCGGACTTGGGAGCAGTTCAGGACTTTATTCAATGAGAAGTTTGTACCGGAACAAGCTCTAGAGAGGATGCGGGAGCAATTTGCTAATCTCCAGCAGGGAGACCTCTCTATTCAAGACTATCTGAATAAGTTCACTCAGCTATCGCGCTATGCTCCAGAGCTGGTTTTGACCGACAAAGCGAAGAATAAGAGATTCATATTTGGACTGAAGCGAAAATACCATGATAGAGCTATGAGCAACATCAAACTCTCTTTTACAGAACTAGTGGAGATGGCTTGCAACTAAGAAGACATGGATGAGAGGCATGCTAGCCAAGACCGCGCTAAAAGCCAAGCGGGTAATAAGTGCAAGGCTTCAACGGACCAACCCGAATCTAGCATCACCGCGGCCGCTACTCAAAAACCCGCAAAGATCCCGAAAGGAAATTGCTACAATTGCGGGAAGCCCGGTCATTTCTCTAATGTATGCAAAGCCCCAAAGAAGCCAAAGGCAAAAGACTCTGCCGAATGCTACAACTGCCACAAGAAAGGGCATTACAGCAGGAACTGCCCTCTGAAGCAGAATGCACCGGTGGCCCATGTCTATGACGGGAATACCCCGCCAGCTATCACCGATGGATCAGGTAAACCCGATGTCCTGGGAGGTACCCTTACCATTAAAAATATTCCTGTTTCAGTACTTTTTGATACTGGTGCATCACATAGCTTCATTTCTGGTAATACTGTTCATAAATTAAAATTGAAACGAAGAAAGCTTAAGGAACCAATTAAAGTCCGAAACCCGATAGGAAGTTCTGTTAGTCTCAGTATATACTGTAGGGTGCCTATCTCTTACTCTTTCTACAAGTTCTCTTTTGATTCGATTGTTATGGACTTTTCCGAATTTGATATCATACTGGGGCTGGACTGGTTGACAAAATATAAGGTCGAAGTTAGATGTGCCGAAAGAATCGTTAGAGTCGAAACGAAGCTTGGACCTATATATATACCATGTCATGGCTCAGAAATTAATAGAACAGAATTTTGGTCTTCTTTAGAAGTTATTCCCCCTTCGATAGAAAAGATACCGGTCGTTAAAAACTATGCGGATGTGTTTGAGGAAGTAGAAAACTTACCGCCGCAAAGAGAAATCGAATTTAGAATTGATCTAATTCCGAATGCCCGACCAGTAGTACATCCAATAAGAAGAATGGCCCCGAAAGAAATAGAAGAGCTAAGTGGCCAAACCCGAGAATTACTTTGGAAAGGTCTAATCAGATCAAGCTTTTCAGCATGGGGAGCCGCAGTAGTATTTGTCCCTAAATCAGACGGTACTTTAAGACTTTGCGTCGATTACAGGGATCTCAATAAACAAACACTGAAGAACAAATATCCTTTGCCCCGAATAGACGATCTGTTAGATCAATTAAATGGAGCAACCGTATTCTCCAGAATGGACCTAGCTACAGGTTTCCACCAATTGCGTATAGCCGAAGACTGTGTTCCTTTGACAGCCTTCAGGGGTCCCGATTTATTCTACGAATGGTTAGTAATGCCATTCGGCTTGTGCAACGCTCCAGCATACTTCGTTGATCTTATGAACAGAGTGTTCCGTGGTGTGTTGAATAAATTTGTTCTAGTCTTCATCGATGACATTCTAATCTACTCTAAGTCGGAAGAAGAGCATGCAAAACATTTAGAACAAGTGTTGAAAATTCTAAGGAGAAATGTCTTGAAAGCTAAATTTTCTAAGTGTGTCTTCTGGCAGAATGAAGTTAAATTCCTTGGCCACGTCGTATCAAAAGAAGGAATTGCTGTAGACCCAAGCAAAATAACAGCGATTCAGAACTGGAAACAACCTACTACACCCACTGAAGTTCGAAGTTTCCTTGGATTAGCTAGTTATTATCGGAAATTCGTTCAGGATTTTTCAAAGATATCAGGAGTATTGACAAAGCTTACAAAGAAGCATGAAAAATTCAAATGGACCCCCGAATGTGAAGAAGCTTTCCAGGAGCTGAAACTGAAATTGACAACCGCTCTGGTATTGACAATAATAGAAGGCAACCAAGACTTGACCGTATGGACAGATGCTTCTATTAGAGGGCTAGGCGCAGTGTTAATGCAAAAAGGCCAAGTGATCGCATATGCCAGCCGTCAACTAAAGCCGCATGAAAGAAACTATGCTACTCATGATCTTGAGTTATTAGCCATCGTGTTTGCTTTAAGAATATGGAGACATTATTTACTGGGCGAGAAATTCGAACTATACACCGATCATCAATCCTTGAAATACCTTTTCACCCAGAAAGATCTAAACTTGAGACAACAGCGTTGCTTAGAATTCCTTGCAGCATACGATTTCGAAATTATATACACTCCAGGGAAAGCCAATGTTGTAGCAGATGCGCTCAGCAGAAAGAATGAAATCATCGCCAGTTTTGTCATCACGTCTTCATTAATAGACAGGATCTCGACTTTTCAGAAAGACGATGAATTTATTCAAAGAATCAATCAAAGAATCAAAGGAGGTGAATCCACAAGTTTTCGACTTGATGACAAAGGGTTTCTAAGATTAAAGGGTAGAATCTGCATCCCAAACCTTCCCGAGCTCAGAAGAGAAATACTAGATGAGTGCCACAAATCCAAGTTAAGTATCCATCCCGGTGTGAGCAAGATTTATAACGATATCAAACGTACATTCTGGTGGAGAGCTATGAAAAGAGATATCTCATTATATGTTAGCAGATGCCCCACTTGTCAGTTAGTTAAGAGTGATCAGCAGAAATTGGCAGGATTATTGCAACCATTAGAAATTCCTGGATGGAAGTGGGAACAAATCTCGATGGATTTTATCGATGGCCTGCCTAGAACTAGGAAAGGGAACGACAGTATATGGGTAATCGTAGATCGCTTCACGAAGACTGCCCATTTCATACCTGTCCGATCCAACAGAACGGCTCAAAGTCTGGCACAGATTTACTTCAAAGAAATAGTTAAACTTCATGGAGTACCGCTCAATATAGTCAGCGATAGAGATCCCCTATTTACTAGTAAATTCTGGGAAGCATTCCAAGAAGAATTGGGGACCAAATTAAATCTAAGCACCGCTTATCACCCTCAGACAGACGGCCAAACTGAACGGGTGAATAGAATATTAGAAGATTTGCTGCGGGCTTGCGTTATTGATTTTGGAGGCTCATGGGAAGATCATTTACACTTAGCAGAATTCTCTTACAATAATAGCTATCAAGCAAGTTTGGGAATGTCCCCATTCGAAGCATTATACGGTAGACCGTGTAGACCTCCCGCATGTTGGGTAGAACCTGGCAACAGACTTGTGTTAGGGCCCGATATGATTCGAGAAGCATCGGATAAAGTCGATTTCATTAAGAAGAGGTTGAAAACCGCTCAGAGCCGACAGAAAAGTTATGCTGATGCGAGAAGAAGGGATATATCGTTTGCCGTTGGCGATTATGTTTATTTAAGAGTTTCTCCAATGCGAGGGGTAATCAGATTTGGCAAGACTGGGAAGTTGGCACCGAGATTTATTGGTCCCTTTCCTATACTTGAACGGATTGGAACTCTTGCATATAGGGTATCATTACCTAATTGGTTGCCTGGTATACATGATGTGTTCCACGTATCTCAACTCAGAAAACATGTTCATGATCCCGACCTTATTGTGGAAGAAGCAGCACAACATGATATTGACATAACTCCGGAATTAGCACTCAAGAGAGATCCATTAAAGATAGTTGGCAAAGAAACTAGAGAGCTAAGGAGGAAAAAGATTCATTTAGTCAAGGTGCAGTGGAGTAGTGATCCTAGAGACTGTACTTGGGAAACTGAGGAAAGCATTAAACAAGCCTATCCCAAATGCAGAGTGGACATCTCTGACTAACTCCGGTGCAAGGTACCTTTACAATACTTTGCATTTACATTTTATTTCCTGCTTAACTGTTATTTCCTTTTCGAGGACGAAAAGTTTTAAGTGGGGGAGATTGTAATAACCCGGAAAATGTGAACCAGTTTAAAAATTTTAAATTAGGTTATTAAGAAGAAATTTGAATGATTAAAATAGCCTATTTCCACAAAATATAGAATTGTGTATAATATGGCAGTTTGAAATTTTGAATACAAACTTAGTCTGACTATACCGGGTGGGAAATATAACGGATTTTAATGAAACTGAAAATATTTAAATCTGTTTATCAATACCTTTCTAACGAATCTGAAAAATCGAAATTTCATAACGGAAATCAAAAGTTATGGCCAAATGAATTTTCAGAAAGGTCGCTATATAGTATATATAGCCCTTGAAAATTGAGATTTTGCATACGACCTCGGAATTCGACGAAACCACTTTTGTTGGGTCCGGGATGTCAAATTAGTGCTAAGTTTCAAATTTCGTAATTTTTGAAGCTAGTATGTGAGCGGGGCAAAAGATAACGTGTTTGGTCAAATTCTGTTAAAATGGGTCGACCTAAAAATGGCCGTTTTTCAAACGAGCTCAGAATTCGACGAAACTGGTTTTGTTAGGACCGTATCGTCAAAACAAAGCTAGATTTATTTTTCTGGAATTTTTCGATTCAGTTTGTGGCCCTGGCAAATTGAAATGTACGTTTAAATTAAATATCGAGTGTTTTATATTTTAAATTGAAAAATAACTGACTGTAACAGTCGAAATGGCCAACGAAACATATCCCATTGTGTCCGGAATGGGGGTATTTAGCTAGGGGCGACAGTCGTTGGGTTTAAAAAGGAGTCCGTTTGCAAAAACACTATTTAATTTTTTTTATAAATATCGACCAATGAGAAATTTTCTTTTATAAAAAAAATAAAAAATAAAAACCTAAAACCCTAAAGCCGCCAGGCGAAAAGAACGGTCCCCGTTGCTCGCCACTTCCCCTCCTTTTTCCGATCGCCAGAGGCCGCTTCGCCGCCGACCACTGTTGAGGCTTTTGCTCGCCGTACTCCCCTCTCCACATCCGACCTAGCCTCGTCACCAACAGAGCTGCCGTCGACGAGTTCGAGCTCTTCAAAGTCGCCGCCTTCCTGGAGCCGCCGCCGCCTGGATTCGCCATCGCATCGCCTCAGACAACCACCGCTAGGAAGCTCTTTCCTCCCTCGACGATGTCCAACAGCCTGATCGTCCTATAGAACTACGAATCAAAAGGAAAATCAAAACCTAGAATTGAACAGGTTTGGAAACTATCGGGTTATTTAATTTTAAACTGTTTTAACACTTTAAAGCATTGCAAAACTTTGAAAAATAATATCTTTTTCATTCTTCAACGAAATTCGATGAAACAGGAGACACCGTGACCGCAAGGAGGCTCTCTACATTCTAGAAGAAGCCGCGGATTTTTCTGGCCTTCCGACGATTTTTAGCACCGCAAGAACCAATGTGAGGAATCTAAACTATTTGGGTGAATGAAATCGTGTTGTATAAATTATATAAGCGAAGTGTAAATTATATACGCATTGTATACCTCATGTGCATGTGTTGTATAAGTTATTTTAGCGATGCATAAATTATACAAGCGTTGTTTGAAACATATATGCTTTGAATTGTGATGAAATGCAAGTGAATTATTATATTATATATATTTATATATATACTCCCCTCGTCCACAGACCATGGACGATATTTATTGCTTGTGTTTGACGTGATGTTATATGGTATGACGAATGGTTGGAAATAATTGTTTGTGGTTGATATTGTGGTTGAAAAATACCTTTATGGTTGAAAAATACCTTTGTGGTTGAAAAATACATTTGTGGTTGAAACAAAATAGAATAGGATTGTGGAATTGAAAATAAAACATGCCGCCTGCGTGCGAACTAGATGCATGATCCCCATTGTCAAAAACCGTGAGGTTTTAAGGTAGAGCGAGGAGCCGTACTAGGGACGGTCCCGGTTTTAACTACCCTGTCGTTATGCTGCCGAAATTTTCTGAAATATTTATGTGTTAGAATAATTTTCATTCATTGAAACTATTTACATATGCTATATCGAATATTCATGTGTTGAGTTGCCAATTCATTCGTTGAGTTGAAATTCATGTGTTGAATATTATTCGAATTTAAACAAATGGCTTTAGTAATAAAAATCACATTTTTATATATATACAAATGATATCGAATATTCATGTGTTGAGTTGCCAATTCATTCGTTGAGTTGAAATTCATGTGTTGAATATTATTCAAATTTAAACAAATGGCTTTAGTAATAAAAATCACATTTTTATATATATACAAACTATATCGAATATTCATGTGTTGAGTTGCAATTCATTCGTTGAGTTGAAATTCATGTGTTGAATATTATTTGAATCTAAACAAAAGGCTTTAGCGATAAAAATCACATTTTTATATATATACAAACTATATCGAATATTCATGTGTTGAGTTGCAATTCATTCGTTGAGTTGAAATTCATGTGTTGAATATTATTTGAATTTAAACAAAAGGCTTTAGCGATAAAAATCACATTTATATATATATACAAACTATATCGAATATTCATGTGTTGAGTTGCAATTCATTCGTTGAGTTGAAATTCATGTGTTGAATATTATTTGAATCTAAACAAAAGGCTTTAGCGATAAAAATCACATTTTTATATATATACAAACTATATCGAATATTCATGTGTTGAGTTGCAATTCATTCGTTGAGTTGAAATTCATGTGTTGAATATTATTTCAATTTAAACAAATGGCTTTAGCGATAAAAATCGCATTTTTATATATATACAAACGATATAGAATATTCATGTGTTGAATTGCAATTTGTTCGTCGAATTGAAATTCATGTGTTGAATGTTATCGTCGTCTAAAAATAAAATGAATCAACAATGAAAACTATATTTTTATAGTGAATAAGAAGTGTTAAAAATACACTAGTGTCGAATAAATATTTTTGATTATAAAAATATTCCTTTTATCATGTATACGCTTAGTTAAAAATACACTAGTGTCGAATAAATATTTTTGATGATAAAAATATTCCTTTTATCATGTATACGCTTAGTTAAAAATACACACGTGTTAAAATAAATAATAGTTTGCTAGGAATATTATTTTTAGCTTAGTTTTGCATATATATACATCTGTTGAACAGGAAAAATGGATTAGCTGTTGAGTAAAGAAATTATTTGCGTGCCCGACAAATAGGTAAACCTTGATGAGTTGGCTGCGCAATTTTATTTATATATCAACTCCTGTGAATGCCATTGGATGCGGAGTGCTGGTTTTTCTGTGTGAAATAATAAACAACGCCATAAGATAGTAACAATTAATTTTGAACTACACTACATGGCATACTTCTTGACGATAGGCATACTTCATCATATTCCACATAAGCAATTGGAGCTTGTGTGACGAGGTGGAAGATTTACCATATAAGCAAGAGGCTTGTATGGCGATGACTAAGTACTACAGGTTGAACTGATGACTGATATGGACTATATAAATTATAACGATAAATTGCCAGATTAATAAAAACCCCACACGGGTCTGGAGTTGACAATAATCACGTCGCTCTAGTTATTAGATACGGCACATGGACTATTTATTTCCACACGGAAACGGGGTGACGGGAATTTATTCTCTGGAGTGATTATCAGTACATGCTCCCCCGTAAACACCAGAATATATCACTAAAAATATGTGAATGCTTTTTAGGATTTATTGGGTACCTAATACGGCCCAATAAATTTCCAAACCCCTCCCCGTACAAAGGAGGTTATGGCGAAATTTTTCGAAATATTAAGGCGTTAGTGAAATATTTGAAGTGAAAACGAAGTTGAAATTATAAAATAAACTATAGTTGAAACTATAGATTGAACTATATTTATATATATGAATATAAATATAATTAAAAGGAATAGAGGCCGTGCAGTTCGCGTTTCGGAATCGTAATTTGAAACGGTTAGTACGAGAAATCCGACCATCGGATTTTCCTGAAACTGCAACCGCCGGGTTCGCCTTGGAAATATCTTTCCAACGGCACCAACCTTGTAAAAATCCAACGGTTGGATTGTCCGGAATGTCTAATTCAAATCTGAAGAAAAACAGCGCCAGAATCGTTTATATTTATATATAAATATAAACATAATTAAATTTAATCGAATAACGACGCTGCAGTTCGAATTTTGAAACCGTAACTTCAAACGACTAGTGTGGAAGATCCGACCGTCGGATTCTCACGAAATTTATTCTTTTGCTTAACGCCCTTCTCTGAGACGTATGAGCTCAGGGGTTATATATCGATAGAAATCAATCGTATGGAGTGGACTGCCTATGTGGCATGCCAAGATGCTGTGATCAAGGCTTCTGTTGCAAAGCAAAGTCTTGTGGATGATGATCAAAGCAAGGTCTACGTGGCCTGGCTTTGTGTATTTTGTAGATTCACGAACCTCACACCCCGGTATGAGTTAAAAACGGGATAAGGACCCAAGGAGAACATGACGTTTCTTTCTAGCTATGGTGGTGTCAGTGACCTACCAGCCCTGACATATATATCTACTTTTCACCTTTGTGGTTGTTGGAATGCGAGGCGCCTCGATTATAGGTCTGTAAGGACCGGGAAACGTGTGTTCAGGAATTGCCAATCCTAAAACGTAAGAGAGGACCGGCCTTGGAGGATCCAGGGGTTATCCAGAGTGTGTAGTCCCGAGGCATTTGCTAGAGTGTCTCGAAGCGGAGAGGAGCTTGCCCCTTGCCTCGACTCATGACAGAAATCCAATTTCCAATACGAGATAACGGATTTGATTGTAGAACTAGTATGGAGACATAGTAGATGGTAGCTATGCCGCCTATGATTGATATTTATGATGCTATTCGTTTTTGAAACATATATGCACTAGTAATAATATCAAATGACTTTGCTTTATACGTATTAAGCATATTTGGCCCTTATAAGGTAAAACTCTATCCTCCGGCTTGCGTTGCATTGTGTGATGGGATTTGAGTCTTATAATGGCTTCATTCTTTCTAAAAGCATTGCGTTGTTTTAAAAGAATTTACCTTGTTTTAACTGCACTAGCGATCACTGGAGTAAACCCGTTCCGCGAAAGTGGCGTGGTCCTATGACTTGCTATTACTGTTGTTAACTGTTAAATAGATTCCTCATACCAGTCCCCATGACTGACTCGTTGTTTGTTTCACTTTGCAAACGCGGGTGCCCTCATTTTCACACGGGCAGCCTAGTACACAGGTGACAGGTGGTTTTTGGTTCTGCACTGCTGCTTAGCGTGCACTTTTGGCTCTTGGCGAGGCTGACTTCATAGAGAACACTTAGATATTCTCCGCCATTACTGTATTTATATTATGATTCCGCCACTGGCGATGCAGACTGATTTACTTTCCGTATTTCTCACTATATGTATATGTGTTCCGCCTTGGGCGATGTTGACTGATACTCCTATTATGTCACTGCATGTATGTATTGCGCCTCAGGCGATGATGACTGATCACTTCCCTTTCGTTTTACTAAGTATATCCCACGTTATGCTATTCTGATATTCCTACATGTTGTGATTCCGCTGTCATATCCATGTAAAAGTATTTTATTTATTGTTTCTGCTATTACCTGTACTCTGCTTTGATGATTAATGTGTTATTTCCCAATGATTATCCTTAATACTGCCCCTCGGATTTTGGGATCGTCACACTATGGCGGTCGGATGTTTCCTGGGGGAATCAGGCGTAACCATTGTGATCGTTGCGATCTAGAGTCAAGAGAATGGAGTTAAATAGAATATTAGCCATTCGAAATAAAGTTAAAACAGACATAATTATTCGAATATAAATTAATCAAATATTAGTTATTAGATAAGTGAGTTAAATAATTTGAGTTAAATAAGTTTAATTAAATAAGTTAAGTTAATCAAGTAAGTTAATCGAGTTGAGTTAGTCAAAATGAGTTAATCAAACCGAGTTAATCCAAATGAGATAAATCAAAGGAGTTATTCAAAACAATTTATCCGAATAAAATTGTGGGAGTTAATCGAATATAGTTTATTCGAAAGGAGATTAATCGAATGTAAATCATTCATAGAAAGTTAATCGAATGTAAATCATTCGAAGAGAGATTATCGAATATAGTTATTCGAAGAGAGTGTTATCAAATATAGTTTTTTCGAAAAAGAGTTATCGAATAGAGATTGTTCGAAAAAGAGAATTATACACTGAATTTGATTATATCGAGTTCGAGAAAGAAATATTTACTTTCCGGTTAAATCGAGATTTACTTATTTATTTATAGATGAGTGGGTTTGTTATTGAGTTAAATTAAGGAATAAAAGTTACATTTTGAAGTTGGATATTTAAGAAGAAAGGAATTATAACGCTATAGTTAAAATCAATGTTTTAAAATAAATAAGGGGGTTCATAATTGGGATCCAAGTTGTGTAAGGAAGTGTTAAAGATTTAAAGTGTGAACTTTGTCTATTTCGAGGTTAGAAATGTTGTTCAGTTAAGGTCTGAGAGGTAGTTATACCCCAACATGATTGGCTTCGTTTTAATTAAGGCATAGTTAAGGTTCGATAGTGAAGATTGATTAAGTGAATTTAGTTAATGAGTGTAACTGTTTAAATTGGCTTAGTGATGTTTTATTCAAACATCTGTTTAAATCAAATGAATAAATTTTGGAAACATTTTCCAAATAAAATCAGAGATGTTTTCTAATCATAGAAAATGAAATGTTGATGAGAAGGAATACCGGAATGTCAGTAATACGTAAAACAGAGATGGAAATGTTTTCCAATGTTTGATGACGTATATTTCCTAAATTTAGAAAATAAGAAATGTTGAGTATATAGAAATGGGAAATAAATAAATGATTAATTTATTTAAAAGAGATAAGTATTGGTTGATGATTGATCGATAGAATTTCCATCTGGAAATAATATCGTTGTTTGCACACCTGTTTTTCTTTGATAGTTAAATCACCGACTATCGAAGTTTTTGACCATTTTATCGTCGTCGATACGGAGAGGCCGGGATCAGATGCATTATCTGAAAACCACTATGTATGGACGTTAGCGTTGCGATCAAATATTGAAGACGGAGTTATGCAAGGACTATCCTGTTTACAGAATAGTGCCTTCGGTTTGTCCAGTCCCAGGACAAACGTGAATGGACGAATGTCTGACAGAGTATATCTGATGGATCGCGTAAGTTGATCTCCTCAAACGTACTTACGTTTGGTGGCGGAGGAATTCGTTTCTCTTAGCTTTATACCCATGGTAATTTTGAGGAAATCAATTTGTGATTTGGCGGGTATGACGATGTGGCATTCAAAGTGAATGGTGGTCAGGTGTTGCAAAAGATACGCATGACCTCAAGCCTCATAAACTGGGAAATGATAGAAATCAGGCAGGCAGCATGGCTAAGTGGGTCGCTCCCATTAGGGTGTATATCACCTATCTAGAGAAAATCCATTTCATTCCTATATCTATATTCGATGCTGTCCCTTTTCGGGAGACGGTGGGTAGCTCCCAACCGTTGGTGATATACATTTGATACACTCAAGCTAAATGAGTGGTCGGTCATGTGTGGGCCGGGTTGCAAGACGTTCTTGTTGAACCCAGTGTATTTTCCTCTAGAGATACACCATCGGCAGGTGGTCCCATACCTTGTCATAGTTGGAATCCAATCTCCAATAAGCGCCCGCGGTTTTTTTCGTATACTATATATGTGGAACGTGAGATGCAAGTGTTCTGCTAGATTCTAATTACTTGTGATTAGACATTACTATAATAGCAGAAAGTATTGGTTTTCCAAAACTGTTTTTGGTTATCATAAGGTGAAAGCCGTCCGTGTTTATGTGTGGATCGGTCTTACAATTATCTTTTCTTTTGAAAAGGATTTTGAAAAGTTAAACCAAATGATTTGAGTTTACTCACACTAGTCCCATAACTGACCCATAGTTTATTTTGTTTTGTTTTTCCCTAAACTCTTGGGTGCCCAAATTTGTATGGGCAGTCCAATAGTTCAAGTCTTCACAGATATACTTGGAGGAGCTTGAAGCAGGAGGCTTTAGGACTATATAGCTATTGGTGTTTCCGCTATGTGTAAGTATTGTACTCTGATAATGTTAATGTATACATATACTGTTTTATTTCAAAGTTATGTTATAATATATTTTATTCGTTCCGCTGTGAGATTCGTGTTTACTCTGATTGTGTTCTTCTTCTTCTATTCTAATTTTCTATCTTATCTATTCTTACCCTCTAACTTCTTTCTATTAATGATCTGTAATGTTCGATACCTGAATAACTAACATGGGTTTTATGTTGATTTTCGGAGTCGAAAATCCCTGTTCGTTACACGACATGTTCCGCTTGTGTTTACCTAGTTTGATGATCGTCCAAAGATGTTTGGCACACCATTCAGTGCATTATTCCTCTTGTTTAGTGCAGAGGTTATGTGCGGTCGTCACAGTATCCTTGTGCGAGCCTCCGCAAAAGTCTCTGGTCCCGTAAAATTCTTTCCACCCAAATTATAATTTTTTTTGCAAAGCTTAGAAAAGTAAGCCAGTGGATTAAGCGGAACCACCACATCGTGTGTTGAAGCCGATGCATGTAATTGTCCTTCGATTGGTGTTGTATCCTCTAAATATTTGTGAAACCAATCAGGAACGGGGACACCTCAGAAAGATCAGGAGCTCCAGACATGCTATGTAAGAGAGAAGCTACAGATTTTAGAATTCGACAGTCAAAGGAAGGTTGTAACTGACTTGAGGGGATACTCTTTTATTTTGCTTTAAATAACTTTGGTTTTGAAATTATATTACCTTCAAAAAAAATCTTATTAAACTTTTTTAGTGATCTTTCGACCTTAGGCTCTGATACTAGACGAAACACCTCACACCCCTTAATATTACCTAAATTAGGGTCTAGCTAAAGAATAAGAAGTGTTGTAGGTATAATGACAATAAGAACATAATAGAGACTAAAATTCACAAGACATAAATACTTAAAACATAGCAGAAGAGAAAGACAATTTAAAATAACAATGATACATTTTATTTTAGAAACCCAATGCCACGTCTCATGAAATGAAAATCTCAGTCATAAAAATATCGGAGTACATAGATGATTTCCTTTAAATAGTCATAGATACAACCAAACTATGGAAAAGAAATGAAATAAAAAAAGGGAATACATCAGATACAAAAAATTCTCCAAGCAAGAAACTGCTCATCAATCTGAACTATGCACTTCCTCCTTCCAGGGGAAGAAAAAGGAAAAATGGAAGCAAAGTGGGTCAAACATAAAGTTTGGTGAGCTGTTATGATTACTAGCACAATTGATAAGCAAAGGAAATAAATAAAACAATAGTTCTAGTATCAGGTAGGGTAAGTGTCCGTGTACACCTTAGCAGGCATATAGGATAACATAAAAGGTTGACTTTTCTCATTAAACATAACTTGACTTTAGATCGTTTACACTTCTGCAAATTACAAAACATAATATGATTAGAATAATTTTCCAAATACTACCCATCGATCGACTATTTTTAAACCATAGAGTGATAACCTATGCCTACTATAGGCCTTGGGCGTACCATGCCCGATCCATCAGCAAAAGACATAGCATTAATCACAGACATCACAGTCTCTTATTTTCCCTAGTCGGATCAATGCACATGCATTGAACTGTCGAAATGCACCCGTACCCACCTTTATTTGGAACAACTTACTACCTAGCACAATGCTCTTTCCTCCTAGTGTGAGACCATATTTACAAAAGGGTATGCTTTTTGGTATAGATCCCCACAAACAAGTAATACTTAGCCCAAATCTCCCTTGATTTGGACCTCTATAGAAACCATAGAAACCATTCTCATAGACTGACCATAGAATTTAGGATTATAAATTAATGTCATTTTTAAGTTAAATTTTTATTATGCCTAATTTTTCATTTATTTACCATAGATACCATAGCCGTAGAATTTGCATAATCAATATGTAATAACCCGTATTTTTGGAACCAATTTAAAATTTATTTTTAACTGATTTTCATGGAAATTAAATATTTAATATGATTTATTTTGAGAATTAACTATTTAAAATTTATTTAAATTGAAGTTTGAACATATAAATTTATATTTATTATAAAACGAGCTTGAAATGACGCGGTAATTTGAAAATTCGATTTTAAACTTTAAACGAATATACATAATTCAATATAAGTTGAATTCCTACGAAACAGGAAACCTTAGGATATATTTAGTAATATCTTTCTAAAGAATGTGAGAAATTGAGATTTCATATTATAGATTGTAAGTTATTTCCAGATTAAAATTTTAAATAGTCGCTATGGAATATATATATATATATATATATATTATTGATATTATATAGTCCTAAAAAATGGTCATTTTTCGAACGACCTCCGTTTTTTTATGAAACCAATTTTGTCAGATCCGAAATATTAAATTATTGCTAGATTCCAAATTTCATAATTTTTGGATGTGGCCGTGCGTAAATTATGAATCGATCAGTCGTTTGAGTCCGAAATAAAGCTTTTTAAGCAAACGGACTCGGAAATCAACGAAACTAGTTTCACGAGGACTGTATCATCAAGATATAGTTGTGTGTCAATTTTCATCTCGAACGGAGTTCGTGTGTGCTCAGAGCATCGATAAATGTCGAACAGGGAGAGGGTGAACTAAAGAAATAAAACAAAATCAAAACCCCACTATATAATATCATTTTCCCTTCCTCCTTATAACCCTACCTCCTCTTCTCTCCACTGGAAATGGCAGCCACTTCCTCTCTCCTGAAATTTTGCAAAAACTCCCCTTAAATTTAAATAATTTATGTCTTCCAAACCGTAAGGAGTTAGGCTATGAAATTTAAGGTCTTTGTATATCTTAAAGAGAGCTACTCACTCCTAAATTTTGGTGGTGATTGGGCTGATGGTTTGGTTGGAATCGCGCTCGAAGTGCAGCAGGTCGGTTTCGGTATTTTGCTAACTGCGGGCCCCACATAAAGAACTAGGTTGAGCGGTTTAAAGGGATGGTAGAGTGGAAGCATACGAAGGTTTAGGCAGTGGTGGCATGGTTTCAGGTGGCCGGAGTGGGCCGGAATGTCAAGTTCATCGGAGGGGTGCTAGAAAATGAGGCAGTCACGAAATGATCAGTTTCCCGTCAATTCGTGTATTTTCAGGCAAAGTGATACAAAAGAAAGTTGTCCGGGAGGTCGAGATCTACCTACGGGTAAAATTTGGTGTACATGACCAGGAAACGTCCATTTTTGTTCATCTTTGGGTTGCGCGGACCACGTGACAAACTGGAGGGGGGAGACCACCAAGCGTGGAAAGAGGAGGAGATGTCGGAGACAATAGCGCCAGTCTCTTGTGATACGGAGGTACGATTTGGCCGTGGCGAGCATTTAAAGTTGAGGGTGTTGTTTTGAGAAGAAGGCGAGTAGTGATTTTATTGTTTAAATGATTGTCTATGTTCGAATGCTAATATCTTTTTGCTGCAAACTCAAAATCACGCGAAACAGGATCCCTTGCGATGGTGGAGCCGAGAGCTTCACAAAAAAACTAATTTGGTCAAATTTGGAGCAAGTTAGAATTTGAGGCAGATTTTGTTAAGGATTGCGGAATGGATCATTAAGGCAAAACAAACACTAGAGGGGGCGAATAGTGTTTGTGAGAATCTAAACAAAAACTAAAACTTATGTGACTAACAGAATGAATCAAACACCACAGACACAATCACAGACACAGATTCAAATATAGATGCAAAATAAATAGAAATAAAAATGCAGAAAAGGAAATAACACACCGGATTTTATACTGGTTCGGATTGCTCCTGCATCCAGTCCCGCACAACGTTGGATTGCGCAGAGTTTTATTACTATGTCAATAGTCAAGTACAACATCCTTGATTTCACGGCTACAAGGGATACCACTGATCCCTACTTCCTTGATTTCACGGATACAAGGAATACCACTGATTCCTACTTCCTTGATTTCACGGTTACAAGGAATACCTCCGATTTCTACCTTACTCGACCCAAGCAATTACAAACAGCCCTATAACTCTTCAATATCACTTGATTTAGAGAGAGATGAGAAGAGAGTGTAGAGAGAAGAAGTTTGATCAAAACAGAATTGAATTTGGCAGAGTATAAGTGTATAAAAATAATTAAGAATAATTATATAATGAAAGATAGTGAAAGTGGAGAAGAAGAGATGATTAAAAATTCGAATGCAAGCCCTTTTTATAGTGTGTCAAAGGTTGCAACATTTCTGAAACGTTTCAAATGGTGAAAAGACACTTCCTTTCAAGTTTAAATTTCTGACAGTTATATGTCGACATAGTGTTTTATGTATGTCAACATACTCTATTGTAAATTTGAATTTTAAACATTTTTCATGTGTTTTAATATAAATATAATTCTAGAAATTCTTTAATAAAGATATAGTGTTGTAAATTAATATTATAAAGTAGAAAAGCATATGAAAATATAAATTTAAACTATATAAACATATTTATATAATTATAATGTTTTAAACTATATATATAGATATAAAGTATAGAATTATAAATATATAAAACTTTAAGTTTGAAAAACAAAGATAAATAAAAAAGAAAAGATAAAAAAATAAAATAGAGAGAATTGAGGATAGAAAATAGAATTTGAAAATCAGAATTTGAATATTAAACCTGGAGTGCTATTTAGAGTCTTACAAAATCTAGACTCTATAACTATATTAATCTTGAACTCTTAAATACTCATGAGTCTTGAAATTTTTCTGAATTCCTATCATCTTTAAACTGTACCGTCTTCAGTAGTATTTCCTATATATAATTCATGCATATGTGTGTGTGTATATATATATATATTCTATACAAAAAGTGTTAGTATATATTTATAATCAATGATAATTGAAATAAGGTAATTTCAAAAAAAAATGATAATTGAAATAAGGTTGTTGTCATCAAAACTCCATTCTCCAACAATCACCCCCTTTTTGATGATGACAACCTTAGTTTATAAAATATATACCTGTATATACCTGTTGATGATGATCATTCTAATACTCTCCCTGTCTGTAAGAATCCTATAAACTATGTCTATATTTTACAATTTCTCCCCCTTTGGCATTATCAAAAAGAAATTCTAAAGGTACTTCCCCTAAATTGTATAACTTTCTGAATAGAACTTAATTAACTAACCCAATAAAGATACTCCCACTTAATCTATTAACTAATTCTAAGTAGAATACTCCCATTAATCTATTCAAATATATAATAATAATACCTAGCAATATGATGATTTTATTAAACATGAATTTGTACAAATACACGAATTTATACAAATACGATTTATCGTAGGAGCGTAATAAAATGAAAAACAAGAAAATCCTTAAACACTTAATTATTTGACAAGGGGAGATTTGTAAATTGGACAATTTCGATAACAGAGACAAAATTCTCCATTCTTTTCAATCATATTCCCATTTTGATCAAATAATACCTCTCCTACACACTCAACCTTAACGTCTTCTTCCATAATCTTTGGTTGAGACTCTTGTTGTTCTTCCTCCTCCATCATTTATTCTTCCTCTTCTGGTTCTTCCTCTAGTTCTTCTTCTGGTTCATCCTCCTCTTTTATGGCTTGATTATCATCATCGATGATAATCAGATTAGCCTGATTATCCATTATGCATTTAGTAAACTCCTTACTGCTTTTTCTTGCCTATTTTGCTCTTGATTCATCCTTATCTGGAGTACTTGCATTTCAACCATCATTTGTAGAACATATTCCATCTTTTCTTCAATTTTGATAACCAGAGATAGTGTAGATTGTTGAAAAGTACTCTCAGATGGTCCAACGTGTTAATCAGAGTTGATTTGAGTGTTTAGATTAGTGGAGGCCATTGTATTTTCTAATTTAGAGTTTTTGCAAAGAAAAGGAATGAAAATGAAGAAGAAAAGTCGAAATAGAAGATATAAATAATTGAAATAACTAACTATTGGTGGGAATTTTAATTTGAAATTCTGGCAGTTATATTTCGACATACCAAAAACTCTATGTCGACATACTATTGTTTTAAATTTTATTATTTTATTTTTTATGTTATTTTTATATATTTTAATTATTCTAACTCACTTAATGAACATATGCCTAATTCTCTCCTAAATTTAGTGAATGTTGCTTCATTTAATGGTTTAGTTAATATATCTGCTATTTGTTTATATGTTTCTATAAATTTGAGTGAAATCTTTTCTTTGCTTACGTTATCTCTTAGAAAATGATGTCTCACATCGATATGTTAATTTCTCGAATGATGAGTTGGATTTGTAGAAATATTTATAGCACTTGTATTATCGCAATATATAGGTGATTTATTTATATTTAAACCAAAATCATTTAAAGTTTGTTGCATATATATTACTTGTGAACAACCCAAAGCAGCAGAGATATATTCTGCTTTAGTTGTTGACAAAGATACGTTATTGTGCTTTTTACTGAACCATGATACAAGGGAATGTCACAGGAAGTGACATGTTCCACTAGTACTTTTATGATCGGATTTACTTCCTGCATAGTTAGCGTCACAGTACGAAACTAAATCAAATGAATCATTCTTAGGATAAAATAATCCAAAATCTGATGTATGCTTTACATACCCCAGAATACGTTTTACGGCTTTTAAATGTATTTCCTTAGGTTGTGATTGATATCTTGCATAAAGACATACACAATGCATTATATCTGGTCTACTAGTGGTTATATATAATAATGTCCTATCATTCCTCTATATAGTTTTTAATCAATGTCTTTTGATGTATCATCTTTACTTAAAGCAATATTAGTAGCCATAGGTGTTGGTCTACCATTTGTTGTTGTTAGATTATATTTATTAATTAAATCTCTTGCATATTTTTTGTAACAACCCGGAAATGTGGGCCAGTTTAAAATTTTTATTTCGGCAATTTTAATGAATTTTGAACATTTAAATTGAATTATTTTAAATAATATCGACGAGAAATTTATTTTGAAATGAATTCGATGTATATATTATATACGTCGTCGTTAGAATATAAATAATTATATATAATTATAAATAGAATTGAAAATGGCGCGGTAGTTCGATAATTCGATTTCAAACTTCAATTGAATGTACCGGGTGCAAAATAAACCGGATTTTAGTGAAACCAAAAATAATAGGATCTAATTGAGAGTATCTTTCCAACGAATCCGAAAAATCGAGATTTCATAGCGGGAATCAAAAGATATGTCCAGTTGAAAATTCTGAATAGTTGCTATGGAATTCAGGCCCTTAAAAATGGGAATTTTGCAAACGACCTCGGATTTCGACGAAACCACTTTTGTTGGGTCCGTGATGTCAATACGAAGCTAGAAAATATTTTTCTGGAATTTTTCTAGTTAGTATGTGACCCCAATAAAATGAAATGCGCGTTCAAAATCAATATATAGAGTTATATGTTGATTTTAACGGAAACTGATCGAATCCGCTTATGGTACATATCCCATTGTGTTCGGAATGGGGGTGAAACACTATGGACGACAGGCGGTGGGCCTCGTTTCGAGGTCGAAATAAAAAGTCAACTTTTTGAATTAAATAATTTAATAAAATAAATAAAATCTTTCCTCTCTCTTCCCTTATTCCTTTATCTCAGGCCCCCCTTTTTGAGAATCGATTGGCAGAAAACAAAAAAAATAAAAAAAAGGAGAGAAGGAGGGATCGCGACCCCCCCGATGAGCCGCCGCCGCCCCAGGTGGGGCGCCACCACCTGCCGCCGCCTCCCTCTCTTCTTCTTCCTCCCTCCTTCTCACTTCCTGTCGCAAAGACCCCCAAACCACGCCACCAAACACCGCCTCACCCCTGCCCCACCTTCGCCGTCGCCCCCCCACTTCCGCTCCACCTTCTCCTTCTTCCAGTCCTCCCCTCGAACCCAAAAACCCCCTCTTCCATCCACTGGCCGACAGCCCCCCCCCCCTCCGCCAAGCCCTCCAACGAGCGAACCAAGGTGATTTTTATTTGTTTATTTATTTATAAAACCAATTTTGATTTGTGAGTGCAGTTTTAAATAAATGAAATCAGTTTTATACATATAGCAATGAAAGGAAGGGATTGTTAGTTGATAAAAATTGGGGTTTATATAGTATTTATATTAAAGGTTTAATCTTTATTATGGTAGAAGGTTAAAAATATGATTTTTATATAGTAGAAATCATAAAGATGCGATCTTTTATATTGTAGAAGATGAAAAATATAATCTTTTATATTGTAGAAGATGAAATATATAATCTTTTATGTCGAAGAAGTATAAAAATATAATTTTTATATAGTTAAAAAAATAAAAATAAAATCTTTATATGTAAAAAGGCGAAGTCTTTATATAGAGAATAGCGTGATAAAAATATAATTTTTATCTATATAGTAGCGATGTAAAAATATAATTTTTATCTATATAGTAGCGATGTAAAAATAGAATTTTTATCTATATAGTAGCGGTGTGAAAATAGAATTTTTATCCATATAGCGTGATTATAAAAATAGGATTTTTATATATATAGCAACAAAGTAAAAATTCGATTTTTATATATTGAATAGCGAAGTAAAAAAATTCGATTTTTATATATTGAATAGCGAAGTAAAAATTCGATTTTTATATATTGAATAGCGAAGTAAAAAAATTCGATTTTTATATATTGAATAGCGAAGTAAAAAAAATTCGATTTTTATATATTGAATAGCGAAGTAAAAATTCGATTTTTATATACATAGCAACAATATAAAAATGTGATTTTTATATATGTAGTGGCTACGGGCAACGAAAGTGACAAAAGGCGAGAACGCCGAAGATTTCTAAAAGAAGAGTCGAGATGATTGGGATAGCTATTGGTGAGAACTTCTCACTCTAAATCTCTTTCTATATATATATATATATATATACTAGGATGCAGACGGTGCTTAGCAACACCCGACACCCGTCATCCACAGACCACGGACGGCTTGTTTGTTTGATTGATGTGTTGTGAAAATTGTTTGTGATGTTGATGTGAAATCGATAATAAAACGTAGATATGTTGAAATAAATTAATTATTGTTAAAAATATAATTTTTAACGTGAATGTGAATAAATGAATATTTGTAAACAAATCGGCCGATTTGTTTATATACACTGATTTGACTGATATTGATTGGGTCGATAAATTTTACACATCGCCCAACTGCACAAATAAAAATCTCTGTTTGTTGATTTGAAACCCCACACGGGTGTTGGGATGAAATTTAGCGTACACTAATCCAAATTATTTAATTGTATGTCGATCCATTGGTCGACAGGCTGTGTAAGCGTTAATTATTTATATTTAATGCTTATGCAGTTGTGTGGTGCACTTTGGATGATGGTTGATTCTTTATCGTTGCTATTATATACATGTGTTGTACGGAATCCATATAATTAACGTTATATGGTAATTGATTAGGCCTCATTCCAATCGGGAAAACAATGAATATTATAAAAGAAAATTCATGTGTTGAGTATAAAAATAGTCATGTGTTGATGATATTTATGTGTTGAAACTATTCATGTGTTGAGTAAAATATTTTAACAATAAAATTTACATCTTTATCATATTTGAAATTAGAACTACTTCCTAGTAGGAGTCTGATTGAAAATCAAATGATAGATACCATAATTTTATAAAATATTTTACATAACAAAAATAGTGATGTGTTGACAGTACTCATGTGTTGAGATTAGTCGTGTGTTGAAAGAAATATAGATTCATGTGTTGAATAGAATAAATATTCATTTGTTGAATAGAATAAAGAAGTTTTTGAAAAATATAAAGCCGTGTGGATTAGAGATGCGTTATTTTGACGCGAACGATATTTATATCGATTTTATTCGTTTTATAATCAATATTGAAAAGTGATTTCAAAATTTAATATTTTGAAATGAAATTCAAATTGAATTAGATTAAAATTTAAATTGAAATTTTATTGAATCAATTTGATATGAATTCGAATCGAATAGAAAATGAATTCGATTCGTATTGAATAGAAAGTGAATTTGAATTCAAATTGAATAGAAATGAATTCAAATTGAATTAAATTGAAATTGAATTAAAACGAATAGAAATCGTTTTGAATGAAATTTAAAACGAACAGAAATTGAATTGAAATCAATTTGAAATGAATTCAAATTGAATTAAATAGAAGGTAAATTCAAATTGAATTGAAACGAATTTGAATTCGAATTAAATAAAATTGAAATGAATTCGAATTGAATTGAAATCAAATCGATTTGAAATTGAAGATGAAGTTGAAATAGTTTTTGAAACGAATTTAAAACGATTTATAAAATACATTTTAAAAGGAAATCGATGAAATATATATAATATATGTATTATATATATAATGGCCTGAATAGAACGCGCCGCGCCGCGGCAGTTCGCGAATTTCGACCATTGACTTCGAATTGACGTTGCGGGAGATCCGACCGTCGGATTCTCCTAAAACAGGAACCGTTGGGTTCATATCGAAAAGAGCTTCCCAATGAATATTTGAAATTTGAAATCTAACGGTTGGATTTGGAATTTTGTCCAAATCAAATTTGAAAAAGGTCGCTGTAAGTGCAGTTCGATGGCCATTGTTGGAAATCGACTGTACGGGCCTTGATAAAATTATTAAAAATATTGATAATTTGTGTAAAATCATAATATGTGAACTGGAAAGAATTGGGATGAAAAACTCCACATTTGAAATGACAAAAATAGATTTTTGTCGAAATGAACTAGTTTTGAACTAGAATTAAAATCAATTTATTTTTGAAATAAATAAATTGAATTTGAAAGTGATTTTAAAAAAAATAATCAATATTCCCAATATGTGAATTGGACTGGAGTTGAATTGAAATTATCTTCGGAATATTTCGATGTTGGATTTCGTGACTATACAAATATTGTTATGGGAATTTGAAAGATATATTTTATATCGTTATTTCCAATACGATATTTTTTGGTTTCAAAATTTGATATTGAATATAAGCCGGTATATTTTCTATTCAGAGTCTTGTATTTAATATCAAATGTAATTTGGGTTTATCGTGAATCGTGTTTTAGATGACATTGGTTCTTTAACCCAGTTAAAGAAAGGATGTTGATTTTTGAAAAGATTAAAACTAAGTAGAGTTTTAATGAATCTTCAATTAGATTAAAATGTGAATTGATAATTTAAATTATCAAATCTGAAAGGTGATCGAGAATGGAGTACCACCAGTTTTGCTCCAGAGCGATAGTTAAATCTTTAATTAGATTTGAACGTGGAATGGTAATTAATTCTATCGACAGCACCGTGGTGTTAGAGATGGAGTATTACCAGTTTTCTCCATGGGATAAATAGGTTGGGATTGGGAAATAAAACAAATAATTACTTCGGTGTGGTTCGCTAATCCCGACTAGTTGAAATGATATCCAAAGGAAGATTAAACAATAAATTTAGAAGAATTTATCTTTGATAAAATTAATGGGAACCTATTCCCTAAGAATGTGATTTTGTGAATAGAAGAATATTCTGAATTGGAACGAGGCGTTTGTTGTGTTTGTGTAACATTTGTTTATCATATACGTGGGTTGTTCAGAAAGGCCGGGTTTATACCCATTCTGAATAACCGATTCGACGAGATTTCGAAGATGAAGATGGTGGTTGAAGACTGGATGTCTTCACATCGTTTGGGTGATTACTGATGATCTCGATTGGGCTGTACACCCAAGATGAGGGAAACAGTTGGTGATCGTCCAGACGTACTTGGAGATGGACGGGTATGCGAGGAAAGTGCCTCCGATTTCGTTCAGACCCAGAACGAACTTGTAAATGGATTGTGTGTCTGACATTGTATTTTATTCTGTGTTGATTGATCACTATTAAATATACATCTGTTTGGCGGCGGAGAATTTATTCTCTTGCTTCACGCCCTTCTCTGAGACGTACGAGCTCAGAGGTTGTATATCGATGGACATCAGTCGCATGGAGTGAATTGCCAGTGTGGCACGCGTAAGTGGCAATTGATCAAGGCTTCTGTTGAAAAACAAAGTCTTGTGGTTGATGATCAAAGCACGGCCTGTGTGGCGTAGCTTTGTGTATAACGTGAATTCGCGAGCCTCACACCTCGGTATGAGTCAAAAACGGGAGACGGACCGCTGGGAGAGCACGACGTTTCTTTCTTGCTAGGGTGGTGTCAGTGACCTACCAGCCCTGGCATTTATATACTTTTCACCTATGTGGTTGTTGGAATGCGAGGCTCCTCGGATATAGGTCTGTAAGGACCGGGAAACGTGTGTTCAGGAATTGCCAATCCTCAAAAGTAAGAGAGGACCGGCCCAGCCGATTCCAAGGATCAAAGTGGGGTCCTGAGGCATTTGCTAGAGTGTCTCGAACGCGGAGAGGAGCTTGCCCCTTGCCTCGGCTCATGACGGAAATCCAATTTCCAATACGTGATATTGCGGTTTTAATTGTAGAACAAGTACGGCGACATGATAGATGGTACCCATGCCGCCTATGATTGATATTTATGATTTGAATTGTTTTGACACTATGCACTTATAATAGTATCAAATGATTTGTCTTAAACGTACCAAGTATGTTTGGCTATTATAAGGGAAAACCCTATCCTCCGGCTTGCGTTGCATTGTGTGATGGGACCTGGGTCTTATAATAGCTTCATTTTTCCAAAAAGCATTGCGCTGTTTTGTTATTTGCACTGGTATTCTTAGGAGGAAACCCGTTCCGTGTTATACGGCATGGTCCCTTGATTTACCTAACTTTAAAAATAAAGATTAATATTTTTTTAAGTTCTCACACCAGTCACATGACTGACCAGGAGTTTATTGTTTTAACCTAAACTCTGGGTGCCCCTATTTTCCACACGGGAAGCTTGTAGTTTTGGTTTTGTAGATTTATATTCACAGGATCCTGATTTACAGCTGGAACGATGCTCTGAAAGCTCTGTATCCGTGCATTACTTCTAGTTGTGCTTTTGTATTATTTTCCACTGCGATGTATTTAAATGTAATTTAAATCTCTAATATTATCCGAATGTATTTTATTCATTTATGCTCTGTATATTCTTGTATCTGATGGAATTGTTGTAATAACAATGAAATGTTCTTCCGTCTGCGTTCCGATGTGTGTTGTCCTCATCTCAATCCGGGCTTTCCTTACCGGGGGAGTTCGGGTCGTTATAGAGTGGTATCAGAGCTTTGGTTTACAGAGCTCGAGAACAAGACACATTAGAACCATACGAAAGAATTCATCAGATATTGGATTAGTAATTTCCAATTAGAATGACTCGTTAGAGATAGGATCAGTAGTATCCTAGAACGAGTGTGAAGAGTATATTTTTCAAACGAAAACAATTTTGTTTTGAAAATTTAAATCGCTTTATACGTATTTGAATATTTATTTATTTTGAATATGGACAATCGAGTATATAAAGATTTCGCGTATACGCGTCATGAACGTATATTTGAAGTTTTAATATACTGGATAGATATAGAATTACACTCTAGTCGCCCGGAGATGATGTTGATAATGACCATGGCATCATCAATATTTATGTTCATGTTTCGAAGGTGTTGTTTCTATATACTTCCATTAGACTGGTGTGAGAACCAAAATATAACTAGATAGATACATTGTTGTGAATTGGCATCAAAAAACATGATTTTTTGTTTATGTATCAAAATTAAGAATTTGAAACTCTAATTCACTAATTGATTGTTGGTTGTGTTGTTTGTTTATTTGTTTGATAATATCGAACCATTTAGCCTAATTGAACCAAACATTGAATTGTATTGAAAATTGGTCGCATTTGTTTGCATATACATGTACTTACATTGAACAGGTCATAGCAAGGAGGCTAGAGCAGAAGAATAAAATTTGTTTGCCCAACAAATAGGTACATATTTACTATAATTTACTGTTTTGTTTGGGTGATGATGATTTTATGAGCCAATTGGCTACCCGCTTGGCTTTTTCTTTTTCTTTTTGAGATCAAAAGGCCTGTATGGCAATTTCGGGATTTTCCCGTTGCTCCCGGTGCAGGGGAGGTTATGGCGAAATTTTTTGAAAATTCCGGGTGTTAGCCAAATTTTTGAAGAATTTGAAAATTCTCAGAAACTGAAAAGTTGGAGAATGGAAGCCAGATCGAACGTAGAGTTGATTAATCAAACCACTTTCGACTTTGTTCCTTTTCGAGGACGAAAAGTTTTAAGTGGGGGAGATTGTAACAACCCGGAAATGTGGGCCAATTTAAATTTTTTATTTTGGCAATTTTAATGAATTTTGAACATTTAAAATGAATTATTTTAAATAATATCGACGAGAAATTTATTTTGAAATGAATTCGACATATATATTATATACGTCGTCGTTAGAATATAAATAATTATATATAATTATAAATAGAATTGAAAATGGCGCGGTAGTTCGATAATTCGATTTCAAACTTCAATTGAATGTACCGGGTGCAAAATAAACCGGATTTTAGTGAAACAAAAATAATAGGATCTAATTGAGAGTATCTTTCCAATGAATCCGAAAAATGGAGATTTCATAGCGGGAATCAAAAGATATGTCCAGTTGAAAATTCTGAATAGTCGCTATGGAATTCAGGCCCTTAAAAATGGGAATTTTGCAAACGACCTCGGATTTCGACGAAACCACTTTTGTTGGGTCCGTGATGTCAATACGAAGCTAGAAAATATTTTACTGGAATTTTTCTAGTTAGTATGTGACCCCGGTAAAATGAAATGCGCGTTCAAAATTAATATATATAGTTATATGTTGATTTTAACGGAAACTGATCGAAACGATCGATTTAGCTTATGGAACATATCCCATTGTGTTCGGAATGGGGGTGAAACGCTATGGATGACAGGCGGTGGGCCTCGTTTCGAGGTCGAAATAAAAAGTCAACTTTTTGAATTAAATAATTTAATAAAATAAATAAAATCTTTCCTCTCTCTTCCCTTATTCCTTTATCTCAGCCCCTCCTTTTTGAAAATCGATTCGGCAGAAAACAAAAAAAAAAGGAGAGAAGGGGGGATCGCGACCGCCGCCCCCTTCCCCCGATGAGCCGTCGCCGCCCTAGGTGGGACGCCACCAGCGGCCGCCGCCTCCCTCTTTTGTTCTTCCTCCCTCCTTCTCACTTCCTATCGCGAAGACCCCCAAACCCCGCAGCCAAACACCGCCTCACCCCTGCCCCACCTTCGACGTCGCCTCCCCCCACTTCCGCTCCACCTTCTCCTACTTCCAGTCCTCCCCTCGAACCCAACCCCCCTCCTCCATCCACTGACCGATAGCCTCCCCCTCCGCCAAGCCCTCCAACGAGCGAACCAAGGTGATTTTTATTTGTTTATTTATTTATAAAACCAATTTTGATTTGTGAGTGCAGTTTTAAATAAATGAAATCAGTTTTATACATATAGCAATGAAAGGAAGGGATTGTTAGTTGATAAAAATTGGGGTTTATATAGTATTTATATTAAAGGTTTAATCTTTATTATGGTAGAAGGTTAAAAATATGATTTTTATATAGTAGAAATCATAAAGATGCGATCTTTTATATTGTAGAAGATGAAAAATATAATCTTTTATATTGTAGAAGATGAAATATATAATCTTTTATGTCGAAGAAGTATAAAAATATAATTTTTATATAGTTAAAAAAATAAAAATAAAATCTTTATATGTAAAAAGGCGAAGTCTTTATATAGAGAATAGCGTGATAAAAATATAATTTTTATCTATATAGTAGCGATGTAAAAATATAATTTTTATCTATATAGTAGCGATGTAAAAATAGAATTTTTATCTATATAGTAGCGGTGTGAAAATAGAATTTTTATCCATATAGTGTAATTATAAAAATAGGATTTTTATATACATAGCAACAAAGTAAAAATCCGATTTTTATATATTGAATAGTGAAGTAAAAAAATTTGATTTTTATATATTGAATAGCGAAGTAAAAATTCGATTTTTATATAATAGCGAAGTAAAAAAATTCGATTTTTATATATTGAATAGCGAAGTAAAAAAATTCGATTTTTATATATTGAATAGCGAAGTAAAAATTCGATTTTTATATACATAGCAACAATATAAAAATGTGATTTTTATATATGTAGTGGCTAAGGGCAACGAAAGTGACAAAAGGCGAGAACGCCGAAGATTTCTAAAAGAAGAGTCGAGATGATTGGGATAGCTATTGGTGAGAACTTCTCACTCTAAATTTCTTTTTCAATATATATATATATATATATATACTAAGATGCAGACGGTGCTTAGCATCACCCGACACCCGTCATCCACAGACCATGGATGGCTTGTTTGTTTGATTGATGTGTTGTGAAAATTGTTTGAGATGTTGATGTGAAATCGATAATAAAATGTAGATATGTTGAAATAAATTAATTATCGTTAAAAATATAATTTTTAACGTGAATGTGAATAAATGAATATTTATAAACAAATCGGCCGATTTGTTTATATATACTGATTTGACTGATATTGATTGGGTCGATAAATTTTACACATTTCCCAACTGCACAAATAAAAATCTGTGTTTGTTGATTTGAAACCCAACACGGGTGTTGGGATGAAATTTGGCGTACACTAATCCCAATTATTTAATTGTATGTCGATCGATTGGTCGACAGGCTGTGTAAGCGTTAATTATTTATATTTAACGCTTATGCAGTTGTGTGGTGCACTTTGGATGATGGATGATTGTTTATCGTTGCTATTATATACATGTGTTGTATGGAATCCATATAATTAACGTTATATGGTAATTGATTAGGCCTCATTCAAATCGGGAAAACAATGAATATTATAAAAGAAAATTCATGTGTTGAATATAAAAATAGTCATGTGTTGATGATATTTATGTGTTGAAACTATTCATGTGTTGAGTAAAATATTTTAACAATAAAATTTACATCTTTATCATATTTGAAATTAGAACTACTTCCCAGTAGGAGTCTGATTGAAAATCAAACGATAGATACCATAATTTTATAAAATATTTTACATAACAAAAATAGTGATGTGTTGACAGTACTCATGTGTTGAGATTAGTCGTGTGTTGAAAGAAATATAGATTCATGTGTTGAATAGAATAAATATTCATTTGTTGAATAGAATAAAGAAGTTTTTGAATAATATAAAGCCGTGTGGATTAGAGATGCGTAATTTTGACGCGAACGATATTTATATCGATTTTATTCGTTTTATAATGAATATTGAAAAGTGATTTCAAAATTTAATATTTTGAAATGAAATTCAAATTGAATTAGATTAAAATTTAAATTGAAATTTTATTGAATCAATTTGAAATGAATTCGAATCGAATAGAAAATGAATTCGATTCGAATTTAATAGAAAGTGAATTTGAACTCAAATTGAATAGAAATGAATTCAAATTGAATTAAATTGAAATTGAATTAAAACGAATAGAAATCGTTTTGAATGAAATTTAAAACGAACGGAAATTGAATTGAAATCAATTTGAAATGAATTCGAATTGAATTAAATAGAAGGTAAATTCAAATTGAATTGAATTGAAACGAATTTGAATTCGAATTAAATAAAACTGAAATGAATTCGAATTGAATTGAAATCAAATCGATTTGAAATTGAAGATGAAGTTGAAATTGTTTTTGAAACGAATTTAAAACGATTTATAAAATACGTTTTAAAAGGAAATCGACGAAATATATATAATAAATATTATATATATATAATGGCCTGAATAGAACGCGCTGCGCCGCGGCAGTTCGCGAATTTCGACCATTGACTTCGAATTGACGTTGCGGGAGATCCGACCGTCGGATTCTCCTAAAACCGGAACCGTTGGGTTCGTATCGAAAAGAGCTTTCCAATGAATATTAGAAATTTGAAATCTAACGGTTGGATTTGGAATTTTGTCCAAATCAAATTAGAAAAAGGTCGCTGTAAGTGCAGTTCGATGACCATTGTTGGAAATCGACTGTACGGGCCTTGATAAAATTATTAAAAATATTGATAATTTGTGTAAAATCATAATATGTGAACTGGAAAGAATTGGGATGAAAAACTCCACATTTGAAATGATAAAAATAGATTTTTGTCGAAATGAACTAGTTTTGAACTAGAATTAAAATCAATTTATTTTTGAAATAAATAAATTGAATTTGAAAGTGATTTTAAAAATAATAATCAATATTCCCAATATGTGAATTGGACTGGAGTTGAATTGAAATTATCTTCGGAATATTTCGATGTTGGATTTCGTGACTATACAAATATTGTTATGGGAATTTGAAAGATATATTTTATATCGTTATTTCCAATACGATATTTGTTGGTTTTAGAATATGATATTGAATATAAGCCGGTATATTTTCTATTCAGAGCCTTGTATTTAATATCAAATGTGATTTGGGTTTATCGTGAATCGTGTTTTAGATGACATTGGTTCTTTAACCCAGTTAAAGACAGGATGTTGATTTTTGAAAAGATTAAAACTAAGTAGAGTTTTAATGAATCTTCAATTAGATTAAAATGTGAATTGATAATTTAAATTATCAAATCTGAAAGGTGATCGAGAATGGAGTACCACCAGTTTTGCTCCAAAGCGATAGTTAAATCTTTAATTAGATTTGAACGTGGAATGGTAATTAATTTTACCGACAGCACCGTGGTGTTAGAGATGGAGTATTACCAGTTTTCTCCATGGGATAAATAGGTTGGGATTGGGAAATAAAAAAAAATTACTTTGGTGTGGTTCGCTAATCCCGACTAGTTGAAATGATATCCAAAGGAAGATTAAAGAATAAATTTAGAAGAATTTATCTTTGATAAAATTAATGGGAACCTATTCCCTAAGAATGTGATTTTGTGAATAAAAGAATATTCTGAATTGGAACGAGGCGTTTGTTGTGTTTGTGTAACATTTGTTTATCATATATGTGCGTTGTTCAGAAAGGTCGGGTTTATACCCATTCTGAATAACCGATTCGATGAGATGTCGAAGATGAAGACGGTGGTTGAAGACCGGAAATCTTCACATCGTTTGGGTGATTACTGATGATCTCGATTGGGCTGTACACCCAAGATGAGGGAAACAGTTGGTGATCGTCCAGACGTACTTGGAGATGGACGGGTATGCGAGGAAAGTGCCTCCGGTTTCGTTCAGACCCAGAACGAACTTGTAAATGGATTGTGTGTCGAACATTGGATTTTATTCTGTGTTGATTGATCTCTATTAAATATACATCTGTTTGGCGGTGGAGAATTTATTCTCTTGCTTAACGCCTTCTCTGAGACGTACGAGCTCCGAGGTTGTATATCGATGGACATCAGTCTCATGGAGTGAATTGCCAGTGTGGCACGCGTAAGTGGCAATTGATCAAGGCTTCTATTGAAAAGCAAAGTCTTGTGGTTGATGATCAAAGCACGGCCTGTGTGGCATAGCTTTGTGTATAACGTGAATTCGCGAGCCTCACACCTCGGTATGAGTCAAAAACGGGAGACGGACCGCTGGGAGAGCACGACGTTTCTTTCTAGCTAGGTTGGTGTCAGTGACCTACCAGCCCTGACATTTATATACTTTTCACCTGTGTGGTTGTTGGAATGCGAGGCGCCTCGGATATAGGTCTGTAAGGATCGGGAAACGTGTGTTCAGGAATTGCTAATCCTCAAAGTAAGAGAGGACCGGCCCAGCCGATTCCAAGGATCAAAGTGGGGTACTGAGGCATTTTCTAGAGTGTCTCGAACGCGGAGAGGAGCTTGCCCCTTGCCTCGGCTCATGACGGAAATACAATTTCCAATACGTGATATTGCGGTTTTAATTGTAGAACTAGTACGGCGACATGATAGATGGTACCCATGCCGCATATGATTGATATTTATGATTTGAATTGTTTTGACACTATGCACTTATAATAGTATCAAATGATTTGTCTTAAACGTACCAAGCATGTTTGGCTATTATAAGGGAAAACCCTATCCTCCGTCTTGCGTTGCATTGTGTGATGGGACCTGGGTCTTATAATAGCTTCATTTTTCCAAAAAGCATTGCGCTGTTTTGTTATTTGCACTGGTATTCTTGGGAGGAAACCCGTTCCATGTTATACGGCGTGGTCCCTTGATTTACCTAATTTTAAAAATAAAGATTAATAACTGTTTTAGTTCTCACACCAGTCACATGACTGACCTGGAGTTTTGTAATGACCCAATGATTTCCGGCCCCGAAAATCGACATAAATACCTTTACTGTAACTCTTGCCGATCTTCCAAGCACCGAAACACTGGATGGTTATTAGAAAGAATTTAGAGGGTGAGATAAGGAAGAAAGAAATATTAGAATAGAAGAAGAAGAACAACACAACATAGAGTCTCACATCGCAGCGGAACAAAATATAATACAGAAATAAATCTTTATTGAAAGCTTTAAAATAATTACAGTATCAGAGTACATCATACCATGGGACGGTTATAGTTACCTGTTCCCATATACAACACACAGCGGAATAGTAGCTATATAATATCATACGTCTGAACATCTTCAGCTCATCTTTGGACTTCGCAGCATCTGATGACCTGGACCTATACACCCCGGGCTAACCCGAGCATTTACAAAACACAGGGTCAGTCTGGTGAACCAGAGTGAGATAAACTCGCACAGTATTAAGGGTATCACACAACCTGATTTTAAAGTTCAAAATCTTTTCAAAAGAAAAGGATAATCGTAAGACCGAATCCACACATAAACAAGGACGGTTTTTACCTTACGATAACCCAAAACATTTTTGAAACCAATATCTTGTCTGATATTATAATAATGTCTAAATACAAGTAAATATCAATCTAGTGGAATGCTTGCATCTCACGCTCCACATATATAGTATACAATCAAAACCGCGGGCGCTTATTGGAGATTGGATTCCATCTATGACAAGGTATGGGACCACCTACCGATAGTGTATCCTAGAGACGAATACACTGGGTTCAACAAGAACGTCTTGCAACCCGGCCCACACATGACCGACCACTCATTTCGCTTGAGTGTATCGAATGTATATCACCGACGGTTAGGATCGGCAATCGTCTCCCGAAAAGGGACAGCATCGAAACATAGATTTAAGAAGCAAATAGGAATTTCTCCAGATAGGTGATTATACACCCTAATGGGAGCGACCCACATAGCCATGCTGCCTGCCCGATTTTTGTCATTTCCTGGTTGATGAGGCTTGAGGTCAGAGTTTATCTCTGAAACATCTGATCACCATTCACTTTGAATGCCACATCGTCAGATACGTCAGATATCACTAATTGACTTCCACAAAAATACTCTAGCTAGAAGCTAAGAGAACGACAATTCCCCGCCAACAAATATAGCACGTTTGAAGAAATCAACGTACGTGACCCTTTGGAAATACTCTGTTAGACATCCGCCCATACAAGTCATCTAGGAACAGGATGAACCGAAGGCACTATCCTACTGCATCCATATAGGAATCACCCCATGGATCATTAGCGAGAATCCTTGCAACCCGTAGAATCCAACCACGACAGAATCACAGCTTATCTCTGCTTGCCAGGCAAAGAACATTAGTGGTTCTTCCGTGTATGAAAATCCACGGTCTTCAATGCTCCATCTCGATCATCTTCTGAGATCTTCATGTATTTGTTGGTCGGAATGGGTTTCAGATATAAATTCGATCCCGGTCTTTCCGTAGAAACAATCGAAATGGACAAATTTGATAGTCGGTGTTTTAACTATCAAAATAAACAGTGTTTCAATCATGTCACTCCAATAAGTTCACTGGTTCAGTATTCAGCATCACTTGGCCTTTAACAATCTGATTTGCTTTTGTTAAATTAAAACTTCTAATTCTTTTAATATTTCAAAAATACGATATTTGAATCTTAATAAAGATACAAATGTTCTCAAAACAATCCCTTTGTATTACATAGTAAAACAACTTATGACCATAGTCAATTCTCACTTAATTCTCCTTTCAAATCGTATGTTATGTCATTCTTTATTATTTAAACTTAGGGAAAATCCATTCAACTTATTACTTCATAAACAACGTTACGTAATATCGTTTATCCCTTTCTTGAAACGATAACTAATGTTTATTAGTATAAAATAAAACTAACTTTACATTTCCTTTACTTCGATCTCTCGTTATAAATATATATATATATATATATATATATATATATATATATATATATATATATTCTCCAAATTTCCACCAAACGTTGCATTATTTCACTACTGGAAATAATGAACTACCACTAACCTCTCTTACGATTACCAACGAATATCATCTTCAGATAATCCTGATGTCATTCAAGTTGGGGTATTTTAATTACCTCTCATACCTTGATCAACAACATTCATATCCTCAGATAAATATAAGTTGTAATCAAAACCCAATATTCCATTCTAATCTCAAAACAAATTCCATTATAAATTTGATTTGGTTATACGCCCCTATAACCCACTTCTTTAACCAGATCCACTTATTTCCAATCTCCTTTCAAATCTATTCGACCCATTCCCTACTTTGGAAATCCTATTTCAATTCTCCCCTTTTTACTTGATCTCATTTTCAGGTAACGTTAATTTAAAATTAACGCTTTTAACACATTAAATCCCATTTATATCATCCTGATTTATTTTAAAACCTTTTATCTTAACTTAATTCAAAGAATTAAGTGGCATTTACACTAAAGTTATCCCTTCCTCTTAAAAACTCTCTTTATAACTTCGTCATAAAAAGTTCGGGTTTTACATATACAACCCATTCATAATCTCCTTTCACCGTTCAATTGGATTACATTTCTCCTTCGACCACTTTCTAAATGCATTCTCCTTTAAAAAGTAATTTTTCCAAATTATCACTAATTACAATAATAACTTATTTCAATCATTAACTACTTCAGTAGTTAATTCCTTTATTAACTAAGTAAAATAGTAAATCCCTTTTTAAAATCTTATTTAAATTTAAACAATATTCATTAAACTATTCAAATCAAAACACATCAATTTGATAATCAATTCCAATTCAAAACGGTCGATTTAATTAACTCAAAACTCGATTATCTCGTTGATCGATTCCAATTAATCCTCACTTTAAATTAATTAAAAACATAATTAATTTAAATAATTCCATTAATTGTTTTCTTGATCAAAACAATTACCAAAGTTTAACCATTCGATTCATTTCTTATTCTCATACTGGTAAATCTGATTATCATCAATAAATTATTAACATATCAAAGTCTTAAATAAATAAAATATTTATTTCTCCTTAATAAGCTTTATTCAAAATAATATATTTCAAAAATCTATCTCCGGTTATAAAATAAAATTTATAACTTCATCTCTATCGATTCACCTGACGGTGAATCAATATTTATAAAACGATTGATTTGGTAGGCCATACGTTGCCAAATACTCAACCAATACCGCCCATTGGTTTAAACAAACAAATGTTGAAATTTCAGTCAACCGTCAACAATCAAATCAATCACCCCAAACATGACAGTTCACATGTTGATAATATGAAATAAATAACATATTTGAGGAATCCGGTTGGATCCCTCTAACCTGTTCTTCCCTGTATTCAAATGGTTATCTCAAATCAGCCCGTTCAGTTTTGTTTAACTGATAACAATAAATAGCAACCATTCAACATCAACCACAAGCAATGCAAACGATTCAACAATTTAAACACATTTATTTTATAAACGTGACCAATAAGGTAAGTTACCTTTATTGGAACCAATCATTAAAAATAAAGATTTGGGTATTTCACTGAAATTAAACATAGTTTAATTTCATCAATTAAATCAACAAACAATTTTATAACTAGCAACTAAGCAACCATCAGCAAGCAGAGCACACAAAATAAAGAACCCAATTTATATAAAATATAAATGGGAAAACTGAGTGAGTTTAACTCACTTTGATCTGATTGGTTGAAGCGATTCGATTTAGTTAAATTAAACGGTAGTTTAATTTAACTAAGATTCCTTGTTGATTCCAGACCTGTCCAGATCGGTTCCATAGTGCAGATCTCGTTACTGCGATCTCAGTGCTCTTTATTTTGTTTAATTCTGTTAATAGGGTAAAACGTTATCAATATTATAAGTAATACGATTCTAAATATAATTATTTAATTCTTCTTAATTATAAATCCCTTCGCTAATGAAATTAATTAATTACATGGATGTCGATGATTTAATAGCGACTTCTATTCCTAAAGAATAGCTCGACTCCCTTTTCCCTTTCACTGTTTTGTGTCCATGTTTGTATAGGAATCCGGAGGCCGACTAATTTCCCTTCCATCCTTCATTTGAAAGATACTGTGCCCCAATTTCCTATTTCACTATTCCTTACTGCCGTTTTGTGTTCCACGTCCTACTTCTTGCACAACAGTCCCCTTAATCCTTCTCAAGCACCAACCTGTACCATTTTCACGTTTTTAATTCATACCCTTTTTAATTAACATAACTAATCATTAATTAAATCTCAATTAAATTCATAATCACGTATTAATGTATGAGATTGGCCCATCAGTAGCTTCTTATTGGATTTCTTCATGCTACAAGTGCCTTCCTTGTTTGCTCACGTTCACACAAGAAAACTTCACCAAAACCATGCTTCACTTCTCCAAACAAGGGCTGACCCTTTTTCGTTTCTTTTTTTTCCTTTAAAACCTGAACTCCTCCTCTTTCCCTTTACTACAACGCAACCTCATCCCCTCACCAAGACCAACGCCAGTTTTGATTTTCCACTCATCAGGCCAATCCCCTTTTTTTGTGTTTTGTTCCCATCAGTCCCCCCTTCGAAACAACCTCATGTTGCTCCATCAGAACCTCTACGCAACACCCCCCCTTCACATCATCGCGACCCATTCACCGTGACCCATCCATTCTCCGATCACCGGAGTGTCTTCCGATCCCATAAGTATGAGCTCCCCACGGCCCAGGAGCTTCGACCAAAGCACCGACTACTCTAGCATCCCCATACGCCGAGCATAGGTCTTTAAGCGCTATCACCTTCGAAGGGGTTTCTGGCCAACACAACATTCGAGAATCCATCGTAACCGACCAGAACGTAGCCCTCACCAAGATCTACCAGATTGCAGTAAAAACATTCGTGATTAAATTAGTGGATGAGGGAATTTAGTGGGAAGAAGATGGAAAATTTGGTTTGTTTATTTCGTTACTGTGGCGGCTGTAAAGCTATAGTTGACCAATACGAACAAATGCTTAGGGTTGGACAAAAGAAATGGGTATATATAAGGTGGACAAATTATTATTATTTTATTATAATATGAAACTTCATTGCGAAGTAACACACAGAAACTACCACAAATGACTTCTGTTTACTGATTAAAAAACTAATCTTGGTGTAAAAAGATATTCCGGATCCAATGGGACATGTTTCGTCGAAATCCGACATCGTATGAAAATAATTCCTTTATAAAACCAGAAATAAACACGCGTTTAATTTTTCCACGATCACCAGATAAATCAAATCAACTTGAAACATTGAAATCTTACAATAATTTGTTGATACGAACCCAACGGCACTAGTTTCGTCGCATTCTGAGACTGTTTTCCCGGTAGGCTATTTTTACGTGCACCGCAATACCCTTTTTAACGCCAAATTATCCAGTCTCCAAAAATAACAAACTATATACCTATCCTGACTCTAATCGACGATACGGACTCAACGGGACTGGTTTCGTGGCCTAATTTGATCTGCTGCTCAAGTTACATTCAAATATCCCTTTATTAATTTAATTACGCTCTATAGAAAATAACCAGGCGCTTTACGGTTACCGTGGCCACATACGACATTGGTTTGCCATGCCATTTAACACCGTGCAATAATTTAACGTACGGTCCCAATGAAACTGATTCCGTCGAAATCCGAGATCGTTTGCAAAATGGCCTTTTTAAAGGTCGATATTTAAATAACGATTTCCACAGCGATTATTTCAAATTTTGATCTGGCCATTACTTACAATCTATAGCACGAAATCTGGATTTTTCTCTTTGATATGAAAATTATCGTTAATACGGTTCCAACTTGTCTTGTTTCACAGAAATCCGACTTATAACGAATCCTGTATTCTCAGTTGAAGTTCAAAACCAAATATTACGAACTGCCGCGCCATTTCGAGCTCGATTTATATTATATATATTATATAACGTTCAACTTCGTTTTAAATAACGAATTAAATATTAAATCCCATTAATATTCCCAATATAATATTTAAAATAAATAAATTAAATTAAATATTTGACGGGCAAAAACACAGGTCGTTACATTCTTCCCCTCTTAAAATAATTTCGTCCTCGAAATTGCTAAGGTAAGAAAGAACGTTATAAACCCATTAATTTTCAAATCCAATTTATTTTAAATCAAAAATCAATTCAATATCGTAAATAAATATTTTCAAAATATGGAAAATTTTCTAACACCTTAAATTTCCGAAAAATTTCGCCAGCACCTCCTCTGCACGGCTCAATCGGTACAACTACACCTCGCCTTTCTAGGCCTTCTCCAACCCAAAAGAAAATAAAACGGCCAAGCGGCTCGCCAAATAGGCTCATAAATCACCAAACCCATATGAAAATAAACGTGTACCTTTTTGTCGGGCATATCATTATATCCTTTCCATCTGCTACCCTGTCAGCATATACAAATGCATTTCCAAACAAAATTCCAATTTTATTCTCACAACCAAATCCTTCACTCGTCCAAGCCAATTCCCATTCTTAACTCAATTTCCATCCATTATCAATTTCAATCCTTAACTCACCAGTCCAACACAATTTCAGACTCCTTCTCACAATTCAAATCTGATTCGACTTGATATACTATATCTTGATTAAATTTCCAGTTAATTGGTTTCAATTCAATTCATATTTGCTTTCCCAATTTCCATTAAATTTTGTTTTTGTTCAACCAATTTCCTTGGGAGTTTTTAAACAGTTCAGCTCTTTCAAAAAAATCAATTTTTTTTTTCAGGATTCAAAACAGCTGGTTTTCTCAAAGCAATTCTGTAACAACCTAGAAAAATTGACGTTTAAAATATAAATTAAATTAAGATTAAATGTAAAATAAATATTTATATTTGAGATTTTGTCAATTCTTGAACAATAGGTGCGAACCATTTCATTAATTTATAAACAAATGTGATTTGCATTACTAACCGATTTTAATATTTAGCGTTAAAAATCCTTCGTTGTTTAAAAATGAATATTATGGAAAGAGTTGTACCGTCCTAAATTTAGTTTTGAAATTTAAGTAAGAAATGAATTTAATACTTATCATGCAATTTGATAAGAAGAAAATATATGTTTGAAATTCAATTTAGACTGGTATTTAATGTAGTGTTTATTCTAAAAATAAAAGGTGCATTGTGAATATGGTGTCAGTATAAATGTTTGTCAAGAATTTATGATCGTACAAATAGTGAGCTATTGGAATATTAAACTTGACGTTAGAACTAAAATAAATTTTTAAATAAATTCTGATTGAAAAGATTTATTGATTTGCATAGCAAAAGATTAATTTATTTGCAGTTAAACCAGCAAGTAAAAGGTAATTAAACATTAAATTAACATATGTTTGAAATTTTAATGGTGGTTAATTTTGTAAACCAATGCGTTTAAATTTATTATCGTACAATTAATGTAATGAAAACGTTCTAACTTTATATGCATACATTAAGAAAAGAAAATTTAATTGTTAGCAATGCCGAAATTAAGTTATAAAGAGTAATTAACTTTGTTTTAAATAACCGCTAGGATTGAATTTATTATGGTATTATTTATGGTACGGTTACTACCATTCAAAATAAAGAAACTTTGAAAGATCACGGGTAATCAAACCGGAAAGCTTAACCATATTTGTATAACAAATGCGCAATAAAAGGATAGGAATAAAATATGAAATAAATTCAAATTTAATTGAAGAAACAAATTATCTTGAGTAAAGAATTTTGTGTAAAATAGAATAACATTAAGATAAATTTGTTTACAATTTAAACCGTTAAGTAAATAGTGTAATAAAACGCTTAAATCAATTTTTAATGGTGAGTTGAAAATTTTAATATAAATAATAATAAATTTTGGAATTGCGTTAAGAAATAAATTATTGATTTGAACGAGGAATGTAGTTGCAGCATAAAACATCTTTGAGATTTAATCAGTTCAAATCAAATCATTAAGTAAATATAAAATGTTAGAATTCCTTTTTAATTTATTTTAATTAAGGAATGGATTTAATACTAATTTTGTGATTCGGTTAAGAAAGGAAAATAAATTTTTATATTTTGAACATAGTATTCACAAGAAATTGCATTTGCAAATAAAATCTCATGTAAACTTTCTGCTAGAAATAAAAAGAAAAAAATTTGTGTTGAAATGTAACAGTGAAATAAATGTCAATAAAGCATGTAATTTAATTATTTATCATGAACAAGGAATTTATTGTGCAGTAATAACCATGAGTATAAATGGTTTCATAAATGATAAATTCATTTCCACAAATAAGTTTCATTTTTAATTGGTGATTTATTTTGTTTCAAACAAACTACTGAAACGGTGCTATTTATAGCACAGTTAATATGACAAAAATAAGGAATGGATTTTTGTTAATGTACAAATGGTGTAAGTAAACATAACACATATTTATATCAGTAATGCACGATAAAAGGAATGGGATAAATTTGTTACTAATTGAATTTAATTCATGGTTTAATGGTTGAAATTTATAGCGTTGAATTAATAACATTGTTCGTCAGTCCATGAGTTAGCCTAGCGTTCACACATCGTACACTAAGAATAAATCCAATTTTCCCTTTTTAAAAGAGATGTGGGGACAACAATATTTAAATAAATCTGGTCCAAGATATTATAGCAGACCAAAATCTTACCATATCTACATAAAGATTTTATAAATAGTGGCCAACGATTTTGAACAGTTCATCAATACTGTTCATTTGTCGACTTCTCCCTGTTTGCTTTACACGTTGATATTCCTTCTGCCCTTTTCCTTTGGTTATAAATATGTATCTCCTTGTTGGTCCTCTTGCAAGCACCTCTCTCTCCTCATTCTTTAACGTCTGAAAACATTTCTTCCTTAATGCTAAAATTTAGAACTCCACCTTCTTGTTACCCAGAAACAAACCCTTTTTCATAAACAGTCCTACGTCCTTCCTCCCCACTACATCCACGCAATTCTTCTTTTCCAAAAACTTGCTTTTCTCTCAAACCCTTTCCTGTAGCTCCGCTCCGCTACTCCTCCTCCATCTGCCGTGACAAATATTGGCTTTGCTTCACACATAAATATATATAAATAAATATATATTCAGTCTGAGTATATATAAATTTACTTGTATACGTGGGTCCACAAAGAAGAACCGTGTACGTGCCTGCATATTTGGAGGAAAAAGTTTCGCTGTTTGTGAGTTGGCCTACGCGATAGTTGCAGAGAAGACAGTGCGCGATGCACGTGTAAGAGATAATAGAGACTGGCGAAGTTGATTTGGAACTTGACGGTAAAAGTTGGAAAGCAAATATCGGTGAGATCTCTAATTTATAATAATTAAATAATTAAATTATAATGGTAAAATCATGGTCTGTATATTACTGTTCCTGATCTGCGATGTGACGATTATTGTATGTGATTATTGTATGGTTATTGTAATATGTGGTGATGCCATGAAATAGCTATGTTATTTTGTGACGGCCTGGAATTTCGCTCGATCCGAATCAGTCGTTAAACCGATCTAGACCGTTCGAAACCCCTGACTGTTTGAGAACAGGACAAATCAGAATGCAGACGGAAGAACATTTCATTGTTATTACAACAATTGCATCAGATACAAGAATATACAGAGTATAAATGAATAAATTACTTTCGATAAATATCAGAGATTACAATAAATTACATAGCAGCGGAAAATAATACAAAGCACAACTGAAGGTGATATACGGATACAGAGCTTTCCGAATATCATTCCAGCTGTAAACCAGGATCCTGTGAATATAAATCTGCAAAACCAAAACTACTAGCTGCCCGTGCGGAAAAAAGGGGCACCCAGAGTTTAGGTTAAAACAATAAACTCCAGGTCAGTCATGTGACTGGTGTGAGAACTAAAACAGTTATTAATCTTTATTTTTAAAGTTAGGTAAATCAAGGGACCACGCCGTATAACACGGAACGGGTTTCCTCCCAAGAATACCAGTGCATAAAACAACAGCGCAATGCTAAATAAAGAAAAATGAAGCTATTATAAGACCCAGGTCCTATCACACAATGCAACGCAAGCCGGGGGATAGGGTTTTTACCTTATAATAGCCAAGAATGCTTGATACGTTTAAAAGAAATCATTTGATACTATTTTAAGTGTATAGTGTATAAAACAACTTCAAATCGTAAGTATCAATCGTAGGCGGCATGGGTACCATATATCATGTCGCCATACTAGTTCTACAATTAAAACCGCAAATGTCACATATTTGGAAATTGGATTTCCATCTATGAACCGAGGCTAGGGATCGTCCTCACCGTCTTCGAGACTCTCTAGCCCGAGCCTCAGGGTCAGAGCACATCGACCCTTGGATCGTCAGGGCCGGTCCACCGATGTGGATTAAAATTCCTGAACACTGCGTTTCCCCGCCCTTTGGGGCGTAAATGAGCCAATAAATGACTCCATCGGACCCGGATCGTCCGATCAAACCGAGGCGCCTCGCAACAGCAACAACCACACAGGTGAAAAGTATATAAATGTCAGGGCTGGTAGGTCACTGACACCACCCTAGCTAGAAAGAAACGCATGCCCTCCCTGAGGTCCTCTCCCGTTTTTGGTTCACAACCGGGGTGCGAAACTCGCGAAGTAAACGTTACACAAAGCTACGCCACAAAGGCCGTGCTTTGATCATCACCACAAGATTTGCTTTTCAACAGAAGCCTCGATCAATTGCCACTTTGGCATGCCACACAGGCAATTCACTCCATGCGTTTGATTTCCATCAATATATAACCCCTGAGCTCGTACGTCTCGCAGAAGGGCGTTAAGCAAGAGAATAAATTCTCCGCCGCCAAACAGATATATATTTAATAGAGATCAATCACACGGACTAAAATCCAATGTCAGACACACTGTCCATTTACAAGTCCGTTCTGGGTCTGAACGAAACCGGAGGCACCTAGTACCCCGCATATCCATCGATCTCCAAGTACGTCTGGACGATCACCAACTGTTTCCATCTTCTTGGGTGTACAGCCCAATCAAGATCATCAGTAATCACCCAAACGACGTGAAGACTTCCGGTCTTCGACCATCGTCTTCATCTTCGACTTATCGTCGTATCAGTTATTCAGAATGGGATAAACCCGGTCTTTCCGAATAACTCGCGTATATTATAAAAGTGTTACACAAACACAACATACGCCTCATTCCAATTCAGAATATTCTTAGGGAAAGGTTCCCATTAATTTTATCAAAGATAAATTCCTTGAATTTATTCTTTAATCTTCTTTTGAATTTTTGATTAAACTAGTCGGGATTAACGAACCTTAACGAAGTAATCATTTGTTTTAATTTCCCAACCCCGGCCTATTCATCCCATGAAGTAAAACTAGTAATACTTCATATCTAACACCACAGTGTTATCGGTAAATTCAATTACCATTTCACGTTCAAATCTAATTAAAGATTTAACTATCGCCTGGAGCAAAACTAGTGATACTCCATTCTCGATCTTTTCAATCTAATTAAAGATTTATCAAAACTCCATTTAGTTTTAATCTGTGACTGGGTTAAAGAATCAGTGTCATTTGAAACACGGCTCACGATAAACCCAAAATCCCATTCCATTAATTATCGGGTTAAAGAACAAGTGTTATTTAAAAACACTGTTCACGATAAACCCAAAAATCAATATCAATTTAATTCCAATTAAATATCATTTAATTGGTACACTTCATTAAATCTAAATAAAAAGATTTTATCTTTTCTCAACTGGGTTCAAGAACAATGTTGATAAAGACACCATTCACGACAAACCCAAATCACTTTTGACATTAAATACAAGGCTCTGAATAGAAAATATCCCGGCTTATATTCAATATCAAAATCTACGACCAACAAGTATCGTATTGGAAATAACGATATATATATCTATATCTTTCAAATTTCCATAACAACATCTATATAGTCACGAAATCCAACATCGAAATAATCCGAAGACAATTTCGATTCAAATCCATTCCAATGCAATCATTGGAAATTCTGGTTATTTTCAAAACCATTTCAAATTCAATTTATTTATTTAAAAATAAATAGAATTATAATTCTAGTTCAAAACTAGTTCATTTCGATAAAAATCTATTTTTATCTTCTCAAATATGGAGTTTTTCATCCCAATTCTTTCTAAATCATTTCTTATGATTTTACACAAATTAGTACTATTTTTAACAATTTTTATCAAGGCCCGTACAATTGATTTCCATCAATGGCCATCGAACTGCACTTACAACAACCTTTTTCAAATTTGATTCAGACATAATTCCAAATCCAACCGTTAGAATTCTAATTTCTCACATTCGTTAGAAAGCTCTTTTCGATACGAACCCAACGGTTCCGGTTTTAGGAGAATCCGACAGTCGGATCTCCCGTAATGTCCGTTTGAAATAAATGGTCGAAATTTGCGAATTGCCACGGCGCGACGCGTTCTATTCGGGCCATTATATTATATATATAATATATATAATATATATTTCATCGATTTCTTTTTAAAACGAATTATATAGATAGTTTTAAATTCGTTTCAAAAACAATTTCAACTTCCATTTCAATCCAAAGCACAAATGAATTCTTCTTTATAAATTCGTTTTAAAATTCATTTCTATTCAATTCAAATTTCAATTCAATTTGAATTCATTTCAATTCGCTTTCAATTCAATTTGAATTCATTTTCAATTCAATTCAATTTCAAAGTCGTTTTCTATTCGATTCAATTCAAATTGGTTTTCTATTCGATTCAATTCAAATTGGTTTTCTATTCGATCCAATTCGTTATATATTCAATTGAAATAAAATTCGTTTTCTATTCAATTCATTTCGAAATCGTTTTCTATTCGATTCATTTCAAAATGAATAAAATCGATATAAATATCGATCACGTCAAAATGGCATCAATCTAATCAACACAGCTTCATATATTTCTATTTTCAAATATTCTATTTCGAAAATTTCTTTTTCAAAATAGTTGTTACTATCAAAATATTTCGTTCAACACATGACTAATCTCAACGGATGAGTACTGTCAACACATGAACCTTTATTTTATAATATTCTTTATTCTCTAAATTGGAATGAGGCCCAATCAATCACCATATAAAATTAATTATATGAATTTTCATACAACACATGTATATAATAGCATTGAAAAATAATCAACCATCACCCAAAGTGCACTACACTGTATAAGCATCAAATATAGATATCTAACGCTTATAACAGCCTGTCAATCAATCGATCGACATATTTAATCAATCAGGATGAGTGAACTACAAATTTCATCCCAACACCCGTGTGGGGTTTCAAACAATCAAACACATATTTTATTTGTGCAGTTGGGCGATGTGTAAAATTTATCGTCCCAATCAATGTCCTTCAAATAGGTGTACATAAACAAACCGTCCGGTTTGTAAATGAATATTTATTTATTCACATTCACTATATTCATATTCACGTTAAAAATTATATATTTTTAACGATAAAACATTTTATTTTAACATATGAATTTTTATTCAGTTCATTTACAAAATAAAAATGATATTTTTATTTTTCTAACTTATTTTAGAAAATTTCGGCGGCATAACGGCACGATACTAGAAAAAGGACAAGGCCTAGCCTTATCCCCGGTCTAGTGAAGGCCCACGCCATTCACACATCAATCAAATCCAATCCATTTCACCAAACAATTTAATTCAAACCAAATAAACTAACTAACTACACAACCAAACAATTTAACAAACAAGCCATCCATGGTCTGTGGATGACGGGTGTCGGGTGCTACTAAACACCGTCTGCATCCTAGTATATATATATATAACTAGAAAAATAAAATTAAAGAGTGGGAAATTCTCACCGACTAGCTATCCAACTTCACGACACTTCTTTTATAGAAATCTTCATCGCTATCGCATCTTTGTCACTTTCGTTGCCCGTATTCTCTACATATGTAAAAATCAAATTTTTACTTCGCTATTCAATATATAAAAATCATATTTTTACTACGCTATTATATATAAAAAAAATCGAATTTTTACTACGCTATTATATATATAAAAATCATATTTTTACTTCGCTATTCAATATATAAAAATCTCGCCTTTTCAAATATATTATAAAAATCACATTTTTATTTTTCTACACATATAAAGATGATATTTTTAATATTCTTGTCATGTAAAAATTATATTTTTAATTCTCTACTTTATAAAAATTATATTTTTAATATCTCTATAATATAAAAATCTTTTCTTTAAGTATCAAAAATCTAACCTTTTACTAATTTATAAATCCTAACCTTACTAAAAACAATAACTTTAATAAAATAAAAATCCTATTTTAATTATCTTTGTATATAAAACTGATCTTTAGATTTCATAAATAAAACTAGAGAAGAAGAGAAAAAAAATAACTTACAGTATGAATTGAAGTGAGGGAGGGGAACTGCCCTCGCTGGTTTGGTGAATGGGGCTTCTGGTGGTCAAAAAAGGGGTGGAGGGTCGTCAGGCGGTGGCCACGCGAGGGGGGTGGCTCGCGGTCTCGAGGTGGTGCTGGGATGGGTGATGACGGCGGAGTCTTGGGCTTCTGGGTGTTCGAATAGGAGATGAGGCGATGGGGGTTAAAGCGGAGGGGGTCGCGGTGTTGGAGTCGACGGCCTAGGGGGGGTGCGACGTCGGTCAGCGACGGTGGAGGGTGGATCGAGATCGGGTTTTGGGTTTTTTTTTTAATTCGGCTTTGATAGAGAAAGAAAGGAGGGAGGGGGTTAAGGGAAATATAGAGATATTTATAATTTATATATTATTATATTATTATTCAAATTTCAAAAAGCAACCTTTTTATCCGAACTCGAAATCAAACCCACCGCCTATCGTCCATAGCTAATTACCCCCATTCCGAATACAATGGGATATGTTACGAAGGCCAATTCGGCTGTTTGAATCAGTTTCCATTGAATTTAAAGTATAATTCTTAATATATTCAATTTAAACGCACATTTCAATTTACTGGGGTTACATACTAACTATACAAATCCCAGAAAAATATTTTCTAGCTTCGTATTGACGATACGGTCCTAACAAAACTAGTTTCGTCGAATTCTGAGACTGTTTGAAAAATGGCCAATTTCCAGTCGATTAAAATCAACTGAAACTGGTCAAACGCGTTTTCCTTTGCCACGCTCACATACTGATTCGAAAAATTATGAAATTTAGAATCTAGCAATAATTTGACACTGCGGACCCAACAAAACTGGTTTCGTCGAAATCCGAGGTCGTTTGCAAAATTTCTATTTTTAAGGGCCTGAATTCCATAGCGACTATTCAGAATTTTCAACTGGACATATCTTTTGATTCCCGCTATGAAATTTCGATTTTCCGGATTCGTTGGAAAGAAATTATCAAATAGATCCCATTATTTTTGGTTTCACTAAAATCCGGATTGTTTTGCACCCGGTACATTCAATTGAAGTTTGAAATCGAATTATCGAACTACCGCGCCATTTTCAATTCCTTTTATACGTATATATATATATATAAATATTTATATTCTAACGCCGATTCAAACGAATATATACGTTCGAATTATATTCAAAATAAATTTCTCGTTGATATTATTTAAAATAATTTATTTTAAATAATCAAAATCCACTAAAATTGCCAAAATAAAAATTTTAAACTGGCCCAGATTTTCGGGTTGTTACATATTTAGATCTATAATTTTTTAATGTAATCATAATAAAGCTCTCATCTTTATTTCATTTCTATTAAAGTTGAATTTTATTTTGATTAAAGAAAAAAAACTAGGATTTAAATTTGATTAACAAAATATAATAAAGTTTTGATCTTTTGGTTTTTAAAATAAAGCATAACAAAGTTGAATCTTTTATTTATGTATTTTTCTTTGTAACAAAATAAAAAGGAAGTTTGTTTTAAATAAAATAAAAGAAAGTTGATTTATGCCACAAAGGAAAGTTTGATCTTTTATCTTGATTTTTAAAAATAAAGGAAAGTTGGATTTATATAACAAATATTTGATCTTTTATTCTAATTTATAATCTAAACAAAGTTTAGAGATTTTGTTTTGATTCACAAAATAAATAAAGATGGAGCTTTTATTTTGATTCATGGAAATTATGACACAAAATTCATTGTTGTGTTAATTTAGTAATTATGACACAAAATTCATTGTTGTGTTAATTTAGTTATTATGACACAAAATTCATTGTTATGTTAATTTAGTTATTATGACACAAAATTCATCGTTGTGTTAATTTAGTTGTTATGACAAAAAATTCATTGTTGTGTTAATTTAAGTATTATGACACAAAATTCATCGTTGGATTAATTTTAGTGTAATGACGCCAAAACCATCATTGTGTTAGTTTGAATGTTATGACGCCAAAACCATCATTGTGTATGTTGAATATTATGACGCCAAAACCATCGTTGTGTTATTCTGAATATTATGACACCAAAACCACCGTTATGATAATTTGAGTATTGTGACACATATTTCATCGTCATATTATATAATTGAAATGGATCAAATAACTGGCATTAAAGATATAGTTATTTAGAAATGCTGATGCTAGGAAAGGTATTTACATAAGCTATAGAAAATATTTATTTCAATGTAAAAGAAATAAAAGTAACATTAACATTTTCTTATGTAAAAGAAAATATATTTAATTTCTAGTGTAAAAGCAAACATTAACATTTTCTTTGTTAAAAAGAAAAGGAAAATAACATTAACATTTTCTTTGTTAAAAAGAAAATAACATTAACATTTTCTAATGTAAAATAAAAGGAAAACATTTACATTTGCAATGTAAAGGAGAATAAAATTTACATTTTCTAATGTAAAGAAGAAAAAAAAGAAAAAAAAAGAGTAAAATATGTACATTTTTCCAATGTAAAGTCAAAAGAATAAAAAAATTTATATTTTTCCCAATGAAAAGAATAAAAAGTTACATTTTCCTAATGTAAAGTAAAAAAAAACGAATAAAAAGTTACATTTTCTAATGTAAAGTAAAATAGAATAAAAAGTTACAATTTTCTAATGTAAAGTAAAATAAAACAAAAAGTTACATTTTTCTAATGTAAAGTAAAATGAAAAGAAAATTCTTTCTATGAAAAGGAAATAAATAAAAGAAACATTTTCTATGTAAAGAAAGTAAAGAAAAGAATAGCAAACATTATTTTTCAATGTGAAGAAATAAAAGAAAAGTTACATTTTTCAATGTAAAGTAAAAGACATTTACATTGTATATGTAAATAAAAGAATAAAGGGGAAATATCATGTTTGTTGAATATAAAAAAATAGGCGGCGTTGAAACTATAATTTTTGGTCGCATTAGAATTGGCGGACAAAAATATCAACTTTATAAAATAAAAGAACAGACTTTGGGAATCGCCAAATGGTTTGTATACATATATTTATATATATATAATATAAATTTAAACTAAGCTAAACACGCGCGGTAGTTCGCGTTTTGAAATCATAACTTTAAACGGTTGTACAGAAAGATACGACCGTTGAATTCTCCCAAAACTGGATCCGTTAGGACTGTCTTGGAAAGAGCTTACCAACGACATAAAATTTATCAAGATCTGATGGTTATATTTTAAGATATGTTTAAAACAAATTTTGGTAAAAACAGCGCCAGGGTCGTCTATCGACCCGAAGCGTCGTTTAATGAATTCTCACTATTATTAAATAAATAAAAATAGCAGTAAATCGTTATAAGTAGATATAAACGACGTGAAACGATTTAAAGGATAATTATGCGATGATTATTTAAAAAGGCCGAGTTTAACTCATTTCAAATAATCAAACGACGATTTAAATCGAAATAATAGAAGGCGATGTTGAAGACCGGCGATTTTCACGTCGAACGGACAACGATTATTGAGACCTTGGACTGACTTGCTCCCAGGAAAGGGTTGATGTAGTAGTTGGCCGGTCGTATGGGTTGATTGTCCGGATAAGCGAGAACCTCTCTGGTATCTCCGGTTTCGTTCAAACCCAGAACGGACTTGTATGGACGCGCGTCTGACTTTGGAATTCGTTTCGTGTAACTAAATCAATGTTTATTAATGTATGCTTGTTTGGTGGTAGAGAATTTATTCTCTGCTTAACACCCTGGTATATGTTAGTAGTTATCGATAGCATGACGCGAATTGTCAATGTGGCTCGCTAAGATGCGAATGATCAAGGTTTTGTTGAAAAGCAGGCCTTGTGGAAGATGATCAAAGCACGGCCTGTTTAGGCGTAGCTTTGTGTATAACGTAACCTCACGAGCCTCACACCCCGGTATGAGTCAAAAACGGGATACGGACCATAGGGAGTGCACACGTTTCTTTCTAGCTAGAGTTGTGTCAGGGACCTACCAGCGCTGACATTTTACTTATGTGGATGATGGATTTTGAGGTACCTCGTGTTTTATAGGCCGTTGGTGGTCATACTATAGGTCCAAAGGGACCGGGAAACGTGTGTTCAGGCATAACCAATCCATACACATATGTGTGGACCGGCCCTACTGCTTCCAAGGGTTCACTGCGGGGGATCCTGAGGCATTTTCTAGAGTGTCTCGAATCGGAGAGGAGCTTGCCCCTAGCCTCGACTCATGATGGAAACCAATTCTCCAATACGACATTACGATTTTAGTTGTATACTTATATACGGCGGCATAATATATGGTACCTATGTCGTCTAGGATTAATACATTTATATTGAAATGATTTATGAAAACATATGCACACTAGTAGTAATACGTTTGACGTATTTACCATCTTTTGATCGTTATAAGGAAAAACCCTTTCCTCTGGTGTGCGTTGCATTGTGTGATGGGACTTGGGTCTTATAACGATCTCATTTTTCTTTAAATGCATAGCGTTATTTAAACGACTTACTTAATTATGTACTGGCAATCCAATGGAATAAACCCGTTCTGCATTAGCGGCATAGTCCGGTGAATCTCCCAACTTTAAATTAAATCCTTAAAATAACTGTTTTATGTTCTCACACCAGTCCCATGACTGACCTGGAGTTTATTGTTCTTTCCTAAACTCTGGGTGCCCACTAATTTTCCACACGGGCAGCTAGAGGTTTAGTTTTACAGTTATAGACCCCTTGGAGCAAGAGTTGGAGCGTTTTCTGGATTGGAGTCGAGCTAAAGTTAGAGTTTCCGCTTTATCACATCACTTCTTCTGCTGAGAGTATATTTATGTTTCCGCTGTTACATGTATGTATGTAACTCTGATATTCTATGTAACTCTGATGAAATATTGTATCATGATATAAAAAGTTCTGTTGTTTTGTTCAATATATGTTAGTACCCATAACAATCTGCCTTTGTAAACGGTTTAAGTTGGTTTAATTACCGGCGAAAACCGGGAAGAAAGACGGTATGTTACAAATTCAAAACAAGATCTTTTATAGTAATCCGTCACTTAGAACTCGGAAATGAACACTGATGATGTGGCCAGCATCCTCAGAGTTATTTCCCAGCTATTGAAGTGAGTTCAATACTATATCACTTATCAAAACCGTATTCAAACATTTTCATTTTGAAATCTATTTCAAAATACCAAACACAATGCTCGTAAAACAAATTAAAATCTCCCAGGCTTTTAAATTTCTCATATATTTAATCCAGGTTCATTTTCCAACAACTTTCCCACTGTTGGGAATTTTAATTCCAATTCTGATCTTAATTTCAGAACTAATAAATCTGCTTTTATATTATACGAATTCTAATTGGTTATTTATATAACCATTACAATTATAATCAACCGACACATCTAATATACTATAATACTTCAAATACTAATCATTCTTTTTATATTAAATATAATTTGGGTAAAATTATTTCATTTACCTTCTTTCAAAACATACTGTGTTGGTTTATCGTACTTGAGTGTTTAGAAACCCCTATCGATACAGTGGATCAAACTGATCGACCAGAACTCATAAACAACTCAAACAAATAAATCTCCACAATTTAAAACAATTTTTATAAAATCTACAAATACGTTCACTCGTATATATATACTCAAACTCAATCTAGGGTATTACTAACCCCATCTCTATTGAGTCACACCACAGAGCCAAGGTAATCACTTAACCTTCAGCTCTGATATCACTGTAACGACCCAATGATTTCCGGCCCTGAAAATCGACATAAATACCTTTACTGTAACTCATGCCGATCTTCCAAGCACCGAAACACTGGATGGTTATAAGAAAGAATTTAGAGGGTCAGATAAGGAAGAAAGAAATATTAGAATAGAAGAAGAAGAACAACACAACATAGAGTCTCACATCGCAGCGGAACAAAATATAATACAGAAATAAATCTTTATTGAAAGCTTTAAAATACTTACAGTATCAGAGTACATCATACCATGGGACGGTTATAATAACCTGTTCCCATATACAACACACAGCGGAATAGTAGCTATATAATATCATACGTCTGAACATCTTCAGCTCATCTTTGGACTTCGCAGCATCTGATGACCTGGACCTATACACCCCGGGCTAACCCGAGCATTTACAAAACACAGGGTCAGTCTGGTGAACCAGAGTGAGATAAACTCGCACAGTATTAAGGGTATCACACAACCTGATTTTAAAGTTCAAAATCTTTTCAAAAGAAAAGGATAATCGTAAGACCGAATCCACACAAAAACACGGACGGTTTTTACCTTACGATAACCCAAAACATTTTTGAAACCAATATCTTGTTTGATATTATAATAATGTCTAAATACAAGTAAATATCAATCTAGTGGAACGCTTGCATCTCACGCTCCACATATATAGTATACAATCAAAACCGCGGGCGCTTATTGGAGATTGGATTCCATCTATGACAAGGTATGGGACCACCTGCCGATAGTGTATCTCTAGAGACGAATACACTGGGTTCAACAAGAATGTCTTGCAACCCGGCCCACACATGACCGACCACTCATTTCGCTTGAATGTATCGAATGTATATCACCGACGGTTGGGATCAGCAACCGTCTCCCGAAAAGGGACAACATCGAAACATAGATTTAAGAAGCAAATAGGAATTTCTCTAGATAGGTGATTATACACCCTAATGGGAACGACCCACATAGCCATGCTACCTGCTCGATTTTTGTCATTTCCTGGTTGATGAGGCTTGAGGTCAGAGTTTATCTTTGAAACATCTGATCACCATTCACTTTGAATGCCACATCGTCAGATCCGTCAGATATCACTAATTGACGTCCACAAAAATACTCTAGCTAGAAGCTAAGAGAACGGCAATTCCCCGCCAACAACTATAGCACGTTTGAAGAAATCAACGTACGTGACCCTTTGGAAATACTCTGTCAGACATCCGTCCATACAAGTCATCCAGGAACAGGATGAACCGAAGGAACTATCCTACTGCATCCATATAGGAATCACCCCATGGATCAGTAGCGAGAAGTCCTTGCAACCCGTAGAATCCAACCACGACAGAATCACAACTTATCTCTGCTTGCCAGGCAAAGAACATTAGTGGTTCTTCCGTGTATGAAAATCCATGGTCTTCAATGCTCCATCTCGATCATCTTCTGAGATCTTCATGTATTTGTTGGTAGGAATGGGTTTCAGATATAAATTCGATCCCGGTCTTTCCGTACAAACAATCGAAATGGACAGATTTGATAGTCGGTGTTTTAACTATCAAAATAAACAGTGTTTCAATCATGTCACTCCAATAAGTTCACTGGTTCAGTATTCAGCATCACTTGGCCTTTAACAAACTGATTTACTTTTGTTAAATTAAAACTTCTAATTCTTTTAATATTTCAAAAATACGATATTTGAATCTTAATAAAGATACAAATGTTCTCAAAACAATCCCTTTGTATTACATAGTAAAATAACTTATGACCATAGTCAATTCTCACTTAATTCTCCTTTCAAATCGTATGTTATGTCATTCTTTATTATTTAAACTTAGGGAAAATCCATTCAACTTATTACTTCATAAACAACGTTACGTAATATCGTTTATCCCTTTCTTGAAACGATAACTAATGTTTATTAGTATAAAATAAAACTAACTTTACATTTCCTTTACTTCGATCTCTCGTTATAAATATATATATATTCTCCAAATTTCCACCAAACGTTGCATTATTTCACTACTGGAAATAATGAACTACCACTAACCTCTCTTACGATTACCAACGAATATCATCTTCAGATAATCCTGATGTCATTCAAGTTGGGGTATTTTAATTACCTCTCAGACCTTGATCAACAACATTCATATCCTCAGATAAATATAAGTTGTAATCAAAACCCAATATTCCATTCTAATCTCAAAACAAATTCCATTATAAATTTGATTTGGTTATACACCCCTATAACCCACTTCTTTAACCAGATCCACTTATTTCCAATCTCCTTTCAAATCTATTCGACCCATTCCCTACTTTGGAAATCCTATTTCAATTCTCCCCTTTTTACTTGATCTCATTTTCAGGTAACGTTAATTTAAAATTAACGCTTTTAACACATTAAATCCTATTTATATCATCCTGATTTATTTTAAAACCTTTTATCTTAACTTAATTCAAAGAATTAAGTGGCATTTACACTAAAGTTATCCCTTCCGCTTAAAAACTCTCTTTATAACTTCGTTATAAAAAGTTCGGGTTTTACATATACAACCCATTCATAATCTCCTTTCACCGTTCAATTGGATTACATTTCTCCTTCGACCACTTTCTAAATGCATTCTCCTTTAAAAAGTAATTTTCCAAATTATCACTAATTACAATAATAACTTATTCCAATCATTAACTACTTCAGTAGTTAATTCCTTTATTAACTAAGTAAAATAGTAAATCCCTTTTTAAAATCTTATTTAAATTTAAACAATATTCATTAAACTATTCAAATCAAAACACATCAATTTGATAATCAATTCCAATTCAAAACGGTCGATTTAATTAACTCAAAACTCGATTATCTCGTTGATGGATTCCAATTAATCCTCACTTTAAATTAATTAAAAACATAATTAATTTAAATAATTCCATTAATTGTTTTCTTGATCAAAACAATTACCAAATTTTAACCATTCGATTCATTTCTTATTCTCATACTTGTAAATCTGATTATCATCAATAAATTATTAACATATCAAAGTCTTAAATAAATAAAATATTTATTTCTCCTTAATAAGCTTTATTCAAAATAATATATTTCAAAAATCTATCTCCGATTATAAAATAAATTTTATAACTTCATCTCTATCGATTCACCTGACGGTGAATCAATATTTATAAAACGATTGATTTGGTAGGCCATACGTTGCCAAATACTCAACCAATACCGCCCATTGGTTTAAACAAACAGATGTTGAAATTTCAGTCAAATGTCAACAATCAAATCAATCACCCCAAACATGACAGTTCACATGTTGATAATATGAAATAAATAACATATTTGAGGAATCCGATTGGATCCCTCTAAACTGTTCTTCCCCGTATTCAAATGGTTATCTCAAATCAGCCCGTTCAGTTTGGTTTAACTGATAACACTAAATAGCAACCATTCAACATCAACCACAAGCAATGCAAACGATTCAACAATTTAAACACGTTTATTTTATAAACGTGACCAATAAGGTAAGTTACCTTTATTGGAATCAATCGTTAAAAATAACGATTTGGGTATTTCACTGAAATTAAACACAGTTTAATTTCATCAAATCAACAAACAATTTTATAACTAGCAACTAAGCAACCATCAGCAAGAAGAGCACACAAAATAAAGAACTCA